>JAINEB010000002.1:0-2500000 GCA_022840565.1 Eubasilissa regina | reverse complement strand
AATGTGTTCTCCTTAATTATATAGTTTGATTAATATTATTTTATATCGATTGTCTAAGTAAAAAGTCTAAAGTTTAAAGTTAAAGTAATAGGCATCGAAACATGTAGAATAATTAATAAATAGTAGTTTAAACAAAGTATTTTGTCTAACTATTGATTATCATTAAGTTCCCGGGACATCCAATTACTCGATATTGTAATAACCGGTTCCACAGAATCGATCGAATATCGTAGGATACAAGAAATATCGATGTCACCGGTCAAAATTTAAAAGAACTAGTTCTTTGCAACGTTGCAAAGGTAGATGATATCATTAGGAGAACACATTATTTTTGTTAAGTTGTAATTATTCAGAACATAGGTCTGTGATATTTTAAATATGAATTAAATATATTAATTAGAAAGACATATATATCAAATCAATTTTATCGTAAAGTATTGTTGTTGTACCACCGGGATTCAAACCTAATTACAACTTCACAATAAGAATGTGTTCTCTTAATAATAAAGTAACAACAGTAAATGGTTTAGATTCATAAATATTTTTTACAATTATTTAAAATTATTACAAATGTGTTCTCCTTAATAATATATAATAAGTTGAATCAATGTGTCCAAAATTTAATAAAAATGAATTGATAATTCTGGCGTCTGCTATCAGATTACTCAAAGGTATTTGAGATTCAGTAAAAATAAGGTAGATGGCTCTTTCAAATAATGGAACTATTAAACGTATTAATATCATATAGTTTCGAAAATGCGTCGCTAAAAATATCGTCGCTGTAGCATAGTTGGATAATGCACCTTCCCCGGTTTGGAAAGAGATCCAGGTTCGAATCCCGGTGGCGCAACGACAATATTTTTCGATAAAATTGATTTTATATGTTTATATTTCTAATTAATATATTTAATTCATATTTAATAGATGATATCGACTATTGCTTGTCCATCCACAAAAGGAGATGAGCGTTGTTCACCAAAAGAATGTTCACTAGGAACGTTCATGATTAAAGTTAAAGACTACACTGTTTTGAGATGTTTTTCATTATGAAGTCGATTCTGCTTTCTTTATTTTAAATTGCGTCACTTTCTGTCAACGGAGCAATGTATGGATATCTACGATTTCGCTTTAAATTCCGTTTGTTTACGGTTTTTTAAATATTTTTAATTGACTTGCATTGCAGAAACGCCCATAATTGTGGAAACCGGGTGGATTGGTGCATAAAAAGTATATGGACGAGTGAAATGTTTAATAGAGAATGTGACAATCAATTTTATTGCAACATCTGTAGTAATTTAGTCAACAAGTCCAGGGAAGAGCTTTACTGCAGCATTAATCAGGTAATAAGAATTTCTCTAGATTTCATAGTCTTCTTGTGAATTGATATTTATCAATATACTAGCTGACCCGGCGAACTTATTAGTTGAATTAAATTCAGTTTTTTATTAAGTTAAAATGAATACTACAAATATTTCTCTACCTGAACATCATTTATATTTATCATTTTGGTCTAATATTAACGTGTAATCTTTTTATTAGGTGAATCTGAAAAGTGTTTATGAAAATGAATGCAAATATCTCCCCCTAGAGAATTCAGTAAATAAATGCATCTATATATACAATGAATATCTTCCAGCTCTGTTGAAAATAATCGCTTCCAAAATGGTTCCTCGAGCAATATGTAAAGTTCTCGGGCTATGTGCGCTGAAGGTAAGAAAAAATATTTATTATATGGTATTTGTTGTTGTATATTTAACCGAGCACCAAATTAAGAATGATTCGATCCATTAATATTTGCTTTTGATCACTAGAATAATATTTGAGCACCAAAAGTTGTGCAGTAATATTTAAGCCATAGATGATCTTTAAATATTCTTTTGTAATGCGATTATTGGCTTACCAAATTAGATCAACAAAAATAAGGATTTTACTACCGAAACTTGAGCATCAAACCTAACTTAACTCGTTCTGGTGTATTCATTATTCTATTTTCTTGTGCTTTATTAAATTTTCGGAGATCATTAACAAATATACTTGGTAATTAATTAATTTGTTGAACAAAATTGTTATTTTATTTATTTTTTAATATTTGGAAAATCAACAAGTCATTAGTGACCCTGATGTAGTCCTATATGATATTGAGATACAAAGTAAAAATATTTTAAGACAATTAGTGGAATAATATAACAGAATATGTTTGTATGATTGAGAAATGAGAAACATATAAATTAATGTTATGTTACAAATTGACAATTGAGGAGACAAACAATATATGTATAGATAACTATCGTCTAAATACAGAAATGTGTGGGTTTCAAGATGTCTAACCACGTGACATGCGACAGTCCTCGGCATTCATCGACGTGTATTACACGTTCGAATTACTATTAACAGTGTATAATAAGATTTCTCTTTTAAACTGAGCTTGTGTAATGAAGATATAGTTGTAGTAATTGAGCATTCTCGGCAGAGGAGAGGAATAGCTTAGATCGGTTAGGTTGATTTGGTTTGACGCTCATTTAAATACTTCTGTTGGTGAGAATAAAACACATACAGAAGATAGCAGGGCGTGAAGATGAAGAATAGAGAAGCGAGTCGGCGGCGTTTGGTCTCCGTCTCAGCTTCTCTTTGCTGCAGCCTACAGCTCCATTTACCATGTTGTCTCCCTACTCTGCTGTGGTTTATAGTGAAAATATGTAACTCTGTGAGATTTTTAATTGCCATGTTTTATTTTATTTAACTGTTCGTTGTAGGTTAGTATTTCTTATGTACTGTGTTTTTGTAGTCAATGATTCTGTCTACACATTGTTATGTTTTCCTCAAAAGTATTTCATATATTTTAATATTATATAATATTATAAGGTCGGGGACAATTACGATATTTGACAGACGGAATTGCACAGCTGCCTAAAATGGCAACCAAGCGGTGAATGAGAAGGACCATATAACGATCCTGGGTAAGCGGTGGGCCCACCCTCATTGCAGCCTGCGTCTGCAATCCAGGTATCGCTCAAGTCGTCTGTCAGATAGGAGCTGCTATAGATTTAAATCGCCGCCCTTACACTTCAATTTTCTATTTATGTAGCTAAAATCTTTACAAGTATGTTAGCCTTTATTGTCATTCAAGTCTAATATATAATATTATATTTCAGAATCGTGCCTTTCATCATCACAGAATGGACCATTGTATGTTGGGTCCTGCTTACTGGTGTCAAAATAAAAACACTGCCAAAAAATGTGGATATGGTGTAAGATTTTTAAATAATTGATATACACGGTGGCCTAAAAAAAATGAGAACATCTCGTAACACATGAGTTATTTCAAAACATAATATAATTTATTACAATTGTTAATGTAATTTTTTTTGCACAACATTTAGCTAATCAGAAATCATCAAAACACCCCATATTGCATAATCCACTGGGTATAAATCTGGGCTGTTCGGTGGCCACACGCCTGGCTCGATGAAATTAACAATCTCACGACGAAGAAAGTTGATTATATTTCTGGCTGTGTGAGATGGAGCTCCGTCCTGCTGTAATGTCCAGTTATGCTGTAATGTCTAGCTATACTCCAGGCTTTGTTTTGAAACTCTTTGATCATTTTCCTAGCACCCCAACGTTTTTCAATTCGCAAATTTTTCATCATTCTGGGCAACAATTTGAAAAAACCAAATATAAACAATGGGACAATTAATAATCAAAAATGGCGACCGGAAATTGTTGAAATAAAACGTAATATAGTTAAATAGGTAAGTAAGTAAATTAGTAAACTATTTAAGCTATTGTTGATATAGTTAAACTAATTTTGATGTAATTATATCACATTTTACCAAATGTTCTCACTTTTTTTGGGCCACCGTGTAAATAAAGAATGCTGAAATCGAATTCTGATTTTAAGATCTCGCTAAACATGTTTTTAAAATTAAAAGTAACAAAGAACAACTATTAATGCAAATAGATTTGTTTTTTACTATCTTAAAAAAACTTGGGAAAAATGTATCATACCATCCTGCACAGAATGTATTTTGGCAGTTTGAAAAGACAAAAAATTAATGAATATAATATAAATCTAACCGAAAACCGAACCGAATCCCTCGTGAGAGGCGGAAATACTAACCTTTGCACTAGTGAGAAATGAATGAGATACGTTTTATTAATAATAATTCATTCAGTTTCTTAAGACGTTCAATAGATGTCACTATTTCTTAAATAATTGTAACTTTGTATATATATATATATATATATATCAAAATTGTGTACACAAGTACGATAGTATAAAAATGTTAAGAATATATTTAAAAAATATTAAACTATATCATATCAAAAATATAGATCAGTAGCACAAAAAACTGCATAATATCTACTTTTAATTTGACTATAATGTTCTGTCCACTGATGAGATTTCTCTCAGAGATTAGACTTGTATGCACAGAAAAGATAGTTCAGTAAAATCCTGTATGATTGCGCGCGGATTAAAATGACGCATCCAGTATGGCTCTCAGAAAACAAAGTCTCATCAAGAGTATAATTGACACGTAGAGCAGTAGCAAGAAGATAAAGTATCACATGTAACGTTTCAGAAATCGTAATAATTGCATAGCTACGACTTTTTTAAATGCTTATGTTTCGGACATGGTTGAAATTAAAGGCACTTGCAATGGCAGGATCGATGCTCAGCATCTCCCTAAATCTTTCAGATTTAAAAAAGTTTTGGATGCGTCTGGTATCAATAGTATTTTATAATGATTTGAGTTAACCATCTTTGAATCCTTTGAAAAAACACTTTTAACTGATTTAAACATGTACATAAAAGGTGTCCAGCGGAAAATTTTCTAATTTGACATGAAATAAAATAAAAAGTACAATGTTATTCTCATATTTTATTTATACAAAATGGAGTTTAACAATGCGGATTTTACATTTTATAAACAATATCGTCTAAATGCCGTCCATTTCTCTCAAGACACTCTTGCAATCGGACTCTTAAATTTGCAAACACACAAGAGTAAAGCGTTGGTTTAATGGCAGCAACTTCACGGCGGATATTTTCTTGTAGGGCCTGAATTGTTCGAGGATTGTTAATGTAAACTTTCGACTTAAGGTATCCCCACAAAAAAAGTCGCACGGTGTAAGGTCCAGTGATCGAGATGCTTAGGGTATGTCTCCGAACTTTCTGATTTATTTATTGGAAAAAATTCCCCTCAGCTTCTCCATTGAAACTCTAGCTGTGTGGTGGAGTGACCCCGTCTTGCTGAAATTGTGTTCTGTTGTTGAACCCGGGAAACAGCTGCAGTTGCGGTACCAAAAACTCGTCGGTCATTCGGTAAAATACGTCAGCAGTGCCTGTCTCTTGCTGGTTAAAAAAATAAGGTCCAATTATTCCTCGGGCAGAAATTACACACCACACTGTCATTTTTGGACAATGCAAACATTTTTAATAGCGTTCCTTTGAGTAGTCGGGGTACCAGTATCTCATGTTCTGTTTATTAACATAGCCATCTATATGAAAATGTGTTTCGTCAGTAAACAATATGTTTCCAAGTAGGTACGTACAGTAGAGGCTGCAATCTTCCATATCGATTTAAGCGGATTGCGCATAATTTCACATCAAACTTGAGCCATATGTTCTAGCATCGTTGATGACCTAGAGATGATCTAGAGACGTTGATGGTCTCAGAGAAGTTTGGTTAACCATTGTCCCTTCTTGTCTGAACTTTTGAACCCAGCACCGGATAAGTTGCGTGCTCGTCCCATCACTTACTCGTCGAATACAACGCGCACGAACCAATGAATCACCGCACTTTAAATATTGCTCAACCGCGAACGCGCGGTGCGCTCCCGACCAGTGGCTCATTGCGACTGGCAATCCCGCAAATCATGCACATCAAACAATACCAGTCCCATTTACCTCACCCTGATGGTTTACGAGCAATTACAATTTAGTCTTGAAATTTTTCCGCTGAACACCCTCTATAACGTATCTAGGTGAAAAATCGTGACACATCCCATTTCTTGTGATGTGAAACATCCAGTTAGTCATCTACGAATAAAAAAGAAGAAAGGAACCAGCCAATGGTTAACTTATTTGAGGAACTGTGCATAATATTGAGGAATTAAGATGGTATCTTTTGTTAGCGACAGTGAAAGAAGTTTTTTTCTCAGATTAAAATTTTCAAATTGTTTAATGAAACTGCTTGCGATTTATAAATTAAGTTCTTGATTATGTTTTAGTATTTTTTATAGGCTGTCGAATATTGCCGAAAGAAGATTTGGAATAGAAGTACAATACCACCAATAGGAAGTAACAAATGTACTTGGGGACCCAGTTACTGGTGCAAAAGCGAAAAAAACGCCATTGAATGTAATGTAAGTAAGCAAGCTATAAGATGCCAGATCATAAGTCAGTTCTATTATTACACTTAGCTGACTTGTAAAAATATAAAGAATATTTATTTATTACCTATGTAGGCATCAGATTTCAGATTCACCGCCATCTCAGCCGGCATCGATGCTTGCGATAGCGCTGCTGGCTACCGCTACAGGTTTGGCTCGATCCTTCACCGTCGAGCTCTCTCTCCTGTTTCATCGCTTCGCAACGGCGATCTTGATGGCCCATGCGCGCCAAGCGAGATCGCCGATTCGCTTCATTTCATAATACACGCACACCTTCTGCATCTTTTCATTTCTTCATTCTATTCGTAATATCTATCTTCCTTATTCTATCATACTGTCAATAAACATCAACATCGCCAATCATCACTCTTTCATTTAACCACCGACCTAACCCCCAAACATATATAATGAGTTGCAAGAGATCATATTTATCATTGCGAAGAATGTATCCAAAGTATACAGTTTCCCTTGGTTTAAGAGTTTTTATTAATTCCCTTGACTTATTCAGGCGTCTTATTATTTCAACATTGATAATGCAGTCAACTCAGGAGATCTTTAGGATACATTGATATAACCAAATCTCAAATGCCTCCAGTATTTTAATGGTGGCTTCTCATAATGTACAGACCTTGACTCCATAAAGCAGCATGGGGATGACACGTAGAGGAAGATAGAAGGATACAGAGGCGTAGGTAGAAAAAGGTCATGGCTGTGTAACCTTAGTGATTCAGCATCCAAAATATGGGTAATCTTATATATCTTGCAAAGGATAAATCATTATACTGCAACTTGGTTGCCAACTTTCAATAGAAGTCGGCACGTGAAAAAGAAGATATTTTATATTTTACAATAGCATTAAATTGTGTATTATAACATTTACATACCTGCTGGATGGTTTAATTACTCCAATGTTAGTATTATACTTAAATAAATAAAACAGACATCATTTCAAAAACTTATAAATTATGTGACATATTCAGTTCCTTTATATGTATATATAATAACAGATTGTAATCAATTAAACACATGACATCATTATTTGTTCAGACTATTGAGTTTTGCCAAAGGACAGCATGGAATGTAACGACAACAGTTTCACCAAGCATTCTAGAAAGTAACAAATGTACTTGGGGACCCTCTTACTGGTGTCAGAGTAAAGACAACGCCATTGAATGTAACATAAGTATAATTCTGAACAAATATTAACATTCCATCACAACTGTGATACTTTAAGCAATTAAACACATCACATTATTATTTTCAGGCTACTGACTTTTGCCAAAGATCGGTTTGGAATGTAACGACAACAATTCCATCGAACCCTCCTGGTAGCATTAAATGTACATGGGGACCCTCTTACTGGTGTCTGAGTGAAAACAACGCCATCGAATGTAACGTAAGTATAAATCTGTACAAACATTTAACATTCCATCACAACTGTGAGACTTAAGCAATTAAACACATCACATTATTACTTTCAGGCTACTGACTTTTGCCAAAGATCGGTTTGGAATGTAACGACAACAATTCCATCAAACCCTCCTGGTAGCATTAAATGTACATGGGGACCCTCTTACTGGTGTCTGAGTGAAAACAACGCCATCGAATGTAACGTAAGTATAAATCTGTACAAACATTTAACATTCCATCACAACTGTGAGACTTAAGCAATTAAACACATCACATTATTATTTTCAGGCTACTGACTTTTGCCAAAGATCGGTTTGGAATGTAACGACAACAATTCCATCGAACCCTCCTGGTAGCATTAAATGTACATGGGGACCCTCTTACTGGTGTCTGAGTGAAAACAACGCCATCGAATGTAACGTAAGTATAAATCTGTACAAACATTTAACATTCCATCACAACTGTGAGACTTAAGCAATTAAACACATCACATTATTACTTTCAGGCTACTGACTTTTGCCAAAGATCGGTTTGGAATGTAACGACAACAATTCCATCAAACCCTCCTGGTAGCATTAAATGTACATGGGGACCCTCTTACTGGTGTCTGAGTGAAAACAACGCCATCGAATGTAACGTAAGTATAAATCTGTACAAACATTTAACATTCCATCACAACTGTGAGACTTAAGCAATTAAACACATCACATTATTACTTTCAGGCTACTGATTTTTGCCAAAGATCGGTTTGGAATGTAACGACAACAATTCCATCAAACCCTCCTGGAAGCATTAAATGTACATGGGGACCCTCTTACTGGTGTCTGAATGAAGACAACGCTTTCGAATGTAACGTAAGTATAAATCTGTACAAACATTTAACATTCCATCACAACTGTGAGACTTAAGCAATTAAACACATCACACTATTACTTTCAGGCTACTGACTTTTGCCAAAGATCGGTTTGGAATGTAATGACAACAATTCCATCGAATCCTCCTGGAAACATTAAATGTACATGGGGACCCTCTTACTGGTGTCTGAGTGAAGACAACGCCATCGAATGTAACGTAAGTATAAATCTGTACAAACATTTTACATTCCATTACAACTGTGAGACTTAAGCTATTAAACACATTACATTATTACTTTCAGGCTCTTGATTTTTGCCAAAGTTCAGTTTGGAATGTAACTACAACAGTTCCATCAAACCTTCTTGGAAGCGATAAATGCACTTGGGGACCCTCTTACTGGTGTCTGAATAAAGACAACGCCATCAAATGTAACGTAAGTATAAAATAAAAATTACATTCCACTACTGTTCTGAGACTTTAAGCAATTAAGCAAACTAAAATAACGTTATTACCTTTTTCAGACTCTTGATTTTTGCCAAAGGAAGGTTTGGACCACTTCCACCAATTTTTTAACAACTCAACCAATAGGATAACACAATAGGACTGCACTGTGAGGTACTCTTGGTGGTGTCAGAATGAAATTGATGATATGATTAATCGAAATCTATACACGTGCGTACATACTACAAAAAATAATATTAATCTACTGCCTATTCAATTCACCGACTCAAAATAAGTTGATTTTATCTTTCAAGTATTTGTAGTCCACTTATTTTAAGTTTTCCACAAATATCAGATATTAATGAAAATCGTCCAGGTTGTAACTTTGTTAAGATTTCTATAAATAAACCATGAATGTGCATTCTATAGGACCTAGCCTCCTCACCTCAAGATTATACCTCCAATGGTCTCTCCACTGGGTTGCTTTGCACTGATTATTAACACCAAGATGAATGGGTTTTTATTTATATTGTCCTGCCACCTTATTTTGTGTCTACCTGTTGTCCATTGTCCTTCAGGTTTATTATTGAGTAGCCATTTTGGAGGTTGCGCATCATTCATATGCTCTGTATGGCCTAGCCATCGAAACCTCCATACTTTTAGAAATTTTATGTCTTTCATAAATCATGAATGTACATTATGGAAAATATAAACAATAAGATACAAGATTATGTTGAGCGGAGTAATACCAATACAATTGATTTCAAAAATACGCCTACAAAATTATTCTACTAGCATAGATATCTAAAATAGGTACACTTGGCAATCATATTTTATTTTTTTACAGATCCTTTAATATTGCCAAATATATTTGATACTAAAAATATGTTAATCAGGACAGATAAACATGTCTACATAAAGGAACATTGGAGCATTTATCCAGTTATTTCGTTTTCTAGTATTTTAGTTGTCCAACAAAAACTGTAATTTTTGCAATCATAATTTTTACAATATACATATTATATATGTATAATTAAAATATTTTAAATTATAATTATATATTTTCAATTTCCTGGTGTTATCTAATTTTATTTATAACTATCACATTGTTCCCCATGATTGTGCTTCACTCTTCTGCCCTTAACCACAGCCTTTGCCTAATCCACAGCAATGCATCTTCTCACGCACACTCATTGATTTTTAAGATTTCTAACAAGACACTTTTCCAATATCAGGTTATCCTAGTCATACTAGATCTTTCACAGGCGTCATCTATGTCATTGTATATCTTTATTACAATCCTGTGAACAATAATGAAATGTTAATATGTTTAATACAAATTAATGTATCAATTAGAAAGATAAACAGATAAATTCAAATTATCAAAAAAATATTTTATTGCAAACTGCAACTTTACAATATTTAATGTGTTCTTAAAATGTTAATATTTGTTAATGTTCCAGAAAAGAGCCAGAAGTTAAGGTCTCACAATTGTCTAACGTTTTCTGAAAGAAATTTTTAATTCTTCTGCAATTTCTCTTCAGGAATAAAATGTTTCTTTCAACATATACTGGCTATTTTTCTTGGAGTGTGATCTTTAATCTTACCTAATTTTACAAAATATAACACATGTACGTATATCTTAAAAATAAACCAAAACTTTACTAAAACTATTAATAAATACAGAAAAAAGCTCACTAAATTATAATTATTTAAAACTTTGTACTTATTTCACCTAGTTGCTATAGAAAACTTGACAAAAAATTAGGGACAAAATGTCTCTACATGATTGTTGAATATGAAATAATGCAAAACAAAAAAACGGCCTGAAAAAATAGTGCTGCAAGAAGTAAATGAAAAATGAGGTAATAATCATATATTTTGATTTAAAAATCAAATAGAGTCATAAATGGTAAAAAAAAACTATAACATTGAATGAATTAAGATTATCTGGGAACAGCCAGTAGTGTAACCTCGAACTATTGGCTGCTATATAATATATCACTATGTTTCGAGCTTTTACTATGACTAATAATTATTTGTTGATAAGATTACAATGCTTACCTTCTTCTATATTTTTGACACAATTACGAAATGCAGTCAATTAAGATGTGTGGCGGCTTGCACGCATCATCCAGATGTTCCTCGTTCTGTCATTTCTCGGTATTACGCGAACAGAGCGAGAACGTCTGAGGAAGGTCAAGCCTCACCACCTGGCAGGCATGACATATGTGCACCACATCTGCCCTGTACACATGTACCCAAGGGGGCGGTTAGCGAGAGAATCTGCGCTCAGCACCCGAACTGATCGGACCGTGGACACTCATCCCGATTCTGTCTTTCCATTAACCGTGCATCGTTTTTCCATTCTGTCATTCATGTATTCTGTCGTTCTTGCTCTCGGTGACTTCTCCCTGATGAGAATAAACAAATCTGTATAACAATGGTTTTTACTTGAATACAACCAACATTCCCACAGATGTACAGAAAATGTATTAAAAAATCTAAATGTATTTTCTCTGCAATGCATTTATCTCAACACTCCCTACTGATTATTACTCTATTGTAATGTGTACGACCGTGGAGTGTGGGAAATATATTGGTGAAATCTGGTTAAGTGACAGAGTTATAGAAATAATAAAGCACGGATCATTGCCTGATGCACGTTCTTCTCGATTGAAAAAGCAGGATAAATCAGATTATTGTAATGGATGGATATAAATGAAACAATGTTATTTTACTCTACTTGAGTTTATTAGCACTACTCGGGTTTCGAGAGAAACAGTAACTTTCATCGACAGGTGAAGTATTAAACTGACTACACATAAATATAGGAGACAAGGCTTAGGTGGTAGACATACAAGTAATTAGGTACTGGAGGAGGGGGCGAGCAGTGCTAATAAACTCAAGTAGAATAATAACATTGTTTCATTTATATCCATCCATTATGATGAAATTCTACAAAGTTAACGCCGATTCAATTAATAATATACAGATCATTGTAATTGGATGGGGCTTTTGAAAAGGACTCACCTATGTAATCCATATATCACAAGACGAATCTGGCCAAACAGCTAAACACATGGCCAATCAAGCATGTTTTTCTTTCAGCCGAGTATTTAGAATTTTGATTTATTTAAACAAAAAGGAAAGTAGTTACAGGTGAACATTGTCATCGGTGACCGTTGTTTTTCGGCCATATACCGACTTTGTGCACCCTTTATAATTTACTGGCATTCTCAGAACCTTTCCAAGAAACACTTTAACATACAGAATGGAAAAAAGGGCGTACCAAATATAAGTATTGTAAATATGAATATTACTTTTTGAATAGTTTATAATTATTCTTGTCTCACGCAATATTCACGTTTCCATAAAATAACCATAAGTGTTTTTAGGCATTTATATGCAATTTAAAAAAGACATCACTTTACTTTCACTTACACGGTGATGGTGTCTTCCCAAACATGACATATAAGAGGGGTATTACTACTGTATTCATAGATAATGTGTGAGTGAGAAATGATTTTTAAACATTATTAGTCCCATATTGATGCAAGGAAAGGTATCGATACTCGCAAAAATATCGATACCAAATGGATTACAGGGTGCAAACTTTTTGAACCCTTATCCCAATATACCGCATTGGCATAGTAACGCCACTGTGACTAGCAAAAACAAATTGTTATACACTGCATATACAGGGTGGCCCAAAAAAAGTGAGAACATTTGGTAAAATGTGATATAATTACATCAAAGCTAGTATCAACAATAGCTTAAATAGTTTACCAATTTACTTACTTACCTATTTTCCTATATTACGTTTTATTTCTACAATTTCCGGTCGCCATCTTTGATTATTAATTTTCCCATTGTTTATATTTGGTTTTTTCAAATTGCTGCCCAAAATGATCAAAAATTTGCAAATTGAAAAATGTTGGGGTTCTAGGAAAATGAAAATGAAAAGAGTTTCAAAACAAAGACTGGAGTACATTACAGCAGGATGGAGCTCCATCTCACACAGCCAGAAATACAATCAACTTTCTTCATCGTGAGAATGTTAATTTCATCGGGCCAGGCATGTGGCCACCGAAGAGCCCAGATTTAAACCCAGTAGATTATGCAATATGCGGTGTTTTGATGATTTCTGATTAGCTAAATTACTTTAAGAATTATAACTAATTATATTATGTTTTGAAATAACTCATGGGTTACGAGATGTTCTCACTTTTTTTGGACCACCTTGTATATATATATATTTTTTTTTAAATAGAGATCACATTAATATTCTTTTTATTTTCAAACTAAGTTTGTGCTATGAAAATAGGTCTAACTTGATAGTCACTTTTTAAATTTGTTTTCATTGTAGTTCCTGATTAGTTATCCGCCACCTTTATTTTTATAGTTTTGTTTTTGTCTATATTCGCATTTTTAATTTTAGTATACATTGTTTCTTGAAGAACTGAAGAAGGCACCATAGGTCTTGAAACATGTCTCAATAAATAGTGGTTTTAAACTAAATGTTTTTCTTATTATTAAAATTTTTTTTATAATATAGCTGGCAGCTCAGCAAAACCAATTTAAGGCCATTTCTTGCGGCACGATCACTCATTTTTTAATATAATGTATGGCATTTGCTATCTTTTTTTTCTCCTTTCATTTTTTTTTCACTGTTTCTTTATAAATATTTTTTTGTGTTTTGCTTTATATATTCATAGAATTTGTTAATATAGAGAAATACAGAGGAAAAAGAAACCACATAGGGCTCTTTACAGCAGAAATTATTATTGGGCCCCGCGCTCACAGGATGCTTGGATATATCCTAGTAATTATATTTTGATACCACCGGAAAGGGTACATTGTTTTTTGTATCCCTGTGCATTGACCTATGTCAAAAATATGGACTGAAGGAAACAAATAATATAAAAATTTATTACAGATAAGATTAGATTTATTAAAATTCATGTCTGTCGAACAATGTGTGATGTATAATGAATCGGTACATAATTATGCACAATGTATTTATTACACAAAGTTCACTAACAACAAATCACTCTTGAAAGGTGGATTGGCTGTTTAAAAGAAGAAGAAGAAGAAGTTCATTAACTTTCCAACATGCTGTTTGCCATAGGGATGGATGGAAGAGTGGCATACTATTCTGCCCTAACACACTACTCTCGCCTCATTCACATTTATATATCGATTTCTCACAGGATTATCTTCCAGTATTTGGTTTACCTGATCACCACAAGTCTTCGCAGACATCCTCTATTTCTGGTATCATCAACACTAGCGTCATATATTGTCCTTGCATTACATATATTTCACATGTCCAAACCATTTCAGCAACTTTCTCTCTTAATTCCATTGACTATGCTACAAACAGATTCATTCCTAATTGTTCATTCTTCACTTATGTGATCTTCACCACAATCAGTCTACTTTTATTCTTTTTTTGCCAATGCTAGGCTTCACTTCCATTCATTAGTGTTGGTACCAGAACTTCATTATGAACTTCTAGTTTTGCTTCGTTCCTATTAGAAATAACTGCGTTCAGAGCACCGTTCACTTTATTTCTGGGAATCACTCT
The DNA here is from genome assembly GCA_022840565.1 of Eubasilissa regina. NCBI lineage: Eukaryota > Metazoa > Arthropoda > Insecta > Trichoptera > Phryganeidae > Eubasilissa > Eubasilissa regina. The sequence continues at coordinate 2,485,308 of JAINEB010000002.1, read as the reverse complement.
CCTTTCGATATCTTTTTCAAACTTATATCCTCAGAGAACATACTTTTTTACCTTTTTGTGAGAAGACCAAGTGTCTCTCATGCTCATCAAACTCTGCATTCTGGACGTCCTGCAATAACTATATACACAGGTTGTACTCGGCAGAACAATGGAATATAGAATTGACATGGGAGGATGTGTAAGAACTAGTGGCGAACTATGGAGTAGTTTTGTGGTGACCACATGCTCCAGGTAGAGAGCGAAATTGGCAAAAGAAAAATAATTAAGTGTATACAAAATTACTGAAAAACTGCAATATAATTTATAACATGTTAAAAACAATAATCCACATTTACTAGTTAATAACCTCTTCTCTCCCGCTTCCAAGAGTACTTATTGTATTTATGTGTATCGTTATATATTGTTTCAAATCATTCAGATTTTTGGAATTGAATAAAACCTTTGACTATCCAGCACTTAACTAAAATTATTGATCTTTTATACACACAGTTTGACCATTTTTAACACAGAATTAGGACAGTTAAAATATATGACTCATAAAATATATTGCGACTTGATACTTTTATTATGATTATATTCTCGATGTGATCATGACTGAGCATCGTGATTCTTTAGTCTGCAACTACAGAATGAACTGCTTGCCTCCACTCTTGCTCTTGTCATATTATGGTATTGGATGATTACATTACATAATATGATACTAAATATCAAGTTATTCTATTAGTATTAATAGTAACTAAAATTGATTTCTAAGGAAATGTTTTGTTACTGAATAATAATTCAAAATAATGGACATTTTGGTAATGTCAATGTTGCCAACTGCGACATAAAGTATGCCCATTTCTTAACAATAAATTTTAATACCTGGTGAGACCATGCATAGAAACAAAGTTTGAAGGACGATAGTGTCAGGATCAAGCCATAAATATTTTGCAAATACTTTTAGTATTTTATTCCCTCATTTTACCATACTTTGTCCATTATTTTAATTATAAAAGACAGTCATCATTACAGACGAAATAAATGAGAGTATGTACCTCAATTTTATCTCGAGTTTATTTCCTTCCAAATTTACACTGAATCCAGTGGCATAACTACAAAATTAGGCCCCAATGCAAGATCAAATAAATGGCTGCCTATATACATTTGGGTGTTAGGACGGTGAATGAATGAAATAAATATTGTTTGTGTGTTGAGTTTTATTATGACAGTATGATAAAAACAAGGAAGACAGATAGAATACAAGGAATTAATGAAGATGTAGAAGGTGTACGTATATTATGAAATGAAATGAAGCCAGTTGGTGGTCTTGCTCGATGCTCATGGGCCGGCAAGACCGCCGTGGTGAAACAATAAACTGGAGAGACTGCTTAGCGGTGGATTATCGAACCAGGCTTGTAGCAGCAGCCGGCAGCGCTGTCGCTAGCGTCGATGCCGACTGAGATGCCGGTGGATTTGAATTCCGATCGCTACATACATATATGTTCTCGAATACGTATTAGGCCCTTACAAAAATGATGACCTATTATTTATTATATTTTCAGTGTTCATTGACTGATTACCTTAATAATTTTTGTTTTTCTGCAATTTTTTTTAAGCGTAAATACGTATGCACATTGTTGCTTTGCGGTAATGGCCTGATTCTAACCTAACCTAAATTATTTCTATGTATTAGAGAGGTACATCGATAATGTTTTTATGTGTTTTCACAATACATGTGAGAAATGATTTTCTAAATTGTATAATTTTATTTCTTGCTGTAGTCGATTTTAAAAATTATTAGTTCATATAAAAAAAAAAATTTCATAGGGCACAAACCTTTTGGGCCCCTGTCTAATGTGGACCCCAATGCACTGCATTGGCTGCATTGACGTAGTTACACCGCTGAATGAATACAAAGCTTTATATAACAATAAGATATTGAATAATTTTCAAGTCGTCTGAAATTAAGTAACGAGAACTGTAAAAGTGCTGCTATACAGGCTGAGGTCTCAAGAGAGAATAGACGGAGTGGTCTGCTACTCTGGCTGTCAGTGTCCAGCCGCGGCTCCCTACTCCTGAACTTGAAGTGAAGGTACACTGAAGCTTAACTCTGAGTCACACCATACCAAGCTGCAATGCACCGCACTGCAGATAGATGTCACTACATGTCCACCTCAGTTTTGTTTACACAATAATAAAAGTAAAGTATATGATATTTAATCACAGAAGAATGAAAGATTTTTCAAAGACCCCATATCTCTTAATGCGACCCAGCTGATATCCATTTTTTCCTTGCCGTGTGTGACAGATCACCGCTTACATATCTTTAAAAGTTGATTAATTATAATATATCTTATTTGATTCAAAGTATCAAGGATAAATACATAGTTCATCAATGCCCTAACCTCTGTGGCGTCTTTGGGCAAAACATCTCTGATTTAAAAAAACCCAGTAGATGTGTTGAACCATTCTCTCACACTCTCAAATTCACAGCTACAATGTCTAGACCCTATTTTTCGTGATTCAATTTTGCACTGATGATAAGATGTAGTGTTGTTACCATATTACATTGATTAAGATGTCACCGATTATAAAATGGAAGAAGAAAGAAAAAAGAAGAAAAGTGAATAAAAACTCTATTATAAAAATTAAAGATATCATACTGCATACACAATAAGTTTTCGTTTTAATACATCATCATCAATAATAATAATCAATAATAATAATCAATAATAATAAACAATAATAATCAAAAATGATTGCGTTCAACCATCACTGAGCGGCGGACGTATCCAACTGTGCAACTGCGGCAGCGGCGGACACTGCTAGTGTTTGGCTCACTGAAACTATTTCAAGAATCATCAACGGCAAGTACATTTTTGACAGCAATCGTAAAACGCCATCGAGTACAAGACACCAAAATAGAAAAACACAAGTATCTTGTAATCAATGTAATACAGTATATATATATACATGCTTCACATGGGAAAAATATTTCAGTTTCCAAATCTTTATTGATTTCTTAGCTCATTTCCCAGTTATTGTTAAAATTGCAGCCTGAATGAGATTATCAATCATTATTTTTTAACAGCACCCCATAAGCTGTAATTATAGTGATACTGAAGGATTAGCAGCCATTCTCTGAAGCAACACTTATTTGATAGCTGTATTTGTTCACCATGTCACAGAATTGTCATAGAATTATTGTGATATTATGAACTGACCTGCCACAGTTAGCTCACCCACATCCTAATGTCTCTGCCGCGTAGACCTTAAATAGGTTTTGATTAATTTAAGTTTTCTACAGTTACAGGTAGGGTTAGTAAAATTTAGATAGCAATCTGAATTTTGGATATAAAATCTTGTAAATTATGCTGTTTTATAAAATTTAACACAATGTGTGGAATAATTTTTTACAAATTTTAATTGAAAGAAAGGCTTTCATACTATTTAGTTCATCACAAAGAAGTGTACCATCAATATCAAATTTCGAATTTACTGTAATTTTCATTTGAAGTTTGGCACAGAATTGAATTAATTATTTTTTTCTAGTAGATTGTCGACATTAGGTATACAAAAAACCCCAGATATTTGAATATTCATCTAATTGCCTAAATCTTTCCTCCATTGATATTATTGCTATGTCCAATAGTGGATTGAAAAATTCGACTTCTAGCCCTTTCTCTGGACATCTCGGGAATTTCACATGTTTTATCATTTTTAATAGTTTAAATATCGGTTCAATTCGCACTGTTTGCCTAGCAAGTTGAAGTGCCTTCAGCACCAAGTGAATTGGTGTACCTTCTGTGTCCAGCGAGTAAAATAGGTTAATTCTATAATAAAGAGTGTCCAGCGGAAAAATTTCAAGATTAAATTGTAATTGCTCGTAAATCATCAGGGTGAGGTAAGTGGGAGGGGTATTGTTCGACGCGCGTAATTTGCGGATTTGCCAGTCGCAATGAGTCACTGGTCGGGAGCGCACCGTGCGTCGCGGTTGAGCAATATTTTAAGTGCGGTGATTCATTAGTTCGTGCGCGTCGTATTCGACGAGTAAGCGATGGGCCGAGCACACAACTTATCTGGTGTTGGGTTCAAAAGTTCAGACAAAAAGGGACAATGGTTAACCAAACTCCTCCGGGACCATCAACGTCAGCAGCGACGCCAGAACATGTGGCTTAAGTTCGACGTGAAATTATGCCCAATCCACGTAAATCGATAAAGAAAATTGCAGACTTTACTGGAATAAAAAAATTAACAGCGCACGTTATTTTGAAAAAGAAACTAAGTACAGTTTCACCCATACAAACTGCAAATCGTGCAGTTTCTCAACAAAAATTACTATTCTTTACGTGAAACCTTAGCGAGAACGATGCTGGAACGTTTTGAAACAGCACGAATGCTTGGAAACATATTGTTTACTGACGAAGCACATTTATTGCCGAATGATCGACGAGTTTTTGGTACCGCAACTGCAGCTGTTTCCCGGGTTCAACAGAACACAATTTCAGCAAGACGGGGGCACTCCATACACAGCTAAAGTTTCAATGGAGAAGCTGAGGTTTCAATGGAGAATTTTTCCTAATAAATTAATCATCAAGTGCGAAGACATACCCTACGCACCTCGGTCACCGGACCTTACACCGTGAGACTTTTTTTTGTGGAGATACCTTAAGTCGAGAGTTTAGAGTAACAATCCTCGAACAATTCAGGCCCTACAAGAAATTATCCGCCGTAAGGTTGCTGCCATTGAACCAACGTTTTACTCTCGCGTGTTCGCAAATTTAAGAGTCCGATTGCAAGAGTGTATTGAGAGAAATGAACGGCATTTTGACGACATTGTTTATATAATGTAAAATCCGCATCGTTAAACTCTATCTTGTATAAATAAAATATGAGAATAACGTTGTACTTTTTATTTTATTTAATATAAATCTTGAAAATTTTCCGTTGGACACCTTTATATACATGTTTAAATCAGTTAAAATTAATGTAAGCTTAGCAAGTTGGTCCTGTAGTTAAAAGACTGTCACATTGTTGCCGCCCTAGGCGATCTCTCAGTTTGCAGGTGTGAACATGCCCTCCTTACCTCTGCCTAACCCTGAATTAAATACTCTCGTATCTATACTATACCTATATCCTAATTGAACAGCAAAAGAATACATTTGTACTTAATATTGCTAACTTTTCTATTATCATCACACATCGATCCTGAAACAATGGAGAACACATTACGTCATTAAATAAAATAAACAATGATTTCCTTTCTAACGATTGCTAGGTTTCTTCTCTATTCTCTTTTTTTCTTTTTCTCCCCTATAGAAATTTATCACATTAAATAATAATAACGTCCCCCATGATTACAATATTATTGCACGAGATTAAATAAAAATTTTATCAAATTAATAACAAATAATATTCATTATTATTCGGTCGTTCTGTATTAGTGAGATTTGGAACATTCAACAATGTGAACAGTCATCTAGCCAATGGCGATAAAGCTTTACAATCAGCTGACCCTCTCTCTGACTTGACGAACCGGATAAATTCAACGCGCAACGCAATTGACGTGTGTCATCGCGAAGGATCGAAGTTGTTTTTAAATTCGTGATTCGTATTTCAACAGCGCTGTTGAAAAAAGTGAGAATGGCAAACATTCAATTTGTTTGCCTCGCGATCTTCGCAATTTATTGCGGTAAGTTATAGAAAAAATAATACTGCGCCTAGATTTTAAGAATAAAAAATATATTTGACATTTTGCGTCTTTGTTCGTTTCCAATGATGACATATTATTTGTCACATTATTTGGCCTTGGATACCCGTGTTGTCGCTTTTTGCGTTAAAATTATTTATATTTTTCTCAATTTAGCAATCAACCAATCAAGTAATCCTCAAGCAAAATCAATTTGACACCTCTGAATACAAACAAAGCCATTTGATTTGAAACATTTTGTTTGTGTATTTATTTATACACTGAGTTAATTAGTGCTTTGTGAGTATAAATATAATAGATTTTTTCCTTTTTACAGGATTTTTAATTATTTATCTCATAGATAATTGATGTTATATTATTATTATGTTAGTGAAAATTTTTATCCAGCTATTAGGACACAACAAGCAAACATTATTAGTGTCTAAGAATGTTTATTGTCTATAAACAACAACCAAATATTCTTAAAATGATTTATAAAAGGTAATTTGTGCATTAGGTAAGCATATAACTAATCATCCAAGATAATTACTTAGATACAATATCTTATGAAACCTTTCAACTTCTTCTAAGCATGTGTATTAAACCTTCATCTGCCCGGAACACATATTTTTAATTCGGTCTAAGGCCAAAACCTCCCGGAAACCTAATACCTATTTTTTTTTTTTAAATAATCACATAAATAACAAAAAAAGAAACAATTTTATTTTTGGTGTACATTTACATTCTTAAACAATCAATAGGTTAATATCAATATCTTACCTTTATTTTGTTTAACAATATTTTAGCTGTCAGTTGCACCTTTTTATATAAATTGCTCAATTTTTAGATACTTCTAGGCTGGTAAAGATTAACAGCATCTATAAATTGAATTTTTAAATGCCTGGTAAAGACATTATAAATTTTTAATAGTTTAATTTAAAAATAATATAGGCTTTTCAACATAGTATGACAATCGCAACAATTCAGAGTTTATAACTTTCGATAACCTCAGGGGTTATTTTAATGGTGTTAATTTATACTCGATAATATTTTAGATAAGTTTTCACGGTCCAAAGAATATTTTGTAAAGTAGTTTATTTAATAATCTATCCTATTTTCTGGTTTTTAATCAAATAAATGTATTCAAATAATTTTAAAAGGTTTTTGATATCTTGCTTTGTTTTACTGTTTATCTGTATTATTTTGTATTTCTATAGGCAATTCGCCTCAGCTTCCGTTTTTGAAATACTTACTATGTACTTTTTTTGGTTTAAATTTCTATACATAACATTACAAGTGTCAAGAATGAAAATTTTTCAAATCTAGTCTTATTTTACAGTTTTGGTCTGCATAAATCTAATGAGATATTGTTATATCTATTCCATATATTATCTTAGACATGACAAATATATTTATTTTCAAATAATTTCATACAACTGAAAGAGTACCCAACAACAGAAAATAGATGTGTACAAAGAGTACATGTTATATTGATATCTACATGCATACCTCGATTTACCACGGACCCTTTTTTAATGGAATGTCGCTGTAATGGATTTGGCAGTTGAGATAATTGCAAAAAGGAAGAGGGAATAAATATGTGGACACAGAGCCGGTTGTGTTATCAGTAGTCACTTTTTACTACGCGAAAACGGGTTGTTTGATCGTTGGTAAAAAAATATTTTCTTCTCAAAAGTATATCATGTAGTAAACTGATTTTACTCTCCAATATCTGATAGTAAAAATGAGAATTGATATTTAAATATAATGGCCTTTTCACAGCTGTTTCAAAAATCATCTGTCACATTGGTACTTTGAAAATCGTAGTATACGATAATTAATCATTCAATATTCCGCTATTTTAGTGATAAGAGTTTGTCCTATGATGGTCCCATTGTTTAATATATGTTAACACATAATCTGAAAAAATTTTGCCACCAAAATTATAGGTCTTGAATGCAGGGGCGAATAAAGCCACAGATAAAGCAGAAAATAGAGCACATTTCATTATTATTCATTTTGCCATACTGAGAGACGAGATTGTCTTTGGCAGTAGTAAATTTGATACATAAACAACCTGCCAAAAAGTCACCATGGTAAAAATTTACTACAGATCACACAACCGGCCCATAGTATTTGTTTTATTATTTATGTTTAAAATGGTTTTAAACAATCCTTATCAGCTGCACCGCAAAGTGTTGAAAAAATAACTTGTCACACAAGTGACTTATTGGATAAAACAAAAAGGCTATTGCTGATGTGATAACATTTAGCATAATTTGCCAATGAGCAGTATAATTGTACAAGAAAAGGCGAAGCGTGTATTTAAATCATCGAATAGTGTTATGTATTTAAATGATTTTTCAAGGCTGGTTAGAAAATGTTTAAAAAAACTTCATTAAAATGAAAGGAGAAGCTGCAAGTGCTGATAATGATGCAGCTTGTGCATATTTTCAATATCTCAGATTAATTATATTCCTTATCAAATGTTCGACAAGACTGGGAAAATAATGCTTCTTTAAAGTCTCAAAAGAGCGGTTAATACTTCTTGGAGGCAATGCAACGGGAAATTTTAAATTAAATCCATTAGTAGTCTATTTTTACAATCTAAATCTGAGGAAGTAAAAAAATATTTCATTATTTTTTCTTCATGGAATATGTTATGCACATTTAATGTGTATTTATATGGAAAAATTAATTTGTTGTTTTTAACAACCTAACCTAACTGATATTTTTTACACACTGGATGCAAATAGCGCCCTGCTTGCATATTATGTTTATACCGAATTGACATATTTTGGTGATTTAAAAAGTATCTGCTATCCAAAGTTTGAATTGCATTGGAATGCTGGGACGGAGATGGGGAGTGAGCTCCCATTCGCAAAATAAGCAACTAGTACCACGCACTCTCCTGGAGAAATAAATTATTCGAATTAAAATTTCTGATTGGCAAACAAAAATGCATTCAATTACAACTCCACTCACTATTATAATACTATATTTTTTGCAGGTCAGGCTTTAATTCGATAACTGGCTAAAATTCCAAAATATCAATTGAAGTTGATTGTTGTTGCATTCGGACACGTCTGGTGCATCTTCACCGCTAACAGCTGGGAGAACTCAGAGAACTGCGTTACCTATAAGGGCGCAAATATAATATTTGCTATCATTTTAAAGAAAATGAGCGAGAGAGAAAAAGCATGCGACCATAAGTTAATGCGTTGCGGTAAGAAAGATAAAGATTTCAAATCGAGGACGCGCAAGATATATTTGTCATTTTTTCTAGTATACAAAGAGTGAGTGAGAAAACAAACAATGCAAATTAATCTTATGCGTCGTGAATCGGTATAGGGGTGGAACTACCCATTTGGATGGACTTAGACTTTGAACAGACACATCGCATGTGTATTTTCCAAATTAAGGACATTTGACAAAAAAATCGAATTAGGCGAAAAATAGATCAATAAATTCATCTGATAGGGTCCAAAAATAGCTTCAAATAACAATATTTGATTTATAAGTGCAAAACGGGATTTTACTGTATAATACTTTTTGTATTATGTTTGGTGGACATCATTTTTTGTTTATTAGAATACATAAATACTTACATGAATAAATATTATCATAATAAGCGTCACTACTGTATGATAATTATAATCTTAGCTGTTTATCAGAAATGAGTATTTGTATATATTCAAAATTTCAATCAAACAATAGACACAACAAACATAAGTTTCTTGTGTGAATATTTATTAAGTAGGTCATGAAGACCTTATTAGTTTTAAAAGCCTTAGTTCTTGTACATATATACCATGACACAATAATGATTATTACACTACAGTAATAAGGTGCTAATGTCTATTTTTATGTGTTGATAAATGAGATTAATTTATACCGTAACATTTTGCAGAAAAACTTATATAAAAATTATATAGCCATATAATACTATAATATAGATAAAAAATGCAAAAAAAAGGATTAGGGATTTAATATATGTAGTGTTATAATTGGCAATAATTTATAATAGTGATTATTATATTGAATTAAATAATGTAGTCCACATCAAAATAATATGTTAATTACTTAATTATTTATTTCATGGTTTGCATTTTTTTTCCTCCCGATAACGATTAGCAACACAGCGTGATTGTATTATACCTTCAATATGACTTGTAAGTCGTTGATTAAAAATTAAAGTTATGATAGAATTATGTATAATCAAAATCAATGTCATTCGAAGAGGTTGATATAAAAATATAAATATTTGTTTTTTGTCTTCTCTGGCTAACCCAATACTAACCTGGTTTACTGATATTTAGTTAATATAAAGCAATTTTCTAATATATAATGCTCATACAAATTATTATATCTATTCACATATCACATTCTGGACATGGGCCAGTGATCGATCTTAAATACATTAATATTAATACATATAGGTAAACAAATTAAGCAAAAAGGTACTTATATTAATCTTCAGTTTCTTAACAATAGTAAGAAATGATTGCATTTAGAAAGATTGAGCGTAAGTCCAAAGTCTCGGTTGCGGATGTAGGGGTGATTCTCTGAAAGTCATGTCTATTTTGGTTCCTGAGACAATGTAGCCAATGTTCCAGGCTAAAGGCAATTGTACATTTTTTCATAATGCAACTGTGGCTATCTGGTATATACTATATGGTAGCGTTTTTTGACATGGTATTGCCAGAATTGGCACCTTATCATATTATTGTCTTGTTTTTAACAAACTGTTCCTGAGCCTACTACATATATATTTTTTTGACATTTAGTAATTGTTTTTTTTTTTCTTTGTTTTCTTCCTTGGAAAGAATTAAAAACGTTCATTCTTGCAGACAGAGGCTGGAATCCACCAAAAAGTGAAGTTATGTTAATATAGAGATGTTTATTATCTGTAACCCAATAGGGACAAGGTATTATGACACATTCTTCAAACAAAACTTTAAATACATTTCCTACTAAAAGTGAGGTTATAGCTGATCAATGTCAATATTTAATCACATTTTCCTTTGTGTCACCCTAATAGCGTCATGATGATACACTACATCTTCGACTTATCTTGTATTGTATTCAATTCAACCGAAAGTAAGATTATGACTAAATAATATTAACAAATAATTTAAATTGTTTATATAGAAACAAATCTTTGTTTTGTGTCCTCTATAGCAGCAGAGCTTAACAATTATTTTCTCCAGCCAAATAATGATTCTATAAACATAATTAAAATATTATCAGTTTTGCGATTGCCTAGACTATTTAATACAATAATCATTAAATATGTAAAAATTAAATATTTAGTGATTTACTGAAACATTATTAAATACAAGACAATAAAAAAAATTATACATGATTATTGTAGTAACTGTAGATAACATTAAATATAAGATTCATTGAGCAAGTTTGGAAGAAATTAAATATTGACTGATTTACTAAAATACTCAACGGTACGTGAAAGCAAGCTAACTAAATAGACTACATGCTTTGTGTATTGAAATGTTATTGTATTTTCTCGTTGTGATAGCTTTGCAACGTGAAATTTCTCCTCATTGCCTTGATGATTTTGCCCCATTCAAACAGAGAAATGTGAAATTTATAAGTATGTATTTAATATTTTTGTTGCGTGGATATTTTCAGGAATCACAGCGGCCACACCTCTTCTTGGACAGAATCATTGCACATGGGGTCCATCATACTGGTGTTCTAACATTACGTAAGTTCAAATTAATAATAGAACATTCCTTACTTAATGACTATTTTGTTTAAGGATTGCTCACACTATTGTAAGCCTACCAACATTATGCTCTATACAATAACAATCGAATCTCTGAACTATGTTAATGACGTCAGGGAGCACGCTGCCATCTTCCTTAATTTGCGCCTCGATGCGTATTGTGTATACAGTAAAACCCCGCTTAACGCTGTTTCAGTATTATGTGGTAGAATTGGTATTCCCCGAAATCGCGAGAATCCATTGGTGATGTCGACAAAATTGTCAAGCTAGCTAATGAAACAGGATTGGATAGTATAAATGCGCAGGATAATGAAGAATTATTGCAAGTTACAACTGGTAAAAGTCTTTCCAATGACGATCTTAAGGAATTGGTAGAACAGCAGAGGCACGAAGATGATGAAATACTGAAGATGAGGAGCAAAAGGAACTTTCAACAGATTTTCTTAAAAAAGTTTAGCCATTATAATGGAAATTATGGATCAGTTTATACAAAATGATTTAAATTTTGATAGAAGTTCAAAGGCAAGATGAAGTGTCATTGATGCGATGTCTTGTTATCGACAACATGCTGAACAAAACAGGATTAGATGACTTCTTCACAAAAAAACAAAAAATGTCATGTGGGGAAGAACCTTCCTCATCACAAACATAACTTCTTTACTCAAACGTTTTTTTGATTTTTATGAATGTTTTATGAATAAAAATCAATATTAGCAATAAATAAGTCCATAATTAATATAATAAAAAGTATTTAACAATTAATCTTACAAAATAAAACAATAATCGATAAATTTTCTTGTTCTCTGTTCTATTTCACTTATCCCCATTATTTACATGTTAAGATGACCTCGTTTAACGCTGTTTTGTTTAGCGCTGAAACTTATTGGAACATATCCTCCGCGTTAAGCGGGGTCTTACTGTATTCAGTCAGGACAAGGATAAGATCAGAGAAGCAGCAAAAACATCGAGTTTGTTTACTGACCAATTCACTTTACGACCTGGCCGATGGAATGAAACCTGGTCATTAAGTTAAGATTAAATACTAAATATAAAATTATTTCTGCTAATGACTTCCACTTTTTACATATCTAGCATTTAGTTTCAAAGACCCTTAACGATATCCGAGGATTGTATAATACGTACCTGTGTTTGAGAAGGAAAAGGAACAGTAAGAAACTCTTTCAGATTGTCCAAACAGCGCTCCAAAGTTGTCATGTGATTCCGTTTTTGTTCCACTGTGAGCAAACACGGCACACATCTCGCCGATAACTTTCTCATGCCCAACTTTTCATGTGGGATATTTTGTTTACAATGTCGGCAATCTCTCTGATCTTCACCCAGTGGTCTGCTAACACAATATCATGGATTTTGTTGACCATATCCTCCGTAGCCTGGGTGCACTTCATCAAAAACGTATGTTCGGCCACGCTTGAATCCATTAAACTAATATCTTATGGTAGTCATCATAGGTGCATGGTCCTTATAAACACATGCAACTTCACTTTGATTTCCTCACATGTCTTCCCATCCAAAAAATGGAATGGACCAATATTGCTCTTTTTCCTTGGTGGCGAACAAACATAAATGTGCCCACTTTTAACAGTTATCAAAACAAAACTACTTGATAAATCTATCTGAAATTTTGACAGGTGTCGTTTGAAATATGGCGTTAAACAATGGTATACAGATTTTGCATCAGTGGCACCTTCATTCGTTAAATACGGATATTTATATACGTACCTCGTATGTATATCAAACTGTATACTTATTCAGGACTTACCCAAACTCTTGTATCACGTTTTACATTCTCAATGATTTTGTGATCGCCGTCTCTCTGACTCTGAACCTCAAATCACTCATAATTAAATGCATTATCAAAAGTGTATTGTCATGCTACACCGAGCCTAATAAATTTTGGTTTCCAGTAATATCTAAAATGTTATATGTTTATTTGCGAAAAAATGGTGAATAATGATATCTGTCATTCTAATACAATGACATTGCATATTATATTTTCAATATTTTACTCTTCGATAGGGGTTTGTAACTTTTACTTTGTTGTGATCCCCATTTTCTTAGTTGAATCATGTTGAATCGCTAAACATACTTTTTCTCACACTTCTCTTAATTTTACTGTTATTTTTTGTATTTCTGCAATAGAGGAGAACTTTCTCATTCCTTTATAATTTTTTTTTGCAGTGTAAAATTTGTTGCCTATTATAAAGTCTGAATAAGCTATTTATCTATTTAATTAGTCCTTTTCAAGTAATTGTCTTCACTGTATCAAATATATTGTTATTTCTGAGAAAACATGTAATTGGTAAAACTTTTATTACACTTTTATTATGATTTTTGTTTATATTGATTAACTGTTTGTTTTCCAAATACAATATTAGATATTCATACTTTAGATATCCATCAGATCTTATATTTAAAGAGTACAATGCCCTAGACATAAGACAAATCTTTATGTTGAGACTCGTCAAATTTTTCCATGCTAACAACAATTCACCCCAAGCAATAAATCATGGACATAACACAAGACAAACAACGAACATCTGCATGGCAGTTCCGAGATCAACAACGTCATTTTATCAAAGATTCTACATGTTCTTAGCTCCTAAACTGTACAACATACTCAGTACCAACTGGAAATCGTTTAACTTCAATAAGATTACACAAATATGGACCCAACATATGATACAATCAGATAGAGATCAATCAGGAGCATGGCTATCCAACATTCTAACATAATCATTGTTCAGTGCCTGTCTACACCAATAATTCACTAGTTCTACAACACTCCCACTTCATTTTTTTTATCTCTATTTTTATTCCTGTTGAATCATTATTTTTCTTGAATTAAATAACACCACAACAGCATGAAAAAAAGTGACTACTTTAACACAGACTTCAGTCTAGCAAAGTAGCCAGGTCAACGATGTATATATTAGAGGTGGAGTCTACACCATCCCACACAATAAACTACGAGTATATACTATGTTTACCATGTTATATTATAATATATTCACCTCTGTTACAACAAAAATATGTATGTCAATAAAGTCTAAATAAATAAATAAAATAAAGGGCATAGGTATAGTCAGCAATGGTGAATGTTTTTCCGCAAGTGTGTCCAAATATAATATACAGGGTGTAACAGACCTAGGCCAAATCGAAAATGTTCAAGAGATATGTGCATTTCAATATTAGAGATATAAGCATTTCAAAAATATAATTATTATGCAATTATTTCGGTTAATTGAAATATTTTATTGATTCCAAATTTAATATTGAATAAAAAGAATTAATGGTCATCAAATTTCGAGCGGAAAGACAATTTTTTGTTAGATGATTTAGGGCCTAAAGCAAAGATATAGATTAATAATTGAACAATTTCGCAAATATTTGTTTCGAAGTACGAATTAATTTCAGCATTTCATTTAATATTGGTAATAATCTGACTTAATAATATCCCAAAAAATGTAAACTCGCTCACTTGACAGGTAATAAATGGACAAACTATGGCTTTTATTTATGAAAACACCATACCATACTGTAAAAATTCAAAATTTATAAATTTAATAACTTTTTAAATACTTGAAACCAGATCTTTTTTTTTTTTTCATTTTTAAGATATGGGAAATCAATTCTACAGAAAAATATATTTTTTGTAAAAATCTGAGAAAATGTCATATTCGCCATATTAGCTGACAACTTCTTATTCTTGATTAAATAAATCTCATTGACTATAATGGTATGTAAATGTAGTGGGCATTGAGTTATATTAATTGAATCACCTTATTCCAATGCATTCTTCAATACTAGCATGTAAGCAAGCAAGCGGGTGGCAAGTAACCGCGGCGCGGCCTTTGGTGCGCGGTCAAGGTCTCATTGGCTAAAAATACAAACAAAATATTCATATTGTCATAATTTAACAGTTCTAGATAAAAAACTGACCATAGAGAGCGACGCGACATGAAAATGAGACATAGATGAGATAACAGGATGACAGATTCTAAATATATTTGCCAGCGGTGATATAATTTTTCAGATACATATTTACATACTGTTATTGAATATATAAAAGAGAAAATATTTAACTTATCTTAACCTTACTTAAAAAACACATTATTTTTTGCCCCGCTGGTGTCTCACAAACCTGGCCGTTTAATTAAGCATTATATAGCTATAATGAAAAACATCCAAGACTTGCAAGACGTCCAGAAAATCATAGAAATAGATGAAGATAGATGGGGATACATAATATTATTAAGGATAATAAAAATAATTTATGCATTTTAAAATTTATTTTTCTAAATAATTTTTTTTCTAAATTCAACTGATTTCATTTTTAGTTTTGGAAACAAATTTGAACTTTGCCACATGTCACAAAAAATGTTCCACATGTCATAGGTTCGCCATCGCTGGTGTAGGTACCAATGTTCCCTCTAAATTATTAGTTCTCTTGACTTATTTGTGCGTTCAGCTTCAATAGTAATGTTTTTCTTATTTTCTCCCCCAGCATACAAATAATAACACCGGTCCTTGAAATTGCAAAAAAAAATTTATTGTTAATCTATGATTCAAACCTAAAGGGAACGTTGGTAGGTACTGACTTTTGGGTTTAAGTTTATAAAGAAATGTTGATAAAAAATATTGAAATGGCTAAAAAAACAAATTTCTTACATTGAAGTCGAAAATATTTTACCTAGTTTTAGAACTGCTGCTCTCAATGGTTTACTCGTCATTTAGTTGTCATTGTATTATTATTCATATGTTTGAATCACATATTTATTAGTCAGGAGTTCATTCTACTTAATGCTCAAGTCATTTCTTTTATCTTGTGGGGACACATTATTATGATTCATTTTGCTTGAATTCTATTAAGTTGTATGATCTTATTAATAATCATTTATGTTTCTATAATTATATACTTTTATCCACTATGCAATTAGAATTGATTTAAGAATAATTTAAATTTTCACTAAATCTCTATTAATTATGCTATGTTCGTTATGACCGCGCCTAGCTATACAATGGTTTTAGTTTGTTGCGGAGTGCAGCATTAGGGCAGTGTTATTTTTGATTCTGGGCAATGGGCTCTATACATTAAAAAATGTTGTGCATATCTTGAATTTATGATAAATAAATCTACTTCATTTAAAATCCATCTGCTCATGTACCTAACCTCAAAATTATTGTTGTATCAATAATTGAATAATGGCTTAATGATTAGGGGGTGTGTGGGTCATAGAATATTTATCTTGTAAAATGTTAGATTGTGTAGTTTTTGATTCTGAATGACACATTGTGGATCGTTGATTTCTAATTAGAAACTAATATTTTGACAGTATATTTTTATATTGAAAAACGTTTTAGCTCACGTGTTTTGACTTATACCTTTGTAAATCATATTAAATCTATAATCTAAGCAGGCATTTTTGGAGTCCATATCACCCTTATACGTAAAATGATGATTTTTGTGTTATATTTTGAGAATTTTAATAGTTGTAAAATATTCTATTCTTGTTTAATAGTTATCAATTAAATGTTTAAATGATGTTCACAAAACTGTTTATTTTGACAATTTTGATATTCTTGTATATTGTAGATAGTTTAATAGAAGCTATACTGTGTTTGTATACAAATGATTTATACATTTTCTAATAATTTGAATGTTTTCTTTGAAATTTATGAGCTGTCAACAATTTTAATGATTCATACATTTAATCATTGTCATGAGATTCAACATTTATGTACTCTTGCAAATCCATTTTCTTTATACAGTGAAAATAACTAAACATGAAAGATCAGTCTATAGTGTGTACATTTTCTATTAATTTAACGAGAAATAGTTAATTGAAACGTCACAAGTTAACTGTGTGCACAAATTTTAACAAAACACTAATTTAAATTTAATTAAATAAGCTTATACTAGTAATGTAATGTTTTGATTTCTCCTCCAGCACACACATTGAACCTTCAAATTGCACAAAAGATTTTTTCTTAAGAAAAATAATATCTAGTACTAAATGTAAAGTCCTTCAAATAATACAAAATGCCTATTTTGGGTTGTTTGTCAACTTAAATTATTTGTTTTTAAGGAGAACGCATTCTTATTGTGAAGTTGCAATTTTTCAGAACATAGGTCTGCGATATTTTTAATACAAATTAAATGTATTAATTCAATAATATCAATTTATTGAAAAAATACAAAAACACATCTTTCTAATTAATACATTTAATTTGTATTAAATAATTTAGTTTAGAGTTTGGATTTCTGAACACCCCACATTCGTATTATACGTTTTAAGCCCACATCCATCTATTGTTGAATAACGGTATCTCTCCGTGACCTGCCGACCTCTCTGTCTCCCGTATCATACTTCTTCATTCAGGCGTTTTTATGTTCTCAGTTCATTCCCAACAACAATCGTTCATTCACAGTAATTTTACTGAAGTGTTTCTACATGACAACACATCACATTATGGCTTATCTTTGAACTAAGACAATACAGCTTGCCTGATTAAGATACAAGTGAATGCTTTAAGATTATTATTTGTAATGCCCTTGTGTAACAATAGTATATAATCTTTTAAAAAATCAAAAGCATAAACTGTATCTTGAATAATAAATCTTCTATTATGTTTTATTTTTTAAATTAACTTTTTTATTTTGTATTAGTGTTTGTATCAGGTGGGTGCTTAAGTAACGTCATATTTTTTTAAGAAAACAAAAGTTAATATTTTCAGATAAACTTTATTAAATCAATCAATTACGTAATTCCCATTATTGCTAATGACTGTCTCCTGTCGTTCTGTCAACATTTTAATCCCATTAGAATAGAAACTTTCAGGTTTCGATGCAAAGAATGTGTCTAGTGCTGTTTTCACCTCATCTGTTGTATTAAATTTTTTTCCATTTAAATAATTTTATAGAGATAGAAACAAGTGAATATCAGAAGGAGCTAAATCGGGAGAATAAGGTGGATGCTTTAAAACATCCCAATTGAGCTCCTTTGATTTATGCTGTCATCAATGCAGAATGAGGCCGCGCATTGTTGTGATGAAAGACGACACCCTTACGATTGATTAGTTCAGGTCGTTTTTTTACGAGTGCTGAGTTTAATTTTTGCAGCTCTTCACAATATCTCCCAGCCTTAATTGTTTGGTTAGGTTGCAATAACTCGTAATAAATAATGCTCTTCATATCCCACCAAACACAAAGCAAAGTTCTGCCTTGGAAGTGGTTAATGGGACTTGGCCCAGTGTCGCTTCCTAGTTTGATTCTTATAGACAACCCATTTTTCATCCCCTGTCACTAGTCAGTGTAATAAAGGTTCATGCTTTTATCTCGCACACAAAGAAACGCATATGACAACTCGGTCCAGCAGGTTTACGGGTGACAAGTTGTGCGGAACCCAAACTTCGTACTTCAAAACCATTTCAATGAGATTCAGATGCTTCACCACCATAGATTGATTTATTCCCATCTTCATTGCGATGTCCCTGGTATTTTGACTGGGATCAGCTTCAAGTATGGCATTCGGTACATCATCATCGGTGGTTGAAGGGCGCCCCACTCTTTCTTTATCAGCTGTTGATAAATTTCCAGATCTGAATTTAGCAAACCATCGTCGATTGTTTTGAACATCGATAGCACCTTTGCCGTACACATTACATATATTTTTGGTTGCCACTGTTGCATTATGGCCTTTATCGAATTCAAAAAGTAAACAATGTGAAATATGCACTTTTTTCTCTTGACGTTTTAAAAAGTCACAAGGGGTCGTATAACTCAACCGCTGATGATAGACCGAAAAAAATGTTGGAAGAAACAACCCTCCTTTATATAATACAAAGAACATTAAGCACAGATGTTAACACAGTTCGTTAAAAGAAATATATTTTAATGTAAAAATATTACATTACTTATGCATCAACCTAATATATATGTACATACATATTCTTATACATGTACTTGTGTTCTTTCATGAACATTCTCTCTATTCATGGAATATTACTTTAATTAATGCACTCAATGTATGTCTAACCTCAAATTTAGAATTTCTAAAATTAATTGTATGGGTTGATCCTGCTTATTCGTGATCAGTCGTAATTCGGCAAGCAATCACCAAATATTAAACCTTTAAAAAACAGTTATCAATCATCATTACGATCGAACACCAATCACACAATCACAGTTTTATCTCATCACTAGTGTTTACATTATATTCATCGTTAGTTCAACTACTTTCCTGTTACTTCAATAAAATATAATAGAATCAGAATTATGTTTGATTTATATAATTGACCTTGTAATTTTAGTTTACAATATTTCTGGCTGACTGTACAAAATAATAATCAGTCGCACTTTTTTTTATTAGGTATGTAATTGTATTATAATTGAATAGTCTGCATACATTGCCATGACAGAATGTAGCACTATTATATTTGTGACTGTTATTTTTAGAAACGCCAAAGGATGTGGAGCAGTGCGCCATTGTATAAAGGCGGTGTGGGAGAAGCAGGTATATCCTGTAGATGATGATGACGTTTGCAAGATCTGTACGGACATGGTGAAGCAGGCGAGAGACCAACTCGAGAGTAATGAAACTCAGGTTTGAAAATTTTTTTTTTTAAAACATGGGATATTCTTAATGCTCGATATTTGGCTACACTGCCTGGTATTTTGGAATGTATACAGGGATATGATATTTACAAATAAAAAGGAGAAAAAAATAAAATGATGATCAACCTAATTATCAATAATGTTATTAAATCAGTACAGCCTTAATATTAAATTAATTCAAATTTTGAATATTATTTTCTTTTCAAAATATATCTGCTGAATATTTAATGAACCAATCGTTGTCAATTATAAACAACTATCCAGAAAAACCATAAATATTTAGATAATTCTGGTTTTAGTAAATTACTTAGTTAATCTGTTTTTTATTATTAATTTATTCAGTAATTTTTATAATAAGTTACTCAGTTTTCTGATTATAATGGCCGAAAACAATAAATTAATGAATATTTATAATGAAAGGGTCAAGGCGACATGCATATTGACTTATGTAAGTGTGATTTTATTATGCTATTTTCATTTAACCTTTTTCCCTTTTCACAGTTTCCTTATGAAAGCAGGACCTGATGTAATCCAATAGCAGAATCCAAATATGTACATAGTTTAATTTAGCTGTCTCATTTGATTACAGGAAGACTTAAAAGCCGTCTTTGAGGGTTCATGCAAGTTGATTCCCTTAGACATCGTATCCAATGAATGCATCAAAATGGTTGATGAGTTCATTCCGGAACTTGTGGAAACATTGGCTTCACAGATGAACCCGCAGGCAGTCTGCACTGTAGCTGGCCTCTGCAATAATGAAAATATTGACAAAATGCTGGAAGAACAGGTAATAATTTGAAAATTCTGTAATCTGTAGCTCAGATTGGAATAACTTATGATACTAGAACTGGAATCAGATCCCCAACATGCAAGCGAATTGAACTAAACTGACAACTTTTCCTTTAAAAACCTACTTTGTACACTTAAGCATCTTATATTGATTTTATAGAAATACGGTTGAAAAGTGTATAAATATTTGTTTGAGACTCTGCAATAGTAAACCAACGAATATAATTGATAGACATTATTGACATTTTTAACACTAATTAATTATTATTAAAATAAAACGCATTGCTTTTCCGGGAACAATGCAAACTTCACGCCGTTGAATCAATTTATTAACCAAATAACATTCTCGACAATGTATTGAGATACTAAGGTTAACTGTACTATGGATGGTATTAGAAATTTAGGCCTTAATGGTTAATATATTGACTAATTTCAGCCTTTACCCTATAATGGGTTAATATTAGATTTTTTTTATTTGAATTTATATTTTTTAATTATGTATTTTCAGAATAAAATAAAGCCAGCGGAAGCTCCGGTCCAGTCTACAGAACAGTGCACCGGATGTTACTCAGTAATTGGAAAAATGAAGGATAATTTTGATTCATTATCATATGAAAATTTCCTACAGTCGGCATTAAAGGTTTGTTTGTTTCTTCGGTTGTAAACTACTGTTAATTTGTAAATTAAGACTATTAAATTGATGCGACAGTTATCAGATATTTTTTTAAAAGCTTTTGTTAATTTCTCTTATTTGATTTGAGTCTCCTACCTTTCCATGAGCTTTTATAATACCACTTTTATAAAAATCAGCAGACTTATCATTGAAAAAAAAAAATGTTACAACCTGAATAGGCAAAAATTGGAAGGCTCAGGAGAATATGATGGGTACTTCATAACATCACAATTCAGTTTGTTAATTATTGGGTTACCATTGCTACATGGTGTGTACCCGATCCATTAGTTATGTCACATGATTCACTCCCATCTTCAAAGCCTGGTGCTTTGACAAGAATCTGCGTTAATTATGCCCTTTAATGTATCCTCATCAGCCAACAAAGGTCTGCATCGGGTATGCCTGGTTCGTGGCTTATCTACCATCCATCGAGTTTATTTAACTTTAATTAAATCACTATCATACATGTTACAAATATTTTTGGTAGCCACATTAGCAGTGGCGTGCAGTAGGTATAGATTTAGATTATACTGTTACCGTGATATCATATACATGATACTTTATAATATGCTACATTGTTCATGCAGGTTTATGAACTTTCATTTAACCGGCCGACGTCTTTAAGCAAAATGAATCCATCATAATAAAAATGCATTATCCTCGAACGCAAAGAACAATCGTGAAAACAACATGTTTAGTAAGGCAGTAAAATTTGTAAATTAGTAAATGAGGAAATAGATGCTTCAGTCATCTCTAAGCCGAGTTCAAAACCTTTCAAATTTCATTCCGTTAGGAAACAGCTTAAGTAAGAACTCCGTACAACATAGATCAGCTGATCTATTTCTGACTCTCCCGAGTGGAAATGTTCAATTCAGTAGATAGCAATTGTATGGCTTAAATAGAACAATAGGTAAAACAGTGTTTAGCAATTGTAGTAGCTATAAATGAATAATAACCCAGTAGAGTACTACAGCGCTACGGTGGCGTCACGCGGTAGCATCCAGAACTACGCAACTAATAATGGTACATGATGGGCACTAGCGTAATTATAACAAGGATTATTTAATTTATATTTGTTTCCCAGAATTTTTAGTAATACACAGCTTTTTTGCTTAAATGCACTGCACGCTCCCGCACATTAGCATCATTGCTTTTGCTTTATATAATATAATTAATTTCAACTTTTTCTTTTTAGGTTTGCTTCAAGCTTGGCAGTTTCTCTGACAGTTGTGCAACGGCGCTTGTCAGCCATTTTGAAGAGCTCTACTCCCACCTTCAGGAAAACTTTAACGCCGATAATGTGTGCCATGTTGCAGGAGCCTGTACGTACAGATTCCACCAACACAAACCCGAGGAACAGAAAACGAGCAATGTGGAAATCACACCCATGGGAAATGTTGGCATGATTGCGGTCAAAGAAGGGTAAGATATTTTTGGCCATCTATAAACAATTTGCTATAATAAAATTATTTGAAAAGTTTTAATACAATAACTGTATTATAACACTCTTTTATTATTTTTAATTGACATTGTATTATAGCAGCTTTGAAGTATTTATTTAGTCATTTCCTATACAGAGACAAATCTGCACTAAAAAAATTAACAAAATAATTCAAAATTAATAGAGTTATAAACTGTTAAATTTGCAGGACATATTATCAATTTTCCATGTTTTTAAAATACTCTGTTGTAGTGAAAACAAACGGGTTTCAATAATATCTTGCTTTACTCATAAGTTTTGAGGTTTTAGCTACTATTTAAAATCAAAAGTTTTTCATCAAAAACATAATAATTTTTGCTTTATTCCACCGGTTCAAGCGGCCGTAATGGAGGTCGATTCCGCACTCTCGTATTTTCCGTACCCATATTTTAGTCATTGTATTAATTAATATTGAACTTATTCATAACGTAAGTTGCAAATTTCTATTAGATATTTTTTTACCAATTTTAAGGAAAAACAAAATTTTCTTAAACAAAGTAAACATTTTATGTATCTTATTTTGTATGTAAGTCGCGATTGAATTTTCCGTTTATATGAATTTTCCGTTCCTTGTCTTTTAAACATAGCAAAATACTACATAATTATGAAACAAACAACTCACAAAACGGCAATGTGGTGTTTTAAATCGATAATATTAAACAAAACAACCAAATGCATCTATTATTTTGAATGTAGAACATTGTTCAAGTGTCAATATGTAGGTACTTTGACTGATTTCGAAATATTTTCATATTTATCAAATAGGTACTTCAATAAATTATTTAATTTAACTAACTTACTATCACACCGTTTCCCCGTGGGGTAGGCAGAGATGATAGAGCACCACACTATTCTGTCCTGACACACAATTTTCACCTCATCCACATTCATACATGCTCGACGATTATAGGGCCTTCTATCAGAACCATCTGCCAGTATATCTGGTTTACCTGGTGGTGCCGAGTCTTCCACAGGTGTCCTCTATTTCTGGTGCCATCAACACTTATGTCCTTATCTGATCCTTATATGATCCTTTCTTAATCTTATTCACTATACTAAGATCAGCTTTATATTCTTTCTTGATGCATATATGTCTAAGCGATCTCATTCCACTCCATACAGTCTACTTTTGATCCTCTTTTATAGGCTCTAGGCTTCACTTCCATACATCAGTGTCGGTACCAGGATTCTATCGTGTACCGCTAGTCTTGCCTTGGTTGACAAGTTCCCATTAGATATAATTTCATTCAAAGCGCTGTTCACTTTGCTCCCTGCAGTCACCCTCTTTTCGATATCTTTCTCAGCCTTTCCGTTTCTATCAAATATACTTCCCAAATACACAAAATCATCTACTTATTCCAAACATTCATTACCTACAAGTATTTTGTTTCCTCCTTCTCGAATACTGTCATTTTCGGCTTCTTGTTATTCATAATAAGGTTGATTTCCTTGCATACATTCTACTCACTAGACTTTGTAATTCTTGATCATTATTCGCCATTAATATTGCATCATCGGTGTACAATAAACGGCATGCAATCGAATTGCCTACATTTCACTCCTACATTCATACATTTCATTTCTTTCACACAATTATCCATATACAAGTTGAACAGCCATGGAGACATTATACAACCCTATGCCACAGGTTTCCTTCGCTGATTCGCATAGAGTAACCTTAATGTGGTCCCATGCATCTTCTATATTCGGATCGCTCGCTCTTTTCTCGCTCAGCCTTTCAAAGACTTTCCATTCAAATTATTTAATTTTCGAGCAGTTAATTCTAATGACAACTCACACTTCATTTAATTTCATAATACAGTAAAACCGCGATATAACGAAATCCAAGGGACCAAAAAATAAAAATTTGTAATAACGAATTCCCACATATAACAAAAAAAATAAAAAAATCTACTATATGTTCCGCGCCGTCACAAAAAAATGTTGCGCGATTTCAAAAAAGATCGCAAATTCTGCAAACAAAGGAGGAAGAAGGCCATAAGGAACTAAATACCTGCATATTTTTAGTAGTTTTGTTATTAAAACAGATAAGCAAATGGATAATCAAAGGAATTAAATTAAGAACAGAACCTATTCAACACCAATTGGAAGATATTTTTGTAAATTCCAGAATATTGCAAACACAAAACAATATTTTAATTGTGTTTAAATGTAGAGCCGCTTCAAACATAGTTTTGGGCATGAAACATACAAAATAATTCAAAAATAACAATTTTACAGTTGAATCGCGGCATTTTTATAAAATGAGTCGTATATAAATTACGAAGGTACTTGCCGGTAACGGCGGCACCCACTTCAAAATATATTTATAATCGTTAAAATTGTTCACTTAAAAATTATCATTAACATTGTTCACTTAAAATACACAAAAACAATAGTTAATAGAAATATAAAATGCCGTACAAAAATAGTCCATAAAATATTTTAACGAATTATTTATATTATTGACGAGTTCACACGAAAACAATTGTCAAACGAAAATGAATTTATGTAAATATTCAGTTCGGTCATGCAATAATCGCGTTAAAAGCTGAACAAACTTAACTCTACAGACGTTACACTGAGACTGACATTTCCAATAAGTACATACTGCAACTTTCGGGGGTTCCTGTTAATTTTTGTATTCTACAGCTGTTTGGGTCTTGGATTGCAATACATATTAGAGGCGTATGCGTATGTAAAACGTGTCTAAGTGAACGTCGCAAGAATTATGTCAAATGGTTTTATGGGCCTGCTATGAACCCAAGAAGAAGTTTGAATTGTTTTACTACCTTGTCGGCCGACCGCCGCGCACCGCTGAAAAGGCCATAAAACCGTTCGCATACGGCAGAAGCATCGGCGCGGCTTTGTAAGTGCGAAATAATATTTTCATCTTTTAACATTTTTTTATTTCGTTATAAATTTACGTAAATGTATTGGCATTTTTTCGTACGGGACAAAAATGATTTTGTTATAAATATTAACGGGATTTCGTTATATAAATGCATTTTTGTATGAAAAATTGGTTTTAGGGACTAAATTTAGATTTTTTTTTTCGATATAGGTCATTTTTCGCTATATCGGGTTTCGTTATATCGCAGTTTTACTGTATTAATATGAAAAGTTGTGGATAAGACTAAATACAAGTTTTTTTTGACACTTGTCTCGAATGTGTGAAAATCAACAATTTTATTGTCTTTCTATTATAACTTTCCTCTCTAGCAATATTTACATAATAAATAACGTCATTTAGTATTTAGGTGATACTTATAAGAATTTAAGTATTAGCCTCATCTTGAAAGAGTATAATTCGAGTAGAATTTCTTGAATAACTGGAATAATGAAAGTACACCCTTCGATGTCTAGTGTAGTATGTGCATACCATAGTTGAATAGAAATTTTCCAATTGACCTTCAACTGACATGATCGTGACTTTTGACTCATTTATATTTATTTGCAAAATTATCGTTTTATCGATAACCTTAATATGTATATATGTAATACAAATCGATAGACTTATAATATCTATTTTTACATCATAACTTGTTTAGCCGTTATGAGAATCAGCTGTATATTGTGCTCAATTTCAAACAGAATCAAACATCAAAAACACATATTTTTCATTACTTGGAGTTAAGATTTTTGCATCGTACATGGCTGATAATTTTATTTTAAAAAAATATTTTTAAATCAGTAAATCCAAAAATTTTCGCAGTTTTTATAAAAATGTGGGTTTTTATTATTCATTTATATTAGAAGTTATACACTAGATTTGACTTTTTTTAAACTATTACAGAGATCGAACCTTTATACTCATTTAAACTTAATAAACTGAATATTATTTGCCATAATTAAGACAATACAAGCATTATAAGAAAGATCGCGACCATTTTCTGTGTGCTACAAAATTATCTTAATTTTGGTAAATTATTGCATAGACAAAATATATTTTCTTATAGTCTTGAAGCCAAATTTACAGAGACAAATTAACAAAATATTAAAAATTAATAGTGTCATAAACCATTCAGTTTGCAGGACATATTACCAATTTTCGACATTTTAAAAATACTTTGTTTTAGAGAAAACATACGTTTTTAAATAATATATAATATTTATTCACACGCTTTGAGGATTCAGCTACTATTTAAAACCAAGTTTTGTATCAAAAATACAATAATCAGTTTTTAAATAATATATTTTCAGTCTTATAAATTATGATAATTTTAATTGTCCGTCGAACTTTCAATACGCTGTTCGATCTGGCCATGACGGTCGTGGAAACCGCGCTGTCATCATTTTAATTTAAAAATGTTGAAAATATATGTTTTCACACATATTTTATGAATTAATATGAATTAATATTGAACTTATTCACAACATTAGTAGCAAATTTCATAAATTATATGTTTTTTACTGATTTTAAGGGAAAACAATCTTTTCTTGAATAAAGTAAACATTTTATGTACGTTATTTTTATGTATGTCGCAATTAAATATTTTTTTTATATATAATACTGTTGTATCTTAAACAAAAGCTGTCTGTTTCATAAATAATATGTAATTATGAAACAGACATATCACCATAACGTGGCATTTTAAATCGATAATATTAAACTAAATAATAAATTGAAACCATCATAATAATTTTAAATTTAGAACATTGATTTAAGCGATCGTCTAAATATATATAGATACTTTGTCTGATTTCAAAACATATTCATAGATACGAATTAGGTACTTTGATAAATTGTTTAATTTTCAATAGATTAATTCAAACGATCAACAATTTTATTGTCATCTTTTTCTATTCATACTTAACAATTTATGTATAATGTCCCATGATTTATGTATAATGTCTCATGATTTACTTAACAAATAATGTCATTAATTATTTCTCTGGACCTTGTAAGAATTTAACTATTACCCTCGTCTTGAAAGCATATCTAATTCATGTATAATTTCTCAAATTTCAAACTGGGAAAATGAAAGCTCGCCCTCAATATTCTGGATTTTTTTTTGCCTGACAACTGAAAGTTAACCGATTTGATAAAAGTTTGAGTTTGAGTTTCAACCTGTTAAGTGGGTTTAATTTATTAATGTTGTTTCTCAATGCATTATCTTTATAATCGACCATTCACCATTCATTCATTTTTATCCAATACATGTAATGAATATTTTCTGTTTCTATTTCAGAGCTGATGTTCCTTGCGAATTGTGCGAACAGCTCGTCAAACATTTGAGAGATATTCTTATTGCTAACACGACTGAAACTGAATTTAAGAGAGTACTTGATGGTAATGTAGCTTTCTTTTATCACTGTTAAAAAATATTTTTGAAACGTACATTTTTTCTTTAAAAAGATTACTTAACATTTTTCTCATGACACTTCAGATATTTTTAGATCAGTTGTAAGTTGTAACAGGCTTTATCGATGATGATTTTTGAATATTTGTTTAATGATGTCATTCCAAAGCTATCGATGACAGGACTATATTTTTAATAAACATAGTGTAGTGTATTGGATTATTTTAAGTCTGGAGCCATTCGCCCACCACAATTCGATCATGAAAATGGGTTAAAAGATGAAATTTAAAATAAATCTTTGAACTATGAACTATTTGATTTACTTAATATTCAGGTCTTTGCAAACAAACCGGCACGTTTAGGAGTGAATGCCTCTCTCTTGTCGATCAGTACTATCCCGCTATTTACAACTTCCTTCTGACCGAGCTCGATGCCAACTCAGTTTGTTTCATGGCTGGGATGTGTCACAAAAACCGTATTGAAACTGTAAGTATTACGTTTACTAAAGTGATTAATTTAATTTAAGTGCTCATTTTATTTTATGAAACATTGTTTTATAGGGACTAAGCTAAATAAAATGGGAAAATATTTATAAATTTTAAGAAATATAGTAATTATGTTTTATAACTGCAACTACTTGAAACTCGGTGAAAAGCAATGACAAAATGTTAAAAAAACAATGTCATAACAATAAAATTAGCGAGCAAGTAAATTGTTGGAAAATGAGGTACACTTTTACAAATTGGCAAGATGCGTGCCCGTTAATGAAAAATATTGCGCTTCTTCGACCTTATGCAAATGAAGTAATCCCTAATACACATTAATCCTTCCTAATCCGATTCTGAAATATTATATTTTATCTATGCGAAAATTGTATTAGTTAAAAGTTATCAAACATTGGCGAAAATCTTGTTCTAGACTTATGAACATTTTTATACATACCATTTCACAGCATCATGTTAGGTTTCAACATTGCCAACATAAAATTACAACCATAAGGGAAATTTCAAATGATATTAAAGAATTAAATTAAATTGCAGTTTTTGCAAAATTGCTCCAGACAACAAACAAATTCAAATAAGAACTGTTAGAGGCACTAAACGTTTAACATCTGGTGCACTACCATTGATAAATATTCAGGACAAATACAAATTGTCAAAAGTGTTTGTTTTCCTAAATTAAGAGGGTCACTTTTAACCCTTTATAGGACATGGTAGTGGCATGTATATTTGTCACCACCTTTGCACGTAGTGGTGAAAATAGATGTCACTACATGTAAAGATCATTTTCTCTACAAATATACATAAAATGATCTCTATAAACTTAAATGCTTTCATATGTAGACAATAATAGATCAATATATAAGTGAAACATACAGCAGCAGTTATTGCAGCTGAAAAAAAAGTATCTAAAATTTTCCGATTTTAAAAAAAATATATCTTGTCTTACAAAGGCCTAATTAACAAACGGTAAAGAAACTTAAGCTTCTAAAACAACAAATGGAGTGAACGTTTCTTCTAAACTAGTGGTGCATTGAATTGAAAACATGAATCGCTGCTCAAAAAATTCTACTTATCTATAATTAGCGTATCTTATGAATCAGAGGTGAATGAAATTCATATAAAGTCAAGACGCAACGACATTCACACCCTCGCTTTGCAAAAGATAATTCCCATTTTCTACAATTGGCAGTTGCCACCGTGCTGTAGGTTATGCATCGTAATTTTTTTTAAATTGATTTCACATTTCAATTACTTCTCAGAATGTTTTTATTTATGTGACATACAAATGCATTCATTTTTAAAACAAATGATTCAGTCATTTCAAAGTACTGAGGTTTTTAAATCATCGTAATGTTGTAATTTATAATTTGGATTGTGAAATAATTGAACTATTACTATTATTAAAGGGATTTCCAATAATGAATCGAGGTTCTGCTGTATTAATAACATATACTGTATGTTTAAAATATTATTCATTTTGTAATGTGGACAGCCCCTTTACGTATCTATTTTATGTTATGCAACCATTTAACTAATTTTAAAATTATTATTTCTTCGCAGGACGCACCAATTGCACCATTAATATTTTTGCCATCCAAAAAAATTGAGCTCTCCCTCCATAAAACTCTCATTGGAACTGATGAAGCTAAAAGTTACAAGGTACTTATAATATTACATTGCATGTAATCATTTATGAGAAATTTTTCATTATCTCCCATATAATCACTAAATTTATTAAATTTCTGTGAACATTTTATCACAGCTGTGAGAAAAAAATATATTAGTAAATGGTTTTTACAATTTTAGTAATAATTATTAAACACAATTTTAGACCTTTTGTAAATTTGGGCTTATCTGATAGGCACTTGTTCCGTATATCATGGATATTGCAGTATAACCTGAGCAGTCCAAGATCGGTATCCAATGTCGTGTTACATACATGAAATCTTTAACTTCCATTAATTTCTCAAATTGTTTTGTTTTTCAGCATAGCGTCAACATTGGAGAAAGCCAATTGAATGTTAAAGTGAAGAGACCAGAAGTGAATCAGCTGCCAATTGAGAGAATGATGATATCATTGCCACAAAATAAGGAACTGTGCACTTTCTGCCAGTACTTCCTGCATTATATTCAGGTGGAAATCAGCGATGCTAAAAATGAGGTAGGTAAAAATTATAACAAAATGTAAGGTTTGTTTACAAGGCAGTTACACTTTCATGAATTTTAGTTAAAATATATTGTTGCGTACAAGCTGTATTCAATAGATGCTGAAAGAATTCGGGATATGGAAGCAATAGGCACTCACTGTAATCCAAATTCTGCAGACATCTCCAAAATGTGGACTGTATTTTTATTCACTATTTTGTCAAAGGTCTCTATAGACAACAACGACGAGTTCCAACACTATAGATGCGATGTTTCAAATTAGTATAATATTGCAATTCTTTCGGTTCATGTATAACTGCACTGGTTCATAGTCGCCAATCGTCTGGTTCGGTGGCGTGGCCGGGAAGGGAAAGGAAGGGAGGAAGGCACAGTACATTATTTTTGTTCAAAAATAAATATGTATTTACACAAATAATATATGTCCCAAACACATATTATAAACCAGATATTGGAAAATGGTCCTGTTAGAAGCCTCATTAATCAATGAGTTTGTGAGAAGATGTATGAATGTGGATGAGGTGAGAATCGTGTGTCAGGACAGAAGAGTGTGGCATTCTATCCTATCTGTCTATCTCCTCGGGAAATGGTGTGATGGTAAGTTAGTAAGTTAATGAATCAGCCGATTCACGTCATTATACAAAAAGTATATTTATTCATATGGTAAAGGTTTTAAATAATAAAGTTATTAATTGTGATGTCCTTGGATTGTATAGATGTGTGTGTGTGTGTGTGTATATATGTATGTGAGCCTCACCGCCGAGGCGGGACCTGTATATGTGTGTGTGGATGTGCGGAGATAAATAGGGATCGTAGACCGTTCATCTTGTTACCAGTTGTATATCTTTTATCTCAATTGTATCAAAAAAAAGTCCTCTACATACAAACAAGTTCTGTTCCGAGAGTTCATTCAACAGAGTTAGCTGAGGCATCCAGAAGTTACTGTAATATTCACTGTTCTTGTGCTTAACATCCGACGTCGTGCAGTGCTGGAGTCAAAATGAATCGCACAGTAATTTAATAAAATGTAGTTACATTTGTAGTACAAATGTAGTAACACTTGTTAAAGAAGAACGCATGTGACTACTGTAAACATTACTGAAAGTGTGGGACGTACAAGCTGCCAAGCGGCAGAGACACAAACATTTAATATTCCGGTACAATTCTGAATTTTGCACTTATTTGAACAATTGGATACTTAGCTTCACATCTTTGAAAGTCTGCAAGTTGAAGGTTCGTGTGCAGAGGATTTACTGTATCATTGTTTTTATAATTTTTTTAAGTTATGGAGAAAGTTCCGTATTTTGTCCTTAAAAAATATGATATTAATGAAAGCGTGTGATTTACAGCAACAAATAAAAGTCGTAGTTGAGAAAGCGTGCAAGAAACTTCCCAGCACTATCGATTCCGAATGTGAGGCCTTTGTTGAAGCCTACGGAAATGCAGTCATCGCCTTATTGGTCCAAGAAATTGATCCATCCCAGGTGTGCCCTCTGTTGACCCTCTGTCCCAAAGAAGAGGTAAAGAATGTGGAGATCTTGATGAGTAGTGGAAATGATGACAAACACAACTGTCCACTATGTCTCTTTGCCGTTGAACAGCTGCAGACAATGCTCAAAAACAACAAAACAGAGGTAAGAGAATATTATATTTTCGAGTTACTCTTAAACAAATACATTCTTAGTTTTTCTTTGTGCAACTTCCGTTTACACGAGACAATGGAGATGCAGCACCCAGCTTTACGAAGGCTACTGAAGCACTTCTTTTGGTGGCTGAAGAGTCCAACGATAAACCCACACAACGGAAAACATAATTATATAGTTAAAAGTTGAAGTATAATATAAAATTTTACAACATTATATTGATGGCAAGTGATATTTCAACAATTTTGTTTATTTTCAGGAAAGTATTCAGAATGCATTGGACACTCTCTGTTCTCACCTTCCTTTGAAATTGAAATCAGAATGCACCGACTTTGTTGATACATATTCTAAACAGCTGATTGAAATGCTTATTGCCGATTTTACACCCCAAGAAGTTTGTGTCTACCTTAACCTATGCAAGGACAATAAGCCTGATGTGTCTGCTCTTAAAACTACCTCTTTAACTGACATGTATCATGCCAAGAAGGGTTTGATGGCCGACCACAACAATTTCAGGAGACCCATTTTGCCTAAAGAAATGTTGGTAAATTCATATTCAAACAAAGCTGTACAGATTGGTATGTACTTTCACTTTATTTAATATTGTTCAGTAGACTCTCGATTGTCTTTTATCTTAAATTATCTTATGTGCTAGCACACATAGCTATGTGACACGAAAATACAAAATTGAGGAAATAAAATACAAGTACAAATAATTTTTAAAGTCAAACATAAATCATAATTTAAAATTTTGAATCATAAATAAATAATAAATCTGAGCGCACCCAAATAATATTAGCAAACGCGTCATCGGCCCGGATTTTTTCAGTCCGCAATTTCGCCAGTTTAATTTTATGGTACATATGTAATGGAATGAAAAATAATTTTAAATAATATTTCATAACATTTTTAAAAGTATTCTGAATTTTTAACTGCCCTGGTTAATTCGCAACACGGTTAATGCGACCCCAGATATTTGAAAGTTGACTGTACCTTAGTAATTTAATTAATTTAAATAAGTAAAGTTATTAATAAAAGTATTTTTTTAATCTTCATTATTATCCAAAATCACAGTTATTAAAAATGTAATATTTCAATCTCCATACCACTTGTTTTTCAAGTAAAGTATTTAGTAAAGTGCGGATGTTTCTTTCATTTGTCTCTTCTCGTCTTTCTACACCACAATCACAATTGTCTCTCAATCACTGATTTTCGTACCAACTACATGCTTTGCGTTTCTTCAGTAATGTAAGAAAATAGACATATATACAAGTAGATGTGGTCTGTAAAATATTAGAATTTAATTACAGTAATTTTTATACTCGTATAAACACGTTGAGTGTTTTTCTTATTACATATTTATATAATATGTTGCCACAAAGTAATTTTGCAAATATTGAAGAAATATTGGTTAAGTTTTTCATTGTTTCCAATGTTTTTGTTTATTCTGTAATATGTATTTGATTTGAATAGAAACCAATGAGATTCCTGACAACACATACAATGGAAAACCTTTGATATACGCTGATACAATTCCAAAGGGCAAAAATGTGAAATCGTCACCACAATGCGTCATCTGTGAATTCATCATGAATGAAATTGATAAGGAACTCCAAGATAAGAGCAATGCTGTGAGTATGCTTATTAAACTGTATATTGTTTTAATACTATAATAATAATAATACAGTGAAACCCTCTTAATAACCCCCTTAACCCTCTAAACCGGCAAATAAAATCTTCTTAAACAGGAAAATTTATTAACAGTGATTTCAATATTTCCATGCTTTATTTGACCATAACATCTAATACTGTATTTTAACTAACATTACGATAATTAAAAAATGAAAATATTTTACTTATAAAAAAATTATTATTATATAAATAATTACCTATAAAAAAAAATTACTATCTAAACTGCAAAAAAAAAAAATACCACTAAAAAGTGATTATAAAAAAATAATTATAAAACGAAATT
This sequence comes from Eubasilissa regina, assembly GCA_022840565.1. Taxonomy (NCBI): domain Eukaryota; kingdom Metazoa; phylum Arthropoda; class Insecta; order Trichoptera; family Phryganeidae; genus Eubasilissa; species Eubasilissa regina. The sequence continues at coordinate 2,450,727 of JAINEB010000002.1, read as the reverse complement.
AAAATTAAACTCACATAAAATGTCTAACTACCTAAATTAAATAAATCGACATAGACGAAGAGTAAAAGTAGAATCACTGACAAGACCAAAACACAAAATGATTTCAAATTCAAATTATAGTAAAATCCCGTTTAATCAAAGTTGAGGGGACCGAAGATCAAGAAAAAAATTTGAATAATGATTTAGGATAATGAATATAAAAATTTCAAAAATTCCATTCTTTTTTACATACTAACTTATTTCATAGCAACTCGAAGTAATCATATACACCTATATCCACACATTTAAAATTAATAAACAAGTTGTCAAAATACAGTGTAAACAAATCACAATATTATTAAAATAAAACACTATTATAATGGACTATCTTTTCGCGCCATTTTTAATAACAACATAATAGTCGAACTTGTCAACCCGCCATTTCTCTGATGAAGTTAGCGACAAATGTTTCCAAGGCTTTTAAAACATTTGTTTTATGGTGGTCGTGATGACATTTGGCACTCGTCTTTCAATGTTAAAGTTCTTTCTGCCATCATATTTAACATTGCCAACAATCTCACTAATGGGGTCGCGTATTTTTCTATTAATTTTATTTTGGACAATATTTTTTGTTAATCTCTTGTATTAATTCAATTTTTAGTAACTGTCGGCGTTTTGTACGAGTTTTTCATTAATGCTATTATCGAGAATATAAAATTATCAGTCAAAATTATAAAAATGTTTTAATTTAAACTTAATGAAATACGGAAAAGTCTAAGGAACGCAAACCACGCATTCGCGAATCTCAAAATGTCTAACACATTAGAGAAAAATAAATAATGTTCTTTATATATAAAATAATGGCAATAAAATAATTAACAAGATACGAAAAAATTTGAGAAACGCTAACTACATATTCTTTAAAATGCCTTGACACTAAACTTAAATAGAAAGAGAAATCAGAAAAGTCTGAGGAACTCAACCGCGTACTAAAGTTTGTACAACAAAATATACAAATGCTACGTAAACAAAATTAATGATGGTGATAATACAAAACAGAAGATTGGCAAGTACTGATATTCACAAACCAGCAACTGAGAAAATTACGTTACCTAAATTATGGGCGCAAAGATAATATTTGCTATTTTTTTCTAATGTAAAGAAAACGAGCAAGAGAAAAAAGCATGCGACCTTAAGTTAATGCGTCGCGGTAAAAAATAAATATTTCAAATCGGGGATGCACAAGATATATTTGTCATCTTTTCTAGTATACTGAGAGTGAGTGAGAAAACAAACAATGAGAATTAACTTTATGCGTCGTGAATATTTGGACGGTCTTGGACTTTGAACACTCACAACTCATTTAAAGAAAGTTCATTTCATTGCACCCATTGAAAGAATACCACTTTCATTTTTATAAATGTCAAACAAAAATAATTCTGCGAGAAACGTATTACAAGGGACATTTTGTATGTATAAATTGAGTTCTGTCAGAAATATTTTAATTTATTAGGCGGAAAACTTATTATTTGGAAAACGTATTAAGCATAAAAAAAATACATAATTTGTATGAAACTTTTTCAGGACCGAAAAATGTAATCCTATTAGGCGTGAAAACATATTAAAGGTGATCGTATTAAGAGGGTTTCACTGTACTAGTTATTTTTATTTACTTTTATACTTTTAAAACCCTTTTTGATGATTAATGTCAAAAATGTTTTCCGTATCTCCATGACTCAAATCACAAATTTAAAATGTTATGTAAAACCTCATTTTTATGTCATTTGTGTATTGTTTTGGGCTGTTCTGTTTTATTTCCCGTAATTCAGTGCTTTCAAATGCGTTTTTACATTTTCTTTGGGCCATTTACATTGCAAACTTTTGCATTGCGTTGCAAACTTCATTAAAAACACTTCTCGCAATCGCCATCAATGATACGCCATTTTCAAAATTATGTTTTACATATTTTTATATAAATCACACCAAAATTCTTAGTATTTTCAAACCAAGCTATACGCTTGTACTATATGAAAATAGGACTAACATGGTCTCGTGGAGTGAGTCTTAAATTCCCCGACTGCTTAAACATTAGGTAAATGTCTTTCCTTTAGACCAAACAAGCTCATTTTATATTATATATTAACTTTTTAACAGTTGGTTATTCTAAACATATTTATTTAAAAAATAACTAAACTAAATCATAATCTACAAAGGGAAAATGGTAGATTTATAATTAACTCATAAAGAATCTGTTATTATTGATTCATGTTTATCAAAGTTATTGAATAAATTCAATTTAAAAGTACACACTCTGCCAATATGTATACATATGTAGATAATGTTATCTGGATAATGCCTTGGATAAAGTTTACTTTATTAATTAACTAAAAATATTTTTATATTAATTAACTTAATTTATTTATTTTATCTTATTCCTTTTTTTTTTCCTATATTTTGGTTTTGTAGGCTTGACAATGTATGTTTATTTTGTGGATCACTTATTTTTTTATGAAAATGATATTCCTATTCTTTTTGAATAATACATATACTATATATTACTATATCTTCTGCAGTACATGCATTGAAGAATTATTAATACAGTGGTACCTCGGAATACATCAGCTTTGAAATTTTTGTTTGGTATACAATCCTTGTTTGGTGACGACTTGCATGCGTCAAATGGTGCGCGCTTACATCCTCGGTCTCATTTGGCTGAGTTTAGTTTTTGGAGAGAGGACATCTCTGCCAAGACTGCCCACTAGCGTCGGTCGACTGTTTCTACCATTCGGTGAACAACGTGCGCTATAACTCTGTAAATTTCGCGTGATTTTGTAGTTTTTTGCGATTTTTTTTGTAAATTTATTAAACTATGAGTTCTAAGAAAATTAATGAGAAAAGCCAAACAACGAAAAATATAGTTGGCTCACTATAGAGATAAAAAAATAAATTATTGAAAAGTGTGAAGGTGGTATGCGTATCCGAGATTTGGTTGCTGCATACCATATGCTGAGAATGGAATTATCTGCGATTGTGAAAAACAAAAACGTTATTAAATCTGCTACGGTTGCAAAGGGGGTAACACATGACAGCGCGCGCATGCACGGCAAGCGCGCACTCGCTGTCAGTTTTTAAAACGTTACGATTGGTGTCATGAAGTTTGACGTATGTCTAATATTTAAATGTCAAAATTATAATCTGTTTTCATATAAAAACAGCTTAAAACCATACAATTTACAAAAATAAGCAATTGTTATCGAGAATAAGTATAATATTCATTCATATTGTAGTAAAATTTTTTATTAAAATGTGTTTTATAGTAAAATTTAATTAAAATTTATCGGAGCGCAAATTTCACGACCGCCGTGGCCGTGTTAAACGGCATACTAACACTGTGAGAGCTAATTAATAATATTGTATTTCATAAAACTGGAAATATATTATTTAAAAAATGATTATTGTGTTTCTGATATTAAACTTAGTTTTAAATAGTAGTTTAAGCCTCAAAGCATGTGAGTAAATATAATATATTATTTAAAAATGTACGTTTTTACTAAAAAAAGTATTTTAAAAATGTCAAAAATTGATCAAATGTTCTGCAAATTGAATGATTTATAACTCTATTCATTTTTAACATTTTGCTGATTTGGTTTTCTAAAAATTTGTCGCCGTAATCTTGGCTTCAAGATTATAAGAAAATATATTTCGTTTATGTATTAATTTATCATATTAACTCAATTTCGTAACACACGGAAAATGCATCTAATGGTCATGGTCTTTCTTATAATATCCATCATCTTAATTATGGCAAATAACATTCAGTTTATTAGTTTTATATTAATGCAAAGGTCCAATCTAAGTAATAGATGAAAAAAAGTCAAGTCCATTGAATAACTTCTGATATAAATAAATATTAAAAACCTGTATTTTCGTAAAAAATGCAAAAATTAGAATTATTATTGCAGGTCGTGCCTTAACAAACAAAGATTGGGATATTAGAGCATGTCGAGAAATTACTTTTGATCTGAATAACAGAAAAACAGTGTGCTGGCGATAGCTTATTGTAGTCAATGATTTCTGAAAAGGCAAAACTAATGCAATTTTTTTCATGGGAATGGGTTAATCATTTTCCCTTTATTTCTTATGGAAAAAATTTGTTTGGTTTAAGTACAAAGATCTGGAACAGATTAAGGATGTATACTAAGGTAGCACTATAATTCTAATTACAATGTAAATAATATTAAGTATCTTTGACAATAGGACCAAATCAAGAAGATTGTGCACACCATCTGCAACCACCTTCCAAAGTCTGTTGGAGAAGAATGCAACGGCTTTGTGGACAAATATGCCGATTTGGTCATCACTCTCCTGTCTGAAGATCTGGCTCCAGCTGAAGTTTGTGGAGCACTTCACATGTGTGATCAACAGAAAGCTTACTTGCAAAGTGAGTTATATAGATTTTTTTTATTTATTATTTTATTTACCCTTATTCAGTTACCCCTAGTGCAGTTTTGTATTGTAGTGCGAGGTTTTTTCCATTGTTTTGATTTTGTTCATTTGTTTAAAATTATTATTGTTAATTGAACACTGTTTAGTCCACCATCTATGCACAGAGATATCCAAAAGTATAATTACATTAGTGAGACTCCTGTAATATGTTAAGTATGTATGTATTAATCTACATAATAATATATCCACTGCTGAATATTAGTGTTATAAAAATATCAAAATCAAGAAATTTTAAGTATACGTATCTACAATTAAAATTAACATTGTCACATTTTGCCGATATTGTCGATTAACTGATGTGAGTAGCAATTTCATAGTTGAATTAAATAGTATTTTAATAAAAGACAGAATGCATTCCAAAGTATAAAGATAAGAATGTAGAGGAAAAATCAAATAATATACAAGGATAATACGGACAGCTGCGACTGTTACATTCAGCCTATTGATGGGATTAAAAATAACTTTATTTAAAATAGTATGGCAATTTACATATATGCAAATTAAGAAAATAACTATAACGTTTTATTCTTTTAAAAAAACCCTTGATCCTTAATTTTTTCTTATTTTATTGTTCCTCATCTCCCTGCTGCGATATTCCATAATTTGTAAAATACATTTGATTCGGATAGTGCAGAAACTCAAAAAAACGAGGTTCTATTGCATACAAAATAAAATTTCTGAAGTAATACAGTGAAACCCTCTTAATAAGTTCCTCTTTAATATGTTTTTTCGCCTAATAGGATTACACTCTTCGGTCCCGAAAAAGTCCCATACAAATTATGTATTTTTTTTATGCTTAATACGTTTTCCAAATAATAAGTTTCCACCTAAGAAATAAAAATATTTATGACAAAACTCAATTTATCCGTACAAAAAAACCCATGTAATACGTTTTTCGCAGAAGTAATGTTGTTTGACATTTCTAAAAATGAATGTGGTATTCTTTCAATGGGTGCAATAAAATTAACTCCCTTTAAATGGGTTTTTTCATGTATCATAAAAGTTTATCCATTTACAAAAACAGTAATATTTGAATAGGCCAATAAACATAGTGCCCAAGCAAAATAAATCCCAAAAATTAACAAAACAAAATCCCAGCCACCATGAACAATACATTGAGCATGTACAATACCAGAGCCGCATTTGTAATTTTATTTTATATCCACTAATATCTACCTTTAAATATTCTTAACTTCTTAAACCCTTAAAAAAAATCTTAGAATACACAATTTACTTAACTCTTACGATAAACCTGCATTGAATTAGGTCTTATTTTATGACAAGCTTGTCTTTTCAGATACCACATAGATAAAATAACAAAATATGTAGTGCATTGAAATTTTTATTTTCATCTCTGCTCGTATTACCCTAATTACACTCCTCTGCCTGAATCTTCAATTTATTTAGGGAATTCCGAGTATCGAATTGCTTTGTCAAATTTTGAATTTATAATTGTCTGAATAAATTGTGTGTAATCTTATAATTTATACTGTATGTAACATCATATTTTAGGGGTAGATACATACATATGTATTAAAAATATGAGTTGAAAATTTTCAAACTTCATATGCCTAATTTCAATCATGTCAGAGATATAAGTGTTCAAATTGTAGTTATGCGATTATTTTGATTAATTGAAATATTTTATTGATTCCAAATTATATATTGAATACAAAAAATAACTAATTGGAACTTGTTAACCGAGGCAAGACTAGCGGCACACAATGAAGTTCTGAAGAATTTTAATAGAAAGAACAAGAATGGTGACAAAAGAAAAAGTATGGGACGCGCAAGGGCCATTTGTGGGTGGAAGAGGACGCATGGATCAGATCTTTTCTCTGAGTGATGACGGAAAAGTTTTTGGCGAAAAACCAAAAACTTTTTTGTGCCTTCGTAGATCTACAGAAGGCATATGATAGAGTTATAAGAGAAAGGTTATAGAATGTACTCTCTGATTACGGGGTGAATAGTAAACTTATACATGCAATCGCATCCATATACGAAGGAAGTTCTGTGTGCGTGTGTAAGAATCAATGGAACACTCACACCATGGTTTGACATTACAAAGGGTGTCATGCAGGGTTGTGTAATGTCTCCATGGCTGTTCATCTTGTATATGAATAAATGTGTGAAAGAACTGAAATGTATGAATGTAGGAGCAAAAATAGGCGATTTGATTGTATGCCGTTTATTGTACGCCGATGATGCAGTACTAATGGCGAATAATGAACAAGAACTACAGAATCTGGTGAGTAGAATGTACGATGTATGCAAGGAAAGCGACCTCATGATGAATGTTAACAATTCGAAAGTGATGGTATTTGAGAAGGAGAAAAGCAAGACTCCGTGCAAAATACTTGTAGGTAATGAATGTTTGGAACAAGTAGATGAGTTTGTATATTTAGGAAGTACGTTTGATAGAAACGGAAATCGGAAGGAGGGTGACTGCGGGAAATAAAGTGAACGGCGCTTTGAATGGAATTATATCTAACGGGAATTTGCCAACCGAGGCAAGACTAGTGGTGCACAATGGAATTCTGGTACCGACACTGATGTATGGAAGTGAGGCCTGGAGCTGGCAGAAAAGGAACGAAAGTAGGACTGAATGCAGTGGAAATGAGATTACTTAGGCGTATTTGTGGCAAATTTATTTATAACAGAGTAAAGATCATTTTTATGCATTTGATAGGAGGTATCTTTTGTTGACATTTATAAAATTGGCACATGTACACATTTAAAAAGAGACATATTCATATCAGCACTGATTGTGATGTGAGCGATTATTATTGTGATTGTTATTAATTCCATTAACACACTTAGACTAGTGTCTAACTGCGGAAAGGGTATTAATACTGTTAATGTAAAAGCTTTTTTTAATTGAAAAAATTTAATTAAACTCCATCATTTCATTTGGATATCATATTGCATCTTGTAGATAAGATATCAAATTAATATGTTAGAGCAATAATTGTTTTCCTGCATTACATCACCAGTTTGCACGAAAAGCACCCGACGGAAATGTGTTAATATGAGTTGTACCGATTATGTATTCAGTTCAACCTTAATTAAAGTGCATAGTTGCAAACAACAGTGAAAAGTTAATTGTATCTATAAATGTTGCTTTATTTTTTTCCCCTTTTACATAGATGCAGTGTTGGAGTGTGCAGTGTGCGAGGAGACAATTGATATTGTTGAACAGATATTGTCAAACCCTAACGTTGACAGAAAAATTGATCACATCATTGAGAAAACTTGTTACGCTCTGCCTGGAAGATATTTGGACCGAGTGAGTTATATTTATTTTATTAAGTACAGCAGTATAGTTTTTTTTTAATTTAAATATTTTTGTATATGTATTTTCATACAAAATAACATATTTAATAAAGCAAGCTCACGTTTTTAAAACACAGTATAGTCAGATAAAACTATTTATCATTTCATTGCATTTTAATATTTATTTTACTATACCTATTTTATCTTTCTAGTGCATTAAACTGATGAATATCTACGGTGAGAGCATCATCCACTTGGTGACTACCCTGGCTGACAGTGGAAAAGTCTGCTCGGAGATTGGGATGTGCGGAGTGGAGAACTTTAGTCACCTGGAGATAGTGTCGGAAAAGGCGACAACAAAGAAGCGGCAACTGGTTGGGGCCAATAGGTGCACCTGGGGACCCGCTTACTGGTGTAAGAACGAAAATCAAGCCAAGGAATGTAATGTAAGATTGTCAATAAGTTACAATTATAATCCTTGATTCCACCTTGTCCATTGTAATTGTTCTGTAGTCTTATTAAAACATCAATAAGACAAGACAGCTTGAGAGAACCTAACACGAATCCCGGTAATTTCATGTACACATCTTAAAAAACTGCTAAAAATTTACTATTGTGCTATAAATGTACTGAAAATTCAAATTATGTATGTAGTATTTCTAAAATTAATAACTAAATTCAATCAAATTTATTTTATGAAATGCATTGTATAAATAAATTGGAGTGAATTTATTATTTTAGTATCCGAACACTGTTCTTTCATTTTCATGAGTTTACTGACAAAAAATGAAGAATTTATAATTGTGTAGTTATATTCACATTTCAAATTGTTTTTCATTCAAACTGCCATTATCACTTTTGTTCTCTTTTGAATATGTGACGGCAGCAACAGACATACACATCATGTAAGAAGTTATTCTCTTGCTTGATTGTATCAAATAACAAATGCTTTTGATTTTTATATTGTCTGAGCATTATTAAGGTGCTAATTTTGTTTTAGATTAGTTTTGATACTCTTTATGTATTCCATGCCCTTTATAACGAAACTTATAGCTAATCTACTTCCAATATCATCTAAATATTAAAGAACATTATTTTTTTTTACGTAAATCTTACTAGACAGAAAGACTGATAGAAAGGGATGAAAATAAAATTGTTGATATTTATAATACTTTGAGAGTTTTATCCATGTTTTATCATATTACTATTATGGAATGAAATAGTGTGTGTACAAATGAATCAAAACTACCTAACTTACCGTCACGCCATTTCTCCACGGGGGTAGGCAGAGAGTATAAAGCGCCACACTCTTCTGTCACACAATTCTCGCATCATCCACATTCATACAAGCTTACTGGTTATTGTGGCTTCTAACAGGACCATCTTCCGGTATCTGGTTTACCTGGTCATGCCACATCTTCGCGGAAGTCCTCTATTTCTGGTGCCATCAATACTTGCATCATATATCTTTTTTACCATTCTCTCCTCATTCATCCGTTTCATCCGACCAAACCACCTAAGTGATCATTTCTTAATCTTACTCACTATACTAGGATCAGCTTTACATTCTCTCCTTATTTCTTCATTCTTTACTCTCTCATAAATGGATTTGCCACATATACACTTAACTGATCTCATTTCCACTGCATTCGGTCTACTTTCACATCAGTGTCGGTACCAGGACTCCATTGTGAACCGCTAGTCTTGACATCTCTGACGCAGAATACAAACTACACGTTTAGCTCACTGTCCACCACTGCTGTTTTAGTAACATATCTGGTGCAGAATACATACTACATAAATTAATTGTAACGTTTTAAGTTACGCAATTGGTTTTTTTTGCTTGTGTCGAGTTATATATTTTTTTTAAATTGCTCATATCTCGAAGTACTCGTATGTTGAGGTTCAAATAAATACGAAATATAAAATTTTGTGTGTTTTCTCAATTAGGCGATTGAACATTGCCGCACAAATGTATGGTTGGGCTCTAAACCGACCAGAGTAGCAAGGGCAACTGAACATCTGCTGGGAGCCAAGAAGTGCACTTGGGGACCAAGCTACTGGTGTGAGAATGAAGATCAGGCTAATGAATGTCAAGTAAGCATTTTTGTTAAAAATGTTGATCCATCTTAGAAAAAATCACCAAAATTTAATATTTTTATTGTACAAGAAATGATATGACATTAACTTGTTAACATAAGTATTCTCTAATCACTTAGTGTCAATATTTTTTCTTATCACATTTTCCCATTCACTTGGACGTTTAGTTATCACAGTTCACAATTATTAAATATTTCTATAAAATTATATGAAGTTTAGCATTTTTGCAATTTCTTTTTGGAAATAAGATATTTCTTTTGACATTATACTCGCACTGGCCATTTTTCTCGGGGTTACCCTTATTCAAATCAAAAAATTATTATATTTCTTGTTAAATATTGTAACCTCAAGTCTTTATCTTAAAAACAAAGCAAAACTTTATTATTTAGGAGAACACATTCTTATTGTGAAGTTGTAATTATCTAGAACATAGGTCTGTGATATGTATTTGTATTCAAAACTTTATTGATAAGTACATTGAAAACATAAAAATGACCCGTAAGTATTCCACGGTTATCGAACATGAACTAAAACAAAAAGGGATGAGAAAACAGTTATACAAGAAGTTGAGCAAAAAAAAAGACGAGTAAACACATTTTGATTTAAAAATAAATTAAGTCAATAAAATCAGTAAATATTACACAAATTAACAATATTAGGCCTTAATAAATTGTCAAACGGCTATAGATGCAGTTATTAGTGATTTATCATTATTTAAACTGTTATTTAAAGCGTTATTGTGAACTGTGATTGTGTTCTATTGTATAAATGATTGGTAACTGATTATTTTTAATTCTTCGAGCAATGACTGGTAAACTAGAAAGTAAACCTCCATCTGCTAAATCTTAGTTACCAATCATCATCCCAATCACATAACGGTTTACCGTCACTAAAAGTTATATTTATCTTTCAAATTGTCATTTGAACTGCCATCATCACTTTTGTTCTCTTTCAATTATGTACGGCAGGGGACATACACAATATTTAAGAAGTTTGTATTAAGGCACAACTTGCAATAATGATTCAACGAAAATTTGGTATTTTTCACGAAAATATGGGTTTTTATTATTGATTTATATCAGAAATTATTCAATAGAGATGACTTTTTTTCATCTATTACTTAGATTGGACCTTTACATTAATATAAAACTAATAAACTGAATGCCATAATTAAGATGATAGATATTATAAGAAAGACCGCGACCATTAGATGCGTTTTCTGTGTGCTACGAAATTGAGTTAATATGATAAATTAATGCATAAACGAAATATATTTTCTTATAATTTTGAAGCTAAGATTACCGAGACAAATCTGTAGGAATCTAAATTAGCAAAATGTTAAAAATGAATAGAGTTATAAATCAATCAATTTGCAGTACATTTGATGAATTTTTGACATTTTTGAAATACTTTGTTTTAGTAAAAACATATGTTTTTAAATAATATACTATATTTACTCACATGCTTTGAGGCTTCAACTACTATTTAAAACTAAGTTTAATATCAGAAACACAATAATCATTTTTTAAATAATATATTTCCAGTCTTATGAAATACGATATTATTCATTATATCTCACACTGTTAGAATGCCGTTCAAAACGACGACGGCGGTTATGAGATCCGCGCTCTGATAAATTTTAATTAAATTTTCCTATAAAACACATTTTAATACAAATTTTGACTACAATATGAATGAATATTATACTTATTCTTGATACCAATTGCTTATTTTTGTAAATTGTATGGTTTTGGGATGTTTTTATACGAAAACAGATTAGATTCAAACTAGAAAAATGAAAGTTGCCTCTTTGATTGTATTAAATGACAAATAAATGCCTTTATGTTTCTTATGTTACTGTCTGAGTGAGTGTATTTTATTGCTTTATATTTTGTGTTTTCTCAATCAGGCAATTGAGCATTGCCGTACGGTGGTGTGGAAGGGCCCCAAGCCGACCAGAGTAGCAAGGGCAACTGACCAACTACTGGGAGCCAAGAAGTGCACTTGGGGACCAAGCTACTGGTGTGAGAATGAAGATCAGGCTAATGAATGTCAAGTAAGCATTTTTGTTTAAAATATTGATCCATCTTAGAAAAAATCACCAAAATTTATTATTTTTATTGTACAAGAAATGATATGACATTAACTTGTTAACATAAGTGTAATTAGCTTGTGTTTTATTTTATTGTTGGTGGCTAACCTATCTTCTTTTACAATTTTCAAAAGTATTCTCTAATCACATAGTGTCAATATTTTTTCTTATCACATTTTCCTATTCACTTGGACGTTTAGGTATCACAGTTCACAATTATTAAATATTTTGAATACAATTATATGAAGTTTAGCATTTTTGCAATTTCTTTTTGGGAATAAGATGTTTCTTTTGACATTATATTCGCACTGGTCTTCTTGGGGTTACCCATATCCAAGTCAAAAAATGATTATATTTCTTGTTAAATATTGTAACCTCAAGTCTTTATCTTAAAAACAAAACAAAACTTTATTATTTAGGAGAACATATTCTTATTGTGAAGTTGTAATTATCCAGAACATAGGTCTGTGATATGTATTTGTATTCAAAACTTTATTGATAAGTACAGTAAAAACATAAAAATGACCCGTAAGTATTCCACGGTTATCGAACATGAACTAAAACAAAAAGGGATGAGAAAACAGTTATACAAGAAGTTGAGCAAAAAAGAAGACGAGTAAACACATTTTGATTTAAAAATAAATTAAATCAATAAAATCAGTAAATCTTACATGAATTAACAATATTAGGCCTTAATATATTGTCAAACGGCTATAGATGTAGTTATTAGTGATTTATCATTATTTAAACTGTTATTTAAAGCTTTATTGTGAACTGTGATTGTGTTCTATTGTAACAATGATTGGTAACTGATTATTTTTAATTCTTCGAGCAATGATTTATTATTAAAAGATTGAATTAAATGACAAATAAATGCCTTTATGTTTCTTACGCTACTGTCTGAGTGAGTGTATTTTATTGTTTCAAATTTTGTGTTTTCTCAATCAGGCGATTGAGCATTGCCGCACGGTGGTGTGGAAGGGCCCCAAGCCGACCAGAGTAGCAAGGGCAACTGACCAACTGCTGGGAGCCAAGAAGTGCACTTGGGGACCAAGCTACTGGTGTGAGAATGAAGATCAGGCTAATGAATGCCATGTAAGTATTTTTATTGAGACTATTGAAAAAATATTTATTTTAATTATAATCTGTGGTACTTGATCCAAGTAATCCCTTCTTCCAAAATCACATCCCTCTCCTTCATTTTATTACACATTTCAAAATTTTACACGGCTGGCCTCTGCCGATCCATCACATTCTTTTTTCCATGCAATTATTTTCTTAGTCTTCTGGCAAGCGTTCTTTTAGCAGGACAATACTTTCAGTGGGTCCCTATTATCGAGACCTGATTATTTGATTCTTAAAATTCAATATTCACAAGCTAGCTTTTTCGAATTTTATTTTTACGAATAAACCATGTAAACGTTGGTTTAACTAAAAGAAAAAAAACGTGGGTACTATTTCACCATAAACGTCCATCGATCGTTATTTCATACGGTTTTAAGATGAAGAAAAGTTGAAAAAAATAAAACTTGATAGTGTTGTCAGGCCATAACACTCAAAACATTATTATTTATTTTATATTTGTTTTTTGGAAGGACGATGTCAGATTTTATTAGTATTATTGTATTTAATGTGATGCTTAAAACAAAAATATATTAGCGCTTCACGACTATGTACACATTACATATCACACTTATACAGTAAAACCGCGATATAACGAAACCCGATATAGCGAAAAATGACGTATATCGAAAAAAAATCGAAATTTAGTCCCTAAAATCAATTTTTTCGTACAAAAATGCATTTATATAACGAAATCCCCTTAATATTTATAACAAAATCATTTTTGTCCCGTACGAAAAAATGTCAATACATTTACGTAAATTTATAACGAAATAAAAAAATGTTAAAAGATGAAAATATTATTTCGCACTTACAAAGCCGCGCCGATGCATCTGCCGTATGCGAACGGTTTTATGGCCTTTTCAGCGGTGCGCGGCAGTCGGCCGACAAGGTAGTAAAATAATTCAAACTTCTTCTTGGGTTCATAGCAGGTCCATAAAACCATTGACATAATTCTTGCGGCGTTCTCTGACACATTTTACGTACGCATACGCCTCTAATATGATTGCAACCCAGACCCAAACAGCTGTAAAATACAAAAATTAACAGGAACCCCCCGAAAGTTACAGAATGTACTTATTGGAAATGTCAGTCCCAGTGTAACGTCTGTAGAGTTAAGTTAAGTAACGCGATTATTGCATGACCGAACTGAATATTTACATAAATTCATTTTCGTTTGACAGTTGTTTTCGTGTGAACTCGTCAATAATATAAATAATTCGTTAAAATATTTTATGAACTATTTTTGTACGGTATTTTGTATTTCTATTAACTATTGTTTTCGTGTATTTTAAGTGTACAATGTTAACGATAATTTTTAAGTGAACAATTTTAACGATTATAAATATATTTTGAAGTGGTTGCCGCCGTTACCGGTAAATACCTTCGTAATTTATATACGACTCATTTTATAAAAATGCCGCGATTCAACTGTAAGATTGTTATTTTTGAATTATTTTGTATGTTTCATGCCCAAAACTATGTTTGAAGCGGCTATACATTTAAACACAATTAAAATATTGTTTTGTGTTTGCAATATTCTGGAATTTACAAAAATATCTTCCAATTGGTGTTGAATAGATTCTGTTCTTAATTTAATTCCTTTGATTATCCATTTGCTTATCTGTTTTAATAACAAAACTACTAAAAATATGTAGATATTCAGTTCCCTATGGCCTTTTTCCTCCTTTGTTTGCAGAATTTGCGATCTTTTTTGAAGCCGCGCAACATTTTTTTGCGACGGCGCGTAACATATAGTAGGATTTTTTAAATTTATTTCGTTATATATGGGAATTCGTTATTACGATTTTTTATTTTTTGGTCCCTTGGATTTCGTTATATCGCGGTTTTACTGTATAGCACTAACAATATGCATAAAATGATGTCGCGGCAATGACCAATGCTACCTAACGGCGCACTCATTGTATTTATAGTAAAATGCTTGTACATTAATCTTAATTAATAACTAAAAAATAATATCTTATTCGCTTGAATTACTTGGCAATAAAAACGAAAAATATCACAAACGTACGTCAAAATCTAGCTAACAATTTAGTCAAATTGGAATGTTTCAGATACTTTCCAACTTATTGCGTTCTTCTCATCATCGGACTCCAGTCTCCGCTAACGAACTGAGTCACCCCTCCGCCATCTTGTAAAGTAAAAATAAAATCAAAAAAGTTTATGAAAATTCGATAACTGTAAAAATATCGGCACTTTGACATCGACACGAGTGTTAAATTCTCAAATTTAATAAAATTGCGATCTGGCAACGTAAAAGTAAGCGCCAACTATTAATTTTGTATGGATGAAAAATGACGATTTTTACACTCTATTTCAGATGTAATTCGTTGTATTCTTAAGTTGAAATAGATTTCTATGGGGCGTCGTACGATATCACTACTGGAAATAATAATTTGGTTAAAGATCCGATCTGCGGCGCCGGTGATATCATGTGTTATTTGTTGGTCATTTGCCGTGAGAAATAGATGTTGCGGAATGTCACGTGGTTATCTGCTGTATTCAGGATAGCCAACTTAAATTCTGACAGTTCTCATTCCATCTTTTTCTCTGTCGGAAACTTGCGACATGGACAGCCGAGGAGTTAATTTGGTTTACTAACAATGTGTTATTGAAACTATGTATGATTTTATCAAAATTTCAGCATTAATTTTTCTCTGTAAATTAATTTGAAATAATTTAATGCTTTCCTAATTTTTAATATGTTGATGTACACAATATTTATTTTACGAGTGGTTTTTATGAACTATGTATTAAATATTAAAAATAATAAGTGATAATTGTAAGGATTCCTAAAACAAAATTTCTCTGAAATGCTACAATATTATTTTGTATTATTAAATAAAACTTTGTTTTATGTGATTTATGTGCATATTTACATGAACGTCAGATATTAACAGGCATACTAATATGATTAAATACTACCTGGGTCTTTACAAAATAGTACGCTTCCTCCCAATTTGAAAGAAATGATAAAAAGTGGCGTATCGATAATAACTTGTCTTAATTTAAGCATGAAACAAATTGTTTAAACTGTGACACTGATTAGTTGTTATGTTTTGATTATATTAAATGTAATAAAATTGATATGAATGCACCTGCAGACAAACGACTAAGAAAAGATATCATAGATTCCATCAATGAGTGTTAACATTGTATGAAAAATTAATATATTTTTATTTTTTCAGGCTCTGGAACATTGCAGGCAAAGAGTTTGGCTGGGTAATAAGCCAAAGCAGAGTTAAATTCTTATTTAGTTGAAAAATAAAATATATTTCATTTTAATATAAGTCAAGAAAAGAAAAGAAACTTGGCATTAGTTGTGTTATGTTAAGCCTCCTGAGATCCTAGAGATTATGCCGTTTTTAGTGGAGACATACACATATAGTTATTGTGTAGATCCTTCACTTTGTTTTACAACGATCTAACGTTCACGCTTCTTTTTTTATTTGATCCTTATTTCATTATAATCTTGTTTTTTTACATTTACTAATGTTCAAATAGTAGTTTTATTGGATTGATTTAGTTTTAAAAAAAGGTTCATTAGTGTTTACTGCTGTTACAAAATGAATTTAGTTTTTTTTGTGGAACGCAGAGCTGTGATAAGAATTTATTTTGTTTCGTTTTGAGATACTTAAGCTAATGACTGTGGAATGATATAATTACCTACAATTTTCTTTTGTATATTCTACTAATAATAAAGATACATAAAATATTATTTGATTTATTTTTTAAATTCCTTCCCTATTTTATTTTCTAATTACTGTTAAAAATTATTATTATTACTATTTTAAATTCATATTAAACAAATGTGTTCTTAAAAAACCATGACCTAAGTATGTCCTTATAAAAATGTATAATAGAAAGCACAAAACACCTGGAAAATTTTGGATATGAATGAATTTCTCTACTCAAGGAATAAAGATAATAATTGATTTTTTAATTTGTAATTTTCATTGAACTTTGGAGAAAAAATTACTATTGAGCCTTTAACACGTCCAGTAGTTAGACGTCAGTATTATGTGAAGGCATATTACAGCACTGGTCAATGTTAGTATTTCACTTAACAGCACATCACATGTAGTCAGTTTTTATCTTGAGGGGGAGTCCCATTTTGAATTAGCCTGAATAGGTTGCAGATATGATATAAAAAAAAACATTAATTATTTTCCAATATGGCCATTCTTTATTCTAATACATTTTTCAGATTTAAGAAATAATAATTCTCTGTCCTTATAAAATTATTCAGAAGATTTTCCCTCAAAATGAGTTAAAACAGTAGCTTGCAATTCATCATCATTTTTATTTTAACCCAGAGGTCAGCCTTCAAATTTAAGAACAGATAATGATTGATGGGGGCTATATCGGAGCAGTAAGGTGGATGGTTGATTTCAGAGAAGTTGCTTTCTCAGACAGCAGCCTTAGCGACAGTGGTCAGTTTTGGTTGGTGTACATCCCTCCATTCTCAAAAACTTTTATTAAACTCTATACACATAAGGTACTCAATTTTTAATATTTGTTAAAATGATCATAAGGTCTTATTCACTCAGGTGCTTTTTAATAACTAAGACGAGTAGGAATTTGAGACTCGCAACGAAGAGAGGGAAAATATTCCAGTATCAACAAAAGCAAAGTAGTTAGGCTAAATCAATATGGGATATACCTCATACATTTCATATTGCGTAAAGGCTTGTACACACCTGTATGCATACAATGCAAGCAAATACATCTGCAAGTATTTTTTTCATGCTTAAAAAAAGTAATGCAAATCTTTTTCATGCAAGTGTGCTTTAGTGATTTGTAAAAGTGTATAAATAATACAACATAACTTAGTATGTATTATTTTTGTGTTGCTTTGGCCGATTCATTGTTTTTCATACTTTTTTTATGTATGCTCGGCCTTAAGAGGAGTTTCCTTTGATTGGTACATGTTCGGGACACTAATGTGACATATCTAACGGCAAATTAAAGAATATTACTAGCTATTTAAAATATTTCAATTATACTTTCTAAAATTCATAAAGTACGACGCAAGCATTTTTTTGCTAGCAGTGAATATGTTAAGAACTAATTACAGTGGAGCCCCTATTTTAAGTTTTTGAAGGGACTAACAAAAAAAATGTAAATTGGGGGTATTAAAAAAACAGAAAAATAATTTTTATTTTTAATTGAAAAAATCAATGTTTTTTGCTGCATGTTTTTTTGTTAATGTTATTTTTGAATAGTTCTTTCAATATTATAAACTAAATTAAAGGTTTCTGGTGGTACATTACTAATAATAATAATAATGGATAATTTGTATAGCGCCATTTTCGTAAAAACTTTCACCTCAAGGGCGCTTTACACATAAACTGTTTGTTACCAATAAATAAAATAAATAAATAGTTCTACAATTATCTTTGTTTTTTAGAATTAAAAATTGTTATTTTCATTTATGGAAATGACTTTTTGAAAAGGTGCGTTTTTAGATTCTTCTTAAATAATGTCTCTGATGCACTGTTTCTTATAACAGGGGGCAAAGAGTTCCACGTTTTTGGACTTGCCACCGCAAATGCTCGTTCACTAAATTTAGACTTCTGGCAACGGCTGGTCGGTTCTACAACCCTTCCTACAACTGAAGTAGAGGCTGATCTGAGAGATAGTAGTAAAATAAACTTTGAGGCCTTCAATATGCCTCATGGCATCGTCTATAGGTTTTTCTGTCAAGTTTTCATTTATATGACTGTCTACTGTTTCATAAATTTCCACTACGTCCAATATTGGACATATTTATTTGTAAATTTTAACATAAATCGTGGGAAAGACAAATGTAAAACGGGGTTTTAAATATACTAAAATGACACGGGAAAGCAGAAATAATACACAAATGGAGGGAAAACGTAAATTCCGGGCATGTAAATTCGGGGTTCCACTGTATGTCTTAAAATTATTGAGCAAATTTTGAAAATTATTTTCAAACTTACAATTTTAACTATGTGCCTGTTCTGTTAAAAATAATGCACTCTACGCTACGCTACAGATGCCCCTATGTGATAGAATACGTCAGACAAAAAGAAATGTTTAGTATTCTGCTCTACTTTATGAAATATCTTCATATTCTAGCAAGAATCAAACAAATTTATTTGAATGTGTATATTTCTGATGTAAACTTTTCATGAGCTATTTTCTATAATTTTTATATATGATTTAACAGGTAGAGTTTATTTATGAGTAATCTGACAGAAGTTCCGATTCATTTTCATCCGAGACAGGTATAGTCCTCGGGCAGTAGGGGTTATGAATCAGGAGCCAATCTGCCAACCATACTAAGGGATCTTCCGGCCGTTCCTTGCACAATTCTTCCAGACCTTTCAGAAGAGTAGAATTTACATTTCCTTGTAGGTACTCGTTAATCTGCCAGTCTCGGAGCAAAGGGCCAACCATCACTAGAATGAAACATTATAAAAAAACTTTTCTAACATTAGCACTCAAACATCGATGATGACGATATTGAATGACACCTTCTAAAAAATAGTATGAAACTATTGCATACGCAGATCTACATACAATAAAAAAACATTAAGAATTAAATGATAAATTCACATTTTAAAGCTAGCAAACATCTATGACTTTCTGACATACAATAGTTCTGTCGTAATAGTGAGGGCTATGGAAATATGTAGTCATCAAAGTGTGCACTATCATAAATTTCCGACTCTTAGGTGTGTGCTAGCTCTTCTTGGTGATTGTGATTCTTAAGAAAATATTGTTCCTTGATAATTGAACCAATGTGAATGTGTTCCTGAAAAATGCTAAGATTATTGTTGCATTTAGTCACATTTTCATTGGTTTAAAAACATTTATCATTAGTATGGATCATTGAAATACGCAGGGTGGTTTGTCAACTTTTGCATATTTTGTGTTGTGAAGTTTTCTTATGATTTGATTTGTCCATTCCTTCTGATCAACGACTGATCCTCACCCACGAAATCAATTGAACCATTTCATATCTCAAGTATTAAAATATTTGCTTTATATTATCCGTTACTGTTTGTTCTAGATAGTTCTTGTGGTGCACGCTGGGGAATAAATAAAACTATATTTACAGTTTGGGAAAAAGTAATGAATTTCCCTCAAGGCTGCTCCATGGTCATCACTCCCGTGAACCGCATTGTAATATTCGTCCTCTTCATTAGCTCTCATTCCATAGCTGGCCCTTATAGAGTTTGGCCAATATGCCTGAGATTCTAGAACACTGTAGTAAAAGTTTAAGAGTAAAATATTTTTTTTATTTACTGCATGGTTGTGATATTATTGCAGTGTACACGGATGAGAATTGACTCAGAGATTCGTCTTGAAACTCGCGTACAAGATAGTACAGAGTTGAGTTTGACAAAATACTTTGTTTAAACCACTATTTATTGATTATTCAACTTGTTTCGATACCTATGGTATCTTCTTCAGGAAACAATGCATATTGAAATTAAAAATACAAGCGCAGATAAAAACAAAACTATAAAGTGGTGAATAAGTAAGAACTAATATGAAAACAAATTTAAAAGGTGACTATTTGCAAAGAGGATTTGGTTATTTATATTTAGCTTGCTATAAACAATTTTTCTTATTTCTAAAATTTAAAATCGATCTAACTGTAAATCCCTAGTATAGGGTATCTAGTGAAAAAATTTCAAGATTAAATTGTAATTGCTTGTAAACCATCAGGGTGAGGTAAATGGGAGGGGTTTTGTTTGACGCGTGATTTGCGGATTTGCCAGTCGCAATGAATCATTGGTCGGGAGCGCACCGAGCGTTCGCGGTTGAGCAATATACAAGTGCGGTGATTCATTGATTCATGCGCGTCGCGCTTTTTGTACTCACTTTAATATTTAACGAGTAAGTGATGGACTGAGCACGCAACTTATCTGGTGTCGGGTTCAAAAGTTCAGACAAGAAGGGACAATGGTTAACCAAAATTCTCCGGGATCATCAACGTCAGTAGCAATGCCAGAACATGTGGCTCAAGTTCGATGTGAAATTGTACACAATCCACGTAAATCGATAAGGAATAAATAATGAATAAGGAAAAAATCAACAGTGCACCTTATTTTGAAAAACAAACTACAGTTTCACCTATACAAACTGTAAATCGTGCAGTTTCTCAATGAAAATGACTATTCTTAACGTGAAACCTTAGTGAGAACGATGCTGGAACGTTTTGGAACAGCACGAACGCTTGGAAACATTTTGTTTATTGACGAAGCACATTGTTATATTGATGGCTATGTTAATAAACAGAACATGAGATACTGGTACCCCGACAACCCAAGGGAACGCCATCAAAAACGTCAGTGTGATGTGCAATTTCTCCCCAAAGGCCCTTATTTTTTTAACCAGCGAGACACAGTCGCTACTGATGTTTATTGCCGAATCATCGACGATTTTTTGGTACTGCAACTGTAGCTGTTTCCCGGGTTCAACAACAGAACACAATTTCAGCAAGACGGAGCACACACACAGCTAGAGTTTCAATGGAGAAGTTGAGGGGAATTTTTCCCAATAAATTAATCACCAAGTACTGAGACATATATACGGAAAGAGTTTACAGAAACAATCCTCAAACAATTCAGGCCCTACAAGAAAATATCCGCCGTGAAGTTGCTGCTATTGAACCAACGCTTTGCTCTCGCATGTTCTCAAATTTAAGAGTCCGATTGCAAAAGTGTCTTGAGAGAAATGGACGGCATTTAGACGATATTGTTGTAAAACGTAAAATCCGCATCGTTAAACTCCATTTTGTATAAATAAAATAATAAACATTGTAGTTTTTTTTTTATTTAATATTAAACTTGAAAATTTTCCACTGGACACCCTTTATTTGTATGTATAATTTCTAAATCCTTTTTAATATCAAAAGAATTGTTTGTTTCCAAAAACTGATTGGAAAATTCTGAATAGTTGTTGCTAATATTGAACCAGATATATTTCATTGCTATAGTTTCATTTTCTAGATATTAAAGTCTACAGATTTTAACAGAGGTTTGCTCAATGGCTTAAAAATTAAGTGACTGAATAGATTCAAATTTGGCCACCATTCGATGCGTTAATTGTTAATTAATCTTATTTTCATAGCACAGTATGCTTGTGCATAGTTGTAATTTGTTGAAAAATGATTTAAAAAATGTATTACACCTACTTTGTGGGACCCATTATTTTTCTCCAATCAGCTATAGCATTCGGTTTAGCAATACAAAGCGCAATGATCGGGCTGTCGGACATGTGCACCACCAGATTAGGAAAGTAGGTCTGACCAAAGTGTTCGGAGTAGAATTCAGCTGCCTGCTCTGGTGTCAGGTGAACTGTTCGTTTCTGTAATAAACAATAAATATTTATTTATTATCTTTGTTTTATTAACCACTTAATTGAGTTTAAATACATCTACGTTTCGAAAAATACAATTTTCTTCTTCAGGATGTCATAACTAACTAAAAACAAAGATAATAAATAAAAAAATATGAATTTTAACCACAAAGTTAATATTGCTAATTTTAAAAGTAAATAATAAATAAAACTGAACTAAAATACTGAACAAATATTTTCATTTAGTATCTACTGTGGAAAAATAATTATTTCTTAAATAGAAGGTCTGTATTTAAAACATAAAACACTTGACTTTATGGCTAAGTAGATGAAAATTTAGAGTCAGAGATTTAATTTAATCTCCGCAATGCACCACACAATACGAAAACTTAGTTTAAAGAAGGTAACAATTTTATTTTTAACCTTAACAACTTGTCTGATAAATGTTAATATTATGTATCCCGAAGAAACAAATATTGTGTCAACATACTGTGGCCTCTGTCAAGGCATATTTTATACAAATATATTTGAATAAAATATAAAACAACACATATTATAATGAACTTTCATTAATTATAAAAAATATTATTATTATTCAATTATATAAGAACGTTCAGGTATTTTGTCAAGCTATATATTTCATCTGTTAAAAGGGCCGAAGGATTGAGGATAAAATATAGCTGTTTGGGTCTAATTACAAGTGAAGCATACCATTTTTAGATAAGGAATAGATAAATCTTGCATCAGAATGGTACTAAAGTAACTTCTGCTAGGGGGAATACTAATGAAATATACAGTAATAAATATATTACATATAACGCACTTGTAATACAGTATTAATTAGAATCAGTCATTATATTAATATATATAACAACTTCTCATTCAACTGAACTAAAACCAAAGTAACTATTATGTTGGCAGAATGGTACAGCATCTCTGACACAGGCCACCGACTAGTGAAGTGGCAAGATTATATTCTCTCCAAAAATCTTGCTTTATGAATGTTAAGGCAATTTTCCATTCAAGAACATTCGCTATAAGTCACAATACATACAGTGAAAATGTGAACTTGGATAAAGTATTGACAAGTAAAAGTTGAATATACAGTAATACCTCGCAGAGTCCAGGTAATTGGTTCCGCCAATATCCTGGACTGTTTGAAACCGGACTAATGGAGGAATTAAATACATACAAAAAATGATAATTATACCAATAAAAAAATTCTCCTTGTTTTTCAATAAATAAAACGCAATAAAATAAATTCAAATATCTTTATTAGAAATCCATTTTATTTAATGTAATTTTTAAAAATTACAATTTCAATGTCTGCACATTTTTCTTCTATAGCCTTTTCTTTTCATACATTTATTTGTAGCAACGAATTGCATTGTTTATCATTCGGCGAATTGTAAGGCTATGTTCAATATTGGGATCAACTTCCATAATATGCTCTGGCAAGGTTTTAACCATTCCAATAATTTTTGATAGTTGTTCAGCTGTTAATTCTATGTATTGTATTGCGTAACTTCAAAACTGCATAAAAATAAATCGTTCAAAAGAGACTTGACTACGTAAAGGAGAAAAAATTATAATTTTTTACCAATTTTTTAGAATTTGTTTTGAAATTTTCAAATTGGACTAGTGAATCCGGACTGATTGAAGCCGGACTATGTGAGAGCAACGATTATACACAAATTTGTGACTTCAATTTTATTATAGTTACATAAATAGGCAGGTGCAACCACACGAATACATAATATATTTTTTAATTTTTTAATCTCAACATAACTGTTGGCCTGTTTTGAAAAATTTCACATATTCATTGGTTTGTATTAAATTACAGTTAATGTTAAATTACACTTAGAAATTAAAATTATAATCTGTTGTTGAATACTTTATTTATTTAGTGCTAATTTAAGTAGTTCGTGAAAATCTTCAATACAGTTGCCAAGATTGTGAAATGACTAGTACCTATATTACATTATATTGAAGTGTTAATTTAATTGGATGGTTGGTTCTGAACGGCCATTTTTCGAATAAATAAAAAATTTCATTTCTTTAATATTTTTATAGGTTAGTAAAACGTTTTAAAAAGTATCTATTGTATTATTAACTATCATTAGTAGCTAGTAGGTAGCAATCTACATTTCATTTTATACTCTGTAAGAAGATAATCATATTACATTTATTTTATTTTACCATGCAAAAAACAAAATTATTTTTTAATAACCGAATCGGTCGAAATAAAATTTAAATTGAAACATTTTTTAAGAAATTTTATATCGTGTTTTTTGAGAATAATTTTGCGTAATATTCCAAGTCAATGAGATTTAATATTAACTAATTAAAAATCCATACGTACCGCAAGTATGTCATATCCATTTTTTTTAATAATATCCTCTATATCCGCGGCGAATTTCACAGCTTCCGGTTTGATTATTGCCAAAGTTTTCTCGACTCGCAAATCGTATTCGTAAGTTTCCGACGCGGCCGATGTTGTGTCCGACATTTTAAATAAAAAATGTCTAGATCAATCGATTTTTAAGGAAATTAAGGTTTCGTTTAAACCACATTCGAGTTCAAATTTCTATGAAAGTCTGTCAAAACTGGTGCTAAAACATTTGATTACAAATTCTGTTTGGCACATTTGTTGTTACCTTGGCAACCATGGAACTAAACTCAATGGCTAAGTCATGGCCAAGTTGGTTTTTGCGGCTATTTTCAACTGAACTGCCGATTCTAGATTGTATTGACCGAGAGAAATTTCATATTATAATGTTTTTTTTCTTTATTTATTTGACAGCATGTTATTGAATACCATCGGTACAGCACACAGTCAAATTAACCAGTTAGTCATAATGATCTCTTTTATTTAAACGTTTACCAGAAATATAAAATAGTATATCATAACAATGTGAAAAACTTAACATATTATATAGATGTTAAAATTGTCTTTTTTTTCTTTTCGGTTTTTAATTTCCTGAATTTTACTAATTTAATTTATGTAATCTTATTCTATATATAAAACCCAAAGCTTTTTGGGTGTCACATGCTATATTTCATTGGATGAAGTGTCAATTTCCTTTTAAATATGGATATGTGACCTTTTTGTTCTGAAGGTACTAAATAACTCTCTTTTTTAAATAAGTCAAAGAAATCTATTGACAGAAATTTAAGAATTGGAATACTGTTAATCTGCTAAATTGAGGGTTATTTAAATTAACAGTATCTAATATTTATGTTACGAATATTATTTATTTCATAACGATCGTTTTCAAAGCTCTTCTTCTTCTTTTAAATAGGCAATCCACCCTTCAATTTTTGTGCCATGAATCAAGTTAAAACTATATTTTATAGAAAAAAGCACAATAATTTTACAGAATAGGAAATATTATATTACAAGTCCATTGTTGTTCAAAAAATTTGCAATTATATAGATTAAATGTGGCGAGTTAAGAGAAAGTAGATGACACAAGTTAACCGAGAGTTGAAAATTACCATTGACGAGATTACTGTAAAAAACCTGTGATCCGCAATGGACAGGCAAAAAAGATGTAGTCAAGGGTTTCCTCCTCGGCACTACACTCACATATTGGGAAATCTATTAAGTTCAATCTGAATAAATGTGAGGCTACCTGGCAATACCCATTTCTCATTCTAGAGATATTTGATATTGTTATTTTGGAGACTTTTCTTTTGGTGAACCAGGGGGTGCGGGGAATAGATCTTTAAATTATTTTAAGCCGATTATCCTTATGGTTATTTGGATCCATCCATTGTGCACTTCAGATAGAATTCGTAAGTTACTTTACCATATTAAGTCTCATACATCGGGATATGGAATTGATGAGGGAAAACTCCGAAAAGAGTGGCCACCTTGGCTAGTTTATCGTGTTCAATGTCAAAACATCAAAGTATTTTTCTCAGCTTCTGTTTAGTCACCATTTGAACGTCATATTATTCGCGTATATCCGCAAAATTCTTATCAAACCCAAACCAGCAATTCATCAACATTAATATTCTCGATACAAATCTTGGTCCGATGACGCACACAGTTCTCTAGCTTTATAGAAAACTAGGATGGCAGCCGAACTGGCAATATCAAGGATATGAGAATACATGACAATAGATCCATCACAATGTCAACATTTTTCAGTTCAAAGTGACATGGATAGCGAACAGAAATGAGTTCGCTCCCATCATTAGCACAAAAAAACTATCAACAATGGATCGTTGACTCATTTCATTAGGGTGAGGCCGACAACTTGAATTTTATCATTTTATTTTAATCAATAACAGAATCGACTTCATGCTGAGGTATATCAAGGACTCGCTGACCATATATTGCAAATGATACTATATGATGTAGAGAGACAGGATCAGTCGGATATCTAATCAGTCCAAAATCCAATCGCTCTAATAGCTCAAAGGCAAAACTTTATACAGAATCAATGCCTGCGAATGCTATATCCGTAGTTAAGTTGTTGGGCGTGCATATTGATTCAGATCTTTTAATGAATACACATATCAGCAAAACTATCAGTGCATGCTGACGTTAACTGAGACAGATTAAAATCGGAGACATCTTCCTTTTGAGGCAGCCTGTCTACTTATAAATGCATTTGTGGTGTCACGTGTGGACTATTGTAACAGCATCTATACTGGCCTGCCAATGTTTCAGCTGAGAAGATTACAATTCATTCTAAATGCGGCTGTACGGATAATATATGGAGTTTCCAAATTATATCATATAACATCCCTTTTACATCAGCTACATTGGCTCTGATTTCCTGGAAAAGTTGAATTTAAATCGTGCTGGTTGATGTACAAGGCGACCCATAACATGGCGCCTCTGTATCTTCAAGAGCTTTGTATCCCAGACAATTTGAATGGCAGACGTCAAACTCTTAGGTCAGCCTCTACTAGTCGCAGGAAGGGTTGTAGGACCGACCAACCGTTGCCAAAAGTCTAAATTTAGTGAACGGGTATTTGCGGTGGCAAGCCCAAAAGCGTGGAACTCTTTGCCCTCCATTATAAGAAACAGTGCACCAGAGACTTTATTAAATAAGAAACTAAAAACGCACCTTTTCAAAAAATCATTTCCATAAGTGAAAATAACAGTTTTTAATTTTATAAACAAATATAATGCAGGACTATAATTTATTTATAAAGCGCCCTTGAGATGAAAGTTTTGAAAGAGATGAAGCTTGAGACGAAAATGGCGCTATACGAATTATTCAATATTTTTATTAAAGTAACTTTCTTCACTCATTCGTAGATAACTTCTCCTGTCTAAGGTTCCAACGATAACTTATTCATCATATGTGTGTGTAAATGATACTCATTTTAAAACCCAATTTTTGTTATACAAGACAACAGCAGCCCAGAGCAGTGCTTCATCCATTTGATGACTTAATTAAATACAAATTAAAATAATTGAAGTTTTAAAGCAAGCACTAAACAGCAACAAACAACACTTGACGACCCCAGAGAGGGGTGACCGTGAATGGTATCAATTTTTTGGAAGTCATCCGTAGGACCTCGTGATGCCGTGCTTGAAAGATTTCAAGGTGCAATGTCAGTTTTCGGCAAATATGGTCTACCAGATTACAAGAATCCTGACTTCAGACTTTCCTGGCTTAGTCGCCAGAATTTTTAAATTAAAATTGATTTGAAAACTAATTTTATTTTGAGACGATGAATTGTTTATATCTACATTATAAAATTTCAAACCAGATGTATGCCACATGCGCACATTTAAAAAATGCTGTATGATGACGACATATTCAAATCACCTAAACGCATCAAAAATGTTACGCATTTTCTTGACGCGTTTTTTAAATGTAGTTTCATGACAAAT
The DNA here is from genome assembly GCA_022840565.1 of Eubasilissa regina. NCBI lineage: Eukaryota > Metazoa > Arthropoda > Insecta > Trichoptera > Phryganeidae > Eubasilissa > Eubasilissa regina. Next base: position 2,422,438 of record JAINEB010000002.1, on the reverse strand, counting down.
GTTACTTGGAAATATCTGAAATGATCTTTATAATTTTTTGTATTCTGTTTACGCGATTTTATACTTCGGTAGGTAGGTCTGATATAAAATTTTGAATATGTGTGTTCTTTTTGTGTAGATTTATAAACAGAAAACAAAAGCGAAGCTGCTTCTGGGAAGATAGTTATTGTGATTCGGACGGACTTTTTACGGCGGCGATAATAAAAACATTTAGTATATATATTTTCGGATTATCGGTTGTGTGAAGGTTTTCGGTGGCTGACCAGCATATTTAAAGACCATCAGACTACAACGAGAGCGACGTCGGCGTCAACCAGCACAGGTTCACAAAGGTTTGTGTAATTTGAATTTACATAGATTGAATTACTGTATTCATCATTACCAATAGAAAACCCAGAACTAGCTATCAAAGTATTTACGGCAACATAACGGCACATATTTATATGAACATTTTTGACTCGTAATTTAGCCATGTGTCTACTCATAAAATATTGTGGAATAGGTTACACCCTGTATATCGATCTTTACGTATACTTCTCTCGGCGCGTCATGCGTCGGTGCAATTTAGAATAAAATAAAGTTTCAAATTTCAACATAAGTTTCTCACCAATATTTTTGCAGATTAACAATCCTTGCATATATATTATAAATACGATGATATCGAAGCGTTTCATATTACATGTACTACGGTCGTGACTGAGTATGCCATCATCAGAAATCAGAACAGAAGGACCGGATTCAAATCCTCCAAATCATTTTTTTTAGCGTAATCCCGAACTGATGTAGTCGTGCGTTACTGGACTCTGCGTATTTAAATAATTTTTAACATTGAAAATATGATTTATGGATATACTGGCGGTGGTCACGAATGCGCCACTGCATAACAATGTTGTATTATATATAGATGTTTGTTTAGGTCACGTGATTCGCGGGTTTGATATCATTATTACAAAACAATTGGTTACGTTTCGATATGTTATAAATACGATATAATTACGATGTTATAAATACAAAATACACACGTAAAACAAAATAATAGAAAAATAAACACAATACATATTTTTATTTATTTTTCAGTAAATAAATAGTGAAAATGTAAAATGCATTCGTTTTGAGAATTTTTTTCACAAAATAATTAACGTCTCAAAATCGACTTTTCGAGTATCTCTAAAAAGTTGACAAGTTTTGTTGAAATATGTCGACAAATTCACTATATTAATTAGTTATGCAGCCTGTGTAATGATGAGTAAATTTTTTTTTTTTGTAAAATCAAGGCACTCGTAGAAAGTTCGAGAGAGAGAGTCGTAAAAGGTTGTTAATTTAATATATTGAATATTTTTGATGTAGTAGGAAAACAAAATCCTCGTATATTTGAAATCTTTGGTGATTCTCAATATGAATCCAAATAATTCGCTTTATATTGTAGCTATATAATATATTATTGATTTGCGGTAAATGTATGAGTAATGAAAGATTTCACCCAGAACATTGATTGACTCGCGAAACTTCTATCAACATTTCATTGTTTATGAAGTAATTGTGTCTTGCGCAAACTATTTTCTGACATTTATATCTAGATTGATGCACCGATTACGTAAATTGATTTAATTTCTTTGCATTATATAACAATCATTTAGACATTTTATAATTTTAAATAATGTAAGGTTCTTTCCAAATAAAAGTGTATAAATATTATGTTAGGAGAACACATTCTTATTGTGAAGTTGTAATTATTCAGAACAGACGGTCTGTGATATTTTAAATATGAATTAAATGTATTAATTAGAAATATATACATGTAAAATCAATTTTATCGAAAAATATTATTGTTGCGCCACCGGGATTCGAACCTGGATCTCTTTCCTACAATATTTTTCGATAAAATTGATTTTATATGTATATCTTTCTGATTAATACATTTAAAATATCACAGACCTATGCTCTGGATAATTACAACTTCGCAATAAGAATGTGTCTCCTAATAATTATGTTGTACCAATGTGTCCAAAATTTAATAAAAATGAATTGATAAATTCTGACGTCTGCTATCAGATTACTCAAAGGTATTTGAGATTCAGTAAAAATAAGGTAGATGGCTCTTTCAAATAATGGAACGATTAAATGTATTAATATCAAAAAGGTAACATATAGGTTCGAAAATTTGTCGCTAAAAATATTGTCGCTGTAGCATAGTTGGATAATGCACCTTTCTCGGTTAGGAAAGAGATCCAGGTTCGAATCCCGGTAACGCAACAACAATATTTTTCGATAAAATTGATTTTGTATGTATATCTTTCTAATTAATATATTTAATTCATATTTAAAATATTATGTATTTTATTTACACGTAACTTGAAACTAGCAAACTACGAGTACAATGCAGGAAAATAATAAAGTTAAAAAGAGACATATAATTAATAGCATACGGTTTAATGTTTGCAATTGCGGTATTCGATATCAAACATGGATGATCCTATATTATAAATAATACCTATTTGTAGATGAAAAAGAAAAATGTAAAAAATATTTTAAACGATATATTTAATTTGAATGCATATTTATATCATATATGTACTATGTGAAAAAAAATACGAAGATTTGTATAATTTAATATCACGTGGGTATGTACCTACATCGGTTTTAGTAATAATACATTTTATTACAAACAAAAATGTATTATATAATCAACTGCAGCCGAAAACTTGTGTTTACGGACGATAAAATAAAAAATGTTTAACATATGTGTTGAGTATGATCGGCAAAGGAGAAAGCTTCAAGATTTCAATAGATTTGAATCTTCTTAGCCAGAAATCGATAGAATTCTGTATATTAAAGACGTATTATAAGTTAACAGTCATACATAATAGATGACAACAGCTAAATAGATTATTTCACTAATACGTAATTAGCGAAATAGCTAAATTCGTAATTAGACAACAGCTAAATAGATTATTTCCCTAATACATAATTAGCTAAATAGCTAAATTCGTAATTAGACAACAACTAAATAGATTGTTTCCTTAATAACGTAAAAAATACAACTTTTTAAACATAAAAAATGAGACCAATTGATTATAGGTCAATACAGAAAAAGTTATTCACAAAATGTTCTTCATAAAATCCTCCAGAGATTCTTAATTATTTCAATTTGCCTGTAATACTTAGGTATTATTTTTAATTTACTATAAAAAAAATAGTACCATCAAACATTTTTTATGTAAATAAATTTATGAGAAATTTTCAATAGTCTACAAATTAATACTGAAAGAGATATGGTTAAGCATGTAATCCGAACAATAATAATTTTATTCCAATTATTTATTGTCTGTGATAATTTCTTGACATCCGGCCAAGACTAACATACGAATATATAACTAATTTACTTCATCCAAATCCATATTCCATCTAATTTCAACCCACATATTATTGCGTTTTTTCGGAAATGTGTACATTCCATTATAAATCGATCATAATGAAGCGTTGTGAAAAATAGAAACAGGTCATCGTAAATGATTGAATATTTTACAGTCAATTTTTCCATTACTGAATACGCTTAGTAGACGTTCCAACAAAACATGTATTCAAGAGTATAGACTTATACGATGTTTAAATTCTTGCTTTGAAATTGAAAACCCGATTTAAATTAAATATTCCTCAATAGGGAAATGGTTTTGTACTGGGAAAATATTAAGTGAAGGCCGGATATATTCGGAGACGCCATGCAGTGTCCGAAACGCATAATTGTGATGAACGAGCACTAAACTCGAACACAGACGTTTTCAACAATACCTCTGTCTTTATCTCTAAGGAAACGAGAGAAAGAGATAGACGGGAATAAGTCTGTATCTAAAATAGTTCGGACACTTTGTACACGTATAGAGCTGGCTGCAAGGGGATCTGCAACCCTACAATGCCACCCCTTTGACAGAGGCTATTTCCATAGCGAGCGGGAGAGGGAGGGTCGCCTCCATCCCTCGCACACCCGCACACCCGCACACCCGCGACCCTCACCGAGTCGATAGCGGGCAGGCATGCGCACCCCCAGCTCCCCAAGCCCGTCCCAGCGAACCCCAAACCCCCGATACATACTGACACTCATGTCAACACGCCGATGGCCGAATACGAATGCGCGCGTCAAACATATAATCGTGTAAATCCGTGAAGCGCTCGGTCGGTCGATTATTGTTTATTACACAAATGATAACGTGACGGGACCGTGTCAGAGTCAGATCAGAGTTAGTCGAAAGCTAACTATCTATGGACAATTCGTGCGTGTTGGACCTTCTGATTAGGTGTTTCGCCATGACCGAGCCTGAGGACCTGAACTTCACGGCCTTCACAGACCTCTGCAGGCTGTGCTCGCTCAAGAGCGGGCCCAGGCTGCACATCTTCGACAAGGACGGGGAGCAGAGGCAGATACTCTTCAAGATCAGGTCATGTCTGCCAACTATGGTGAGTGAAACGGAATGTTAATGTAAGATTATAATACCAATTATTCAATTAACTACATTCGTGAAGAAACCCCACCTGATATTTTCTGTGCGCTGTGATATTTTTAGCTTACTGTGATATTTTAGTTCACGTGTATTATCGATTATGTTTAATCCAATCGGGGCGTTCTAATTAATAATTCTGATTGATATTTACACTCGGACGCGCACGACTTTGTTTTATTTGTATTGCATTACTCACTCGACATTTTTCGGCACCGAGGAGTGTGACTGACGCGGACTCGCGATGTTTTCGTATTTTTACATTTTTTTATTTCACTTTAAACGTATTAGTATGAATAAAATTGATGGGTAATTAAAAAAATTAATAACATTGCCATGACAACGATTTCAAATGGGCTAAAATATGATACTGCTCTTCCACGTTTTAAAGGGGGAGCCCGAGCACATGTGCCCGGGGGGCAAGGGCGCAGAGGGGGAGGGAGAGGCGCCAACCCCTGGCCAGGGGGCCACCCTTCCGTTATCACGAGAGGGGGCGCATACTATCAGTGGCATATAGTTCGCTGACCCCGTTGCGTGTATTTACCCCACTTATTTACTATTAAACTAACTGGATTTCCTGATAAAATATACTTTTATAATTCCATATAAAATATTAAAATTCATTTTAAATCATAAATAGTTTAGATTAGTTACAAATCGCTTAAATATTATAACTTTTTATAATTTACCAACTAATTATTAAATATTGATAAATTCAATCATATTCTGGTATTTTCAACAATAAGTTTAAAATATAATCAGGTGAATAAAAATGATGCAAAAATACCAATAATTTATTTATTTATTTATTAATAATTGAATTTATTGTGTTCCATTAATTTTATTTTATGATATTTATTAATTTATGCAAAAATTAAAATTACAAAAATCTTGTTACACATGAGTATTAAATTGGACAAGGACCATCTTACAAGTTTCTACAGATATAAACATTATATAAATTCTGTATTAGATTAGGTAAAATATCATAGATAATATTTAGAAATTAGTAAATACAAAATATTTGTATGTATTACACGTAACATTATCATGCATATAATAAAAAAATTCATTTGCATGTCTGTAAAACTGATATCGCCCTCACATTAGTCAGATTGCAATGATACATACCCACCCGCAGGGCCAAGCAATAGAAATCTGCGATAGCGGTGCAATAATATAAAATATGATATATTTAAAAGTATTCTTATCAATTAAATTTCAACCAATTCAATTTCACTCTTGCTAATTAGAGATAATATTACAATCACTAATACGTTCAGTTACTGCAGTAGGAATAGGCTATGCATATAATATATTCCATTATGTACAGTACGTACATATTACATACATTACAGCGTTTTGAATTTGAATACAAATGATATATATTTTTTTAACATTAGCAAAATCAACTTTGTGGTTAAAATCCATTATTTTAACAATTAACAATTCTGGGGTCTATAAACCGCAGAATTGTTTTAATATAAGAGTAAAGTAGCATTTGAGACGTTTGAATAATAATGGATTTTCAGAATTTTCTAATCATTTGTTAGAAAATGGTCATGGTTTTGATAAAAAAATTAGGATTGTCTTTTTTGCATGTAAACGGTGTTGATCATAAATCAAATAATTTGGAATCATTGGAGATAAATAAATCGTGTAAAACTAATCAAAAAATTATAAACAACCAACTAAATCTAACCACAAGTCCCATTTTAAAAAATTTTCCTAAAAAGTATTTTAGTAATTTTGTATCAAGTAACAATTTAAGTTAGGTAGTAAAATTATTTTTTTAAATAATTATTGCTTTTTAAAAATAGATTCTGTTAAAGAAACAATAACATATGTTTTTGATTAGTTAATGACATCCCGAAGAAGGAAATTATATTTTTCGAAACCGGTAGATGTAAGTGGTTACAAACAAAGTTATTAACAATTTAAAATAACAAAGATATTATTTAAATATATTTTTCAATATAAATAACTGTAATAAACCTAATCTAATGGTTTTCTTAATTTAGTGGTTTTCCCCATACCGAATCGTTTCGTATGTCAGATATCACTATATAACTTTGGGTTAAAAAAAAATTGTAACTTTTTAATTTTATATGTAGAATATAATAAATGACAGTCTGTACCCATACGAGCACGTCAGATTGCACGTATGCGGTGAACATTTGTAAGACATTTGGTGACCATATTATTATTGTAACATTGTATACATTTTATGTCTATAATCAAATTTTGAGTGCTCTTATTATTATTAAAAAAAAAAAAAAAACACAATATATAAATGTTTAATTTCGAATATAATGAGAATTCGAATATTTCGAGAATATAAGAATATGGAATATATATATATATATATATATATATATATATATATATATATAATATAAGAATATGGAATATTTTAGAATTTACATTACTTTTAAAAATATCCAGATTTTTAAGTTTTCAATTGACACCATTGTCAAATATATTTTTTTCAGTTAATTCGTAGTGAAATATTTTAATTAAAAAATATTTTTGTTCAATTTTTTTTGATTTCAAGATTGTTCATTATTATTCCTCCATATGGTACCGAGTGGAGTAATTTTAGATCGTGTTTGTCGAAAGGATGGTTTGTTTCAATAATAAGGTTAGCGAATTCATAAAATTTAATATCTTTCAGACAACGTCGATGTTTTTTAATTTTCAAATACTTCACCGCTATTATCAATGTTTACAAGAAACAATAAAGCCACTCCCGCCCTTACGCCCCCTATCGCAAACGGTATTTGATTTAGTTCAATTTACACCTGTAGATGGGGAGAACAGCTCTTCGCGAAACTAGTCGTGATATTAACTCAAAAATGTGTGTGTAGGTATAAAGTCAATATGATTTTAAAACATTTGCATTTGCTTTACTTGTATAACATTGAAGAGTTCTATGCTTGAATTGAGAAATCGAGTACTTAGCATACAAATTCCTAAGAGGAAATCTGCATGCTCGAGTGGCAATGTGCTAGGTACAGATGGACGGTGAGGAGAGACGGCTCTGAATAGGAGGAAAGTGTTGGTCATCCCCGAGCTTGATGGAGCGACGATATCTGAAGAGTGTCAACATATAGATAAGAAAAGCAAAAGACAGAGTTGACAATCTTTAGAGGAGACCTGTAGTATGTATAGCAATCTATTCTGCAAGCATTCCATAAAGTATTGTTTTAGTTCATATTTTAATATTAATGTCGATGTATTAATTTGAAAGTGTAACATATAAGTACGAAAACTTGTTGTCAATTTACTGTGTTGGTGTAGCATAATCGGTTAATGCATTTTACCGTATAGGAAGAGATTCAGGTTCGAATCTCTGTAGCAACAACAATATTTTTCGATAAACTGATTTTATATATATATCTTTCTAATTAATACATTTAATTTGTATTATAATATATAGGAGGCGTACCAATATAAGCGTTAACTGTTTATGTAGATTTAACCAGAAACAGGTAAAGAGTCTGGGATGAGTTAGTGTTGTTATGAGTGATGACCAGAAGGATCAATGCCAGGGACCTATATCTCCCAGCTGTCCACTGTGTTCAGATGAGGAAAATATCACGGAGTGTGTGTATGTGACTAGAGCAGGTGAACAAATAATAAGTAACATATAGCTAATGTCTTTTATTGAAGATAGATGAACAATACAGGTAAATAGACACATTAAGAACGCAAAGCGTCTGCTGATTGGTGGTCTGTACAGGAAGTCGGCCGCGAGAGAAGTGAATGGTTATGCTTGGCTCACGGGGTGGCTACGCCGTGATGTATTGTCGTCAGTTTGCGGGTCGGTACTAGATGTATCTATAAGGTTGATGCGAGCTTTTCGTTTGCACCCAGGTATACTGATTACTGGTTGTGGAGGCGATAGATCTTCACAAATATATTTTATTCAAAATAATATATACACATTATTTCATCTATCATTCGTATCATATCTTTCTCTTCTCCGTCCATTTATCTTTAAATTCGTTAGTTGTTTAAACTTCTGATGGTATTTAATTGTCAACTCAGTCATAAACGACTATCCCGAGTCATAAAACTGACCATTCTTCATGCACCCAAAAATGCTCGTGCGATTATGCATTACTGCAGTAAAATAAAATTATAAAACCAAGTATAATACACGGTATTAAAATCAGAGCTAACACCATCAAGACCAAAAGTATGCTGAGAAGCTTGGAGTAGTGGCGTAACTATGCCACTGCAGTGCATTGGGGCCCACGTTAAACAGGGACCCAAAAAGTTCGCGCCCTTCAATTCATTTGAAATAAATATCTTTGCGAGTATAACCAAACCATTACCGTGAAATGAAAATTGCCTTAAAGTATTTTTAAATTGCATACGCATATAAATTACTTTGAAAAGTGTAAATATTATATGAGAAAATAGACTAAATATTATTATTTAATGAATAAACCACGCAGTACTAATATTCATATAAACAATTATATAATAATATAAATACTATTTTTTCATTCTGCATTGGGGCCCAATTTGTATAGCTACGCCACTGGCTCGGAGACAAATATTATTAGGTCCATCTTTGGAAAAATGACAGAATAAGGAACTCCAGCATTAGAGAAATGTGCCAAACAGAGGACGTTTCGGGGGGTGGGAAAGATAATGTAGACGATATTGGCTTCCACACATGGAAAGGGTGGAGGATTCAAAGTTACTCCATACGGCACTGTATAAAAATCTCCCTGGCAATCGTCTTCTCGTAACGCTGAAAGGAAAGATAGACTTCAGCGTCCCAAGGGCAAAGCGGGCCTGAGAGGAAACATATTTAAGTTAATAAAAAGAAGAAAAAAAGTTTTTTTGGAAATAATAATAATAATAATAATGCGTTTATTCCAGGGTGATCGGGTTTTTTTTATGAAAATCCCATTCGTCATAAAGATAGTACATATTATAGAATACATTTATGTTACAAAATATGAAAAGAAAAGCACGAAAAAAAAGATAAAAAGTTCACAAACATATATATATAAGTATAAAAAAAATATAAATACTGCATTTCAGTCACGACTATTATTATATCTGTAGATATTCTGTAGTCGTTGCCATTCTCTGGTCTGGGAGCCAGTTTTTCGTGAGAACGCGCTTGCATAAGAGAGTTGGTACTGAGCTCCAGCCGCAGCTTTACGCCAGCAACTCGATGTCTCAGAAGCGAAACGAATCCATGTACACGGTCTTCCACGGACATTGTAGATGCGCTATAATAACGCACCAACCCGAACAGTATTCTGTAAGAGTGTTGTACTGAATTAAGAGACGGTTGTACATCACTTGCTTGTATTTCGACTAGAGCTCCCGGGTATACATCCTGGTGAAGAATGATTTAAACAGGATCCTCTTCACCTCCTTACTGCATCGCTATAAAGGCCGTGGCAGCATATTCGCACGAACGCTTACTGTCTCCTATGTAGTTCTATGTCATCATCTTTGAATGTATGGCCAAGGTATTTGATCTTATTTTGAACGCTCAGTTTCGTCTCGTCCAGCCACACGGGAGGGATATTATCTGGTCCTTTTTCATATTTGAACATTGCGGACTAGAAATGCCTTGGAACTTAAAAGTCAAATTTTTTAATGTTCTGTGTGCACAAAAACTATATTTTTAAATTTTGTGCATTCGTCTAAAACAATAAACGCTATGGTTATAATTTGATAGTTCATTAAAACAAAAATAAAAATAAATATAAAATAAATATCCGTATCAACTGTTTGATTAAAATTGAAAAAATATTATAATTATAAATATTAAAAATAGTATAATTACATCCATAAAAACGTCTGATAACATTCACCAGTCTGATGGGCAAAGGCAAAGCGGTTGACATTAAATAATAAAACTAAAACTTTTTGTTATTAAAATATCTAACCGCAAATGAATTTATACAAATATCACAAAGCGCATGGTCTGAATTGGCATTTAGATAAATGTTATCATTTTTCAAAGTAGAGTCTAGGAGTTAACCTAGTTTTATATAAATACAATTTAAAATCTAATTAATAATCTAATCATTTTAAAAATTCCATAAATTATATAGGATATACATACTACATATGTGCCATTTAATAAATACTCGTACCTAATAATTTTATAATCTTAATGGTGCATTTACATGGACGAGACTGAATCACTCAGACTAGTGTATATTTTTATTTAAATATGGAATGCATTGTGTTAAAATATATCTCTTCAGTGACATATTTACACTTTTTATAAATAATTTTGATCCATACATATTACAACCAACGATAGACCTTGGCACCCTACTTATAATTAATAGCATAATAGTTAATTTCAGAAAAAATCTGGCACTCCTAAAATACGCTATATGTAGCCTGTGTCCATGGATGAGATATTTGTGAGATTATCGCAACAATTTCTGAGACAGGGATTATAGAATTATAAGAAGTACACCGTGTACACGCCAAGTCTCAGAGATTCGAGCATCGCCACAAGTCTCGCGTCTCACCTTACGCTTGTTGCATGTCCAACGTCAGTCCACTGACTATTGATGTTCTGTTAGTCTGTTGGGTGAACTTGAATATCTACTCTAGCGGTTAAAAAAACAAATACTTGTAACTGTATGCCTTCTGTTTGTCTAATTTTCCAAAATAAATACTTGTAGGTTTCAGGTGACGTTTGTGTGTTTAGTCTCGCTATCAAATCGAATGCCGTATGCACAAGTCGGTCCTGCCAATCTCAAACGGTGATTTCTGAGTTTATCTCTAGATCGAAATCTCAACACTTGTACATGGTACTAAGATTTATCTCAATTAAACTCTTAGACTTCTATTATCGTATCTAATTCCGTGTGTGGACTCAGACCATAATAATAAAAAATACTCTTCCAAGAATATCTATCCATAAATTTGTGATTTTAATTTTATTTTATTTTAAATTTGTAATTGTAAAGTTAGTTACTGATCTTGGCTTACTATAAAGTATGATATTTTTTAGTATCACATACAAGATAACAGAAAACCATTGTAAACTATTTTATGTAAACTAGATAACTGAGTCCTGTTTTTTCTCCAAGATATCCAAGGACGACTTCCTGCCGAAGAAAATTTGTGAGCGCTGCGTGACAAGACTGGAGCAGCTCTACGAGTGGAGACAGAACTGCCTCAGCACAGACACAGTCTTGAGGAACTACGCAGAGTCTATGAGGGTTGTTACTTCCACCATCAATTTCCAGGTGGGAAACGATTTTTATTTTGAAAACTTTGTAAACAAAAAAAAAACCGTATTAACTTTACGAATATTGATTGCCAGGGATACTTTCTGGACATGGTCGCGATTAGCGAAATTTCGCGATCAATGGGGGATTTAAAAAAAACATTTTAAAATCCGAAAAAGCACATTATTAATAACAACAAAAAAGACATACATAACATAATTTATTTATTTTGATTATGAAGAGTAAGGGCCTTTTCAACGATTTTGACACGAGGTTTCGAGATCTCATTTTCTTAGACATAGTACAGCTGTCCATTTCTTGCATTTGTTGGTTAAGGGTTTGCCATGTGATTTTAAGAAAGTTTGAATATCATCTAATGTGCATTTGACACTGCAGCAAAGATTATACTAAAAGGTAGACCCAAATGACGTACTGGCTCAACCGTATTTTTTGTCTCACTCGCAACTTTACTTATGTATACGTGTATGATGTGAGTGAGTAAGAAAGATATCACGCACGTACGACCACTCATTATGACGATTTCTGGCATGTGTCAAAGCCAGACAAGTGAAAAAAAATAAAAAAAATTTAAAGATCGCGATATAACGAATCCGTACTCTCCAGGATCGCGATGAACGGGGGTTGCCTGTATACTTCATAGAAAATATTAATCATGTATAGTTCAAACTCGTTAAATTCATTATCGAACAGACGAATAATAAATGATTTATTCTTTTTATTTCAAATAATAGATTCTACTTCCGATTGTTCCGAACTGCTGGAATTATTAATCAATCTACGAATACATAGTAGGCAAACGCGCCATCACTCACTGTTTTATTGTTGCCTTTCGACTACAAACTATCACACATATTACACTGCTTCTCGGATGCTAAATACTTGCACATAATTTCATTTCCGAAATAAATATATTCAACACGAGTTTACTAGGTTCCAAGAAGTGCTTTGTAAAATCGAATAGATATATTAATTTCTAGGTCATGTGCATTATTATAAATGATGATTTTGGTAAATCAGTTAAACCGTTAAAAATAAATATCATTAATTAGTTAAAATTCAAATATATGTAAACGATTAGCGTAGTACCTATATCCAAAACTGTACTAATAATGTACTGTCAAAATATTTAACTAGGTTTAAAGCTTTTATACCTTATAAATTATATAGTACAGTGTGTATCTAACAAAATAATTATTCATAAGCTTTTAATAGGGCTTATTGAACTTATAGAATCAAATAATTTTTCTTAAAGACTCAAAAATGCATTTTACATATTTTTATCTACACATTTTCTTGAAAGTGGTAAATTTAACCTACACATTATTTTGTTATTTCAAACATAAAATTGTATTTTATAATAAAACATTTAAATTTATATTCAGAACATACAATATTTAAAAATGTATTACGCCATAAAAATAATTTAAAATATTCGTAAATTCTAAGAAACCATTTGATTCGAAATAACTCCCGCAACATCGTCCTTGCGATGGTAACTCGCTGGGAGGGGGGGGGGGGAGGAGACACCTGTTAGCAAGGAACTCCCGTTAATATCCTACTTGGTTAATATTACTGATATATTATTACAATAATTAGGAAAGAAATTATTATTTTATTTACGATATGCGTTGCTAGCGTGAAACCTGGAATAAGGCTGTAGAGCCGATATAACTCAATAAGTGCGTTATATCGGAGAGATTCGAGTGATGGTAGCAGGCTCTATTATAAAAGCTACTAAAACCTATCCAGAGAGACAATTCTACGCAAAAAATATAGACAAACTTTATTACGTAGTACATTTTTATATATCAAATTTCATTATTATATTTTAAAAAATTTGAATATTATATAATAAAAAGCTTTTTTCATAAATTAAAAAAAATCACTTTGAAGTACTACGTGAGAAAACTTTATTTTTATTTATTATCTTTGTTTTATTAACCACTTAATTGAGTTTAAATACATCTACCGGTTTCTAAACGGTAAACATATAAACGGTGTTGGTCACAAATTAAATAATGGAATCGTTGGAGATAAATAAAGCGTGTAAAACTAATCAAAAAAATTATAAACAACCAACTAAATTTAACTGCGAGTCCCATTCTAAAATTTTTTCCTAATAATTATTAGAGTAAATTTGTATTAAGTAACAATTTGAGTTAGGTACTAAATTTATTTTTTAAATAATTCTTTTTTTTTAAATAGATTCTGGTAAAGAAACAATAATATATGTTTTTAGTTAGTTATTACATCCTGAAGAAGAAAATGGTATTTATCGAAACAGGTAGATGTATTTAAACTCAATTAAGTGGTTAATAAAACAAAGATAATAAATAAAAATATGAATTTTAACCGCAAAGTTAATATTTCTTATTTTAAAAGTACTTTATTTTTTACATATGTTTTAATAATATAAAGAATCACGTTACTTCTCTTATATAATGTTGAAAACACATTATTATATTAAAAAAAACATTAAACTAATTTACTTCAACGAGTCAACTGTCGATTTCATATAAATAAATACACTAACAGTATACACTCAAATCTGCCAAAGTGCTCCGAACTGAAATCGAGTATTACAAAATCTTGAAAATCTAAAAACAGATGTCGCCTCAATAGCGATATAATAATTTAGATTTCTAATAATAGCAATAGATGTAGCATTATTTTCAACTTTGTAAATTAAATGTGCGAGTGCTGTAATAATTGAAGCCTAAAATCTAAATCATTTATCTTTATTTACGTACTTCTCTGTGGTGTTAACAAAATAATAGTCATATTTGCGACGTGCTGTCAGTTGATGTGTCAAAAAGGTTTGTTTAGATTTTTTTATTTTGTGTAACATATATTGTTTATTTGTCCTCAAACGCCGTACCGTTTTGTAGTTGTTCAAAAACTTTATATTAAAAAACTCTGAAACTCTATATGGCACAGGTTAATCATCGAGTTTATACTATATTCATGTAATGACATGTGTTAATATTATTATAAGATGCGTGATGCAGGATGCTGTAAATATACCGTACTGAAAAGTCATTTTATATGCATACGCGTATGTGATATTATGTATCGTACCGATGTGATAAATTATTAATTGTCAACAAATATTTTGGTAGATATTCGTAGATGTACGAGTATAAAAGTATAAAACGTGTTTTAAAATATCAAACAATTCATTGTTTCCTTGGAAAATCTATGTTAGTGAAATCTTTCTAACTTAAATAATTATATTCTAGCGGGATAATTATCAAATTTATTTAAGGTACGACCAGCTTATTATATCCAAAATGTAAAAATAAAAACACAAATATATGGGATGATTGTGATACAAATTATTTGTACAAATAGCTTATGGTAATGATTTCCGATGCATCCTGAGATTATTAGTTCCTCATCATCATCAGCGTATGTCGTCGCTCCATCAAGCTTAGGTTTGAGACCTCCACTCCAGGATCTTCCTTCTCCATCCAACATATCTTCGATAATTTTTGGGCAATATCTATCATCATAGTTCTCTGTTAAATTTGTACGTTAGGTACTCGATGTTTCAGGGATATTCCAAACCTTTTTCATACTTCTCTGTTACTTTATTTGGCATAATTTGGTCTTACCAAATTAATTTTAAGGTCAATAAGTTATCGATATTATAAAAATCATGAAGCATTTTATGTTAAGTCTTATCGATTGTTAGTTAAGATACTTTAATGTCTGTTTCATGATATTAAAAGGTGGTAGCGTCTATATTACACTATTTAGAACAATTTTGTAGTAGATATTAATATAACATGGGAAATTTTGTTTTATAAAATGTGATCATTATTTTTCCGAATTATTTGACGCTTATCAGCCATGTAGTATACATAATATAATATATTCAAACCCCATATTTATATAATAACGCAGCTATAACGTTTTCTATCTATGATATAAAATTTCCTTCTACGTATAATTGGAAGAACATATCGTAGTATCATACTTATTTGTCAGCAAAATTTTAATATATATATATATTATTCAAATATGATTAATTTTCTAACAATCTTCACAGTGTATTGCGGAAGTAAATTGTAAGCGTTAAAAACTTCACGCACATGACAACTGTCTTGTAGGACTTGGATGGAAAATATGGGGGTGGGGCTATAACAGGTTTGCTCAGGGGTGAGGGCAGTGTGCAGGGAGGAGGGGTACATCATCCCTTGCCACTATTGATCCGAAGCCACCGACCGCACGAAGAAAAGTTCTGCACTTTGAGTGTAGTACAACAAATCCATACGCTGCCAGACGATAAATTCTTCCTTCTGTCAGCTAAATAATAATCGTGTGTATTATAATTAACAATTGGAAACGCTTTTAGTATTTTTTTATTTTATTTTTTGTTGTTTTAGGCATATTATTAATTTAATTTTAGTCATATTTTTTGCCTGATTTAATTAAAATTGCTGTGAAAGTATTTGAATAATTTATTATTTAAAAGTAGTAATAACTACACATAATAATTAACGTAGGTAAGTACTGACAATTTATGGGCAATCTTATATATAGATAGTACATTATTAGGTTAACGTGCTCTGCTGTCAACTATATTATAGACCGGAATAATGCAGGTTCAGTCTCGTGACAATGCTCAAGTTAAAAAAATCAATTTTAAATAAAATATTGTTGTTGCTACTGGGATTCAAACCTGGATCTCTTCCAATCCGGGGAACGTGCATTATCCGATTATGTTATAGTAACACTGTGGATTGACGATAAATTTTCGAATCTATATGCTACACTTTTCAAATGAATACATCTGTCGTTCCATTATTTGAAAGCCATCTACTTTGTGTTCACGGAATCTTAAATACCTATGGGTAAACCGATAGGAAACGCCAGAATTAACAATTATTTTTTATTAAATTTTGTACATGTTGATAAAACTTATATATTTTTAAGGAGAACACATTCAAATTAACACATATAAATTAAGTGTATTAATTAGAAAGATATATCTGTAAAATCAACTTTATCGAAAAATATTGTTGTTGCTACCGGGATTCGAAAATGGATCTCTTCCAATCCGGGAAACGTGCATTATATTATAATATTTTTTGATAAAATTGATTTTTTATGTATATCTTTATAATTGATACATTTAATTAATATTTAAAATATCACGGAGCTATGTTCTGAATAATTACAACTTCACAATAAGGATGTGTTCCCCTTAATAATATGACTTTTGATCGTTCACTAACAAATAACAGAATAATTACATTTAAAATACCTAGTAAAAAATGAAATACATGATTTGTCTTTGTGTTTGTTATACATATTATTTTATATCCGCCGACATCATTATTTATTTTATTCACATATTGAAATAAAAAAGAACATAAATATTCCAAAAGTATTCATTCATAAAATTTATCTGAATTGGATTGTGGGGGTTGAACAAACCACTAGGGGTGTAAAGTATAATTCCCCGAGAGGTTAGTTGATTTGAATCCTACCGAATCGTAAATTCCCTGGAGAACGCATCAAGAACGCACGCCCCTTCATAAATTTAATTTTTAATATTAGTCTCTATCTGTACTAATTAATCTATATGTAAGGTAGAAAGTATTCTAGTAATTTTAATACTATAATTAATACTTTAATCGTATCGATTGCTTACTCTGTTTCAAGACTGGAGTATTTAATGATATCTATCTATACATAAAAATAGTTTAACTATACTATTTAACTATATTAATTATTAACTATAACAATATAAAAAATGAAATTTAAAAACATAAATGTTGCGTTCCGATATTGTATTCAATATTTTAGAATCATCAACTGCGTGACGTGTATTGCACAAGATGGCGGCAGTCGCGTGGCGCTTTACTCCGGCGGGAGTTCCGCGAACCGTGTGTTCCCCCTCCATACTGACATTCCGATAGTACTGACGCTACCCCCCTCGCCCCTGACCTTCAGTGGAAAATTACCTTAAGGATTTTTCCACTAAACTTAGAGAAATGCAACAATTTTAGTTAAACTTACTTTATTCATTGACACTACAAGAGGTACGCGTAAAGATGACTGAAAATATAAGTGAATATTAATGAAAATCAATGTTTTATTTTAACACGACAGATGTAGAAAACAGAATGAATAAATATAATTTGATCGGCTTCTATTGATTATGTAAGACCGTAGAGTCATTCAATTTGATATTCTCCAATCTGTATATCACTACAAGAAACAATCGGAAATATTTATAACTAATTATTTGGAAACAATCACCAAAAAAGCGATTTTAAGTTAATTTATGTATGATAAGTACACTGAATAATTTTTGATCGAATTAACTGTATAAATTCTCCCTAATTTATTAACAATTAGTGTACTGGAGATATGTAACAGTTTTTATCATCGTCATCCGTCACCACTTACATTTCAAATTTGTGTAGGTGAATTCAAATTCCCCACCCGCACCCGACTTGAAATATCAATACCAAATAATGCGGAAATATATGAAAAATTTGCAATCAATTTGGAATCGTTCATAAAATTTCCCCATTCTGATTAATGTCATGAAATTTTCCCATACACGATATTTTCCATTGTCCTTATTGAATCAAATTTCGTTGTCAACATCGCGTATATGCAGGCAAGACTCGACAACTCGTAAAAAGAGCACAATGGTATCAGTATTGGGTGTATGTTTTTGGAGTATTTTTTTAGGAAGTGCCCCTTGATATTTTCCGTGAATTTGTGCGATCCAGGACAAAGGTATATTTTCACACACAAGCGGCGTCACTTCCCCATACACCGACGCCGGTAAAAGGGAAAGTTTTATCGATCCCCACAACCCTCCGAGCCCACCCTCCCCGCTTCCCGTTTCACTTTTACCGCCTGTCTATGTCACACCGATGAATCTACCATCGGCGATGCAACTCGGTTTTCCAAACTGTCTTCTGTTATTTCATTTCAAATGATTAAGAGCTAGCTATATTTAAAAAAAAAACAGTTATTTATTGTTTCGGGGGTAAGTTTATAAGACTCAATGATCACACATGTGAAAATAAAAACATTTGTTTTTTAGTTCTACTCGTTTAATTTCTGTGAGACGCGTTTCGCCTTACGAGTACATTATCAATCTCGAGAGATCATTATCAATTTGAGATTAATAATGCCCTCATAAGGTGATACGCGTCTCACAGAAATTAAACGTGTAGAACTATAATAAAAAATTAAGTGTTTTTATTTTCATGTGAGTAATTTATGAATTAAAAATATATTGTAGTGGTAAAACTCACAGTAGTGCAGTTTTGGGTAACAGAGCTTTTTATGATGTCTTTCATTTCATTTTTTTAATAACCTAGCCAAGAAATAATCAATTCTGAGATACGCTGGGATAAAACTCTTATTATATTTTATCAAAATATAAATTGTACGGTTATTTCAATGTTTAAACCTTATTATCTCAGAAGTATGACAATGTCACATAGTAAGTTTACCTCTAAAGGGACGATGTTTGTCACACAAAAATAATTATAATTTTTTACATATATCTACAGTTAGAACAGATTTTTAGCAATACTGCAACGTGTTTAATAAACTTGCCAGATTGTTTATCTTATAATCCAAATTAAAATACTAGTATATTGATACTTAAAAAAATATTTAAAAATTATTGACAGAAAATTGTATTGAAAACCATCTTATTACTCAATTATCAATTTTGTACTACTCAAAATCGTCGCCTACGGTAATATTCATCACGAGATTTTGAATATATAACAGGATAATTTTAAAAAGTGTACCCGAGATGGATTAATTTATTGACTGCTTCCTAAGAGCTTTCTTTTGCATTGATTTATTTTCGTAATTTTTTCGCAGTAATATTAGATTCCCACAAAATAGGAATATTTCTGGAATAAACAAATTTAATTATATTAAAAGAATGGAAGAATTGAACCCTAACCAATTAAAAATTACAGAAAATAGAGTCCATTGAATTTTGTACGTAATATTTAGTTTATAGCATTAAAACAGAAATTAAATAATGAATAAATATAATTTTAACAATCCAACAAACGATGATTCAAATTTCCGCTCCACACCCCATACTTGGAAAAGCTCCGTCTGCGGAATAGATGCCTCTCCGTCCTTTTCCCTACCAGGGGCGCAGAGGTGCAAGGGGGTGCAGCACGTCCCTCGCCGCGCCGCTGCCCGCCGCCAGTCACTACGGTGCAGCGGTGAGAAAAGCTTTTCCCCTGCGGCTGTCGCGCCAACCACCGAGCTACTTCTGCTCTCCTGGCGCCGGATACCTCCTCTTTCCTTCCGTGTACCGTGATTTCATTATTTTAAGTTGACCCGCGAGCGTCGCTGTGTGCGGTGGTCGGCGCCGCGTGTTTTATCGTCCGCGGAACCCTTGCAAGCGAGATGCATTATTATTGGGTAAGAACTCTTTGAAAAGTTTGTATTCATTGTGTTTTTTCATAATATATCGTCATAAAATAACGGTAACGGTGAAAACTATTTTTAACTTACAATGAGCTTCTTTAACTATTGATCTGTCCTGTGAGATGTCTTTTAAATATACTATATAGTGGAAGGATTACATAACTTTTTATTTAATATAAATATATCTATAAAAAGTTACGTTATTTAAAAAATATATATGAAAGTGTTTAAATAAGTAAATTATGTATCTTCAGGGTTTTTTCTTTCTTTTACTAAAACCGTTATTTATTTAATTGAGAACTTTTATTGCAATTATTTCATAAAATAACGCTATATTATTTAATATGTATTATGTATACTAAATGTATATTTTTGTGTTGTCCGAGTATTTTTCAATAATTTTAACTAGATTTCAATAATTTTCATAGAAAAAGATTTTCTCAGGTGAGCGGTACCTTCCGAACTTTGTTTCTTTAATTAAAAATATTGTTAAAAAATTTTAATAACTTTATTTCAAAATATACACGAGCGTGTATTTTTAAAAATAATGTTTATGGACAATGCGTGCTTAGCAACGCACCGGGATATTAGCATACAACTATGGATAACTATTGCATATTCATATATGTTAATGGTTCTCTCCCCCACGGCCTGTGCGAGCGTCTTTAGTCTAATGGGGTGAGTGGCCTCCCTTATGCCAAAACTATACTGCCCCAAGATTTTCGACAGTCACAGATTATCTTTGTCTGCGTGAGTCAACGTCTGCACGAGGACAGAGGAAATGTAGCATTTTCGACCTCGAACAGAAACGAACAACGCATTTATTAGACGATTGGAATTTGTTCAGTGTCTGAAATGAACCTTTTCATAACGCGTGTAGTCGGTAGTAACGGAATGCGTGTTTCACACGTGCGTGTGTCGATAGAATCGCGCGCGCACCGTGAAGCTCAGTGCTCGCATAGTACTGTGTGCGAGTATTGGCCGGAGTCAGAACATGCGCATTTTCTTCGGCGATCCGACATCGAGCTTAATCCGCGTACTGACAAGTCCACAGTCGAGTACACCGACACCTACTGAGAGTGTCCCTACTTTATTGCCGCATTTCAAATAATAGAATTGTGATCTTCGGGGCTTTTTACTCGGAGGGTAAAATTTGTCGGACATATTTTCTCTCTCGGTACGGTCACGTGGTCGGTTATGGTAGTTGCAGTGGGATTGTTCCGATATCGGATTTTCACTTTCGCCTCGGGTTGAATGCACCCTGGCGGTGGATGACGTCCCCCGCCACCCCTCCCCCCCCGTGCACAACACCCCTCCTCCGTTACACCCCATAAGGGAATTTACCAGGGAGGGATAAACAGACTGGTTTGTTTTCGATTTTGTTTAAGCGAGATATAAATAAACTGAAGCGATTATGCCTCTTAGGATGATATGATTACATATAATATAATAAACAAAAATAAATTGGTTTTCATTAAATACATAAATTGAAATAAATAAGAAAGCACAAATTTTCTTCTCTGTCAGTAAGATGTAATACAGATATTATTTTATTTCTAAAAGGTAAAATAAATATATGATCACATTTTAATTATATATGTTGGGTATATTTTTGGAGTGTGAAGTCTTTTTGTGTGTAATCAAAAAAATAACAGTGTAATAATATTTTTTTTAAATATTATCGATACATCTAAAAAATTAATTGATCTACTACATTATATTAAAGTTTTTAAATCTATTTACGGTTACTTTAAACATTTTAGAATATTTTTAGACATTTCATATTTGTAATGTGATAAAATATTATTAGGGCTTGATTCTTCACAGATACTGTTTTTTATTACAAATTAATCATTTGAATAAAAAATTTTTAAATGTATTAATAAATTAAACTTAAATTAAATACTCTTATTAACTTCATTGTTTTACAATTAAACAAGCAAAATTTAGAAAACAATTTAAATATGCTTTAGACTATTAAAAATCTACTCGTAAACTGTAAAGGCCCGTGTACACAGTTGAGTCTCAAAAGTCCCGTAAGAGACAGTGCAATTTGTATTTTTATTATGAAGAATTATTTCTTTATTTTTCGAGTATATTTTAGAATATGTTTTATCAAAGGCTTCTTCAGAACGAGAGATATAGTGCTTTTGAAATTGCGATAGAAAATTGCGTAACATTTTGTAGCTGGTTTGCGGGTCGACCATATATATATAGGTTTAATAAAAACATTGTTACGGGTATGGCACTGCAAAGTCAGCCACTGACAAATCAGTTTTAATTTTTTTTATTATTACAATATAATAGTATAGTACATATATTTGTTTAATTATTTTATGGATAGGGAATGAAATAATATTAATCACATCTTAATAATAATAATGACTTTGTCGACGCCCTAGTAACGTTATCTAAATAAAACAAATCAACTTAAGTACGACATAAAACAACAACACACTGCGCGCGGTGTACACATCGATACCATGCGTCAACTGACGTCAAGTGCGTTCATGCATTACGTTTTAGCGTGAAGCGGTCATATAACTGTGTCTCTTTTTGCTTAGATATCGCTCACGCACACATTGATGTATATCGGTACACAACACATTATTGAAGTGCCATGATCAAAAAATCGACTTGTATTTAATAATTCTTTAGACACCAACGAGGATGAAATATGTAGGGGAAAACATATTTCATCCACATTACATACATGCATCTATGTATCTCGGAATGAGACGATAAACGAGATTAGGATAAATCTTAGGTCATGTATACGTGTTAAGATTTTGATCTGGACTGATATTGGTAGAATCGACTGACTAAACGGCGTTAGATTTGACAGCGATTATCGATACGTGCACACAAACGTCACCTAAAACCATAGATACTTAAACGTATATTTTTTAAAGTAATAGATATATTCGGTATTAAATTTCAAACTGCTCCTGGGGAAATTAAAATTCACTCAATAGAACATCAATGGACCGGCATTTGACATATAGCAAGCGTGAGGTGAGGCGATAAGCGACGAATCTCTGAAAATCGAGAGTTATCTCGAAAGAATCTTATGGGAGTATAATGCCTGTCTCAGAGGCTGGTATGAGTCGAAAATCTCATCATTATGGGGGCATGTAACGCGTACAAATAAAAATGTAATATATTGTGTGTACAGGACGGTACGGTGAACATGGAGAAGATGACGGAAGCGCAGAAGACCGCCTACCTGGAGGCGCACGTGGCCGTGCAGCAGCACATGGCGGCCGCGGCGCAGGCGGCGCGCCGGGAGGCTGCGGGGCAGGGCACGGGGCCGGGCGCGGGGCAGGGCGCGGGGCAGCTGCCGGCGCCGCCCAACCCTCCCGGCGCCCCCGCCCAGCACCACCACCAGTACAGCGCCGTGGGCTCCCCCATCAAGGTACACGCACCGCCAGCTTTGACCCATTCATGCTTCCTCCCATTCTCCCGCCACCACACCGAGATGGATTTAGAGATAAAATACAAATATTTCCATTTGACACTATCGAAGTATCGGTATCTTTGATAGTCTCTTTTTTAAAGCGTTAAAAGGGCAGCCCGTAATACATAATACGTAATAAACTCAACCATCTGTATGGTCTGCTAGATTTAATTCATGCACCAGTTGAACTTCATAAGCCTTCAAGCCAAGATCTTTACCCAAAGTACGGTGCAAAGTGCCATATGAAGAGCTTAATTTCTGTGCACGTCTTCTTATTGACACATCTGATCTTTCAGCAACACTTCACTGCTATAGCAGAAATGTTTTCAGTTAATTTGGTTGGGCGAGCAATGTTTCCTCTTTTTGAATCAGCAACACTGCCAGAACGTTTAAATTGTTTGATTAAATCTACAACAGGTAAGAAGAAGGCGCTTTATATCGACCAGAGCACTTCGAACTTTACAAACTGTTACCGCAAAATTTTTATCATTTTTGTAGTAAATTTTCACAATTCTGATGCGCTGCTCAATCATGTTTTGACTAATTTTCGTTAAAAAAATAGTATTTATTTGACAGACAGCATATATACCGCTTCTAAGCCTGAAAATTAAAAAAAATAGAATGGTATTTAAAATAACGGTTAATTTTATATCACCCATACATTACGAGGTTCATTTTTAAAGTAAAAATCGATTTGTCGTAAACTTAACAATTTATTGTAACTCTCTAACTTTCTAATTACGGTAGAAATGTATGTTAAAATAGTTTTCAATTTACGTCTAAGCATTTTTGAGACCGGAAAACGAGCTTAATAATCCCCTCATTGAAGAAGTCTGCCGCCCGTCCCTTGAACCAATTGTTGACAGTTACGTGAACGCCATCATCAGTATGCAAACCCAAAATTTCATTTAATTTCAGAAAAATATGAAAGTCCGATAATGCCAGATCAGGGTTGTATGAAGAATGATTTAATAATTCAAATTCTGCAACTCTTCATCGCCATTCAGAATCATCGATCGCACTTTGCAAACGGTGGAATTAATACACATAATTAAACACAAAATATTCTTGAGAAATTACGCCTAACCCACTCAAAAGCTTGGAACTGACTGGCTAAGTTACAAACAAGTTCCTGACAACGTTCCAATCCAAATTTTCTACTTACGTTGTTAGTGTTATTCGCGAACGATTCTTACTTTGAAAATGACCGTCGCACGTACCAACAGACTGACTAAAATTAAAATCAGAAAGCCGTGAAATCAAAAATAAAATATTTTAACAGTCTTCTTAACATTTTGCTCAATTTAAAATTCTAAATGTCTACCCTCAAACACGAAACTGCATGTATTGTTTAGGTAAAGTTGATGATTTTCTTATTATTTATGAAAATATCATCGCAATATTTTAATGTATTGACACATACGAGTATAATCCACGGGTTAGCTCATGCATATCGGTATTCGGTGATTGATCAAGTCCCTAACTTCTTGACTTGACTTCTGACAGTAAATTTCAGAATAAAATCCGATTTTTAAAACAAGTTCGTAAAGATCTCACAATTATAATTAAAAGAAGAAGGATTTAGCTTAGAATTTTTATTTATTTATATACAAAGCTCTCATTCGTGATGATGAAAATGGGGGTCATATTTATAAGATGTTATTTTTCCTTCTATCTCATTTCTTTGTACATTTTGAATATTTAGGAATAAATGCTTTATGTTTGTCAAATTTTCAGAATAAGTAGTTATATCGAGGTGTCGATGATTTTAGGTGACATTTGAACGCACGTATTAGGTATTGCTATCAAGTCGTTTACACGGTTTTGAGTTTTGTCTCAAGCTGAAGACCGAAGTTTTGTCACCAATCAACTAAATTTACACGGTGTTGAGATTTGTCTCAATTAAATCTCTGAAATTTATCTCATCGTGTCTCATTCTTTGTACACGCGTCATTATATTATTGGTTCTATAATTTATGGAGATTAGAAAATCCAATGGCTTAATTATATTTTTATAAATTAACAAGATTTTGTAATAGGTGCCACAAGTGAGCTCCAGCACTGGAGCCACAGACAGCACCTTCACAGTTCCTGACGATGTTGGATTGGGATACGAAGGAGGGGTGAGGGTACTTCAAAGTCTGGGAAGCTGGTAAGATTTTTTAAAAATATATAGATTTAAATCCGTGTCACATCAAAATTCTTATTATTTTCAAAATAAGATAAACGTATGTGCTATAAAAATAGGGGACAAACATGGTGGGACTCCTAGGTTAATGTTCGAACCCCTGACCACTTGATCACTAAGCGAATGTTTTACCACTAGACCAACAAATATATCACTAATGAGAGACACTGCTTCTCTCAAAATGATTAACATGATAAAAATAATACTAAGGTTTATTTAAATAATAAAAATTTGCATATTAATTACCGATAATATAATTATGTTCAACATTGCAGATTTAAAGTACTGAATTTAATTAACGACACTAAATATACAATTATTAGTATATCTAGATATAGATTTTGTTATATTTTCCCTAGTGAAGGGACAAACATCGTTCTAACAGGCCTGTTTTAAATAATAAAACTCGTTTACAAAATTATTTTATATTCATTATTAAGTTGCCTGAACACAAAAGTATTTGCTTCAAATATTATCTAAAAATTTATTTATTTATTATACACGCATTTATTCACATGTGCATTTATTATGCGCGTGAAGGCGTCCCGTTTACTAAAATAAATTCTAGTCCCAAAATGAAACTAGCTATTATTAAAAAAAAATCTTTAAAAAATAAGTCACATACTTAGGTTTGTTTTCAAACCTGCGAATGGTTATACTGGCTGCTTCTGACAGATTATGTGCATCGTCGTTGTATTTGATGGGTTTTTTTTACTGGCAGTAGTTTTACCATAACTGATACTGGTGTATATAGCGTAATATAATTAAGGAATATAATAATAATATATAATAATAATAGCGTAATATAATCAAAATTCGTTACACATCGATTGATCGATCATAGTTTATAATAAATGTTGACATGTATGCACTACGTTTTCTTAGATTATCATTGAAATTTTTTAATTTCTCATCTTTGTCGAACTAAATTACTTAAAATGTTACTGATTTAATCTGTTTTTATCATAATGAAGATATTTTATTATTTGTTCAATGTATAGTAATTAATTTGTGTATTATTTGTTGTATTGCTGACATTGTTCTAACGACGGGCTCGAGAATTTTGTTCTGCAATATCCTCTCATTATTTACTTATTGCATTGTTTGAAATACAACGTGAAGATATTTTTCTTTAATAATTTCCAAACCGGAAATTAAGATAGCTAAGATTACTCCATTCGGAAAATTGTATCATTTGTTTTCAGTTGTTTAACATCATTTAATTAATTGCACAAATATAATAATGATATGAGAATTGAGTTTTTATTGTTCTTGGCAATTTATTTTGTTTTCTTTAACCAGAAAATTAATGTTACGTGTAATAAATATGCCAATTAATTCATTCATATTTTGCTTTACGTTCTTGGAATATTCCATAAACTTACATTGTTACATAATTTCATGGTCTATCTGCTCGTAGAATTAGACAATTTTTATTTAGTTCTGAATTGTGATTATTATTTGTAATAATCACAAAATTTAGAATTTAAAATATAATCTTTGAAACCAAATATCATTGAATTTTATAATTTTAACTAATGTAATGTACACTAGTGAAGGCTTCTAATGTAAGAGAAGATTCTAGTGGACAGTGGCGTAACTACAAAAATTGGGCCCCAAAGCAAAATGTAAAAATGCCCCCCTGTATATGTATTATTATATATTACAAGAATATAACACGCGGTTTGATCCATTAAATTTACCAGTTTTAAATGACTACCTAAATTTGCTCATTACTCGTTATTACAAAAAATATTTAATGTACAATAAAATTAAAAGCAAAACTCTAATACATATGAAAAATCAAAAATCTATAATTGTATGAAAAAAAACATTTTAAAGTAAATTATTACATTCAATCACATTATTTCTTAATAAAATTCAAAATACTGCTCTGTTCTAAAGCTTAAAACTTACTACTAAGTACTTAGTAAGCTACGCACACAAAATAAACATCCATTGTTTTTTTCTAAGAATTCACAAACCTGAAAGGAATCGTAAACAATAAAGAACCTCATTGGCTGACGCTGCTTTCGATTTTAAGACTTCTCAAGAATTAGGATTTTCAGACCGTGTACTGTATTTTGTTAATTTGTTAACAATTTTTTTATATCTTATATCAGTGAAGCGAGCTCACTATAGCAGTGAAGAGTTGTATGAAAACAGTCCTGAATTAAAATAATAATAAGTATTTCCTCATTATAACCGTGATCTCACTATAACCATGCTCGATATAACCGAGTTCGACTGTATTACGAACAAAATTTGTATAATATTCATACTTTCGTGAAAAGAACAAAAGTGTGTTTTTGGGTATTTTTATACACTCGAAAAGAAAAAAAACACCTTTCCTTCGTTTTACAGCAATGTTTATAATTGATTAATCCATATTAGCGCTGGGAATAGCATCAATACCAAAAGTACAACAGAACGCGGACCTTTTGGGCCCTACGTGGGCCACAATGCACTGTATTGGCGAGAATCCTAATAGTTTTAAAAATAAAATATTTATATATGAAAAAAAAAAAATTGTCATTTAAAAAATTTCATTTATTTTTACATACGTATTTACGAATACAATTGCTTCAATATTCTTACTATTTTCAAACTAAGCTAAACGATTGTGCTATGAAAATGGGATTAATTTGATGACCTCCGGGAACGAGGCTCGAACCTCTGACCATTGGATTACTAGACGAATGTCGTATCCATTAGACCACAAGCACGTCGTAAATATTATATTTATTATTTTATCACATAAAAGATCACAGATGTTATATTATTTTTGTATTATGTTTCGAAATTTATAGAGTGTACTGATATCAATAGAGTAAACGTCATTCCAACAAATTATAATATTTTAAAATATATACCTCTTATAAAATGACCCGTGTCTATGGATGAGATTTATCTCTGAGATTCGATTGTGCATAAAATACCATACACAGTTCAACGTGAAGCGATATATTATGAATCATCAGCCCGTACATCATCGTGGACACGAGCCATAAAGCCAAACTAACAGAATCATATTTTTATTTTTTTAATATATATATTATTATAGTATTAAAATTAAATTAAAACGCTTGAAGAATAGTATTCACGTAGAATTGATAAAAAGCGTCATTCTTAGATATGTACCCATTATTATGAAAGTGGTCTAAGTCAAGAAATTGAAGAAGAAAAAAAGAGCGTTTGAAGCGTTATATTCAGTGTATTGTTATGACGTTTAACGGTATTCCACTAATGTTTATTTTGATAATAGAGTAAGTCATTTCAACCATAATTTTGTTATTTCCTTATAAGCTACATGCAACATTTATATGTAGAAATAAATAATACATTAGGTAGACTAAATAAATCATGAAACATTGTGCTGTGTAATATAAAAATATTTTTTAATCAATTCAAACGCAAACCTTTAAATATCACGAAACGAAAGACACATGACTTAGACCATTTTCATAATAATGGGCACATATATATGTTCGGTTTAAATTGGAGGATCTATTTGGGATTTTAACGTGCGTTACTGAAATTATAATCGAAAATTTAAAACTCGAAATATGTTCAACTTACGCAAATACTTATTCCAATTTTTATAAAAAATTATCATCACAAAAGTAAGTTAAACAATAACAATAGTGCAATATATGTAGCTTATCGACCGTCCGCTTCCAGGTCTCCGGAAGTGTCATCCAACATCCCACGCCCCAACCTTATCCCCTTCACGGAGCCGTACGCAGAGGGCGGGTCCATGAATCCGGCCAGCCGGCTGAAGGCCCTGCAGGGTGGCGGGGTGGCCAGCGGTGGCGGCGGCGCCAGCGCGGGGGCAGGGGGAGGCGCGCACCGAAAGCACACTACCAACTCAAAACCGACCAGCTCCAACAATGACGGTACGAAAGGCACACCAGGAACGAGAAGAATAATCGTCATTAGTTATAAATTATGATATTTCATTTGAAGACTTTTATTATTTATTTATGGCGTCTCTGTTATCTACTAAACAAAACAATGTTGATGATGGAGATTACATTTGTTAAAAATAAATCAATGAAAGATTACTATCTACTGATTAGCTTAAATTTGCTCAATGCTCAACCATAGCTATATATTACAATGATAATTTTTCGATATAGTTTAAATTTTCGACAGTAATATTTCTTCTTCATTCGTGGTGTTGTAATTGAATTTGGTAATTTCAGTAATAATCGTAATAATATAATGGAATTTGGTAATTTCAGTTAATAATCAGTAATATTTCGTCTTTATGCGTGGTATTGTAATTTAATTTATATATCTATTATAACCCACGATTTAATAATTATTCAATAATATCAAACAAATGTTGTTCAGATGACAACAGATAGGGCTTAGCAAGGGCACCAAATAACGAATAGTTTATCAAGCTTAGATTTTAACAGTTTTCTACATTACGCTGCCGTTTTATCTAAATACAATTCATTTATTTGAAAAACGGTTTATTTTAATACTTATTATAATATTTTATACAATAATTCACGATTCCAAATTATGACTAGGCTGTCTTCTGAGAAGAAAATACGTCTAAAGAATACATTTTCTTATTTATATAGTAAAATTATCTATGAGCACACAACATTTTTACTTGCTTAAAATTGTATTTTTTTTAGGCAACAAAGCCTTCGAGTGCACAGTTTGCGGGAAAGGTCTAGCAAGGAAAGATAAACTCACAATCCACATGCGCATACATACAGGTAATTATAATCCATAATTATGTGATTTTATTTATTATTTAGAATCATTTTTTTAAATTGTGGTATGAAATCAAGCTTTTAAAATATTGTTTTGAAATTTTCATTTCCCGCCGTACTAAATTATCATACTTTCTCACAACACTTCTTCTGATATCAACATGTGATCATGTTTACCAATTACGATGACTATTTACCTTTTTATCTCAAATTTTATTCTTAAAATTATGACAGTTTGTGAATTATTATGCCTTTCCAGGAGAAAAGCCGTACATCTGTGAAGTATGTAACAAGGCCTTCGCCCGCCGGGACAAGCTGGTCCTTCACATGAACAAGCTGAAGCACATCACACCGTCCAACATCGCCCCGCTCGGGAAGAGGAGTATTACCGTAACACGTAAGTTTCATTGTCCCAAATATGTCAGGATTATAAATTCTTCGAAATATTATGTCACATTATTGTTTACCTCACAATAAGACGTCAGAGCTTTTGCGTAAGTTTTCTTCATCTTCTTGTGCCCTATCCGTTCAACGAACGTTGGCTATCATCACTTTGTTTACTGCGGCCCGGAAAAGCTATACAGTAGACTGGCCAAACTGTTGCCTCAGATTCTGCAGCCGTAAGTTCCATCGCCCTCAATATGTTAGCCTTGATAACAATCGAGTAGAAAGCTTCTACAAGTACAACCCCGAAGTTAACATAGATTCCACGCATTTATGAGATCTTTGAGACTTATCATCTCCATTAGTTCATCGATGTGCAAAACCAAGTTCATAACTTTGTTGACGTTTTCTGGAATTATTGCGGTTGATGGTCTTCCAGTGCGAGGGTTGTCTTCGACATCCGCGTTTAAACTTGCCTACTCACTTTTCAACTCTTACGTAAAACGAAGCGGACCCCAGAAATATTTCTGACATCACTATTTATAGATTTATTTCGGTATAAAACCTTCGATAAAAAATATTCAATCACAGAGTCCAACTGAATATTATGAATTTTCACAAAAATGTCGAAAAGTGAACAAAATATTTAATTTGCGTCATATGTTACTAATTAAAATAAAAATGTAAAAATTTTGATACATAATAATATTAAATTAAGGCGGACAAGTGTATTTTTTTGGGCTGCTTTCAGCTTGTACTTTAATATAATATATTGCCTGGAGGGATAGACGAATCTACTTCTCTTATATCTACATACCCTGTATCCTGAATAATCGTGAGTCCGCTGCAAATATGTACGTTTCAATCAATAGAGCATTTTACTTTCACAAAGCATTTATATACACATGTATCAGAATGCAGAAT
The DNA here is from genome assembly GCA_022840565.1 of Eubasilissa regina. Lineage (NCBI taxonomy): Eukaryota > Metazoa > Arthropoda > Insecta > Trichoptera > Phryganeidae > Eubasilissa > Eubasilissa regina. Next base: position 2,390,570 of record JAINEB010000002.1, on the reverse strand, counting down.
GGAAGGATGTATTTCTATGGACATGCTCCGTTCAGTTGCGTAGCTGAAAAAGTCACCACATGCACGATTCATTGTTAAAACATCAGTAACAATGCACGCGCAAAATGATGTCATTAGTTCGCCATGTGGATGCGTTTCACTTTGGTTTCACGTTTGTCTGTTTTGATACATTTTATGAGATTGTTTACCAACAACGGAAACTTCCGTTTAATTTAGAAAAAAAAAATTCGTACAGATATTTAAAAAAACATTGTTCTCGTTAAAAAATACATAATTAAATATTCTTCTTTTAAATAGGCAATTCACAAGAGTGATTTGTGCCATTAATCAAGCTAAAACTTTATTTACTTTTGAAATTAACAAAATTATCGTGTTTAAAATTCATTATAAAAACAAAAAAATATATTTTTTAGAAAAAAGTACAATAATATTATAGAATGAGGAATATTATATTACAAGTCAATGCCATTGTCGTTCAAAAAATTTGCTATTATATAAATTAAATGTGGCGAGTTAAGGGAAAGAAGATGACACAAACCGGGAGTTGAAAAATACCATTGACGAGATTACTGTAAAAAAAACCTGTGATCCGCAATGGACAGGCAAAAAAGATATAGTCAAGGGTTCTCTCCTTGGCACCACACTCACATTGAGGAATCTATTAAGTTCAATCTGAATAAATGTGAGATTACCTGACAATGCCCAATTCTCATTCCAGAGATATTTGATATTATTCTTTTGGAGAACCAAGGGGTGAGGGGAAAATTCTTTGAATTATTTTAAGCCGATTACCCTTATAATTATTTGGATCTATCCATTGTGCAGTCCAAATAGATTTCGTACGTTTTTTTACTATATTAAGTCTATCAAACATCGAGATATGGAATTGATGAGGGGAAACTCCAGAAAGTGTGGGCTCCTTAGTCAGTTTATCAGTAAATATTATTTTAAAGTTTGTTAAATAATATAAATTTCCCTGGCGGACAACCGATCTCCAGTCTTCCTTGTAACACAGACGAAAATATTAACCATTACGTAGACATAAAAATCATAGTTTACAAGTAGTATTTAAAGTTTAAGAAAGCATGTCGGCGGTAGCGGGTTCGATTTTTGGCGCCTCCGAAAATATTTTTGCATGTTCATGATTTTTTCTATAACATTAATTTAATTTGTATGCCAGCTAGCTCCCCTAACCAAAATTAATTGAATAATCTTAAATGAAATCGGAATTCTTAAAATTATAATTATTAATTATATATTTAAATTAATTAAATAGATAACTATCACTTAACAAAAATAACAAACAAGCGTAGGTATATATTTTTATTAAGGAGAACACATTTTTATTGTGAAATTGTAATTGTAATGAATCCCGGTAGCGCAACAATAATATTTTTAGATAAAATTGATTTAATATGTATATCTTTCTAATTAATACATTTAATTAGTATTTAAAATATCGCTGATCTTTGTTCTGAATAATAACAACTTCACAATAAGAATGTGTTCTCCTTAATAATATATAAGTTGTATCAATGTGTCCAAAATTTATTAAAAATGAATTGATAATTCTGGCGTCTGCTGTTGGTTTACTCAAAGGTATTTGAAAAACAAAGTGGATGGCTTTCAAATAATGTAACGTTAGATATATTAATTTGAAAAAGTGTAACGTATAGGTTCGAAAAATCGTCTTCGTAAGTACTGTAGCTGTAGCATAGTTGGATAATGCACCTTTCCCGGTTTGGAAAGAGATCCAGGTTCAAATCCCGATAGCGCAACAACATTATTTTTCGATAAAATTGATTTTATATATATATTTTTTTTTTTAATTAATACATTTAATTAGTGTTTATATATTTTTGTTAGTGCAGCACAAATTAGCGAGTATCGATAAATAAAAACTTCGCAGAATAATCTGTTACGGTGACTGACTCCGAACGAGTAAGTCAAATACACATTTTTATTAATGAACGGTAATTTGGTTTAAAAATTAAAAAATATGGAAAAAAAAATTTACAAAATGTACTCAAATTAATCAAATGTAATGATAATAATTGCTGTAATTAAATGTAATGATAGTGATAATAATTAATAATTAAGTCTCATTAAGAACTTATTTAAGTATTAATTCCTTATTACTAAGACACATTAAGTGGACTTCACTGACCATTATTCATAATAAACGCTATTAATTTTGACACCATTAGTAGCTGTTATTGGTAAACATTATTAAAATTAACTCACTTCACTCAGTTCGCTATACAGGAGGAGTGACAGTTTATTTACCGGAATGGCCGCGAAGTCTTCTGTGACGTAATTGTATCAAAATCGACATGTTTGAACTAATACGTGCGTAAATTTCAAGCTGATAGAGCCAGTTGTTAGTTAGCTATTGGGAAGTTAATAGATATCTGCGTGTGTACTTGGTGTAAATCGATCGAAATTTTGAGCTGTCACAGTTCGCTCATTGTAAGACATTTAATGGCCAAAAAATTATTATCCAATTAGATCATTCTACCAATACATATGACTTAACCCTCTGTGATGTCTGGCAATTTTCAAAATTGTAAGCTGTTCTGAAGGGATTTTCTAATGTAACTGGTGGCAGGTACAGATAACAGTACTCTAGAAAATGAGTTCCAGACCTGCTTCCAGAAATGGTATAGTGTAAACGTATGTTCTTAATGGTGAATTCCGGAAATTAAATTGTCATACCTTGTATACGGGGTGTAACAAACATAGACAATAATATTTTATGGATAGTTACCTGACTAAATTATGAGTCGAAAATGTTCAAGGATCAAATGCAAATTATGCACCATTATAGAAAATATTATTGTTCGAAATTTTTACAAAATCATGTTAAGCTTTAAGTCTGAGAAATGTATCCATTATTAATTTATATCTTTGCTTCAGGTTCTAAATTATGAAACAAAAAATAGCGTGGGCGCTAAAAATTTCATAACCTTTAATTTTTTGCATTCAATATATAATTTGGAATCAATAAAATATTTCAATTATCTAATTTAAATAATCGCGCATTTATGTTTTTTTTAAATGGTTATATCTTTGACCAGGTTAAAATTAGGCACATATTTCTTGAACACTTTCAACTCGTAATTTAGTTAGGTATCCACCCACTAAATATTGTGGACTAAGTTTGTTACATCCTTTATAATGCTAATGATAACACATATGTAGCTTCTATCTGTAGACATTTTGAAAATGTTCTATCACCGTTTCATCCGCTTTTTCGTTGTCCGCAGCATTAAAAATAGAAGACGTAAAACCGCTAACCATGAATCACGGCTCAGGTGGCAAACAGCAGCAACAGCAGCAGCAGTCACAGGAGGACACCAAGCCCAGCACCACGGACATGCAGCAACAGCAACAGGGGCAGCAGCACTCGGCTGGCAACTCGCACCAGCAACAGCAGTTACAGGTGTGTACATTCATGCAACAGTTGGCTATAGAAATTTGATTCACTTCGAATCAGTTAACGAAATAACAACGTACAGGACAAATGCACACACGGCTACTGCACACGTGGAAACTGAACACAAATATAAAATTAGGTAGATTAATTAATATAAGTTGCTATATAAGATGCCTTATATTAATAGCAATATAAGTCATGATATCTTACATTTCTGTAAGATATGCTACGTCAAGTTACATTAAGTTAGATTATATTATGTAATAGAAAGTCACTGCGTAACAGAAGTACGCTGACTAGTCTATGTGTGCACCTGCCTGGTAGGCTGTCACCGTATGTCCACTTGTCCTGCGTGCACTTGACCTGTTTGCAATTATCACAAAATTAATATTTAAAAACAATTCATACATTATAGGATTCAACTAAAATAGACTGAAATGTAGAGTGAAAGAAGTCGAAGAGTAAAAGCATAAAAAAAAGACATGTTTTTGAGCATTAAAATAGATATTTTAATATATTGCTATCAATAGAATTGTTTTAGTTTGCTGATACACTAATTATTGAGTCTAGTAAATAATAATAATAATAAATAAAATAATTTTATTCACAAAACCATTGAATCGGATATAATTTCGTAGAATTTTAGTACCTATATTTTTGTTCACTATTATTTTGAAACACCAAATAAGCACGATAGCCAAACCCTATATAGTTTCTATTCTACTAGCAATCCGCGCTGCACCACCACGCCGGCACCAACTCCATGGTGGTGAGCTGGTCTTGCGAGCTGTGTGGCCGTCTGTTCTCCACCCGCGAGGAGTGGACCGCCCACGCCAAGTCCCACCTGGGAGACAAGATGCTGCTGGGAGGGCAGGGATCCGGGGGAAGCAGCGCCAGCCCAGGACAGGATGGAAAGATGCAACAGGCTCAACAACAGCAGAACCACCAGGTATTGGCGAATTACTTTTGGTGTGATCTTCGCAACAACCCATCCGTCAGAAGGGGATCCTCGCCATGGCTGTGTTGATTAAGATCAACGTGAGATTTTAACCAATTTCATCTTCCTGAGAGAAATACCAATCGAAGAGCTTTTTCTATATAGCTTATCGTACAGAAATTTAAAAAAAAACAGCTTATGGTTATGAATTTATCTAAAAAAAAACTTACAGGCATTGAAGCAATTCAATTAAATAAAAATTATAAGCTTATTTATCTTTATTCAATGTAAAATATAATATCCATTCTAAAATAATTTCCTTCAACTGTAAGCCAATCATGTCCAATAATTATTATATATATATGTAAATAATAAGAAAAATACTTTGTTTGAAACCGCTATTTATTGATGCAACTATTCTTAATTATCTAATCATTTGGAAGTAAACCATTATTTTGATATTAATTAACATGGGTTTAAAAAATATACATACTACCAGAGGCTTACAGTTAGAGAAATATGAATAAATTTTATAAATAAGAAAAAATGTTAATAACAAATTAAATCTTATAAATAACCAAATCTTTTTTTGCAAATAGTCACCTTTAAAATTTGTTTTCATGGTAATTCCTAATTAATTACTTTTATGGTTTTGTTTTTATCTATGCTTAAATTTTTAATTTTAGTGTGATACATTGTTTCCTAAAGAAGGCATCGAAACATGTTGATGTATCATTAAATAGTAATTTTAAACAAAGTGTTTGTCTTATTATTTATATAATATGTTGCCACAAAATAATCTTGCAAATATTGAAGAAATCTATATATGTTCGAAAATATTTATTGGTCTGTAATATTCAACACAAATCACTCGAGAAACAATCAGTGGACATAATTGGTAACAATGCACCTGTAAAATATCAAGTTTTTATTTTGAAAAAGCATTTAAACATTATTGGTGTTAATTTAATACGTTGAAATTCAATAAAACTTTCATAAAAACTATATATTTTATTAAGTTACCATACACACTGCTAAAAAATGACCACAAACATTACATATTCTAGATTTGAAATGACAACATAACGAAAACGCCAGCCAAGTGAAGATATTTTTATTGACGAGTGCATATTATCGTGCATCTGGTGTTCAGCAGTGGTTGTTCAGTAGTCACCGTAGTGTTCTGCGCGAATGCGGCAGACCGTATAATTGTTCTCATTGTTAATGTAATTTCATCTCATTCCGGAGTGTTTGCAAACAATAAAGTCATTGGTGACGAGCATTTGTGTCTCGCTACGTTTACATTCGTTGGTTCAATTTCGTAATTTCTTGTCCATTATACGTCTTACTTACTTTTGCGACTGCTTCCTGGTAGATTCACACTTCTTCTAATATCAGCGGTTTCGTTCCCTTACTTTTGATTACCCAAGTAAAAAGTATTCAGCGTATTGAAATCTTATAGCTTTTCATTTGTTCCCCCGCATATTTTCTGAGAGAATGTTCCCGAATATTGTTTGACAGATAGCTCAATAATGTATAGTATTATTTTTACGTCAACCGGTTTCGATACTAATACATCTACGTCAGAACAGTTGTACGCCAGTCCTGATGAAGATACGTTAGTATCGAAACCGGTTAACGTAAACATAACACAACGGTTTAAATAAACTTAAATATAAATACAATTTCAATCAATAATAATTTAATAGATGACCTACGTATTGCCTTTACCCTTTTAATCATCTTCAAACCAAGTAAATATATAATATACGATATAGAATTTTAAGATAGAAGACAGAGACCGATTTTTTCTTTTTCTTTTGATTTAAAGATCAGTTTTCTATCTGTGAAAAAATATAAATTAAATAAATTATTCGAACTTTAAGTTATTGGTCGCATCGTTGCAATTCCCTCCTTGTTGTGTTCCTGGGTGTCTGGGAGAGAAACCGCTAGCGTGGTATGTCTTCTCAGGAAAGGGTCCGTCTGTCCTCTCAGGAGAAGCTGCAGCTGCTGCAGCACGGCGGGCAGCAACAGCAGCAACAGCAACAGCAGCAGCAGCTGGGGCTGGGCGGGCTGGCCGTGGAGCAGGCCTACTTCACGCCCGCCTACTCGCACGCCGTGCACGTGCCCGCCCACCAGCCGCACCACCTGTGCCTCATGTGCCGGCAGGAATTCTCCGGCAAGGCGGAGTTCATGTTCCACGTGCGGGGGCACTTCGAGGGGAAGGTCACCGACCTCACGGCGGCCGACATGCTCGCCAGGAGCCTCATGGACAATTCGGGGCTTTGCACGTAAGGGGTTTGTGATCATGTTCGTTGTAAACTCAATCAAATCTCTGACGAAGTTGAACAGAATTTTTGTAAATGTACAGTATTCTTTAGACTGAATATTAAAATAGTCTCACAGTCTACTTGTATCGATCACGTGTCCACGTGCGTGTATTTTTTTTGTGATTTGTTTAAATAAATAAAAATATGTCAATGAATTACAATAATATATAACATTATAAAGCTACTTTATAAAACAGTATAAAAATACTCTATAAAACAACATGCCCAGTGGGTACTCAAAAATGTTTGTTCGATGAGAGCACGAAAACTTGTAAATATCATAACTGTAATACGAAAATAATACAAATATACTTTTAATTTCTCTATTTTAAGCGCAGTACATGTATTAACCTAGTTTGATGTATTTTTTATACTGAAAATACAGTGTCATAAAAAAAAAGCTTAGTATCAAATAGATCATTGCATATATTTTTTTAATAAAACGTAGTAGGGTCACTCGTTTTTAATACTCAGAATAATAAAAAGAACTTGTAAATATATGTTACTATGCTGCGAATATATTATAAAACTGGCGAATCGTTTTCACGCATTCAAAAATTGATAACCAACAATTAAATAATATTGAATACTAAAAAGATTGCTGATTAATTACATATTGTATATAATAACATTTTTGAGTGTTTATTATCTGTAAGGAGATCGATGCATTTTGATATGGTAGAATACTATATAGATATTATAATGCAAAATCAAATAGATCTCCATTGTTTTCTAATTTTATTATTTAATGTAACAAAATAACTAGACCTGCCAATATCTTAAAATTGTGAGACTGTTCTAGATTGATGTAAAAATACTGATGAACTTGTCTTTTCTATTGTGTGTTATGTCTTTTCACGTAAGTGTGTGAAAATAATTATTTAGTGTTTTTATTTTTTTAATGGATGAGCGAAAAATAGGTATACATAGGATGTTCAAAAAGCTCCCGGAAAATATTCTACGTTTCAATACTAGTGAGAATTCTGACGACAAAAATTTCCGGATCATTTTCAAATTTGTTTGAAAATCGATAAGCACGGTCGGCGCGCAACTAATTTTGACAACCATCGTGATAGATGGCTAAAATTATCTTTTTTCTATTAATATGATTTCATTAGATTCCAACGAAATCTCAATATTCTGTCTTCTTTGCATCGTTTTTCGACGAGTTTTCAATTAGTGAACGGACAGCAGTATTTGATACTTTCTTACGTAAGCAAAGTTGGCGGTCTTCCGCAACGATTGTCGTCTTCATTGTCTTCTCGCCCGATCAACAAAACGATTAAAGCATTCATACGAAGCTGTTTTATTTGGTGCGTTTACAACGTAAACTTCCACAATAGCGTTTAGATTGTCACATCTTTTCAAACCAAGTTTATTTTGTTAAACCACGGTTAAATTGATATTTTACTGTGTGAACATAATTCAGCTTTACCACGAATATGCTTTATAAATGTCAACAAGTTTAAACTTATATAAACATTTTAACGCAAACGTAAAAACCGCTTTCAGAGAATTTTTGAACATCCTCGAATAATTAATTGAAATTCATTTTAATCATAAGACACATCAAAATAATTTTGGTAAACTAAATGTAACAATATTACTTGAATCTTACAGATACAATTCTAATCATGGCTTTTAACTGACCGGTAGGGATTATTAAGAAATACATTCTAATAATTACTGTGAAACAGTGCAGTAAAATGAATTATAAAATCTAATTAATAGTTTCCAAAATAAGATCTTGGAGAATAGATGTGGACGTATTTTATAGGAAAGGTTAAATATGAATGTTGTATTTGGAAAGTGAAATATTAGTTAGGTTTGCTGAAAAGGCTTTGAATTTCAGGCAATAGGTGGGGACAAGAATGCAATATTAAATAAATATTTAAATATTTTTCGGTCGATCGGCGACCGAAAAATAAAATTATCTTTGAGAAAAAACATAATTATAAATTTAAATGTTTTGAAAAGAGAATTTTCGATTAGGGATAGGAATGACATAGTATGAATTCGAAAGGCACCCGACACTAAAAAGGATATCCACAGAAAAAATAATCTTAACGAAATGCTAATAAATTATATAGATATTATATCATTGATTGTGAAAATATGATTTCAAAAGAACGAAGTATTTACTGAAATAGTATTCGACATCCTTTCAGGGAACAGTTTGTTTTATTATTGAAAATTATATTTACTGAGAATTTGATTAACTTCAGGAACCGAAAAGTAAAAATGACCTCAATCGTGACAATGTAATGGGTTAAGATACTTATTTATTTACGTATGTATAATATAGAATGTGTCTTAATAAATTGCCCGAAATATTTTTTTACTGCAGGAAACGACGAGTTTAAAAATCAGATAATTAACCAAACAAAGATTGATCATACTGTATTATAATATTATTTTAAATTTTAAAATGTGAATTTTACGTCAATGTCTGTATTTACGTTCGTAATGTTATGTGGTCAAATGTGATAATATTTATTTTAGTATTAAGTCACAACAAGTAGACTTTGTTTATCTAAAAATTGTTTTCATATCATTTATACTAGCTAATCACAGAATCAAATAAGCAAAGCAATTTAAACAAAAAAAAAAAATATTTTTAAAATGATCATAAAATGTTTCTCATCAAGCTCGCAAAATTTGGTTAGTTAATATTATTTTGTTTTATTTTTATTAATTAATTTAGATTTGTTAAATTATTTCAATGTATTCTAAGTCAATAAAATGTGTACAAACATTTATAATTAATTTTATTAGATTTTATTTAGATTGAATTAAATTGAAGGCAAAACACTAGTCCAACATTAATATTGAATCTTGTATTAAATTATCTTTAAGAAGTAGCCTATTTTTATTAATCGTTGTTGTAAATTATTTTTGTTAGTTTGAATAATCGATAATAGACTGTATGTACGCCATCAGCTCATAGCTCAAATCATAATAAAAAAATCAAAAGAGTTTTGAAATGCAACTTTGTTTTTCTTTTTAATATTCAACGTATCCATCCCTGCATAATAAACTACTGGCCGAATAATATCCCACATTTTATCATTTATAATTTATTATTACCTATGGACACTGTGTAAGTACTGGTTGCGTTATTCTACTCACTTCTTAGCTCACTTCATGCTGAACTCTGTAGTGTTCTTTACGCACTTTCGAGACGAATCACCTAGAGAAATCTCATCCATGTACGTGCGCTATAATAATGTTTGACAATTGAAGATCTATATTAGTGGATTAATGCACTATATATGTTTAATATATTTGGAAATATTGATCATTGAAATTATAGCGGTCAAAGGTGAACTATAAGTTTATATTACATATCCTTCACGCAGGATAAAGTTTAAAAAAACTTTTGAACCATCAACTAGTAGACCATAATGAGATCTTTCCGACAACTGTTACCGATTTAAATATCAGAGTAAATAATCATCATATACGAGACCAAAATCATTGATTTGTTTGCATCAAAGATCTAATGCGTTTTATGAATATCATTCACGTATACTAGATCAGTATTTACAATATTTTTACTATAGCAATACATTTGACATGACGCTTCATACATTCACGTGCGATTTGATAAGTTTCTACTTCATTCAGTGGCGCGCGCAGCTTCGGCCAACAAGCCAACTTGCGGCAGATCAGTGGTAAAAAAAAGAAGTTATTTGTGCATTAAAAAATTAGAAGAATTGAATTAAAATGATACAAAAGGAACTACTTATCACTCGTAAGAATACGTATTATAGGTGAGCTGCTAAACAATTATCACTTAACTGTACCTAGCTAGTAACATACCTGACGACTGCCGATCCTTGTCATGGATATGGGTTGTTTCAAGGCTTGATGTTATTTTACTTTGGCACTACATTAGAAGCCATGGCTCAGTGTTTGAAAAATACTGAACAAGATTACGCAGGCCGGTTGTGTTATTTGTGACACGCTTGGACCACATCCGTAACTCAAAACGATATTCTAATACATTCAGGATCTGAAACAAAATCGATGGTTTTGAAAACTGATACAAACATTGAAATGAAGTGTCAATATTGTTTAAAATATATGAATCATGTGGATATGTTACCCTTTTTGCTATAAAGGAACATTTTTCAAATAAAAAACGAACAAATCCATTTCTATTGTCAACAATTTGAAAATTGGATCACTGATTGGTACACTGTATTGCTGCTCTATAGATAGGTAATAATTTAAATTAAGATACGATAAACCTTTATTGATATACATATTTTTTACATCAGCGGTAAACATACAATAATATATATAAATACGCTTATTAAAATTACAATGATATTAAGTTTACTAATTTATTGAATGGGATAAAGTAGGTATCATACTTATGTTGGATACAGCCTTATTCTGGGCACTTTTATAGACTGCCCGTGTTATTGATGTTAATTATGTCTTATTTATGCAGCAGCGGCGTACCAACAAAAATGGAAAACACATAAACCGAGCCCCTGTTCCCTCCCTCAAGAAAGCACCTCATTTACTATTTTTTTAAATATAAAATAACTATGTATTACCAAACAACGTTATAATATAATAAATTGGTATGACTACAGTTGTCCTACAATGGGTTTGAATTTGTCCAGCGATTCCGGACCCCCTGGGGCGACAGCCCATGCAGTAGCTACACCACTGATACGTAGATAGGTCCCTACTTATTTTAATTAAATTCGCGCACGTCCTAGAGCGGATTTTAAACACGAGTAATATATTAACGGACATACCAAAAATAGATCCAATTAAAATCCATTTGATGTGCACAAAGATTATCAATAGCATTTTTTTAAAATAAGACTCATGGTAGCTTCCACCATACGTGTAGTGATTACCGCTGAAGCTTGACTTTTGACGTTTCGTGGTGTTGGCAGTTTTCCTAAAATTTTCATGAACCTACTCCCACTGTTGCGGTTTCCTCTATAGGAAGTTATCAGGTATTGGATCCGCCGGTACCGGCTGGTCCCAGGGGGCCCCTCCTACCTCCCCGCTTGCCGTGATACTCCACCGATCCAGTACAATCGCCACTCTCCAAACGCGATGACATGAAAATCGCGGCGCGCCTCGCACGCTCGATAGTCGCCGGTGACCAGAACCGAAAACAACTATTATTATTATTCCCGACAAGTTGAGTGATTTGTATTTTTTTTTTAAGTTTAAGGGAAATTAAATTTTTTTTAAACTTTTCTTCGATAGTGTCTCGTGTGTGGGAGTTTAAGAAAAAAATGTATCAAGTGTTTTATCTGGAAATATTAAAATTATAGAGGCTAATAGAAATTAGTAACTTTGTTACATTGATTGTTTAAAATATACTAAAATATGAATAATCTTATTTATAAGTTAAAAATAAAAGTGTGTTTGTGTACGATAAGAATATAAATAAATGTTTTTAAAATTGACTTCACTTTGACGTCGCGATCTAGTAAGAATCACCCTTTAGTAAATATAATACTTTTTTCAATAATAAGTTTTAAAATACTCAATTACAAAACACGTACAGCGTCAGTGAGAGCAGTTTTTCATATAAAGTGAGAATGTTTCGTTCTAAATGGAAAATATCGTTACGGTGGTCGAGCACGTGTGTATGTAGAAGTGACAGAAATAATAATCTCTCATGTGAAATCACAACCAGCTGATGAGCTTGCCAAGGGACAAGCGACCTAAAATATTCCAAGATGTAAGGATATTTTTGAAAACCATCAAAAGAGAGGTAGGTAATAATCCGCTTATTTTGCAACAAATTAATACGATAAAATTTCTAATTACTGCGGTAATCATTTTATTACATTATTGATTGAAATAGATTTAATCACGCTAATTATAAATCACGTCTTAGTAATTTAATGGCCCGTGTTCACGGAATTAGAAATTAAACACGAAGAGATATATTTCAGAGATTCAGTTGACATTTGACATTTATATTAGCAATACTAAGTATTAATTATGTAAATCTGGATAATAAATATTTGATTTAAACTCAAGTTCCTACCAACATATCATATCACATTCATACCTCTATACTGTGGTGAAAAAATTTAAGTTTTTTCCTTAAAATTGAAAACGGGAGTGTATCGCACAGAATTACTCGCCGAGAAGGCGCCAATTTGATACGATGAGACACGTGACAATAATTTAAAGGTATAATCATCGCCGTGGTGCCAAAAAAACCCGTGGGATAGATATCAGAAAAACAAAGATGTCTTAGTAAAACGTACAGCGGCGAGTATTCTGCATGCGGGAGCCATTCCCGATTTTGCCGCCATAGTGTGCCTGTTTTGAACATATTTGAAATTCGATGGGCTGGCATTTGACGTACAATAAGCGTGAAGTGATCCGCGAGACGGCGAATCTATGAGACTTGATGTATGTACACGATGGACGATGGTTATCTGTAAATAATCTCATGGGAGCATAATACCTGACTTTTTTACGATTTCGAATACACATAGGTATGGTGTGTATACATAATATTCCACAATATCAGATGAAAAGGGTATCCAACAGAAAATTTTCAAGATTAATATTAAATAAAATAAAAAGACTACAATGTTATCTTCATATTTTATTTATGTAAAATGGAGTTTAATGATGCGAATTTTACGTTTCATAAACAATATCGTCTAAATGCCGTCCATTTCTCTCAAGACACTCTTGCAATCGGACTCTTAAATTTGCGAACACGCGAAAGTAAAGCTTTGGTTTAATGGCAGCTTCAGGATATTTTCTTGTAGAGGCTGAATTGTTCGAGAATTGTTGCTGTAAACTCTCGACTTAAGGTATCCCCACACAAAAAGTCGCACGGTGTAAGGTCCGGTGATTGAGGTGCCCAGAGTATGTCTCCGTACTTGCTGATAAATTTATTGGGAAAAATTCCCCTCAGCTTCTTCATTGAAACACTAGCTGTGTGTAGAGTGGACCCGTCTTGTTAAAATTGTGTTCTGTTGTTGAACCTGGGAAACAGCTATAGTTGCGGTACCAAAAACTTGTCTATCTTTCGGCAATACTCACCAGCAGTGACTGTTTCTCGCTGGTTAAAAAAATAAAGACCAATTATCCCTCGGGCAGAAATTGCACAACACACTATCGTATTTGGACAATTCAAACGTTTTTGATGGCGTTCCCTTGGATTGCCGGGACACCAGTATATCATGGTCTATTTATTAACATAGCCATCGGTATGAAAATGTACTTCGTTAGTAAACAATATGTTTCCAAACGTTCGGGCTGTTCTAAAATAGTAATTTTCGTTGAGAAACTGCACGATTTGCAGTTTATATGAATGAAACTGTAGTTTCTTTTTCAAAATGTCGTGCACTGTTGATTTTTTTATTCCAGTACGGGCTCCAATCTTCCTTATCGATTTACGCGGATTGCGCATAATTTCACGTTGAACTTGAGCCACATGTTCTGGCGTCGCTGCTGACGTTGATAGTCCCGGAGGAGTTTGATTAACCATTGTCCCTTTTTGTGTGAACTTTTGAACCCAGCACTCACTCGTCGAATATTAAACTGAGTACAAAAAGCGTGACGCGCACGAACCAATGAATCACCGCACTTTAAATATTGCTCAACCGTGAACGCGTGATGCGCTCCCGACCAGTGACTCATTGCCACTGGCAAATCCGTAAATCACGCGCGTCGAACAATACTCTTCCCACTGATGGTTTACAATTTAATCTTGAAATTTTTCCGCTAGACATCCCTTATTATATTATTTAACATATTTTTTGTATTATAAATTCCAAGTATATCTTTAGATCATAATATCGTTTTATAACTCATGTGGATGTAAATAATCACGTAGGAGATGATGATCGATACAGCCTGAAATTGTTAAATAAAATTCATTAGATTTGTAAAGAGATAATACTATTAGGGCTCACATGCTGTTAATTAAACCTAAACTAGGAATAATTTCAACAGATAAATAATGAATGCACATGTTTACAGCAATCAGCTGGAATAATAAGTTATTCATTTATAATTCGCGCATTTTTAACCAGTTAAAAAATAAATTATTGGTGCATGAACAGGAAATTACATTAAACAAAAGTCTACCGATACGATTTTATGGCCTGAGGTGAGATTGAATCTTCTACGTGATAAATAGAATGTAAAATAATTGTATCGATCCAGAGACAACCGGCAGCGATATTTTCTTGTTCGATATAAGCGTATGATTGCTTCATTGTTACTTTAAAATTACACGTGTTACGGTGCCTCCAGATACGTGGACAAGACAATAAATTTTCCCATCATATTTATATATATATTTTAACATACCGTGCCCTAAGATCAACAAAGTATCGTCTAATATTTACATCAAACTAAGCTACAAAGTTTTGAATTTTAATTTTTCCATTATTTCAGCGGAGTTTGGTTGACAATTGAGAATTTTTTATAAAAATATCGTTTTATAAAATACAGTATTAAAATATTTTTTTATACATTATGCATGTTTGATGGTTGTGTCAATTTTGACTACCATTCTCGGTAAATTTTATATTCATATACATCCGACCACCGAGTTGATCACCAACTTGCTGAAATCATGACTTCAAAATGATTTCAGGAAGAAATGGTGATTAGAAGTGGTGACACCGCTAGATAAAGGTTAACTAAAAAGCAAGATGTAAAACCACGTTTTAAATGCGGAATTATAAACTCACCGTGCGTTTTGTTTTTTGATCGCACATGCGTAATATAGCCTTGCTGAGGATTGCGCCACAGCCTTTAGCCTGAAAAGCATTTTCAATATTTTAGACAACGTACCTACGCAACGCACCGGTAGGACAACAAATAATTAATGTAATGGTACTTAATATCAACAAATCTACTAAAAAAACTATTTACTATTCAGAAATATTTAGCTGTCTGTTTTAACAATTAAATTATTCTGGTAGGACTGATTCGCTTTTATGGCCACAAGTCAGCCTCATCCAATGAGACTATATTTAATACTATCAGAAATAAATCGGCTCTCACCGATTGCTGTTGCTGCGGGCGGCTGTATAGTGGCCGCTGTGCGGCCACATGACAAGGCGTGGCGCGACCACAACCATTGTCTTTGGAATCAGTAAAATATAATACTACTATACACAATTGTGTTAGTCTTTTTGAGTACTGAGGAAAACGTTTTACACTTTTTGCACGTATGTACTTTTGTTATTTTGCAGAATTAAGAAACGACTCTAAAAATCACAGATTTTTCGGTAAAAATATCATTCATTATTGAACATGAACAGGAAGCAAGTAATCTTTTAATATTATATTTTGAATAATATTTATTTTATATACTTATATAATATTTTTTCGCATACAGCTCTATGCTAAATTATTACTCACTGTAAAAAATATATATTTCTGAGAAACAATCCGTCTAGATTAAAATTATTAATTAATATTAATTTATCTTTCACATTTTTTATTATTCTGTCCACACTCGCGTAATTTTCACGTGAATTAAAAAATACTTCAAAGAAAAGAATATATCAAAATCTACTCTATCGACTGTGTACTAACTTCAAATCAAATGCAGAAATATAACTTTACTAGTGTGAAAACTGTTCATGAGTGTCGACACAATAACAAACGTGAAAGATAATATTAGATATCCATTGTTTCTTAGAAATACTTATAAGATTTTTTAAAGTTACATAAAAATATTATACATATATTCTTAAATATATGTCTCAGGATATAAATATTCAAATAAATACATAACTCAAAACACGAAACTCGAAACACAAACCAGTAAATGAATAGACAAGAAATATAGTGTACATATGGGAGATGGGTTTCGAATATTAGTTGCGGGACGAAGGGTATTCTACAAACATTATTTACGAAAACTTAAATCCGATAGTTTATGACACATTTGTGCAACATTAAAGGTATTTACTCTTCGAAAATTAAATCTTTGTGTAAACAAGGAGCATTTTTTATATTAATGCATATTATATTTTCAGCGTTTAAATTTTCATTCTAGTCGAGTCATATATTTAAAAGAAGTCTCAGAGCAATTTGATTGCGTAATTAGTACCAAAATGCGAATATTTAAATACGGAATTTGCGTTAGTTCATGTCTGTATATTTGGTAGTATGTGGTAAGAAATAAGAAATTTAAAATAGTGTGAATATACTAACCTCTCTAAATAATTCCCCTGATAGAGCACATTGAAAATAAAGGAAAAAAGGAAGAGTGATGTCTCGCACTCCTATAGCTAATAATAAATAGCAAAAAAAAATGCACTTAATTCTAATATATCTGGCAAGGAGAATATGTAGTTAAAATATTCTACAATACTACAAAAATCACTGCGTTTTGCAAAGTTCATTAGATATTATCTCCACGGACAGACAGTTACCTTCACACGATTCGTTTATAAAAAAAGCGTGTATGTTATTTCGTAAGGCTTCGCTGCCTAGCTCTTCGATTACCCTCCTCAATTTAACGAAACGAACGAACAACGCCAATTTCCAAGGAATTATATATGCAATAACAAGAGATGAGTGCAACGTTTAAAGACTCATTAAAAACGTGTAAGTCAATGAAAAGTCTACCTTTGACTATTTGGGAAACGAATTTTCCATAAATCGAATCAACACCCAATCGAGTTAATATTGCATCGACTTTTCTAATTATGTTATACATACTTTCCATTATTTTTGAATGGTACACCGCGCCATCGATGAAAGATATCTGCAACATCGGTCCAGACACATAACTTATAAACCTGAAAATTTGCTGAATTATGCTGAGAAACTCTTCAAAAAATATCTGCCTCTATATTTCTGACAAATCGACGACGATCGTGAGAATAATTACAGAATAAATGCTCCAAAAATTGAGCTCTTGGCTACGATGTTGTGCGTTCCAGCGACTTCTTTCAACGTTAACAATCCTAATCCTCTATACACAATAATTACTGGAGAAATCGCACTGTACAAGTAAACCGCGGTGAGCGACATTTTGGTTAGTTATAAATATTAACTGTGGTTAGCTGTGAATGTGTCAAGTTACGAGAAATTTGATCACATCTGATGAATATATCAGCTATTTTGTTGATTAATCTTGTAATCCTATATGAATATATGATATGAATAATTTTAAATACAATAGAATAGATGACGGAACAAGTTGTTTCATATGAATATTGTTAGATACAAGAATAGATGACGGAACAAACCCAGGGTAGGAAGGAAAAGGCACTCACCACCGATCCGATTCTGCTGGCACCTCCAAAAGTTGACTGTATATGATTTCACACACAATATTTCGTCAAAGGTATACGAAAGGTACGACACAAAGTATAGATGCGAATTTTTTATAACGGTGTTCGAACCGTTCTGACACAGAGCTACAGACTACTGATGCCGGGTGAGGAAAGGGAGGGGAGGGAGGCACAGAGCATTATTTCTTTCAAAGTAATTAATACATCTAATATGGCAATAAATATATGTCCCAAACAAATATTGATTCCATTTTCCCTTACGTTTACCCATATTAACCATCAAAGAGTAAAATATATATTTTTTTTGTTGGAAACACATATTATTGTGAGGTTGCAATTTTAGAACGTAATTCTGTGATATTTAGAACAATATAGATGAATTAACAGAAGAAAAAACTATATATCCAAAATATTTAGTTAAAATAGTACCACCGGGATGTGAACCCGGAATTTTTCTGTGCCGGGTAAATGCATTAGCATTATGCTACGTCATCATACTTAATATATTTTATGGATGATAAATCTCTTATCCAGATTTGGTGGTATCTCGGCGGTAGCCAAATATCTTTTCTGTTCATCTTTCTAGTTGGTTCATTTAATTTATTTAAAAATATTTATTAATCATCTTGATGCATGATCACAATTCGAAAGATCTCCATTATATAATAAGAGTGTAATTATTATGTTTGATATCAACAACTAGTCAGGTCATCGTCATACTCCTCTTTGTATTTCGATATATTTCTATCTCGTCTTCACCCATAAAGCATCTTGAGCCGAATCAAAACTTATTCAGCTCTTTGGGAATTTAATTCACTTCATTATTTATTAAATGTATTTTAGATCAGGACTGTAAGAGCGATATACTCTCTGTTTACAGCTATGGTTTTTACAAACGGAATACGCGTACATTTACATAATATAACTTTTTTTTTATTGAAATTTTTCAATCTCATTCAAAGTGAATAATAATTTTTTTAAATCTTTTTAATTGTAAACTGCGAAAAAAACATTTTACTCTCCAATATTTCAGCATTTAGGCATTTATTCTCTCAATGTAGTCTCTTTTTGGCTCCGTGTGGTATTCTCTCATAGCATAAAGTATTCTGCTCATTGCCATTTTATTTTGGTCACTCTTAGGTTATATATTTTATTATTAGGTGTTTGTGACATATATTTATGTGTGTATTAATATATATATATATATATATTTATTTTTTTAAACTAAAATAATGCACTTCGCCTTCCCTCCTTCCCTTCCCAACCCGGCCTCGCCGCCAATCAGTCTATTGGCGACCTTGAACTAGTGCGGTTATACGTGTTAAGAAAGGATTACAATATTATACTAATTTGAAACTTCGCGTCTACATTTGTATCGGAACCTTTGACGAAATAGTAAATAAACAGTATACAGTCCACATTTTGGAGATGTCTGCAAAATCCGGATTATGGTGAGTGCCTATTCCTTCCGTATCTCGAATTCTTCCGGCTTGTACGCAACATTATGCATTTTATATTGTTGAACACTGGGAAAGAGTTCACAATTAAAGGGGACTCTTTCCTGAGTTTTTAACAAAAATAAATAAATAAATCTTTACAATTGCATATTTAATATGTCTTAGTCTGGACCTTATTAGTGGTATAAGAAATATTTTAATTATATATACGGAATGAATATTATGTTCCAGGTCGATTATGTTTAGCTGCCATTTTGGTTTGGCATATATTTATCAATTTACGTTTAGTGGTCATAGAGAGTATTTAATTACAATTTATTATGGAGTAACGCCTTAACAATATGCAACAGCACATGTTTTGCAGCCCAATATTGATGACCCCAACTTTTGGATAAAAATCATTATGAGCGACGAAGCTCATTTTGACTTGGCGGGTTTTGTTAATAAACAAAACAGCCATTATTGGGGCACTGAAAATCTTCAATTGACATACTAATGAACTTCACACCCACGCAGAGTGACTGTATGGTGCGCCATGTGGCGTTTGTGCCTGTTTCTTTCAGGATGTAAGAGGCAATACTGTAACCATTAATGGTGATCACTATCGTCACATGTTGGAAAACTTATTGGTAGGCGAATTGCGTTGATTAGGCCTGTAACATATGTGGTTTCAACAGGGTGGTGTAACCTTACATATAGCCTGAGCTACGCTTAAAATTTTGCAAGAAATTTTTTAATGTCAATGTCTGATTTGACAGTTCTCAACTATTTTCTGTTGAATACTTGAAAGAAAAGATCTACGCCAATAATCCAATAATAATTTCGATGCTACAGGACAATATTAGAAATAAATTACTGAAATAACACGCGAAGTGTGCGAGAATGTTATGAAAAATGTGATTAAAAGAGCACGCATTTGTGCCGCTGTAAGAGGCGGCCACTTGGCCGATATTATATTTCATACATAATTGTAATAAATCAAGTAATCAATCAATAAAAACCAAATTAAAAAATTGTGTTTTATTTTATAGTTATTCAAAAACAGCGTCGGCCTGGAACACCCTATACATATATTCATATAGTTATATTGTATATACTTACACACGTAGAATCATTCATGTTACTGTATGTCCAAAAGTTTAAGTCTTTGTGAAACTTCTAATAAAATTGCACTAAACAGTTTTTGGTAAGGATGCCAATGTTTATCATTACTATGCTAATATGTTGGTAAATTTATGACAATACTTAGATAACTGCTTCGAATAGGTAATTTAAATATTCATGCCAATATTTTTTCACCAATATGCGTGTAGCATTATAGAATGGAAACCGATTATTATTTTTCCTAAAATTAAGGCTCTTGGGGCACATATTCTGATTATCGTATTAATTGATATTTCGTATATCTTTTTATCGTTATCGTTACTGTTTATCGTAAAAATTTGGTGAGACTTTAAAAAATTTATATATATATATATATAAGGCCTACTGTAATACACAAGTACATACATATTTAAATGGAAGAATTACTGAAAGTATTCTCAGTTTTAGCAGTTATTTTTTAAGGTAATAATTATTGTCATAATTTAAATTTTTGATTAATAAATGAAAATAATGTGAAAAATTCTGTCGGTCTTCTATGGAAGATATATTATAAGTAATATTGATACAACTATTAGAATATCATATTTTATTAAGACATTTATTAAACATTAGACTTTTTTAATTTTTTTACATATCATTTAGTAATGGTAAATATTAGTTTTTTTTTTTTTTGCAAGTACATTAGACCAAATCGCTCATATAATACTGGATGTAAATAATAAGGTAGGAGATGACGAGTGCTATAACCTAAAAATATATTAAAAACACATTTAACTGGGTGTGTACGGTGTGGCGTACTTAATGTAAAAAAACAAAACAGCGTTTATACATTTTAGAATATTAAAATATATAATTGAAACCAAAAATTATTTATTTACATTTTGAAATACGGTCAATTTTTTTTTTGATCAAGATTTTATTTTATTCTGATTAATTAGTAATATTAATTGTTTTAGCACAAGTATTAAAATTCTCGGTGTACTCACTGCTGAGAAAGATGATAAATCCAAAGGAAATAGACCACAAATAGTTATTTGAGCCTTCTGCTGCCAAAATTGAATAGCACAAATTGATACCTAAAAATATTATAATACAAAATTAACGGCAGGGATTTCAGATATTGTATAAACTGGAAATAAGGCACATATTTATATTTTAGTTGGTCAGTCGGTTCTTCGAACAAAATGCTGTATGCAATAGAAGCTTCAAAAAAATACTTTTTTATGTATGTATCCATTAAAAAAGCATCAACTCACAATACGCTTAGGTTTCTGATGGCATACGCGTAAAATAACCCTATTGAAGATTGCTCCGCAGCGTTCAGCCTATAATGATATACACGAACAATTAATATTCAATTAAATTAATTATAAAAATTAACAAAAATTCTGTTAACTTTGGATATTGAACAAAAATATATATGTATGTGTACATACGTATATTCACAATTTTTGAGTATGTCAAAATTTTTATAAGAACACAATTACTGGATTTTGTCCCCTGAGGGATTGTTATCAATACAAATTATAGATGTCTTATAGAGACGAAGTTATTGTTTTTATAAAGGAAGTATGGAAGTAATGGGTATTACAGGGCTTACGACCTGTCCTCGCCTGGCGTGAGTGATCACGTTACACAATTGTAACGTTCACCAATTCTACCCACTGACGGCTTCCAGTTGTATATATGTTTTTACCATGTAAAAATCTTTCAAGTTATTTTATTACAACTACGCTGTCACCATTTATAGTTTTGATATTTGATATTCATTCGCCTGATACAGCATAGATGTCTCTAATGACAATCTGTATTTTGATTGAAGTATGAGAGCTACATATATACAACTTCCAAAAATTTGATAGGTGTGTCGCCCATGGATTGAATTGGTGAGCGTTACAATTATGTCAAGTGATAAATCAAGCCAGCCGACGACGTCCCGTAACCCCTGTAATACCCGTGACTTCCATACTTCCCATATGAAAACAATAGCTTCGTCTCTATGATACATCTATAATATGTATATATTTATATACAAATCGTATAATATTTATTTTGATAAGTAATATTTTCTGGGTGATTACTCTACGTAAATAAAGTATTACTAGCAGAAAAGTAATCGGTATTAAGCGGTACAGAATAGCAATTGAATATATAAAAGAGGAAACATTTTGAAAACACTAAGATATTAAAATCACGCTCGACATACTTCGAACCCTTTTGTACATTGCATTTACTTTGCTTTCCATTAACCAATGACTCGTGCTCGCTTAGTAGTGGGATTATTTATGTTTCTTAGTACTGTTTTAAGAGACGTTCCACGAATAGAATAATCAACATTTTGAGAACATTGTCATTTATCACTCGGATTAACAATCTTATCTCCTCAATACTAATTAAATGTAATATTTAGAAAGATATACATATAAAATCAATTTTATCAAAAAATTTTATTGTTGCGCAACATCCAGGTTCGAACCTGGATCTTTTTCCAAACTGAGGAAGGTGTATTATCTAACTATGCTACAGCAACAGTACTTTTGACTACAAATTTTAGAACCTATATCGAATCCCGGTAGCGCAACAATTTTTTTCGATAAAATTTACTTTATACGTATATCTTTCTAGTTAATACATTTAATTAGTATTTAAAATATCACAGACCTATGTTCTGAATAATTACAACTTCACAATAAGAATGTGTTCTCCTTAATAATCTTATCTTCAATCAAATTACCTACAATGATTGAAGGGAAAAGCGATTTTGCAGTTTCTAAGTCGATCAATTTTAAAATTGCAAAATCAGAACAAACATTAAACCATATTATTTACCAACCTGTTCGAATAGATCTCCGGCTACAGCGCATTGCAAATAAAGAAAGAAAAGACAAATCGTGTCTCTTGTAAGTATGCAAAATACGGTATTTATGTTAGAGTTAGCGAAATTATTTTCAAATTTCTTATAAATGAAGAACATGTCTAATGTTATAATGGAAAAATATACACTCAGCTCAAACAAAACAGGCAAGGAAAAAAGTACATTGTAATCCTCCACCAGGCCGCACAAGGCTCCGTGCATTTTGCACAGTTCGGTAGCCAGACTCGCCTTAAACAAGCACTTATGTTTACAAGATTCTTTTTTAATAAAAGTATAAAATGTATCGTGAAATTGTTCACTTCCTAGCCGCTCGATCACTCTTCCCAGGTGAACGAAACGAGCGCACAACTCCAATTCCCAAAATACTATGTGGACAATAATGAGAAACGAGAACAACTTTGACATGTACAAGAAAAGAGCAAAAAGTGACGAAAAATCCGACACAACAGGTGAATTAAAATAGAAAAAGTACGTCTCGTGTAGGAACTCGGCTGAAGAAATAAAAATAATAGTTATTACTATTCGAAAAAATACTTTCCCATAAATCAAATCAGTTCCTAAGCGTATCATTGCGCTGTCAACATTTCCCAAAACCCGAAATATCTTTTCTAATTTTCGCCAGTGATAATTTACGCAACTGATGAATGACACCTGTAACACCGGCCCGATAATGTAAGCGGCTAATCTAAAAGACAGTGAAGTTATGCTGAGTGTTTCCCTAAAGTAAGCCTGCCTCGATATTTCTGACAAACACATAACAGTCACGAGAATAGCTACACTATAACAGCGCCAAAAAATGGAGCTCTCGGCGACAATACTGTTGCGATCGCAGAGAAGCTTTACCGGACACATTCCCAATAGTCTAAAGAAATAACTTAAGCGAAGTGTCACAGGACGCAAGTGGACCATGGCTGTCGACATTTTATAGAGTTGTGGGGTAGACGATATAATGAGTTACGTTGAAGACAGAAACAGTGCAGTTTGATTAATGATTTTTATCGACCAATCTAGCGGTCAACTCAATAAATATGATTGTGTTTTATGGTAACTCATTTAGTTAGTGCTGTAATTAGGGGGTGAAGAGTGGTGCCAAACCCAAGGTCTAGATTGCTCACGGTAACACAGTAATGTATTTTATTATTATAATTTACTTACCATTTCACACTCTTTTGTCCTAGCATTTAACTCTTACTGCCTTCACTTTCATACGTTTTCTCATGAACGTTCGCCGATTGTCGAAGCTTCTAATAGGGCCATTCTCCAACCTTATGTTCCTGTTGCTTTCAATACCCACCTCATATATTTATTTACTATCCTCTTCTCGCTCATATGTTCCACGTATCAAATCATTATCAGCGATCGTTTCTTAATTCTATGCTACGAATAAATCTACATTTACTCCGATTTTTTTCACGCAATCGCATCCCTCTACGAAGGAAGTCTACGTGTGTATGAATCAATGGATCATACACCATGATTGACATTACAATGGATCATACATCATGTTTGACATTAAGCCGGGTTATGTAATGTCTCCATAGCTGTTCAAGATGTATATAGATAATTGTGAGAAAGAATTGGAATGTATAAATGTAGGAGCGAAAATGGGCGATTTGATTGTATGCTGTTTATAGTACGCCGATAATGCAATATTAATGGCGAATAATGAACCAGAATTATAGTGTCTAGTGAGTAGAATATACGATGTACGCAAGGAAAGCGACCTTATTGTGAATGTCAACAAGTCGAAAGTGAAGGTATTCGAGAAGGAGGAAAACAAGACACCGTGCATAATACTTGTAGGTAATAAATATTTGGAACAAGTTACATTGATAAAAACGGAAAAGCTGAGAAGGGTATCGAAGGAGGGTGACTGCAGGGAACAAAGAGAATTATATCTAATTGTAACTTCTCAGCTCAGACAAAACCAGTGGCACAGAATGATGTCCTAGTACCGACATTAATGTATAGAAGTGAGACCTAGAGCTGGCAGAAGAGAAATGAAAGTAGACTAAATGCAGTGGAAATGAGATCGCTTAGGCGTTTATGAATGAAATAATGCAGAAATAAGGAAATAATGTAAAGCTAATCTTAGCATAGTGAGTAAGATTAAGAGAGGATCACTTGGGTGGTTTGAATGATCAATGAATGGAACGAATGAATGAGGAGAGAATGGTAAGAAATATATATGACGCAAGTGTTGATGGCTCCAGAAATAAAACGACGTCTGCGGAAGACTTGGCACGACCAGGTAAACCAGATACTGGAGGATGGTTCTGTTAGAAACCTCAATAATCGGCAATCTTGTATGAGAAGATGTATGAATGTTAATGAGGCGAGAATTATGTGTCAGGACAGAAGAGTGTGGCGCTCTATCCTCTCTGCCTACCCGGCGTGATGGTAAGTTAATTTGTTCATTTTACACTCTATTACAATTATAAAGAAACAGATTACAAGATTACACCTATCTGAAGTGAAAATACTGAGATAGGATTGTTGAAGTCACAAGATTTTAAAATGTTTATATCTGGGGTTCTTTTAGGTGGCTCCTGTTCTTGAAAAATGAAAGAAGGCCAACCGTGAGTATCGAGACCTACAGAAGATTTAGAATACAAAGAGGAACGTGGATATCACCAATCAGTCGCAATCTTCAAGATTTGAACGTACCCAAGGATGTAGTTCGGGATAGAACTATGTGGCGCATGATAAGACGAGTACAAAGAAGAATTATATTAATTAATTTTAAATTAAAATTGTGTACTCTGTAGAAACTGCAGCGTGACTAATTATTTCATATTCTAATAGAAAGGACTCACCTTTACCCGAAACTTTTATAGGAGTGATTACTCTCTTGCCAGTTCCTTTAGACAAAACAAATCAAGGCGAGTCTAACGTGACCATAATCTTAATGCGGTATAGATATATTCTTTAGCTAATGTTTATTATTCCTTTATACAAGCTTTCAGCAATATTTAGGTGGTATTTTGTTACGGTGCGTTTGGGCTCTAGAAGATTGGAAGCCATAGGGGCCGCCACTCATCTAGCTCAGTCTAGGTCCTCAAGGTCCGGATGGGATGATAATTGATTCAAAGGCATTCTGATTTTCACTTTGCACATGTATTCACAAAACAAAATTAATCCCGACATTGTATACACGATAAATGTTCTTTAGATCTTCCTTCTTAAGGTCAACTTTCGTCTGTGGGAGGTCACTTTAATTTATTTATTCTATTTACTGATTCTACTATTGCTAACATCAGCCAACGCGGCCGTGGGGTGCAGATGCAGCTGAAGATCCGGATCGCCCCACGCCCGCACCAGGATTCGTCTCTTGCTCCAGGAGATAGACTGGACACCATCTCGTCTCAGCTTTGTCCACAACGCCCATTCATCGTCCATCGTTCGCATGCCGCTTCCTTGCTCGTTGCAGCGGGGTCTCTCCTCAACCCGCGGGTGGTCCAGGATCATCCATTTCTGGGTGCGCTGCGGTGATCTTACTCTTAATCTCCGCCACCTCCTTATATTTCTCCATATTTCTCCGGAGCGCAACTCCATCAACGCGCCTATTCGACTATTCCAACCAAAAGTAACGTTTTGCTCAGCTGCCCGCCAGAGTCCGATTCTCGTCCCTGATCATAAGTTGGCAAAGTAGGCTATCCAGACCTCGGTGCACAAATTCAAACATCACAATGTATTAAGAAAAAAACTACATAGTAAAAGTTAATAAAAAAACATTTACTTATAGTTGAAAGCGTATTGAGACATTGATTAGTCACGTATAATGGAAATAAATAAATAAATAATAACAATTATAATTACAAGTTGATAACAAGTAACAAGGTGTGATTATAGTTACAAGAGAGAGATCTAGCAGCCAAGGTTGCCATAGAGTTTGTAGTATTATAGAGATGCTCCCTGAAATGAGATTTAGATAGAACATGGACATACAAATTTTGAGCACGATCACGACCCAAAATAAAAAATAAATATTATTTACGCAGAGATAACGGAGAGAGGAGAGCAGCAAAATGGTTAACTGTCTCCCTTTTCCCGTCTACCTTCCTAAAATTATTCAGCGGGTCACCCATCTCCTGATGAAATATCCAAAAATCTTTCTATCGTAGCCTAGTAAGTCGTCGTTCCTTGGAGGGCGATTACCCACTTTAACTAGTCCATTAGTCACTCCCTCAATATGTATTTGCTTCGGCGTCTGCCTCACCCGGTCGCAGACATACCACGGTCATCTTCTAGTATACACAACCAATCTGCAGTTAGAGTTATACACACCGCAAGAGCAATTTCATTTCTAAACCGCATCGCATCGGAAATTGACTTACTCCACTAGTCGAAAACGAGGAAGCGAGGAAAAGATGACGATCTTATTATGCATTTAATCTAATATTATATATATATTTATATATATATTTAATATTTATTTTATATATTTAATATTTATTATATATATATTTAATATTTATTTATATTTATTTAATACCTACGAT
Source organism: Eubasilissa regina (assembly GCA_022840565.1). NCBI lineage: Eukaryota > Metazoa > Arthropoda > Insecta > Trichoptera > Phryganeidae > Eubasilissa > Eubasilissa regina. The sequence continues at coordinate 2,362,650 of JAINEB010000002.1, read as the reverse complement.
TAATAGTTGCTGTCCTACGCGTATTTTAATAAACTTTCTGTATTTATTATAACTAACCTGTCGTGAAGAAGAACTTTGAGCGATTTAATTTTTTCATACAAAAGATTTATTTGAAAACTGTATATCCTTAATTTAACTGATCTGATTTCGTATCATGTTCTGCTCGAAGTACTTAGTCGTCAGAAGTGTTTAATATGAATTTTTCAAAAATAAATAATGATATTAACTTAATAATACAAAGGCTTTTTTTTTAGTTCAATGCTAAAATATAAGAGTAATGTTTTTGATGCTAGAATGAAACAATATTATCTATAATTATAGTTTTAAAGTCGTTCAGTTTTTCAACTTTATTTATTTTTGTTATGTTTATATTTTATTAATTATTTTAATATTAAGAAGTATTTGTGTATATTTGATGTTTATATGCTGAAGTAAATAAGATATTAATGACCGTATAGTAAATTCTGTTAAATGTAAGTAAGACCAAAATCTTCAAAAGGATGAAATAAAAACTGTATTGGTATGCAGACTATATATATTTAATAAATAAATAATGCGTTAATGTAATAGCACAACAATGTATTAATGACTTGACTTGACTATGTGTACGGGCGATTAAAAAAATTGTAATATTCACAAATTGACACAAAAAAATCTTTTCTTTAACGCGCGTCAGTTTTAATAAATATTAAGTCAAAAAAATATTAGCTCAAAAAACTAATTAAATTAAATTGTTCAATTAGTTCCGCGGTAGTAGCTCCAATGATGTCAATCTAAAATATTATGAAGATTAATATGTAATAAAGTAGAGTATGTTATATAAAAAATAACCGGGGGGGTTTCGCTAATGTATCTGTACTGTTATTTACTTTGTTTTTTTTTGGTGATATAAATTATAGAAGGCAATATTGGTGCGTTGTATACTTTATAAAATATGAAACTGCACAATAGATGCGTATTCTTTTTTATTTAGATGGATACTAAATATCCATTGACACATTTTGTTGTATTACATCATACTTGCATACATTTGGATTCATACTTCGAATCTGCAAATACATCAAAAATCCCTATTATTTCAAACTATTGTATTACACATTTGTTCGCAGTCAGTACGCATCTTATATCTGGAACCCACAGGAAATTACATATATTGCGAGTTTAGAACGAACACAAAATAGGTTTCTTCGACACCTTAATGTTAGATCTAATCAACGAATAGTATTTAACTCCTATTTAGAAGCAGCAAACTTCCACTATATGAAAATCCTAGAATATCGAAGAACACGTGATGACTAAATACTTATCTTTAAATGACTGCAAGGACATATTGACTGTCCCAGTCAATTAGAACTAATATCCATCCACATTCCATCCAGATCAACCCGGCAGTCTGTACTCTCACATTTCTATAAGTATTATACACAAAATTCATTTATTTACTGTACGTGAAAATATCATAATGAGAAATTAACAGAAATTGACATTTTCAACATTGGGTTAACTGAGTTAAAAGATTTATTTTCACGAATCATTACATTTTCAATTCGAACCAATCATTCTATCTACAAACATATCTGGTTCTCAAATGAAAATTTATTATCAGAAACATTATAATTTTATTATTATTACACAGAATTTAATCCCCATCCCATTTTCCTTCCTCTTCTCCCTCTTCTCTTTCTTTTCTTTCTGTTATTTTTTTTACTACTTCAATAGAAGAGATAATTGTCATTTTTTCATTGTTTTCTTCACCGCTTAACATTAATCTTTGTTACCAAACCCACACTGTATCGCGTAAATGTATTTAATAATTCAGAGAAACCGTAATTGATTAAATTTGCTATTATTTTTGTTACTATCTTTGTCATTGTTAATTAACTGTATGTTTTCCAAAATAAATAAAAAATCATATTATTAAATATAAAAATATTCCTTATTTACAAACCAACTATTTTGAACACGGTTTGACCAAATACGTGAGATTATGTTTTATCCTCAAGATCCGACGAATATTTTTTTATATATATATTTATTTATTTTATTATTATTTTGAAATTTTTTACAATTTTTATAATATGAGTTAATTAAGTATTGTACATTACTAAAACTACACATTTTTTTTTATCGCTTATCTCTCCAAAAAAGAGACTAGCTCTTGTGCTTGGAGCGATGTATGAGGAGTAAATAATATACAATGGAGCCCCGTTATAACGTGCTAATCAAGGTCCCAAAATGCCGCCATAAAAAAAAACGGGTCACTTTAAATCGGGGTTCAAGAAAATCACCGTTTACTGATCTAATATTGAACTAACATCATTATTTCCGTCGCTTTTTTTGCACGTTTATCTTCTGACAAGTAAATTCCTTTTGATTTAAAGAACTCTATGAGTAAATCGTTATTGAGCTACAGTGTCAGGTCCTCATATCGTTAGTGCTCATAATTTTATTTGCAGCAGCTCGAAATATACAGAATGAGGCAAAAAGAACGCTCCCGTTTTATAGGGTCATAGCTTTGTATGAGGTTTCAGCAAGATGACACAACATCTCACACATCTCGTCGTTCCCTTGATTCAATGCTCAGTAAAACATTTCCTGCACATGTCCTTGCGTGGTGATATCGGCTGTGATTTTTTCTCTGTGGCTACCTCAAAGCAAAGATTTACGAATGACGTCATCAAACTTTGTAAGCTCTGAAGGAAGAGATACGACAGGAAGTTGCTGTCGTTACACCTGAAATTATTTTCAGGGTCACGGTCAACTACCGCGAGAGGCCACTACGTGAGTGACGTTTTATTCTAAATACATTAATTTTAAATGGAATTCTATGTACTTTACACAAATAAATAAATAATTCCCTTTACTTCTTTGGTTTTTAATTTATTGGCTTCCCAAATAGGAGCGGTTTTTTTGCCGCACCTTTAGTTGGACTGTGGACTTCCCAGACCATTGCTTTACATTTGTCAGTCAGGATATTCTCCGTCTTCTAGGACTTCAAGATTTTATATTTTTTTGTATGTCTCATGATGTGGCCGAAATATTGCAATTTCCGTATTTTTATTATTTTAAGAATTTCTTTTTTCATTCAGAATCATCACATTTTTATTAGTGATTCTAATCGTAGTCATTAGCCCTATAATTACCCCATTTTTCTATAAATTTTCCATTAAATATAATAAAAATAGCTTCGTCTCTATGAGATATCTGATATTTATCTAATAACAGTTCCTTTGTAGGTAAAAATCCAGTAATTGTATGTTCTTGGACATATTAAAATATTGCCAGAATATCTTAACCACTGGACCAACTGGCTTTATATGTAGAAGTCATGCATAGAAAGGATTAACGTATTGATTTTAATAAAATATTGTCATCAGTAATAATTTTGTAGAATTTTTATTACACATAACAAAGTTTATAACAAAGTTTAAAATCTTCATGTTTAATTTTATTTCAACCCCATTGATAAACTTCCTCGTATTATATTTGATATACCCTTCATGTGGTATGAACTGCAGTACCGTGGTATAATCACTTCTGTGGGTGGTCCTCGTATACTCTAAGCAGTTCTGCGGTTCTTCACGTTGGACTTGAAGCATCATTCATGTTGTACTGGATGTAGATAATCAGATACGATAGAATAGCCGATATAACCTAAAAATAGTTGTCAATTAGCTACAGGGCGGATTTAAAAATATATGAATTTAACCATATAAATGTTAAACTTTTAAATAATTCACAAAGGAACACGATTGTCTTATTTTCTTGTCTACACTAAAAACCTTTTGGCGAACTTACTCCAAAAAAAGACAGCAAATCCAGTGAAAACAATCCGCAAAGGATTATTTGGGCATTCTGCTGCCGAAACTGTAGAACACATATCGATACCTATAAAGTATTATATATATATACATATAGTATTATAAAATACATAGTATACAATAACACGAATATAAGTTAAAAAATAATTTTAATGAAAGGCTTTTTTAAATATACAGATAAACATTGATTTACTCACAATACGTTTAGCTTTCTGATGGCACATGCGCAATACAACCTGATTGAAGATTGCTCCGCAACGTTCAGCCTGCAATTGTTTATAAATTATTAAAGACAATTTTTATTACAAGATCTAATTGTTAGCGTTAGCACTCGGTTGTGACTTTTTCGAGCCAATTATAGTCTTCCGTCCGAACTTATTTCTATCGTATCAAACAATTTAATCAACTATTCCTGATGATAGAATACATCCTCATCTTCTCTTTGAAATAGCCCTTCCGTCCAAATCCCCTCCAAATTATGAATTATCCCAAGTTTTTACTATAATATAAACTCTAATCTGCCTTTCTAACCATCTTATTAAACTTTTAAATATTCTTCGTGAATTGGACTCTAGATTCCTGATCTCCAAAAATTATGACGATGAATAGGTATACAGAAAAATATAAAATATTAATGGGTTTCTATTGACTTGTTATATGAATTGCGCCCGCTTAGCTATCAACCAAAATAATTAGGATTTTAAAAACATATTTGTGTCATTTTTATATCGCAATGAAATAAATATAAACATTTATTTATAACTGATTATTTATGATACTGGTTAGGTATCCATAAAATTAAGAAGATATATTCAAACTGGTTTTTTTATTCACTTTACTTTGGTTTTTGTCAATCATCTAAAGAAATATAACAAAACGATTAATATATAAAATTAATAAAATAGAAGAACATTATTGATTTTACAAGTAATATTGTTATGATTGTATTGTAAAACCAATAATATCAGTATTGTTATTATTATTTTGTTATGTTTAACTGCGTATTTCTTTACATGATACTAATAATGCCTAAATTGTGCTATAACTTACAAACCTGTTTGAACAGACGCCCTGCCACAGCGCACTGCAAACCGAGAGTAGACAGACATACCACAACGCGTACTGACTTACCACATACTCTAACTACATTAGATTTGGGAAAGTTTTTTTCGAAATTTTGATAAACGTCAAATAAATCTAGTGTACAAACCATGAAATATCCAGTCATTTCAAACAGAACTGGCAAGGAAAAAAGGAAATTGAACCCTTCCACTAAATCACACATGACTCCGTGAATTTTGCACAATTCACTCGCCAAAGTCGCCCTGAACATACATTTTCGTTTACAGGACTCCTTTTTATTACCAGAAAAGTTATCGAGAAGATTCTCTCTCCCTAGCTGTTCGATTAATCTTCCCAGATCGACGAAGCGAGTACACAATGCCACTTCCAACAGCGTTATTTGTATAATTACAAAAATTGAGAACATCTTTGCAAAATAAATGAGAATAATTAAAATCGGTAAAAAGATCGATTTTACAGAAGAATTAACATAAAAAAAAAATATTTCATGAAGAAAATCGATTAAAGAAATGGACACCACAGAAGTCAATGCTTGTTTTCCGAATTTGTTTCTTGTAAAATCAACGCCCAAACGAGTCATTGAAGCGTCAACACTTCCTAAAGTATTAAATATATTTTCTAATTTCTGCCAATAATAAACGACAAATCCGATAAAACTCATCAGTAAAAACGGATTGACCATGTAAGCTGCCAGCCTATAAGACAGCGAATTTAATCCGATGGGCAATCCTCTAAAATACGTCTGCCTCGGTACTTCTGATATACAAACAATTAACATAGTGATAGTCACACTATGGCATCGCCAAAAAATAGAGCCCTTAGCTGCAATATTCTGTTGCTCGAGAAATACTTTCACCGGACATATGCCTAATAATCTAAAAAAAAAACTTAAACGAAATGTCACAGTACGCAAGTCAACCGTAGCTGGCAACATTTTATTGAGTTATGGCAATTAGTATCGGCGTGTACAATATTTACATACAACAGATTATTAGAAGTTCTAGCGGCTCAGTTTGATTGATGTTGCACACAAGTTGTTCAGTCAGATCAATATCTCACATCATGATATACGAGTATAGCGTGGTTATAAATTGCCACTGCTATTAACATGTGCATAGTGACGACTTCTTAATTTATTATGTCATAATCAGTATAAAATTTTAATGTAATAAAAAAATAAAAGTGAAAGATCGTACAATATTTTATTTAATATTATTAGTTTAATTTCAAGTTCAATCAAATTTCACTTTTTTGCTGTTTCCGAGGTTAGTTCGTAAAACTCCATATATGTGAAAATAAAACATTCTGCCTATATAAGACGCCGGTAAATATTTTTTAAGCAGTTCTCTCGAATAAATCCAATGTGAAACAACTTGACTTTTATTGACAGAGTTTTATTATTACATAACCTTCATGCATCTCTCTACAAATCATTATCAGTTGGTTAAAATATCCAGAAGATTGAAAAAACCAGCACCTATGAAATTATACGAAAACGAGGAAATACAGGCTTTATTTTGTATATGACAAATACATTCAAATCAATGTGTAAATAATGAAAATTGTGACAATGTTTATTAAATATCATTTTCTGCCTAGATCCATATTCAGGATAATTTAAGATGAAAAGAGAGAAAATTGTAGTCACTAGAAGAACAAACTTTATACATCTTATCATAAGACAGAAATATTTTATTATTTTATCAAATTATTATAAAAAAGAACGTTTTATAGTTCATTTTATATAATGGTATAATTGGTTTAGTAGGATCAAGACTAAACATTAAAATAATTTTAAAAAACCTTCAATATTCGCAACGACAGAACTATTCAAAAATTGTAGTGTTACACGAGTGATAATAAAATTTATCACAAATATGATTCATTGCAAATAAACAAAGCACTTTAGCAACAGTTTAGGGTTGCTTGGAAATATTACGAAATTCATATTAAGGAGTTAAATTATTGAATACCCTACCTAAAGAAATATACATGAAGTTGAATTATAAAAATATCAAATCACTCGTGAAACTTTTATTAAGAACAATTACATTTTGAATTTACACATATCTATATATATTTAGCATAGTTTCCAAATTAGAAAAAACACATTATCGCAAACTTTATAAATAATGCTTTGGATGCATTGTAATAACATTTGTAATTGTTCGATCTTAATTGTAATTTTTTCACGATAATTAATTTTTGTGTTAAAATGCCTATTTTTCATAATATTAGATAGTTGACTAATCACATTTTATACTATTATGTACTAATTTTTAAAATATATGTTGTTACGGGGGACCGAACGCCAGGGCAACTACACCGACTAGACGATGGTTGACATGAAAGTGTGGGTTCGGCTGAAATGACTCGTGCTCACTTACCTTCAGCTGACGACCTTTTTCTTTCACCTGTGGTAAATTTATTAAGTGTTGTGTAATTCGGACCGGGAATCTAATCTAAATAATGCGAGAGGTTAATTTAATTGGACGTGTTTAATACAAAAAAATATCAAATGATAATGACCTCTCCATTCTGGCATCAAATACAACATTACAAATAATTGGAACGATAATAAATACCGAAGCATAGTTGATTCAATTCCTGCGCCAAGCCTCTCGGGTATAAAGTAATGTGAATCTTCACCATAAGAATAATCCCCAATTAGGCAAAAATGGTCGCATAACCTTAAATTTCATGCGCTTTAACTAACGCATACATTTGATCCTCCAAAGTACACGATCGCGTTTATCACGCTAGAGGTTGCCCGATGAAGAATAGCCAGGGTACCTTCAACTGCTCCATCCCAGATCATCGCCCATCCCAGTTGCATCGTGACACCGACATCAAATTACCGGGTCATCTAACCCGTGGCCCGAAAAAGGAAACGGTAATTTCCTGATATTCCTTCCGATTGAGTACGTAATGGATTTGCCTCCGCGGGTGACCGAACGCCGACCGCGCGCCCATCGGGCTCGTCTCTCAAAGAAGTTTCCGCCCTTACCGCTCGATGTCGTTCCCCGGCACAGATAGATGTGCGCGAGGCAGTGTTGCTCGCTGTATAAACGCGGCGGTTTATTTAAAACGACCCCAACTCGAGGATTAAATTCTTACATAACAATTAATAAAAAAAATGGTAGAGAAACTTTTTTTGGAAAGGACCAGATCGTAATTTTTGACTCGGCGGGCCAGACAGATAGCAAACTTGAATATATTTACATGGGTAATTCTACTCAATAGAACAACAAAAATAAAAACAGGTTCAATTTTTTTTTATTAGGATATGATATTTTTACATTATATTTATGCACATGCTGACACAAAAAAAAAATAGTAAAGTATTTCCATTTATTATTAAACTTATTACAGAACTGGTTAAATTTTATACATATATGAAAAATGTAATTGATTTTTCTGAGATAGTATTTCATCTTGCTGTAATTCGAAATTAGTACTTCCTATCATTAAAGTTGTTTGCAAATGGTCCTCTGTTTATTTATTTTATATATGTACTTCATTTTTGAAAAAGTCCTTTTACATTGGTAAGTACCTACTCCCAAATACAGATATAAATCCCCGTGCATATGATTTTAATTGGGCGTATTTATCCTCAACAATATCAACCCACGGGCCGGATTAAAAACAGACGGTGAATCGTATTTTTGCGATCCCATGAAACTCCCCATACAAGATAATGCGGTCCTTCGTGTAGTACTGGATAATATAATATAATATGACTCCTTATGTGGTGATATTTTGAAACATCATTTATATGGTATTGGATTTACATAATAAGATATAAGAGAGGACAATTGAAACAACCTGAATAAAAATTGTGAATACGCCATCAATGAGTTGCTTATAAATATATATTAATTGTCAAATTTTTAAGGTTTTTGTGATTCGAATGGACGTGTAATTGTATTTTTTTTAGTTTGTGCTAAAAACGTTTCAGAGCACTCACTCCAAAAAAGACGAAAAATCCAGTGGAAACAATCCGCAAATGATTATTTGAGCATTTTGCTGTCGAAACTAAAGAGCACAAATCTACACCTATAAAATAATGTAATATGAAAGTTAAACATAATAATAAAAATGTAAATAAAAAATAAACGTAATTCATATATATTGTTTTTACTCACAATGCGCTTTTTGATAGCACACGCGCAGTATAACCTGATTGTAGATTGCTACGCATCGCTCAGCCTATAAAATATAATAAAACAAAATCGATCAAATAAAATATTTAAAAAAATAAATACACTTATGCATTTTGAACCGTATTAAGAAAAATCAAATTTGTTAGTTCGAAAAACTAAAGATAATATGATTTTTTTTTTTACTGATTGGGCACAACTGACATAATCGTGAAACTCGTATATAAATACAAGTGTCCCAAAAATCTTTTTCATAATAAAAATTCTGTAATAAAATGGATGGATTTAATAAAAAAATATTTATTTTGTACAGTCTCTGGAAATTTATTTATTAAAAATTATGTTTTCTTTACGTGATCCGTTATTTCGCTGGCACTCTTCTAAACGTATGAGATGTTGCTTCGTCGTGCAGAAACTAAGTGCTTAGGTTAGCCCCAACAAAATTTTTCAGTTGCCGTGCGACCTCTTTAGTCTTCAAAAAAGTTCTCCGATTAGTTCTCACGCTGACATTGCAGCCCAAACAGTGACTTTTGACGAGTAAAGAGGCCGCTCATGTTTTTGTTTTGAATTTTTTGGACTCCAATATCGGCAGTTTTGCTTATTTACGTGGCCATAAAAGTGAAAGTGTGCCTCATCTGAGAGCAAAATCTTGTTGAAGGACGAAAATAGATCAATCATTTGGTTAGCGAAGTTAAACCTCTCTGCTTCATTCTTGCACCAACTGTATCTTGTAGGGGTGAAGATGTAAAACTTTAAGCAATATGCGATGTAAGAAACTTCTAGGGACATTTAAGACACTTGCCCTTTTACAAATGGGAACGGTGAGATCGAGAGTCTCGCAAACTGACTGGCGCACACTCTCCACATTTTCTTCGCTTCTTGATGTCCGCGGGTACTCCGTCCGAGGTTTGGTCATTGTCGATCCAGTCTCTTCGAACTTCTGTACCCATGTTTTGATGAGTTGATCAGTCAGTGCTTCATTTATGTGACGCAATCGATAAAGATAGCAAAAATTTTCGTCGCGTAATACCGTCAGAATTATTGTTTTTCTAAAATTCACGCACAGAGCACGCACGCTCCTCTCCCAAGAAACGCTTTATAGCGACTTAATTCCCAAAAATGCGGCTAGTGATCGGCGTATATATGCTCATATATATACACTCGTTGCGTTGGCGCCGAGGATGAACCAAAATGCAAAAAAAACTTTTCGGATACACTAGACATATAATTATACTGAACCTGTTTGAATAGATTCCATGTTGCAGCGTACTGCAAATAAAGAAAAGATAGGCAAGCCACAACTCGCGCTGACTTACCACACTTGGAAAAATATCGAAAAAATTCATAATTTTAATAAACATCCAATGATTCTAGCGTACAAACGGTTAAATATCCACAGAATTTAAACACAACTGATAAGAAATACATTATATTGTAGTCTTCTACCAAGCCACTCAAGACTGTAAATTTTGCACAATTCTCTAGGCAATGTCGCCTTAACAATACATTTATGATTACACGACTCTCACGAGAGTTATTATGAATTTTTTCATCATTTCGTAGCTTCAATCAATCTTCCTAGATCAGCGAAAAGTATCCTCAATCTCACTTCACACAGTGTTATTTGTGTAATCGAGTAAATTGAGATTTTTTTGAAAAATACACTATTAATAATCACCAAATATAAGCATTTAACACGAATATTTAAGTAAAAAAAATATATTTCATGAAGAAACTCAACTAAAGAACTCGAAATTAAGGTAATCATTGTATGGATTGCGAATTTATTACATTTTATATCGACGTCTAAACGAGTCATTAATGTATCAACACTTTTTTTACAATTGTAAACTGCGGATATAACAAATGATGTCTGTAATACCAGACTAACGAGGTAAGCTGATCAATTGTAAGAGAGAGAGAGTAGATAAACCTAAGGATCCACTTAAAATAAACTGCCGTGTATTTGGAAAGTATATATGTTTGATAGAAACGGAAAGGGTGAGAATGATATCGAAAGGAGGGTGACTGGATGGAATAAAGTGAACGGCGCTTTGAATGTAATCTAACGAGAATTTGTCAACCGAGGCAATACTAGCGGTATACAATGGAGTCCTGGTACAGATACTGTTGAGCCTGGAGCTGAGAGAAGAGGAACGAAGTAGACAGAATGCAGTGAAAATGAGATCACTTAGGCGTATATGTGGCAAATCTATTTATGACAAAGTAAATAATGAAGAAATAAGGATGGAATGTAAAGCTGATGTTAGCATAGTGAGTAAGATTAAAAAAGGATCACTTATGTGGTTCGGCCATATGGAACGGTTGAATGAGAAGAGAATGGTAAGTGTTGATGACACCAAAAATAGAGGACGTCCGCGAAAGACTTGGTACGACCAGATAAACCAGATAATGGAGGATAGTTCTGTTAGAAGCCTCAACAATCGGCGAACTTGAATGAGAAGATGTATGAATGTGTATGAGGCGAGAATTGTGTGTCAGGACAGAGGAGTGTGGCGCTCTATCTTATCTACCTATCCCTGCGGGGAAACGGCATGATGGTAAGTAAGTAAGCCATACTATAAACACTGCCAAAAAATGGAACCATTAGCTACAATACTTAGTCGATCAATATGTACTTTTCACCTGACATAATCCTAACAATCTAAAAAAATAAATTAAACGAACTGTCACAGTGCGTACGTCCGTTAATAGTAACATTGTGGTAAATTGTCGCGTTTGCCACCAAATATTTGTTGTGTATATTACAGAACTGGCCATTAAAATATTATAATTCACGCGATTCATTTGATTGATGTTACTGATAGACTAATTGTTCAGCCAGATCAAGGATGTGATATGGTTGCTAGACCCCGTGGTGATTAATGAGTTTACGGTATCGACTTCTGTCTCTTCATTCTGTATACAGGCGTGCCTCGTAATAACATCCCTTAGGTTCCAGGTTCCGAAAAAATTTAATTTCGAAACACGACGTTTTTTCCTTAACCCTTCCCAAACCATGCAGTAACACAGGTCTACCATCATAATTAAACCTGTAATATTTCGGTAAATACATACAACATAAAATTCATATTTTAGATAATTATAAAAAAAATATTAGCGCTGAATGACTAGTTAAAAACTAATTATGAAAAGGGAATCGTACAAAAACTATTATTTTTTCCATTCAATCCGTTGTAAAATTAATACGTTGGTAAAAATACAATTTGTGATATGAAAGACAGAAATCACACACTATTTTCATAGTGAAAAGAACAACAAACATACAAATATAATTATCTCTTTCTCACTAAATGAAGAGAGATAAGAAGGGAGGACACATTGTATAGGATTTAATGAATGCTCTAAATTATGTTATTAATCATTTTTTTTAAATTGAATGCTAAATATTTATAGTAAATTTGTGCCATTAAACCCATTTAAGCTAATAAAAAGATTTTTTCTAACAATTATTTACGGTAACACGAGTTGACAGCATGGCTGCGTTCGGGTATTTTATATCACGGTATGATAAAGGTTAACGATGCGTATATTGCACTACAATCATCTTATATCACTACACCCATCATGCGAAATAACGAAAATACTACGCACCACAACTAAAAACAATAATAGTATCTTCATGGACATTAACTATAAAAAATTACTCACTTGTTGGTCTGGCGCAGGGGTCGATAGTTTGTCAAGTGAGAAGAGCCAAATTGTCAAGGATACAGGATGACAAAGTTACCGGAGAGCCGCATATATGTAATATACATATGTATACAGATGTGGATTTGTAGTGAAAAAAAGTTCGAGATTTTTTATTTAAAAATTTTATTGGAATGGCGTCCATATATCGCTTTTGATGCTATCTGGTAAATATAATTGCTATTTTTTATTTATTATCTTTGTTTTATTAACCACTGAATTGAGTTTAAATACGTCTACCGGTTTCGAAAAATACCATTTTAGAATTAAATTTTTTCCTAAAAATTATTCGAGTAAATTTGTATTAAGTAACAATTTGAGTTAGGTACTAAATTTATTTTTTAAATAATTATTGTTTTTTAACAATAGATTCTGGTAAAGAAACAACATATTTTAACCAGTATTGACATCCTGAAGAAGAAAATGGTATTTTTCGAAACCGGTAGATGTATTTAAACTCAATTCAGTGGTTAATAAAACAAAGATAATAAATAAAAAATATGAATTTTAACCACAAAGTTAATATTGCTAATTTTAAAAGTGATATAATAGCTACTTATTTTTAATTGAATACATGATTGTACATTTTTGAAGTTTATTTTTTATTTGGTTCATAGTTGAGAATGTTTGTTCGCATATATATATGTAGAGCGAAAGATTGTGCGAATACCAAAAGTGTGTATTTTAATGCGTCATATGTTTCGGGCAAACTATTCCATGTATCAAATATTATTGTTTCTATTTTAGGTAGTTCATTCTCTTAGCTTTCCATCAAATTGGATCTCTCTTTCGAGTTCTTCCAAGCGGCCGGTCAGATCTGTGAATCTGTTGCTCCATATGTTTCGGGCAAACTATTCCATGTATCAAATATTATTGTTTCTATTTTAGGCAGTTCATTCTCTTAGCTTTCCATCAAATTGGATCTCTCTTTCGAGTTCTTCCAAGCGGCCGGTCAGATCTGTGAATCTGTTGCTCCATATGTTTCGGGCAAACTATTCCATGTATCAAATATTATTGTTTCTATTTTAGGCAGTTCATTCTCTTAGCTTTCCACTTGTGCTGAGAAATCAAATTGGATCTCTCTTTAGCGAGTTCTTCTAAGCGGCCGGTCAGATCTGTGAATCTGTTGCTCCACAGTGTCTTGCTTTTCAAATCTTTTAACTGCATCTGGAGTGAATCAGCATCTGTATCAAACGATGTTAAGTTAAGTTCATTGACATTCGTTTTGAGAGGACGTACGATTAAAACTAGAATAGTTTTATTTGTTCTGAATTTGATGAAAACGTTCACCAAAACTATTTTTAATTTTTCCTAATACGCTGCTGAAATAAATCGCATTAAAACAAGTGCTTTTTACGTCACGATACTGTCTTAAATTCTTGAAGTGCAGTAATTCACCCCTCTCTATATCTTCGATGAGAACTTGTAGTTTTTTTTCAAAACATTATATTCCTTCCAATAATGTATATGCGATGTTTCCTTTCCCCTGCATTATTAATATATTTAAAGCATTAAGATGAGAAGTAATATCGACCATGAAGTGTAATTTTTGTAGCCATGTGTCTTTTTCCAATTTTTGATGTTTGATGTTTTTTTCGCGTAGGAATGATGATAAGAATGCTAAAACTCGCATACGGCTCATATTGACCAACGCGAGTGTGGTCATGTGCGGCCGGGCTAATGTGTGGTGGAGAGTATTCCTTACGAGTCTATGTTTGTTCGGCAGCTCTATTTCATTAACTCATAAGTTGTAAGGCTGCTTGAGATGAGGTGAAATTGGAGTTTATGTCTGAAGAACCGCAAACGTCCATAAAAAGAGCCGCATGAACCGCTTCTGCCGACCTCTAGCGCTACTCGCCTAGTGATCAAGTGGACGAATTGCCTGTCCCGTGGGACCACCAAGGTTTTTTATTTCCGTAACACAAGCGCTTAATGAGTAGTAAAATATAATAGTCATAATTTTCAATAACAATTTTGACTGACTAAAATTAAAAGTAAAATGCTATATACACTATTAAATTTTCAAAGTTTAGACAAAATTTTAATAAATCTGTTATAGCGAGAAGATTTACAAATAATTTACAAATATTATTTTTATTTTAACTTTGTACTATACACACAATTTTTGAGCTAATAACATTACTAGTTTCGGGAAGAGCAGTCCTTCCAATCTACAAGTGTAAAATAAAGTTTATTTTACACACGACAACAAAGGCAAAAGGAAGAGCTATAGCAAAAAAATGTTGGACTCTCGCGATAATTGAGGTGGTCACCATTTAAGTAATTTGTGTTCCACACGGGAAACAAGACTGTAGATGTTGAAGGTGTAGCTCGCCGAATCGCTCTGGTTTCTCAGACGTCAATATCTGCAGCGGAGTGCAGTGGTCCAGGGAGGTCCAAAATCGTCGTCTAGTGTAGCAGCCAAAGTCGATCCAAAATTCCAGGATCAGTCCAAATGTCGCAGCCAAAGTTCGAGAATCCAGGAAGTCTAGTCGAATAGCAGGGATCAAAGCGGAGATGAATAAAAACACAATTTTCTTCTGAAAAGTCCAGCGGTGCAGGATGCGAACGAGGGAATGCTTTTGCAACCGCTGGACCATTATTTATTTAATATACCAATTCTGTGAGCACGTGAGGCCCCCTGTTGGACCGAGATCCAATCAGATGGCGCGGCCAGCCCCCGCGCCACCTCGCTTTGGTCCAGCGCCGCCATCACCTGGCGGCCAGACTCCAAAGCTATGGTCATTTTTTCCGCCGTTCCGTACGGGATGGCTGATTCCAAATTACTCCGCAAATTCCGCTATTTTATTTTTATTTTACAATATCCAGGCATCGCGAGTACTTTTTCTTACAGAGTTTGGCCCTCCTCGCGATGCCTGATAGATTTTACCTTGGGCGATGGCCCTGAGAATTGATTAATTCACCATAAACTTTAAAAATCCATTTTAACAACCTAAACGATTTTTAAGGTGCATAATATTATCTCCGAGCGATCGCCCTCTCAAAACTCTCTTTATTTCATTATATTTTATGTGTATAACAATTTTTTGAACAAATTTATTTGACAAATAAACATAGTATTTTTCCGTTGGCGCGTGGGGGCGGATTCTCGCCGCGGCCCGTCATCCCCCCCACCCTTCGCCGGCCGCCGCGCAGGGGCGTAGGGTTTCCGGCGGCGCGGAGTGCCGGGCGAAATATTCCCGTAAAGCGGAAAAGACAGACTTTTCGCCCGGCGCCATTCTCGAGCCGCGATTGTCGCGCTCCGCGGGCACGTAGCTGTGCGGAACAATCTGAATAAATTGTATTTTTAAAAGACACGATACAACGCTCACCCACGGCTGACTTTTGGTGGTTTATTTGTATCTCATGGAAAATATATTATTTGCGGTTATATATCTAACCATTTACATTATGTAAAGACACGGAAAACATGTATAAAATAGTGCGGAATGATTGACGTTACTAGGAGTATTATCAAAAGATCGTCAAAGAGTACATAAGTTATTAGTGGGGTAACTAAAAAAAAAATGACCTCAATATAAAATGGAAAAAAAACACTGGGCCAAGATTCAAAATAGAAAAAATTATTCGTATCCAATGCAAAATAGAAGGGACACAAGGGTACTTATTATACTTCCTATGTGTTCTATAATATATATCTTTATATTGTATGCACCCCATTGGATGTATTGGGGTAGTAACGTTACTAAGTGTGGTGAACTGTAGTCTTCGAAACTATACGACCGAATATTGATAATTCAATGTTTTCTTTGAATCATTTTCCTATTTTGTCCAAAGAGTATTAAATATTGATCAAAATTTATGGCTTACGTTATTGAAGCCTAACCTGTTTGAATCTGAAAAGTATGGTGATGATTCGGTGGTTATTGCTTGAGAATTGCAATCAACTTAATTTTTTCTTCTATTTTTTCAACAAACATAAATTATTTTTTAATTTTTAGTGAAATCACGTTTTATTTTGTAGTTCAGTTGCGATTTTACAGAACATACATACCTAGTTCCTTAACTTAATAATTAAAATAAATTATATAAATCACTTGGAAATAATCTTTTTATCGATAAAATAGTCACCACCGGGAGTCGAATCAAGATCTTTCTATTGCCGGTAGACAACTAGCAGAAAGTATTTGAATGTCGACGAGCGTGATTTGCGAATTTGCCAGTCGAATGAATCACTGGTCGGGAGCGCACCACACGTTCGCGTTTGAGCAATATTTAAAGTGCGGTAATTCATTGGTTCGTGTGCGTCGAGCTTTTTGTACTCACTTTAATATTCGACGAGTAAATGATGGGCCGAGCACTCAACTTATCTGGTGTTGAGTTCAAAAGTTCAGACAATAAAGGACAATGATTAACCAAACTCCTCCGAGACCATTAACGTCAGCAGCATGTGGCTCAAGTTCGACGTAAAATTATGCGCAATCCGCGTTAATTGATAACGAAGATTGCAGCCTGTATTGGAATAAAAAAATCAACAGTGCACGTTATTTTGAAAAAGAAACTACAGTTTCACTCATACAAACTGCAAATCGTGCAGTTTCTCAACGAAAATCACTATTCTTTATGTGAAACCTTAGCGAAAGCGATGCTGGAACGTTTTGGAATAGCACGAACGCTTGGAAACATTTTGTTTACTGACGAAGCACATTTTCATATCTATGACTATGTTAATAAACAGAACATGAGATACTGGTGCCCCGACAACCCAAGGGAACGTCATCAAAAACGTTTGCATTGCCCAAAAACGATAGTATGGTGTGAAATTTCTGCCCGAGAGATAATTGGCCCTTATTTTTTTAACTAGCGAGAGACAGTCACTGCTGACGTGTATTGCCGAATGATCGACGAGTTTTTGGTACCGCAACTACAGCTGTTTCCCGGGTTCAACAACAGAACATAATTTCAGCAAGACGGGGCCACTCTACACACAGCTAGAGTTTCAATGGAAAAGCTGAGGGGATAATTCCCAATAAATTAATTAGCAAGTATGGAGACACCCTGGGCACCTCGGTTACCGGACCTTACACTGTGCAACTTTTTTTACGGGGATACCTTAAGTCGAGAGTTAACAGCAACAATCCTCGAACAATCCAGGCCCTACCAGAAAATATCCGCCGTGAAGTTGCTGCCATTGAACCAATGCTTTGCTCTCGCATGTTCGCAAATTTAAGAGTCCGATTACAAAAGTATCTTGAAAGAAATGGAAGGTATTTAAACGATATTGTCTATAAAACGTATTTAAACCGCATCGTTAAACTCCGTTTTGTATAAATAAAATATGAGAATAACGTTGTAGTTTAAACATGAAAATTTTCCGCTGTACACCATATATATATTTCGTTAATTGTATTATGATTATACATATTGTTAAAATCTCCTTAATTAATTAAATAAATGTATTTGCCCATCAGTTTTTCATTCAGAGATTCAGAAAATGCTATATCCTTCTGTAGCGCACATAGCTGCTCAATATTAGTGGGGCGTTTTCCTTCCTCTTAAACGGCACGGCTTTAAAATAAAAGATGTTCTCTGTTTTTTTTTCAACTACTTCTTTTTACATTGATTTCATTCAACATTACGTACAGATATTTGAAAGACTTTTATTGTATGAACAAGACCTCAACATATTCAAAACAGTAATACATTGTACTTATTGCTGACTTATTCATTGAAAAACCGTGAATTTTTTTTCATGGGGTCGTCGATCAATTTTCCGCAAACTACGGCCTGTGAGCCATGTCCAGTCCTCGAGTGATTTTTATCCTCAAGTGAAAACTAATTCGCTAACTCTTAAATGTAGCCTATAAAATATCTGAATTAATGTTTGTAATAATCATTTTCATTATCATAATAAACAGCTGAATGAAGGCTTCCCCATAACAAATATTATACAGGGTGTTACAGATCTAGTTCACAATATTTTATAGGTGGATACCTGACTAAATTGCGAGTCGTGTGTATATTAATGTTTCACTTGAAAATATAATTGTTTGAAATTTTTACAAAATCATGTTATCCATTATTAATCTATAACTTTACTTCAGGCCCTAAATAATTTAACAAAAAATATTCTCGCCGCTCGAAATTCGATGACCTATATATTTTTTGTATTCAATATATAATTTGGAATCAATAAAATATTTCAATTAATCGTAATAATCGCATACTTAGGATTTTTTTGAATGCTTATATCTCCAGCATGTCTGAGATTAAGCACATATTCCTAGAATAATTTCGACTCGTAATTTAGTCAAGTATTCACCCATAAAATATAGTGAACTATGTCTGTCATGCCCTGTATATGTTGAGTAAATTGTCTTTATGTTTTTTTTCAATAATTTTTTTTATTGTGTTCCTAACATATTTAGTATAAATTTAAAGAAAATGTGATATAATGAAATACATGATAACAATCAGAAATTTAATAAATTATCTTTATTCATGAAAATCAGTTCAAAAATAAATAAATATTTATGAAAATCATTTATTTTAGAAAGGAGTTATGTAGAAATTTGATTTAGTTAATTTTGGTAAAATATTAAAGAATATTGGGATATTTATTGTTTATATTTATAAATGATGTGTGTCGGTATTATGAATTACCAATAACAAGTAAAAGTGCACCCGCACGGGTTATCGTTTGTTTCGGATCCGCCAGCCAAGTATTGTCGCCATGCGTGGATACAAATGCATCTCCTAGTCGAGAAGTTGTTGGCGCAATTTTTTAATGTCTGTTGAGAAGGAATATTCCCAGGAGTGTTTGCCCAGCTACAGCTGAGAGAGCACGGACACTGGGGAGGGTAGAGGTAATTACCGGTCATGTATTTTCGCCATGAGCGAATACAACGGCAAAACCTGTTTGCAGGAGTAGGAATACTTGCGCAATACTCAAAAAAATCTGGAGAAGGAGAGAATCCTCCAGGTCTCTCCTCGATTTCTTCTTCAGTATCCTGTGCCTTCGCAAGCTGAACCTGGAATAAGTCATATTTTAAAAATACTGACCAGAGACTAAACATATTCCGAAATCAGAAAATATGTTAACTTAATGTACCAGTTTTATATTTCATCGTAATTATTATCTAAACATGTAATAAGAAAAGAAAAAAACACTTTGTTTAAAATCACTATTTATCGATACATCAACATGTTTCAAGACCTACGGTCCCTTCTTCAGGAAACAGTATATACTAAAATTAAAAATGCAAGCATAGACAAAACAAAACTATAAAAATATAAGTGGTGGGTAACTAATTAGGATCTACTATGAAAACGAATTTAAAAGATGACATTAGCAAAAAGGATTTGATTTTTTGTAATATTTAATTAGCTTTTAACAGTTTTTCTTATTTCTAAAATTTCATATTTTTCTAACTATAAAAGCCTAATATTTGTATGTAAAATTTCTAAACCCTTGTTAATGTCAAAAGAATGGTGTGTTTTCAAAAGATGATTGGAGAATTTAGAATAGTTGTTGTTATTTAGAGATCTTAAGTGCCCCTTAATTCTAATATCAAAAATTTTGCTAGTTTTGCAATCATTGCAAATTAATTTGTAGACACCCCATTTTTTTTTAATATCGTTCTTATCCATGTTATTTAATATATAATTCTTTAATTTGTTATTAGTGTAAATAGCTGGTTGTATAGAATTTGGGATATTTTTTATTATTGAATTTTAAGTATGATTATTTAAAAACACGATTTTTCTCCACTGCTTCCCGCAATCAATTATTGGTGGGTAAACATATGATCTGATAAACTTTATCTTATACTTTTTGTTTGACAAATTATCTATTAATTTAATATTATAACCATTATTAATTGCAATTTATTAAATAATATTTAATTCTATGTTGAAGTTATTTATGGATAAGGGAACATTAACTAATTTACTAACCATGGAATTATCTATTGTTATCTTTTGGACCAAATAAAGCACGAAAATAACAACGGGTAATGTTTTCAATTTTTTTTCTAAGGCCAATATTAACGGAGTTACGAATATTCAACAGGCGCCATTTTGAAATAAGATAGTGGAGCAGGCTAGTTAACGAACTTAGCGAAGATATCTATCAGATAAATTTTTCAATTTTTTTTTTATTAAAATTTGGTAACACATGCCATTGTTAAGTCGTTATATAGGTATATAATGCCTTGACATATGTAGAAAATTTAAATCCCCCGCAAACAAATACAGTTATACAGTAACTTTTGATGCAAAGCCTACCAGAGGCAAAACCTTGCCGAAATATCGACCGAGGTATCCTCAAGGATCTAATCTAGAAGAAACCCCAGTTCCATGTATATACATATGTACACATACTTTTTTAGCCGAGGGTGGTTTCGAGGTCTCATAGTCAAAATCTAAAAAAGTAAGTTGCGTCGTGAGATCCTCTGAAATAGGGGGTATTTCTATTGAAGTCTACATAAAATAGACTTTATTTTTTATTTCATTAGTTTTCTTTGCACAAGCTTTAAAGGGTCGTGTAGTACTTTTAAAAATAAATGTTTTATGCTAGCAACTAAATTCAATATTTATAGAAAATCTCTTGTAATATCAGTTATATTCCCAATTTAATCATTTATTCCATTCCAAAACACCTCGGAATATCCTATAAAGATACAATTCACTTGATATCTTTATGCCGTTCATATACTTGTATACTATATTTACCAACAAATAAATAAATAGCTAATATTTAACATAAACTTGTATGAGAATTAAATATATATTATATTGAATAAATAATTACCAGAAGGAAACAGCTCAAGAAAATAAACGTAAGTTTTAGAGAAACCATTTTTTTGGATTGCTGAAGGCCTTTACCTCTGACTGATGATGAAGACTTCAATGCTAAGGCTTTTATATGGCATTCAGTTTTTTAAGACATCATTGTTATTTACTTGAGGCGTGCAATCATATTTAAACACATGCAGTCATATGCAAGCAGGTAAAAGGTTCACCAAAACTTTTTTTTAAATTGTACTGTTAAGAGTGAATTTTTTTATTTTGAATAAATTATTTTAATATTTATGTTTTTCACGTGGTAAGTGAATTATCAAATGATAGATGATATCATTGATATATTTAATTTTCTTTCATAAAGCCATACTGAGTTTACCAGTTTGAAATATTCAATCTACCAATCGTTATGAAATGTTTGGTGTGTTTGTTGGTCTAGTGATTAAGACACTTGCCTTGTGGATCCAGTAGTCGGGGGTTTGAGCCTCATTCCAGGAGACCAGCGAGTTAGTCTTGTTTTAATAACACAAATGTTTAACTTAGTTCGAAAATCGTAATAATATTGAAGCAACACGTATTCTGTTTACGCATCTCTATTTAAAGAAGTAAAAAAAAAAACATTTGTTAATTCTATATACACATACGAATTTAACTGTTTTGCAATAAAATTTAGAACCAACATTGTTTTCAAAAGAAAGATAAATTTATAATTTTATGCTAAAAATATTTTTTTACTTTCCTTATAAAAATATGTACTGGAAGAGAAATTCTGTTTTTGTTTTTGTACATTTAAATATTGTAAATTTATTGTTTCAATTTTTATCTGAACAGAAGTTGTTTCCAATTGTTCTCTTAAATATTGTATACCTACTTAATATAATTTAATTTGAATTAATTTAATGTAAGTCAATTGTAATAACGATCCTGCAGACAAACGTCTCGCAAGATGCTTAGGTGGGATAAGATTCCGTGGACTGTGTCGAGAATAATATTGATCAGTGGACGCAACCCGAATTGAAAGTCTGAAGGAATATAAGGGCAGATGGATCTGGCCTATCTTGCTTTAAAGTCTTGGGTTGAGAGTCATCTTCACCTCCTGTTGACTAGCATGTTTGTTGTGCTGAACCGAGAGATCACTGCACTTCCGGAACTATTGAATACACTTCCTCTTCGTGGTCCTAGCGTTACGCACGGCGCAGATGTAGGACAGCAGAAAAAAGGCACAAGATCTTGATAGTTCACGGTCTGAGCGCAATCTGTCCTTCAGTCGGCGAAATCGCAAGTAATGAGTTGGCCAGAGCGGGAGAGGTATAGATTATTGGATGGACAAAAAGGACAGGGAATGAGTATTCGACTTGGGTCAACACGCTTTGTGGGTCTGTTTTTTGGTTATGTAAATAAAAACGTGAAAATAAAAATATTTGTGTACTACTTGCGAAGAAGAAGGGAGCAATTCCATACTACAGTTTTATGTATATTATAAAAGTTCTCTCACACTATTTGGGGCCTGTTTATGCCCAACAAACTTGTAGCCATAATATTCAGACATAGCCTTCTACAAACCTGCAACTAAAATGAACTTATATGTACAATATTTTAGAAAATGTATTTTCGTAGCCCTAGTCCGAGCATACTATTTTCAAAGTGTGTACATTAAAAACCAATTAATTTGTAAATAAATTAATTTATTGCAAAACAGTTAGAATGGACACATTTATTATAAATTAAACTAAAGGTGTGTTTAGTAATAATATGTAAATTTGTACAATAAATGCAAATGAATCTATTTTTAATGACATATTTTAACCCATTATGTACAAAAAAAAAAACAAATCAATATTATGTTGACACAATAATGTCACGGAGAGGTCAAGTCTTCTTCTTTCTCGTAGGTACCTCGTGACTGATGATCGCGGTCTTGTCTCCTCTTAACTATACCTCACTTTTCTCAGTATCTCACAGATCTGAGAGCTGTGAATGCCTGTTGCTTTTTCTACTTGGTTGGTTCAATGGGCGGAATATCATGCATTTTCTCTCCATCCTTCGACATGGTCCTCCACAACAAGCTACTCCGATTTACCTTCTTGCAAGATATGTCAAAAAATTTATGTATTCGCTTCAGACAAATAGTTGAGAATCTTTCATTGATATGTAGATCCTGCAAAATGAAGTAATTTGTGTGACTTTTTGTCCACATTATGCGCAGCATATATCTCATCACCGTATCGCAAAGACATCAATCCACCTCTTTTCTCTTGTCTATAGAGTGTACAATTCCAAAACTTACAGAAATATTAAATATACCATAAACTGTGCAAGTCTGACCATAATAGTACTCTTCACCATAACTATATATCGTTTGATTTCTGGCTTACTGCTGTCGCCATCAGTAATTGCAAACCCGAGATAATTAAACTCCTTGACAATTTCAAGGTCCAAAAGAATATTCGTCCAGGAAAGCTGGATGAATTATTGTTAGCTTCGTTTTTTCTTTATTTATCTTAATAAATGAAAAATTATGAAATATTGGAGCCATTTCTTCTTCTGAAGTAGTGATTAAAGTGATGTCATCTTACTTATTGTAAATCTACTGTTTCACTGTAACATTCCGGTTTTCGAGTGTCTTTCTCGTGATGTACTCTCTACAATAATATTTTCGCATTTTAAACTTTTTACAGACGGAATTGAATTTAACTTCGGTTTATAGTCTGTTGAAAGAGGTCTAGTAACACCTACATTAAAATAATAACACAATATAAATAATTCAATAAGACTTTTTCTCTATTTGTGTGACCCCTTTAACATGAAATATAGACACTTCAACATTTTATATTCATGTTACTAGACTTCTATTATCAGACTTTAACCAAAGTAAAATTCAATTAATGTAACAAAATTGTCATATAAATAATTTAACTATAATAACTTATTTGTCAAAAAATTATACATAAACACTCAGGTTTTAGTTATTAATGTTGATCGGTTTGGAATGAAAACTCCTTCACAGGAAAAAACAAATCTCATATAAATTACAAATACATATATGACAAATGATATCTTTGAAACAAATAAACCAATTTTAATAAAAAAATGATTTAATTAAGTTTTAGTGAAAGGAAAGTGAGTCAAATTACTATACATACAAGTATAGCCATTTGTGATTTCTATTATAAAATGATTTGTCGTTTCTATTATAAAATGATAATATTCTAAATACATATCTGATTTCGGTAAAACGCTAAATGCTGTCCAAAAAAGTTTTCTATTATCAAATTAAAAAAGATCTGGTATTTTTTTAAATAAATTTCTTTAAAAGTATACCAATTCTAAAAGCTCGGTCTTGTGCAATGTTGCCTCTAACGTGTGCGGGTGTGCGCACGCACACAATTTGGCATCACAAAAAATCACAATTGTTAACAAGACTTCTTCATGCGCCACCTCCTATCGATGGTTGGCGATCATGTTACAGTATGTCCATTTTTCCTGTATAAGATTCAAAATGTTAGAACCACTTTCTAATGTTACATAACCGATATAATCTATTTCTACCCATGCCTCTGCTACCTTCTATCATCCCCTGCATAACGAGTTGTAAAAATCATATTTTTCATATCGTGTTCAAAGAATAGTTTTCCTCTATAGTTGTTATTAGTTCTCTGGTCTTATTAATGTATTTTAATACATCTTTATTAGTAATGTGGTCAATCCAGGAGATCTTTAGCATACGTCGATAAAACTACAAAACTACCGGTAGCCTTATTCTGGTAAGGTAATGTTGTTCTTATTTTCTCCCCCTGTGCACAAATAATAGTATTGCTCCTTAAAATTGCACAAAAGATTTTTTATGCACACCTTGATCCAAAAATAGAGGGAACATTGGTCATGTATGAATTTGATGATTAAGTATTTTGTAATGAAACCAACATATAAATTCAATTTTCTCTTTTTTTCTGATCTCTTGAAATCTGCCTACATAATTATTGTAATTAAAATTACCCTAAGTGATATGTAACTTGTTACCTATTAAATTTTGTGCTAATAATAAATAAAACCCAATTAATATCTACTTATCTAATGGGTTTCAAGCAAAATGAAAAACAGTGCCATTAATCATGAAAAAAACACCTGCAAAGTGCAAATAAAATAATATAATCAAACAAAATGTTTAATTATAACTCTTGAAGCTTGCATTAGTCGTGCTTGGTGGAAACGAGAAAGGTGAACTGTCAAGACCATTAAAATTTCATCCATTTGGAAATGTCTGGTATGTTACAGTCCTGCAGAATGCATATACACCTATTACATATTTACTATCACGCCGTTTCACCGTGGGGGTAGGCAGAGAGGATAGAGCGCCACACTCTTTTGTCCTGACACATAATTCTCGCCTCATTCACATTGTTGAGGCTTCTAACAGAACCATCCTCCATTATCTGGTTTACCTGGTCGTGCCAAGTCTTCCGCAGACGTCCTCTATTTCTAGTTCCATCAACACTTGCGTCATATATCTTTCTTACAATTCTCTCCTCATTCATCCGTTCACAAATACGCCTAAGTGATCTCATTTCTACTGCATTCAGTCTATTTTCATTCTTTTTTTGCCAGCTCCAGGCCTCACTTCCATACATCAGTGTCGGCACCAGGATTCCATTGTACACCGCTAGTCTTGCCTCGGTTGACAAATTCTCGTTAGATATAATTCCATTCAAAGCGCCGTTCACTTTATTCCCTGCAGTCACCTATTAAAGAACAAATTAACTTGAATTAAATACAAAATAATAGTTACCCATTTTGATGTTCTATGAGTACAATTATTTTCATAGTAACATTGTTATTCAAAGTAAAGAATATGTATTTAATTTTGATTAATTTCCCTAACTTTCTAGTTACACACGGCTAATTTGAATGTACGACTGGCCCACACCATAATTTAATTTTGCATACTGTTTTATATTTATGATAGTTCTTTATTTTTTACTAGTGTATGCAGAGTGAATTAAGATGTTTTTTAGATTATTTTAAAGAAAATCTGAATGCTATTTAAATGTTCATCTGCATACATGATACAAGTATTGTCTGCGAACAATGTTATACAGCAATATGCATGCCTAATACTGTATAGCGTTCTGGGCCAAATATTCCAAGTGTTCTGAAATACATACATGCTTATTTTAATAAACTCATTGTCATGAAAATCAAGTTATGTTAATATATTCAGTTAAAAAAATAAGGACTAGATGTCCTGGCGCCATCTAGCAGGTTCTACTTGAAGATATTTGAGAAACATTGAATTTTATAAAGATGGCCGCTTTTTGGAAAACTGGAAAAAATAGATGCCTCATTAAAAAGTTACTTATAATGATCAAATTTGATAGTATACCGTAATTGGTTAAAGCATACTATCGGCAATTGAAAGTTCTGGGCTTGAGTCCAGGTGGCAACTATTTTTTTTAATATATCATATTACATAAGGCGCATCCCAATTTTATCTGTCACTTTTTAGAGAAAAAATATATTTTGGTTGATAAGACGCATCAGACCAAAACACACACAAAGACAATATTTATAAAGAAGTTCATATACTTAATTTGTATCTAATTGTTATATTCACAATTCATTGTTAATTATTATTGTAAGATGTACCAGCACCATTCAGATCAAATTCAATCGACTTTTTACTGTCGCTTAATTCAATATTGTCTGAACTGCTATTGTCACGCTCTTCAAAAACAAAATCATCTTCGGTACCATCCAATGCGTAACTTGTACCACATTTCCTAAAAGACTTTATAATTGTCTTTTCTTTTACCATTTCCCATGAATTTTTCACCAAAATACACACTTTTGTAATTGTCGGTCGTTTCATTCTTCCTCTTGCTGTCAAGTTGTGATTTGGTTTTGTCATCCATTTGTTTCACTCCTCCCGCATTAAATTTTTAAATGGCTTATTAATACAGCTATTTCCATGTTTCAGCTTCTTGGTTGATTCGGTTGTGCTCTGAATTGATCTCACACTAACATTGCGTGCTTTTTTGTTGACGCACCTGGCTGTTTTGCCCATATCTTGTGTAACCATAATTTTATCCCCATTTCATCCATCTAGTCTAGGTTTTCGTACTAATGCATAGCTCGTGCCTTTTCATAAACCTGAAGCACCAGAAAACTAATTCTGTGAAATCAGCAATGCCATTTTAAGACATCTATTGTTTCACTACAAAAATTATCATTTTCATGGAAATGGATATTCTGTTGCTTCGATAATCTGTTACCCAGTTTTTTATCTGTATTTCTAACTCTGACCATTTTGCTAAGTGCAAATGTGTTTACTTAGCAGTTTCAATTGCTCTTCTTGTTTTTCCATTCATGGATCATTTTTTCTGTTGGTGGTGGACCAAAATGTCTTTCTGCTGCTCCATTTCCAAATTTTTTTGCATAATTGCATCTAATGTATAGTTCCCATTAAAAAAGACTCTTTTGTTTTGAATTCATTCTCTAGGTTTATAACTATCAATTTTTTTTTAAATTATAATTTATTTTAGTGAACCATATAAAACCACATACCCACGCTGCTAAACTATAACCATACTATGACCGATTTCCATATGGATACCATACCTGGATTTTTTTAATAAATATCCCCAATGTAATTTATGGGAATCCCTGATTTATTTTTATTACAATCCCAATTTATTTTTATAGGAATCCCTCTGAGTTAATTTTATGTGAATCACAGATTTGCAACTTATCATATATGACATACTTTGAACAATAGGACACCATTTTCAGGAGTAAAAAAGTGCATCTTAAGGTATGAAAAATTTGTTATTTGTATCATTCTATGTTATATATCTAATTTGCTGTAATTATCGAGAAACTCTTCTTCTTCATTCCTCCTCCATGTCAGTATTGACAAATAAATAGTGGCCTCTATCAGATGAGACTCAGTTCTTAATGCTCTTCCAAAAGTCCCAGTTTTGGATCGCCCTAACAGCTAACTTGAAGGACTTTCCAGCTAGATGCAAAACATCTATCCATTGTTGTGGCATCATAGATAAGTGTGGCATTCCTTCAGGTCTTCTTTAGCCTAAAATTGTACCTAGGATAATTTCCTTTTCTAGGCTGTCACTATGACACATAATGTGGCCAAAAATTTTGAAAAATCTGTTCACGACTGTAGATAGAACTTGCTGCGGTCTGATTTGTTGCAAGATTAAGGCGTTTGTGTATCATGCAGTCCACGGGATATACAACATCATTCTCCTGCAATACATTATGAAGCAGTCTATTTTACGCTTGTCGCTATTACAGACTGTCCAAGTCCACGCTATAAACATGAAAATTGGAAAGACAAGAATGTGAACCAATATAATTTTAGTTGAAGTTACTATGTTCTGAATAACTCCACAAATAAAAGTGTAATTGAAAACTTTTTTCAATTCATTGTTACTGAACAATTTATAATTTTAATTCTATTTTAAAACATCTAAAATTGTTTAAAATTTAAAAAATATAAAAAGATTATATTGTCCATGTAAATTCAATACCACTTATGAGCCAATCATTTTAAAATATGTTTTTTGGCGGTTTCGGTTGAACGGCATACACCACATTGATTGGCATATTAAAATTGACCCATAAACTGCTTGCACTCGGCTAAAGTCAATACCGCAAATAAACTATCCCCACTAAAGAAGCAAGCCCTTTTCTGTCCCTCTTGAACATTTTGACAAATGGTTCTTCCGCGGTATTGGACTTACACCGACGATATGTATTAATATTTTTTTTAATAATATTTATTTTTAATACTCATTTTTTAATTGAGTACCTACATTTTTTCTAAGATACAATATTGTACAGACTTAAAATATATCAAGTATGCAAAAATAACAAATTGAAAATAAAATTGATTAACACTCCAATATTATTATTAATATTTTGAAAACCTAGATGACAAAGAATATAAAGAACAAAATCTCTTTTAAGGAGAAAATCTGTGGGAACATGGATATTTATCACTTTAATGTTATTAAGTACATGAAACTTCAAAATTAAAATAAATGTTTTTTTCAAATTGAAATATGTATTTTGATAAATTTTACCAGACATCTTTGTGCATATCCAATGCCATAGTTTTATTTCATTTGAACTTATTTTCCGTAAAAATATTCAATGTAAAATCTCCAATCACAATTATTATTTACAGACAAATTAAATTACTTTAATACACCTCAAGAAAGTTTTTTTAATAAACCAATGAACAAGCAAGAAACATACGCCTTGAAATATATCACTGGTGTACATTTGTTCTAAACATGTATTTATTCTGTTATTTGAGGTGTTATTAAAAATGTTTTCGTTAATTTTATCCCCACTTATGTCAATGTCTGGCAATGCTTTCATATCTCCGGTTTCATCATTTGGAAGATCAATTTCATCCAAATCAAGATCATTCAACATTTTAATTAATCTTCTTATTTCTAATACATTTTCATTTTCAAAATTACTATATGGGTCTTCTAAATATTCATTTTGATCTATTTCATTGTTGATGTTAGGTTCATTTCTCATTAATGTTTTGTCAGATTGATATGTTGCTAGTTTTGATGGATTCCTGGGGCATTTTTGACACAAAATAGTGCATGATTCCTCGTACACACAAATATTCATGTGATTTTCAGTTTTCAAGACATCACATTTGGGGCTATTGTCACACTCCTTAATCCCAAGATTTTCTTTGTGAGGGCTAATAGATGTCATTGATAACTTGTGTAATACATCCGTACACCTCTCATTTTCAAAAGCGAGTTTTTTACAAGGGCTGAGGGAAGTCATTGATATTTTTTTATACACATCTGCAGTATGACTTTCTAACGGTATTTGATGATGTTTATCAAAAATGCTCTCTGATTTCTTTTTGTTCAAGCATTCATTTAATCTCATTTCTAGGAACTCTTTTGTATAATTACTGGTTTCATTTGAGAGATAATCGCTTATCATTCTATCTAATGATTCATCTGTATTTGTGTTTACTGATTGAAGAGTCTCATCATTTACAGAATCACAGTTACATTCAAACATGAATAATTCTTCCAATGCATCATCAAGTTCAGTTCCAATTATCATTGAAACATAATTATCATTTCCTAAATCACCACACTCCCTTGTCGTCTGCGTATTAAACATATAGTTTTTTTTATGCTGTTCTTGTTCCCCTTTCATTTTATAATTTGGATATATTTGTTGAGCCTTGTGTGGGTATTGATTGAGAGAACATCTCTGATTATAAATTGATGCTTGTGATTGAATCATACTTTCTTCTATCAATACCAAATCGATAGTGATTTCATCAATTTTCCACAAGTGCTCCATATTCTATAGTAAAGAGTTATATTTTTAATTTATTTTATTCATTGGATTTCAGTTAAACAAGTTTCCAAATAAATGTTAATTTCACAGTTAATTTAAACTGAATATTGTTAATTATTGATTTTTTCTATTACTGATTATTGGTGATGGATATTACCTAGAATGAATTTTTTTAAATTTTGAATCACATATGTATGGACAATATTATTCATGTGAAATAATTTCTCATATTAACTTTAAAATTAATCAGAAAAAAAAATTGAGATATCTCTGTCATAATTACCTACAGTAATTGGTTTTCTATATTTGTTGATGCAAAAATTTGAATGCCATAAAAATTGTTCCATATCAGTCATACAAAAGTGCAAATTGATAGATACAGATGTCTGAGACTAAGCCAGAACATAGTGTTTTTGTTTCGAGAGCTCTAAAGGACGCTGAATCATTCATTTAAACATTTCCTTTTAGATTTTGAATGTTAAGAAGATTGATTCAACTTCAGTGTCTCTGTGAAGATACACACCATAATTGAAATATCTCCTGAGTTTAAACAGATTTAACAATATTTTTTCTGAAAAATATTCCCTGCTTTCTTACCCTTTTGCTTATATGTCTATTGTGATGTTGACATTTTATTTTTCTTTATAAAAATAACTGGCCAGCATATAAATAATATGTAAAATCAACATAAATTTCACAACTATTACACCATTATGTTTGTTTACCTTATCTACGAATAAAAACAAGAATTTAATAACTTAATAATTTTTTCTCTAATTACAAATGTCAAAAATAATTTTAATAATTTGTGACAAAAAATTTAGATGACATATTTGTATTGGATTCTTTTGTTTGAACATGGTTCAAAATATATTAACTTTATTGGTTACTTGTACATTTTTTAATATCTAGGTACCTACCATAAGTAATATGAAACAATTTTTTTTTTATTGTACATAGGTAAAACATATATGTACAATTACGGTTCAGCCTTGCTAGAACTGCTTACGCTAGTAATTTTATCACGATTTAATATGAAATCCAACTGATGCCCTTCATCATTCAACATTTGCTTTGTCAGATGTTCTAGTTTCCTTCGACCTAAAAACAATAAATAATTCAATTCAATATGGCAGTGAATGCAAAGTAATACACTAATCATTTAAGGGTCAATTTTCTGTGTATGAAGGTAATTACAATGTAAATATGTATTAGGTTTCATCTGCCAGCAAAAGAATCATGACATAAAGTAATAAAAATGCAACAAATTCAGCTGAAATACTGATAAATTTATTTTTTCATAAAATTTGAGTTCTTCTAAATAAATAACCATAATGTTATAAACTTATTTGGATTATTACACTGTTGAATATTTCTATACTATGTGTGTATTTTATGAATAATTAATTAAGTAAAGAAATAGTTAATGGAAATATATTTATTTTGGTCTGTACATTGGATGACACCAATAACCAGTCTAAATAATAATGGCCGCCTACTGAATATATTTACCACTTACATTTCATGCTGGGACATTTAGATTCATGAATATGATATTTCAGTTCTTTGAGTTTTTGGTGCAGAGGTTGCATTTCCGTGTCATAGAATTCGGTTACCCAATTTAGTGAAGCATTCTCTGTTTTATGGTTATTTATTTCTTCTAATTTTATCTTTGAAAGAATCACATTGTTACCATTGGTTTCAATTTTTATGGAAGACCCATCAGTTAAACTAAGAATTTGTTCACAGTTCTGAAACAAGCAATATTAATCATACCATTTTAAGATGATAAAATTTCACTATATGAAAATCTTTCCAAACTCAATGTGAAGCAATTTTTAAGCACACAGAGCACGCAGAATATTCTATTATTGTTTAGCATAACTGTGTATGTAGTATGCAGTATGATGTGTAGGTATGTATGTAGTATTTAGTGTATATGATGTATATAAACTGCTAATATAACGTAAATCTATATTATATTAGCAGAAAACAATCAGTCATGGCCATTGTTTCTGTAAAATCTATTTTTCATTATAATTTATTATCTAAAAAAGGGAAGTGGTCTATTACAGTACTACTTAATCAATTAATGCAAACAAATAACTAATCAGGCATATTCTTAAAATTATTTCAATAATAATGTAATTTATTATTCTGGCAACAATGTCACCTGGCGATATACATAATGTATATTGTTGGATAGATAATTTTTAAGAGATCTCAGAAATTTAATTTACCTGGGACTTTCCTTCATGATGTCTTGAATCTTCATCATTAAATAAATCTGTACTACTTTTATAAGCACTGTCTTGTGAAGCTTGTAAATCTGTATTATCTAAACATGCTGCAGACGTCAGAGTTAATTTGTCAAAACTTATTGTTGAGCAATCTTTGTAAGATTTAATATTCAATTCACTGTCAGACTCTGAACTACCACCTATATGTAAAAAGGCAAATGTTGTCAGTGTCCATCATTAAATGATATTTATAATAAAGCATATTACATTTTTAGGAGATTGAGTTTCAATAAAAAGCAGATTTGTTGGGATGAGAATGTTCATTCATATGGGATGGTGCGAGAGTGATTACAGAAATTATCTGTACGAGGTGGTACACAAAAAGTCACTAAAGAGGTGTTGTGATTTCACATTAGCCACTTAGAATAGCATTAGTTATAGATCTAGGTAAATAAAATTCTGGAGCACACCCACAATACTTTTTTGCCTTCTTTTACCTAAAGGCTAGAGATTTTCAAGAAGCTATAGATTATAAAATTTCCTGAAATTTCCCAACCTTTGGTTAAAAGTTACTAAGTATTTTAGCAGAACACTCATCATTCATAATATGAACTACCACAATGAATTGATAAATATACATTTATTATAGTGAAAGGAGACATATCATTAAGTATATATATTTTTTCTTGCAGGGTTGTTTCCATAAATATACAGTTTTAGTTTCCATAAACATATTTGTTTCCATAAATATATAGTTTTAAAATACAAAAATATTAACATCATGAAACAATATTTTTTTAGAATTGCATTGAACAAAAATATTTATAATTTAATAATGACAAACTGTGAGAGAAGAACAATAGTTGAATGTAAATTCTAATAACACATACTTTTAACTTTCAAGATCTATTTATAATAACTTCAATATTAAAGGGTCTTGTTAAAAATTAATATAAAATTGAAATTTCTGTTATAAAAATATTTATATCTTATAAATATTAAAGCGATCACTGATGATAAATTATTCAGCACCATACTATTTAACTTTTATGGAAACAAATTCTGTCGTCTCAAAAATAGTGTAATTTTTTTGTTTTTATTCACAATGAAGTATATGGTATATTCTAAATAAACAACTATCCTTTAAAAAATTTGATAAACCTATCTATTGAAGAAATATAATCATCACCGGGATACAAACCTGGAACTTATTAAAGTTGATAGACAGGTCAACTAATAAAGCTATAATGGTCCATGTAAAAGTCCCAAAATTTCATCTACATGTGTTTTCTAAATGAAACATCTATTTTTTCACATTAGAAGTGACCATTTAATTATCATGAATAATTATCAATGTCCTAGTGATGACCATACTCTTTCAATAGATAGATTTTTCTGTGTATCTTACTACATAAGTAATTAACCTAAATTTGTTTTAATTATCACATAATGATGTTTTAAAAAATCATATCTTTACTAATAAAATGTGATTCTATTAAAATTTACTAACCTTCATTTGAAGTACATATTTGTTTGGTAGGGTATTCTACAAGCTGTTTGTAGTTTTCCTCACTTTGAACTCCATCAGCTGATCCCTTAATGGTTGATTTTGATGGATGATATTCTTCTTCTAGTGGTTTACATAAATATTTAGTTTTGTCTTCATTTTTTAATACCTCATGATCCTGACTCTTACCCAACCTCTCTTCATTTCTGTGATTCTCTTTATTTAGTTCTTTTGAACAATTTAGGCAAGTTAGTGTTTCATTTTCATCTCGAACACTTCTGTTTTCAATCTTAGCATCTTCCCTGGAAGTCTTCGGTTCTTGCACAATGACTTCGATCGAAGAGTCAGGTTTCTTATAAATTTGCAGAACTATAGGAATAATGCAGATACTGTTATTTAATTGGTGTGATTTACTTAAGTGTGCCATATTAACTAAAACTTTTTATTTAAATAATAGCCATGTGAAGATCATGTCGTTTTTATTAAAATGTTTTAAAATACTTTTCAGACTTCACTGTTATTATTAATTTCCTCGTTAATACATTTTTATTGTTATTTTATACAGTTATTTGGATTAGTTTATTGACACAAAAAAATTTATGAATTCAATTTTTAAAAATGATTTTCTATTCCTTGTTTGACATTTAATAGTTGGTTGTTGAGAAGTAATTAAAGTACTTATATATGTTTATTTATTGGGTACCCAGTACCCATTTTGTAAATGATTTGTGAAAAGTGATACTGCAAGACATGCTTAGGAAGCGTAGCGTAACTACAAAAATTGGGCCCCAATGCAGAATGGTAAAAAGCCCCCTGCGTTGTTTATCCATCAAACAGTAAGAACAAAATTATATCTCATATTGTACTATTTTCATATAATATATATTCGAACTTTGCAACCGATTTAAAAAACACTTGCTAAGCTTTAAGGCGAATTTTCGGATTTTACAGTAGGCTGATCCCTAACTTGACACAGTAGTGGGAAACTGCTACTGTAAACATATTTTTGCAATATACGTGAGAAACGATTTTTAAGATTCAATATTCTATTTCTTACAATGCATTAAAATTAACTTGTTGGGAAATGTATCGATACTCGCAAAAATTACGATTTCAAATGGATTATATTGAAAAGAATTAAACCTCACTGAAAAACACATTTTAATAAATACCCAGCAGAGAGGTCATCATTTTTCAATGTGACGTGAATACTAGGTCGGAAGTACCATATGGGGTGACAATTTACGAGGGTTTATTGGAAAACATGAGCTCAAAATGACAATAATAATCATGACAGAAAACTATCCATCTACAGCAGCCATACTCAACCTGCGGCCCGTCAAGCTTTTATATGCGGCTCGAAACACATTTATTATCAGGAACGTGATTTTAAAAAAATTTGTCATTTTAAATTTTTAATATCTTGAGATACGCACAAACAATCAAACCAAATATCGCTTAACTTTCCAATCGTAACAAAAGCTAAACAATATGGTATTTATATATATATATATTTCTCAAGAAAGCTATGCAATATTTTTAAAATATTTAGCTGCCTTAGCCTAGGAATTCAGGACTTACATTGTATCAAGAATTGTTTTTTGCTTATAGAAAATCCCTAGCACCTAGAAACAGCAAATGTAACACAATTAGTTGCATTGGAATATGATTATGCAAAGCTATTTGACGAATTTATCGAGTTTAAGAACAATACTAATCTGAAAGCTATTTTTAAAGAAAAGAGAGAGGGAAAGGAGTACATCGATTTTTGGAAATAAGTTCCTGAAAAATACAAGACTGTATAAAAATTTGCCTTCCTGCTATTCACTTTGTGCACATCAACGTATCTTTGTGAATCATCCTACTCTAAAATGAAATATGCGAAAAATGTATACAGGAATCGACTTACCGATTCTCACCTTAATGACGTATTGAGGGTAGTATGAAGCAATTATAAACCTGATTTCTTTAAAATAGTAAAAAATATATCTCAGTATCAAAAATGATAATAATTCTAAAATAAACGTTTGGATACATGTTAGTTTTAAGTTTTATTTTTTTTATATAGGGAAATACGCTGTTGATAATGTTTGAGTTGGTATTGGCTGGTATGCTGATAAGCGTTAAATATTATTATCATTCTGTTTTAGTTAAAAATTATATTAGTTGATTTATCAAGTGGCGGCATCCTAATCTTGAATCAAACAGGTTTCAACCAATACTGTTTTTCCTATATTAATTATTTTTTTCGTCATATCAGTATAATATTGCGGCTTGCGTAACTTAGCTACCATAAGTACAAGAAACTTTAGGCAATAAAATGGACTGTAGAAGAATCAAAGCTGTAAGATGTTAAGAGAAGATGGAAGACATACTGTGAAAGACTGTATAAGGATTCAAATGCGGATGGAACTGAAGTAATTACAACAATATCCCCCATCAGTGCAGACCAATTTCCACTTGGTACTGCTTCAGTGTGGAGTAATAATGCGAGATCTATTATTCTACAGGACTAACTAAAAATGATTTTTTAATCATCGCAAATCAATTATACCTTGAACTCCTGAAATCAAAAGCTTTTACTTATATTAAAAATATATAATATATGTATTTTGTTTGTATGTGCCTGAAATATGATTTTTTTTCAAATGTGTTAGAGTAAGGCAGATGTAAGTTTGCACATAAGATTTCGACTACATGCATCTATATAAAGACATTCGTAAAACTAAAAAAACACATGCCAAATGCTTACAGTAGGTATACTAAAAAGCGATCTTCTGAATTTAATTGACTTTTAAATTTGGGCATTATTGAAAGATACACAAAATAAAAAGTCAGTTTCATTTGATAATCAATTTATTTAATAACTATATAAGGAAATAACAGTTCACAAGTATTTTTAACTCTTTATTAATACTGGTTTCTTACAAAATTTAACATAGGTCACAATTTAAAATATATATACATATAACAATTTGATGTCAAGAATTTATAAATAATGAAGTATAATGTAAATAACAATTAAAATTAAATTTGTTGTATTTAACTGCAACAATATCACAATGAAAAGATTCATGAAAATTAAGTAATTTATAATTAACCTCAACAATATTATAAAAATAACATTAGAAATTATATTATTAACATTTTAACACAACAGCACAATAAATAAAATATATTAAAAGATACTACTCGCCTTTGAACTTTTTTCAAATCACTAACCCCATTGGCAGCTTCATTAGACGTGAACTTGTATACGTTGAATAATATTTTACGCGTTTACCCTCGTAAAAATTTCGTAACTCTCGATTAGGTTGAGTGTACCTGCACTAAAAAGCAGTCGGAAATGTCCAGAGCATACAGATGCCTTGAAGGACAAGGGGTGACTTTCAAATGATAGCTGATTGCTGACAAACTTAGACTGGTCGTATTTTACTGTAACTCCATCGAATTAGCCCATCTTTTGTTTTAACGATTGTTCAAAATTACGAACGTCGACAAATAAAAAAAGGGGGTTACATACATTGCAGATCCATTGACATTATTGTGAAGACAATAGATCAATATTTATTAATAGTAGCAAACTCAACTTTTCAGAATGGTTCAAAACATTAAAAGCATATTATTTTATAATATATTTTAATAAACAAAGTTTGTTTGTTCATTTTCACATTCTTAATTATTTATTTGATTTGCCTAAACCGATTTTACCAATGGCAATGTAAGAAAGAGAAAGACTATATCATAGACTATATCTATTATATATTCCTTGTCTATGGCCAGAATTTTTACGGCGCTGTCTAGTGTATTAGTATGGGGCTGTCATCTGTAAATAAATGCATTATGGATAATAACAGCTTAATTTATTAAATCTATATGTAAAAATTAAAATAAATTAGCTTTGTCTTTTGTTTTAGTTTTAACTACTAAGCTTTTACGGTTAGTGAAAGAAAATAAACGTGACCTCTTTACTTGACATTCCATCCACTTCCAGTGAAGATTTGACAATTCCAAATTTGATTAAGACGATTTTATCAACTAATTGAAATGTTTCTAAATTAAGTCTATATAGTATAAGTTTTCATTAGAATAATGTGTTTGATGTTTAGTGTTTGTGAATGTGTTGTGAAAAACACAGTTTCTCTTTAAAGTGTCAACATGAGTAGAAGTTACTACACCCCCAATTCTCCAGCTTTTCAGTACACGGTAAGTTTTTCCACATTATGTGTGGGTCTTTAAAAACTGGCATCCATTGATGATCAATATTTGACGCTCATTCATTTTATAGCATAGTGATGTATAAATTGGTGATTTAGAATCTAAATTGAAAATGATTCTATAATACTGTAGACAATTAGTTGACATAATACCCTAGCGTCATGTTATAATATTTTTAAAGTATGCTCGGTTGACAACAAGTATTGTCGTCAGTGGCGACATAGCCCATGACGAGTCTTGCTTGCTTGTAGGATCTGTTGCTATTTCCTTCTATTAGGTAACATTCCTTTTCCATCACTCCCAATGCAATTGTTCCAACCATTAAGATTTTTAAACATGTCGTAGATTTCGAACTATACCGTTGTCTCCAGACATCATTGTCATTTATGGCGCTGTAAATTTTGTAAAGAATTTTTTCTTTTTAAGATTTTCCCAACCAGATAACAATACATTGTAGCGTAGCCGCTCCGGGAGTCAGCTTTAACCATTCACTTCTCTCTCGGTCGGCTTCTAGAACACAACTCCATTAAATGCTTCTTGCCATAGACTTAATCTTCATCTTAACTTGTGTACTGTAAATTGTGCGTCATACCTCAATAAACGCCATCAACTGTAAGTTATTATCCTATTTCATCTACCTGTTTCAGCCACACACACACACACAAACATATATCCTTGCATACATCTACATACCCTCCACGATATCGTATACAATGAACATAGTGAATGGCTATTGGTGCCGCAGCCTCACATTTAAACAGATCCTTCTGATTCATCTGCCAAACACGCATAAACATCAACAATCTATAAGTGCAATAAGTATAAAGTATGTAGACTCATTCATTAATAACAAGATTTTTAAACATATACTGTAATTTTTGAAAATATTCTCCAGAGCGTCTGCCCAGGCGGTAACTATACCACATTTAATTTTATAATTGGTTATTCCATTAATCTTTTATGTGAAGCTACAAAAGTTAATACTATTTTCCATTTTATTTTTATTTTTAAAACATCACAATTAAATCTCAAAAGGGGTCTATCTGAAATAGTGTCACATTATCCAGTTTCATTAACCCGATTCAATTCAACTTTGCATTCATTCATAGACTTGTAAAGATGTTTTTTTTAGAGGTTTGTTTTTCGAATTGGCAACACTTTTTCCAGTGACAGCCAATTTGACAACTGACAGCTGATTTGGGCTTAGTTTTGTTTGCCATTTCACCATGAATAGACTTACGCCAGAACAATGTTTGCAAATTGTGCAAATTTATTTCGAAAATCGTGGTTCAGTTCACGAAACTTACCTTGCGATGTGTCTATTTTACGATTGACATAATCATTCATCCGAGCAAGTAATTTGAATAACCATAAATCGTATTCGCACCACGCGTACTCTTATTGATAATACACATCCACAGAAATGTTATACAGTGTACACTGAAGAAGCTGTTGCTGCAGTGGAGCGTAGTATTGAGGAGGACCCGAATGAGTCAATTCGCCATCGTGCACAGCAGTTGGAGCTATGTCCATTGACTTTATGGAAGATTTTGCGGAAAGATTTTGGTTTACGAGCTTATAAGATTGCTTGCAAGAATTGAAGCCGCTTGACCATTGTGAGCGTTCAGTTAATGGGTTGAAAATGAAATTGTTCTTGATTCTCATTTTCAACACGAGGTTTTATTCAGCGATGAGGCTCATTTTTGGTTGAATGGCAAAATTGCCACATTTT
Organism: Eubasilissa regina; assembly: GCA_022840565.1. Classification (NCBI taxonomy): domain Eukaryota; kingdom Metazoa; phylum Arthropoda; class Insecta; order Trichoptera; family Phryganeidae; genus Eubasilissa; species Eubasilissa regina. The sequence goes on along the minus strand of JAINEB010000002.1, from coordinate 2,322,049 downwards.
GAGTGAAGAAAATCCACAAACCATTATTGAGACGCCGTTACATCCATAAAAAGTCACTGTATGGTGTGTTGTATGGGCTGATGGAATCATTATCATATTTCTTCAAAAATGATGCCGGCCAGAACGTTACAGTCAATGGAGAGCGCTATAGATCCATGATTACTAACTTTCTCGTTCCCCAATTGAATGGCATTAATGTGGAAGAGCTGTGGTTTCAACAAGACAGCGCAACATGCCCTTGCCACAATCAATCTATTGAAGGAAACATTCGATGAATGCATAATTTCGGGTAATAGATTCCAAGATTATGTGATTTAACACCTTTGGATTATTTTCTGTGGGGATATGTGAAGTTGCTAATTACGCCGATAAACCAGAGATGATAGACGACTTGGAAGCCAACATTCTTTGCATTATTGCCGATATACGGCCCCAGCTGCTTGCTATGCGCGAAATCATATTTAAACACTGATAGCATAAAATTATCTTTCCAGTAAAGCCAATACTATGGCCATTACCACGATTTTTATTTGTTTTATTTCATTTTAAATTTCTATACCTCTTAATAAAATACTCTTTATTATCTACGTAATATTTTTATTTTTATTGAACAAACTTTTTAGGTTAGATTGGCCCAGAAAAGATTAGTTGGTTGGTTTGTGTTGAAATAGATCAATATCTATATCCTTCTTAAACCTTTGAGAGTAAGTAACTACTTATGATTTTAATTATATGAATGAAATGTTGGTACGGGTGTGAAATATGTTATTTTAACAGTATTATATTTATCACTTGGCTCATTATATATTTTTATAACACATCATTCAAGAATGATATTTATCCTTTTGCACAGTTTAACAGTAAATTATTTAAAGTTTCAATCCGTTCCTACTTCGTAAGTTATTACTGAATATAATGCTACTAGTTTTTTTTGCATACAAATTGCATAACGTCAAAAAGTACTGAGTTCTTCGAATCAATATGTATTCAAAAGCATATTAAAATTATGTTCAGGTGGCATCACATTGGATTGTAGAACTTAGTGTGGAATAGTTGGGGGCGAACCATTTAATTGCAATAATGATAGTTAGCTAATGGGTAGAATGTTAATTTATATATATCTCATATAAATAAAAGTCTTGGTTTGTGTCTAATGCTTTCTTTTTAAGGAAACTATTTCATCATATCAAGGCGGAGTGTCAATTTCCTTTGTAGTATGAATTAGGTAGATACATGTGAGTTTTTTGTTGAGATATTTTAAAATTAAAAATTTCAAAATTTTACAATTTCTTATTATACAGCTATTTGAAATGTAAATCTAAATTAATCAAGAATTGTCATGCCAAATTATGAAACCAGGCATAGATTGTATTTTTATTTGATTAATTTATTTTCACATTTTATTAATCACAGCGTTCTAGCACAGGCCAGCCTTTATGTATAACAGAATTACAAATCAATTGGTTTCTAACAGATACACAATATCTTGGACATGGCGGACCAACCCTTAGTATATTGTAGAAAGTTCAGTGATTATTTCACATTCCAGTGCTGCTTTTAATTTTACTTTCAGAATTTAGAGCTTTTTAATTGTGAAAAGTTGAGATATTTATTGTTTTTTCTTTCAATAATTTTTGCAGAATTGTGGTCTACACAGAATGATGACATTGTTTTTTGATAGATATAAAAGAATAAATGATGTATTGGGTGGAAAGTGGAAACAGATAACCTAAATTTTAAAAAGAACCAGATTACTAGAATAGGAAACATAAAATATTCCATGTACTTGAACTGTCACACGCACAAATGATTTGGAAGATACAAATCTTTCTCCCCATCCAAAACTAAAGTTGGAGGCTCAACAATTGTAATATTTTTTTCTCTTGTATCTGTCTGTACATGATTAGCGGTGCACCATGTAATTCTAGTACTGACACTAATGCATAAAATTAACTTAACCAAATATAGTGAAAATGAAGTAATTCTGGTACATGTGGCAGATCCATTTATAGTGGAGTATTATCCATTTATTGAGAAATTAAAGTTAAACACAAGACAAATTGCAGTATAATGAACAGGATTAAGAATGGATCTTTTAGGTGACATTGTCACGTGGAATGTAAGGATGTCCGCAAAAAACTTATTATGACTAGAGAAACCGGATATTGCTAGATGAAGCCTTAACAATTAACAAATCTAGCATGAGAACAGAGCACTACTCCACTATCTACTAATATTTTAAATATTAGCAAGTCAAGAATAATTGTTTAGGGTCCGTTATTTGTTTTCGAGTGTTTGCATTATTTTTTGTTCAAAGTTAGTAGTTAGTTCCAAGTTAGTTAGTAGCATATGAAAATATTATGAATGATGTTAATTTATCAGAAGTCTAACATCTTTGACACTGAAATGGTCAGATTCATATTTATATACAGTTAAACCCCAATTTTAAGTTTTTGAATGGACAAACAAAAAAATGTAAACAGAGGGAAAATGTTAATTGGGGGGTATTAAAAAACATTTAATTATTTTTTTATTGAAAAAATCAAACAAATTTTTTTTTTATGTATGTTTTTTTGTTGCTTTTAAATAGTTCTTTTAATATTATAAATTAAATTAAAGGTTTCTTGTGGTACATTACTAATACTAGTTAAATATGCTTTGAAGCTTTCAATTTGCCTCATGGCATCATCTCTTGTAGGAACTAGATTTATGGGATGAACAGGAAGGTTCTTCTTCTGTCAAATTTTCATTTATATAACTGTCCACTATTTTATCAATTTCCACTACGTCCGATGTTATTACATTGGAGTCAACGTCTAAGTAAGTCTGCAAGGGTTCTTCATAAATTCTTTTACAGCCATCATTGTTATCTATACTATCTTCTAGGCAATTTTTTTGCTGATTCCAGCTTGTAAAAAACTATTAAAAAATACGAATCGTAAAAATTACATAGGTATGAGGATGAAAAATGTGTATGAATGACAAGCAAACACCAATATACTCTTGGCTCTATAGCGAATAGCGAACTGGCTGAACGAATTTCAATTAATTTTAGATGTAAATCGTGGGAAAGACAAATATAAAATAGGGTTTTTGATGTACTGAAATGACACGGGACTGCAAAAATAGCATGCAAATGGAAGGAAAATGTGAATTCCGGGCATGTAAAATCGGGGTTCCACTGTAAATATTCAAGCATAATAAATTTATCTATTGATTTTGCACTTAATAATTATAGGTAACATGCTAATAAAAAGTATTTTAATATTTAATAATGGAAAGGAATTTTTGGTTATGTTAAAAGATAACATTTATTGATTTACATATTGTTAGGGAACGGAGAAAATATAATACAATAGTTTTGGATTTCGAGCAAAAATATAAAAACTAATAATAATAATATAAATTTAGCTTTCATAATAATTATTGAATTACTTGTAGTAACGCAGACCCCAAACGCATGTTCACTATCTACATCTACGTGTCTGGTGCTAAGAAAATGGGATTAACTGAAGGTTACGGGTGCAGGGTTCGAACCCGCAGCCTTTATTTATTTAAAATATATTCTAAATCCTATTTATAATATCCAAATATGAATTTCCGAATTAGGTGGATATGTGAAAATACATTTTTCGTATAGAAAAAAAAACAAGTCTATTTCTATTGTCAGAAATTTAAATTTGGATATCTGTATTGCTGCTCCGCTGTAGGTAGGTAATTATAATAAGTCCTCACATGCAAACTTTGAGAGATATGAACGTCCGCATCCAGTTATTTAAATATGTGCATAATTGTACTGGAATTTCATGTTTGGGGGCAGCGCGTAAGATTACTTAGTTCAGCTTGGAGGCGCGCGAGACCCACGTTTTCAGTGATGTTTACAGTAGTCACGTGCGGTCTACTTTAACAATTGTGTGTACCTTAGTACAGCTACATTTTGTTGCAGTATTGTATTATTAATTATAACCCCATCATTGCCCAATGTCGGACGTTAAGCGCAAGAACAGTGCTGATTATTACAGTTAAGTTAATGAATTTGTTTGTATATAGAGGGCTTATTGTATATATTTTTATTTTTATTATATCATACATTTTACATTGACAAAAAAGGAACAAAAGTAGACTGATTACGATGGAAATGCGCTCGCTTAATTTATTTATTTAGCATGTGTAAAATTTATGTACGGTGGAGTGAGGAATTAACAGATTAGGAATAAATGCAGAGCAATGTAATAAATAAAGGGTCGCTGAGATGGTTTGGTCATGTGGAACGTACGAGTGAGAAGAGGATGGTAAAGAAGATATATGAGGTGAGTGTCGTAGAGATCAGAAACAGATGAGTGCACATGGAAGACCTGGTATGACCAGATAAACCAATTGGAGGACGGCTCTGTTAGAAGCTACAACAATCAAACCAACCAATAACTAAAGAGCATGCATGAGAAGATGTATGAAAGTGAACGAGGCAAGAGTGGCATGCCAGGATATAAGAGTTTGGCGTTCTATCCTCTACCTATCCCTGCGGGGAAACGGCGCGTTGGTATGTTAGTAAGTATATCATATTTGTAGGTTGGTTAATTACTTAGGGCCGGTTGCGTGATCGGTAGTAACTTTTTACTATAGTAAAAAAAGTTACTAAAGTAACAATTTTTGTGAAAACGAATTGTTAGTAAAAAATATCTACTTCTCAAAAGTACACCCGTAGTAAACTCATTTTACTTTCCGATATCCGATAGTAAAAACGGAATTCAATTGTTAGATGGCGGACTTTTCACAGTTCCAAAAATCATCTAACACATTAATACTTTGAAAGTTGCAGTATACGACAATTAATCATTCAACATCCCGGTATTTTAGTCATGAGAGTTCGTTCGATGATGATCTCGTTGTTTAATAATACGAAAAAATTTCACCATCAAAGTGACAGATTTCGAACGCTAGGGGAAAAAATCCATAGATAATACATAAAATAAAACATATTTCATGATAACTTGTCGCGCCTGTAGACATCTCCCCATCTATGCTTTGACAGTAATAAATTGGACGTATCAACAACCTGCAAATGATTTTGACAGTGGGCGTTAGTAAAAAGTTACTACTGTTCACACAACCGGCCCTTATGTTCTATGTATGTTTTTCGTATCCGTCCTCTAACGGGTTTTTCAACATTAGTTAAAAAAGAACACGTTTGCACATATTCGGAATTCTTAAAAGTGTACTACTTTGACATTATATAGGGTGTCCAGCGGAAAATTTTCAAGATTAAATTGTAATTGCTCGTAAATCATCATGGTGAGGTAAGTGGGAAGTGTATTGTTCGACGCGCGTGATGTGCTGATTTGCCAGTCGCAATGAGTCACTGGTCGGGAGCGCACTGCGCGTTCGCGGTTGAGCAATATTTAAAGTGCGGTGATTCATTGGTTCGTGCGCGTTGCGCTTTTTGTACTCACTTTATTATTCGACTCTTACTACCTGGACAGGGTGAATTTCTGCCTGACTGTGATCGAGTTCTGCGACTGAAACACATAAATGTGATATCTACCCTCCTCTTTTGGGGGGGGTGTGTGATTTCTATAGCTTCTTTCTGGCTACCTTTTGAAATTAATGTGACAACAAGTCTCTCATATTGTGCAGATATGGTTCTGGTACGGCGATACCGGAGCTAACCTATGATGGTATTATGATGATATGACAATGTAATAAAGTAAATAAAAATATATGTAATTATGGCGAATCGAAACGTGGGTAAACAACTCTCAAAATGATTCGGGTAGGGTGTAAATAAATAAATAATATATATATTCGACGAGTAAGTGATGGGCCGAGCACGCAACTTATCTGGGGTTGTGTTCAAAAGTTTAGACAAGAAGGGATAATGGTTAACCAAACTCCTCCGGGACCATCAACGTCAGCAGTGATGCCAGAACATGTGGCTCAAGTTCGACGTGAAATTATGCGCAATCCGCGGGAATTGATACGGAGGATTGCAGCCTTTACTGGAATAAAAAATCAACAGTGCACGTTATTTTGAAAAAGAAACTATAGTTTCATTCATACAAACTGCATATCGTGCAATTTCTCAACGAAAATGACTATTCTTTACGTGAAACCTTAGCAAGAACGATGCTGGGGCGTTTTGGAACAGCACGAACGCTTGGAAACATGTTATTTACTGACAAAGCACATTTTTATATCGATGCCTATATTAATAAACAGAACATGAGATACTGGTGCCCCGACAACCCAAGGGAACGCCATCAAAAACATTTTCATTGTCCAAAAACGACAGTGGTGTGCAATTTGGCCCTTTTTTTTTTGATTAGCGAGAGACGGTCACTGCTGATGTGTATTGCCGAATGATCGACGAGCTTTTGGTACCGCAACTGCAGCTGTTTCCAGGGTTTAACAACAGAACACAATTCAGCAAGACGGGGCCACTTTATACACAGCTAGAGTTTCAATGGAGAAGCTGAGGGGAATTTTTCCCAATAAATTAATCAGCAAGTACGGAGACATACCCTGGGCACCTCGGTCACCGGACCTTACACCGTGCGACTTTTTTTGTGGGGATATCTTAAGGCGAGAGTTTACAGCAACAATCCTCGAACAATTTAGGCCCTGCAAGAAAATATCCGCCGTGAAGTTGCTGCCATTGAACCAACGCTTTACTCTCGCATATTCGCAAATTTAAGAGTCAGATTGCAAGAGTTTCTTGAGAGAAATGGACGGCATTTAGACGATATTTTTTATAAAATGTAAAATCCGGATCGTTAAACTCCATTTTGTATAAATAGAATATGATAATAACATTGTAGTTTTTAAAATTTTTATATTATACTTGAAAATTTTTCCCTGTGAAACTCAGTCGGTGCGTAGGCGCTTTCATTAATAATGAAATGAAGAAAAATATATCGGTTTTTTCATATTGATGACGCTTCCAAATTACATCGCTGTCATGGCATCATTAATGGATCACGGTTGCTGGTCTCGGGCTCCGTGCAGCCGGCGCGGCGCCCGCGCGTTCTGCCCGAACAGGTGGGCGGGGGGCGGAGACCGGCGCCGCCTCGCTGGAGCTCCACCCGACCTGGCGGCCAAATGCGACGGCTGACGAAGCACCGGTCTTTACTTCCGTAGCCACTGTCTCATTTCTATTGCGGACTGCGGACTAAACGGTGCCATCTCACCAATGTGCGTTCATTTAGACTTGGCGGATGACGCTATAGATGCTATAGACAAGTAATGTCGAACCTATTACACGCCACAGCGTTTTGGGCGACACGCCAGCGTTCACTAGTATAAGAGTTATCAAAGGACACGTGTCCCGCTACCAGACGTCTACTTGACAACATTCGAATTGATCACTACGTACATATTACAAATGTATTTTTTTTGGGTCTCATTTTATGAAAAAAAAACAATTAATTGAAATAAGCAATTAATTAATTAATTCTTCTATATTTGCAAAATTACTTTGTTGCCTCATTTTATATTAATAGTTATTGAAAATATTTTGTTTAAACCACTATTTATTAATTATTCTACATGTTTCGATACCTATAGTATCATCTTCAGGAAACAATGTATACTGAAATGAAAAAATACAATATTAAAATTTTAGATATAAGAAAAAGTGTTAATAGCAAGCTTATTATTGTAAATAACCAAATCTTCTTTGTAAATAGTCACCTTTTATTTGTTTTCATATTAGTTCTTACTTATTCACCATTTTATATTTTTATTTTTATCTGCTTGTATTTTTTTAATTTCAGTGTACATTGTTTCCTGTAGATGATACCATTGGTATCGAAACATGTAGAATTATTAATAAATAGTGGTTTAAACAAAGTATTTTGTATAATTATTTATTAATTGACATCAAATCAAATATTATGGGTTCAGTATTTTTTCCAGTTAAATTTAAATATAATTTTTTATTTTTTATTATTATTGTAATGTATATTAATAATTATGAATATAATTGTGACACGCCGAGTCCAAAAGGTTTGCCATCACTGCTATAGACCCTAGCGACATTGAAAATGTGAGACGCGATATGATAAATCTCAGTTTTTAATCTGAACACGAACACGCGAAATCAGCTTGAGATAGGTAGAAATACACAACAACTCAAATCCGTGTACACGAAACGTAAATTCGAAACGTTATCTAGAAACATAGATATCGACAACTATGTATTTATTGTGAATGTTTGACAAACAGAAAGCATTAAATTACAAGGGAAAATTCAATTTCACCCAACGAATGGAACATCGATGGTCAACGGACTGATATTTCACGTACAAGTGTGATGTGAGACGCGATGTGGTGAATCTCTAAGACCTTGGTATGTACACAATGGACTACGAAAGCCGAGAGTTGTCTCCAATAAATCTCATGAAATTTATCTTAGAGATTGTCTCGAGTCCAAAATCTCATTCGTTGACACGTGCTACATAATACAGCTCTCGAAAATCCATTCACTATCATTTTGTGAGTGGAAAAATGATATTTGCGAGCACCTACGCTAGCAGAAGTCATTTTTTGAAAATAGTAATTTTCTTTTCTATCTACTTTTAAATAAATAATCGAATTACTGGCAATCAATTTACTTTATAATTTACCTGTCTTTTCTTTCACTTGAAGAGCATTCTTAGCCAAATACATACAAACGAAATATTTTTTATATGCCTTGAATGCGCAACTGCTATATGCCGGAAAGAGCGAGCAGCATGCCAGCCTATTATATACTTCCATCTCTTTTGACGTATTGACACCACGTGACATAGTCACAATCGAACATTATCAGAGTCATAATAACGGTTTAGACAACACGAATGTGACATTCCCGCTTCTTCAGTATTTTATTTAATCTAGCCTATGTTAAGAACGTCTTTCATATAAAATAATTCACAATAAACGTGAAAAGAAGTTTCGGAAAGAATTTCATTAAATTTTCTAAAGGTTACTGAGATATCAACATCTAAAAATAGGGGTGCTTTGAACAGATAACGGAATTATCACAATTGCCGTAGCCGTGGTTGGAGTGTGGAAGGAAAGGACGGGTGGGTAAGTCTCCCCCCTCGTGTAGAGTATGGCTAGTCTAAGTTTGCGCTTTAAAAAATGTGCGCAGAAACGCATTTGGGGAAGGGGTGTGGCCTAATCCAGTGTGTCACCAATCAGCTCCCATTTTAATTAGTCATCGCTTGTTCTTCTAGCAGTTTGTGTGTTTTGGACGTTTCCGATCGATTTTTATTGCAAGTACACTCAACCTAATCGAAAGTTACGGAATTTTTAATATTTACATAATGTTTTCATCATCTTCTTTGGGACGCGGACGAGCACTGTGAGGGCGAGCGCGTGGAATATTATTCAACGTATACAAGTTCATGTCTAATGAAGCTGCCAATGGGGTTGGCGATCTAAAAAAAGTTCAAAGACGAGTTGCGGAAGCTACTGGAATATCAGTACGCTTATTGCAAACAATTTTAAAGGAAAAAGGGACAATGAACACGATTTCTGAAGCGAACACTTCATTTTCTACACCTGGAAAAAAATTAATTAAAAAATTCCCGATATCATGTAGATAATTTCAACAAAAATTATCTTCGGCGAACTATTTATGATTTCCATATATTGTATAAACAAACCCCCACTTTAAAAAAAAATACAAGAAAATATTAATTATACGGGAGGTAAAGAATCTGTTCAGGAAAATTATACGTAAAATGGGATTCCGTTGGCTGAAAACCGAAGACAACAGAAAGTTATTCATGGAAACTGACTTTTTATTTTGTGTATCTTTTAATAATCCCCAAATTTAAAATTCAATTACATTCAGAAGATCGCTTTTTGGTTTACCTACTGTAAGCATTCGGCATGTGCGCCCTTTTCCCGAAGTTTTACGAATGTCTTCGTATAGATGCGCGTTGCCGAAATCTCATGCGCAAACTTATATTGGCCGTACTCTACGTCCAACTCCTCCCGTTTTCACCACTACCATGCTTTGTAGTAATTTCGTTATCCACCCCTTTTCAGACGCATTTTGAAATACTCATGTATATCTACATTAGTGATGAGCTCAAAATCATGAACTGTGAGTCAATCACTGATATCTTTGAGTCACACTCACTATCAGTGATTAAATATCTGAGAATATCGTGATTCATTTTTTTTTTAAATATTGATTCTCTGACGCCGCCGTTTAAATCGATTATCACTTAAATCAGCGGACTAACTAGCGCCATCTATTGGAATCTGTTTTTGTTGCTAATGTTTATGCTAGCTTACTGGTAACTTAATTTTATTTTGTTCGCGTTTTTATTTTACATTTTGTATATATGTGCAGTAATTTTCTACTAATTATTTATGCTACTTACTCATGTCCAGGTTTCTGATGCTTAGATGAACACCGGTCTTATCAATCTGCTTTTCCGGACGTTGTGTTCGATTTTTGTAGGCCGAAGCAGCCATAATTTAAATACAAGTTTTTATCTTGTCTGTTTTATTTGTCTGTTAATAGGGATCTTAGATATCTATATTTATTGACTGTCTTAAAGGAATTATTTCCGGTAATAAGTAAGGGCATATGCAAAATAATAATATTACGTACAGCAGAACACGTCTAACATGAAACCATGGGAACAGAAATATTTTTTCGTGTTAAAAGAATTTTATGTTAAGTGTTAATGCAATCCTCATTTGAATTACTAACAAATATCACGATTCCGTTATCCTGATGAAGCATTCTCAGATGTAACTTGTTTGAAGCAAACAAGCAATACAGCCCCTAAATCTTTGTGTTTAGCCGTTATCATTCTTTTCCTATCTGGCTCAAAATTCCGCGCTCCAATATTATAGTAAGTTGGTGTCTATCTTTGACCAGATCAAGTAGAGTTAGCGATTCCGAATTCATTTGAAATGTATGTTTTCGAAGTTCCTTTCATCTACTGTTTTAAGCAGGTCTATTTTAACTGTAAGCAAAATAGTACTTTGCTTACACTCTAATTTTTCCATTGTACAGATGTGGGAGATAAATTTACGGATTCTGACTAAATACAAAATTCACAATTTGTCAAATCAATAATAGACCATAAATAAAATGTTTATCCCGCCTACGGCTAATACTATATGTTTAAAACGGTAAGGGTGGTGTGCGACAACTGACATCCACAGGGGCGTAACTACGCCAATGCAGCCATTGGGGCCCGCGTTGGACATGGGGCCCAAAAGATTAGTGCCTAATAAGAATACATTTGGTGTCAATACTTTTCCCAGCACTAATGTGCAGTAATATTTTATAATCCACCGCAGTAAGAAATGGAATTACGTCAAATTAGAAAACATTATCGATATATATATATATATATATATATATAAAAAAATATATAATATGTCCGGTTAAGAAGCAGACCTTCGCCGCAAAGTGAAAACCGCTGTAAAGCGAAAATCGCTGTAAAGCGAAAATCGCTGTAAAGCGAAAATCGTTCTAAAGCGAAGCAATAATATTTTTAATTGCGAGTGAATATTATAGGAGACAAGAAATCAATTTTGTTATTACTATTTATTATTAAGGAGAACACATTTTTTTTGTGAAGTTATAATTATTCAGAACGTAGGTCTGTGATATTTTAAATACTAATTAAATGTATGAATTAGAAAGATATACATATAAGATCAATTTTATCGAAAAATATTGTTGTTGCGCTATTGGGGTTCAAACCTGGATCTCTTTCCAAACCGGGGAAGGTCCATTATCCAACTATGCTGAAGCATGATGTAGCGACTGTACTTTTGACGACAAATTTTCGAACCTATATTTACACTTTTCAAATTAATACATCTATCGTTCCAATAGTTGAAATTTTTTCAATAAAATTGATTTTATATTTATGTCTTTCTAATTAATGCATTTAATTAGTACTATTTATTGATAAAAACTATTATGTAGTACTTAATATTCTTATTCTTACTTTGGTAATATATACAGGATTCCTTCCATTTTTTGTCGTTTTTCTTTTCATTTTGCATCGGGGCCCAATTTTTGTTGTTACTTCATTGGGCACCCGTGAATTGATTATTTATTATCGGGTGTCACCCGTGTCAAGAGAAAGTCGTGTCACAAACCGTTAACAATTTGCGGCAGTAACATTTTTGTTCTTCTGAGAAATTAAATCTTTTCATGTCAATTGTATTTTGTTTCATGTTAAAAGAAAATAAATGAATGAAATCACGCAGAATTTAGTAGTGGCCAGAATTTATTTCACGTTAACCGATTTTTCACGTTAAACGTGCTCCACTGTATATGTAATAAAAACATAATTATAATATGTATGAATCCTTCGCATTACTTTTGTTTGTAAATCGCTCACGTGCCTTGTAATTTTTCTTGATTGGTTTTTACCTTTTCGGTTGAATGGGCCGATAAAGAACACCGCCGTATGTGGTGACGGGTTGATAACGAGATTGCCTCGGCGGGTCCTCGGCTATCTGCTGGCCCCCGAGCGCCACGGAGCACGAGGAAGAATGCGCCGCCCGGGGCCATCATCACTGATTTATAAATAGAATGCGGCTACTTGATTCACACTCGTTCGTCTAAATTGGTTCGAAACTTGACTACTACTTTTTTTTTTAATCGTGATATTTTTGCAAGTGGGTAGTTTCACTTTTTATATTGTCTCGTCTTATACACAGGTGTTCCAGATACAGTATTCCATATGGAGCCTACGGTAAGGGTACACATCAATAGCTTAGCAACCCGTTGATTATATCCGAAATTCAACGGTATAGAAGTTATTCGAACTTTTGTGATTTTCGAGATATTTGCGAATTGTCTGTACGAGCGCTGCGATATAAATACGCAACCTATCGTGATGAAATTTGGCACACGTATGCTACGATAATATAGCTATCGCAGAAGAAATCGGATAACCTTATTTTACGCTCAATCGGTTGATATTGCTAGACATAGGTTCCGTTTGGGGGTACTATCTTTGGATATCGCAATACATATCCTTCTGTGCGTCACGCATAGAGAAATTTGAAAATAAACTGATACATTGGAGTGTAGTGTCAATTTCATTGGATATGGTCGATTTTGAATGGACATTTTTCGAGTAGAAAACAAAAGTCCATTTCTACTGTCAGAAAATACGTATATATATATATATATTGTAAACTTTATCATTATTAGATATATTTTACAATTTTAGTTATAATTATGGATTTAATTAAATTAACGGAAGACGTTAATAATAATAATATTATTCACTGGACTCTCTTTTTTTACACGGTGGATAGATTTCACGCAATACCGTGTAAAAAAAAGTATACTAAAATAAAAAATAATGGATAGGTTTTCTTTGTATAAAAATCAATTCAGGATATTAAAAAATAAAATTCATTATTGTTTATTGTATCTTCATTTTATTTTTAAAAAAATCACTATAAAATTCGTAACAAAAATTATTCACTATCAGACATTAGACGGACTTGAGATATCCAGAGCCTGTGTAATATTTCTTTCCAAATTTTCGGTTTTATTGGGTTTAAACAAATATTCTGTTATCGATCGCTGTGACTGTGAGTTCATAAAATGATTTTCAAGTTTATTAGCCAGTTGCATCCCTTCGAGAATTCAATATGCTGTTATTGGACCTCCTTCGTCATCATCACTACTTTCCTTGGGACTGGTGTGCTCCTCTAAACAGTTTTGAGTATTTCTTCCTCGTTGAGAACTCAGCAGTCAATTCTGCGATATGTTCAATCGTAAGCTAAAACCGTACCATGTTAAAAGAGAGTCCAGTGTACTGCGATAAGAAAGAAATAAAATAAAATATTATTTAAGTAATATAATGGTAACAAAAAATATAATAATGCCACAAGGACTCATTCACGGAAAAATGTATTGAATTCATGCAAATAAACTAATTAATTTTTATTTGAATACTTATATATTATTTGGAGAACATATTCTTATTATAAAGTTGTAACTATTCAGAACATTGATCTGTGATGACTTTCAAATAATGAAACGATAAATGTATTCATTTGAAAAAGTGTAACATATAGGTTCGAAAATTTGTCGTCAAAAATAATGTCGCTGTAGCATAGTTAGATAATGCACCTTCCCCGGTTTGGAAAGAGATCCAGGTTCGAATCTCAGTGGCGCAACAACAATATTTTTTGATAAAATTGATTTTATATGTATATCTTTATAATTAATACATTTAATTAATATTTAAAGTTTAGTTTAGCGGCATATCTGTACAGCGAGTATATTCGTCTAGTATGGTGCAGATATAGATATTTTAAATATTGTTTTTCTCAGTATCGATACTAATTGTTTGTGATATGTCGGTAAATTGTCTTTCACATAATTACATCGATTGTACCTGCTTATTCGTAAAACAACCTTCTATGATAGTCATATGTACTGTAACGAAAAATGTTACATCGAACAGTTATCATTTAAATCAGTATGTTACAACGAACCGTATGGAATCATTTCATTGGCCGACGCGGTATGCGAGCGCGACTGACGTATTGACGTGCCGGGGACTCTCCCTTTGACATTTACAAAAGTTTTTTTAAAATGAATAAATGCTATAACGAATGAGGTTCTAGAAACAATTATGTTCCTTCCAGAATACCCGATTGTGTATACGCTTTTACAACAGTGGTAGAAATAATGCATAATAATTTATCAATTAACTGTCTGAAATTTTGACAACCTATTAATTGTCCTTCAAATTAATTTAGTTTATGATCAGGTCGTACGGACGATGACAATTTAGATTATAAATAACTATTTTATTCCCCATGTTTATACGTAATTCGTAAATATAATTATTAGATTTGTAAAATACGATGAGCGGATTTTCTGGTTGGTGATTTATTATTTATAATAATAAATATATATAATCCAATTAAATTTGATCACTATGCTAAGTCTTACGTGGTTCATGCTAATGACTAAAATGTAATCCTCTTCCACCGAAGGATATCTCAGTATGTCCGTACTTCATCTGTGATAAATTATAATATCTTGTCTCGTTATATTTTTCTCGACGTTAATACCGTAAAATATTTTTCATTAGTGACATGTACAAATGTTTTTTTTTTTTTAGTCTTACGGAGAAGATTATTGTAATCGGATCAGCAGGTGCATAAGTCGTCTCAAATGAGACTTCATCGGTGACGAAGGACTTTCTGAGGTCATCATTTAATACCAGATTTTTTATCATTATATAAATAATTTTTGTAAAGTTGTTTTTTTTCTTTTAAGAACTTATTGTATTCAAAAAATAATACGCTCATCATACGTTCAATTTGAATCGTTCGCAAAAAATACAACTCTTTGCTTGTTAACGTTATCTTTTTCTCGCTTTAACAAACGTTTCATATTTGTACTTTTTTTAGTGTTGGTGTGATTATCGTACATACTAATGATGAGGTCAAAATCACGAACTGTGAGTCGATTAGTGATGAGCTCAAAATCACGAAGCGTCAGTCAATCGCTGATATTTTTGAGTCACACTCACTATCAGTGATTGAATATCGTGATTACAAATTAAATGAAAATATTCATGAAGGAATGACATTATAATTCGTGATAAGCGCCATCTAGTTGATTCTGCCAAAACGTTTTACTCATTTGACCCGAAATGCTGAGAATTAGACCCGAAAAATAAACTCACATTTTTAAGGGTTTTCATTCTCTTTGTGACGATATTAAATAAGATATATATTAATTATATATACTAAAATATATTTTTTTACGTAAATGAAGTTTGAATAATAAATATAAGTAAATATGCTCAAAATTACGTTTTAAAAAAAATTATTTCGTGTATTGTGGTAACGTACTGCGCACGCATATTAGTAATGAAACTGTGATCAGTCACAGTTTCCAATCACTGATATTATCGAATATCAATCACAAATCACACCAGTGAGTCAAATAAGTCACTAAGAGTGATCAACTGATGTAATTGAAAATAACGTATGTCTACCAATGTTATACACATATACAATATATATTAATTTTATTAAACAATTTAATTTGTTGTTAGTTTGCTACATTTTTATTTAATTATTTGTACTCGAGAGCTGTGGAATTTGTGTTTTACACAGTGAAAGGTTTTAATGTAATTATGATGAATAGTATAATTGGATACTATATAGGTGTTAATTTATTTCGCATATTGTGGTATTATCGTAGAACAGCGACATAGTCACAGCCTTCAATCACAAATAGCATTGAATACTAATTACACGCCAATAGTAGCAATTTATTTCTCGACTAGTATCTATTTTTTTCTTCCCGTTTCCCTTCGATGATATCTAACTATGTTGTGTATTTTTTTTTGAGTGAACCCTGGCAAAGAAATGTATTTTCCGATGAGTCTAATATGACTTGTTTGGCTCGAACGGTAAATGATCAGATCAAAATGCGTCACTGGATTCACTCTATGTTATGATGTGGGGATGTGTAACAAACAGCTTAGGGTTTAGCAATAATAAACTTTACGTAGGTAATGAAATTAGACAAAAATAAAATAATGAACATTATTAAAAATCATGATTGGTATTATCAAGTTCAAGGACAATTGCACTTTAGTATTAATAATATGCGTCTTTTTGGAGTTTGGACGGAAACAAATTTTAAAATTAAAACCGAAAACATCTATCGAGGTGATAATTTTTGGCACGAAATTTTTTTTTAAAAACTTCCATCGTTTTATATGGATTGCATGGTCTTAGAGTTAATTGATCCAAAAAAAAATGGTCATTAAATTTCTGCGGAGTTAAATATTTTGATACATCTTTGAATTTTTGTCGTTTTTCTTCTTCCCTTTATCTAATATTTCGAAAATAAATAATTTTAAAATTGATATTACGTAGCTAATTTATCGTGTTAGGTTTTTGCGTCAGAAAGTTAATGTGACTAATGGATATATAATATTCATTTTCATTTACTATTGTAAAGATTTTAAAGGCCAGCTGTCATTGTATGTATACATATATGTATCGGCACATAATAAGTTGACTTTCTACGGTTAATCAACGTGACGAAGCGACACTATTCAGCATTATCGACTTATACAAAGTGATACTGATACAAAGTTATCCATATTTGAGATAAAACCTTTCTATGTACAGCAGACGCTCGATTATTGGGGCTCGCATTAACAGGGTTACACATTGTTGGTTAATCGGGGTTGTAAAAAATTCAGAATTTTTAAAATAAAACACCGACATGTTTAAAATGTAAAAATATTTTTTCATTCGACTACATAATATATAGATACCTACCAGAAAATTATACTGGTGAGATTGCGAACACGCCATTGATTGAAAATTCCGATGATATTTGAATATTTACTTTACTAGTATTTTATATTCATCATTTTGTATTTTCTATCAATCTACACTAGTATAATTGGATAATTTTAGGTTTTAATTTTTTTTTCGATGATTTTGTTTTGGCGGACATTATCCGGTTCATTTTTTTTTCAAATAATCGAGAGTCAACTCTGTATGCATTTTGTGACTGAACTATGTTTGGGTACTTTGTCTCCAATCACAGAATACAATTTCCATTGCGTGTATAGTCTCCACGCATTGTTTCTTGTGTATTATGTTTTGAAGTGAAAATACATTAATTGTTGCCTACCGTTACTAAGCTAGTTTACCTTTCACGTGTTCCGCAGGCAACGCTAATCTCATTTACTTCATAGTAAATCCCCTATTGTTATTTGTCGTATTGTTGTCACACAGTGTGCGCCGGGTACCGGGTGGGTACCTCTATACCTCTCCGCGTCCTGGCCTCCTGAGTCACCGTCAGTGAAAATTTCTCCTCACGTTCTCGTGCTGTAATTCACACATTTGCCTGAAGATAAATAAATGGACGCTTTGGATTTTTTTATTTGTTTTTACTTTACACTTAAATTCGTTTAATATTCTTTAGTTAATTGCAAAACGGCGTCAATTCCATTTATCTTCGTCGTTTCTGTTGATAATAATGTTAGTTCAGAGAAACAAATAGAACACATTATATATAATAAATTTAAAAAATACAGCTACCAGAGTAATAAAATAATAAACATAATATATTATAATGCTATAAAAACTGGAAAAGGAGAAAGGAAATGGGATAGTTGACAAAGGTGTTATATTATTTGTGTATTATACTCATTAAAAAGTAAATTATAAGCAAGTAGAATTAGTAATCGGGTCGATTATTTAAACCAATCGGAATCCATCTTCACAGTTGGTGCCGATATTTAAAAACAAATTTACGATGGTTAATTGTTGTTCAAACCGTTATTGTGACTGTGACAATGACTATATTCAATTGTAACGATGATTGACAACTTATTATTACTTACACTGGAAAGTAAAGTAAAGTTTCCAATCATCGTTAAATCTCAGTTACCAATCATCGTCACAATCACATAACGGTTTACGATCACTGGAAGATTACGATTTCCGTTTTATCGATTAGATCAAGAATTTTTCTTTTCTCTCTCTCTCTCGCAGCATTTTTTCTTTATTTATTTATTTATTTATTTATTTTCATGAATTTTCATTTTATTTAAAAGTATTGCTCGCTACTAGTGTCAGCTTAAACATGCATATAATATTATTAGTACCACCGCGTTTTTTTGCTTCGAGGCGAAGTCTCGATCGATGCGCAGATATCTCGCGACCTTTCGTTCGGAGGCCGCCATGACGATTATTTAGTTTGACAGCTTTGATGCACATTCAGTTAATACTTTCTTTGACACATCACGATCTCGCAGAAAAAAATATAAATGTAAAAGTCACATACGTTTTGTTTGAAAAAGCACGTTCAATTTCTGATTCTCGAAATGACATAGTGTCGGCAAGGAGAGTGAACTCAGTGTACGATTTTACTGTGAACTCAAAACCAAATCTTGTAATCATTGATTCTTGTTTGATCAGGAATTAAAAAAAAAAAAAAAAAAAACTAAATAAATGTATTAATTAGAAAGATATACATATAAGATTAATTTTATCGAAAAATTTTGTTGTTGCTACCGTGATTCGAACCTGGATCTCTTTCCAATTCCGACCGACTGTCTTAGCTCCGAACCTGTACAACACACTGTACAACTGGAAATCGTTCAACTCCAATAACATTACACAAATATGGATCTTATATATGATCCGATAGAGTAAAGAGCAATCAGAAGCGTGGCTATCCAACATTCTATCTAACATAATCATTATACAGTGCCTGCACTAATAATTCACTAGTTCTACAACACTCCCACTACATTTATGTTTTAAAATTATTATTTTTTATCTCTCTTTTTATTTCTGTCGAATCTTTATCTTAAATAACACCACAACAGCACGAAAAAAACTGGCTACTTTAACACAGACTTCAGTCCAGCAAAGTAGCCAGGACAACGCTGTATATATCAGAGGTGGAGTCCCACACAATAAACTACGATTATTTAATTGCAATATAATTGTATCATATGTTTATCACGTTATATTATAATATATTCACCTCTGTTACAACAAAAATATGTGATTTGTCCAAAATTTAATAAAAATGAATTGATAATTCTGGCGTCTGCAGTCGGTTTACTCGAAGGTATTTGAGATTCCGTAAAAACAATGTAGATGGCTTTCAAATAATGGAACGACAGATGTATTAATTTGAAAAAGTGTAACATATAGGTTCGAAAATTTGTCATGAAAAATACTGGTGCTATAACACAAAATTGGTATTGTACTTCCCCGGATTGGAAATAGAGATACAGGTTCGAATCCCGGTAGCGCAAAAACAATAATATTTTTCGACAAAATCGATTTTATATGTATATATTTATAATTAATACATTTAATTTACTTAATAAAGTCTAAATAACAGTATACAATATATCAATCACATCAGTGAGTCCAGAGTAGAGCAATTTGTCTCTTCACTACGTTCCGATGCGTCGGAGAGTGCACGTTACCTGACCATATTTTAATTCTCCTAATTATACTTGAGTTATAATATTTTAATGGCAATATCCCAGCATAATCCGTATATTTTGAACGATTTTGTAAGTTAAAAAAATAATTTAATTTTTTTTTTTTTTTACTTTTTCCAAAAAAAATATGAATTTTCCTCTCCCTCCTCAATTTTCAGACATTGCATCATGTTTACGAATAACTTTTACGAGCGCTGAAATATTTCAAGTGGTGTAACCCCTGGATGTGTGAGTGTGTGTATGTGTGTGTGCACGTTGGAGGTCTGTTCTGCGAGAACACGTGATCCCGGAACGTGACGAACAGCTTTCGGTTCTCCGTTGCGTGCACCAACCCGTGATGCTTCGTAACAACATTCATTAATTCTTAATTGCTTGTTACTTTGGTTTGTGAAATGGAATCTGTTTCAAAGGAAAGCAATGGCGTAGCATTAGATCGTTATAATCTAGTTCAATTAGTTAGTTTAAATGATACCTGGCCTCAACCAACGCAAAAGTTTGCATAACGCTATACTAATCTACATTATTCTCTGGTTATCCTCTTTGCCGACCTGCTGTCAACTGTCACCTGGGCACACACACACACACACACACACACACACATACACATACACACATACGATGCTCGCTCCTAAAACAAAAATCGCACCATTCTTCACACTGACTTTATAGATACTTGGAAGCTATGACCCCACTAGGCTGCGCGCACACAAATTTTAACAAAATCGTGACTTCTCAGTAATATTTTTTTATATTATTTTTAAGATTGGCAAAATCAACTTTGTGGTTAAAATCCATTATTTTTAATTGTTAAATTTGTTTTAATATCCACGTAATGTATTAAAATACAACTACCGGTTTCGGAAAATATAATTTTCCTTATTTCTTAATTCTTTACATTCCATGTAAATATTAGTCGAGTCACATTCACTTAACAACAATATTCCCAACACACTACTACTAGGACACACTGACGTATTACACGCCTTCAAAAAACATTGTATGTATAACAAATTTTTGATTTGTCGTTAGTTTAACTTCAGCTTTGTAATCATCATAATACACAAAAACTAACTACTAGTAAAAAAAATTAAATTAAATAAAAAAATACGCTTAAAATATAGAACGGCTAATTGAATATATACTATTGTTTCAGTACAGCATCAAAAACATTACATTTAAATCTGAGCATTGAACTGAACAAAATATCGACAAGATATTTACGTTCATTATTAAAATATATTTTTTTATTAGGTAATTTTAATTAATTAATTAATTAAATACATCTACCGTTTTCGAAAAATACCATTTTGTGCTGCATTTTATATTGGTAAAACGGGTAGAAATTTTGATATAAGAGTAAAGGAGCATTTGAGATGTTTAAACAATAGTGGGTTTTTAGAATTTGCTAATCATTTAATAGAAAATGGTCATGGTTTTGATAAAAAAATGGAATTTTAAATTTTGCATATAGACGGTGTTGGTCACAAATTAAATAATTTGGAATCGTTGGAGATAAATAAAGCGTGTAAAACTAATCAAATAATTATAAACAACCAACTAAATTTACCTACGAGTCACATTCTAAATTTTTTTCCTAAAAATTATTCGAGTAAATTTGTATTAAGTAACAATTTGAGTTTAAACTAAATTTATTTTTAAAATAATTGTTTTTTTTTTTAAATAGATTCTGGTAAAGAAACAATAATATGTTTTTAGTTAGTATTGACATCCTGAAGAAGAGAATGGTATTTTTCGAAACCGGTAGATGTATTTAAACTCAATAAGTGGTTAATAAAACAAAGTTAACAAATAAAAATATGAATTTTAACCACAAAGTATATTATTATTAATATTTAATTAATTATTGGTGGTCTTTATCTATTTTATGTTGTTCTTTTTATACATATATATTTATTTTTTTAAATTTAACGTGTTTAAATTGTATTAAATATGATTTATACGGATAAATAAATAAATATATTTTTAAAGAAAACACATTTTCGTTGTGAAGTTGCATTTCCAATTCTGTTGTATTTTAATACAAATTAAATTAATTAACTAAAAAGACGTACAGAAAAAATCTATTTTATCTAAATAACATTTAGTTGGTATTATTCTAAATATGTATTTGGATTGCTGTAGCGGAATGGTCAACTCGTTTCCCCGGGTAGGACAAGGTCCAGGTTCGAATCCCGGTTGCAATTCATCAAACTGTTAACGCTTTGCACAATATGAAATAATTAGATACGGACCTTCGATATACGATTATAACACCGTTTTAAAATGAAAAACACTTATTGATTTTTATTTATTTATCTGACACGCGAAGGTATTTTTTTAAAGAATGTTTTATTTTACTATTTATTTATTTATTAGACACATAATATATATTGTGTAGCTAAAAAAACAGTTTGTTACATAAACCCCTTAGAATAACATTTTAGGCTAATTTGAGTTATTTCGTGAAAAGGGTTCCAAACGCATTATTCTATATTTCTTCCATACACACCGACTCTATTTAACGGATATTAAATGAAATAGCAAGAGCTGAAAGTTCCAACTGCATCAGTTATTTATTTCAATTTATGTTAATTTACAATGTTTTTATTTATTTTTAATTTCTCTCATCTCACAGTAGTCATTGATAATACTGAATATAAGTTAAGACCTTATACATACTAAAAAAAATATATATATATTAATATATATTGAAATTCAATGCACACTTTTGAGCTCATTATCTCAAAACAGTGTCAGTGTCAGATGGAACCTTGTTATTCTGAGGGGTCGACATAATTGATGTTTTATAACAGATTTTTAAAATGTATTGCCCAACTAGGCAAGCCTGTTTATGGCAAATTGGCTAACAAATCATATTTCACAAACCAATATAACTCATTAAATACTAAGCAAAACACAATTTAAATACAAAATTAATGTACATACAAGGTAAAGTAAAAGTGAAAATTTATAATATCAGAATAAAAATATGTACTAATGTGCAATACAATATGTATAAATAAAATGTAAGCACATACAAGGTAAAGCTAATTGAAAATATATATGATTTAAAATCATAATACAGTATATATAAGAGTACATTGTAATTGGACGTACACTTTGACCCACTTGTGGAAAATGGTTCGCTATCGCTAGTCTAGACTATCGGGGCCGTCCCATAGCCAATCGCATTAGTTACTTTAATTTCAATAATTGTTTTAGTCTAGTCTAGTGTCTCTAGTCTTCTAGACATTCCATAATCAAACGCGTTAGACATATCGGGACGTCCGAATTTAAAGTGTCGTAACATAATCTCTGTGAAACAAGACTACTCTTGAATTTGGTCAAATTTTTTTCTCAAATTTTGTGCACGTTCCGTGTTTTGATTTGTGTAGCAATATGGAAAATGTTTTTTGTAGTAATAAACAGGAAAGCCGTGTATCATCTGTATTTCCGCAAAATAGCTTTAGTACTCTTCCTTTTTCCCGCACACATGCACGCGTATTAGCGTAAAAGCTTTTTAGCTTTCCGTGTAGGCGCGGCCTGGGCGGGCCTTGACCCCGGGGTCGCGGCCGCCTAACTACTTTTACTTACAGGGGCTCTCAATACAAAACTTATATTTAAAGAATATCAAAAATTAAAAAAATAATAATAGGGTCTTTAAGTTTGTGTTTAATAATAGTAGTAACCAAAATTTTATGAGTTGTAACGTACTCAGATTTAAATTTGTTGGAACCAATATTTCCGCTATAAAGATAGAAATATTTAAATTTGACAGACTATGGCTTGATTCGAATATTCAAATAGATACTCAAGTCTATTTTTGAGTATTTTGATATCAATAAATATTCAGAATGAGCTAGCTTTGGATTATTAAGTGGTTACACCCTATTCTACATCCTTGATAATATTATAAAAAATATGTGGTAAAAATTGAATAGATCTCGAGATATTTTATCCATCAATTTAAAAAAGTTCTTTCGAGAGAAACGCAATAGAAAAAGTACCACGTTAGCGTAAAATCAAATATTTTTTTATATTATCTTCAATCTGCGATTCCTGGACTATAAATAAGGCCTTCCATTGATGTTACGATGTCTTCTGACTCCTTTTGAGCTGCTCTTTTCAACTTCCTGACCTCTTTGGTGTCTTGCTGGGCTCTCATGTTGGTTATCGATATCCGCTGGGCAAGTTACCAAGGCTCTGCTCTCAGCCGCGTTCTCTTAAAATTGCTATAGCTCCGGTAATAATAGGAATTTTGATATGTTTAAACGCTTAAAATATTCTTAAAAGTATAAATAATAAAACCAGCCAACAAAAATCGATTTTTTTTAAATTTCAAAGTGGTGTAACCCCTTAATGATTCTCTGAAACTGCCCGATTCCGTTACCTGAAAAGATTACGTCATGAAAAATTTCCTTATATCTTGAAGAGATAATTGAAGGCTTTGACGGATACAGGTGGCATGCGATATCCTTATTCTGTCACAGAATAAGTAAATACAAAATGGATGAAGGGTGCGCGTGACAGATATGAATCGGTTCTTTAGTGGATAAATGTGTTACTCATATATTATATAAAAACGAAAGTATGTACTTCTGAACTACGAGGCGTGTCCGTAAAATAAGTTCCACGAATTTTTTTCACATAAAAAAACTGGTTTAATTTTATAGAAAAGTATATTTTTGGAAAGTTCAGTCCTTCTTTTATTTTTCTACATAATCGCCGTTGCGTTCTATGCACTTCTGCATTCGAGGCACCCACTTCTTTAAACCAGAGTCATAGAACTCTGCCGCCTGTCCGCGTAGAAAACTAACAACCGCATTTTGTACCTCTTCATCTGTCTTGAATTGGGTTCCGCCAAGGTTTTTCTTCAACTCGGGGAAGAGATGGAAGTCACTTGGTGCTAAGTCTGGACTGTAGGGTGGGTGAGACACCATTTTCCATCCAAATTTTTCGATGAGGGCTGTGGTTCGATAGGCGGTGTGCGGTCGGGCGTTGTCATGGTGAAAACGCACTCCTTTGGTCAGCATTCCTCTTCTCTTGTTCTGAATTGCACGTCTAAGATTTTTCAAGGTCTCACAGTACCGTTCAGCATTGATTGTTGTCCCGCGAGGCATAAACTCGCACAACAATACGCCCTTTCGATCCCAAAAAACGCTAGCCATGATTTTTCCGGCAGACAGGATTTGTTTGAACTTCTTTGCTCTTGGCGAAGAAGGGTGCTTCCACTGCTTCGATTGCTCCTTTGTTTCCGGTGTGGTGTAGTGTACCCAGGTCTCGTCGCCAGTAACAATAGAGTCCAGAAATTCCTCTTCGGTTGTTCCGTGAAAAGCGAGAAATTCTTGGGCCGCTTCAACCCGCTGCCGCTGGTGATCTGCAGTGAGCATTTTTTGTTCCCATCTTGCGCAGACCTTTGAATAGCCTAAATGTTCAGTCAAAATCTTGTCGATTGTGGTTTTGCTGGCCTCCGGAATCTGTTCGCACAGCTCCCTAACTGTAATCCGTCGATCTTCGAACATTGCCGCTTCGACTCTGGCAATTGTTTCGTCGGAAACCGATGGCCGCCCTGCACGGGTTTCGTCGTGGACGTCTGTTCGGCCATTTTTAAATTCCCTGACCCATCTGCGCACCATCCCGGAGCTCATACACTCTTCTCCATACACTTCACAAAGTTCTTCGTGAATTTCCTTCGCCGATTTCTTCTTAGCGGCCAGGAAACGAATAACAGACCGCAACTCGCAGCTGGCGGGAGACGCAAGAGGAAGCTCCATCGTTGACGGCTGCTGGGCCTAGACTAAACGTCGCAGCGACGCTGGCTTGGTGAGGAATTGTTGTGGGGGAACCAAATAACCTGCCTCTGCTGTCTGGTCGCGCATAGAAACGATCCTAGCGCCAGCGGCAGTCCGTGAAACTTATTTTACAGACAAGCCTCGTATATAGAGATTTGTGGGTTATTTTACCACGTGTAGAAGGTCCTGTATTGTGATATTTTAGTATTTGTCATCTTAACTAACACAACGGTATATTATGTTGCGTATTATGGAGAAGAACTTATCATAACGCTAATAATGTTGACCGTTGAGGTTGTCGATATTCGGTAATCATTGAAATGATCTCAAACAACCGTTATTAAATAAGGCATTGATATAAATAGACTTAAATATTCCTTTCTGATCACTGAGATCTCCAACCCTATTTTACCCCAAGTTTTACAATACAGTAATACCCCGACTTAAACTACCCCGACTAAGGCGAACTCAGAGTTACGCGGTTCGTTTGGCGACACTGCCGCTAGACTGCCGCCCGCTATATTCATTGTTTCTCTTACTGTGATTGCTAGAAACTGATATCGTTCATGTGGTAGAAGAAGTTGTTAATCTTGACAGTCAATGCTAACGATGTCAACGAGCTGTTGGATTCACTTAGTCAGGAGCTAACAATTGATAAGCTCATAGAGGTGCGTAAGCAAAACGACAATGAAGACACTTCAGACCCAATTCCACCAGAAAAGCACATGACAATTGCAACCTTGACAGAAGGTCTAAGCTCAATTGAAAATGGCTTAAAAATTTTAGAAAACATAATCTCCAAAGAAGAACGCGTTATAGCTACAAAACAAGAAATATTTTTTTTAGCTTGCTACGAAGAAATTCTGCGTGAAATATCATCAAACGAATTTGTTAGATTTTATGAAACCGTCAACATCGAAATGACTTTTTTTACGTAAATCGTTAATTATTTTAATATTTTGCATTAATATGTATAAAGAACTGCAATTTTATTAAATATTTTTCTTCTAAACTAGTGTTTTTATTAGTCCTTGGTCCCAATTAAACAAAATTGTATGTATATTTTTTATTTATTATCTTTGTTTTATTAACCACAATTGAGTTTAAAAAACATCTACCGGTTTCGGAAAACACTTTTCTTTCTTCAGGATGTCATAACTAACTAAAAATATAGTATTGTTTCTTCACCAGAATCTATTTTTAAATTTTTTAAAAAACAACAATTATTTAAAAAAAAAAAAAAAATTTAGTACATAACTCAAATTACTGCTCAATACAAATTTAGTCGAATAATTTTTAGGAAAAAATTTTAGAATAGGACTCGTAGTTAAATTTAGTTGGCTGTTTAGAATTTCCTGATTACTTTTACATGCTTTATTTATCTCCAACGATTCTAAATTATTTAATTTGTGACCTACACCGTTTATATGCAAAATTGACAATCCCAATTTTTTATCAAAACCATGACTATTTTCTATCAAATGATTAGAAAATTCTGAAAACCCACTATTGTTCAAACATCTCAAATGCTCCTTTACTCTTATATTAAAATTTCTACCCGTTTTACCAACATAAAATGCAGCACAATCCTTGCAACTAAGTTTATAGACGCCAGAATTGTTAAATTTATCATCTTTGTCTTTAGAATTTGAGTAAATTTCCTGTACTATTATTTGTGTAAAATGCTGGTCTAATGTCTCGTGGTAGGTGTTTAGATATTTGTTTTGAAAAGTTATTTATGTATAAAATCCTACGCCAATTATCATTATTATCATTATGTTTTATCTGTGATTTATATAAAAACTGATTATTATATTCTTTTAATTTATTTTTTAAAATAGTGTCTATCAAACATGTATTATACCCATTATTAACTGCTATTTTTTTAATTGTATTCAATTCAATATTGAAATTGGATGTTGACATAGGAATATTGACTAAACGATGTATCATGGAGTGGAACCCTGAATGTTTATGTGATAATGGATGATTAGATTCATTGTGTATGATAGTATCTGTAAAAAGTTGGTTTTCTAAAAATTTTGAACTCAATTTTATTATTATTTTTAATCAATGTTAGATCCAAAAAATTTAGGGTAGAATTATTTTCCATTTCTAATGTAAATTGTATTTTATTATTAAACGAATTAATTAAATTTAGAAATGTAGTTAGTTGACATTGTGAACGCGACCAAATACACAATACATCATCCACATACCTTTTCCATAACAAAACATTATTTAACAAAGAAGAATCACAATCAAAAATTTTTTTCTCCAAATTGTCTACAAAAATATCTGCTATTAGTAGACTTGTGGTTAATAAAACAAAGATAATAAATAAAAAATATGAATCTTAACCACCAAGTTAATATTGTTGATTTTAAAAGTAAAATTGTATGTATTTATATGCAAAGTGGTACCCCGATTTAACGCGAATTCGAGATAAGCGATTTTCGTCGGTCCCACCTATCGCGTGACTTCGAGGTTTACTGTACTCTAGGTTATTTGCCTCCTCTGCCTAGAGTGCTATAACGATGCCTTATCCACATAAGCGATATTGTTATATACATACATGGTTGATAATTTCGAGCTTGTAATACGTGATTATCACGTGCTCCGTCATCGATGACCTTGGAACACATGCACCTCTGTACTTGTGCGGAAGTTTTAATATCTTGTTCATTCTCCTGTTGCCAATTTATAGCATATTATTTTTAACAATGTTTAAATTTTTCAACCATAAAAAAGTGTATTCTGTATTTAATATCTTAAGTATTATTAATTAAATTGCCGCTTACCATCGTAGGACTGTCTATCAGGATCATTAATCCCCTGTTAATAGTCAGTATAATACAAACAAATAAATAAATAAAGATGTATTAAAATAAATCTTACTATTCTAATTCATATAAAAATTTTAAATACCTAGATTTACGCTATCATTTTTTAATCACATCAGTTCAAACATGTTATGATATATAGGGATTATAAATTATGAATTTATGTACGTATTGACACTGTAGCAGGTGTGTTGGTTAAAGTAGCTGAATGTGAGTGTGTGGGTTTGACAGATGAATCAGAAGGGGGTATGTTGTGGTGTGTCACTAATTCACTCACATGTTCGTCTGATTATGATCGCGGAGTGTGTATATAAATGTGTGTGGCTAGAGCAGGTTGAAGAAAATAAACTGCTTACGGTTGAGCACAAGTTTATTGTAAAGCACGGTTACAGATTAAAATCCGCACAGACGTGCGTTTCCTGGAGATCTTGTTCGGAAGGCGACAGTGAGAGGAGTGGCGCTCAGGAGCCGGCCTCCCGGACGACTGGTTATTGTTGTCGCATGTTTATTGTGACGGGCATGTTTTTATGCTCTTGTTTTACGCATCGGTAAATGTGAGGTGCGTTCAGGGGTCTCCACAAATGCATCTTTAAACATAATATAAAATATATATTGGGTAGCAAACGCCGACAGGCTACCGAGTGTTAAATTTTAATTAACAATTAACGGTTGTCATGTAATGTCTGTGTTGTGTTTTACCATTAGAGCTTCACGTCATCGAGTGATAACAAATTGACAGTTAATTGTTATGCTCACTTCATAATAAAATACACTCAAGTTGTTTTTGTCGATCACCGCAGAGGAAATGGAATTATATTTTCTCTAGACACCATGGGCCGTCGACTTTCTCTCACTAATAAGAAAGAAATTGATTTCCGTAAGTGTGGTTTACTTTTAGAAATAGAAAATGTACAGTTTTCAGCTGTCATCTGGTATGTCATAAACAGTCGAACCGGAGAGTAATGTTAATTGATAATTAGATACATCGCACGGCGGACTACCGGAGATGGACGTAGGCGTGGCCGAAGTTCGTTTGCGGGTCCGTCTGTAGGGAACAACTTCTGGTCCATTGTTTGGTGCACATCAATTATCTGTTCCATTGTCCGCAGAATTTTCCGGATACCGATTGTTGATTCTCCATACAGTGAACGTATTGTCGGATGAATACAGTCCGCCGACCATTATGATTTGATTAAATACTTGGTATAGGAGGGACGTGCATGTACGAGTTCATTATGTGCTGGGAGTTTTGCTCCATGTGAATTTTTGTGTTCCTGATGACTTTGCGATACACACGCACGCCCAGTTGGTGACGAATAACATCATGAATTGGGCCAGCTGTGTTGAATGGGACATGCAATAAACTGCTGCTTATGTACTTTTATTTGTTATTTATGTACTTTTAATTGTTAGGAGCATTATCACGAGCTGCTACGTTGAGACCTGGTATTTATTTCTCAACTTTTCATTATATTTCCTTATTGTATACATTTCTTCGTCTTCGAAATTCCACACACCTGTGGAGGTTGTAAATCATCACTTCTATTTGAAATTCAAAGGGAGCCGTTCTGAACAATGACTGTGGCAACTTATTGGACTAGGAGATGCGTCTATCCCGGATCGCGGTTGGAAGTAGAAAGAACGCCCGACCGCGGCCTAACTCATTTTATCTCTTTCGTTCGCTCTCGATCATACCAACCTTTCACGCGAGTTCTCACATACGTCAACCATAGATATCACACTTGTGTTACCTCATATTTTCAAAGTACCCAAGTTTTCTCTTTTTGACAAAAATCAGCATTTCTATAGGCTGTTACCGATGCAGTTAGTAGGTGAAGAGCATTTTTAAATCGTTCTTCACCAGCACGTGCGCCTGCGAGTTCTGGTCTAATCTGAACTAAGAGCGAGTGTAACCGTCTACGAGTTTGTACGGAGTAATGTTCGGGTTGGTGAGTTATTGTAGCGCTTCTTAAATGTTTTCCGAAGGCCGATTCCACGGATTCGTTCCGCTCCTGAGACATCATAAGTTTCTGCTGGAGGACAACACCAACTCTTTAGTACGAGTTGCGTTCTCACAGAGGTCTAGTAATAGAATGCAGGGTGGTTACAAGATACATATGAAAATAACCGTAACTTAATCTGAATATAAGTATTATTATTATATTTCTGTTATAGGTCGATTTATTACTCATGACATTGACGAATCTGTCGCTAGTATATATATTTTCATTATTACAATATAATAGTACATACATTTGTTTAATATTTAATTATTTTATGGATTGGGAATGATGTAAAATTACTAATTCTAATTTGAATTCAAAAATACTACAACACGAAAAAAACTGGCTACTTTAAAACACAGACGACAGTCTAGCGAAGTAGCCAGGACAATGCTGTATATATCAGAGGTGGTTGCAAGTTTATTGCAATATAATTGTATCTTATGTTTATCATGTTATATTATAATATTTTATATTCACCTCTGTTACAACAAAAACATGTCTGTCAATAAAGTCTAATAAATAGATAAATCACATCTTAATAATACTAATCGGTACATAACACATTCTTGAAGTGCAATGACCAAAAATTCCACCTGTAGTGTCCTTATTTTCTGTAAAGAAGTTTCTTAAATAACAACAGCTATTCATAATTTTCTTATTACTTACTTATTTATAGTATTTAGCTTGCTAATTAACATATAATTTTTCAATCACCTTTTGGAAACAAACCATTATTTTGATATTAACAAGGGTTTAAAAATACAAATACCAGGGGTTTACAGTTAGATACATTTGAAATTATAGAAATAAGAAAATATTGTAAATAACCAAATCCTCTTTGCAAATAGTCACCTTTTAAATTCGTTTTCATATTAGTTCTTGTTCACCACTTTTAGTTTTGTTTTTACCTATGCTTGTATTTTTAATTTCCCTGTATTGTTTCCTGAAGGATATACCATAGGTATCGAAACATGTAGAATAATCAATAAATAGTGGTTTAAACAAAGTATTTGTCTAATTATTTCTGTAAAGTATTGAGAAACATAAAATGCACAGCTGTAAGTTCAAATTAAATTCTATAACATATAGATCTTCCATTTTGAAAATATATCTCGCACCATCTCTGCTGACTTTGATCTTTTGCGAGTTAACCCATTGATCATTCAGTCAACACCCTAGATATATAAATTGGTGAACCAGTTCAACATTTTCTGTTTCTATTTTCGGTGAAACCAGAGATTTTTATGGTTTCTTCGCAATGATCATAAATTTGGTTTTTTAAATGTTAATTTGCAACCCTGTTTTCAAAATAGCTAAATACACTCAATCTAGAAGAACAGCGTCATCAGCGTGATGAATAATGTTATTTTTTTTACTATTTTTGCTGGACACGACAAATATTTATATTCGTGGTTCAGATTTAGCAAGGCAAAGCGTTATCGTGAGCAGTCCAAACGTCACACACCTAACACTGGCGCGCTCGGATTGGTCGTATTAATTACATCCTTGGCTAAACCAGTACCGAGAATAGGGCTGCTGGTACAATTATAAACTTGATAGCTTTTAAAAATAGAATAATACACTTATCAATTGGAAAGATTAAAGAATATAAGTTCAAAATTGGTCGAAAATGTATTTTAATTTTATTTTATTACGGGATTTTGACAGTGTAAACTTAATATAACTAACATAATACTTATTTACGAAAATGTAAATCCACAGAAATGTTTAGGTACATAAGTATATTTAGGTGAAGAAGTTGAATAAAAAGAAAAAAAGGCGGGAGAAAGGGCGAGGAGGTTGCAACTATTGTTGCGGTAAAGAGAGTACAAGATTTGTTTATAGGTAACATGATTGGCCAAAATTGAGACTGTGGTTTATAAAAATAACTCTTTAAGCGTAGTAAGGCTAATGTTGAAAATGTCAATTTCTGTAAATTTATTTGCAGAATTATGGTATTTGCATGACCGGTGAATGAATGGATTTTGTATGTACGATGTTATATTTCTAGGAATGTGGAAGAGTGGGGACTGCCGGGTCGATATAGAATCTAAATGGTATGTGGAGAGATATTAATTCTAATTGGCTGGGACAGTCAATATGGCCTTGCAGTAGTTTGAAGAGAAATATTTGGTCAGCACGTGTTCTTCGATGTTCTAGGGTTTTCGCATTGTGGAAGTTTGCTGCATTTAAATAGGAGTTGAATGATAGATTAGATCTAACATTAAGATGTCAAAGAAACCTATTTTGTATTCGTTCTAATCTCGCAGCATATGTAATCTGCCATGGGTTCCAGATTTGAGAAGCGTACCCTATGTGACTACGAAAGAATGTGTAATACAGTATTTTGAAGCAGTACGGATTTTGGAAATGTTTGCAGGTTCGAAGTATGAATCGTAGCATTCGATAGGCCTTGGAGGTAATTTGGTCAATGTGATTCTTGAAAAGGTGTTTGCTATCGAGGATTATTTCTAGGTCTTTAGGTTATTCGATTGCTATAGCTAATTGGTGAACGTGAAGGAAAAGGTCCAGGTTCGAATCCCGGTAGCAACTAAATATTTTTCGATTGATTGATTTTTTGTGTTTTTTGTGATTAATGAAATAAATATTGTAAAAATCTCTCCCAAAATGCGCAAAAGCGTCACCGTAAAAGTAAATGAATATTTAGGCTTGTCGGCACTTGAATGTTTACCATCCGGCCGGTACGAAAATCTTTCCCAGGCGAATAATGAGATGGAAATGAAAAAAATGAAAATGAAATACTAGTTTGGACATTTGTGTCGATTTCTAAATGGCGAGGAAGATTTTTTTGTACCGCGGCCGGCGTCTGGGCTTCGGATGGCACTTTCTTTGACATCATTTTGCATACACAGCAAGTGGTCCGGCGCGACCGGTAAGCTGCCGGCCATGGCTCTCTTCTCGCCGACCGACACACACACGCACACTTATAGAGACGGCACAGGTGCGAGTTGAATAATAGCTGTTATTTATTTCATGATCAATCCGAGCAACATTTTTGAAGCGGATAATTTTAAGGAGTTAAGGGATTATAATAATCGTAATTAATAGAATTGATTAAAGTCGGACAAACCAAATGTGTATAAATAAAATCAACAGTGGTGCACGCACCTGTTCTTCGTGTTCATTGTACGAACTAAAATATCAATAATGAGTTCATGATTAAATTTTTTAATGATAAACCGATTGTGATCGCTACCGAACAATTAATCTCAGTTAAGTTCGTCAGTCAGCCTGATACGTCTTGTTTAAACCATTGTGTTGTTTTTACGTCTACCGGTTTCGATGCTAACGTATCTTCGTCAGGATTGACGTACAGCTGAACTATTTCATAAAATTTAAACGAAATCCATTACGGGGTGTAGGTGGAGTCTTGGTAAGAGTGGGGATGTGATTTAGAAAATCTAGAAATCAAAAAATCACTCAACCCTGTCCAATATAATTAATAACCAATTAAACCTTACAAACAACCCGCTATTTAATGTATTCCCTATTACAATTCTTTCACCCTACACCCCGTAATGGATGTCCTTTAAATTTTTCCGTTGATCGCATTATGTCAAAAAGTGGTGATATCGACTGGTCTCCTCCACCACCTGATTTGACGGCTCCCGACTATTTTCTGTGGGGGTACTTATTGGAAAGGTCTCGTATGGAAAGGTCTACGCCAATTAGTCAACAACAATTCCGATGCTACAGGACAATATTCGAACTTTATAAACCATAGGTGTCTCTAATATTTCATTCTGAATTATTAAACATTATGAAAGTGTTAAGAAAATATATGCAAATTAACTTTAAAAGTGATGTTGTGAAAACTCTCAGGTGGCAGGATTTGAAGTTCGCCTTAATTACTCTCCCTCGGATGCAGATTATGGATATGGATATTATCGTATTTACAATGAAAATGTTAACATGCATTGTGAGGTGTTTGTCCACCGGTTCGCTCAATGGAAAGCAAGAGATGCGTGGTCTTTTGATGCACAGAATTCACCAAACTGTCTCCCATCCACATCAGTATCATTCTCTAGGAAAAAATAATAGAATAAGTTTTTGATTTACAACATTATAATTAATTAGCTTTTGCATACAAAATTTGAGCATGATAGAATATAGTCTACAAGGTAATATAGCACAAAAAATAATATAACGTCAGTGTGATTTCAATAAAAGATTTTTGACAAATCGTCTACAACAAAATTGGCAACAAGCATTAAAATCAGATGTGAGAATAAACATTACTAGCATGCCCGCACAGCTACCGCACGGTAGCAGACGTATCCTGCAGAGACGCAGTACTCTGTTTTCAATCTCACCCAACAAAAAAAAAAAACACTTTTCTCGGTATCTCAGAATTGGAAGAAACAGAGCCGACGTACATAGCCAACAACCTAAGGTGTGGTGGAGAAATTGTGCAGGAGCTACACAGACTCACCCCGCGCACCTAAAAAAAATACCACTTTTCTCGGTATCCCAGAATTGTAAAAAATAGACCCGACGTATACAACTAACAACCCAAAAGGGTCAAAGGCCTGATGATCTTTGAGAAGCGTTAGGTTAGATTACTAACCACGTAAAAAAAAACACCACTATTCTCGGCATCCTAAAATTGTAAAAAACAGAGCTGACATATACAACCATCAACCCATCTCTCCAGGTTTTAATAAAAACAAACATTTTGTTAATACTCATTGATAAAACCATGAAAAGTGATTTGACAGGAAAAGAAGAAGAAAAATAAAGGAAAAGAATAATAATCCATCACTCATCGAGCTTGTATGAGAAGATGTATGAATGTGGTTGAGGCGAGAATTATGTGTCAGGACAGAAGAGTGTGGCGCTCTATCCTCTCTGTCTACCCCGGAAACGGCGTGATGGTAAGTAAGTTACAGGTTTATCTATCACCAGAACTGTTCAATTTAAATATTGAATAACAGACGCGTAAAAGAACAAACTCCTTCGACCGGTCTGTAGTAAGACGGGCGTATTTAAGTCACGTGTACAACTGCGAAATAATAATTAATTCAATTACGCTTTTAAAAAATCATCATTGTGTCGTTCTAGACAAAACCTATAAAAATCCAAAAAAACGTACAGAAAATTTTTCTAAGTATAATGTATGATTTTACCTTAATTAACCAAATTCCGGAGTGAAATCATCAATTTTATCTTGTGCGGGAAAATATAAAATATCTATGACTATTGTAAGCTGTGAAATCTGAATCTCGATACATGACATAAAAAACGCGCGAAAATCAACAGCTGTTTATTACAATGCCGAGTCGAAATAAAGTCATACATTTGAAACGTCAAAAAAAAAATTGCGCGAAAATTACGCACTGCAATAATGACAGGTAAAACAGCTGTTTATTTAATTTTAAGGCAGCCATGTATGAAATGTAACCAATGAGGGTATTGACCAATTACAGCCCACGGTTGCTGCTTGAAAATATGAAGTGTTGCGTTTATTAAGAAAAAATATCAAGCATTTTCTTCAATTCATTTGTATGTAGGTAGGTACGTCGATTTTTCAAATAAAAATTACGCGTTTTTTAGATTTTAAAGGCGAATTTTAAACGATAGAAGCTTACAAATACGAAAATAAATTATATTCCATTGTGATGTATGCACAGATGTAATAAAATTATATTTTGGTCGTAAACTCGCAGAGAAAAGCTCAAAAACACGAAATTTCACTTAATCAAGCTTCACAAATAAATTAGAAGAAGTTTTTTTTTTAAAGTGTGCAACGATACTACTCATCGGTGGCAATTGCCAAAAAATATTAAAATGATTTTAGCTCTTAAACTCGCAGAGTTATAAGCGAATGAAAAAAAAGTTAGGCTAATTAAAAAGTTAAATTTTCCAAAAATCACCAAACTAAAAGAGTTGTAACAAATAGAGGAGAAGAAGAAGAATGAAAAGAAAAAAATGTAAAGACTCAGTCAACCTTCGGACGTCTGGGAAAAATATCAGAATGCGGATAGAACGCCTAATAAGCGAGATATTAACCAAAACGTGTGTGACAAAAACGGTTACATATAAACATATAAACATCGCGAAATAGGGTCTATTATATTTATTAAGTTTTTTGTTCAGTATATTGTAAAAACATGTTTGCCTTACTATTTATTTTAAATATTAATCGATTATTGGCTCAAACGGTATGTATGGCGACATCTCTGTAAAATAAGTTGTACTAAAAAAATCTTATACTTAAAAAAAATTGTTTACATAAAAAAAAAAACATTTAAAATATTCCTCACCCTTTTGTGGAAAATAAATTATATTTATTAGAAAAATATTAATAGTAGAAAATCTCATAATCTGTAAACATATTTTCCTTACCAAAATTATTTAATATATTTTTTTTTCTGAAACGGGATGTTTAGTGACATCTCTGTAAAATAAGTTGTACTAAAAAAATCTAATACTTAAAAAAATTGTTTACATAAAAAAAAAACATTTAAAATATTCCTCACCCTTTTGTGGAAAATAAATTATATTTATTAGAAAAATATTAATAGTAGAAAATCTCATAATCTGTAAACATATTTTCCATACCAAAATTATTTAATATATTTATTTTTCTGATCCGGCGTGTTTAGTGACATCTGTTGTCAAATTTGTAAAAAATGCATATGGATACGCGGCAAATTAATTATTAAATTTCGTTTATTATCTATAACATTTATTAATATTCTGAAAAGGCTATAAGATGCCATAAATTAAAAAAAGTAGTCTGTAAATAAAATAAATACATTTCTACCAAAAAATCGTTTTATTCGGCGGTAAAGATAATAATAAAGATAGAGAAAATGGACATGTCAAAAAATGTCAATGTACATATTTAAATAAAAATACTCTTTTTAATTCGGATTCGTCACATATTTCGCTTCAAGGTGGTCGAATGAACCGTTACCTGTATTATTACAATATTTATTTAATAAGCTCAATGTTACATAGAGTGTAGAAATAATTTTCAAATGTTTCATTTCTCACGTGAAAATGGACATTTTTACATGGACATGATATAATATTTAAACATTATTTATTAAAAATACTATTTTTAATTCGTATCGGGTATATATTATCCTTCAGGGTGCATGGACGCGAAGATACCTCCATGAATATGATCTTTTTAATAGACTGCTTCATACCGAATAGTGTACAGAGAACGTTTTCAAATCAAAAAATGTACATTTTCCCATGTGAAAATCGACATTTTTCATAAATCGCAAAGTTTGTCACTGTTTCGCCTGTCAAATATGGAAAAAACCGCATTCATTTGTTTTCTCCGGCGGTCGTGAGATTTCACTTTTCCGGGGTTATTTGTATCAGTTTTTTCGCATTTTCGGCGCATCTAGGTAGGTCCGTACGTTTTTCAAAAAAAAAAATACGCGTTTTTTAGATTTTTAAGGTGAATTTTAAACGATAGAAGCTTACAAATACGAAAATAAATTATATTCCATTGTGATGTATGCACAGATGTAATAAAATTATATTTTGGTCGTAAACTCGCAGCGAAAAGCTCAAAAACACGAAATTTTACTTAATCAAGCTTCACAAATAAATTAGAAGAAGAAGATTATTTTTTAAAGTGTGCAACGATACTACTCATCGGTGGCAATTGCTAAAAAATATTAAAATGATTTTAGCTCTTAAACTCGCAGACTTATAAGCGAATGAAAAAAAAGTTAGGCTAAATAAAAAGTTAAATTTTCCAAAAATCACCAAACTAAAAGAGTTGTAACAAATAGAGGAGAAGAAGAAGAATGAAAAGAAAAAGATGTAAAGACTCAGTCAACCTTCGGACGTCTGGGAAAAATATCAGAATGCGGATAGAACGCCTAATAAGCGAGATATTAACCAAAACGTGTGTGACAAAATCGGTTACATATAAACATATAAACATATAAACATCGCGAAATAGGGCCTATAACTTTAATATATACTAGCATGCCCGCACAGCTACCGCACGGTAGCAGACGTATCCTGCAGAGACGCAGTACTCTGTTTTCAATCTCACCCAACAAAAAAAAAAACACTTTTCTCGGTATCCCAGAATTGGAAGAAACAGAACCGACGTACATAGCCAACAACCTAAGGGGTGGTGAAGAAATTGTGCGGGAGCTACACAGACTCACCCCGTGCACCTAAAAAAATACCACTTCTCGGTATCCCAAAATTGTAAAAAATAGACCCGACGTACACAACTAACAACCCAAAAGGGTCAAAGGCCTGTTGATCTTTGAGAAGCGTTAGGTAAGATTACTAACCACGTAAAAAAAAAACACCACTATTCTCGGCATCCTAAAATTGTAAAAAACAGGGCTGACATATACAACCATCAACCCATCTCTCCAGGTTTTAATAAAAACAAACATTTTGTTAATACTCATTGATAAAACCATAAAAAGTGATTTGACAGAAAAAGAAGAAGAAAAATAAAAAAGAAGAATAATAATCCATCATTCATGGAGCTTGTATGAGAAGATGTATGAATGTGGTTGAGGCGAGAATTATGTGTCAGGACAGAAGAGTGTGGCGCTCTATCCTCTCTGCCTACCCCGGAAACGGTGTGATGGTAAGTAAGTTACGGGTTTATCTATCACCAGAACTGTTCTATTTAAATATTGAATAACAGACGCGTAAAAGAACTAACTCCTTCGACCGGTCTGTAGTAAGACAGGCATATTTAAGTCACGTGTACAACTGCGAAATAATAATTAATTCAATTACGCTTTTAAAAAATCATCATTGTGTCATTCTAGACATAACCTATAAAAATCCAAAAAAACGTACAGAAAATTTTTCTAAGTATAATGTATGACTTCACCATAATTAACCAAATTCCTATTAACCACGTGTACAATTTTTACACGTTTCCCAAAAATCATTTCGACATCTTACTAACCTCTATCGAATTCATTTCATGGCTCAAAAAAAACATGGCTGACCAGAAACGTCAAAGTCATAGCTTAAGGTTAAATTGAATGACATAAAACAGATGTTTATTCAGCGACCATTTTGTGAAAATTTAAAACGTCAAAAAAGCGCGCTAAAATTATGGCACAGGTAAAACAGCTGATCATTCACAGTTTTCAGGCGGCCATTTTTTAAATCAACGAATCAGAGCTCCTCCAATAAGAATCTTCGATTATCGCTTGAAATATAGACGGTTGCGTTTGATTAATAAGTCTGAAAAAAATGTTCTACATTTTATTCGTATGTAGGTAGGTACGTCGATTTTTCAAAAGCGACAGAGCCGACGTACACAACTAACAACCCGAGATGGTCAAAGGCGTGTTGATCTTTGAGAAAGGTTAGGTTAGATTACTTACCACGTAAAAAAATACCACTATTCTCGGCATCCTAAAATTGTAAAAAACAGAGCCGATATACACAACCAACCCATCATTCCAGGTTTTAAAAAAAACAAACATTTTGTTAATACTCATTGATAAAATCATAAAAAGTGATTTGAAAGGAAAAGAAGAAGAAAAATAAAAGAGAAAAATAATAATCCATCACTCATCGAGCTTGTATGAGAAGATGTATGAATGTGGATGAGCGAGAATTATGTGTCAGGACAGAAGAGTATGGCGCTCTATCCTCTGCCTACCCCCGCGAGGAAACGGCGCGATGATAGGTAAGTAAGTAAGTTACAGGTTTATCTATCACCAGAAGTATTCAATTTAAATATTGAATAACAGACGCGTAAAAGAACTAACTCCTTCGACCGGTCTGTAGTAAGGCAGACGTACTTAAGTCACGTGTACAACTGCGAAATAATAATTAATTCAATGACGCATTTAAAAAATCATCATTGTGTCATTCTAGACCTAACCTATAAAAATCGAAAAAAACGTATAGAAAAATTGTATGTATTTCACCACAATTAACCGAATTCCGGAGTGAAAACATCAATTTTATCTTGTGCGGGAAAATATAAAATATCTATGACTATTGCAAGCTGTGAAATCTGGATGTCGATACCTGACATAAAAAAATGCGCGAAAATCAACAGCTGTTTATTACAATGCCGAGTCGAAATAAAGTCATACATTTGAAACGTCAAAAAAAAAATTGCGCGAAAATTACGCACTGCAATAATGACAGGTAAAACAGCTGTTTATTTAATTTTCAGGCAGCCATGTATGAAATGTAACCAATGAGGGTATTGACCAATTACAGCTCACGGTTGCTGCTTGAAAATATGAAGTGTTGCGTTTATTAAGAAAATATCAAGGTTTTTCTTTTTTTTCATTTTCTTTCATTTGTATGTAGGTAGGTACGTCGATTTTTCATATAAAAATTACGCGTTTTTTAGATTTTAAAGGTGAATTTTAAACGATAGAAGCTAACAAATACGAAAATAAATTATATTCCATTGTGATGTATGCACAGATGTAATAAAATTATATTTTGGTCGTAAATTCGCAGAGAAAAGCTGAAAAATACGAAATTTCACTAAATCAGGTTTCATAAGAAAATTAGAAGACGAAGAATTTAAAAAAAAGTGTGTAACGATACTACTCATTGGTGGCAATTGCCAAAAAATATTAAAATGATTTTAGCTCTTAAACTCGCAGAGTTATAAGCGAATGAAAAAAAAGTTAGGCTAATTAAAAAGTTAAAATTTCCAAAAATCACCAAACTAAAACAGTTGTAACAAATAGAGGAGAAAAAGAAGAATAAAAAGAAAAAGATGTAAAGACTCAGTCAACCTTCGGACGTCTGGGAAAAATATCAGAATGCGGATAGAACGCCTAATAAGCGAGATATTAACCAAAACGTGTGTGACAAAATCGGTTACATATAAACATATAAACATATAAACATCGCGAAATAGGGCCTATAACTTTAATATATATGATGATAATTTACTACCTCTTCAAAATTTTACAACTAAGAATTTGCTTCACAACAATTAGACACGAGAATCTTTACTCTTCAAGAGCAATCAATAATTTGAATTCAGTTTTTGATGTTCCCAGTCACCCCGTAATGTACATTTGTTGTCTCCTCGCACCGCAAACGTCATAAAGGCTGGGTCACCTGCTTTCCTGGTGTGGTTCCTGAAGTAGTGCAGAAACCCTTGCGTCCTCATATTGTAAAATAGATTGAGCAGATGGAACTCAATCGTGTTCCCATCATGCTTGGCTCGTGAGTAATCCTTCACTAAAAAAATAGTATTGTAGACGTCGTGATAGGAAGGGATTTTTTACATCCTACAAATACACAAACACAATAACAAAAACTTTTGAGAAACATGGTGCAGCGTTACACAGAAGCTTAATATCTTATATTATTCTCACCCTTCCTTTTCTAAACATGAAATCACATTTTAAAAAATATTAATTTATCGAGCTGCTTATTGCAAACGCTCTCGATCCGTCAGTGGAAAGTGCCATAGAAAAATTCCTTCCCGCTGTGCAGTGTTGCCATTTGCGAAACGTCAACTTGAAACAATATCTCGTGGCGGATAGCCGCTATAACATAACGTTATAGCATATAAATTTAACGCTTTGTTGAATAGATGTTAAGCGCATTGTACTATGTTCATTATTATTAAACAATTATGTATTTGGATTCAGA
The DNA here is from genome assembly GCA_022840565.1 of Eubasilissa regina. NCBI lineage: Eukaryota > Metazoa > Arthropoda > Insecta > Trichoptera > Phryganeidae > Eubasilissa > Eubasilissa regina. The sequence goes on along the minus strand of JAINEB010000002.1, from coordinate 2,279,777 downwards.
ATATGTTTCCGGAATAAAGAATGGATATACACTATAACGAGCTTTCACCTTACATTTATTTATGTCCGATGATAATGACAGTTGTTCTGCAGTTGCCACGTATGAATCTCAAAATCTTTGATGTTAACGCATTTTCATTTTACTGCTTATTTCCCTTTGTTTAATAATATGTTGTTAAGCTCAAGTGCCGACACTTTATGCGGAACTTGGTTTATTATCAGCGTTGCGATTCGTTGCGTGCATCGTGAATCATGACTCGCAAGACAAAGCCGCCGAAACACTTTTCCTGCCGTAAGAATACTATTTACATTCGAGTACATATTTGATTTATTGAATGCACAAAAAAATTGACCATTATCAACAGTCACGCCACTCATATCGGTGAATGACAGTTTTGACTCGTACTTATACTGTACGTTGCCATCCGTGCACTCTTAATGGATTTGTTTCCGTAAGTTGCCGTAAACGCGAATTTACCAGTAAACACGCATTTCGCATTATTACCAGTAAAAATGTGATGTTTTACATTATTTCTTTACTCTTTACTCTGTCATAAATGTGTCTGCCACATATACGCCTAAGTGATCTCATTTTGACTGCATTCAGTCTTCTTTCGTTCCTCTTCTGCCAGCTATAGACCTCACTTTTATACATCAGTGTCGGTACCAGGACTCCATTGTAAACCGCTAGTCTTGTTCTAGATATACACGTTCCCATTAACTTTAATTCCATTCAATGCGCCATTCACTTTATTCCTAGCAGTCCCCCTCCTTTCGATATCATTCTCAGTCTTTCCGTTTCTATCGAACATACTTCCAAATACATAAACTCATCTACCTGTTCCAAACATTTATTACCTATTAGTATTTTGCACCTTGTCTTACTTTCCTCCTTCTTGAATACCTTCACTTTCGACTTGTTGACATTTATAATAAGGTCGCTTTCCTTGCATGCATCGTACTCTACATTCTACTCACTAAAATATGTTTTATATCGGCCAAAACTAATTGTTCGCGTAAATTTTTTGCAATACTGTATTAGAAATTAGTATCTGTATAACGCATACTGACAATTGTCACCCAAATTCATCATATTTACAGATAATTAGATTGTTTGGACTTAGGTCATAAAAATAGCAGGTAGAAAGGTGGGTAAGGATCCCGTGGGGTTTATGACATTGTAAAATTCCGAGAAGTTATTTTGATAATTGATTTTATTGGATCAGGTCATTTATTTTACATATACTTCCTTTTAATTATTTTACACTGTTTATGTTTATTTTACTCCCAGATTTTGTGGTGAAAACACCTTTTCACCTCACAGTGATATTCAAGCGCTCTTAAGAATTTTATAATATTTATTATGGCAAAAACCAAAGAACTACTGAAATCCGTTGCTTGATAATATATTATCATGAAATAGACAAATTGCACCTGAATTAAAAATGTCAAGGCGAACAGTGGACTATAATGTAAAAAAAGTACAAAGACAACGAAAACGTTACAAATAAAAAGGCAACCGGTCCAACCACTTCTTCGGCCCGCAAATAAGAAGTGCAAAGTACAATGGGCACAACTGTATCAAAAATGAACATTGGATGAGTGGAATAAAGTGTTGTGAATTAATGAATCCAAATTTGAAGTATTTGGTTCTAGGATAAGAGTTTTCATTCGGAGGTCTGAGGGGGAGCGCTTGTCTGATCAGTGTGTAGTGCCTTCGTTAAAACATGGTGGGGGTTGTGTTATGGTGTTGTGTTGTTTAGGTGGATCACGTATCCAGGATAATTGAAGGAATTTTCAACAAAGAAAGTTATAAAAAAAAATTGGAAGGAAATATGCTGCTATCCGATTCCTTGAAAGAGTTGAATTTAAATTGTGCTGGTTGATGTACAAGGCGACACACAACATGGCGCCTCTGTATCTTCAAGAACTTTGTATTCCAGACAATTTTAATAGTATACGTCAATCTCAGGTCAGCCTCTGCTTCTGCCGCAGGAAGGGTTGTAGAACTGGCCAACCGTTGCTAGAAGTCTAAATTTAGTGAACGGGCATTTGCGGTGGCAGGCCCAAAAGCGTGGAACTCTTAAGAAACAATCACAGATTTTATTTAAGAAGAAACTAAAAACGCACCTTTTCAAAAAATCATTTCCATATGTGAAAATAAAAATTTTTAATTTTAAAAACAAAGATAATTGTATAACTATAAACAGTTTATGTGTAGAGCTCCCTGAGGTGAAAGTTTTTACGAAAATGGCGCTATACAAATTATCCATTATTATTATTATCATTTATTAGGAATATTTCCAACAGGATAATGATCCTAAAACATTCATTCAAAATATGCAAAGCTTATTTGAAAAAAATTGAAGATGCAAAGAAATGTTCTGTGAGGTGAGGTGTTGGCCTCCCCAATCTCCGGATTTAAACCCCATGGAGGAACTCTTGCGGGATGAACTGGACAAAAGGATCCGACAAGCCTGTCCCACATCGAGACACCACCTGTGGGAATTATTATAAAATATCCTCTGAAACTTATCGATAGAATGCCCAAATTCTGTGAAGCAGTTAGTTATCAAAAAAAAGGTAAATCGAAAATATAGTGTTTTTCTTTCGATGATTATAATTTGTTATTTGACATATATTTAATAAACGTATTTGCACAAAATTCGTTTTAGTATTGTTACACTGCAAACATATTTTGTAAGTGGGCAAATATAATACTTATGGCCAGTAGTGTACATTTGTTAAACGTACGCTTTCTTAATGTGCGCCCTGCAAATAGTATTAGTACTTCCATATTTATCATCATCATCGTAAGTCTGACAGCATGACGTCATGGCTGCTAGTAATTTTTTTGTTCGTTAGTTATTTTCCCCCACGTTAGGGTTAGTTTTTTACTAAAGCATAAAAACTTATTAATTAAAAACTTTGCACACTGTTTCATACGTTACGTTGAAAGTTGCAGTATACTACAATTAATTATTCAATATTCCGCTATTTTTGTAATTAGACTTCATCCGATGATGACCTCGTTGTTTAATATATATTAGCATGTAATCCAAAAAAAATTCGTCACTGAAATGACACGTTTCGAACGCAGGGGCAAATAAAGCCACAGATGAAGCAGAAAATAGAACACATTTGCCACACTTGAGAGGCCAAATTGTTTTTGACCATATTTGACAATAGTAAATTTGATGTACCATCAACTCGCAAAGGATTTTTACTACGGGCGTTAGTAAAATATATATTAACTGCTTCTAATTGAAGTCCGCTACGACATCGTCGTATTTCTCTTGCGTCCCGCCCTTCTGGATTGTTAGACAAAACTATATTTTCTGGCTCCTGATCTTCCATGCGATGTACATGACCTAACTAGCGTAGTCAACAAACTTTGATTGGATCACGCTGACGTAATCGTACAGCGCGTACAGCTCTTCGTCATAACGTCTTTGTCAGGTAGGCACCACCATCGCTAGTCGAGTCAAATAGTATGTACAATCTTTCATTGAAATATATTAAGAGCCATTTCATCTTTATTCAGCTGTTCATTAAATAACTTTCCATAAGACTAAAATTATGTACACTTAATGTGTGTTGTCTCCCAGAATTACATGTTATGCATTTGTTTAGTGTATGTTTTCACGATATATGCATTTATTGGAGTTGGTCGGACCTTTCTGAGATGAAAAATGTCTACCTCTCTTAATAAACACTCGTCGTAAGACAATATTCGGCGGTTCTCGAAGAAACGATATTAATTATTAGAATGGCCTCGCTCGTATCACGCTTGATTGGCTGTTTTCCTTGAATTACATTTATAAAAAGCTCAAAGTTTTTTGTAGATTCTCATGATGTATTTAACCCCTAAAGTGACAAAACAATAAATGTGTCTCGGCTGCTCTCGTGCGAAAACAATCCGTGTAATTTGTATGGATTTATAAATATATATATTTTTTTTTTACTTCCGTATAAAGCTACCATCTTTCATGTACGTTAAGATGCTGAGTGGAGAGATATAATGTAGATGTTCGGGACTTAACAATAAACACGCCGACACAAGAGACGTTTCGATATTACATTTTTTTCTCGCTCCAGGCACATAAAGAAATATAATACAATATTTTCCAACCCATATTTATTTCATACGAAGTAATGTGTATGTGAGAACTAGAGTAGCTATTATGTTGGCATTGAAATGGTTAATAATGGGCACAGACATACAAAAATGTATGTTGTATATTTATATAGAAATATGATAATTTTGGGGTTTGCAATAAAAAATCAGAAGTTAACCGGGCGGATGGCACCCTCCGGACACATTGATTTGATTAATTATTTGGACACTTCGATTCGAATCGTCGATTTCAATACATAATTTAAAATAATGGGATGTATCGAATTGAATACGTAGTAAAAAAATTGCCATTCGTAAAAAAGGTAATAAAATATCATAAATCTGAAATATGTCTTAAAATAAGAAATATAATATTTAGAAAAAAAAAGCCTTATTTTTTTTCGTCATCTTTCATCGAATTTTTTTTTTAAACTTTAATATATATATACATCTATAAGTATACAATATCGTTTTCCGTGATCTTACGGAAACTAGGTACTCTTTTATGAATTTTAACTATCATTTATTCTTTGGTTTTGACGTATGAAACCACCCCTGCAACAACACTGTATATCGGTTTTGAGCAAATCTGTGTTATGAATGCCACAACGTTACATATCTTCTTGGGCATCGAATGTTATATTAAATAACCATATAACATAAATAAAAATACTATTATACACAATTTGGCACAATATGGCCGACGCTCCGGCTATTTATCAACATTTGTAAAAACCGATGTACAGTATCGTCACATGTGGGGTCTCATTTGGAGAATTATTGGAATATTGTCGAGATATTTAAGGTTGCATGTACACGTGCGAAATTTTGCTTTACTTATCTTGGAGTATATTTTTGTGGTTGCATCAAATTTGTATAATTTTTTTTTAGATTTTGTGAGCAGATGCTGGAATTAAGAAATATTTTTTTTAATAGTAGGTCATTTTAATACTTAATCATATCTGCTTTTTGTGATCTGTCACAGTATTCCGTACTATTCGTATTGTGATCTCGTTTTCTGCAGAGGTTCAATTCGAAGTGAAATTTGGTATTCGCAAGACTTGTGATCGCGCCACGGGAATTCTGGCGTCCAACTGGGTTGAGTTGTAGTTCTCCTTTAGGACATAGGTACATATTGACGCTATAAATTTTTCTAAGGGACGAAACACTATTTGCAGGAAAGGGACTGAATACTGTTTACCGGAGAGGTAAAGTAAGAAATATTGATCCGACTTCCATTTTTAAAAGATTTGTTTTAAATGTAATTTTTGGAAATTTCTGCTTTGTGTAAATATTTATACAACAATCTTTATGCTCTTTGTAAATTAATATTTTTGGAATACGATACTAAGCACCTACCTAAGTACAATTCTGTAAAATGGTGAAAAATCATTTATGATTGTGTAGATTGTATAATGACAATAACACAGTAAATAAGTTAAACGCATAAAATGGTTTTTTTTTGGTTAGTAATGATTTGGAGAATATGTCGCAATTCATTTCTCAATTCGAGTAGCTTGTTGGTGTAGTGGTCAAGACGTTGGCCTAGTGATGTAGTGGTCGGGGGTTCGCGCCTCGTTCCAGGACACCAGCAAGTTAGTCCTATTTTCATACATAGTACAAGCATTTAGCTTAGTTTGAAAATAGTAAGAATATTGATGTGACATGTATTCCGTGTACGCATCTCTATTTAAAAAAAAAAAAAATTACAAAAAGCTTTCATATGACACTTTTTCATGAAACTATGTTTGTATATGTTGGTGTTAAATATTTGTTTATAATTAATAGGTGTACCGGAAAAAAATGTTGTTTTTATTGTTATCGCTCTTGAATTGTACTCGATACGAAATTGAGATACATCATTTATAGAATCTGTTTATTTCACCTTTTACCTCGAGCGTGGAAGTAATTACTCATGTTTGAAGATACGTAGGGGGCATTTTTTTGTTTATTTAAAAGAGCACACGAAAAGAAAGAGAGAAAAAACTAATTGAACGGTTGGCATGGACCATCGCACGTGTTGTTTCTTGCAGCAATTTCATTCCCGGCGTTAATGTGTATTCATGGAACATCCCCTCTTCTTAAGATAGCGCGTGCGTAGTTATTGGAATTTCTCCATTCTGAATAAATACACGCAGCACACGCTGCTCAGTTAATAGACTCGGCCGCGTTGATTGACATCTCATGAAGGTTTGCCCCGCCACCGATTTAACCCGAACTTATTTTCGTTGCCCGAGGCCCACCCGAAGTAATAAAATGAACTTAATGATTTTCGTACCGTATCGTTACAATTGTTGATTTTTATTAGACAATTCAATCGCTGTTACCTATCGACCTAATTAATTTTATTACTTTTAGTCAACAGTGTGGGCTATTGAATACGAGTAAAATTTCGAAATTTACAACACTATAATCTCGAATCATTTAAAAATATTTTTGGCCAACAATTTATTGCCAATTAAAGTTATATTTCAAAGTCTAATCGACTTCTTTATTATAAAGTAATTATTTTAATATTATTTTTAATTCAAATTTTACAGTTACACATAATGATACATATTTTTTTTTGTAAATTGCAAAGACTACGTACTGTTGCACTCGACCAAATTTGACATTTAAAATAAAGTAAATAAATTATATACGTGCATATGATTATTAGATATTATTGAAATTCAATCGTCAAATTCAATTCATGTTAGGACGTTTTTATAATAGTTAGTGGTATCCGGTAGTTTTTATTATAGCGTTAAATTTACAAGTCGTTATTTTGATATGCACACGTTACTCATTTTTTATTTTGACATTGGTGAAGTGTGCATTTTTTTTTGTTATTTATGTTTGTTTTATTTGTCATTTAACGCAAATTTGTCTTTGTATAAGAATTATTTCAACCCGATTGTTGAAATCGTTTAGGCACAAATTTGTGAACAATACAAATTATATTGAACTTATCATCATACGCACGTAACGAACGCGTCGATCGTTTCAAATCCAGTGACACGAGCTTAAAAATGAAAAAAAGGAAGAAGAGGTCACCCATCTGATTTTGATGATCAGACTGTTTATATTCTCCCACCAAAACACGTTAATCACCCAAAAATTAACTAACGACTAAATTAAATTAAATCTACGACGATTTGAATGAACTCGCGCGGATTACCATTTAAACATGCTTTGAGTGTATTTTTATTGTTTAATTATTGAATAAATTAAAAATAATAAGAAAACGATCGTTAATTACGCATCGACCTAATAAAAGCGTATTTTAGAAAGTATATATGGATGTAAAATAAGCGAAAGTTGTCCAAATATTATAGATATTGCCCATTTGGGAATGCATCGAAATGAAAAATAAATTAAAAATTCAAATTCTATTTGATTATTTTTATTTACTGTCTCCGAGGTAAGTATGTAGAACTCAATAATCAATTATGTGAAAATAAAACACTTGTTTTTTGGTTCTGCTCGTTTAATGTACTTGAGACCTTGTAAAAGCTCTAACAATTTTACTGAACAACTTGTATCTATAACTATAATGGGGGACAGCTATACAATTTTATTTGCATGAAATAAAAAAGGATATTTATTATTCATAGGAATTCTGAGGATTTCTATACATTTTGAATGCTTCTAATTCTAAGTAACCATTCAGTTTCAACACTAATGATATTTTTATGTCATGGTCAATTTGTAGAAAATGACAGCTATATAATTTTACAATCTAAGAAGACAATACGGCAAAATATCTCTCTTGCCGTAATGCCCTTACAAGGCGAGACGCGTTTCAAGTAAATTAAACTAGTAGAATCAAAAAACAAGTGGTTTATTCTCTCACATGTGTGGAAATTCTTTGTTTAATAAATCTGATGAAAATGAATACATATTCAACTATAAAATTCCCACGTGACCAAGATGGCCAGTGCCGCGAACAATGGTACAAAGTTTGATTACCGTTTTCCTGGTCTGATGCCGCGTAGTAATTATGTTCCTTCGGCTAGTGTTCGTTCCTTGGCGTCGTGAGACACGTTAGTTCGGCAATTGTAGAACACAGCGCTACATCCAAACCGCAATATGCGGGTAACTAATGAAACAATGATTTTTATTCACTGAAGTCCTGATTGATACTGAGTACTCTATGCGTATACATTCATATATATGTACATACAATTCTAATTCAACTAGTAACATTGTATTGTTTTTATATAATATTAATTATGGTACCGATACGGAAAAATTAAAAAAAAAAAAACAAGCAGTTGAGACACATGATATTATTAGTTAGGTACATATAATATAATACGAATTGAATTAATCAATTGGAAAGATATATGTACCTACAAAAAAAAAACCTATTTGTCGAAAAAATATTTATTATTTTTATTTGTTAACTTTGTTTTATTAAAATTGAATTTTTTTCCTAAAAATTATTCGAGTAAATTTGTATTAAGTAGCAATTTGAGTTAGGTACAAAATTTATTTTTTAAATAATTATTGTTTTTTTAAAATAGATTCTGGTAAAGAAACAACGTATTTTGATTAGTATTGACATCCTGAAGAAGAAAATGGTATTTTTCGAAACCGGTACATGTATTTAAACTCAGTAAGTGGTTAATAAAACAAAGTTAACAAATAAAATAATGAATTTTAACCACAAAGTTAATTTTGATAATTTAAAAAAAAAAAAAATATTGGTTACTACCGGAATATAAACCCGGAACTTTTCCTAAGTAAAATATTTTTTCTATTCTATTAGTTAATTTTTAATATATATCCATATCTTTCTAATTGATTAATTTAATTTGTATTTTTTAATGTTGAAATATTTTCTAAGATTTCTTAGTTACGTTATGATGGGTAATTTACTAGTTAGTATCTTCATTTTATTTTAAATACTGAAGTAAATATAATATATTTTAACACAAATTAAATGTATCAATAAAAAAGATATACGAAATATTTTTGTTGCCACCCGGACTCGAACCAGGAACCCTTCCTATCCGGGGAAGTGCGCCGACCTATGTCATTTAATTTGTATATTAAAATATCACAGAACTATGTTCTGAAAAAAACTTATAATAACGTGTTTTCTATCCAATCGGTAAACAAATTATTATTAATTGAATATCGAAGTAGATATATTTGTGTATACATCGCCGTCATTAAAGTTTAGCTCTACGAGCCATTCAGGTTCACGACTGTCCGCTCAAATGCTCTGTAGGCATCTCTGTCACGAGCTAAATTTCTCCAATCTGAAACTTGTAATATATCTGCATCTTTCATCTTTGCACCCGCCCATCTCATTTTTGGGCGGTCCGGTGGTCGTTTGGGCGGCCCAGTTTGTTTATACACACTTCATAAATCAGATTCCTCTGGGTCCGGTAGATTTAGAAATCTTAATTGGATACACAAAGTAATTAATGCCAGAAAAGTTTGATTTACCTAAAAATATCTAAAAAAGTATAATACTAATACTGTGCTCGTTCAGGTCGAGATTAAAATCGAGAGAATTCTCTTGGGTGTATGACTTGTAAAGGTTTGCTGACATTCTGTGAAATGTTCTTTGCTCGACAGTGGATAATTTGCGCGTAATTTTTTTAGGTTTATTTTTGGGCCGCGATTATTTTTCTTTGGCTTTGTGTACTTCGTATACATTGAATACCTTGGCGCTGCGCAGGTGAGCGACGGTCATACTACGCCTCAGTTCGTACAAGGACGTAGTCGGTCTTCCGTGAATATCGCTGCTTTCGGTCGGTCTTTGGGCACCGATGGATCGCGATCACTACAAGTGTACAATGGGAAAATTGATATGTCGGTTAATAAATGCTCCAGCAAGAGGATTGTTTAATTTTTATTTATTTTTTAGATTATATAAAGTTGTTGAGTTATATTTTTTTGATAAGTTTTGCCTAACCCGCCTGTATGTTAACCATTATTATTGAAGAGAAAATGTGTTAATTATAAGGATATACATATAAAATCAATTTTACCGAAAAATATTGTTGTTGCGCTACAGCGATTCGAACCTGGATCTCTTTTTCAATCCGGAGAAGGTGCATTACCAACTATGCTGCAGCGATAGTATTTTTGATGACAAATTTAATTAATTAAATGAATAATTATATTATAACTTCACATTAATAATGTGTTCTCCATAATAATATATATGTTGTATCAATGTGTCCAAAATTTAATAAAAATGAATTGTTAATTATGGCGTCCGCTGTCGGTTTACTCAATGGTATTTGAGATTCCGTAAAAACAATGTAGATGGCTTTCAAATAATGGAACGATCGATGTATTAATTTGAAAAAGTGTAACATATAGGTTCGAAAATTTGTCGTCAAAAATACTGTCACTGTAGCATAGTTGGTAATGCACCTTCCCCGGATTGGAAAAGAGATTCAGGTTCGGATTCCGGTAGCGCAACAACAATATTTTTCGATAAAATTGATCCTTTATGTATATCTTTCTAATTAATACATTTAATGGGTATTTAAAATATCATAGATCTATTTTCTGAATAATTACAACATCACATTAAGAATGTGTTTTCCTTTATAAAAAATATTACTATTTAATAAATGATAAATTTTGAAAGAATTTCTCTTTCCATCTAAAAAAAATTGCCTTATATATCTGCCTGATTATCTTCAGTCATATATTCTATGTCCGAACTGTCTTAGTAAACCTTTATTCACTCTATTTACTTATTATTTATCCAAATATAAACGTATTTCTTATATTTGTGTATTTCCACCTGCCCATTCGTTATACCTCGTTCCTTAATTGATATCTATTTTCACCGATTTTCCACCGTATACTGTTTACTTGCTTTCTTTGCCATTTCCTAGATTTGTTAACATACTCAACACATGGAGTCTGTTATGAATAGATGATTGTATAGATGCTTACATTCCCGATAACGCAGTTATTTACAATGCAGTAGATATTCTCCTCTGTGCTCTTTAAGACTTGACCAGTCCTGCATGTCTCTAGAAAACTATGCCCGGATACACAAATCCACTAACATGCTTCAAACGTTCGTTTTTAAATGTCTGCAACTCGAATATATTCTATCTCGAATAATCAACTTTTATATATTTATAGGCATATTTCTTGCCAACACATTCTTACACTCCAGAAATACTACACCGTGAGCATAATAGATCAAACAGAACACACAAAGTTCACAAAAACGCCCCAGTTAGCTATCTACTATAGATTCGTGCTATCGTTTGATACACAAGGATTAGAAGCTAATGTTCGTTATATAGATAAATATGTTACAGGTGATAAAAATGAAGTATATATTTTATATGAAAAATGTATATCATATATACGGCACCATCACTTGCATGCAGCTGTCTAAAAATAACTCTCCACGTAAGTTTTAGTACGTCATAATCTCTACTCATAATTTATTTTTATTATTTCTAAAGATCTTTTTTACTTGGTTTCATGTGTCTCTACTTTGTACATTGCTTTGTACTGTTCATCAAAACATTCCAACATCTAAAATAAGTGATTTTTAATTCTGATGTCTGTTGGTACAGTATTAAGATTCTACTTTTCTTGTGTACAAATATTTAATTTTCACTAATATTAGAAATCATTAAACCATTGCGCATTGTTTATAGTAATAGCCGATAGCTTTAATCACGTGCAGTTTTCAAGGACATTATTTTTTTATTGTTTCAAATGGGTTTTTAATTACATCCCGCAGCCGCACTGGATATGTACCAAATTGAAGCATTCCCTTTTCAAAATTCTAAAAACCTCCGTAATTTAAAATTAATTTTTAATGTTTTTATAATACGCCGTATTGTAATGGATCATTTTATGAGATTGTTAAATGTCTATTAATCCACAAACACCCTGCCTATTAAATATAATATTAATGACATATTAAATGTTTGTATGTTTTTCACGTTAATTCTTAATTATCAATTTGAGCACTTCTATATTTCAAGTATTTACCAATGTCCAGGTTTAATTTTTTTCCTCGAATATAAAAATGGAGTCAAGGTTTAAATTTATTTTCCTTATCATTTTATTATTCCGTTGATGCGTTCAAAAATCTAACACATTTTTCGACCGCCGGCGGTTCACCTATCCCATTGCGACTTAATGGTGCATGTAACATAGATGAAATTTTGTCCTCGGGATATGCGGTTGATAGCGGCGGTAAAAGTCCGTGTACTGCATCACGTCTCCTTAGAAAATTCTATAAACAACGTTTAAAGTAAAGAATCAGTTCATCTTTTCATTTACTACTTAACGCCCTACTGAACTCGTGTTTGAATATTATTTTTGACAATGGCCATCCACAATAAGCATACAAATTTACGCAAATACATTTATTTATTACACATTCGTCTATTTAATGCTAATAAATATATTACATTACTTAGCGACCAAGGTTATGGTATATATGTTTGGGCGAAATAATGTTGGTGTGAAGTGGACAATGTAATTTAAAAAAAAAAATTAAAAAAGTATCATTAAAAATACATAAATTTAAATTATTTTCACATTGTATAAAGCTTCTTATGAGATGATTTATAAGCGAATCCATAGCGATATAAGCGGTATATTGGTGGGATAAAAGTCCATGGACTGTATAGATTACAATAATGATTAGTTGACGCAATCCGAATTGGATTCAAGAGAGGAATATTGGCAAATGGATCTGGTCTACCTTGATCTCGATCCTGGATTGGACGTCAAGTTTTCACCTCCAGTTGACTCGCACCTTTTTAGTGAAGAACCAAGATATCACTGCACGTCCGGAGCTATTTAGAACACCGCCTCTTCATGGTCCTGGCATTACGCACGGCGCTACTTTCGGACGTCAAAAAAAGAAGACAGATTTTGACGGTTCAGTGTCGGAAGGCAATCTGTCCGGGAATCGGCGAAATCCTTATGTAATTAGTTAACCAGAGCGAGACAGGTATAGGTACTCGACTTGCGTCAACAATTTTTTTTTTTTTCGAAAAAATAGGCTTATTGATGAGGGCTATTGCATAGAAAGAGTAACTCGGCATTATTGATGTATAAATATTTTTCAGCTATCTAAATTTTACATAATAAAATGTTGTTTTGTTTTTTTTTTCAGGTAAGGACGTTTATTTATTGATACGTCGGCAATTCTTCTTCAAGATTATTATTTCATACACTCCAGCAAGGTAAGCTACTAATTTCTTATTGTCAAGATAAAATATTTATTATAATAGTGAGCGAGAAGACAGTAGAGAACATTTCAGTAGCGCGTGTCTATTGATACATTTATTAAGTAATCCGCGAATCGTTATTTGTAACATTGGTTTTTTTTAATACTCGTCGAATTTCACCATGCAATGTTATACGTACACAGGTACTCGAATACGCGGCATTTATCGAATGAAACCTTTTCGATTGTAATCTGTTACCTGGCGGTAAGCTAATGCTAAAATATATCTGATTTAATATTTTTTCCGTTAATTGGTCAAACTAGGTTGTATTGTGGTTTTGTGGCAATGAAAAATAAGTTTTACGTGAAAACCTGACAACATTGGCCGCGAAACTACTATCTACCCTAGCGAAAGCAGTCGGCACGGAAACACAGGCCGTACCGCTACATATGGTACATGAATGTGTTAGTCATACTAATTTTTGTGAAATTAATTGAAATGTTTAGGTGTATTCGTTATACAGCTTGTTTATGTAGTTATTCAATTGCTCGGAGTTTACCTTTTTACTTCATTCCTTTGTTTGGAAAATAATTATCTAATGCTGTAATTTTCATTAATTATTATCGTTAGTGCATACCAACGTGATACTATTGCATATCTGTTAAATTTTCTGACTGCACTTTTGATAAAATTGCCCTATGTTTTTTGGAGCCGATAATAATGAATGCAAATGGTACGCTGTTAATCTAAATATGATCTTGTCTTTGAAATAAGTTCATTTACCTCATCTGTACTGCACCCGTACAAGTACTTAGCTTTTAAAATATTGAGAATATTAATGTTACATGCGCTTCAAATGTCCATCTCAGTTACAAAAAAAAAACTTTTTCTGTGTCTGTTTTCCTGCCAACCGAATGCAATGAAGACAGAAATTATGAACGTTTAGCATGCAATGCGTAATTTATCGCGTGTGCTGCATTTCCGCTGTTCGTCATTAATGCGGAGCATTGTATCGGAGAATTCATATCTGCTGAAAAACTCAAGAAACTCTTTGATCCAAGTAGTTACCAATTTACGTAATATAATTTTTATTATTAATATATTTTTTATAATGCAATTATTTGATTGTTTATACTTTCCGCTGATTAAAAATAGTCTGCGATATATTTAAGCAACGGAACACGTAAATACTGTTTTAATGTTGTATTTATATAAAATTAATTTTAAAGTTATATTGGACTTTGCCGGCCTATCTAAAATGATCTATGTTGAAAGATTGCCAGTCATTTAAATCGAATTCCACCACGAATTAACAGTATAAAAATTAGAAATAATTATATGTTTTTGGTTAGTTAATTTGACATCCTGAAGAAGGAAATGGTATTTTCGGAAACCGGTTGGTGTATTAATTAATTAAATGTTCAAGAAAACTTAGTTAAAGGAGTGACTAACTGTAATAAGTGGAAAATAAAACCCCGGTCTCCCAGGTGATAGGCAGGGAAGCTAATCACTACACTGATGAGGAATCAAATAATACGTGAAGATACCAGCTTGCAAATATCTTAAGCTCTTTATTTATGATGGCTTCTTACAAACTTTTAGGGGCAATTAAATATTAGATACTATTAAAATTTGATGTTAATATGTGTGGTAAATAATGAAGTACATCAAAAATATAAATCAATACATTTAATTTTAGCGCGAAAAATGCAGTCTATTAGGAAGAATAACTAAGATGGCAGAACACTGGCTTAGCATGTGAAAAGTACTGGGATTGATACTCGGTACCTCCAGTTTTTATATATTTCAAAAAAACGTTTTAGAGGCACTCTTTAACGGTAAAGATAAAAGAAGAACATATAAAATTTTATCTAATGCACTATTTCTTACGCACTTTTAATAAATATTATTAATAAAGTATGTATATAAATAATATTCAGAAAAGGAATAAGTGCGCATTATGAGTACTCGACGGCGGATGCCTGCATTATGTTAAAGTACTGCATTTCGGTTTAACATGGGAATAATAATATTATATGGCCGGGAAATATTAATACTGTTACAGATTGGTGATATAACATTACCAGACAAAATAATCAATAGTTTGTTTCGTAAAATATTTTTTAATATCATTATTTACAACCGTCTTATCAGAGTGAGTTGTTGAGACATAAATTAAACCCAAGTAATAAAATATACAAAATATTTTAGTTTATTCATTTATTACTAAAGGGAAAATTTTAATTTAATATTATCGTTTTTACCGAGACCGTTCAATTGATAGTTTTTTTTGACATAGCTTATGATTTTCAGAAAGTGTGTTAACTTATTAATAAGAAACATCTCAGGAGGAAAATGATTGTCTTAGTCATCTTGAATCTTTCAATCTCTCAATTATTCTAAAGGCAATTGATGCAGGTGACTGAATATATCGCTAGATCAAAACTAAGACAACTCAAAAATACATTTTTCAGTAGATAAAAAAATATAAACATTTTTCTCCATTTTCTGTTACTTAAGTTATGAAACTAAATAACATTTTAGGTCATAAATGTATTCTAAAATGAGACTCTTCGAGAACTGGGGTTAAGTTAGTTGCGTATATGACAAGAGTATCCGAATACAATAATAACTAAAAATTCTTGATTTTTTTGAGTTGATTTTTTTAACAATGGTAGGTAAATAAAGACTTTAGTTTTTAATCATTTTCAAGACTATTCTTTAGACTACTTTTATACGGTTAAATTAAATTCGAAAATTGGAAAATGATTGAAGCTGAAGATTATATTAAAAAATAAAATTATTATTATTATTAGAGAAGTATTAATACGTACATTAAAACAAATACTTTGTTCCTTAGAAAGAATTATTTGTGCAATAAAATAATAAAAATTTAGCAGGTTTGGTTAGGTATTTTTTATTAAATAATAATATATTTATTAAGCAGAACACATTATTGTGAAGTTACAGTTTTACAGGACACATTTCTGTGATATTTTTATACAAATTAAATGTATCAATTAGAAAGATATAAAGATAAAATCAATTTATCAAAAAAATATTTTGTTGCCACCGGGATTCGAACCAGAAACCCTTCCTATCCGGGGAGGTGCGCTAACAACTACACCATGTTAGCATAGTAAGTTAACGACTAATTTTCAAACATACATGTTTCACTTTCAAATTGATACATCTATTATTAATTTGTTTAAAAGCTATCTACTTCATATTTACGGAGAATCTTAAATAGCTCTGAGTAAAACCCGACAGGAGGCGCCAGAATTAAATTAATTAATCAATTTTCCCGGATAGAAGGAAGGGTTCCTGGTTAGAATCCCGGTGGCAACAAAATATTTTTTCGATAAACTGATGTTATCTGTAATTTTATTTGAATTAAATATATATTTATTTAATGTTCGTTTTTTATTATTGTAATGCACACAATATTCGTACTTTTAAAATTAGCAATATTAACTTGGTGGTTAAAATTCATATTTTTTATTTATTATCTTAGTTTTATTAACCACAATTGAGTTTAAAAAACATCTACCGGTTTCGGAAAACACCTTTTCCTTCTTCAGGATGTCATAACTAACTAAAAATATAGCATTGTTTCTTCACTAGAATCTATTTTTAAATTTAAAAAAAAAAAAAAAAACAATTATTTAAAAAATAAATTTAGTACCTAACTCAAATTGCTGCTCAATACAAATTTAGTCGAATAATTTTTAGGAAAAAATTTTAGAATAGGACTCGTAGTTAAATTTAGTTGGTTAGTAGTTAAGTTTAGGTTGTAAAACGGGTAGAAATTTTAATATAAGAGTAAAGGAGCATTTGAGATGTTTGAACAATAGTGGGTTTTCAGAATTTGCTAATCATTTGATAGAAAATAGTCATAGTTTTGATAAAAAATTGGGATTGTCAATTTTGCATATAAACGGTGTAGGTCACAAATTAAATAATTTGGAATCGTTGGAGATAAATAAAGCGTGTAAAACTAATCAAAAAATTATGAACAACGAACTAAATTTAACTATGAGTCCCATTCTAAATTTTTTTCCTAAAAATTATTCGAGTAAATTTGTATTAAGTAACAATTTGAGTTTAAACTAAATTTATTTTTAAAATAATTGTTTTTTTTTTAAATAGATTCTGGTAAAGAAACAATAATATGTTTTTATTTAGTATTGACGTCCTGAAGAAGAGAATGGTATTTTTCGAAACCGGTAGATGTATTTAAACTCAATAAGTGGTTAATAAAACAAAGTTAACAAATAAAAATATGAATTTTAACCACAAAGTATATTTATTATTAACATTGGTGGTGTTTATCTATTTTTATGTTGTTCTTTTTATACATATATATTTATTTTTTTAAATTTAACGTGTTTAAATTGTATTAAATATGATTTATACGGATAAATAAATAAATATATTTTTAAAGAAAACACATTTTCGTTGTGAAGTTGCATTTCCAGTTCTGTTGTATATTATTCTGACCTAATTTGTATTGAGCAGCAATTTGAGTTAGGTACTAAATTTATTTTTTAAATAATTGTTGTTTTTTTTTTTTTTTTTAAATTTAAAAATAGATTCTGGTGGAGAAACAATGCTATATTTTTAGTTAGTTATGACATCCTGAAGAAGGAAAAGGTGTTTTCCGAAACCGGTAGATGTTTTTTAAACTCAATTGTGGTTAATAAAACTAAGATAATAAATAAAAAATACACAATTTTCGTTTTATGGAACAAATAATTCATTTTAATGCACGTAAATAATTCCCTGTTAAAAAGTACCCTTATTGTTTTATCAGTCGAAAACCTTCACGACGGAAACATTTGGTCCTCACCTCGTATATCTATCTACTCTTTGCTAAACAATTTGTGCAAGGTTGTGTGATAGTCCGTCCATGCCTTGTGCTAGCCCACCAGGACTCACCTTTTTATACATTTATATGATAATTTTTGCAACCCGTATTTGTGATTTCCTTCTATTAGACGATCGGTTCTAGAATTAGAGCCTATTTATTGTACTATAATTTGTAGAATCATAGTTTTATGATATTTTGTATAGCTCTGCATATATTATGTCCACATAAATGAGATTTATATATGTATACTTTATTGTGTATCTCTTTCTAATAAATAAAACAAAAAATATTAAATTTTGCTAGTGTTTGTTTCTTGTTAAATAATTTATACAGCGATGTAAATTAGAGGACTTGAAACTTGTAACATAATTATAGTCAAACTGAAAGATATTAAATGTATAGGTAGGTGTTTTAAATTCAAATAATGTAATTTTTTCAGTTTTGTTTCATAATATAAATTTAGAATCACACCATTCCTCGTCAGTTATCAGTGGCTTTGGTCATCAGATATCCTCTTCAATGCTCCCACCATTTAGTGACACAATCGCAGAGTCTGTGGGGACACCTGATATTGTAACAGTCGCGTATCCAGTTCTTGAGACATATGCATTTGGGCTCTTTCGGGTGGAGCTGGCACCATCTGAGTACTGCGTCGCTTGGTGGATTTGGCCTCTTGATGGGACCTCTCCCTCCACATTCAGCGACTGCGATCTGAATCTGATCATAAACATATTTTTAATATTTGGAGCAGTAACTTTGCGGTTGGAGTATGGTATATATAGTATAGAGTATGTATACTATAGAGTATTACATCGTCAGGGCATTATACAACCCCGACGAAACCCTGTACGAAACCGGTTGACGTTTAAATAAAAAATAACAATGTTAGCCATTTACAAAATATTCTAAGTAAATACTTAAAATTGTGTGTTTATATTTTTTAAATGCAGTAAAATATGTTTTATCGTTTATTTTAGAAATTATTCTCAACGTTCGTCAAATCAGTCATTAAAATATGTTTAAATGTATTAAAATGTGTTTTAATATTGCTACGTGAATTTAATTATTAGAATGGAATGATATCACTAAAAATTATTGTGTCTTTAAATTAGGCAAAGTTGATAAACAATACTTTTACTTCCTTATGATTTTTATGCGCAGATACAATAATTTGTTTAAACATCTCGGGCTGTTTCTAAAGAAGTAATAATTGCTTCTCAAAGTTTGCGAACTTTGTGTTCAATATTATACGCAATATATTTAGGTATTAAATATAATTATATAATATTTTTTATTTATTATCTTAGTTTTATTAACCACAATTGAGTTTAAAAAACATCTACCGGTTTCGGAAAACACCCTTTCCTTCTTCAGGATGTCATAACTAACTAAAAATATAGCATTGTTTTTCTATTTATCCAGAATCTATTTTTAAATTTTTAAAAAAAAACAACAATTATTTAAAAAATAAATTTAGTACCTAACTCAAATTGCTGCTCAATACAAATTTTTTTTTTTTAAATTTAAAAATAGATTCTGGATAAATAGAAAAACAATGCTATATTTTTAGTTAGTTATGACATCCTGAAGAAGGAAAAGGTGTTTTTCGAAACAGTTAGATGTTTTTTAAACATATATTGTGGTTAATAAAACTAAGATAATAAATAAAAAATATGAATTTTAACCACCAAGTTAATATTGCTAATTTTAAAAGTATAATTATATTGTCCGATTGAATTATTATAGAATTAGTAAAATGTGTTATACCTAATATTGCTATGTGAATCTAATGATTTGTCAAGACGATTTTACTAAAAAATGATAATATCTTTATAATTAAGCAATGTTGATAAACGATACTTTTTCCTTTCCCTCATTATGTTTTTTACGTGTTCAATAAATTGTTTTATTTTAATCATCTAGTAATTACCTACTGTTATAAAATAATTATATATTATTACATTTATTTATTTCCAAGTACCTTAATGCTTATTGAAAAGAATGTCGACTCACCAATAAAAAACATCCCAGAAAAAAAAGAACCGCCTTGGTCATCTTGAAGCTGTACTAAATACAATTGATGCAGATGGCCGAAGTAATCCGTTTATATACTATTGGCGTACGACTTTGTGGAATTTCATTTGTTTGCAGGTGCACTTCCCAAGATTTATGGTCCCCTTTCAAACAACACTTGTTTAATCGCATGGACATCGATATAAATGTGTTAAAACACTTTAAACAGGCAAGTTTTCGTGCTCATATGGTATTATTGATAAGAGACTGGATCAGTAATGAAATGGTTGCTTAGCTGAGGTTGAAAATAGTAAAATATTGATTTGACATGCACTCCGTGAACACATCTCTGTTTATTTTTAATTGATTTATTTTGTATACACATTTCTACTTTTTTTTTTTTTAAATAAAGCAAGATTAGCTAAGCTAGCACACGGTGATTTTTCATACGTCGTTTAGGGCATGTTCAAAGGTGCTGCCCTGGTATTCATGTCACATATTACTATATGCCATGCAGGGACGTGCAGTGCATACAAGCAAAAAAGCTGTGCATAAATAAAAATTCTGGGAAACAAATATAAATTTAAAAATTGGATTAACATTGATGAAAACATTATTTTGCAATTAGTGCCATCTGTGTACCAGTAGAGACTGTTACAACTGCGTGCTAATCATTGAAGTGTCTACTTCCTCTTTTACTAATTCGCGAATTTTACTATCTTACTGTTTTCAACCTGTTGACTTCATGATTTTTCTTTAAATTTGGTGCATGGATTGGTTTTTGATTTGAGAAAAACAAAAAGCAATTGGTATAACTATTTCCTACTTTAACCTTTATTAAAAATAATTATTTACTTTAGTTATTACGTGAAGTATTTTCACACAATAAATTAATCATGTTCAGTCATAGAAAGTGTTCTTAAAAACGTCCATACATTTTTTATGTGGGTAAGAAAGTATTATTGTACGTTAAAACTTAAACTTTATAAACACTATTTACAGTACTCTAAAATTATAAATGAATACATGATAGGGTCATATAAACAACGGATTTATTTTGTCCAAAAACGTTGGTTAAACGAAAGTACATATATTGTATTACATATATATTTGATTGTATAATATCATCGGTAACAGCATAACTTAAATCTATACCTACTGCACGTCACTGACGACATGAATAATAAGGTCACTTACTATAGGAAAATAATTGCGGTTTATGACTTTCAAATACATTTTTCTCAGCTGATAATTAATTTTATTAATCGAAATAAGAATCATTAGAACTACACTAACGGCGGGAAGGGTATTAATACCCGTTCACTGGACTAGCGTCTAACGTCTAACTGCGGAAATTATACCGTGCGGGTATTAATACCGTTTATGTAAAAACTTTTTTTAATTGAAAAAAATTAATTAAACTTTATCATTTCCTTTGGATATCATATTGAATCGTGTAGATGAAATATTAATATTAAAATTAATATATTAGAGCAATAATTGTTTACCCGCATAACGGTCACCAGTTTGCGCGAAAAGTACCTGACGAAAATGTGTTTCAATTTATGTTTTTTATTATTTAAAATTAAAAATTACACATTTTGTAAGCACCAACGTTACTCGGAGTGTGTGAGGGGTTAGACTGTAAATATGTATTACTCAGAAACAGTCCTCACTATATTTGCATGTATTATTTTTCTTTCTTAATTTATCGAACATATTGTAGATATTAACGTCGGTCTATTTAATATGCGAAACGATTTATCATTCTTAAAATGTGATATTAGTAAACAGTAGGTTTTATGTAAAAAGTGTCGTACATACATACAGTGAGTTAGCTTATGTTTAATAGGTAAGTAAAATTTAATATTTGGTTAGGATTATGATTATGAATCTGCTTCTGTGGATGTGGCATATAGTGACATGAAAGAGAACGTTTTTATGAATACATCCATTTATGGCTGACCGCTCTCTCATATTTCACATTCTCCTATATTTCTAAACATTAAGATTAAATACTAAAATAACATAATTGACACGGCGGTTACTGTGTGGTGTAACATGATTATTTTAATTTTCACAACTAAACATTGTACTACACTCACGTTGAGTTCTTGTCACTACTATAGTTTCGGGAGGTGTAGTCCCTCATCATCAGGTGATAACTAAACTAAATACAGTATTGTAGTAAATTCGGGTAATGGGGCGGGGCTTGGGAACAGAGGGGGAGGTTTCGGTCGTTAACGGGAATATGGATAATAATGGTGAAGTGATAATAACACAACGTGTGTGTAGTACAAAGTTTAGTTGTGAAAATTAAAACTAAAATAAAAAATTAAATGTATTAGAAAAAATATTGTTGTTCCGTATCCGGAGAAATGCATTAACCGATTGTGCTACACCGACACAGTAAGTTGATGACAAATTGATGCATCTGTCAGTCCATTATTTGCAAGCCATCTTATCTATATTTACGGAATCTCAAACACCTTTGAGTAATCCGATAGGAGACGCCAGAATTAATTGATTAATACATTTAATTAGTAATAAAAAGATTTTCGTTGTGACAGTATGTGTCCCACGCAAGGAGACACTTGCATTGGGGTTCATCATTGTGATGGCGGCACAAATCGATCCATCCCCGAGACTCGGCCGTGTTGAGCGACCGCGATCTGAATCTAAACAGAAAACATTTATTTTTTAAAGAACGCGACATTTATTTCTCTTGGTAATATGTAATTATTGTAAACTAGACGATGTTGAAATATAATATAGTCAAATGTTACTAGATTTAGGTGGTTTTCTATAATATAAATTATACGTAGTGTTTTAAAAGTATCATATACGATTGTTCAATAATACTGTGCGTAAGTACTTCTAATTTCATTATCAAAAACTGGCGTATGTCCAAATTATTTGGTGTATTTCTTTGACATCCGCGCCTTATATTGTATTGTATTATATTGTATTAGATATCCTTAATTATCTCTATTTTGTTTTAGTTTATTTTATTAAATTGAAATATTAAAACTATATTATTAGTAGGAGAACACATTCTCATTGTGAAGTTGTAATTATTCAGAACATAGGTCTGTGATATTTTAAATACTAATTAAATATATTAATTAGAAAGATATACATATAAAATCATAACATATAGGTTCGAAAATTTGTCGTCAAAAATAATGTCGCTGTAACATAGTTGGATAATGCACCTTCCCCGGTTTGGAAAGAGATCCAGGTTCGAGTCCCGGTGGCGCAACAACAATATTTTTCGATAAAATTGATTTTATATATATATCTTTCCAATGAATATATTTAATTAGTATTTAAAACTATATTATTATTTTCCAGCTCCTCTAAGTATTATCCTTATATTATTCTTATTGGTCCAATAGCAAGAATGTTCGGAAACGACCACTATTTTGGCATTTTTCCCATAGTATAATTTGGTCCATCTTTATGAAAAATTCCGCTCGCGCCATTTACCTTCGTGGAGATAATTTGACTTAATACAACATAACTGGGCTTGGTACTAACTCGGATATAAAGTACATTATAACATATTAATGTTATAATATACTCAAATATAATCATAATATTTTTAATTTAATACAAATTAAATAAATCAATTATAAAGATATACAGAAAAAAATTATCTATCGTAAAAATATTTGATTGCTACCGGGATACGAAACGCAATTTTTTCCTACGGGTGAAAACGCGTTACCATTTCACCATTTCAACCAATTACGTTTTCGATAAATTTGTTGTTACATACAAAGATATATTCTAATGTCTTTATAAATTATTCCATTTTTAAAAGCAATCATCTTTATATTGCAATGGTCCCAAAGACCTTTGAGGAATGGAGAAGGGATAATTAAATTTGAATAAACTTTGATAGAACTTATATATGTATTTTATTCATCATTAAAGACTGCTTCATACACATATTATCAGTTAATGTTCGTCCGTCCCGCAAAATAACGTGAAACAAATATATATATATCAGGGCTTCGAATCGAAATCGAACTGAAAACCGTAAAAACAGTTATTTTTGTCGGGACGAAAACCGAAAAAAAAAATCGATTTATTTCGGTTCGGTACATGTTCAAACACGCGCGTTAATACAATCTTACTCTCCACTTCTGTTATTCTACGAGACAATGGAAATAGTTTAAATGAAAATACATTAGAAGATATTTTAATAATTAGATTACTGGTAACTTTCATCTTTTTTAAGAATAAATAATTGTACCCAAGAATCCTGCATACTTCAACCGTGAATGTAGGTATTTGTTTCATTTGATAAATTATATTATTATCATATACTTCTAGTTCCATGATCATAAACATAGTAAGACATCTTATGAAGGAAGAATTTTTACCAGAATGTTTTAATACAACTTTCCAACTATTCCAAATTATTTAATTTATGACCAACACCGTTTACATGGAAAATTGATAATCCCAATTTTTTATCAAAACCATGACCATATTTTATCAAATGATTAGAAATTCTGAAAACCCACTATTGTTCAAACAACTCAAATGCTCCTTTACTTTTATATTAAAATTTCTACCCGTTTTACCAATATAAAATGCAGCACAATCCTTGTAACTAAGTTTATAGACACCAGAATTGTTAAATTTATCATCTTTGTCTTTAGAGTTTATGAGTTAATTTCGTATACTATTATTTGTATAAAATGCCGGTCTAATTCGAAAATTTATTTATGTATAAAATCCTACGCCAATAATCATTATTATCATTATGTTTTATCTGTATTATTTATTGATTTATATAAAAATGGAGTATTTTATTCTTTTACTTATTTTTTAAAATACTATCTATTAAATCTGTATTATACCCGCTATTAACTGCTATTTTTTTAAATTGTATTCAATTTAATATTGAATTTAGATGTTGACATAGGAATATTGACTAAACGGTGTATCATGGAGTGGAACCCTGAATTCTTGTGTGATAATAGATGATTAGATAGATTCATTATGTATGAAAGTATCTGTAAAAGTTGGATTTGTAAAATTTTTTAATTTAATTTAATTATTATTTTTAATCAATGTTAGATCCAAAAAAATTAGGGTCGAATTATTTTCCATTTCTAATGTAAATTGTATTTTATTATTAAATGAATTAATGAGATTTAAAAATGTTGTTAGTTGACGTTGTTAACCTGACCACTGACCAAATACATAATATATCATCCACACACCTTTTCCACAACAAAACATTTTTTAACAAAGGAGAATCACAATTAAAAATATTCCTCTTCAAATTGTGAAGTTGTAATTATTCAGAACATAGGTCTGTGATGTTTTAAATACTAATTTAATGTATTAATTATAAATATATACATATAAAATCAATTTTGTCGAAAAATATTGTTTTTGCGCTACCGGGATTCGAACCTGGATCTCTATTTCCAATCCGGGGATGTACTGATTTTATATGTATATATTTATAATTAATACATAAAAAAATTCTAATTTAAAAGTTGGAGCATTACAGTATGAAACTATCGGTCTTATTGGAATATTAATTTTGTAAATTTTTAATAGGGAATACAGTTTTGGAGTTAGGTACTAAATTTATTTTTTAAATATTTTTTTTTTTTAAAATAGGTTGTGTAAGGTAAATAGGTAAGAAACAATAACATATGTTTTTCATTAATTATTGACATCCTGAAGAAGAAAATGATATTTTTCGAAACCGATAGATGTATTTTTACTCAATAAGTGGTTAATAAAACAAAGTTAATAATAAAAATAATGAATTTTAACAACAAAGTTAATTTTGCCAATTTTTAAAATACTACTAAATGTATTTTTAATGTGAATGGCTTACACAATTTACGTTTTTAATTTTAATTGTATTTTTTGTGTTTGTAAAAAATCGTTAAATATTTGAGATAATTTAGGTTTTATTTTACCTAGCTAATAAAGTAATCCTTGAATTTCATCAATGTGATGAAAAAGAATCAATTTATCAACATAAATACGAAAATAACTAAAACCATTTAAATATTTGTCATTTTTGTCATTTTTGTTAGGTGATGCAATAATTATTTCGAGTACTAGTATATTTTTTGACATCAGTCCATGTTGCATTACTTTTCTAATGATTATAAAAACATTATTTCTTAAATGATTTCCCGTCATCGTTAACAGGTTATTTCTAAAACTACAATAATAATATTAATTGATGAGAGTTTGTTTATCAGAATGATTGAACACTTACCAATAGGAAACATCCCAGAAAGAAGAGAACAGCTTAGTCATCTTGAAGTTTTTCAATTTCCCGTTTGTACTAAGCACGACTGATGCCAGGCTACGGGAGAAATCAGTTTATATAGCAAAATTTATTTGATTATTCGTGCACTTTAATTTACAAATGTGTCGTCGTAATTTACGACCCTTTTTCTAAGAAGTAATATTTAATTATTGCTCGTTTAAATATACACAAGTAACACACTCGATACGTTGACTCTAACTACCGTTTATTCTATCTGTAAATGACATAAATTTGCAAATTTAATGTTTATAAAAATAATTATTTATAACATTATCATCATCGTCATCTGTGTTTCTCTACTGCTATACAGGCCTTCCCAGAGGATCGCTAATTCTTTCTGTCTTCACTCGTTCGTTACCAGTCCTTTGATGACGTCGCTCCATCAAGTTTGAGGAAGGTCAATTTATTCTACCAGCGCGAGGCCTCCACTTCTAGGGGCGGATTTATGGTTTCACTGGACATTGAACCCTGGGGTCGCTTGAGTTAAAACAAGTGTTATATTAACATCACAACCCATGAACAACAACACAGATATAAGAGACGATGTTTCAGGTTAAACTATCAATAATAACAGACCTGGAATCTAGAACTCCCGAGCCGACTCGAAGAAATCGAAATGATGAGTACCTGACGGCAACCGAGTACAATTTTATCTGCCAGTATTTTTTGAGCTACCAGTGTTTATTTTGTCAATTCTTTTTTTTTTTCTCTTTCCTTTTTTTACTTCCTTCTTCCCAGTTATTCGCGAGCTCCCTCGCAATTGCGACTAAATCTGCTATTGTTCAATTCAGGACCTTCCTGTTATGTGTACAAATTTGACTCTTTTTGTCTCAGAAGTTTGCCGACCCCTGTACTAAGGTACGATTATTATTATAGTTAGGCTTACTTCTGTACTTACCATGTGGCTGTCAAGTCTATAGGAGTTCAAACGGTTCTCGAAGTGCTAGGCAATATTTTATTATCCATTATAAATCAAATCGAAGAAGATTGAGATCTTGAATACCTTCAGTTTTGAAAGGAAAACGGAATGCAGCTTTACCAAAAAACATTGATCCACAAACCACGTATACATGATTATTATATGTACGTATTAATGATACAATACAAATTTTTGTCGTTGTTATAATAACGATACAATTGCATATTATTTATATCAACTTTATAAATAGATTACTTGAAAGTTTGTCAATTTCTTATACGTATTTAAAAATATATATTTCTATTGCTCTTTGTCTTTTCGTTTCAAAATAGTTTCCCGTAGGTAAAATCTTAATGTTTAATGATTTGTTCTGTAATCGGCAATCAGGCGGCTATACATTGCCGAGGAGTGTGTTACAAACAATATATTGTAAAAATTGTACTAGACAGTTAACTGATATCAAACACGGTACTATATGTACATAAATACGTAATATTCGCTTCCAGCTGACGACACCGTTGTTATATTACTAATATAACACTTTTTTTGTACTTTTTGATTTGATTGTTGGAAAGTGAAAAAGTCGCTCTAATAAAATTACCATGTCACCGAATTGCAATGCGTGGGTGTAACAATGTTTGGTTCAAATAATATTATAGTTAATTAAAAATTATTAAGGAAAACACATTCTTATTGTGAAGTTGTAATTATTCAGAACATAGGTCTGTGATATTTTAAATACTAAATTAATGTATTAATTATATATATATGCATATAAAATCAATTTTGTCGAAAAATATTGTTGGATTGGAAATAGAGATCCAGGTTCGTATCCCGGTGACGCAAAAACAATATTTTTCGACAAAATTGATTTTATATGTATATATTTATAATTAATACATTAATTTAGTATCCAAAATTATTTATTAAAATTATATTTGTTTTATCCTTTTTTAGTATGAGTAAAAAAATATGTTCATCTGATATTATTATTTGACCTGCACATATGCAAGAAGAAATATTAAAGAATCTGTTTTAGTGAATTTGTTTACCAGACTTCGTGAAGAACACATCGTGTCTTTTTCTAACATTAGGAAATATTTAGTAACTGAAAGGTCATCACTCTAGATACTTTAGTGAAATCAAGAAATTATCGATTTATCTAAAAAAAATTTAAGGAGAACAAATTTTTATCGTGAAGTTGCATTTTCAAAACACAATTCTGTTGTATTTTTAACCCGTTCATACCCCTTGTGCACAATTATACACACAACTTTCAAAACATAAAACGAGTACTAATTTTATGTATGTTGATACTTCTGCCTTTTTTTAATAACAAGCATAAATATATTATTTTCTCAATGTTTTTATACACCAAGATCTATTGTACATCATTACGTACATCATTCATTTACTGAAAAAGATTTTTTTTTAAATTATATTTTTGTTTTATTTGAACCCATGTTGCACCTAACCCTAATCCACCATTAGTTTTTCCCCCTTGAACTAATTCAAATCTGCAACTATAAAGATATGCAAAAAAAATATTTATCCTGGTATCAACTAAATATTTTTTTGGTAAACAGATTTTTTTCGTATATCTTTTTAGTTGATTAATTTGTATTATTATAATAATTTGATTTACTGTCAGTTGAAATCGTCTCATAATATTTTATTATTCGCTCTCAAAGGCCCAGCATTATCTAACCTAAAGGTAAATTTATCGCATAACAGTTTACGCATGATAAACCACCGAGACATTTCGCTGATACTGGAAATTATATCAATCAAATATCCACAAAAGGTTTAATAATTATTTTCTTGCGTTTCCAAAATTTACATCAATGCTATTGAAATACAATATTTCTAACCTTGGATTATTTTTTATGAATCTTTAGATTTCGGAACGTGGATATCAACTGCCTTCTGATTATGTAATGAGTGCATCTGTGTTGCTTATCTACTTTGATATCTGAATGTAGGTACGTGATAATAACACAAAATCTGTTTAACAAATAGAGGAATCTGAGGGGGTAAAGTGAGTAAGTAAATTTTCTGTGGAACGGCTGATGTACTGTATTATATTAATTCATACTAAAATATTTATAATATATGACTGAGTAGTCGATTACTTGAAATTTATCGATATATTTAAATTTCTATACATCTTTTGAAGCACCTTCTACCTAGCTACAGCACATTTCGATACAATAATATTGATGTGATCAAACATGAGCACGATTTAAAAACCTTAGCAATGAAGTATTCTCTATCAGTCAAACAAGAAGACATTCAGCTATCTAAAACATGGCGCCTTTAAGTCAGCATTCATTCTCTTGGGTTGTTTCCTTTTGGTAATAATTTGTACTTTTTTTTTTTTGTTCAAATTCACACTCATTAATTCATAGGAACTTTTTCTGTTGGATTCAAACGCGGTGGTTTCTTCGATTAAAAAATGTTTCGTGCTCTGCTTATTGATACACAATAATGTTTATTACTTATCTGACGATTCTATTATAATAGCATCGTATACATGCCATAACAACTTTTGAATTGTAAATAGTATACGTTACTTTCCAGAACGTTAAAAATATCGTTGAATCATGGAAATTTGAAATTTTTTAAACCCCATGAAATTAACCATTATTAAATTAATTTATGTTATTCAATTAATTTATGTAACATTACATACATACAATCAGTGGCTTGCAGTAGACAGAAATTTAGATTATGCCCGTTACCCACAATGTTTTTTATTATTATTTAAATTACACATTTTCAATTACGTTTAAAAGGATAAAAATGCTTGCGTTCAAACAAAATGTATGCTTGTAAAAAAGTATATTTGTTATAATTCGAAATAATTTTTCTTATATTTTTTTGATAAGGCCAGCCAATTTTGGAAGGTCCGTTCTATCGTCAGGGCAGTTTAAAACGTTATTATGAGGGAAATTATGTTCATCTTATATATATTCCTTAAAGCAATAAATTATTATTTGATAATTGCAATTAATTTTTGTGTGCAGGTGGAATAAAGATCTGTCATTATTTAATCTGTTTATTCTTTTTTCACTCAAAAATATATTTTTGAAACTTCAATTAAAATACAGTTTTTTAAGAATGCAGCAGCTGTATTTCAAAAGAGATACGCATTCCTTCCGTTCATCCAATTTGAGAGATTCCTTAATTATTCCATTTGAAATGTGTTCAGTCTTTTCATTCGTCCAACTTGAGAAATTCGCCATTCCTAAGTTACGTGTTATTTCAGATTCAACTTGTAAAAACTCAAGATTCGAGAGAAAACGTTAGCGGAGAAGAGCATGCACTAGGTCTTTTGTCAAAGAATAGTCCCCCGGTCTGGTTGATCCGTCGTTGCAATCGTTACCCTTATTCACTGACACCCCCTGTGTTCCTGCGATTACTGGTGTGATTGGAATGTGTAAGGTGTTACCAATAAATTAATATTCTTCCACTAACTTTTCCACCTTTCCCATGTTGTGCTGTCAGTTAAAACCATGTGATGTGAAATTTTTTTTTTTAATTCAATATTAAATCTTATGTCCAGATAATGTGTTTCTATTATTTTGTCCATGAATAAAGTTTTTATCAATGTATGTATATATTTTGTATTTTTACGTAAAAATCGAAATAAGTATATTGAAGAAAATATGAATAAGTGAGTTAATACATGTTTTAGCAATTTAATTAGTCAGTCTGTTTAGATGAGTGCACGAATTAGTGCATATTACGAATTCACGTTTTAATATAATTTTCGTTGTTGACATACTGTTACAAAGTTTTTATCCAAAGTATCAATAATATATATTTGAAATGTGTTTAAAATAAATAATAGTAAACTACAATTGAGCAATGAGAAATTTCAGTTATTTACAATATTTTGTTTTTGGATGTAAATATATAAGAGAGGTTCTCTGAATCTTTAACCCGATCGAAGTTTTTGCTAAAAAAGATAGGAGGAATGTTCATGTGAAAATGAAACAAAATTATTTGAGCATTTTTTAGCACATAGAAATGCGTGAATTGTAGAAGAAGATTCTACTACTATCAAACTAATGCTATCTATGCACTTGGCTGGATCGAGGCTCGAACCTTCAACCACTTAATCACTATGCGAGTCTCTTACCACTAGACCAATATATAGCCACTTACCATCTACTTGACAAAACAAATAGATCGCTTTAACCGTACACCGTAAACTAATGTTCTTGATGACTTCGAAGAGGTAAATGATTTAATCTAGCTGGGATCTCTTGTCTCAAGAAATGCAGGGTGCGAAACCGAGATCCGATGGAAAATTGGTAATGCCAAGTGAATAATATCTTACACATAATAAGTATCTTTGTTAATTTGTCTTTTCCCGGGATTTCGCCCCCATCCTCAATCACATTGCAATAATATTTGTAGTTAACTAAAAATCTGTTATCACATCACGATACATTTACACATGCGCGGTGGGAGCTAACTTGGGGCCGGTTGTGTGATCAGTGGTAAGTTTTTACTATGGTAAAAACTTTTTGCGAAAACGGGTTGTTTCATCGTTGGTAAAAAATATTAACTTTTCGAATGTACATCCGGTAGTAAACTAATAAAAATTGCGGACTCTTCATAGCTGTTTCAAAAGTCATTCGTCACATAGATACTTTTAAAGTTGCAGTATACGACAATGCAGCATCCAATATCCCGCTATTATAGTGATGAGAGTTCGTCAGATGATGATCTTGCTGTTTAATGTACATAATCGAATATTTT
This sequence comes from Eubasilissa regina, assembly GCA_022840565.1. Taxonomy (NCBI): domain Eukaryota; kingdom Metazoa; phylum Arthropoda; class Insecta; order Trichoptera; family Phryganeidae; genus Eubasilissa; species Eubasilissa regina. The sequence continues at coordinate 2,247,600 of JAINEB010000002.1, read as the reverse complement.
TCGCCAGCAATGTAACAGATTTCAAACGCAGAGGTGAATAAAGCCATAGAGTAATCAAAAAATTGTATGTATTTAATAATTATTCGTATTGCCACACTATTAGGCGGGATTGACATTGACAGTAGTAAATTTGACGTACCAACAATCCGTAAACGTTTTTTACCACGGGCTTTGATTTATACAATTAATTTATATTTAGAGTCTGCGCTCCATTTGACTTCAAAATCTGGATTTATTTCAATTCAATTTTGTTTTTATATTTGTAACGTTCTGTTGGTGCAATAATTGTAAATTAGTTCTTTGTTTGTGATATTATGAAGCTTATCGATGTTACCATATTCGATTGTAATATCACCTTCATCTGAGTTTTCTGTACTGGAAAATAGCGGTTTCATCAATTCTTCGCCGCATTCTTTATACTGTTTTTTTGTACGAGTTGTAAAATAATTTTTATTAATTTTTATTTTTAACCGTTTGCGCTCAAAATTGTTTGCCCTTTTCCTTGCAGTCCACTTGGAATTATTTTTTGTCTAATTTTACCTTTTATGTCATCTGCGTTTTTTTCGGAACGGGGTGTAGTTGTATTGTTTTCACTGCATGCGGGAAACTTTGCATAATACATTAATATTTAAAACTAGATTAATTATAATGAATACATAAAAAAATATATACTAATATCTAAAAATGTTCATGGTATGATATATTTTAAAACAATCATCAACATGTAGTCCTGGATTGCGTTCACAAGCTTATCAAATTGATTTGTCACATTTTAATGGAAAAATAATCCCCTGTTTGAATACACCGACAAATTTTTATAACTATAATAAAAATAATATTTGTGACTTCGTATTATTAGACAAGAATGGAAACAAAAATTTTTTTTTTTAATTTACGTTCACCGATTGCCGCTGGGTTACTATTTACTACCTGGACTACCCGCTATTTGACAATGATCAGATGGGGAAGTTAACTTATTTAAAATAGATATGTAATATCAAGAAAAATCGGAGTCTCGAGTCTCGGATTATTTTTTTTATAAAGTCGCGAATCTAGAGAGAGCAAAACATAGTGAGATTCTCGGGTGTCTCGATACAGAATCACTACTTTGTACGGTTGATGATTTCAATTTCTTGCTTGTAGTTGACCCTTATATCTTCTATTTTCTTCATCGTTCTTTAATTTATTCCCTTCGTGTGCAAATTATCGTAATCTTTTCTATTTCTAAATTTAAAAAAAAAAAGTATTTATTATACTAAAAACACGGGTGCCAAAAATCATTTCTCACCTTTGTACATCGTACATATAGCCTTCCCTTCCATTATTTCCAGTATATCCCCGAAATGAGAAAATAGATAGTAGATACGTAGCCATGTAAGGTGGCATCTTCTGAATTAAAGAAAGAGGAATGAATCAGGAGATATTGATAATAAATAGTCTTTAATTTTGACGAAAGATTTTAGTTTATATTATTTGAAATTAGCGGACCACGAGATACAATTAAAAATTCTAAAAAGTTTACATAGATTATTTGCAGGGAAATTTGCTTTGTAATGGCATCGGGTAATATTATCGACTTCCTTGAATTCTTCATTTAGTTTCTACCACCATTTGCACCATCTGGTGCATTTGCAGAGAGGGTGGGGATGGAGGTGATTACAGTATCTATGCCAAGCATTGAGACACCTGCAACGGGGGCTATTAGGGTTGCGGCGGCACCAACTGATCCATCCGCGCGGTGGACCTAACTCACCAGATCCAGATCCTTCATCATCACCGGACTGTGCGACTGCGATCTGAATCTAAGCAAAGATATTGAGTATAATAATTTCTCATAATTAAAAGAGTGCTATTATTTAATAATCATATTTTTAATTAATTAGTACGTAAAGTAATTAACGCAAACAATTACTCCATCAGATATATTCCTAAAATAAAATAAAAATGTATTATAATCTATGTACCGTTCGGGCGCTAACATAACGTTCATAACTGCGGCGCCTGTCAGTTTACAATTGACCCTACGCCAGTAAATTGTTGCAGCGGAATTAAGTACTTAGAATTATTATGTTATTGCGGTCGCCTTCGGACAATAGGGCGAATCAAAATCTCTAATAAGTATCGTAAAATCATTCCATGCCTGCTCTAAGAACACAACTTTGTTCCAAATTTACACATTTTATTTATAATGTCAGTAATAATAGTATGCTTATAAAACTGGCACTGTTATAATATAAACGGATTACGCTTTATCATTTGATTTAATGACGTAAATTACATTTTGCATAATCGTATTTGGAGGAATTTTACGCGCACTTTGTGAAGTTCTTTATTAACTCACGCGTAATTTATGTTTTTTAGTAAATATATTTGGAAAAGTAGGTTCAATCGAAAATGTACGTATTTTTAATAAGGAATAAGGTGAGAACCCATCCAACATAGTTCCTTATTTTTCTCTTAAAAATAAACAAAAATCATTTTTGGAACAATGATGGGCAAATCAGAGCACAACTTTGTTCCAATAACTTGTAAGGAGTTATAGTAAAATATACTGACACAATTTTCATTATATTAATTAATTTTAAAAGTGTGAGAATTAAGCATGTCGAAATCAGTGATTAGACTTCCTCATTTAATTGGCGGAAAAATATAAAATTTTATTCAAAACCTGGATAATGTTGTGTGATTTTATGGTATCGAAAGTTTTAATTTCTTTTTATATTAATAAAAATATTGATGGGAAATTCATGATGTATTAACATCATGAATTTCCCATCAAAATGACGATTTGCGTGCACACCTTCAGATTATTACAATCTGACTGGTGATGGCGATATGGTTATATGGTTGTTACTGACGAACATAGTCTTAGTTTTATTGCCAGTACATACTTAAATAATTTAAGTATTAATTTTATATATATATAATTGATAACTTACCAACAAGAAACATCCCAGAAAGAAGAGGGCAGCTTTAGTCATCTTGAAGGTGTTAGTTCTGACGATTGTACTAAGCACAACTGATGCAGGCTTTGAAGAAAGCAGTTTATATAGAGAAAAAAATCGAGTATTTTTGGCATTTCATTTGCACTTCACAAGTGTTTTCCTCGTGATTAATGGACCTGTTTTTGTCAAACACTGTCCACTTGTATATAGCTCCATAATTACTGTCCAGGAAACACACTCAACACGTATAACTTATTTGTTTAATATCACTTTTATTTTAAAATTTATTCTCAAAAAGGTTACATTATTAGAGTTATATTATTATAGAGTATTATACCTTGATACTGTCATATTTAGTTATAAAGCTGCTTGTACGGGAATAATGTATAATGCGATATATTGTAGCGGTTAACCATGATATATTATATATATTTATTTATTTAATTTACTTGTAACCAAATGAGGTGTATATGGGTGATAAATAATTGTTTTAATGTATTAATGTTGAGTGGAATTTAGTATTATACTCTCAAGTCCCCGACGTTGCCCGAACTTTACGCAATGTGAAGACGCTTCATTAAGAGGGGTGGGAGTATTTTTTTTTTTTGAAAGCACATGTAGACAGTATTTATCCTCTTATTTTGAAAGTTAAGTGTGCAAAATTTCATCAAGAAGAACCGAAATTTAGTTTCAAGGGGCGGGAGAGGGAAATGGGGGTGGTAGACAGTGACCTTTCTCTTGTTTTTATGGTCAAGTGTGCAAAATGTCATCAAGCTCGGAATAAATCTGTAGATTTGTATAAAAAACAAACAATACACCCACCCACCCACAGACACTCTTCTTTATATATATAGATTTCCGGTAAGTATCCGTCCGGTAAGTATCCGTAAGTCCGCGATTAGAATTTAGAATTACCAATTCTCTGGTATTATTATGGTTGCCCAAAATTGTAACTAGTAATTGATAAAATTTTAATTTTTTGCAGAAATTATCGCGAGCAAAACAATAAACGTTCTGGCGTATTATTACAAATAATTTTCACAAAATTTGCTTTGACGGGCATTGAACTTATAGTAGTTATTTGGTTGCATAAATTGTATTGTACATTAACGTGTATTGTAAATATCTTTTTGTATACTATAGTATATAAACATAGCATCTATATACTACGGGTGTCCAAACAATTATTATTATTATCTAAACACCCTAAATTTTTCCAAATAAAATATTTAATAAATATTTTGTTGCGTTACATTTTTATGCTTTTTACGGTTTTATCATCGGTTTTTACGGTTTTTATCGGCGGTTTTTTAACCACTGCCGGATGAAGGCCTCTCCTGTTTTAGGTTTTAGGGCGACCTGTCGGTCTCTTGATTTCCCTAACTGCATGACTGCGCTTGTCCAACGATTGTCGTCCTCTGACCGATGTGGCCTGCAATTGCCATACACCTGCAACAGCTATTTAATTTTTTTGAGATATCTTATTAAATTGACTAATCTTGTATGTAATCTATCCACATTTTTAATTCAGTTTTATCCTTAGAAAATTCCCATTCCCCTTTTCGTTTGATGCCCAACAGACATCTTTCCATCTCCCTTTTGCCGACGGTCCATGTTTCGCACATATTTTATTACAATTATTGTAGCATATAGGTGCAATATGTGAGGTATAAATAAATAAAATACAATAATAATTCCAATTAATTACTGACATTTACCGAACAATATATTAAAAAACTAACTTAACATTATATTATTTCTCTCTCCATCAAACTTAAACCTTGGTTGAAAATATTATGAACTTTCACAACGGCTGGAGTCAATCTTAAATTTGTTTTAATGCATTTCGGTTTGCTTGCGCAAGTAGATATATGTGACGGGTTAAATAATAAAATGTATCATTGAAAATGTGGCATAAGAAAAGGCTCGCCGTATTTGCGCTTTTTGTTTATTTTTATCGATGTATATTTGCATGACTTTTCAGTTGGTCTAAAATTAAACATTTCTATGACGTACTTTATTTAAACTTAATTTTTATTACATAAATATTTATACATATATATTTATATGGATACCATGAATACATGGTGAATTTTTCTCATTTTAAAAATGGTTTTACTCCATAAAGGACCGATGTCTCTCTATAAAAATTCTTTACAAATTTTGTGTATATTGATATTCTGTGATATTAAACATTTTGTATTACCTATGTATATTTATTACGACGGTAATTTTTTTATTTTTTTTTATTTTTTTTTTTAAATAGAGATGCGTACACGGAATACATGTCACATCAATATTCTTACTATTTTCAAACTAAGCTAAATGCTTGTACTATGAAAATAGGACTAACTTGCTGGTGTCCTGGAACGAGGCGCGAACACCCGACCACTAGGTCACTAGACCAACGTCTTGATCACTACACCAACAAGCTACTCTATTGAATATCTTTTTTTCAAAATTTTCTAATGGTCGCTGATGTGGTCTCTCTTTAACAATTTTTAAAATTGTCAGATCGTGGTGTATTTCAGACTATCGCTCAGGTACTGTACGGTGTATTCAACAGTGTGCTAAAACCAGCACAAATAGAAAAGTACAATAAAACAATGTACAATGTTCATATTAGAAAATATTTGTAATAACTTATATTCTGTTTTTTCCGTTCGTTATGTGGTTATTTATTATATGGTTAATTTTTCAGAAATGTTTGATTGAAATTAAAAAGAACTACGTGTGTTATCGTGTCCAAGTGTATCCAAATTATCTATACACTTTGAATACAATGTGTTGTATCTAACGTACATAGATACATTTTAACGGAGAGCGGTTGAGGGCCTTCAATCATGATTGAAGATAGTGCATTAATATAGTTGTTAAGGGGACCCTATGCAATGGCTGCAATGGTATTTCTATAAAACCTACTATTTATAAAAAATATTTATGGCCATTTCTGTCACGTCGTCTTAAAATATAAGCAAGTACCTACTGAGAGTAATATCTATCGATGATGTTCCACTATAGAATTGTAATGTTTTCGTTTTTTGCTTATGCATTTATGAAATATGCATTCCATGCATTGTTTCATAATTACATAGTAATTCGCTCTTTTTAAAAGATATCGATGTCAAATATATACGGGGTATTAAACTGTGACAGTATAACAAAATGACGCACTCAATATATTTTCTGCAAATTGGACATTCTTTTCGTTTAAATTTTTCATATAATTTTTCTTATTATTATTGAAGTGCTTTCACCTAGTATGTATATAATATTTCAGAACTTAAATTGTTTTAAATATATTTGCATTATTATTTATTCTTAGAAAATTCTCATTGAACTAAGGTATGCCTAAATTGGTGTTGAAAAAAAAACTAACCTAGTATCTCCTGTGAATAACTAAAACAACATGTTTACATAATATCAATATTGAAAGAAAAATCAGAGTTGAAAAACCCTTTTTATTGTGAAGTTACAATTTCAGAACATAATTCTGTGATATTATAAAACATTAAATTAATCAGTTAGATAGAAGATATACAAAATCTATGTACGTTTTATACTCTGTGAAACAGCTAATTCAAGAATAGTTCCGTGGGACTTTTAGATCTGTGTTTCATGGTGCTCCCCACAAATCTTGTCAAAATTATCAATGTGTTTATAACACTGCAATATTACTGGATTTCTACTAAACATTTTGTTAATATAATTCATTAATATTTTTTAAACACCATCTACCCGTGTACCACGGCACATTAAGTCAATAAAAATATTACGAGTATGTTCAAACACCAGTGCGATATAAAAACTCTTGCACCAAAGTTTTCTCTATCAATCACATAAGAAGGCGTTCAGCAATCTAAAAACATGATCCATTTAAAATCAGCATTTATCCTCCTGGGTTGCCTCCTTTTGGTAATTATTTATTTATTTTTGTTCAAATTCACACTCATATATTATATGCTGCATATACGAATATGTATTTTTAAAGATATAGTTTTCTAATGAATTTGGATGACTTATGGTTTTTGCCCAGAACATTTGTTCCGTGCGGTGTCTATTATTTTGGAGTTATTATTTGTCTATTATTATTGAGTTCGAGTTTTTACTGAGGCCTATAGAATTATTAATCTATAGGACTCTGTTGGTAAACAATTCGTAAGAATTCCAATAGAAAATATAAGAACGGCGACGAATAAAGTGTGTGGGAGATACAAGGGGTTTTTGTGGGTGGAAGAGGTTTGTTCGCTTTAGATTCTCCAGGACTGTGTTGTTTCGATATAATTTATTTCAATTTAATCATTGACTTATAAAAATCCTGTGATCTGATATTTGTTAAACATTTATATTTGGATTTTAGGTTGATCCTAGACATAGATCGACTATTGAATCAATAATTATGGTGTGTTCAAATTTGAAATGTTGTATAGAAGCCCTAGTTATGAAGCCTTATAAATTAGACGCGAAGACATGAGCAATATGCAAACATATCGTATGATATATATATTTAATCATTGATTTATAAAAATCCTGTATTTTAATAGCTTTTTGGTATTGTTGATCGTGGACGCAGATCGACTATCCAATCAATAACTGTCGTGTGTCCAAACATTGAATCTTTTATAGAAGGCTTAGTTATAAAGCCTTATAAGTTAGTCAGACGTGAAGACTTATAGAAGTTAGTAATTATCAATCTGCAATCATGGTACCCCTAAAGCTAGCATTTGTTTTCTTGGGTTGTTTCCTATTGGTTATTATTTATTCTATATTATGTTTATTTAGTTCTAATTTAGATGTAATTTTTTTATGCATTGTATTAAATGTTCTTAACGTTGATATTCTGCTATGATTGGCGTAGTGAGCGATGAAACATTCGCTCTAAACATAATAATTTATCATTTTGCGTCTTCCAGACTCTTCGAATTTTCAGGCTCTGGTACCAAGCTGTACGGTACGTTTATGGTAATTTATAAATTACACGTATTTTCAGATTCAGCTGGTAAAGACACAGGACGATGGCAGCGAAGAGGCGTACGCAGAGGGGGACGTAGAGGAGAACGGAATGGGGAGCGTAGAGAGGAACGATGAGGGGAGCGCGGAGGAGAACGGAGGGGGGATCGTAAAGGAGAACGGAGAGGAGAATGGAGAGGAGAACGGAGAGGGGGGCGTAGAGAAGATTGAGGGGACTCAAGCCGTTGGGTCGAATGGCGGTCCTCCCCGTTGGTTGCTTTTACAATGCCAACGTTACCCGTACTCATCGACCGCGCGATGTCAGTGTGCCATGGGTTGGTGGAGATACTGTAACTCTCGAAGACCCCATCCTTTATGTAGCTGCAATTTCTGGTGCAATTGGCTTCAGTGACCTGTTTTAATACATATTAAATGGAACTGAACTTAATGAGATATTACACCTATTAAATGTATGGTCATACTATCGTAATAATTATGTAATAAAATGTCGTTCGTAGTAAATATATATATTTTTACCAACCATTTGTCATATTTAGTGCAGTATTTTAAATCCATTAATAAAGTTGTTATTGAATTTTTTTTTACCGTTTTTATGTATTTGTTTTGGTGTATTTCTTTCGTTGTTCGATACAAATTTAAGCAGATAATTGATTTAGTCGGCGATTTTCTTAATAATTTTCGTTTGTAAAAGTTTTCTTTATGTAACGCTTTTTCATTTTATATTTGTAGAAAATAAAGTATTAAAATATTTCACGATAAGTCGCCAATTTATCTAGTTCAACAATAACATAAATTGTTATTACATGTTTGAATACATTTAAAAGCAAATGTGTAAGTATACAATTTAATGTGTTTTTTACTTTCGTATTTTGTAGCAACCATACGTTTATTTTGTGTATATCTTTTGATAGGTGGTCAAGCGCGCTTGGTGAACTTCCGATAAACTATATGTTAATAAATCCGTTCTTTTGAATCGCCCTGCAGGGTCCACAATTCAGTAACGTGTAATAGTCTAGTAGATCGAATAAGTTATAAATACAATAACCTTTGAAAAACTAAAAAAAAATATTCTTAAAACCAAAGACAATAGATTTATGTTCATTTATGTTATAGTTCACCCCGATAAAAGAGGTATTTTTTCGGAAATCGGTTGGTTTTACAAGAAAAACTCGCATGGTTATCATATAATTTTATAATCAAAGTTATCGTATAATTTTATAAAAAATGACTAATCACAATATTTTACAGTAAGTATTGGAAAATAGTTATATCTCCTTCACTCACATAGAATCTCGACAATTTAAAAACATTGTGCGTTATGACATAACAAGAGCGACATTGTCTGAATATTTTACAATGGATCAATTAGGGCTTCCACTGATATCAGTTTACCGGTTAATTGTACAATTTCAAAATAATTTAAAAGCGGTTATTTTTATTCGGTTAAATAAAAATGAAAATTGAATTTTTATACAATTTAAATTAATCAACTAGAAAAATATTGTGACGTTATGAGATGCATCCGTCCACGTGTGGGGGCCCACCAAAAAACATTTGTTATAGAATGCCACTGTGTGTGACGCAGTTCAGCCGCCAATGAGGAGCCAGCCGATCGCTCAATCAGAGCAAGAAGTCGAGAAAGACGGCGGGACTGTCACTTTTTAGAGCGGAGCGAGACTAGAGGTGGAAGAATAGGAATAAGGATGTGATGCCCGGTCAACCCGGGCATAACGTTAAAATATACAGGAAATATATTTAGTTGCTATCGGGATTTGAACATGGACCTCTTCTTATCCCCGGACATGAAGGAAACCCCGAAGGTTTTGAGAATTTTTAGTCTGTTGAGTACTTTCGCTTCGTTTCCACCCAACAAAGCAACGCGTGCTCAAATTTACAGATTCTTCAAAGCTTTTTAGAATATATTATAAAGTTTGAATATATTTATTATAAAGTATGTCCCGGCTGTTAGTTAACTTTGTGGCTTTCTTTCCATTAATATTATTGGTGAATCTATAAAAAACATGTGTATTTAATGTTTTTATTTAATTTATTAAAAAAGATCTCATTGCCCGCGAGGCAATGTTAATTTGACTTTTTTTATAGTAAACAGTAGGCAATATGCAGTATGATCTATGAAATTATTCTCTGAAAGTATTTGGAAAATAAATTATCAAGCCACGTCTAAATATTCAATAGTGGTAGTGTACCATGGCAAAACAGAAATGCGAGGGTGGTTTGATGAGTAACTTTGTTTGATATTAAAGAAAATAATTATAGTTTTATAACGTACTTTATTTTTTGACATAGTCCTGTCTATGTTCAACGCACTTGCACTAACGTTTCTCCTTCGCTTCTCGTTTGCTTCCTGTATGACATTTTCCTTTGACTCAAATTTTCGTCCCGCCAGGAAATATTTGAGTTTCGCGAATAGATGGTAGTCCGAGAAAGCTAGATCTCTTGATGCAGGATGCGAAAGCAGTTCAAATTGCAGCTCGGCCAATTTTTGTTCAGCGACACGGCTTGAATGCACTGGTGCTTTATCATGGTGAAACAACACCTTTTTTGGTCATTCCCAGGCATTTCTCTACTATTGCCGTCTTTAATCGGTCCAAAAGTGATTCATAGTATTCTCCGGTAATGGTTTTCCCCTCTTCAAGGTAGTCAATTAAGAGAATTCCTTTTGCGTTCCAAAAACCTTTCCAGTGGATTGAACGCATTTCGCCATTTTCGGAGCCGGTTTCTCATGTTTTACTGTTGTTTCGTTTCCAGGATATAGTGGTGTATCCGGGTTTTGTCCATTGTCATAAAATGACGCAAAAACTCTACTGCATTCTTCTCAAACATTAGCAAATTGTCGGCAGATGTTCTATGTCACAGGCTTCGGGACGTGGTGCGTCTTTAACGCTTGTTCTGTCACGCTTAAATTCATTTACCAAAAGTCGACCAGTTTCATAGAAAGTACATGAGAAGGTTAAATGCTCTTATGAATTTCATTCGCTGTTTTCCCTTCCAGAAAAAAGAATTGAATCACACCACGAACTTCCATTTTATCTATTTTTCACTGTTACTCGAACATTTCTTTTTAAGCTACAGTCAAACAATGAATTACTATCAGAATGACTTGAAACTATAGATTATTTTTTAAAAGAAGGAAACTTTGTGACTACATATACATATGACGTTAGCGCCGTCTATTAGTATGATAACCAAATTACTTATCAAACCATTTTTGTATGTTCCACTCGAGTCAAGGGATTGGTTAATCAATGGACTCGCAATGGAAATTCAATGAATCTCGCCCTGTTGAGAACGTGTGGTCGCCTAGTTCTGTCCTAGCCCGGTGAATGAAACGTCCACTGTGTGACTGAATCCGCTGTCGGTTATATTTTCTTTTTTTTCATGTAGATTTTGGTAGAAATACTACCTATTGCGGAGGGTCTCATGACGCAACTTCCGTGTAAATATTTCAGTGCACTTCGATCGTCGCCAACAAAATATACCACCAATTTAACAAAATGGTAGCTGTTCAAAACTTTCACAAACAGACATTTTAACGGAGGGTAGTTTAGTAGTCTCCTGGTCATAACTGAAAAAAATTCAATGGAATTTTCCGTAAATTGCGTCATGAGGCCACCCGTGCAAGTAGCACAATACATATTTTAAAATGCCTAAATCAGTTTCAAACTATCGTCAACCATTACAGATAGTGACCTAACCCACATTACATGACTAAATTATGAGTCGAAAATGTGCAAATTCTGCACATTTCCGGAAAATATTATTTGACATTTTTACAAAATCACATTAAGCTTTAAGTCTACAAACTAAATATTAGCGAAATTTATCCATTATTAATCTATATATTTGCTTCAAACCCTAAATCATCTAATAAAAAATAGTCTGGCCGCTCGCAATTCGATGACCTTTAATTTTTTGTATTCAATGTATAATTTGAAATCAATAAAATTTTCTATTAATTGTAATAATCGCATAAATACGATTTTTTAAATGCTTTTATATCTCTGCTGTGGTTAATATTAAGCACATATTCCTTGAACCTTTTTGACTCAAATTAGTCAGGTATCCACCCACGACATTTTCTGGACAAGTCTGTTACACCCTGGTTTAACCTGGTTTCAACAATTGTAGTTTCAATTACTTCCGAGTACCTCTGTTCACTGATTTGGAATCTGTCTCTTTGTAAAGTTGATGATTTCACGTAACTTTGTTTATCTGTCTTGCTTGTAGTTGTCCCTCATGTCTTCTATTGCCCCATTCAACAGCTAACAATAAATATCTTCTCCGTTTTATATCTACCGCTACGATAATATAATAAATTACGTTTCTTTGTTTTTTGATTTATTCCCTTCAAGTGCAAATTATCCTAAATTTTTCACTTCTAAATTAAAAAAAAATGTATTAAATGTTTCGTATTCGTAATAAATTAAATTAATTATTATTTTGTAGGTGAACGAACACGTATACTTTTTCATACTTATTCATTCATTCATATTATTGTTAATTGTATTATATTGTCACCAGTTTTTAGTTTATTCACATCCCTTTAGTCTATTCTTCCCAATACATTGTGTTCCTTTGTCTCGACTGGTTGTTCTTTTGGAGGTCGAGGAGAGGAAACATATTACGTGATTATTTGTGTTGAATCACTACTCGCTCACACTGCTGTGAATTTTTGTTTTATTGTGAACATGACACTCATCAGAGTTTTTTGTGCTGTGTCATTGTCTACATTGGGTGATCTTCCGAAAGTGCAACGTGACAGCGTCATCAACCAGGTGAGTCGAGGTGTCCTTTGGTTCCGTGAGTCCATTCTGGTCCGCTATTGAAGGTACTCCCATCCTCCTATCATCCTCTCCTTCATATGATTCCCTACTTCCTATTTAACCCTTCCTTTCGATTCCATTCATCCACCACCACTTTAGGTAGCCGGCGATTTGCGTCGGTCACATTAGGTATACTAAAAACACTTTTGTCAAAAATAATTTCTCACCTTTGTAAATCGTACATCCTACATACTCCTTCCCTTCCATTGTTTCCAGTATAGCCCCAAAATGATAAAATAGATAGTAGATGTGTAAGGTGGCGTCTTCTGGTTTCAAGAAAGAGGAATGAATGCGGAGATATTGATAATAAATAGTCTTTAATTTTGACGAAAAGTTTTAGTTTAATATTGTTTTTAAGTAGTGGAGATAAGTTACAAATGAAAATTGTAAATAGTTTACATAGTTTTATTTGCTGGAAAATTCGCCTTGTAATGGCATTGGGTAATATAATCGACTTGAATTCTTCCTTTAGTTTCTACCATCATTAGCACCACTTGATGCATTTGCAGAGACGGTGGGGATTGGGGACGTTACAGTATTTACTCCAAGATTTGAGACAATAGCAATTGGCGTGATTAGGGTATCTGCGGCACCAATTGGTCAATCCGCTCGGTAGACCTGCTTTTTGGCTGACTAACTCATCAGATCCAGGTCCTTCATCATCATTGGATTGTGCGGCTGCGATCTGAATCTAAACAAAAATATTGACTAAAATAATTTCTCAAAACCTTTTCGAACCCTACTTCATAATTTTTTTTTACTAGTTGCATGACACACACAAGTAGTTATCCCGCGTTATTATTAGAAAAGTGCTATTATTTAATAATCATGGTTTTAGTTAATTAGTATGATTAGACGAATTATGAAAGCCTGTAAAGTTTTGTGATTTTATGATATAGAAAGTTTTAATTTGTTTTTATTAATACACCATGAATTTCCCATCAAAATAATGTTATGCGTGCACGCCTTCATTTTCTTACAATCTGACTGGTGATGGCGATATTGTTGTTACTGACAACCATGGTCTTAGTTTTATTACCAGTACGTACTTTAACAATTTAAGTATTACTTTTATATATATAATTTATAACTTACCAACAAGAAACATCCCAGAAAGAACAGGGCAGCTTTAGTCATCTTAAAGGTTTTAGTTCTGAAGATTGTACTAAGCACAACTGATGCAGGCTTTGAAGAAAGCAGTATATATAGAGAAAAAAATCGAGCATTTTTGACATTTCATTTGTACTCCACAAGTGTTTTCCTCGTGATTAATGGACCTGTTTTTGTCAAACACTGTTCACATATATAGCTCCATAATTACTGTCCAGGAAACACACTCAACACGTAGAACTTATTTATTTAATATCACTTTTATTTTAAAAATTATTCTCAAGAAAGGTTACATTATTTTATTAGAGTTATATTATTATAGAGTATTATACCTTGATATTCTTTCACATTTAGTTATAAAGCTGCTTGTACGGGAAAATATCATTGGATATCTTGTAGCGGTTAACCATAATATTATATATATATATGTATGTATGTTTAATGTACTTGTAACCGAATGAGTTGTACGTGGGTGATAAATAATTGTTTTAATGTATTAACGTGTGGAAATATTTCAAAAAACTCACACAAAAGGAATCAGCCGAATATATCCACTGTCCGAAGCAAATCTCTTGTAAGGGGTCAAACACAAACAAAGACAAACACAGACAAAGGGGTCAAACAGGGGGGATTGGAAAGACACTTTGAAAGAATTAATCAAATTCACATCGATAAAAAAACTCCGGAATCGACCTATATAGGATGCTCGAAAAGTCTGAAGAGAATCAAAATAAGTTAGCCATCATTATCAAATTACGTTAAAATAAAATCACTCTCTGAAATTGTCGCTCGGCTAGCTGCTGAAGGTGGTATTTCTGTCAAAGCTTTTACAAATAGTGCTTTTATTCATGAAACCATCGAACAAAAGGGTTATACGCTGCCGGAGAATCAGACGGATTTCATAGAGTTAATCAAAAAAAATTACGAAGATAAAAGAAAAGAGATTATTTACAAAATAAATAATCTTAAAGAGTTGGGTGCTCGCTTCAGCCTAACTATGGATGAATGGACGAGTTTACAAAATAGAAGATATTTTAATATCATCGTTCATAGTGAAAATAATCAAAGTCTCGAGTCCCGGGAATTCCCGGGACTTTAAAAATTTGGGTCTCGAGTTGCGGAAATTTAAAAAACCCGAAACTTCAGAATCCCTACTTGAGACAAGTGTTCACATATTTGGTTGTAATAATTATATTGTACATCAACGTGTATTATAAATATTTTTTATATAGTATCTGTATATTGCGGATGCTCAAACAATTATTATTATCCAAACACCCTAAATTTTTACGAAATAAAACTAATATTTTGTTGTATTTTTTTCTTCTACTTTTTACGGATTTATTAATGTCATAATCATCATCATTGGCCGTCGTTTATTCGCTGCCGAATGAAAGTCTCTCCGGTTTTAGAGCGGCCTGTCGGTCTCTTGAGTTCCCTAAGGTACCACTGGATGACTACGTTTGTCCAACGATTGTCGTCATCTGACGACAGTCCATGTTTCGCACATATTTTATTACAATTATTGTAGCATGTAGGTGCAATATGTAAGGTATAAATAAATAAAATACAATAATAATTCCAACTGACATTTACCGAACAATATATTAAAAAATTAACTTAACATTATATTATTTCTCTCTCCATAAAATTTAAACCTTGGTTGAAATTATTATGAACTTACACAACGACTGGAGTCAATCTTAAATTTATTTTAATTCATTTTGGTTTGCTTACGCGAGAAAATATATGTGACGGGTTAAATAATAAAATTTATCATTGAAAATGTGGCATAAGAAAAGACTCGCTATATTTGCATTATTTGTTTATTTTTCTCGATTTATATTTGCATGACTTTTCAGTTGGTCTAAAATTAAAAATTTCTATGACATAATTTATTTTAACGTACTTTTTATTACATAAATATTTATACATGTAAGTTAAATTATAAATCATATGGATACCATAAATACACGGTGCGTTTTTCTCATTTTAAAAATGGTTTTACGCCATGAAGGACTGATGTTTCCCTATAAAAATTCTTTACAAATTTTATACATATTAATATTCTGTGATATTAAACTTTTTTGTTTTACTTATGTATAACTAACTTTATTATGGCGGTAATTGAATATCTTTTTTTCAAAATTTTCTAATAGTCGTTGATGTGGTCTCTCATTAACAATTTTTAAAATTGTCAGATCGTGGTGTATTTCAGACTGTCTCTCAGGTACTTACTGTACGGTGTATTCAACAGTGTGTTAAAACCAGCACAAATAGAAAAGTATAATAAAACAATTCATTCGGTTATGTTCATACTAGAAAACCTTTGTAATAACTTGTATACTGTTTTTTCCGTTCGTTATGTGGTTATTTATTATATGGTTAATTTTTCAGAAATGTTTAATCGAAATTAAAAAGAACTACGTGTGTTATCGTGTCCAAGTGTATCCAAATTATCTATACACATTGAATACAATGTGTTGTATCTAATGTATATAGATACATTTTAACGGAGAGTGGTTGAGGGCCTTCAATCATGATCAAAGAAGGTGCATTGATATTTTCCGCTAGTTAAAAATAAGACCCTCTGCAATTATTACCCTATTTCTATAAAATCTACTATTTATAAAAAATATTTACGGCCAAATTATAATTACATTATTTTTTATCTTCAAAATCTATGCAAGTATCTACATAGAGTGATGTTCCACTTTAGAATTGTAAAGTTTTCGTTTTTTACATTTTAAATTATGAAATATGCATTGTTTCATAATTACATAGTAATTCGCTCTTTTTAAAATATATCGATGTCAAATATATACGGGGTATTAAACTGTGACAGTATGACAAAATGACGCACTTAATATATTGTTGTTTTCTTTTAAGTTTTTCATATGTTTTTCCTATGTTTATTGACTTGTATATATTTAATATTTCAGAACTTAATTTGTTTTATATAAATTTACATTATTTTTAATTCAGATTTATCCTTATAATATTCCCATTCAATTTAGGTATACCTAAATTGGTGTTGAAAAAAAATTAACCTAGTATCTCCCGTGAATAACTAAAAAAAAAAACATGTTTACGTAAAATCAGTTTTGGAAAAAAAAATCAGAGTTGAATGTTGGTACTTAAGTCGTTGTAATAAAGTTATTTAATGAAAACCCCTTTTTAATGTGAAGTTACAATTTCAGAACATAGTTCTGTGATATTATAAAACATATTAAATTAATCAGTTAGATAGAAGATATACAAAATCTATGTACGTTTAATACTCCGTGAAACAGCTAATTCAAGAATAGTTTTTCGTAGGACTTGTCGATGCGCGGTTGCACGGAGCGTCCCACAAATCTTGTCAAAATCATTAATGTGTTTATGACACTGCAATATTACTGGATTTCTATTACACATTTTGTTACTATAATTCAATATCATTTTTTAAACACCATATCTACCTGTGTATACCACGTCACATCATAAGTCAATATACATGTTATATTCAAATACGAATACAATATAAAAACACTTGCACCAATGTTTCCTTTATCAGTCAAACAAGAAGACATCAGCAATCTACAAAGATGGCGCTTTTAAAATCAGCATTCATCCTCCTGGGTTGTTTCCTTTTGGTAATTACGCATTTATTATTTTAGTTCAAATTCACATTCATACATATGTATTTTTAAAGATGAATTTTTCTAATGAATTTGCATGAGCTTGTCAATGATTCTCGCGTTAAAAATTTGGTCCATGCGGTGCGGTGGTATTAGTAAACAATGTATTGTGTTTCTTTTCATTTTTTCTTTCAATCAATCATGTCTGAAATCATTCAACCACCTAGAAACGCGGCGTCTTGGAAACCAGTATTCATTATCTTGAATTTTTTTGGGGTCTACAGAATTATTAATATATAGGACTCAGTTGGCTAACAATTCGGAAGAATTCCGAGAGATAGGAAGAACGGCGACGAAAAAGTGTGCGGGATGTACAATGGACTGCTGTGGGTGGAAGGGATTTTTCGCTTTAGATTCTCCACGAGTTTAATATGGTAGAATTAATAATAGTTTGAACGTATCATGAGCAACTCTCTTGGGATGAGTGCGGGCTGGTCGACGACGTTAAATCGACTATCGAATCAATCACTATTGTGTGTACAAACATTGAATGCTATATAGAAGTCTTAGTTATAAAGCCTTATAAGTCAACCAGATGTGTAGACATTAGCAATCTACATACATGGTAACCCTTAAGCCAGCACTCGTTTTCTTGGGTTCGTATTGGTCATTATTTATTCAATATTATGCTTGTTTTCAGTTCTTTTAATTCTTCTTCTTATAGTTCTTCAGTAAATTTTCCGTTCATGTATTTACATACCTGAGAGTATTTAACGTTGATATTTTTGTTATTAATAGTGCAGTGGACGTTGAAACATTCGCTCTTAACATAATAATTTATAATTTTACGTTTTATAGACTCCAAATTTTTCAGGTTCTGTGACAGGCTATACGGTACGTCTGTGGTCATTTATAAATTACACGTATTTTCAGATTCAGGTGGCAAAGACACAGGACGATGGCAGCGAAGAGGGGAGCGGGGAGAGTCGAGATGTTGGGTCGAGGGGTGGTCCTCCCCAATGGTTGATTTTACATTGCCAACATTACCCGTACTCATTGAGCGCAAAATGTCAATGTGTCCGAGCTTGGAGAAGATACTGCAATACTTGGAGACCCCATCCCTTATGCAGCTGCGATTACTGGTGCAATTGGCGTCAGTGATCCGTTGAACACAGAAATACTTATTAAATGGAGCTCAACTAAATGAGATATTCCACCTATTAAATTTATGGTTATTATGTAATAAAATGTCATTCTTAGTGAATGTATTCCTCATGAACCATTTATTTAGTGCAGTACTTTTGATCCATTAATAAAGTTATTATATGATTTATTTTACCGTTTTTGTTTTGGTGTATTTCTTTCCTTCGTCGATTAAAATTTAGGTAGATAATTTATTTAGTCTGCGATTTTTTTTAACATTTTTCGTTTATGTAACACTTTTTCATTTTACATTTGTGGAAAAGTAAAGTATTCATGTATTTCACGACAATAAGTCACTAATTTGTATTCTTCAACGAAATCGTAAATTGTTATTACAGATTTAAATACAATAAGCAAATGTGTTTTTTTTTTACTTTCGTGATTTGTCCCACGTCGTTGATAATTCTAACCATGATACATTTTGTGTACAATACTCGTATATTTAGATTGGTGTTCAAGCGCTTTCCTTCGGCGCTAGGTAAACTACCGATAATAATCCATATGTTAATAAATTCGTTATTTTGAATTGCTTTGCAGGATCCACAATTCAACGAATAGTCTACTAGATGTGAAAAGTTAAGAAAAAAACTAAAAAAAATAATTTTGATTCCAAAGACTTAAAAAGACAAAAAATATTTGATGTTTGGTTTAGTTTTTGTTCTCCCTAATGAAAGAAAATATTTTTGCAGAAACCGGTTGATTTTACAAAGAAAACTCGCATGGTTTAATACAACGTTATTGTATAATTTTATAATAAATGACTATCCACAATATTTTGCAGTATTTGAAAATAGTTACATCTCCTTCTCCCACACAGAATCTCGGCAACTTAAAAACATCGCGTTGTAACATATTACGGAGCGACGTTGCCAGAATATTTAATAACGGATTATCAGTTACCTGATTATTTGTACAATTTTTATATATTATCTCAGACATCGATTTGATATAAAAGCTACTTTGTTTTTTGCATTAATTCATGCGTTTTTTTTTTCGAAAATTAAGGCTTTATTGTGAAAAAATGGTTATACACTCAATGATCAAAGTATTGTCCATCGGAAGCTACAACATTTGCCCATCTTTCTGGCAGTTTGTGGATTCCATCCCAAAAGAACTTCTCCGGCTTGGTGGTGAAGAACGAATCAAGCCAATTTTTGATACCCTGTTCTGAAGTGAAGCGTATTCCGGTGAGGGCATTCTGCATTGATCTGAAAAAGTAGTAATCAGAAGGGGCTATGTCTGGGCTATAAGGCGGGTGAGGTAGAACTTCCCACCCACTGTTCTCCAAATAGTTTTGAACCGGTCTTGAAACATGTGGCCGAGCGTTGTCATGATGGAAAATTATGGATTCGTGTCTGGTTGCATATTCTGGTCGTTTTTCCGCAATCGCTCTCTTCAAACGAATTAATTGTGTTCGGTAGAGGTCCCCTTTGATCGTTTGACCCGATTTCAACAGCTCATAATACAACACACCCTTCTGATCCCACCAAATACAGAGCATTACCTTGGCGCCATGGATATTCGGCTTTGCCGTGGATGTTGATGGTTGGCCGGGCTTCACATACGATTTCTTGCGCTTGGGGTTATCGTAATGAATCCATTTTTCATCACCGGTGACAATCCGATGCAAAAATGACTTATTTTTGTGGCGTTGAAGCAACATTTCCGACATGCAGAATCGGCGTTCGATGTCTCTTGGCTTTAATTCATACGGCACCCAGTTTCCAAGCTTTTGGATGAATCCCGATGCTTTTAAACGTCTGGAAATGGTTGCTTGATCAACTCCCAATGATTTTGCAAGATCTTTTTGCGTTTGGCACGCATCTTCATCAAGCAATGCCTCCAATTCTTCATCTTCAAACCTTTTTGGCTATCCGGGTCGTTCATTGTCTTCTAAGTTGAAATCGCCACTTCTAAACCGTGCAAACCACTTCTGGCACGTTCTTTCAGCTAGAGCATGGTTACCATAAACCTCTACTAAAATACGATGACTTTCGGTAGCACTTTTCTTCATGTTAAAGTAATGAAGAAGAACTCCCCGCAAAAACGCTTTTTCTGGCACAAAGTTCGACATGTTCAAATGAATAGAAAAAAATATTGTTTACACTTCAATCAAATGACATATACTGAAAAAGACGCGCAATGACAGTAGCTTTCAAATGAATATAGTTACGGATGAACACGGCGCGAAATAATACTAGTAACGCCCTCTCTTAGAAAACCGCATTAATTAATGCATACTCCCAATACTTAATATTATCGCAAATTTGTATAGGCAATTTCGACTTAGTCGACTACGGTGGTTCACTTGATAGTGATCGTTATTTTGAACAATTAGGAGACTGGCGTTTAAAGCGATACGGTTTTTTTTGACATACTCGTACTAGAAGCATCGATCTAATAATTATCTCGCCTACGGAGTAAAGTAGGTGCTCGCCAATGACGGCCATACGTATATTACGGAATCGACCCGGAGGTCCACTAGCTTGAATTGCATTAAGTTGGCCTATTGTAACAAAATAACATGTTCATGGACGAAAACTATACTGCTTCCGGGGGGGGGGTCTTTTGTTTTTCAAGAAAAATAAGGGATGTTAATTAATTGTTGTTAATTGTTAATAAGGGATGTTAATTAAATAAGGGATGGCTTGGGTTCGGGGTTGTTTTGGCCGTTATTCAAAATGCGTCCAAACTAACACGAAGGCATTATTAAAGAATTAATCTAACTTAGATATCCCCATATTAGGTAATTATTTGGCATTATAGAAAGAAATACAATCTTTAGTAAAACATGAACCAAATGTAGGGACTTAATTGGTGAAACGTGATCTGAAGACTGTTCTAACACGTAATCACATACCTCATATTTTTAAAATTACTTATTAAATAATAAAAGACAGTTTGCCGATTCACGAAAATTTTCAAATTCCAAAATCAAATCCAAAATAATTTGAAAAGTGAGGGTTAGTGATCAAATCATCCGCTGTATTCAAAAGAATCCCCATTCCACGGTACTCGTGAAATTTTGATGCAATTGCGGAAATCGATCAAGTTATTACATAAGGTGGACCCTTCTATACCACAATATTGTTAACAAAGGAAACGAAGGATGGAGGACTGAATGAGTAAAATTTATTATGCAAACTTTTTTAATTTTGATAAATATTGTTTATAACACGGTGACTATTTTAACATACTATTTGACGCACAAGATATATCTATCAAAATACTGAACCCATAGTAAAATATGTTTATTTTTAATAAAGCTTTATTAAATATGCATCAGAAATATAATATGCATTGGATTTTCGAATATCTCAAATAATTAGTTTTAAACTTTTATTGATATCCCCACTTACACCACTTGGTGCATGAGCAGAGAGGGTGAGGGGTTTTAGGTCGACGACAATAGTTCCACCAAATAGTGAAACACCTGCAGCGGGGGTGGTGCGGGAACTGAAGGCACCAATGGATCTGTTCTCGCGGTGGGCCGCTACTTAATTCATCGGATCCATCATCATCGTGTTGAGCGACCGAGATCTGAATCTAAACAAAGACACATCGATGTTAATTTCATTAAACGTATAATTTTTTAATTGTCTAGAGTTAATATATCATAATACGTTTCGCAGAACAAATTATTTGTGCAGTAAAAGAATAAAAATTTAGAAAGGTTTGGTTAGGTATTTCTTAGTGAACGAAGATATATTTTTTTAATTCAAATTAAATGTATTAATTATATATATATCTTTCTAATTAATACATTTAATTTGTGTTTAAAAATTTATCACAGACCGTCTGTTCTGAATAATTACAACTTTACAATAAGAATGTGTTCTCCATAACACAGATATATCTATTGAATGTGATTTTTTGATTATTGTAATGCAGAAACAATTCGTTTAATGGAACAAAGTATTTATTTTAATCCACGCATCTCTTAAAATAATCACCTGTTAAGTCGTACCCTCTAGAATAATCACCTTACGTAATTAATCGAGCAATTTAAATGTTAATGTTGTAATGTAACTAGTATAGCTAACAATTCGTCGTCCATCTTTCAAGCGACGAATGTTGACCAGCTTGTTTGACCTAGTGAGATGGTAGTCCGTGTAATGGTACTAGTGTACTAAATTTATTGAATTTACTACTTCAATTATTTTTCATTCCTATCTACCTACCTTATTTATCCAAATATACTGGACGCTGACAGGTCAGAGATCAGAATGCTGAAGAAAGAGGGAGCCATATCGTTTAATGACATATTGCATAACGTTATTACAAATAATATTCCTATTTTACTTCTGTATTTTGATTCTTATATGCATAGTACTTTCAATGGAAATATGACCAGGAAACGAATAGACATGAAATAAAGTGTACATATAAGAGACGGGTTTGGAACATTATTTGCGTAACGAGGACGACAAATTTATGTAACAGTTAAACTACTTTCTCTTCGAAAATTAAATCTTTGTGTAAACAAGACGTATTTTTTTACATGAATGCATATTATATAGTGGGCATTTAAATTCATATATTTAAAAAAATTCGCGGAGCTATTTGATTGCGAAAGTATTACCAAAGTGACACACCATACATAAGAGCTACACCAACAAGAAAATAATGAAACAAGGAATTTCCGTCAGTTCATGTCTGTATATTTGATAGTCTGTGCTACCTATTTATATACCCGCCGTCATAAACTAATATCTAATCGAAGGGTCCGTATGCGCGCCTGATCTCAACTCGGAACAACCACCTAAAGTATACGAAATTAAATAAAAACTCATCTATTACAATAATTGGTAATCAATTAAAAACAATTATATTATCATTTTTATCAGATTGATTGATAACTTACCAACAGGAAACATCCCAGAAAGAAAAGAACAGCTTTAGTCATCTTGAAAGTTTCAATTCTTACGATTGTATTAAGCACAATAGATGCAGACTTAGGGAGAAAGCAGTTTATATTGAAAAATTTGTACCGTTTTTGACAGTTTTATTGCTGCAGGTGTTTTTCTCGTGATTAACGGCTTTGTTTTCTTTATCGAATATTATTTATTGCTTCAATATGTGAAGAACTCATTCGATACGTAGATAATTCAATTAGTTAACGTGTACTAGTACACCAATAATTCTAACAAAATGCAACAAAAATAATTGTTAACCCAACATGAAATACACGCTAGATTTTTATCTTTTTCCGAGGTAAGTGTGTAGAAATACGACATGATTCTACTTGTTTAATTTATTTGAAACGCATTTCGCCTTGTAAGGACATTATTAATCTAGTAATTTAACTCTACAACTTGTATTTATCTATGATGCATGATGATGGATGGATAATTTGTATAGCGCCATTTTCGTAAAAACTTTCACCTCAAGGGCGCTTTACACATAAACTGTTAATAGTTTTACAATTTTTTTTTTTTAATTAATAATCGTTATTTTTACTTATGGAAATGATTTTTTGAAAAGGTGCATTTTAAGTTTTTTCTTAAATAAAGTCTCTGATGCACTGTTCCTTATAACGGAGGGCAAAGAGTTCCACGCTTTTGGCCCTGCAACCGCAAATGCCCGCTCACTAAATTTAGACTTCTGGCAACGGTTGGTCGGTTCTACAACCCTTCCTGCAGCTAAAGTAGAGGCTGACCTGAGAGTTTGACGTCTACCATTCAAATTGTCTGGGATACAAAGTTCTTGAAGATACAGAGGCGCCATGTTGTGTGTCGCCTTGTACATCAACCAGCACAATTTAAATTCAACTCTTTCAGAGAATCGGAGCCAATGTAGCTGATGTAAAAGGGATGTTATATGAGAGAATTTGGAAACTCCATATATTATTCACATCTATGTTGGAGGACAGCTATCCAGGTCCAGGTTCAAATATATTTTTTTGTGTATCTTTTTATAATAGTTGATTAATTTAATTTATGTGATAAATAAGTTTCAGAGAATAATTGTTTAGTGGAATATAATCGTTTAATAATTATATTATATACTTTACGGTAAGTTTAAATGTTTGGCATTAGAGAGAGTGACTCACACTAATACTTATTATTATAATATGGTTGACCAAAATTTATACTGGGGATTGACGAAATCATCTCGATCAATGTACTTAACATGGACCAATATCAGATATCTCATAGAGACAAAGCTATTTTTTTTATTATATTTTCCATTATATATAATTTAAAAAGTAGCTTTGTCTCTAAGATGTATGTGATATTTGTTTAATAACAGTGTTTTTGTGGTTACAAATCCAGTAATTGTGTGTTATTGGACATATTCAAATATTGTAGTTAACTTCACCTATGTTTTTAGTAATCTAAGGCAATAAATAATATCTAACGGTCTGTCGTATTATTATTACAAACAATTATTATTAAGGAGAACACATTCTTATTGTGGAGTTGTAATTATTCAGAACATAGCTCTGTGATATTTTAAATACCAATTAAATGTATTAATTAGAAAGATATATATAATAATAATTATATTATAATAATAAATTATTAATTATTTTATTTCTTCTTTCATCAAACTTGTACCTTGGTTGAAGTTATTGTGAATTTACACAACGGCTAAATTCGACCATAAATTTGTTTTAATTCATTTCTGAGGTGAAAGGTCTTAATATCTAGTGTATCATAGCGTTTTAACTCGCCATTCATTCTAAAGGATAACTTGCTAACTTTGATATTGACACGTTGATAAGAACTCTATTATATTGTTAAAGAAAGATTTGCCAGTCAATCTTTATTTGTAATCACATTCAGTGACATAATTTCGTACTATATTCTACCTTTTAAATTCATATGTTTTCATATCTGTGCAAAACCATTGAATTATGATGTTATAAATTTTGAAACCAATTTTATTATTTTCCCTGAGAATGGTAGTTGATGTGAATGGGATGCGACATGGTGAATTCTGTGCATCGGAACCACGCACCTCACGCTGTACACCGAGCGAGCCGGAGGACGGATGAAATACGTATGTATATATGTATATATATGCGCGCGTAACCTGGTTTCAACAATTGTAATTTCAATTACTTCGAGTACCTCTGTTTTCGTATTTGACATATGCCTTGCTTGTAGTCGTCTCTCATGTCTTCTATTGAATCATTCAACAGTTAAAAAAAAATATCGTCTTACTTTTATTTCTACCGCTACATAAAAATAATAAATTACGTTTCTTTGATCCTTGGTTTATTACTTTCAAGTGCAAATTATCCTAATCTTTTCCATTTGTAAATCGTTCATCCTGCATAATCCTTTTCCTTCCACTATTTCCAGTACAGCTACAAAATGATAAAATAGATAGTAGATATCAATAGACCAATTTATCCATCCGCGCGGTGGACCTGCTTCACGGCTGCCTAACTCACCAGATCCACCAGATAATTAGAACAGTGCTATTATTTAAAAATCATAATTTTAGTTATTTAGCGGTTGAAATCTGAATCTAAACAGACACATATTGAGTATAATAATTTCACAAGACCCTTTCAAATTCTTATTATTTATTATTAATTATTATTATTAATTATTTTTCTTCAACCAAAATCAGTTTTGGAACAATGTTGGGCAACTCATAGCTCAGCATTGTTTCAACGCTTGTAGTAAAAAATGCTCATACAATTTACATTATTTTCCATAAAAATAATGGTATGCGTGTACGCTTTCCGATTATTACAATCTGACTGGTGATGGCGATATGGTTGTTACTGGCATACACAGTCTTAGTTTTATTACCAATACATACATTAACAAATTAAGTATTAATTGTATATACATAAATGATAACTTACCAACAGGAAGCATCCCAGAAAGAAGAGGGCAGCTTTAGTCATCTCGTAGGTTTAAGTTCTGACGATTGTATTAAGCCGCTACTTTCAATGATAATTCAAATTTTCGCGTTTTATACGAAAATGTGGGTTTATATTATTCATTTATATCAGAAGTTATACACTAGATTTGACTTTTTTTTAAACTATTACTTAAATATGACCTTTATACTCATTTAAAACTAATAAACTGAATGTAACTTGCCATAATTAAGACAATAGAAGCATTATAAGAAAGACCGCGACCATTAGACGTATTTTCCGGGTGCTCCAAAATTGTGTGAATGTGCTTCATTATTGCAGAAATGAAATATATTTTATTATAAACTTGAAGCCAAGATTATGGAAACAGATTTCTTGAAAACCAAATTAGCAAAATGTTAAAATCAATGGAATTATAAACCATTTAATTTGCAGTATACATTATCGATTTTCGACGTTTTTAAAATACTTTGTTCTAGTGAAAGCATACATTTTAAAATAATATATTGTATTTACTTACAATTTCTTACTACATAATATTTATATCGATCCTAATAATGTGTATTTTTTATATTCATTATTAACTTCAGATCGCCAATCGACAGCGGCCGTAATGACGTCTAGTCCACGCTCTCTTAAAAAATGTCGAAAATATATGTTTTCACGCATATTTTACCCACGGTATGAATTAATATTGAACTTATTCACAACATTAGTAGCAAATTTCATAAATTAGACGTCTTTTAACTGATTTTAAGGGAAAACAACATTTTCTTGAACAAAGTAAACATTTTATGTACGTTATTTTTTATGTAAGTCGGAATTAAATATTTCGTTTATATATAACACTGTTTCATTTTAAACAAAACTGTGTGTTTCATAAATAGTATATAATTATGAAACAGGCGTATTACTAAAACGGTAACGGGGCGTTTTAAATCGATAATATTTAACAAAATAATAAATTGAAGCTGTCATAAAATTTTTAAATTTAGAACATTGATTTAAGCAACCATCAAATACATGTAGGTACTTTGGCTAATTTCAAAACATATTCATACATATGAATTAGGTACCTAAAACATGATTTAATTTTCGAATGATTAATTCAACTGACAACACACATTTTTGTTTCATTCCATACGATTCCAATATAACAATATGAAAAAAGGTGGAAAATACTCCCGACACGAGTTATGTTTAAAACTTGTATCGAATGCAAGAAAATCAACAATTTTATTGCCGTCTCTTTCTATTCAAACCTTCCTCTCTCGCATGATTTACGTAACAATTAACGCCATTATTATTTATCTGATACATAAAATAATTTAACTATTAGCGTCCTCTTGAAAGCATATCAAATTCGTGTAAAATTTCTCGAATTTCAAACTAGAAAAATGAAAGTATACCCTTAAAGACTTTGAAAAAAGCTGTTTATATAGAGAAAACAAAATCGATCATTATGGAATTTCATTTGCACTTCACAAGTGTTTTCATCGTGATTAATGGACCTGTTTTTGTCAAACACTGTCCACTTATTTATAGCTCCATAATTACTATCCAGGAAACACACTCAACACGTAGAACTTATTTATTTATTTTTAAAAACGTTTTTGTTTTTAAGAAAAATTACATTATTTTATTTATTTTAGTTCTTTAATATATAGCTTGTGTTCTTTCATGTTCGGTTTTATAGCAGTTTTGTATGAGCCATTGCGGATGGTTGTAGAGGTTGACATATATCTTTAATATACTTGTAACCAAATAAGTTATACACGAGTGATAAATATTTTTAAGAACGCATTATTATTTTGAATTCGCGGTTTTTCAGAACGCAGTTCTGTGGTATTTTTAATTTGTTAATACATTGAATTTTATATAATACAAATTAAATTAATCCTCTCGAAAGAATACAGAAAATATCTATCTAAAACATATTTTAGTTGTTACCGGTATTTGGACCTATAAATGGAATAACCGATGTATCAATTGTAAAGAACTGAATAGTATACGTTCAAGAATTTGTCGTAAACCTACTTAGTTGATGTAGTGATATTGGATAACGCATTTCAGCATTGAATAGTTTTTTCTGTATAACTTTTTAGTTAATTGGTGGACTGGAGTTTTTGTATTTGTTTCATAATTATATTATATACTTTCAGTATAAACGTCCGCCATTAGAGAGCGTAACTGACACCAATAATTATTTTTATTTTATATTATGGTTAACCAAAATTTTAACTGGGAATTGACGATATTTGAATTTTAATTCAATTTAATTTATATTTAATTTTAAGAAATTGTCGCGAGCAATGTAGGTAACTTGACCTTTGTTTTAGGTAATCTAAGGCAATTAATAATGTCTAACGGTCTGGCGTATTATTCTCACAAATACATTTCACAAAACCTGCCTTGAGACAGGTGTTCACTTAAAAAGACGGGCATGAGACTTATGTGTTTAGCTCTTTGGTTGCATAGAAAATACATCTACTTGTATTGTAAATAGTTTTTTCTGTAATCTACGGAGTGTGTACTATGGATGTCCAAATAATTATTTTTACTAGCAGGAAAGCAATCGGCGACTGTCGATTTCCTGCGCGCGGCTATAATAGCCGCTACGCCGCCAGTGGTAGTCACGCAGCGGTCTCAGGGCTTCCATAAACTATATTTCAATGCGGAAATCTCTTATTATATCGCTTTAACAATAGTGCATTGTGCATCCTTATTATATATATTGCTTTAGATGAAATATTGATTCGGTAATGTAAGATTATTAGTATTACGTATCAGCTTATTCCATTTAAAGACATTCTTGAAAAAACTGAGATCATGTTTACATAATATATTATTAAATATATGATCGCACTGTCAAATGCGACCATAGAAAAAATTGACCATAGATGAGAGATGACAGAATCGTCAAAATTCGTACGATTTCGCAATGTTTTGATTTACAATGTACACTTAATTTCAAATTAAATATATATTTACGTACTATTATTGAGTATGTAAAAGAGAAAACATTTAAATAATCGTAACCTAGGGATACTAAAAACACGTTCAACATTTTCGCTACTTTGGCGAAAATTTATTTTAACTGGCAAATGACACTACAGTCCAGGACACCCAGTACAGTAAGTCATAGATAAAAGATGGGAAAGCGTAATATTATTACGGATTATCCAAACAAGAAATATCAAAGAATTATCCAAACTTATATTTTGATGTACTTAATTTTTCCGCTTTTTAGGGCTATATTAGTGTCATATTCATCATCATCATCATCATCTGCCGTAATCTGTCCTCTGCTGGATGAAGACCTCTCTAAATTTTCTATGTTTTTACAGTCCAGCATGTTTTAGGGTGACCTGTTGGCCTCTTCATTTCTCTAAGGGTACTACTACTAGATGGCTGTGTTTGTCCACGATTGTTGTCCTGCTATTGCCATCAAATTTTTTTGGGGTATCTCGTTATATTGACCATTCCTGTATGCTGTCTTATGCACACGTTTCTTTTCCCATCTTTTCGTTAGATCCCCAACATATGTACATCTTTCCATACCCCTTAGCGGTACATTTTTTGATCTCTCTTTTGCTGAGGTTCCATGTTTCGCAGCCATATTTTAAATACTATAAATATATTAGAAAATAAACTTAACATTATTTTATTTCGCCCTCCATCAAACTTAAAATTTGGTTAAAATTATTATGACTTTACACAATGGCTGGAGTCTTAATTTTTTTTAACACATTACGGTTTGCTTTCGCAAGTAGATATATGTGAAGGGTTAAATAATAAAAATTATCATTGAAAATGTGTCATATGAATAGTGTCGCCGTATTTGCATTTTTTGTTTATTTTTCTTGATTTATAATTGCATGCCTTTTCAGTTGGTCTAGAAATTTTTTTTTTATGACATTATTTATTAGTATTTTTTATTTCATAAATATTTATTCATGTACATTAATTTATAAAGTATATGGATACCATGAATACATGGTGTATTTTTCTAATTTTAAACACCGTGTTATGTGTGTGGACCGATGTATCGCTATAAAAATTCTTTACAGATTTCTTACATATTAATAATCTATGATGATCTATTTTTCTGTGATATGTATAACTATCTTTATTATGGAGATAATATTTTAATAGGAGGAACATATATGTGCACTCTCACTCTCACTCAAAGTTTTCAAAGTATCGCTCAGTTACTGTACTGTGTGCTAAAACCAGCATAAATAGAAGCGTACAACAATACGGTTATGTTAATATTAGAAAACGTTTTTAATGACTTGTATTCGCAATATTTGAATATGTCCAAGAACACACAATACTAGACTTTTACCTACATATGCACTGTTATTAAATAAATATCAGATATCTCATAGAGACAAAGCTATTTTTTATTTTATTTAATGGAAAATATATGGAAGTCTTCGGTTGGTTTAAGTGATCATATATATAACGTTCACCAATTCTCACCCCTCAATCTACACATTTATCAAATTTTGAAAGTTGTATATATGCTAGTATGTGGACTCGCTGCGAGTACCACTACACCATCGCCATCTATGGACCAGATTTGTTCATTAATATTTCCTTTTTTTAAACGACATGTATGTCATCACTATGAGAATCTGATTTTTTTTTTAAATGTAAAATGTTTTTAACATATTATTCTAGAATACGCCTGGAAAATCTATTATTTTCAATTTTTTTTAAAAAATTTTCTTATTTTGATCACTAATATAATAATATTATCAATATTTGAATATGTCCAAGAACACACTAGACTTGTATTCTGTTTTATCCGTATTTTATTATGTGATTATTTATATAAAATGTACCTTGAATGAAAATCTACTATTTATAAAAAAATATTTATGCCATTCCAGTCACGTCGTTATAAAATATAATTAAATATATTTTTTTATAAATATGCTTAGAGATCGTCAAAAAGAATAATATCCGTGAACGGTGTTCCTCATGCATGTAAAATTATTAAATATCAATTTTGTGGTTTGTTTCATAATTCATTCTATATAGTAATTGGCTCTTTTTAATAGATATCGATGTTAAATATATACGGGATATTATCTGTGACAGTATAACAAAATTACGCATTTAAAATATATTATTGAAATCGGAAACGTTTTATTTTCAGTTTTTCATCATTCGTTGTTGACGGGCTTTCACATAATATTTCAGAAATTAATTTAATTTTTAATACAGATTTATCTTCAGAACGTTCCTATTGAACTTATGCATACTTACAGAAATGCATATATTCATCCTTTGTTCCATTATTAGGGAGTTTTCTGGTACACTGAAGATTAAAATAATGTTTGCGGCTTTCAAAAACTTCCGATATTGTTTTGATATTTTTATTAAGAAAAACACATTCTTATTGTGAAGTTGTAATTATTCAAAACATAGGTCTGTGATATTTTATGTGTGATATGTTGTATCAATGTGTCCAAAATTTAATAAAAATGAATTGATAATTCTGGCGTCTGCAGTCGGTTTACTCAAAGGTATTTGAGATTCTGTAAAAATAATGTAGATGGCTTTCAAATAATGGTGTATTAATTTGAAAAATGTAACATATAGGTTCGAAAATTTGTCAAGAAAAATACTGGCGTTATAGCACAATGGTAGTGCACTTCCCCGGATTGTAAATAGAGATCCAGGTTCGTATCCCGGTGACGCAAAAACAATATTTTTCGACAAAATTGATTTTATATGTATATATTTATAATTAATACATTAATTTAGTGTTTTGATATTTACTTTATTAAGGTATTAGTAGTGTAAAAAATCTACCTAAATTCGCGGTGAAAAAAAAACCAACGCAGTATCTCCTGTGAATAACTAAAAAAACATATTTACGTAAAATCAGTATTGAAAGTGGGCCGTAAGTTTTAATTAAAACGCATTATTATTGTGAAGCTGCAATTTCAGAACACAGTTCTGTGTGAAAATCATTAATATGTTTATGAAACTGCAATATTATTGTATTACTATTAAACATTTTGTGTCTATAATTCATATGCGTTTTTGAAACACCATCTACCTGTGTACCACGGAACAATTTGAGTCAATAAACATGTTATATTCAAACAGAAATGCAATATAAAAACACTTGCACCAATGTTTCCTTTATCAGTGAGACAAGAAGACATCAGCAATCTACAAAGATGGCGCTTTTAAAATCAGCATTCATCCTCCTGGGTTGTTTCCTTTTGGTAATTACGCATTTATTATTTTAGTTCAAATTCACATTCATACATATGTATTTTTAAAGATGAATTTTTCTAATGAATTTGCATGAGCTTGTCAATGATTCTCGCGTTAAAAATTTGGTCCATGCGGTGCGGTGGTATTAGTAAACAATGTATTGTGTTTCTTTTCATTTTTTCTTTCAATCAATCATGTCTGAAATCATTCAACCACCTAGAAACGCGGCGTCTTGGAAACCAGTATTCATTATCTTGAATTTTTTTGGGGTCTACAGAATTATTAATATATAGGACTCAGTTGGCTAACAATTCGGAAGAATTCCGAGAGATAGGAAGAACGGCGACGAAAAAGTGTGCGGGATGTACAATGGACTGCTGTGGGTGGAAGGGATTTTTCGCTTTAGATTCTCCAGGAGTTTAATATGGTAGAATTAATAATAGTTTGAACGTATCATGAGCAACTCTCTTGGGATGAGTGCGGGCTGGTCGACGACGTTAAATCGACTATCGAATCAATCACTATTGTGTGTACAAACATTGAATGCTATATAGAAGTCTTAGTTATAAAGCCTTATAAGTCAACCAGATGTGTAGACATTAGCAATCTACATACATGGTAACCCTTAAGCCAGCACTCGTTTTCTTGGGTTCGTATTGGTCATTATTTATTCAATATTATGCTTGTTTTCAGTTCTTTTAATTCTTCTTCTTATAGTTCTTCAGTAAATTTTCCGTTCATGTATTTACATACCTGAGAGTATTTAACGTTGATATTTTTGTTATTAATAGTGCAGTGGACGTTGAAACATTCGCTCTTAACATAATAATTTATAATTTTACGTTTTATAGACTCCAAATTTTTCAGGTTCTGTGACAGGCTATACGGTACGTCTGTGGTCATTTATAAATTACACGTATTTTCAGATTCAGCTGGTAAAGACACAGGACAATGGCAGCGAAGAGGGGAGCGGGGATAGTCAAGATGTTGGGTCGAGGGGTGGTCCTCCCCAATGGTTGATTTTACATTGCCAACATTACCCGTACTCATTGAGCGCAAAATGTCAATGTGTCCGAGCTTGGAGAAGATACTGCAATACTTGGAGACCCCATCCCTTATGCAGCTGCGATTACTGGTGCAATTGGCGTCAGTGATCTGTTGAACACAGAAATACTTATTAAATGGAGCTCAACTAAATGAGATATTCCACCTATTAAATTTATGGTTATTATGTAATAAAATGTCATTCTTAGTGAATGTATTCCTCATGAACCATTTATTTAGTGCAGTACTTTTGATCCATTAATAAAGTTATTATATGATTTATTTTACCGTTTTTGTTTTGGTGTATTTCTTTCCTTCGTCGATTAAAATTTAGGTAGATAATTTATTTAGTCTGCGATTTTTTTTAACATTTTTCGTTTATGTAACACTTTTTCATTTTACATTTGTGGAAAAGTAAAGTATTCATGTATTTCACGACAATAAGTCACTAATTTGTATTCTTCAACGAAATCGTAAATTGTTATTACAGATTTAAATACAATAAGCAAATGTGTTTTTTTTTTACTTTCGTGATTTGTCCCACGTCGTTGATAATTCTAACCATGATACATTTTGTGTACAATACTCGTATATTTAGATTGGTGTTCAAGCGCTTTCCTTCGGCGCTAGGTAAACTACCGATAATAATCCATATGTTAATAAATTCGTTATTTTGAATTGCTTTGCAGGATCCACAATTCAACGAATAGTCTACTAGATGTGAAAAGTTAAGAAAAAAACTAAAAAAAAAAATGTTGATTCCAAAGACTTAAAAAGACAAAAAATATTTGATGTTTGGTTTAGTTTTTGTTCTCCCTAATGAAAGAAAATATTTTTGCAGAAACCGGTTGATTTTACAAAGAAAACTCGCATGGTTTAATACAACGTTATTGTATAATTTTATAATAAATGACTATCCACAATATTTTGCAGTATTTGAAAATAGTTACATCTCCTTCTCCCACACAGAATCTCGGCAACTTAAAAACATCGCGTTGTAACATATTACGGAGCGACGTTGCCAGAATATTTAATAACGGATTATCAGTTACCTGATTATTTGTACAATTTTTATATATTATCTCAGACATCGATTTGATATAAAAGCTACTTTGTTTTTTGCTTACTGGCAATAAAGACTACATCATGATCAGTTCTTGCATTTGTAGCGTATTCAAGTACATTTATAGATGATCACTTTTGGTTCAACAACCTCTGGCGAGTTTTGGCCTTCTCCCCGGTTTTCCTTCCCTTCATTGATCTCTGTTTCGCTCCGTTTCTCTGTAGTTTTAAATTTCTAAACATTGTCGCATCTTAGTTTAGACTTTCTCAAGCTCCTGCGTCCTATAGTTTTGGTGTTGAACAGTATCTTCAGTTTTTGCTATCGGTCTTCCTCCCCATGGCCCAACTACTGAAATATTCCTATTTTTATGAATTTTGAGACGCTTAGCTTATTAACATAACGTAATATTATAGATGTTGTAAAAATGTAACAGAAAGTGACACAGTTAATATGAATTTGATATAAAATAGCCCCCGCTTATTTAAGTTGTAGGTATTTATATGTATCTTTGATGTACAAAAAAGTTAAAAAAATATTTGATAATTATCAAAACACTGTTGTGCCCCGACGGTATAACGCGAGCACCACAATATTCAACATATAATATTAATTAATGCGTATGCATTAATTCATGCGTTTTTTTTTCGAAAATTAAGGCTTTATTGTGAAAAAATGGATATACACTCAATGATCAAAGTATTGTCCATCGGAAGCTACAACATTTGCCCATCTTTCTGGCAGTTTGTGGATTCCATCCCAAAAGAACTTCTCCGGCTTGGTGGTGAAGAACGAATCAAGCCAATTTTTGATACCCTGTTCTGAAGTGAAGCGTATTCCGGTGAGGGCATTCTGCATTGATCTGAAAAAGTAGTAATCAGAAGGGGCTATGTCTGGGCTATAAGGCGGGTGAGGTAGAACTTCCCACCCACTGTTCTCCAAATAGTTTTGAACCGGTCTTGAAACATGTGGCCGAGCGTTGTCATGATGGAAAATTATGGATTCGTGTCTGGTTGCATATTCTGGTCGTTTTTCCGCAATCGCTCTCTTCAAACGAATTAATTGTGTTCGGTAGAGGTCCCCTTTGATCGTCTGACCCGATTACAACAGCTCATAATACAACACACCCTTCTGATCCCACCAAATACAGAGCATTACCTTGGCGCCATGGATATTCGGCTTTGCCGTGGATGTTGATGGTTGGCCGGGCTTCACATACGATTTCTTGCGCTTGGGGTTATCGTAATGAATCCATTTTTCATCACCAGTGACAATCCGATGCAAAAATGACTTATTTTTGTGGCGTTGAAGCAACATTTCCGACATGCAGAATCGGCGTTCGATGTCTCTTGGCTTTAATTCATACGGCACCCAGTTTCCAAGCTTTTGGATGAATCCCGATGCTTTTAAACGCCTGGAAATGGTTGCTTGATCAACTCCCAATGATTTTGCAAGATCTTTTTGAGTTTGGCACGCATCTTCATCAAGCAATGCCTCCAATTCTTCATCTTCAAACCTTTTTGGCTGTCCGGGTCGTTCATTGTCTTCTAAGTTGAAATCGCCACTTCTAAACCGTGCAAACCACTTCTGGCACGTTCTTTCAGCTAGAGCATGGTTACCATAAACCTCTACTAAAATACGATGACTTTCGGTAGCACTTTTCTTCATGTTAAAGTAATGAAGAAGAACTCCCCGCAAAAACACTTTTTCTGGCACAAAGTTCGACATGTTCAAATGAATAGAAAAAAATGTTGTTTACACTTCAATCAAATGACATATACTGAAAAAGACGCGCAATGACAGTAGCTTTCAAATGAATAGTCACGGATGAACACGGCGCGAAATAATACTAGTAACGCCCTCTCTTAGAAAACCGCATGAATTAATGCATACTCCCAATACTTAATATTATCGCAAATTTGTATAGGCAATTTCGACTTCGTCGACTACGGTGGTTCACTTGATAGTGATCGTTATTTTGAACAATTAGGAGACTGGCGTTTAAAGCGATACGGTTTTTTTTGACATACTCGTACTAGAAGCATCGATCTAATAATTATCTCGCCTACGGAGTAAAGTAGGTGCTCGCCAATGACGGCCATACGTATATTACGCAATCGACCCGGAGGTCCACTAGCTTGAATTGCATTAAGTTGGCCTATTGTAACAAAATAACATGTTCATGGACGAAAACTATACTGCTTCCGGGGGGGGTCTTTTGTTTTTCAAGAAAAATAAGGGATGTTAATTAATTGTTGTTAATTGTTAATAAGGGATGGCTTGGGTTCGGGGTTGTTTTGGCCGTTATTCAAAATGCGTCCAAACTAACACGAAGGCATTATTAAAGAATTAATCTAACTTAGATATCCCCATATTAGGTAATTATTTGGCATTATAGAAAGAAATACAATCTTTAGTAAAACATGAACCAAATGTAGGGACTTAATTGGTGAAACGTGATCTGAAGACTGTTCTAACACGTAATCACATACCTCATATTTTTAAAATTACTTATTAAATAATAAAAGACAGTTTGCCGATTCACGAAAATTTTCAAATTCCAAAATCAAATCCAAAATAATTTGAAAAGTGAGGGTAGTGATCAAATCATCCGCTGTATTCAAAAGAATCCCCATTCCACGGTACTCGTGAAATTTTGATGCAATTGCGGAAATCGATCAAGTTATTACATAAGGTGGACCCTTCTATACCACAATATTGTTAACAAAGGAAACGAAGGATGGAGGACTGAATGAGTAAAATTTATTATGCAAACTTTTTTAATTTTGATAAATATTGTTTATAACACGGTGACTATTTTAACATACTATTTGACGCACAAGATATATCTATCAAAATACTGAACCCAAAGTAAAATATGTTTATTTTTAATAAAGCTTTATTAAATATGCATCAGAAATATAATATGCATTGGATTTTCGAATATCTCAAATAATTAGTTTTAAACTTTTATTGATATCCCCACTTACACCACTTGGTGCATGAGCAGAGAGGGTGAGAGG
Source organism: Eubasilissa regina (assembly GCA_022840565.1). Lineage (NCBI taxonomy): Eukaryota > Metazoa > Arthropoda > Insecta > Trichoptera > Phryganeidae > Eubasilissa > Eubasilissa regina. The sequence continues at coordinate 2,209,697 of JAINEB010000002.1, read as the reverse complement.
GTCCATGTCGGTGACAATATTTCCACCAAATAGTGAAACACCTGCAGCGGGGGTGGTTCGGGAACTGAAGGCACCAATGGGTCTGTTCTCGCGGTGGGCCGCTACTTAATTCATCGGATCCATCATCATCGTGTTGAGCGACCGAGATCTGAATCTAAACAAAGACACATCGATGTTAATTTCATTAAACGTATAATTTTTTAATTGTCTAGAGTTAATATATCATAATACGTTTCGCAGAACAAATTATTTGTGCAGTAAAAGAATAAAAATTTAGAAAGGTTTGGTTAGGTATTTCTTAGTGAACGAAGATATATTTTTTTAATTCAAATTAAATGTATTAATTATATATATATCTTTCTAATTAATACATTTAATTTGTGTTTAAAAATTTATCACAGACCGTCTGTTCTGAATAATTACAACTTTACAATAAGAATGTGTTCTCCATAACACAGATATATCTATTGAATGTGATTTTTTGATTATTGTAATGCAGAAACAATTCGTTTAATGGAACAAAGTATTTATTTTAATCCACGCATCTCTTAAAATAATCACCTGTTAAGTCGTACCCTCTAGAATAATCACCTTACGTAATTAATCGAGCAATTTAAATGTTAATGTTGTAATGTAACTAGTATAGCTAACAATTCGTCGTCCATCTTTCAAGCGACGAATGTTGACCAGCTTGTTTGACCTAGTGAGATGGTAGTCCGTGTAATGGTACTAGTGTACTAAATTTATTGAATTTACTACTTCAATTATTTTTCATTCCTATCTACCTACCTTATTTATCCAAATATACTGGACGCTGACAGGTCAGAGATCAGAATGCTGAAGAAAGAGGGAGCCATATCGTTTAATGACATATTGCATAACGTTATTACAAATAATATTCCTATTTTACTTCTGTATTTTGATTCTTATATGCATAGTACTTTCAATGGAAATATGACCAGGAAACGAATAGACATGAAATAAAGTGTACATATAAGAGACGGGTTTGGAACATTATTTGCGTAACGAGGACGACAAATTTATGTAACAGTTAAACTACTTTCTCTTCGAAAATTAAATCTTTGTGTAAACAAGACGTATTTTTTTACATGAATGCATATTATATAGTGGGCATTTAAATTCATATATTTAAAAAAATTCGCGGAGCTATTTGATTGCGAAAGTATTACCAAAGTGACACACCATACATAAGAGCTACACCAACAAGAAAATAATGAAACAAGGAATTTCCGTCAGTTCATGTCTGTATATTTGATAGTCTGTGCTACCTATTTATATACCCGCCGTCATAAACTAATATCTAATCGAAGGGTCCGTATGCGCGCCTGATCTCAACTCGGAACAACCACCTAAAGTATACGAAATTAAATAAAAACTCATCTATTACAATAATTGGTAATCAATTAAAAACAATTATATTATCATTTTTATCAGATTGATTGATAACTTACCAACAGGAAACATCCCAGAAAGAAAAGAACAGCTTTAGTCATCTTGAAAGTTTCAATTCTTACGATTGTATTAAGCACAATAGATGCAGACTTAGGGAGAAAGCAGTTTATATTGAAAAATTTGTACCGTTTTTGACAGTTTTATTGCTGCAGGTGTTTTTCTCGTGATTAACGGCTTTGTTTTCTTTATCGAATATTATTTATTGCTTCAATATGTGAAGAACTCATTCGATACGTAGATAATTCAATTAGTTAACGTGTACTAGTACACCAATAATTCTAACAAAATGCTACAAAAATAATTGTTAACCCAACATGAAATACACGCTTGGTAATACGCATTGTTAAGATCAAATATTGCATCAGAAACATTATTTAAAAATCAGATATTTTCAATATCTTTTTTCAATGACAATATATAAATTAAATTGTAAATACTAGCGTAGGACTAAATGAAAGTTATACGAGAATGGCGCTAAATAATTATCCAATATCATTATTATTATTCTGAGCAGATCATTTGTAAAACAGTTTTTACTTCTATTTTGTACTGCACTCGTATATAAGCCTGTTGGTCTAGCAGAATTCACTCTAACTAACGTCTCGTCGCTAGACTTTTATCTGTTTCCGAGGTAAGTGTGTAGAACTCTATAATCACATATGTGAAAATGCGACACTTGTTTTTTGATTCTACTTGTTTAATTTATTTGAAACGCATTTCGCCTTGTAAGGGCATTATTAATCTAGCAATTTAACTCGACAACTTGTATTTATCTATAGTGGAGGACAGCTACACATTTTTTTTTGCATGGGATGAAAAGATACATTGGAATGCTGAGGATTTCCATAAATATTTGAATGCTTCTAATTATTCTAAATAACCATTCTATTTCAACACTAATGCTATTTTAATATCATCGGTAGTATGTATATAGATATGGACAGCTATATGAATATAATTTTTTGATAAGTAAATATCAAAGGTTACTCACTGATACAGCGGATATAAAATATAAAAATATTACGTGTTTAAATTTAATCTGAATATTTTATTTATTTATATATATATGTTTTTAATATTAGAAGATATAATACATTTTAAAAATAATCAGTAGGATATATATATATATTTTAACATTTATTTCTTCTCTATGAAAGTAAGACTCGTGTATAGAGAAGTATATTCTAGAATAAGATATATGTGATATTTGTTTGATAACAGTGCCTTTGTGGTTACAAATCCAATAATTGTGTGTTCATGGACATATTCAAATATTGTAGTTTACTTCACCTATGTTTTTAGTAATCTAAGGCAATAAATAATATCTAACGGTCTGTCTTATTATTCTTAGAAATAAATTTTACAAAATCTGTCTTGAGACAGGTTTTCTTTCATCAAACTTGTACCTCGGTTGAAGTTGTTGTGAATTTACCCAACGTCTGAATACCACCATAAATTTGTTTTAATTAATTTTGGTTTCGTGCGCAAGTAGATATAATTATGTGACGGGTTAAATAATAAAATTTATCATTGAATATGTGTCATAGAAAAGTCTCGCCGTATTTGTATCTTTTGTTTATTTTAATTTATTTATAATTGCATGACTTTTCAGTTTTTTTTCAATGTATATGGATACCACGAATACATGGTGTATTTTTACATTTTAAATGGTGCGTTGTAGAGGTAAACGAGAATGGTGCTTTTCGGCCTTAATGGACCGATGTATTGCTATGAAAATTCTTTACAAATTTCATACGTGTTAATTTTTCTGTGATACCTATGGATAACTAGTAACTAGCTTTATTATGGCGGTAATAGAACTTTTTTTTTTTTCAAAAGTGTCAGATCGCGGTGTTTTTCAGACTATCGCTCAGTTTCCGTGCGCTGTATTTAACGGTGTTTTAAAACCAGCATAAATAGAAAAGTATAATAAAACGGTTATACCAGTATTAGAATCTTTGTAATAACTTGTATACTTTTAAAGATCGTCAAAATCTATGCAAGTACCTACTGAAAGTGATGTCCATTAATATGTTTCACTTGAAAATAGTAATGTTTACATTTTTTTAAATTATCAAATATCCGTTTCGTGGTTTGTTACATTACATATTTTAAATTCAGATTTATTCTTAGAAAATTCCCATTAAACTTATGTATACTTATAGGAAGTAATGCAGCGGAATACATATATTCAGTCTTTGCTGCATTATTTGGGAGTTTTTTGGTACACTGAAAATTAAAACAATGGTATATATATATATTTTTAGGTAACGCGCTGGCACCGGTGGATTGAACCCCAGCGCATTACCGCACCGGCTTGGCTCAGTCTGTGGGTATCTGTGTGTAAGGTGTTAGAGTAGCTGGCTCGGATGGATAGAAATGGTCTCAAACAATAAAAACACTTGATTTACACATTAATCTCATTGATCAATTTATTTAAGTACCACAACCAAACCCGACATAATGATTTACGCGAGTAGTCTTTCATATTCTTTACTTCCTTAGATCTATCCACCGAGTGCGGACACAATTGGTTACAAAACTGACACTATTTTTATGGTTAGGTACGAGGTTGAAATGTTACTCGAATGACATATGGCTAAAATTTCTCTCGCCTTCTAGAGGATTCCAAAAGGCGCTATCTTGACGCTACGGCGTGGGTTGTGCTCGCCCCTGGACTCCCATTGATCGCTCAGCCTCCCGCTCGTTTTTCTTGATTTTCACGGGCTGACCAAGGGCCAATTATCTCTTGATCTGCCTTGAAAATAATACTTTAACTCTGTTGCTGGCCATCACCATTTCTCCATTTTTCGGCGGAGCGCCGTCCGACGCTCGCTCCACGGACCTCGCCAGCCCGCGCGGAAATCCCCCTCCTTCGTCCAGCCTTCTCTTCTCAGATCAGAACTGCGTTCACTTAAGGTCGGAATAGTAGATCGCTGTCGGTGCCGCCACTCAAATTTAAATTGTCACATCATATATATATTTAATTCATTAAGGTCATAGTAATGTAAAAATTCTACCTATAAACGTGTTGAAAAAAAACTAGCCCTAGTATCTCCCGTGAATAACTAAAAAATATGTTTATGTAAAATTAGTTTTGAAGACGGACCTGTATGTTGTTGGATAATTGTTATTTAATGAACACCCCTTTTTATTGTGAAGTTGCAATGTCAGAATTCCTATTTCAGAGGTCTCATAGAGATGAAGCTATTGTTTTTATATAGGGAGTATGGAAGTCATGGGTAATACAGGGTTTACAGCCTATCTTCGGCTGGCTTTAGTGATCACTTTTTAAACACCATTTACCTAAGTACCACGTCACATTATAAGTCAATAAAATTGTAGTGTTCAAACACGAGTGCATTATAAAAACTCTTGCATCAAAGATTTCTCTATCAGTCAGACAAGAAGACATTCAACAATCTAAAAACATGGTCCATTTAAAATCAGCATTCATCCTCCTGGGTTGTTTCCTTTTGGTAATTATGCATTAATTTATTATTTTTTGTTCAAATTGACATTCATATACTATATGGTGTATATACGAATGTATATAAATATGTATTTTTATAGATATACTTTTCTTAAGAATATGGATGACCTATGGTTTTGGCACTGTAAATTTAGTCCTCGCGGTGTCTCTTATTTTGAGTTAGGAGTTTTTTGTGGGGACTATCGAATTATTAATCTACAGGACTCTGTTAGTAAACAATTTGTAAGAATTCCAATAGAAAGGATAAGAACGGCGACGAATAAAGTGTGTGGGATATACAAGGGGCTTTAGTGGGTGGAATAGGTTTGTTCGCTTTAGATTCTCCAAGACAAGTATTGATATAATTTATTGATATTTAATCATTGATCTAAAAATCCTGTGATCTAATAGCTGTTTTATATGGTAGAAATAATAATAGTTTGAACATAACGTAAGCAACATAATTTTTTTATTTGGATTGCGGGTTGATCGTAGACGTGTATCGACTTTCGAATCAATAACTGCTTGTTCAAACGTTGAATGCTATATAACAGTCTAAGTTATAAAGCCTTGTAAGTCAGTCAGACGTGAAAACATTAGCAATCGTCAAACACGGTACCCCTAAAGCCAACATTCGATTTGTTATTATTTATTCTATACTATGATTGTTTTTATTTCTAATTCATATCACGTGTACTTATTTTGTTCGTATGTATTTAAATACTTAATTTAACGTTGACACAATTGATATTCTTATTCTTAATATTATTGGCGTTGTAAACGATGAAACATTCGCTCTAAACATAATCTTACAATTTATAATATAATTTAGCGGTTTCTTAGGGTCTGTGACAGACTGTAGGGTACGCCTATGGTCATTTATAAATTGCACCTATTTTCAGATTCAGCTGGTAAAGGCACAGGACGATGGCAGCGCAGATAGTCAAGATGTTGGGTCGAGGGGTGGTCCTCCCCAATGGTTGATTTTACATTGCCAACATTACCCGTACTCATTGAGCGCAAAATGTCAATGTGTCCGAGCTTGGAGAAGATACTGCAATACTTGGAGACCCCATCCCTTATGCAGCTGCGATTACTGGTGCAATTGGCGTCAGTGATCTGTTGAACACAGAAATACTTATTAAATGGAGCTCAACTAAATGAGATATTCCACCTATTAAATTTATGGTTATTATGTAATAAAATGTCATTCTTAGTGAATGTATTCCTCATGTACCATTTGTCATATTTAGTGCAGTACTTTTAATCCATTAATAAAGTTATTATATGATTTATTTTACCGTTTTTATATATTTCTTTCGTTGTTTGTTAAAAATTTGGTCAGATAATTGTCTATATATATGTATACAGATAACAGTCTGTGTTTATTTTAACATTTTTCATTTATGAAAGTTTTCTATAGTGACCCTTTTCCATTATATATTTGTTGAAAAGTATTTTATGATAATAATAAACATTATTATTATTATTTTGCCCGATGATTATTCTTACCATGCGTCATTTTGTGTATAGATAATACTTGTATATTTAGATATGTGATCGAGCACTTTCCATCGGCGCTCGGTAAACTATCGATAATCTATATATTGATAAATCCGCTCTATTGAATCGACCAGCTGGATCCACAATTCAGTAACGTATAATTGTTTTCTAGATCTGAATAAGTTAAAAAAACAATAGCATTTGAAAAATTAAAAAAAATATTTTTGAAACCATAGACAATAATTGGATGTTTTGGTTCATGCTGATGAAAAAACTATTTTTTCAGGGACGGGTTGGTTTTACAAAGAAAACTCACATGGTTATCGTATATTTTTATTAAATATGACTAACGGACAATGTTTTTGCAGTAAATATTATTTTTCTTTTCCTGCTGCATTTTCCGTGTCCGGTCCTTCCACCCAGAATCTTGGAAACTTGAAAACGTCGCGTTATAACACTACGGAGCGACGTTGCCTGAATATTTAATAACGGATTAATTAGGGCTTCCTAACCGGTTTAAACTGATATGACTTAACCGGTTATTGTACAATTTCAAAATATCCATAAAGCGGTTATTTTTATTCGGCGTATGCGTTAAAAAAATTTAAATAAATGTTGAACTTCATATCTTAGGCCTAGCACGCACTGCGGTTAAACGCGCGCGGTTTTCACCCGCAAGATATTGCAGTTCATAGTTTGGTACGCGAGCGCACGCACTTGTGTTTTATTCCCGTGACTGATTTTAAAAACGCATCCGGTCACATTTTGCTCCGCGGCTTAAAAACGCGCTTGGCTTTGTGATCTATGGAAATGTATGGTGGCGCCTGCGCAGCGGTTAAACGCGGGCGGTTTTTTTTCAGTAAGTACCATAGATAAAAAAGGTCAATACGCGTTGAACCAACGCATTGGCTGGATGTATCGTCACTATATCAACTGACTCCGAGCCTACGTTACATACGATCAAACGCTTAAAGATGAAACAATCATTATTGAGTCGTATTATTATTACAAAAATTAAACAATTTGCTTTAAAATTGTTATTTTCTAACCTCAAAGTAACAGAGAGACGTTCTTCCGGTGATATTGATTTGCGAAATGTTAGATCCTGGGATGTAATGCCTATAAGAACCCACCCACTTAAAAATTTGTCAAAACTATTTATTGACATTCTACAATAATTTAAAAAAAATGTATCGGGATATTCTCGCATATTACGGTACAGATTGTAAAAATAACACTTTAGGTGTCTTTGGACGGTTAATTCATGAACCCAAAATTTATTCTATTTCAAACAATTTTTATTATTTTTTCTATTTCAGATAACCTGAGATACAATACAAGCCAGAAGTTCATTTTGATACTGAACTGAAAATACGCGGTTTAAAATCGCAGTGCTTGTTGGTGCCCGCTTTTGTACATCGCAGTAAAAATCTGCAATGCCCACCAAGCCGTAGGCATCGATTTGATATAAACGTTACTTTGATTTTTTCTTGCTGGCAATCGAGACTATACAGCACGATGGATTCTTGCATTTGTTGAGTATTCAAGTACATATATATATATAGATTATCACTTTTGGTTCAACAACCCATAGCGACTCTTAGCCTTTGCAAAGGAGAACACAGTCTTATTGTAAAGTTGTAATTATTAAGAACATAGGTCTGTCATATTTTAAATACTAATCAAATGTATTAATTAGAAAGATATACATATAAAATCAATTTTATCAAAAAATTTGTTGTCGCTCTACTGGGATTCGACCCTGTAATTAATGGAATGATAGATGTATTAATTTAAAAAGTGTAACATATAGGTTCGAAATTTTTTGTCAAAAATACTGTCGTTGTAGCATAGTTGGTAATGCACCTTCCCCAGATTGGAAAAGAGATCGAGGTTTGAATCCCGCTAGCGCAACAACAATATTTTTCGATAAAATTGATTTTATATGTACATATTTATAATGAATACATTTAATTAGTATTCAAAGGTTCATTGATCTCTTTTTCACTTCGTTTCTCTTCAGTTTTAAATTTCTGATCATTGTTGTATCTTAGTTTAGACCTTCTCAAGCTCCTGCGTCCTGCCGGTCTGATATTCAGCATTAACTTCCGTTTTTGCTGACTGTCTTTCTCCGCATGGCCTTTTTACTGAATTCTTCCTATTTTTGTAAATTTTGCTGTCGGTCTTTCTCCGCATGGCCTTTCTATGAATTCTTCCTATTTTTGTAAATTTTGCTGTCGGTCTTTCTCCGTATGGTCATTCTACTGAATTCTTCCTATTTTTGTAAATTTTGCTGTCGGTCTTTCTCCGCACGGCCTTTCTACTGAATTCTTCCTATTTTTGTAAATTTTGCTGTCGGTCTTTCTCCGCATGGTCTTTCTACTGAATTTTTCCTATTTTTGTATATTTGAAACACTTAGCTCATTAACATATTATATATATTGTAAATAATAATGTAACAGAAATTGAAATAGTAAATATGAATTTATTTATTATCGGTAACTCAATAATATATAAGTAAAAATGAGGTTGAATGGTGCCTGTCTCGCTAGAGAAATTCTGTGTTGAGACGGACATAGTTTATAAGCAATTTTACTAATAAATTAGTATTTCAAGTATATAAAAATAAATTACAAAATGGACTTACAAATAAAATAAATTGAAGAAATTTCAATAAATTAATTAATAAAACCCAATTTCTCATCATTTTGATATCTTTGATGTACAAATAATTATTTAATAATTAAGTCCTGTGCCCAGACAATTACCAAAACACCGTGTTGCGCCCCGACGGTATGGCGCTATCGCCACAATATTCGAAATCGATCAAGTTATTACATAAGGTGGACCCTCTGTACTGCAATATTGTTACTAAAGGACAAGAATGATGTAGGGTTTAAATTATTAAAATTTATTAAACAAACTTTTTTAATTTTGTCAAATATTATTTACGACATGGTGACTTTTTAAACATACTATTTGATAACTAAGATATATTTATCAAAAATACTCAACTTAAAGTAAAATTTGTTTATTTTTAATAAACCTTTATTAAATATGCATGAGAAATATATGTATGTACAAATGAGTAGTTTTTAACTCTTATTGATATCCCCACTTACACCACTTGGTGCATGCGCAGAGAGGGTGAGAGGCTCCATGTCGGTGACAATAGTTCCACCAAATATTTAAACACCCGCAGCGGGGGTGGTGCCGGCGGTAACGGCACCAATGGGTCAAACAAACCTCGCGATGGGCCGCTATTTAATTCACCGGATCCATCGGATTCTTTTCATCATCATAGTGTTGAGCGACCGAGATCTGAATCTAGACAGAGACACATCGATGTTAATTTCATTAAACGTATCATTTTTTAATTTCATTTTTTTTATTATTGTGAATTGTAAAATAATAAAAAATTAGAAAGGTTTGATTAGGTACTTTTTATTGAACAGAGATATATTTTTTAAAATACAAATTAAATGTATTAATTATACATATCTTTCTAATTAATACATTTTATTATTATTAAAAAAATATCACAGACCGTCTGTTCTGAATAATTACAACTTTACAATAAGATTGTGTTCTCCTTAATACAGATATATCTATTGAATATTATTTTTTGATTATTGTAATGCATAAACAATTCGTTTAATGGAACAAAGTATTTATTTTAATCCACGCATCTCTTAAAATAATCACCTGTTAAGTCGTACCCTCTAGAATAATCATCTTACGTAATTAATTGAGCAATTTTAATGTTAATGTTGTAATGTAACTAGTATAGCTAACAATTCGTCGTCCATCTTTCAAGCGACAAATGTTGACCTGCTTGTTTGGTCTAGTGAAATGGTAGTCCGTATGAAAAAAAATCAGTGAATTTGGTACTAGTGTACTAAATTTATTGAATTTACTACTTTAATTATTTTTCAATCCTACCTACCTACCTTATTTAACCAAATATACTGGACGCTGACAGGTCAGAGATCAGAATGCTGAAGAAAGAGGGAGCCATATCGTTTAATGACATATTGCATAACGTTATTACAAATAATATTCCTATTTTACTTCTGTATTTTGATTCTTATATGCATAGTACTTTCAATTGAAATATGACCAGTAGACGAATAGACATCAAATAAAGTGTACATATAAGAGACGGGTTCGGAACATTATTTGCGTGACGAGAACGACACATTTATGTAACAGTAAAAGTACATACTCTTCGAAAATTAAATCGTTGTATTTTTTACATTAATGCGTATTATATTCTGGGTGTTTAAATTTTCAGTCTAATCGAGTCATATATTTAAAAAAAGTCGCGGAGCTAAGCAAAGTGATCATGTGAGTGACACCAACAAGAAAATATTGAAACAAGGAATTTCCGTTTGTTCATGTTTTTATATTTAGTAGTCTGTGCTACTTATTTATATACCCGCCGTCATAAACTAATATCTAATCGAAGGGTCCGTAAGCGGGCCTGATCTCAACTCGGCAGAACCACTTAAAGTATACGAAATAAAATAAAATTCATATATTAAAATAAATAAATCATTTTTATCAGATTGATTGATAACTTACCAACAGGAAACATCCCAGAAAGAAAAGAACAGCTTGAGTCATCTTGAAAGTTTCAATTCTTACTATTTTATTTATTTGTTGCATAAATAGTACATATGAAAAACGATGAACGAAAACTTTACGAGACGTGGTCTGTTTTAAAGCAATTGCATGTATGGTTTTAAAAAGTTGTAATTGTTTAGAGGTAAGTATAATGTTAAGTAAGTTATTAAAAGTTATGTGAAAAAAGTACAATCTGATGTTATAAAATATTATTGAAAAAAAGTTATAAAAATATTATTGTCTGTAATATACAATAGTTGGAGACAAAAATGTGTAGGTTAGCATAAATGACAAATTAGATTCATTTTGCTTTCTATTCACATCAAGAAACTACTTTGTTATTTTTGGTTTGAAGTCGTTAATCACTTTAAGGTCTAGTGGCAATTTGTTAAATATTCGCGGAGCACAAAATAAAAAAGTTCGTTGAGTGAATTTGCTATTCAATTTTGGTACTGAAAAGTATCCTAAGGCTTTGCTCCTAGTTTCCTTTGGGTCGGATCGTGGAAATAAAGTTAATTTTTTTTTTTAAATAGTTTTAAGATTGCTCTGGTAAATAATTGTCGTATATCCAAAACTTCGAAGGATATTAAGAGTTCTTCAGAGTTATGTCTAAATGGCCTCTCGTTTATTACTCTGATGACCCATTTCTGAGCCTTGATTAGAGAATCCATTGAAGTAAGAGCTGCACCGCCCCATGCACATATTGCGTAACTGATGAGACGGACAAAGTTAATAGTATAACATTTTTAATAAAGTAATATGCACGAAGCTGCGTAAAATTTTGAAAATATAAATCAATTTGGAGCTTACTCGATCGATATGAGGAACCCATCGTAAATTTTCATCAATTATTAATTCGAGATAATTAATTCGATTTTTCAATTATGTCACAGTTACACATTTGATTTGAATTCGAAATTTTATTTTTCCTATTTCATGTCACTTCAATAATGCTATCTGCTAGTCTGGGACCCAAGTTGGTATAGTGATCAATAAATTCATCAGCAATGAGTTTAGGATTCTCTTTTACAGATAGCAAGTTGTCCTGGACTTCAATATTGGCTACGGCCGAATAATTGTATTTATTTTTATGCGTGGAGTCATTGATGATCTGCCATATATTTTTGGAATCCATTTTGGCTTCTTTAATTTTTTTTCGTAATAAATATTCTTTTGTGATATTGACTAAAAGTTTACATTTATTTCTGTACTTTTTGTATGCATTTATGGGATTTATGTCATTTGGGTGTTTTTTAACTTTCATATGCATTTTGTTTCGTTTGTGGATACTTTTTATAAAACCTGGAGTTATCCAATTTTTAAGATTATTACTTCTATGGCGTGTATTATGCTTATATTGTAAACTTTTTCATAGCCTCATTTGTATCATGTGTTGTTAAAGTAGATGTCCAAGGTTCACTTTTTAGATCTTCTTTTAGTTTGTTATAGTTGATTATTTTCTTTAAATGTCCAGTTGGACCAGGAGTACAATTTAAGGTTTTCAGTTTATTGGCTTTTATTTTTAGGTTTATAAGCGTTGGGTATAATGATGCTAACATAGATAGGTAATCGTTAGCTTGTAGATGTATATCGTCAATGATATTTATATTGAGGTCACCGGCAATGACATATTCATTTATATTTTACGATGTTTCGAGGATTGTAGAAATAGATGCCAAAAGGGTGTAATGTTGTATTCAGATGGAGATCTATGGATTCCAAGGATGCAATGTTGTTTGTTTAGAATTGTTCGTGGACAATTAGTTTGTTTATCGTGTAGTTCATCTACGGTGTGACTTATACCATCATTAATATACATTATAACACCATCATTTTATTTATTATTAATTTTGGTATAATACAGTTTATAACTTTCGATTACGTGAAAAAGCAAATTTTGATTTATCCAGCATTCAGTTAATATAATTACGTCAAACTTGATTTTTAAGCCATTGAGGATTTCATCAAAAAAATTTTGGTAGCTTCTGATATTTAGGTTCAAAATTTTTAAGCCAGACGATAGAGAATTATAGTTGAACCTACTGTCAACTGTTTTGGTTGAGATCGTGTCATGACAGTCATCAATGTCGATTTCTATAGCCATTTACAATTTTTATTGGACAGGTTGACCATTAAAGATAGGAGCTTTGATTCATACGTTGCTTTAGGATATTATTTTCTACTTTTGAATATTCTATATCCTCTTCGGTTCTAATAAATATAGTTTTAGCTTCATCATTTCGTTTTGTGAGGACTTTTCCATTTTCATGCCACACATATTTAAAGCCGTAAATTTTTTGCAGCAGTTTTGGCTCTCCATAGTAAATCTTTTGAAAAGGGGGACATACCCTCATTAATATATATTATGCTTTCTCCGCGGTTTACTATTTCCGATGATGTGATTATCTTCATTCTATTACAAATTATTTGATCTCTTTTGTGTGGGTCTCTCAATCTAACTTGAGAGTATCGGTATGCCACTTTGTCGTTTAGTGGGAATTCTTTTTGCAGTTTGAACTATTGATTGCAATTGATACAGGCTTTGGGGGAAAGCAGTTTATATTGAAAAATTTGTACAGTTTTTGACAGTTTTATTGCTGCAGGTGTTTTTCTCGTGATTAACTACTTTGTTTTTTTTTTAATCAAATATTTATTTATTGCTGCAATATGTGAACAACTCATTCGATACGTAGGCAATTCAATTAGCTAGTAATTAACGTGTACGAGTACACCAATAATTGTAACCAAATTGTTAACTCAACATGAAATACATACCTTGATATACCGAGGTATTTACCATGGCAGGCCCATTGGCGTGGAATTATATTTATAATATATTTAAAAAAATTTTATTATTGCATTATAAACTTTATTTAAAAAACATCTAAATCAGATATTTTCACAAAATCATAACTACAAGTTCATATGACAATATATAAATCAAATAGGACTAAGACTATACGTGTAAAACGTCCTTGAAATAATTTTTTTACGAAAATGGCGCTAAATAAAATTATTCACTTTCATTATTGTTATTCTGAGCAGATCATTTGTAAAACAGTTTTTACTTCTTTTATTTTGTACTGAACTCGTATATAAGCCTGTTTGTCTAGCAGAATTATTCTAACTAACGTCTCGTCGCTAGACTTTTAACTGTTTCCGAGGTAAGTTTGTAGAACACTATAATCACATATGTGAAAATAAGACACTTGTTTTTTGATTCTACTTGTTTAATTTATTTGAAACGCATTTCGCCTTGTAAGGGCATTATTAATCTAGCAATTTAACTCTATAACTTGTATTTATCTATAGTGGAGGACAGCTATACTTTTTATTTGCGTGGGATGAATAGGAACAACATTATACATTGAAATTCTAAGGATTCTCATAAATGTTTGAATGCTTCTAAGATTTCTGTGTAATCTTTATGTTTCAACACTATTGCCATAGTAACAATAATAATAATAATGAATAGGTATATAAATTTTGATAGGTCTATAATAATTACGTGTTTAAATTTTAATCTGAACCATTATTTATTCTAAGTACTATTACCACATTTAGTAATCAATAATATTTTTCAAATAATCATATTCATTTTTTATTAGCACCACCCTGCATTTTCACATAACTTTCTGTGACTGTTAAGTTGTTCAACAAAGTCGGTATTCAACGGGTTAAAATATTTGTCATCCAAAATAGTTTTGTTTTTATTGTATATCCAGTTGGTATTCGTTGGTTTTTATTAATTACTTTCCATTTTTAAGTAAACACGTTTGACAGTGTTGACTATTTTTGCAATAAATTTAGTAATATAATTTTTTGCATTTATTTGTATTATCTGCTTCTGACATCTATCGATAAAACGAGTCCCCCCCATTTCTAGATCATATCAAAATCATACATAACCGTATTAAAAACACGAATAATAATTTTTGTACTTCGCAATTTTAAATTTATATCTGAATTACATTTACGAATATCCAGAATGAACAATAAAAATACGTCACGTGTACGCCTATATTTAATATCATCCCTTCATTAAAGTTTTGTGGTTCGAAAAATAATTCATAAATTCAGTATAAAAATATCAAATAAAATTTTCTGGCAAAGAAACGAAACCCGGTCTCTGGTCTATATTTGTGTGTATATATATATTTAATTTTGTGCCCCTTTTACTCGTTTGCGTATAATAGCATGTGTTTAAATATAACTATTTAATTAGTATCACTTGTTCAAACACTAAATGCCATATAAAGGCCTTAGCAATGAATTCTCCTTCATCAGTCAGACGTAAAGTCATTCGACGATCTAAAAAAATGGTTTCTGTAAAGCTCACATTTATTATTTTGGGTTGTTTCCTTATGGTAATTATTTATTCAGCGTAATATATATTTAGTTCTTATTTAAATTCGTGGTTAGCATTATTATTTATTTTATCATAAATACACACATTTTAATCGATGAATTTTGGATTAGAAATCGTTTGTAAATCTTTCTGACACCACGAAACTATTTTATTTATTTGGTGGTAAGAAATAATAAATAACCACATGAACGACGTGATATCTTTATCATGTCAATTATATATTTTTGAAGGATTTCTATGTTATTTTGAAATATAATAAATGTATCATAGTGTATAATATTATATTACACGAGATTTACTTTGAGTGTTGATTTTTAAATCATTCCAACTTCTCAAGTCATATAATTGGCTATTTACTGAATTGAAAATTCCTTTCAGTTAATCCGTTTTGCATAGAGTCGTTACCTATACTGTTTTTTAACAGAATAACATTGGAAAGGCTTACAATTGCGTACAAATCATTTTTAGTAATGCGCAGCTTTTTTGCTTGTATGCACTGCACGCCCCTGCTTATAAGTATTATTTGCATTTTAAGGTCTATGTTGTCTTAGTTTATCTAATTTACCTCCGTAATTGTACTCTTGGAATTTATTGGAATATTTGATTTCAGGCTGTAGGAAATTATAAAATTGATACCTAATTTAAATTACCATTTTTCCTGATTATAAAACTCTGATAGGTATTTATTAGATACTTCTCTTGCCAGTATTCTAAAAAATTTATTATTTCAGATTCAGCTCGTGAAAACACAGGATATTGAAGATCTTATCGTGGAGAGTGATAGAAAGACGATATATTTTTCTCCTTCAGAATATTATTTTAATTTTTGCTTAGTTAATCCTTCGAAAAAATTATGCCCTTGTTTCAACGCGTGGCGAAAGTATTTGACCGGTAATTACCCCGGACCCCCCCAATGTCAGTGCTTTTTCTTTTGTACATGGGTAAATTATCCCTTTGATCTCCTTCACAAAAGTCCTTCGCGACAGTTCCTCAAAAATTGCCATAAATATCCTCTTCCCATTAATCAGAAGTGCGTCTGTATCCGGTCATGGGAAGCTTTCATGGCCGGGAAAACATCCGTACGTCCTCTGTGTGGGTGCGATTTCAGTTGTGCCGTGTGAAATAACCACATATTATCTTTTTAAAATGGTAACAATAAATATTCCAACTATCACGATTTTTTTTACTGTAATTAAATGCTAAATAAATTAATAAAAATTTTACCTTCGTAAAATATACGGTTTTCAAATATCGTTTTATTCATTGTGTGGATATTACTTTTGAACTGTTTTCTATATTAATAAAGTTAATTATCATTCGATTGTATTATTTCAATTAAATGTGTAGCCAAAAAAAAAAATATATATATATTTTTTTTTTATTATTTGTACGTACCAAAAATGATAGGAAATATATTTAAACAAATTATAATCCTGGTAACACACTGAAGTCTACAAATGCCAGGCGCAGAAAATGGAAGAGTGTAAACGGTCAGCCGCCATCTTGACAGACCGCTACCAAAATACGAACGGAGACGTTGTATTGTCCACTTCCTCTTTATTTGTATTATATTGAGAGTAAGAGTATATTATTGTTATTAACTGAGACAGTCTTTGATTATTTTGCAAACAATCCGTTTAACAAAATAATTGAAACAAACAAAACAAAAAATATTGTAAAATATATAAATAAATTACATATATAATATTTGTTATCGGGAGGCCTTCATCCAGCATTGGATATGGCTTATTATATACCTAAATTAAGATATACTACAATAACTTGCCTTATATGAGGTAATGACATAATCAAGTGTAAAAAATAGTTATATGTAGAACACATGAAACACTTTAGTTTATCGATATCATGTCAATTTGCAATTGTAGAACGATCAACCGTTTAACGAGTAAGTTTTATAATAATTTTAATACTTTCCAAACTCCACGAACGGAAATAAATACATCTTCTAAATTGCAAGTTGTCAAGGTGGATCTAAGATGTTTATATTACTCAGTCTTCTCGTTGAACTTTTCTGGTATGTTCTTTGCAGAATAGAATGGTTTTCAAAAATAGTACAGTGAAAGTCTGCAATATTACATTGTTATGAATGACGTTATATACACGTACATTTTATGTGTGATTTTTCTACAGAGGTATGAACAAGTCGGCTATAACAATTATGTATAACATTTTTGAGTATATCGGTGTCCCGTTTATTCAATGAGAGGTCTTTCAGACGTCCGATATGTTAAACGAATTCAACAAAAGAAGCAGTTGAAAAACTAGTAAAAGAAACGTAAATAACTTTACTGGTAGATATTTGTAATTATAAAGTTCACGGATGCTATTGCCTTTACGAAAAAGGATAACATCTGGCTAACATTAAGTAGTTATGTGCGGCTGCAGCAGGATGCAGACATTCCGAACCTCGATATTTAATCGTCTCACTTCCCACTTATTAGTATTAAAATAAATTTAGCTTCATGCTTCAATCACTTTACAGTACAGAATTAACCGATCTAAATCACTTTGGTTTACTAATATGAGTACAGAAAAGCTCCTCCCCTCGGGTAGGCGGGTGGCCCAAAAAAAGTGTGAAAATCTCGTAACACGTGAGTTATTTCAAAACGTAATATAATTATTTTTTTTGCACAATATTTAGCTAATCAGAAATCATCAAAAGACCCCATATTGTGGGTTTAAATTTGGGGGCTGTTCGGTGGCCACATACCTGGCTCGATGAAATTAACATTCTCACGATGAAGAAAGTTGATTATATTTCTGGCTGCGTGAGACGGAGCTCCGCCCTGCTGTAATGTAGAGTTATGCTGTAATGTCTAGCTATACTCATTTACCTAGCACCCCAACGTTTTTCAATTCGCAAATTTTTGATTAGAACACGGTCTTTTGCAGTGATTTTTATCATTCTGGGGAATAATTAGAAAATTAATAAACAAAGATGACTATCGAAAATTGCCGAAATAAAGCGTGATATAGGTAAATTGTTAAGTAAGTAAATTAGTAAACTATTTAATCTATTGTTGATATGGTTAATCTAATTTTGATGTAGTTATATCACATTTTACGAAATGTTCTCACTTTTATTGGGCCACCCTGTAGGCGGGTAACATACAACATAACATTTGAAGTTGTCCATATCATTTATGAACATCATTTTTTACAATAACATTATTTAAAAAAATCTAATTTATTTATTTATATACATCGGCGCCGACGGTCTTGAAGGTAAACGATTTCGTAACCTTTTTAAGAGACTTCAGGGAGATACTTCTTGTATACGCACCGTATATACATGTGTTACACAGTACACATGCTCTAATACGTTTTTTATTTATTTTGTGTTAAAGTATCGAATCGTGGATTTACTCTGCTCGCAAATCGCTCATCGTATTATTTCGTAATCCGTGTATTCATTAATCATTAAAAGATTGTACGTTTCGTTCCTGGTAAATTCAGATTTCTCAATATTCGCCGTTGCTGATGGTGACATTTATTTTATATCTTCCGTGATATGCAAATTTGCTCGTGTGATAATTCACCATTGCGGAGAATTTCCCAATAGCTGAGTTTGCATCCAACAGAGCGTACAATCCACCAGTAAAAAATCGTTTTTACTCACGTGCAAGAACTAAAGGGCAAATTCCTGATATTCTATCAGCATTTTTCTGTGGGAATTAACATGCATAATGTTCGATGAAAATACATTTTGGAGAAAAATATTATTCACCGGTTCGATTTTCACTAAAATTTAGAAACCTCGTAAATTATTTTGGACCTCAAAATTAAAATATTGGTAAAATTCTCCCTAATTCTAAAACCGTGGTTGAAAAATTTAGGATCTATGAAATAACTTGTGAAGATTGTGAGAAAAATACTCAAACTCAAAACACAAAGGAACTTAGTATCAACTATCGAAGCGATAGTATCGATAATATAATTTACTTGCAACAAATACTGACAAAATAAATTATTCATTAACAACTACGATCGTAATGCTTCAATTAAATACCTTGATTCTTATATGTTTTATTATTTTTCAGTTTATTTTTTTTTTAAATAAATTTGAAGGTAACATGGACTGATTTTTCAATTATTTACTTTGTTTGACCTATGAAATGTTTGCAAAAGAAAAAATGGCCCCTGAGCTAAAAGAAGTTGGACAACGCTGGTGTAAAGGAATAAATAGAACTACAGTGAAACCTGTTAGATTGAACACCTTCTCTGAATGAACACCTCACTACATTATATATATTGAATGCACGCACAGCTATTTTCTCACTAATTCACCTTTTCTGAATGAACACCTCTTTACTTTGAACATTGAACATTGAGAATAGTATTTATCTCTTTATTACACACTGTTAGAATGAACATTAAATAATTTTAGACAAGATAAATATTATAAGAAATTGTCCCCCTTTACCTTTAGCTTCTGATAAACACCATTATCACAAAAAATCCAGCTAGTGATAAACTGCCTACTTTGTTCTATACTGTAATCTCCTCCGTTTTCAGCGTTCCTGGTACCGTTAGATTGCTCGTCACATTTCCTGTTTGCCTATATGTAGAACCCTAACATTGGATGTGTTTAGACTAGCTTTCGACACTGAATTCATTTTTGATATTTTGAAAAACATGTCATCAACATCTAAGAAAAGAAAGTACAATGAAGTGATTTTAGCAGACAAAATCACAGCTATAAAGGATTTAAACAATGGAATGTCTGTCAGGGATTGTGCCAAAAAATTTTCTGTTTCTGTTGGCACTATTGTGAACTGGAAAAGGCAAGAAAACATTACAACAGCAACTTTTGAAAACCAAGATCTTTCAAAAAAACGACCATCAAGAGTTGCTGGTGAATCAAAATTACTTGACCAAAGAGTTTTTGATTGGTTTGCTGCTGCATATGCTCGCCATATACCTGTGTCTGGGCCAACAATACAAGGCAAAGCATTACTTGTGAATATTTAAATTAATAAAAAAAATATATTTTTTTAAAGAATTTTTTATTTACCTGTTAAATTGAACACCTCCTTACATTGAACATTTTTTTCAGTACACTAGTGGTGTTCAATCTAACAGGTTTCACTGTACCTAGAAATCGTACAATTTCTAAAACATCTTAAATCGGAAGTCGACTTGTCAACAAAGACGAAGAACTGGTAGTTACCCAAAATGGGGTGACAAGACAATATAAAGACCTGTAATTGGCAAGAAGCACTCCAGTGCAGAAGCTGGTGGATCTATACCTACTCTTGAGAACCCATACCAGGTTGTAGAGCCATGGATTTGTCGCAGAAGAGATTTGTATAAATGCATTCATCCAGAATTTTTCTATCACACTACACTGTCTATATTGTTAGCACAAACTGTTGTGGCTTAACCCATCGTTCATCTCATATCCAGATCGAAGCCTTAAATTTTTATTCTTATGTCCCTTGAAAATACGATAAAAGTACAGAGAAAATATTGTATCAAAATTATTGTATTTGTGGAAATGTTTTTTTTTTTTTTAACTCGTTCAGTTTGCTTGAGACGCGTTTAGACGTCTTAGATTGTAAAATTAAACAGCTATCCTTTTCTATAAATTACCCATGACATTAAAATACTATTAGTGTTGAAACTGAATGATTACTTAGAATAACTAGAAGCATTCAAAATATATGGAAATAAAAATTAAACAAATAATACGAGGGCTGTCTGAAAAATTTCCGACCTCAACATGATGGCAGCACTCGTCAACAAAAGTTGGGGAATATGTTTGAACATGCTTTAAACTCACCAAAATTTTAGGCATTTTGGACGCGCAGTTGTTGTTAGACATCGTTTGAGTGAGCCGATGTAAGTGTTTTTGTGATAATGGAAAAAATCGAGTATCGAGCTGTCATTAAGTACTTGATTTTGAAAGGCAATACGTCTACACAAATTAAAGACGAGTTGGACGCTATATACGGGGACTCTGCACCATCATTTATCACGGTGAAATTTTGAGCAACTGAATTTAAACGTGGCCGTACCGGCTTGGGTGACGATGAACGTTTGGGACGGCCAAAAACTGCAACCACTGACGATAACATCGCTCAAGTTTACCAAATGGTGCTGGAATTGGCTCCAAAAAGACAAAGGCTGTTCTTTCGGCTGGGAAAGTGATGGCGACTATTTTCTGGGATAACCATGGAGTTGTCTTAATCGATTATCTTGAAAAAGGAGAAACCATTACAGAAACATACTATGCAACACACACATGCAGCATGCATTACTTGACGGCTGAAGGCAGAAATTTCGGAAAAACGGCTACATACATTTGCAGAAAAAAAAATTGTTTCACCAAGACAATCCACCGTCTCACATCTTAGCGGTTGCCCAGGCGAAAATCTACGAATTACGGTTTGAACTGCTTGACCACCCTCCTTACTCACCAGATCCAGCCCCGAGCGACTTTTTTTTGTTCCCTAAGCTAAAAGTTGCGCTCGGAGGACAATGATTTTCGTCAAATGAGGAGTTCATCACCTTCGTAAATAACTATTTTGCAGAGAAAGACTCCAAGTACTATTTGGACGGGTTAAAGGAATGAGAGCATCGCTGGGAGAAATGTACAGACTTACAAGGAGACTGTAGAAAAATAATAAATTTGAAGAAAAAATGTCTCGTTTCTTTGTTAAGACGGAAACTTTTCAGACAGCCCTCGTATAGTCCATACATTCAAATGAGATGTGCGTGGCTATAAATTCGAAGAAATAAATTAAAATCAAATATTTATTATATTATAAAATAATGTAATTTTAATGAAAATAAAAGTATAAAGATCTTGATGAGCTCAGCTCTCTCGTTTGCACCGAGCGCGTAGGAGAATGTATTTTATATCATCATTATAACCATTTATCAAAATTTTGTTTGAATACATTATTTCATTTAAAACTTCGCAGGTGTTTTTCTCTTGATTAACGGCCTTGTTTTTCATTATGCAAAACACATTATATACGTAGGCACTAAATAAGCTCTCATTTATTTTAAATACTAAATTAATGTATTCATTATAAATATATACATATAAAATCAATTTTGTCGAAAAATATTGTTTTAGCGTCACCGGGATTCGAACCTGGATCTTCATTTCCAATCCGGGGAAGTGCACTACCTTTGTGCTATAACGCCAGTATTTTTCTTGACAAATTTTCGAAACTATATGTTACATTTTTCAATTTAATACACCTGTCGTTCCATTATTTGAAAGCCATGGTGTATTAATTTGAAAAATGTAACATATAGTTTCGAAAATTTGTCAAGAAAAATACTGGCGTTATAGCACAAAGGTAGTGCACTTCCCCGGATTGGAAATGAAGATCCAGGTTCGTATCCCGGTGACGCTAAAACAATATTTTTCGACAACATTGATTTTATATGTATATATTTATAATTAATACATTAATTTAGTATTTAAAATATCACAGACCTATGTTGTGAATAATTACAACTTCACAAAATTAAAAATAGATTCTGGATAAATAGAAAAACAATGCTATATTTTTAGTTAGTTTTGACATATCCTGAAGAAGGAAAAGGTGTTTTCCGAAACCGGTAGATGTTTTTTAAACTCAATTGTGGTTATTAAACTAAGATAATAAATAAAAAATATGAATCTTAACCACCAAGTTAATATTGCTAATTTTAAAAGTACAAATAATAATTAAATAAATTTATAAATATGTACTAATTAAATGTATTAATTGGAAAGATATACGTATAAAATCAATTTTATCGAAAAATATTGTTGTTGCTACCGGGACTTGAACCTGGATCTCTTCCAATCCGGTAAACGTGCATTAACCGATTATGCTACAGCACACAGTACTTTGACGACAAATTTTCGAACCTATATGTTACACTTTTTAAAATTAATACATCTAGATAGAATACGTGTAGAATGCCCCTCGTCCCGCAACTAATGTTCCAAACCCCTATCTATATGTACACTTTATTTCATGTCTATTCATCTGCTGGTCTGTGATATTACTCTAATAATTTTAATTTTTCGATTCCGCCGGCCGGAGTTTTTCTTAAATGATTTTTTTTTCTTTTCTTTTAACATTCCAATTCGAAAGCTGTGAGAGTTTGTTTACGAGATATGTTCCTACGTGTCCGGCTAGTATTTCTAAATTAGCGTTATTTCAGGTTCAGCTTGCGGATGCACGCGATACTGAAGAGAGTATCGGAGTTAGAGGACAATTTGATCTACATCTTTTTACTCCATTAAGACGATTTTTCGAAAATTGCGCCAATGATCCTGCTTACTACTCGGATCCGTGGTGCGTTTGTGTCCGCGAATGGCAAGATTACTTGACCGGTTACTACTCCGGTCCACCCCAGTGTGCGTGCTTTTTCACTTGTAGCTGGAGAACTAATCCTTTCTACGGAAAAACTCCTTCACGACGATTGCTCAGATATTGCACAGAACACCCTTATTCCCCTTACAAGGAGTGCATTGATATCTCCGCATGGAAAGAGCACTTGGCCGGTAAAGCCGACCGTCCCGGCGGATGCACACTGACTTGCAGGAAATAATCACATTATCTGTCACTTCTATTTTTTACTGTAATTAAATGTTGAATGAATTAATCAAAATTCTACATGTAAAATAAAATATATTATTTTCAAGAATCATTTATTCATTATGTATATAGATTTTATTATTTTTTAACAGTTTTTCATGAATAATCCTTTCGCCGTGATTTTATTTAATTTCATTTAAATGTAAGTAACCGAAAAATCAACTTTTTAAAATTATTTGTATACTAAAAATATTTGAAAAGAGTTTTAAATAAACAATTGAAAAATATAAATAAATAAATTATAAACTATATATCTATATATATATATATATATATAGCTCTGGGGATATATATATAGCTATGGGGATATATATATAGCTATGGGGATATATATATAGCTATGGGGATATATATATAGCTATGGGGATATATATATAGCTATGGCTATATATATATAGCTATGGGGAGGCCGTCATCTAGAATTGGATATGGTTTATTATGACGATCATAATATATTTTAATTAATATATACAGGGTGTAAAAGACCTAGTCCACAATTGTTACGCACAAACAAAAGCGGTCGCCCAGATACGCTGCCGCTAGGGTACACCCAGATGTCGCCAAACGCATTGAAAAGTGCGGGCTAGTCCGAGCGCTCCAATTTCGCCGGCGGTAGTACTCCGCTTTGCTATATTATTCGTACGGATGCGAGGCGCGCAGAAGGAGATGTGTGCAGTAGAGAAGTAAAAGGCCGAAAGATGTCGCTCTGGAAGGCCGCAGACGAGAACTGACCTCTCGACCGCGGTACCCCCCTATTTATTTCATATTTCATCCAGACATAGCCAGCAGTGGTGGGGGGTCTCAAAACCCCCACCACTTGACCGCTGAGACGTGACAGCCGCCATGCGGCGGTCCGTCGAACTACAATATCCGGAGCCCGACATCGCACGGTTTTAATACCGTGCCAAAGTCGGGCTGCAGACAAAAATAAATAAAATGCAAAATAGTTGTGGATTCGCGAGCAATAAACAAATTCCAATAATACCTAACTCGCGATATCCACAACATAATCAAGTCATTTATTAAACAATTAACATGAAATAAATAAGGGGGTGGGGGGTGATCACCCGTAATTTACACAATTATTTTCAATGGGTGATCACCCCATACAAAACAATACAAGTGCGTGGATGTCGCGAGCATTAAACATTAATCACCAAGCTAGCTCGCGATATCCACAACAAAGGTTACAAATGTGGGCGACCGTCCGAAATCTAAATTCACAAGACAATTACATTCGGTGGACGGTCGCTCCATACAAAATACAATGGGCGGCCCCACCGTGTGTCCCCTGCGGGCCCATGGTGAGCGACAAACCGCTCCTGTACCGCTCACTGGCAGCTCCGCCACCGCGAGTTGGTACGTGGTGGCTGGCCCATTGCGGAGCCCACCACTGACGCTCAGCGCCCATCGGCCCGCTTAGTGCCACTGGACCGAATAATAAAAGGCCCTTTTCAGGGCCGCTGAACCGTAACGATCGGAGGATTCGTCCAGTGGAATTCCAAATACATCTCCAAGCGGGCCTTTCAGAGTCTGGCCGCCGGCGCTCCGCGCGCGGCGACTCCTCACGAGAAGCTGCTTCTTGAACTTCTTGAGGCGAACTCGTATTTATATCTATAGTGGAGGACAGTTATTCAATTTTATTTGCGTGGGATGAAAATGAATAACAATAAATGTTTGAATGTCATTGGTAATATACAGGGTGTAACAGACTTAGTTCACAATATTTTATGGGTGATTAAATTACTAGTCGAAAATGTTCAAGGAATATGTGCCTAATCTCAACCATGTCAGAGATATAAGTAGAAAAAATCGTAATAATGCGATTATTCGAATAATTGAAACATTTTATTGATTTCAAATGATATATAATATATTTTTTATTTATTATCTAACTAAATAAAAAATATGAATCTTAACCACCAAGTTAATATTGCTAATTTTAAAAGTATGATATATAATATATACAAGAAATTAAAGGTCATCGAATTTCGAGCGGCTAAACTATTTTTTGTTGGATGATTTAGGGACTGAAGCAGAGATATAGATTAATAGTTGAATAATTTTGTAAATATTTATTTATAAGTACGTAGACTTCGAGCGTATCACGATTTTGTAAAAAATTCAAAATTTACGACTCGTAATACAGTCAGGTAATATTGTGGACTAAATTTGTTTCATTCTGTATATTTTATACTATAATTATTCGGTGCCCTATTCGAGCATGACATAAACCAGTGTGTTAACAACAGTTCTCATTTAAAACCTAGGTAGACGTATGACAACCTTTGTTTCTTTATCGCTGCACATCAGCCACTAAATTTAAAATATATTTACTCAACCAATAAATTGTAAAAACAATTTCATTTACAACAATTAGGGCTTAAGAACCAACTTAGGCCGAGCCCATTCAAGCGCACGTAGGTTATTATTTAAATCGTATCATTATGCAATTGCAGATAATTAATTAATAATTTTGGTTAAAATGCATGTTTGTTGTGAAATTGCAATTTCAGAACATAGTAATGTGATATTTTTTAATAAAAAACAAATTGACCAACTAAAAAGATATACTTACAGAAATAATCTATTTAAAAATTCCTGTAGCAACAGAATATTTTTTCGATAAATAGATTTTTCTGTACATCTCTCTGTTGTAGTTAATTATTTTAATTAGTATTAATTAATTAATAACGTTTATATTGATTTCATTAGCGTTTTTCAAACTCCAGAAGTTATTAGCGTGTTCATTTGTTTCACAATATTATATTTAATAATTAATATAATATAATAATATAAGTTTAACCCTACATATGGAAATAAATACATAACTTCCAAATTCCACGTCGTCAACGTGGATTTAAGATGTTGATATTATTCGACCTTCTCATTGTACTTGCCTGGTACATTTTTTGCAGAGGAGACTGGTTTTTGAAAAATTCTCGGTGTATGCTTGCAAAAGCTTTCCTACAATTTTTTTCATGTACCAAACCGGCAGCGGTTCCTAAACTTTTTGAAAACCTGGCCACATACCACATTATTTAATGTAACAGGTGGGGCCGGATTGAAGAACTTACATTTATTTATTTATACTTACTTACCGTCTCGCCGTTTCCCCGCGGGGGTAGGCAAAGAAGATTGAACGCCACACTCTTCTGTCTTGTCACACAATTCTCGCTTTATCGACATTCATAGTTCTTCTCATACAAGCTCGCCGAATTTTGAAGCTTCTAACAGATCTATCCTCCAGTATCTGGTTTACCTGGTCGTGCCAAGTCTGTCTTGGACGTCCTCTACTTCTGGTGCCATCAATACTTGCGTCATCTTACCATTCTCCTCATTCATTCGTTCCGCATGACCAAAGCATTACTCTTTCTTAATCTTAATCACTTAAGACCAGCTTTACATTATTTCCTTATTTCTTCATTCTTCATTCTGTCATAAATGTATCTGCCACATGTACGCCTAAGTGATCTCATTACGACTGCATTCAGTCTTCTGCCAGCTCTAGGCCTCACTTACATATATCAGTGTCGGTACCATGACTCCATTGTGAACCGCTAGTCTTGTTCTAGACATACAAGTTCCCGTTAGCTATAATTCCATTCAAGGCGTCGTTCACTTTATTCCCTGCAGTCTTCCTCCTTTCGATATCTTTCTCAGTCTTTTCGTTTTTATTGAACATACTTCCCAAATACACAAACTTATCTACCTGTTCCAAACATTTATTACCTACAGGTATTTTGCACGTTGTCTTGCTTTCCTCCTTAACTTTCTACTTGTTGATTTCTTTATATACGTAAATATATTATTTACCTCGCATTGTAATGTAAGAGAAATATTAAATTTATAATAAAAAAATTTTTGAACGATATTATACAGACATTGTGACGTTTTAAGAGTTAGCGAATTTAAGTCTCAGCCCGTGGCCCAGTTTGAGGGCAACTGGTCCACGGCGACCGTATGAAAATATATTCCCTTATTTGTTCTCGTGCATGTCGGTATCTTATTTGTACAAAGCGGTGTCTTATTTCGATCTGTAATGTCAACGTAAAAAGAAGGAGGAATTGAAAAAAACTATTAAACCAACTTGTACCAACTTTCCCATTTCTGGTATTTGTAATATTATAAACTACACAGATGCTGTTGCCCTTTGTTTAGAAGAAGAACATCTGGCTAGCGTTAAGCAGACGTGCGTGCTGTAGCGGTGTGCACTATTCATTTCTTATTTATAATCTTTATTGAAATAAACTTTCTTTGTTGTTAATATACATACTAACAGTTCGTTGACCTTTATTGGTAAAATTTTATTTCATATTTCAACCGCCTTGAAAATTTCATCGTTGATTCTCCGTTTACGATAAAATTATATTAAATTTAATTTTTTTAAATATATCAATTGTCAATATTCCCAATGAGTACCTCAATTATCCCCACCCTTTCATGCCGCACCACTCGATCTCATAAACCCATTATTTGACTGTATTTAATTATATTTTCTTAGAAAGCATTCATTTTGTGGTTTGATATATTAGATTAAATAAAATTCAATCATTTTGTATGAAACCACGAATTTTATTACACGCCAAACAGTTTCGCTTAGCCCAAGCTTCGTCAGGACGTATTTAAAACTAACAATAAATACAAAAATAGTTCAGTTATATATGTGAAAGAGAGAGATATAATAGATATACAGTTTGATAGAACATCAAGGGAGGTAGAATATAAAATTAAATGCTAAAGAGGGAGACAGAATACATATGATGAGGGCAAAATACAGTATTGATGGATAATAAATTGGTTTTAAAGGAAACATACCTAATATGGAGTTAATGGATAAATTAATTTGATTATTATGATTTGGCGTACAACTATTTATTGACTTTTTTATTTTGAGGACTTATAAATTGTCTAACCGGAATCAAACTATTTTTAATTAGTTGTTTAATAATTTTAGATATTTGAAGCTGTCCATGGGGGGAGGGATTATTCTTCCCGAAACTAGTCATAAAAAAATATTAATGTTCAATAATTGTGCGCGTAGTACAAAGTTTAATTAAATAATATTTTTATATTAAAATGTTTACACCGCAAAGTAACTGCCATATCATATCAGTTTAAAACAATGATGGTAAGTGAACACTGCTATAGTTTGTAAGGATAAATTACTATCGCGGAAAGAAATCGCTCAATACC
This sequence comes from Eubasilissa regina, assembly GCA_022840565.1. NCBI lineage: Eukaryota > Metazoa > Arthropoda > Insecta > Trichoptera > Phryganeidae > Eubasilissa > Eubasilissa regina. Next base: position 2,180,428 of record JAINEB010000002.1, on the reverse strand, counting down.
ATAGAACCTAACCGCTCTAAATCAGTTACAGTTGAATACGTTAATCTGGGTACAGAAAAGCCGCCCCACCAGCGACATAATGGTGGAAGCGGCGGTAAACCTTCATCGGAACTTTTAACACTGCCAATTATTATAATACATTATATGAGCACTATACTTGTACTATACAATAATATTATTTGAAAAAAAAAAAAAAAACATTTATCTGTGACAAATATTGATTAATTTGCATCGACGAATCGGCGCCGAGGGTTGTGAAGGTAAATGGTTTTGTAACATTCCTCAAAATACTGATTAAGAGATACTTCCTGTATATTCAGTACAGAAAAATCTCGCATAATACGAATTCGATTTGCGCGAAAATCAATTAACGCGTTCAAGCAAAATGATACTGTATCCCGCTTTAAGCGGCTGATTGATCAGTTAACGTGCGTGATGGACGTGGGAGAAGAGTCTCTGTGCCATTGTACTCACTCTCACCATCACCCTCAGTTGTCTTCGATCCATCGGCGTACCACTCTTACATTTCGTTTGCACAAACGTTTCCATTCAATTACATTGTAACCCTTCATTACAATTGCGTATTATATTCAATCTCTATTATGGATTAACGAAAGGTTAATAAAAAAAACAGCATGTAATAAAAAATACAAAACAAATAATTACGTGAAAAAACAGCTTGCATTTTGTTTGATGCTGACCTGAATATGGCAAAAACGCCGAAATTCGTCGAAATTTGAACAAATCTCGAGCTATCCAAAATTAAAAAATGAAACAAAAAGTCAAGCTCAGTTCAAACACAATTGCTCTCATATTTTGCAAAAAGTTGTTTTAATTATGTATTCATTCAGTGTATAAAAAATCGTGCATTATTTTTTTATTCTTTGATATTTATATCCTTTCATGCATGTAGTGTGTTTTTCGGACATGGTGGTATAATTAGAATTAATCCTGTCGTTTATTGTATTCGATTTATGATTTGAGTTCCACAGACTGAATTAATCGAATTATGCGATATTTTCCCGAACACGTGCACCATCGTGTTTTTTTATTCTATGTTAAAATATTATTTACAGTGATATTATTTCATAAACTGCTTAATGACTAGTCATTGAACGATTATACATACCCGGTTAATTCAAATTTCTCAACAAACCGTTACCAGTGGTGACATGTAATTTGGATCTTACATGATATGCAAATTTACTCGTGTGATAATTCACCATTACGGAGAGTTTCTCAACAACTGAGTTTGTATCCAGTAGAAAGTAGCAATAATAACCGACCAGTAAAAATTGTTTTCACTACGTGCAAGAGCTGAAGGGCAAATATTCTAATATTGCTGGTCCGATTTCCATCAAAATTTCTCTGCTCACATAAAACCCGAGTTTATACCAAAAAACATTTTTGATATGATAAAATACTTCTTTATTCTATTTGAAATTAAAATTTGAATACTTTTAAATATTTTGTGAAATTACTTCTAGATAGTGAGAAACACACTAAGGCCAAGTCACCGAACCGAATTTTGAGATTTTCAAATAATTTTATTGAAACTTGTCACTCTTTCTATAGACACAATCTCAAACTTTTTTCCACTCCGTACCGAATAAAAGAATACTTTAAACTAAAAATCCATTAATTTTCTAAATATAATATATGTTTCTCAATGAAGATATCTTAATCTCTTCGCATATTTTATTGCTTAGGAATTTAAAAAATATTTTTTTGTTACAGGTAAGTTGCTGGCTGTGTTTTCTGTGACAAGAACTTATTCAATCTGTAAGTCTTTATATGAGCGTTTTTTTTTTTCAATATGCCGTCTCTCAGACAAGACTAAAGGTCAGTCGTAACAATGAAATATTCAAAGAATCGTCATATCTTTTAATAATGGATAATGTCTATCTTGCGAATATGCAAAATCAAACTCATATACGGCAATGCCACACTCATGCACCAGGCATTACAAAACTATATTTCACTCAGGACGACACTAATTCTTTGTCCCTCCTATCTATTATATAAACAATAAATTCCACGAAACTGAGATGAAACACTGATCACGGCGAAAGGGCAATTATTTGTGTGTTTAAGCTTATAGACCTACATACATGTGTAGCCTGTCTTCTTTAACCAATCTAGCTGATTGTTGCATAATCCCTCTCTAGGACCTTGCGTAAAACACAGGCACCCTCCACCGCCCCTCCGGCAACCCCACTCCCTCACCACGATATAAATGTGTATCACATTTTACTCAATTGCCCTCTGGGATCCCTGAGAAAATTTTGGTCATTTCACCCTTCCGGACATCGCGTCCTCCCCTGCTTAGACCAAATTTTGCATACATAATTACTCTTTAAGACCTGCCAAAATAAAGGCACCCCTAACCTTTTTCTCCGCGGCGTTGAATCCCTCTAGCATTATATATTTTTAACTGTGTGGTGTCAGTGAACTCAAATATGTTAAGTGTTAATTCTTAATGTTGTAATATAATATTTAAACAGATTCTCCGATTCTTAGTTACAAAAGGTAGTACATATAAAGTTTACCATATTAATTTCATGTACATTTATTATTTTTATACTTTTACAAATATCGCGACATGTTTCGCATGAAAGTCTCTTTGATAGACGTCTACGCGAGATATGAAGTATCAAGTTCGGTTAGCTCTTTCTCCGTTTGCTCTAAACCCGGCTGTCATCAATTTATCGTATTCTACTTTCACATCCGAGATGAATAGTTTTCGTTAATCTTTACTGGCAAGTCGTGTGCGGTATCGGCGGTACCGAGTGTTACCGAAGGTACTTTTGAAATCAAACAGAATGATGGTATTTTTTCTTTAGTAGAAGTTAAATCTTCAATAATTTGTTAATACATGTTATATCAATGATTTAAAATTCGTTATCTATTTCAGATTTATTTTATTTAATTTAACCAAGTATGTTTAAAAACACATAGAAACTTTCAATCTACTTTTATAGTTTTTATTTATTTAAAACAATGTAAGATTAGTAACTATGTTTTGTTAGTTTAGTATTCACAAAATATTGTTAAGGAAAACACATTCTTATTGTGAAGTTGTAATTATTCAGAACATAGGTCTGTGATATTTTAAATACTAAATTAATGTATTAATTATAAATATATACATATAAAACAAAATTGATTTTATATGTATATATTTATAATTAATGCATTAATTTAGTATTTACAAAATATTGTCATTACGTATACCGATTTTGAAAAAAATAAAAATCTACATTGTTACCTATTTGATTTGACTTATAGATAACGTAATGTACATTTATATAATATATCACATTTATGTCTTTCATATTATTGATTTTGATGACATGTAGACCCTCGTTTCAAATTTTGATTGTTTTGGTCCATGATGTTGACGAGGTGTTTTGAATCTCTGCTTTATTGCATGTATTATATAGTATATTTAAAGTATTGAATTATTTTATATCATACATAATTTTTGTATGATATAAACTGTTGCTATCGAATTATATCCGCCCAATATATAAAAAAATATTGGGTTTCTTTTGCACAGAAAAAGTTTGAATAGCTTGTTTTTAATATGCATACCTACATTATTTTCAGATAAACGAAGAGCGTTTTTATTGCCATGACCTATCGGTCAATTAATTAAGCAACGGAGTTGAATAAAAAAAATCGTCTCACTTTAATTATTGATTCCTAATTTTAATCTTTTCATTATTTTTTTTATTCAAAGTATGTATATAATTATTTTTTTGTAACTTTGTATTAAAATTAAAGAATATAGATACTCGGTTTCCGGAAATACGGTGTATATTATAAATATTGTCAAAATTATTTAGTCTATCTCTGTTTAAATCATTATTTTATGAAAACATATAAATAAATCTTATTTTTTTATTATTATTTATATGAATTCACTTATAAATCATGCATAATGTTTTACGCCTTAGTTTGCTATAAAACATACTTTATATCGAGCTAATCCGTAGATCCCGTAATTCAATTATTTAATTCTTCCGCTGGACACCCTTTATTTTAAAGTTCACCATACATTTATGTCCGTTGTATGATATTTTCTGACATCGTGTACGAGAGACGTTCGTATTTCGGCTCAAGATCTAGTAAATATGTAAGGTGCTTTTATTTTGTATTAGCTAAACGAATGCTGACATAATTTAGTTTGTTTTCAAACAGAGTGAACGTCAAGGAAGGTTTCTGCTGTAAGACACGTGCAGGAAACATGCGAAGAATAGGCATGGAACTTTCCAATTGTAATTAGTTTTCCGTTTATTTACTTTGATCGTCTTAAGTACGGCTTCGCATTCAACGCTTCGCCATTTTAAGATCTAAATGTCATTATGTTATTCAAAGGTTAAAATAAATTGAACCACGATTGAATTTCGGATGTGAGTAATTAAATTAATAATTGTCGCGTTTACTACAGCAGCTGCTGTCTGTATTGTATAGGAACACACAATAAAGTACGTACTTATTAGAAAACGATTAAATATTTTATTATTAGGCTTCGAAGAACGCCGTGACATTACTATATTAAAAAATTCCATCTCGTTGGACTTCACTCTCATTTTTTCTTCTCTACCGACTCTCTAGGTATCAATGTTTGTTATATATGCAAATATATTTTGATTGTTCATATTGAAACTGATTTCTTCCGTATTTTCCGCTCGCTTTAATAATAATTATCGTTTATCCGTTGCAAATTTCTTTCGTCGTCAAATCCAATTTTATTGATTGGTTCATTTGAACACAATTCGTACAAGATGACAATGTTGATAATTTTCATTTTTGTAAATATGCAATTAGAATTTTCTTTAATAGAATCTTTCAAGTCGCGATGTTTGACGTGAATAGTTTAATGACATCCGCCTTTCCCAGACGAGTGACGATCTATTATTAGATAATATAGATTTAAGATGCGTACACTTTCTTCATTTATGATTTCAATTATTTTTTTTTTCAAATCCGTTCAAAATACAACATGATATTTTATCAAATTGTTTAAATCGACCACTATATTTCATAAAAAAAAGATTATTTAAAAGATTAAAGAAGTATTCATCGCTATAAATGTCAAATAAATATTTCGTTATGCTCGGTGTTATTGGCAATTCTATCACTTGATGTAATTAATTATTTACAATATCTGTAATTGTTGATTTTATGTTATTTATATTTTAACGTTGATTTAGTCTTTTAATTTCATTATACATCTTCTCAGAGTGACTTGAGCTGTTAAATAAATCGATAAGGACGCCTCAATTCCGACCATTGATTTGTTTTGTCGTTGCATTAAAGAATTTAATGGGTTCTTACGGCATCTCTGAATTTTCTGTCTACAAATAATGTCAAACCATCTGATGTATATTATTTTTTCGATACCTGTTATTATTTTTCTTATTTCTCTTTATATTTTTATTTACTTTGTCAATAAATTTTCAAGCTAATTTATTAATTCATTACGTAGCGCTAATTGGCGATAGTCACACTTTATTGTTATTATTCATCGAGTTACACTAATCAGAACTTAACCAGAGGTGGTGAATTTAAAAGTAGTGACATTAAAAGATCGCCATTGACAATTATTGCATTACGATAATTAGTAAGTTTGTCAGTTTATTATATATATATATATGCGTGGCATCTAGTCTCGCCTTGTGTTTGGGTATACACTCGCCACATCGTCGCTAATTTGAATATGATGGCAATACATTACTATAAGTGTTCACCTGTTATTAAATTGATGGAGTGTGTTGTTTTCTTTATGTACTCACACTTCTCAAATTGCATCGACGACCTCACCAGTATGGTGTCGTGTGTCGTGCCACTGGGATTCCTGCAATTCCTCGCATACTAATTCAGTTATTTTACATAGCATATTGGAGTGTCTTCTTAATAGTTTGAAATAAAACATACGCATTTTAATTAAATAAACTATGGGATTTTAAATAATACAATTTTACACTGATCATATTTTATATTATATAAACAAAATAAATTAGTGCTAATAATATGAACAATCGCATATAAATTCACATGTTCCATTCAGATTTATCTCGTTTTATCAGCAGTGTTTATTATAAATCTGCATTCACATTGTTTTCAGGTCGAAATTTATGGGCTTAATTAAATTTATTTAAAGAAATAAAATTAAAATACTCACGCCTGCATGTACGCACAACGTTTTATTCTGTCTTTCTTTTAATAAGTTATTGGTAAATACGCTTCTTATTAGAAAATATTAATTGTTTATGTATTTAACAATTCTTCATTAAATACTATTTATTATTTTTAATTCATTCTACAATTAGAAATGTTTAAGAGAATCCGATGTTAAGCTATACATGTCCTGCTATCTGTCATTCTCTCATTGGTTAGGGTGGAGTTGGGAAAACTGCCCTTAAACAATTACTCAAAAATTCATTTTCAAGATAATTATATATATATATATCATTATCTTGAAAACATGTTTAACCTATGTGCTGTAAGTTATACTTACTTATTGTTAATTATTCAAATACTTGGTGAAAATCCTTCAATAATGACGGTTGAACAATGGTGTATTTTCAAGTTTACACAGAACAGTCTTTTGGAACAGAATTAAATTATTATCCCTATCCAAGTTACATACGCAGGCCTCTGTTGAGTTTGAGTTGAGTAATATTTTATTCTAAATATGCGCGCGTATCAGGAGGTTTTCAAATATGGTCAAATCTACTTGTTGACAAAATGTGAAAATGAGACATAATAATTTAAAGATTAATCCACTTTTTTTGGCAGCGATAAACGAATATATATCGTCATAACAAGTCTCTGCAATCATCTTCACAGTATATGGGTTTCAGCAAGATTGCGTCTGCCTCTGCTATGACGTGATCAGTTGAAATAGATTCAGCGTTGTTTGAAAATAAATCTATCTAGATTAGTCCTCTATTAAAAATTAGTACTATGTTAAAAATGTTTATTTTCGTAGAAAGGGATCACTTTGTGATTTGATATATTAGATTAAATAAAACACAATCCCTTTGTATAAAACTACACATTTCATTAAATACAACGCCAACCAGTTTCGTTTTCAATACGCCCTGACAAAACTTGAGCTATGCGAAACCGGTTGGCGTTGTATTTAATAAAATTCTTGATTGTGTTTTATTTAATTTAAAAATTTGTCATTAGATTTGGCTAGATTGGATTACACGTTATGTATCATCTAGCATTGCCAGCGAAAAAAATCTGATTTGGAGTTGACCAATTTTAAAAATATTTTTTCTAATATGGTTTACGCTCGCAGATCATTATCAAAACTATGATGTACAATCAGTGAGAATCAATTATAGTATAATATTGACGCCTTATCACGAAGCGGACGTTGCGTGCAAACATCACCGTGATATCACTGATATCACCGTGAGCCATTCTCAGCTGAAGATCGTCAAAATACCGGAAGCGTCTGATCACAATGGTAGACTTCCGATTCGAGCGGATAAGCACAAATCTGCTAGCTCCGTCTACCGCGCTGTATCAAATTACCCATTCTCTAGCATTAGTTCACGCAGAATTTGCTTCGGAAGAGTGATCGTTGCATCAGAGTGCTCTCGAATTTTCCTCATGGGGCACGTTTGATGACTAAATTATTTCATGCGATGACGATAATAACTATATTGATAGAATAATTAGTATTTTTGTTATATGGATCACCATCATCGTCATTATGAGATCATCAACACCACATCACAAGAAAATCCGTTTATATTGATTCGAGTACCGCAGAAATTCGCCTTAAGGACGTTCCCAAAAAAATCACTTTTCTTACAATCCTTTTGAAACTTTGAATACATATACTTATGAGTGTCTTTTATACGTAAAAATTTTTTTCAATAGTTCTTGCGGTAGTAAATTTGTAAATATTGACTATTGAAATGTACATATTTAACATACGAACCATACCCCGATCGATGTTGTAGCCCACATTTAATTGAATAGCAATAGTAATTTTCTTACGATTGTTTTGGAAAACTGAGAATCATTAATTGAAAATTTAACAAATATTTTTCTGTAAAAATAACTAAAACAAGCGGTATTCGTTTTTTTATAAAAAATGTTAAAAGTGAGCTACTTTTAAATGGTTTTAACGTTTCCTTTTATAATTTGAATACTGAGAGATTTTTGAACTTCAGCGCATGTGAACGGAAGCGAAAAAGTACACTGTACCTCAACTGTTTTTTATTCTATTCATAGTAGTTCATAGTAGTTTACATACGGGGGAATCTTCTTGAAAATTGAGTACGACTGCTCTTTGGGAACGTCCTTAAGGTAAACGGTTGTTAATAATTTATTGATAGCTATGTTTGGTTTAATTTATCTGATAAATTTGTAAGTAAGTAATACTGCCTATTATGATATGTCTATATCCACTTTAACCATCTTCTAGGAAAATAAACTTTACTAAACACCAAAATTGTGAAAGGTGATATTTCCTAATAAAAACAATATTAACAAATTTAAGTTAAATTTTATTGAGAGAATCAAACAAAAGAAAGTTACTAGAATTATTATTTTTTAAATATATAAAATATAATAAATTATAGAGTTACATAATAGCGCCGACGACAATAATATCATTAAATTAAAAGTGCTTCGATCTTGGGCGGTCCTTCTTGCGTTTGCCGTAAAAATTATTATCATAGTCTTGCATCCTTTCATTTTGGTCTCCTGGAAGCAGCATCCACTGTCGTTTCCGAGTGCCTGGCTATTGGTCAGGACACTCCTTCAATCGGCGGTTCACGCACGAATCTTCTTCTCCCAGGTGGAGCGCGAAATTATTTAACCAGGGTGTTTACTAGTTAAATTAGGTACTAATGTTACATTCTTTTTCTGCCAAGAATTCGTAACGTTATAACATATAAAATCAATTTTATCGAAATAATATATAGACAGCAATATTTTTCAATAAAATTGATTTTATATGTATGTATTTCTAATTAATACATTTATTTTGTATTTTAAAAAAAATACCACAGGCTTATGTTCTGAATAATTACAACTTCACAATAAGAATGTGTTCTCCTTAATAATATATAAGTTGTATCAATGTATCCAAAATTTAGTCAAAATGAATTATTAATTCTAGCGTCACCTATCGGATTACTCAAAGATATTTGAGATTCGGTAAAAATAATGAAGAAGGAACGATAGATGTATCAATTTGTAAAGTATAACATATAAGACGTCGTCAATGCACTGTTTTGGTGTAGCATAATCGGTTAATTCAATTTCTTCGGATAGGAAGAGATCCAGATTCGTTTTTCGGTAAAATTGATTTTATATGTATATCTTTCTAATTAATATACATTTAATTCGTATTTAAAGAAAAACAACTATATAATGTACGAATATCATAGAAAATACAATGCGACGATCGCAGTAAGAAAACATTTGCAATGTTTATGGGAGTGCATTGAATATTCTAGTGTTAAAGTGGTTCAAAAATTTCAAAATCGAAATCGAAATTTTCTTCTAAAAATAATCCTAGAAGTGTAAGGGTTGTGGATAGTGAACGATGCGTTTTTGGTATAGAAGTGATTTTAGATACACGCGTACTCATGGTCAAACGTGCAAAAATATTTTTTTAAATCTTCAATATTCATAAACAGGCTGTGAGATAAGATAACTTATGATTTAATTAATCAAAACAAATGTTGGTTCGAATATGCCGAGACAATCGAATAGAAGCGAATTCATAATTTCTACAGCATTTGTTAGAATGAAAAGTTATGTAGTCTAAGGTCGCAAAAACAGTGTCAGACAGCAAAGATAACTATTAAACCAAGGCTAACGCTAAATATTCAGATTTTTATTCAAATAGTATAAAAAAGTCAGTTTGATTACATAAGTTAGTTCTTAAAAACGACTTTATCATTCGATACATTTGATAATCGTTAATTTATTGGAACTGGAATCTGTCAACTGTATATTATAATGTACACATCTACCTCGTAATACCATTAATCCTATTAAGCCAGCATAATAATACCGGTCCCTATCAGATGGTATGGCTTAAGGTCGTGGGTCACTGGATCACAGCCAGTTGGCGTCTCTTCCTGTCCTACCGCTCGTGCACGTCGTGGAATAAAATCCGGTTTCTCCTCGATTTGTCGCCAAGGAGAGGAGTCAAATCAATACTCCGATAGATTGTCAACCTTGACAGAAAGGAGGGAAAACTACCCCTAACTATTATATTATCTAAATTTGATTATTTGTATACAATTAAAAATATTATAGAAATGTAGGTGTATGTTTTTCTGGCCCCTGCCCATGCCTAAGGATTTTATTAGTTTTATTGTGTATAATAAAATATAATATTTTTATAGATGTCTTATTTTAACAAAACTTTGTACAATAATAATATAGCTGCATTTTGACATCCCTTCAACGTAATTTTAATAAATGTTATTAATATAGACACTTCATGTGCCTGTCGAAAATAAATCACTCACGCAAGTGTTCCACAGATTACTAATATGAAAAATAGTAGGCGCAAACCATTTATACGTAATAAACTACTATGCATTGTATATTACATCCATTAAGACAGCGGAACCATGGAAAGGAAAATGAACGATTTTATCTTCTTGATTTTTTTGCTCACTTAAAAGAATTCTAAATGTCAAATGCTAATCACGACACTTTCAAAATTTAATTATTGATGGCAATTTTTTGACAGTTTATATTTGTTTTAATAATGTTGATGGTTTTTTTTGTTTATGAAGGTATCATTCAAAACAATAATATTTATGGACACACGGGATTCATGGGTTAGTTCGTAGTAATGTAATAAACTAATCAATCGAATCCAGCTGCTCATCGATCTTTAGATTAATAATATAATCATTCCGACTTTTTTTGTCATTGCTAAAAATGTTATAAATTAGATTTTTCATTCGTTTGAATATTTTCGCGCGAAAACGTTTAACACTTTTTCAAAGGTATAAGACAGGGGTTGGCAAACTCGAAGATATTCACATAAGGTAATTCTACTCATAGAGCAACAAAAATAAAAACAGATTAAAATTATTTTTATTAGGAAGTGATATTTTTACATAGTATTTATGACATTCACAAAAAGAAACAATAAAATATTTTCATTTATTAATAAACGTATTATAGAACTGGTTAAATTTTGTACGTATGCAATGAATGTAATTGTTTTTTCGGAGATAATATTTCATCATACTGTAATTCGAGATTAGTACTTCCTATCATTTAAGTTGTTTGCAAATGGTCATCTCTTAATAATGATCTGTATCGCGATTTTACACAGGTACTTTATTTTCGAAAATGTATTTTCATATTAGTAAGTACTCCTAAATACCCCGTGTATATATGATTTTAATTGACGGTATTTATCTTCAAAGCACCATCAACCCGCGGGCCGAATTAAGAACAGGCGACGGGCCGGATTTGGTCCGCGGGCCGCAGTTTGCTGACCCTTGGTGTAAGATATTATATTATTATTTTAATAACAAGTCGTAGAAAGTCAATGTTTTTGTGCATGCTTCATATTTATCTCCGCGCGGTTAGTTAGTTGGCGGTTGATTCGCTTTCATAATTAGACATTGATTGAATTCTAATCGATAACGTCTATTGGAATTCTCTATCCATGACCGACAGGCATATAAAGTGATGATATGTCGATATGGTATTATTAATTGCACGAATATTCTGAGAACATCTTGTGCTCAGGCTAAAGATTATTTTATATGAGCGTGTATTAGAGAATTATGAGTAAGTTTTTTATAAAAAAAAATATTTTAATCAATTTACTACTACTATTTTTATTGACAGGCAAATATTTTGAATTTTTTTTTAGAGCCAATGGAGCCATGGCAACTTTCATTAATTAACTGATACTGTTACCAAACAAACATTAAGAACAAAAAATTCACGTCCCAATGCGCTGGATTTATAAAATGACAGCCAATTACTGGCAATTGTAAGATTAACCTGAAGTTTATATCAGAAACATAAATTTGAGCGATTTAATATGTAATGCTCACGCCAGTTACGTAATCTACCGAGTCAAGTATGGTGACTGATAAGAAATGAAGAGTGGTAAAAGAAAGGTCAGTTTAAGATCATAAGACTAGTTAGAGATAACGTTAGAGTTTTCGTTACACAATAATTTTATTTGTGTCCGAAAAAATTATAGTTACTGAGAAATTTTGAAAAATGAGACCTATATATCACTTACATTTTATTATTATTACGTAGACTTTAATCCCCGTTCCATCTTCCCTCATTTTCTCTCTCGCGTTACGTCTGAAATTTTTTTCATTTATCTCATATTTTTTCATTTACTTTTATAATTAATCTTTTAATTATTAATAATTTCATACACAGCACAACATCAATCTTCATGGCTAAATTTTCACGGTAACATTAGTCTATTGGTAATTTGAAGGAATATTAAATTTTTTGAATTAATTGTTGCGCTTTTAATACTATTTTATTACCCATTATCGATTAACATCGTGTTTTCAAAAAAAAAATTTGCTTAATTAGATAAAGTTTATATTATATTATATAAAGTTTTCTTAATTTAAATGTTTGGAAGTACCACCGTACATGTTAGATCAATGGCTTTGTTGTTTTATGGGATGAATTGTACGGTTTCTAGTCAGGTCCCCGGAATCGCCTTTGTTGATGACTTACTAAGTCGGCTCAGCAGAATTACAGGTACGTGATTAGAATGAGTACAAGCAGCAATTAATTAAAATTACCATTTTACGTAAAACAATATCCGTTCGGCATCGATGAGTCTGGCTGGTAATTATTTAACCTTAGGTGCCGACCGAGGTAATAACGGCAAGGCGATCCGGTACGTGCGGACGACCACAGTTATCATCGGTGAGCCTGTCCAAGGTCATCGCTAATATTCGTGGTTTTTTGGTCTAAACGACGTAAATGACTCAAATACTATATAATATAAATATATATATATATGTGTAGAACTTATGAAAAAAATAGTTAAATTTAAAAAAATAACCTTAATGCAATGAGTTTTTTTATTATTATTTTGTGTTCATTGACATTTTTTTGATATGTAAACATCCTCCCCTCAAAAATTTTATATTAGATTAATCTCTCGCGAACATGTGACCAAACACCAAACAAATACGTCATACTCGTTATTATGGTAACTGCATTTTGTCAACTGTAACTGCATGCAGTCAATTTAAATTAAAATTACGTTCATTAATTTAAATTAACATTTTTATAAATTTACATACTCAAAAAAGTCTTAATATAACTATGTCTTCATATCACAGACCAATGTTCTGAATAATTACAACTTCACAATAAGAATGCGTTCTACTTAATAATATAACTGTTGTCTGTTATAATTTTTATTATTAGTATTTTTACACAATTTATTAGTGGATTCAGGTAAATTTTTATTTGATTTATTTTTATATATTTTATATACTACCACTTGCTACTATGCCACAAATAATAATTGTAATATATAAAACGAAAAATTTACTTGAATCCCCTAATAAATTGTGTAAAAATACTAATAATAAAAATTACAATTTTATATATAATATACACATACACACACAGGGTGTAACAGACCTAGTCCACAATAATTTATGGATGGATACCTTACTAAATTTTACACCTTGTATATATTAGTATATTGTACAGTGCATAGTATTTTGTTTTATAAATCACTAAGTGCTGAAATAATCGTTTATGTCGTAAGACAATTATGTATTTATATATATCATATATACTTATACATTTTTTTCGGAGAGTAATTTGATTAATACTTGAAGCTCTCAACAATAACCTATATGAAATCTATTCATTCTCAAAAGCTTAATTCAATTCCCATGTGCCCTACTATCCCATCTATTACGGAAATGTTACATCCGATCAGGCATAATTGATCGTTTGATTACCGTCCGACGAACCGATTACCGGTAGAAATGTAGCGATTAAGTCCTGCATTGGCCCTCGTATATATTTACCTAATGAAGCGGCCCGGGTCAAAGATCAGCTCCGCGAGCCGCCCAATACGTGATTCGGCTGAATGCCTGCTTCGTGGCTCCGCCGTCAACCAACATTATAACGTCAGGCACGCTGGAGCGCGTCCGGACATTGTTAGGATTTAGCCGTGACTAGCTCCAAACGGTGACTGGTCTCCGCACGTCTGTTTTCCAATAACATTTCTTCCCACACATAGATAGGTTCAGTATAACCTCTTTTTTCAGGACGCGTAATTTCTTACGGCGGATTGTGTTTAAACGAGGGGGTGGGGAAATAAGGGATGCAGGAAGGTTGGAAAGAATTTGGAAGAGAGACAGAAATAGGAAACAGTGGCTGGCTGAAGGACTATCAGAACCAGAATACACCACCCACCTGTGAAATGCTCCTTTCGGTATCTACTTCCACTGCATCCACAGATCTTCCGACTCCAAGACACGTAGAATGCTGTTCAGCACGAAATACACTTTCTGTGATAGCGCGAAAGTGTCAAACAACATCTTGCAAAATCGCTCAATGTACAGGTTTCGGCACGCACGGTGGCGAGGAACCAAAACAAACACAATAAACTGTCAGCCCCATACAGCTGACAATAATTCATCCCAACAATTTGTTCCCACAACAGAGCGAACTTGGCGCCAATAAAGGCACCCAATGGTAAACGCTTTCTTGACAGTTCAAAGGTACAACTTCAACTGATATACCATATAGAACACACCATAGAAATAGGTCATGTTCTGGTATAAAAGAAGGGGGTAGTAGGTAGGTACTGGATAGGAATTATTCACGTGCGCATGAGACGGCGATCGGCGATCCATACACTATAAATACCGAACATATTGCTTTGATTTGCTAAAAAAATTAATTAATCGTTCCACTGCGTAAAAGTAGGGCTGTGGGGTCGTTTAAAAATATATTGACTCCTACTCTGACTTTACCTTGCAGTCCAAATCCAAGCGATTTTATACGAGTAAAAAAGCTCAGCTCAGCTGCGTGCACTAGAGTGGGAGAACGCGATATACTTAATTTGCGAAGTTATATCGCGTTCCGCTTAAACGTATCCGGTATGAATAGGCATGTGGTATTGATGATTCGCTCTCGCCCCAGACTTCTGAAGCATACATGTTTGTTACTTTATAAAGGTTATCTGTGACATATGCATTTAATTATCGAATAACTAAAATATTAATTTATTTATTTATTTTTATACACGCCCTATTCAGGCATTAACAGAATTTGTAAAATAATAGACATTTACAACAGAAGTGCAATACACAAAGAAAAAAAAAATTCAAAGTGTTAGCATGTTTTTACATAATCAAAAATAAATATAAAATGTAAAGTAGCAATTTATCCGTCACCATTGAGTTGAGACACAAAAAATTGTAATAGTGTAATCCTATAAAGAATTAAATTAACAGCAAAAATGTCGACTACCTCCGCATATTCATTCCCCAAATAATGCACTCTGGGGACTGCGGAGTTAGCTAGTGCATGAGTTCTGACATTACCACTGTAATAAAACAATGAATTATGTCTCGATGATCTCAATGCGGCGTGAAAGTCAAGCAGACCAACAATCTGGGGGCAGTCTATCATACCATTGATGATCCTGTATAGAAATATAAAGTCGGTCATCGTACGTCTTACTTATAAGTTTAATAGTTTCTGACGGCTAAGGATATAATCATAATTGATATATTCAATTTAAAATTAATAAATCTTAGAAACTTTATCTATATATAGCGTATATTTAATTTTAAATTAATAAATCTTAGAAACTTTATCTGGATTCTTTCAACCGCCGTCGAGTGTACAATGAAGTGAGGATACCATATGACTGAATTATATTCTACCTGAGGTCTGACCAGAGAAGTGTAGAGGACTTTATATATGTGCAGGTGTGAAAACTTTAAAATATAAAGTATGTAGGAGTCGGCCAATTATTAAGAACTCCAACTTTGCTTAAAGTATCATAAATCAACGACTCCACAACCCTGTGAAAAATACAGTACCAATGGTGGTCAACAAAAAAAAAATTTTCGCTTCTTTGGAAAATTTCATTTGAACTCTATGAATTATAATACAAGTTAAATGTATCAATTAGAAAGATATATAGGAAAATTCAATTTATCAAAAAAATATTTTTTGGTGCTACCGTGATTCGAACCTGGATCCTTCTTATCCGGGGAAATGCTTTAACACATTGACAGAGTAACTTGACGACAAATTTTCGAACTTATTTGAAATTGATATATCTATTATTCTAAATTTAAAAGCTATCACCTTTTATTGCGAAAATCTCAAATATCTTTGAGTATTATTCGCTAGGAGTCGCCAACAATTAAATGAATTCCTTTTTACTAAATTTAGGATAAACTTCAATTTCACAATAATAATGTGTTCTGCTTCATGTATTAGTTGTATTAAATTATCCATTTCCGCTCTCTAGTTGAAGCAAACAGTCTCTACACCACACCTCCAGGAAACTGTCGACCATTCCGCAGCTCATTTGTATGTAATCTGCAGATGGTCCCCGCCGGGAGCCAATTGATTCGAAGAAGTAGCAGCTACCGTTTCATGCTCTGGGGGCAATCTCGAAACGTGACCAAGATAATGGTCACGAGATGTTATGCTATTTCTTTATTTTATCATCGTTGAAAGCTTCATTATTACACATCTAAAATTCTAAAAGGTGTCCAGTGGAAAATTGTCAAGTTTAATAATAAATATAAAAAAAAACTACAATGTTATTCTCATATTCTATTTATATAAAATAGAGTTTAACGATGCTATTTTAACGTTTTATGAACGACTAAATGCCGTCCATTTCTCTCAAGACGACTCTTGCAATCGGACTCTTAAATTTGCGAACACGCGAGAGCAAAGTGTTGGTTAAATGGCAGCAATTTCACGACGGATATTTTCTTGCAGGACTTGAATTGTTCGAGGATTGTTGCTGTATACTCTCGACTTAAGGTATCCCCATAAAAAAATCGCACGATGTAAGGTCCAGTGACCGAGGTGCCCAGAGTTTGTCTCCGTACTTGCCGATTAGTTATGTTGTTGAACCTGGGATACAGCTGCAATTGCAGTACCAAAAACTCGTCGATCGTTCGGCAATAACTCTCGCTAGTTAAAACAATAATGGCCAAATTGCACACCTCACTGTCGTTTTTGGAGAATGCAAACGTTTTTTATGGCGCTCCCTTGGGTTGTCGGAGCAGCAGTATCTCATGTTCTGTTTATTAACATAGCCATCGATATGAAAATGTGCTTCGTCAGTAAACAATTGTTTCCAAGCGTCCGTGCTGCTCCAGCATCGTTCTCACAAAAGTTTCACATAAAGAATAGTCATTTTCGTTGAGAAACTGCACGATTTGCAGTTTGTATGGGTGAAACTGTAGTTTATTTTTCAAAATAACGTGTGCTGTTGATTTTTTTATTTCAGTAATGGCTGCAATCTTCCTTATCGATTTATGCGGATTGCGCATAATTTCACGTCGAACTTGAGCCACATGTTCCGGCGTCGCTGCTGACGTTAATGGTCCTGGAGAAGTTTGGTTAACCATTGTCTCTTCTTGCCTGAACCTTTGAACACAACACTGGATAAGTTGAGTGCTCGGCCCATCACTTACTCGTCGAATATTAAAGTGAGTACAAAAAGCGCGGCGCGCACGAACCAGTGAATTACCGCACTTTAAATATCGCTCAACCGCGAACGCGCGGTGTGCTCCCGACCAGTGACTCATTGCAACTGGCAAATCACGCGCGTCGAACAATACCCCTCCCACTTACCTCACCCTGATGGTTTACGAGTAATTACAATTTAATCTTGAAATTTTTCCTCTGAACACCCTATATTTGTTTTCTATAAGTTGATAGGGGATAAGTAAACATTTGGAAAACAATCACTCTCACACGAGCGTTCATAGATATTAATTAATATCGGAAACCGATAAAATTTTGTCGCTCTTTGAGGTGTAATAAAAACACTTATTATTTTTATTTCAAATGATTTTCACCTTTACCTTTGATAGCTCTTTCCCAACGTGTAGGCATTTAAACTAAATTATAAAATATCGTATTGAGGTTTTCTAAAAAAATTGTATAATATTTTCTAAACTATTTTCCCACGCATATGATTATCTAAAGATAAGTCGGGAGAATAAGGTGAATGATGAAGAAGTTCTCACCCCATTTGCAATATTTGTTCTCGTCCAATGTGGGGGCGAGCGTTATCTCGCCAAAACAAAATTCCGGAATGATTCACTAGAGGTGTTTATTTTGGTTTTAATTGGTCCTATATATATGTATGTACTCTTTGTGTTGAAACGCTAACGGTTTACCATCTTGAAGAGTTTAGATTTTTTGTAACAATTGTAAAAAATCGGGTAGGTGTATTATTTTCATCTTGCACACAAACTTAGCAGTAGATAATTTATATTATGCATGTTTTTACGTAAATGCAACTATCATAGATATTAAAATTTGTACCACTTATCAGTAACCGGATTTATACTGAAATTAATTTTCATTCAAAAACATTGTAGTTAATGATCATAGTTACCTGAATAAATTTATTGAATTTTACTAATAATAATCAAATTTCCATAAGCGTTATTAAAATACGTGTATTTCTGTACGACATAATATGTATTACTTCTGATTGTTTCATAAAAAGTGTCCCAAAATTAACACAAGATTTGAATTTGCCACCATTTCTGCGGTAAATCGTTGGCATCTCTGAAAAAAAAAATTGACAGCTGAGAGTTTAGGGTTAGTAAAAATGGGGCGTTACACGATACAACAACGTGTTTTCATCATTGAACAATATCTCAAAAATAATGAAAGTTTGGCGGCCGCAATTCAAAAATTTAATATAAAATATGGTCGGAATAGTGTTTTAAGTTCATCAACTGCGGAGAGATTAATTGAAAAATTTAGAGAGACTGGATCAGTTGCAGACGCTAAACATACTGGTCGTCCAAAAACAAACCAGTCGGCAATTATGCAAAATGGTCATGGAAAATTTTGACAAAAGAGTGCGTATGTGCCACCAAAGCCGTGGAGGCCATTTGCCCGATGTGTTATTCCATAAATAACTCTATCCCATGTACTATATGATTCAATAAAAAAATAAAAACCTAATGACTAAAAACTGTGTTTTCTATTTAATTCAAATCTTGCGTTAATTTTGCGACACCCTATATAACAAAAATATTTTGCCGTTGTATAACCGTTGCTTGAAATTCTTCATCAAGCATCTAACAAGTTACATTTGAATTCTTCTCAATTTCTGTCCGTAATTCATCGATATCTTGATGGTCTTCCTGACCTAGCTCCATCTTATAAGGATATGAAGCGGATCTTTCAATCCTTCTCTGTGCACTTTTGCATCTTCTCCAAATGCGGTACAATTTTTTCTAGACGTTCATGTTTGAATTTATAAAGTAAACACTTACGAAAAAAACCATTTCGTACAAACATTTTGTGGACTTGAATGCTCTAAATTGAAGTAAAAGGGTTAATATAATACAATTTATAATAAATTTTCTCTTTTATATACCTGCATACAATACATGTTCTTTGTTACTCTGTTATGAACAGTACATAGAGAGTCATTTTATATAGGTGTTCAGCGGAAAAATTTCAAGATTAAATTGTAATTGCTCGTAAACCATCAGAGGTAAGTGGGAGGGGTGTTATTCGACGCCCGTGATTTGTGGATTTGCCACGGATGTGCCAATATTTAAAGTGCGGTGATTCATTGGTTCGTGCGCGTCGCGCTTTTTGTACTCACTTTAATATTCGACTAGTAAGTGATGGGCCGAGCACGCAACTTATCCGGTGTTGGGTTCAATAGTTCAGACAAGAAAGGACTATGGTTAACCAAACTCCTCCGGGACCATAAACGTCAGTAGCGACGCTAGAACATGTGGCTCAAGTTCGACGTGAAATTATGCGCAACCCGCATAAATCGATAAGGAAGATTGCAGCCTGTACTGGAATAAAAAAATCAACAGTGCAGGTTATTTTGAAAAAGAAACTACAGTTTCACCCATACAAACTGCAAATCGTGCAGTTTCTCAATGAAAAAGACTATTCTTTACGTGAAACCTTAGCGTGAATAATGCTGGAATGTTTTAGAATAGCACGAACGCTTGGAAACATATTGTTTACTGAAGAAGCACATTTTCATATCGATCGCTATGTTTATAAACAGAACATGAGATATTAGTGCCCCGACAACCCAAAGAAACGCTATCAAAAACATTTGCATTCTACAAAAACGACAGTATGGTGTGCAATTTGGCCCTTATTGTTTTAAGTAGCGAGAGTCACTGCTGAGAAGCTGAGGGGAATTTTTCCCAATAAATTAATCAGCAAGTACGGAGACATACATACCTTGGGCACTCCTGTCACCGGACCTTACACCGTGCGACTTTTTTTTGTGGGAATACCTTAAATCGAAAATTTACAACAACAATCCTGGAACAATAAAGGCCCTACATAAAAAATATCCGCCGTGAAGTTGCTGCCATTAAACCAATGCTTTGCTCTCGCGTGTTCGCAAATTTAAGAGTCCGTAATTTAAGATTGTAAGAGTGTCTTGAGAGAAATGGAGGGCATTCAGACGATATTGTTTATAAAACATAAAATCTGCATCGTTGAATAACATTGTAGTTTTTTATTTTATTTATTATTAAACGCTTAATATTAATTCCGCTGGGCACCCTATACATAAACAATTATTCAAACTATGAATCTCGCGATGTAACAAAACTTTATTGGTTTCCCAATATTTTCTCTTAACTAACAACAATGATTGATAACAGAAGTTAATATGTTGAAATTATCCATACTTTGCTATTATTACCCATGTCCCTCTCAAATCTATTTTCTCCGGATGTCAATCTTCAAGCCAAGATTTTACAGAAATGTAGATTATTTTCATAGTTAATACTGCGCAGGTATTTTATTTTTACGGGACTTTATCGTTAAATATTTATAAATATGGTATTATTTCATATCGTAAACAAAATTGAATTATGATAGTACGAATAATGTTGAGGTATGTAGTATTACTAGTATGTTAGATTCGTTATCATGTTAAAAATTTATATTAACCAGTATGTATATTATCGTTCTGTAGCTATACATTATAGAAATAGAAAAACGAGTCAGGAATATGATCTTTATCACGAACGTACAATTTTTATTTGCAGATGTCGTGAATTGAATATGCTTTTAATAATATATATTATGCATGTACGTCCACCTCGTAACCTCATCAGCTCAGTTTATATCGCCAAGACACGATTTGGTGTACACGTGTGAAAGAACACGCTTTGTAAATTCGATATTCAGAGTTTGTTGATCCATTGATTCATATGTAATTACTATATGGCAATAATATTATATATATATTATATATGTAAGTAGTTCATTGAAGTGTGCTATATGGAAATGAGAAAACACCATGAACGCGTTCTCAGAACCTATGAGCGATCAACATCAGTTGGTTCTCTGATTCTTGATTTTTACGATCGCTCGAATTTGGTAACACTCGAGTTTCCTTCTGTACAACCTGAGTCATTTTTCATTGTCAGATTAATTGTTCCATTCCAACGGGCCAAACCTATCCTACACAATGCATGCCCCGCAGGTAACATGGACCCGCCCGGATACGGGACTGATCCCCTGAGTGGGTTTAAAATCATAAAAGTAAATGGCAAAACGACAAAAATCACGAGATTTTCCAATAAATCCACATTTATGTGCATGTATTTTATTGGAAATGTACGCGATTACATTGTATTTATAGGTATATTTTTATTACCAATATCGAATATTAAATTAGCTTAAATGTCGTTTCTCTGCGTCATCGTGACTAAGCCATTTTCTTTGCTCTATTAAATTCCGATTCTTTTTGTAGGAGATATGTCACGATTTCTTTGAATAGTTTTACCGCTGCATATTACATACTTACGATACTACTATTGATGATATTTTTTACGAAATTGCTCACCAAAGACGCATCATTTCGCAGCGACATCTCATTTGTGAGAAAGCTATATAATACATTGAAAATAATATTATAATTCACAGAATTGCAATTGGCAATACGGATAGTAATTTGCACAATATTAGAAATTTCGCTATCCTGAGTGGTATGCAGTAACGTTGTGTAGAACTACCGTTAAGTAGGGAAAACTTTAGTTGATAATGGCTTTCCTATGTTAATGGCCATATCTGAATAACCAGGGTACATCTTGCTTATATTCAGAGTCCAGGTTTCACTACCATATCGTGACCTAAGAACAACAAGGTATCAACTGACATTTTGTCAAAATTGACTATTTTGTATCAATGTTCTGGCAATATTTTTTTCTTTAAAACTGTGTCACAAACATGTCACATTTTCTAGTAGTTTAGAAAGTAATATTTTTTGTTTTATTTGGATTTGTTGACATATGAACATTTTGATACATGATTTTAGTTAGTTTTTTATCATCCTTATGAAGGAAAATATATTTTCCGAAACCTATTGGTAAATATAAATTACTCATAGTGGTTATTTATATTATATTGTTTCCAGAAAAAGATTCCATAGGTATGATTTATCAATAAATAGTCGTTTAAACAAAGTGTTTTATCTTATTATTTATATAATATGTGGCCACAAAGTAATTTTACTAATATTGAAGAAGTATTAATTATACTTTTGTGTTACTTGTAATATTTTTAGAACAATAATTAATAATTAATTGTATTATATTACCTATATTATAAATCAGGAATCAGTTTTCTTTGTTAATTTAAATTTAAAGAGATATTTTTGTAAAATATTCACCTTATGTATGATGAACCAAACTCCGTCGAAAAATGAAAAAAATAATATTCAAAATCTCTGTTCGATGTTAAGGTCAGACGGTACCTTATTGTTCCAATGTCATGATATGTAAAGTTTGGAGAACTCGCTGATCAATAATTGTTGCCAAAAGGCCATATCGAATCTTACATATGCTCGGAACTTTCTATACTACACGGCACTATATGGAGTGCGCTGGGAATCGCCTGAAGCCAAACACAGATAACCCATAGACAAATAATAATCTTAAATGGTGTCCACCAAATTAAAAACTTACAGGAATCGATCGTGGGAATACCCTGATCCAGCAGTGAATCGATAATAACTGAAGATGATGAAAATGATACCAATGAATCATCCAGCACGTAATATTTTCAATGTTGATTGAATATAATTGGATACTCTTAAGAGTCGGTATAATCCAGTGACCAGTGAAAAATCTTTCATTTGATAACACTAATTCAAACATTAGAAGCTTGTGTGATGAATCTGAACTATTGGAGTGCATTATATTCGAGCGATTTGTCTGTCTTTTCTTTTCTTCAGCCGACCCGCTTTGGCAGTGGCGTGTCTCGTCCGCTCTTCAATGAAGGGGGGCACGTACCAGCTCGCGACATCACTCGCTCCATGCGATAGGACACATTTTTACTTTCAGCATGCCATGATATCGGAGGCGCGATCCAAAATCATTAAATAATTTCATTACAAATATTTATTATCGTGCCACGAAAGGTTCAAATAAAATTGATATAATTTAAAAATTTAATTATATTGGACTAAAACTCACAATTCACGAAATAATTGTTACATTTCAAATTAATACCTACTTATTGATGTATTCAGAATAAAATCTTTTTGAATCGCCCCTCAATCCATTACCATTTCAAATCCAATGCCTTTATTCACGGTCTTCATCTAATAAAATTATACCATTTCGTGTGCTCCGCTGTACCCGTCACTGGATTCAGCCTTGAATTGGCCAGTCGGCAAAAATGTACCGCCAATTTATTTCATAAAAGTATTTTATATATTGGTGTCGCAAAATTTAAAAAACTTGAATGAACATAATTAAGCGTTTTATGAGTTATACGTATTATGTATGTGTGTTATATTATATTATGTTTATGTATTTGTATATATATCCTGTAAATTATACAGATACCGTATATACATAAATTATATCTATATAATATAACCCATGTGTCTATCTATAAACTTAAATGTTTTGAAAGATTACTTCGTTGACAATATTAAGTTTGACGCTTAGAATTTTCAGTGACCCAAAACAATCGAATATACAGATAATTTTTTATTTTTATTTCCATGGTTTCGTGCTCTTTAGTGAAATGTCTATCTAATGAGTGAATAATATATTAATAGTTTGTTAGGTATAAATGGCCTGCGCCTAGTATTATTATTCGTATTCGCAATCTGTATAACACTTCCGTTAGTGGTTTGTCTTCTACGGGCGCTTTATAAAATAGATCAGTTATTTACTCGTGAATCCGATGGTTTTTTTTTTCAATTTCTGTTTGCGTTAGTAAAATATAGTTAATTAAATTTTAATTAAACTATTTTTATCTTGGTGCATATTGATCGTATTCAATACATAACCTTTAGTCATTAAATGTTCGAGAAGATAGAACAATGAAAAATAATAGAATACAATTGATGTGGTATTTTAATATCTAATAATGTAAAATAAAATATAAACTCACTCATACGTATTGATGTAATAATATAATGCAATATTATATTATTAAATATTCTATTATATTGCGTGCTGGTATTTCATAATATAATATAATAGTATTGTCATTGTTGAATTTCACACCTATCAGTGTTTTTGTAATAACACTAACTAACTCTACAGCACCTGCTGTGGAGTTAGTTAATTTTATCTGATACAAAGGTAAATGAGGACATTTATTCCCATATATTTCATTTTAAAAAGTATATTAAATTTAAAACATACTCATTACATGAAAAAATGATCGGAAAGAAAGACATTTTTTTTAATCAATCTACAAAATAAAATTAAATGAAATAATTAAAATTAAAATTTAGTTTAGGCTAGTGAAATTTAAACTGTTTAATATTGAATATGTTTTAATTTTTCCGTATAAATTTTTGTTTTATATGATTCATGATTTTTTTCATATCACAAGTACCTATGTTTTCATTTTTATTAGATATAAAATACAATACGTAGGAATAAATATCCTTATTTATATTAATTCTAGTGTTCAAAACCCGCTTACCGAAATAAAAACCCGTTTTAGAATTTTGAAAATTTTGTTGAAAACCAAAATCGACAGTACTAGTAAATGTCTGTCGATGGAGCAGTCCCGCGAAATCAAATAAAACAGAAAATATATTTTTTTCATTATTTTTAATTATGTAATTTTGCCCTGCGCGCAATTTATCTGCACACTGTTGTCGAGATATCTGCGCAGTTGTTTTGCGCGCAATTGTTGGGGTGGCATTTTGGTTGCTTGTTTAATGTCTGTCTTTCCATAGTCTCCACAGCTGATTCATGGCAATTTTAGCTACCTAGTTGGATTCGTCTTCAAATTTCCTGCCCAGTCACTAATGTTCGTGATCAGCACTCCCAAATAGATTGCCTCTTGAACTCTCTCGTATTCTGCTATTTGGGATGTTTGTAGCGATGCATCAGCACGATTTACAACCAATATTTTTATTTTAACCCTTTTGGTACTCTTTGAGTTGTCAATAGACTGGCCAGGAAAAACTTAAGAAATAACAAATTTATTAAGTGTAATCTAACTGTAGTAATTTTTTTATGAAGACTCCTAAAATGTTACAAAAATATTTATAAAATGGAACATACCTATTGGATTATTCTTAAAAAAATTATTATTTGAGTAATATTGTAATGTTAAAAAAAAAAACTTATATCATATTTAGATAAATTATATGTATTAATAAATTAAAATTCTGAATGGTCGTCAACAAGTCAAAAAACATAGTAAAAATAAATTAAGGCAGTTCTGTATACAGTTTATTAATCATCATCATTATTAGCCGTTTTCTATCCACTGCTGGATAGAAAACGGCTAATATCCCCAAGCGTCTCTTACA
This sequence comes from Eubasilissa regina, assembly GCA_022840565.1. Classification (NCBI taxonomy): domain Eukaryota; kingdom Metazoa; phylum Arthropoda; class Insecta; order Trichoptera; family Phryganeidae; genus Eubasilissa; species Eubasilissa regina. The sequence goes on along the minus strand of JAINEB010000002.1, from coordinate 2,154,375 downwards.
TTTATCTATCTATTGTTATTCGCTGCTACGTATTTCTGCAGAATTCTATGATTTTGACAGTCCAACGGGTTTTATGGCAGCCCATCGGCCTCTTAATTCCCCTCGAATACCACTGAATGAACACATTCGTCCAATGATTGTCCGTCCTCGGTGATAATGTTATTTTCTGATATTATTGTTTTTTTTTTTTTTTTAATTTTGCATTGCCGTCTTAGGCCATTATAAGGGTTAAGTAGGTTTTTTCAGTGGTTATTTAATGTCAGTATATATCATGGAGATAAAATATAATGTTTTTAATTGTATATTTTCGATTCCGGATAAAATTGACTCCACATTTAATCTCTCCCAATAAATTAATTTAATGTTGGAACGAATACAGTTTCTACACGGCATTTAGTTATGTCGAACTTTTACAAAACTTCCACTTCTTACAGAGGCACGTTCGATGTATAAAGTTTTCGATAGTTATTATTGCATGTTGTAATGCGATACTCGACAACTTAGCCGTATTCGCCGCGCGCCTTGTCGAATTAAAATGTCAACTGTTGTGTGTTGTTCACCGACCGTGTTTACTATACTACACACGTTAACTAACTTCTGGTTGTTTATGTAATGTCATTGTTAGTTAAAGTCTCGCTGGTCTTTGAAGTGAACGTGTGTGTATGTGTATGTATGTGTTTAAGTAATAGGTATATTAAAATTTCGCAATTGTTTATTCTGTTACGCTGTGCAATTTATGCGATAGACATACATTGATTTTTATTTTCTAGCTGGGTGTGCTTATTTTCACCAACTGACCCTAACCAGAATAATTTCGGTTTCGACCAGTTTGTTTGTTCCGGCGGCAAACCTCCCCCATCCGATGATAGAAGTTGGTTTGATCCTCGTTTCGGCAGACCAGTTCTATTTACACTTTAAAAATAGTTTAATGTGCAGCAAGACACTTGCCTAGTGATCAATTAGTCAGATATTCGAGACCTAGGAGACTACATATTTTCAAAGAACGAATTCTTAGCTTTGTTTGAAAATTGTAAGAATAATGATATAGCTATATATACTATGTACGCGTCTATATTTCTTTATTTAATATAAATTTTTCCAGCAGTATATCCTACCTCGGGTTGGGTCAAGCGGTAAAACTGTTTAAATTTCTTTGGATGTGCCAATGGTGGGTTAATAAATATTTTATGTATTGCATGATATAACATACCTGATATAGATTTAAATACTAAATTAATGTATTAATTATAAATATATACATATAAAATCAATTTTATCGAAAAATATTGTTTTTGCGTCACCGGGATTCGAACCTGGATCTCTATTTCCAATCCGGTATTTGAGATTCTGTAAAAATAATGTAGATGGCTTTCAAATAATGGAACGACAGGTGTATTAATTTGAAAAATGTAACATATAGGTTCGAAAATTTGTCAAGAAAAATACTGGCGTTATAGCACAAAGGTAGTGCACTTCCCCGGATTGGAAATAGAGATCCAGGTTCGAATCCCGGTGACGCAAAAACAATATTTTTCGACAAAATCGATTTTATATGTATATATTTATAATTAATACATTAATTTAGTATTTAAAATATCACAGACCTATGTTCTGAATAATTACAACTTCACAATAAGAATGTGTTTTCCTTAATGATATAGATTTAATTTATTTTATTTGAAATGTTCGCTTCTGCAAAAAGATTTATTAACTCTGCTGACATTTTCTTATCAAATTAAAATCTAATCTTAGATAAATATAAGGTATGTTTTATAAAGAGCAACTTGATTATTGAGAAAATAAGACGAGACACATATCCCTACATTATTTTGTTTTTTGATGATTTGATTCGTAGAAATGTACTCACCTATATTCATTGTTAACTGAATATATTCGCATTTTAAACAAGATCTCGTTATCGTGTGTAATTTATTGCCGCCGTATTTAATCATAAAATATAAAAACAGTATCGAGTACGATGCCATTGTTATCAGCGTTAACTTTTTCATTTTTCTTTTAAACACAGAATGACTTTTATTTCGTCAACATAGAAATATTTTTTATTTTGTTTTATCTCTCTGTTACAATGTAGTTCTGACACTTCTCCGCAGATGAAAGATTATCGGCGATACTCATTTCTGGTTTACTTTTTTTTTGTCCCAAATTATAGAGTAATCGTTTTCTTTCATCATTTATAACGTTTGTTGTGAAAGCAATTTTCTTTTAACAAATCAAACTGTATTCCCCTTTTTCAATGTTTAAAGGTGTGTTCTAGGAGTGCTACACAAGTAATAGGAGGGTTTCTAAAATTAGTTTGTTTATTTATGTCACTAAAATGCTAGGAGAAGGTGCAAGACAGTGATTTTTAATCATAAGGCAACGACAGAAAAATTGAAGAATTTCACTTAATCAAAATCTAAAATCGTAGTTTGAAAATATTGATCGATGATGTAGAGACGTCAACGATTAGCCTAATGAACATAATAATTTAGATTTTCAAAGAAATCAAACACGTGACTTGACATTATATTTAAATAATATAATGTTTAGTTTTAAACCACTTTATTATGTACATACACTAAAGTTAACTAGTTTCAGTTGGACCCAACTTTCTTCAGGACAATATAGTATAGATTAACCTATGTAAAGATATTTAAATGGGAGGTTAAGCGGACAGAGCAACATCATATCAGAATGGGCCAAAGTATCAGGTAAAGGGTGGGAGAGAAGGGTAGGGATTACATCTATCCAATAGTCCGATATTAAAGATTTTCCCATATAATACCTACCCTTCTTTCCCACCCCCTATCTGATACTCTGTCCCGCTCTGATATGCTATTGCTCTATCCTCTTAACCTCCCATTTAAATATCTGTACATAGGGTAATCTGTACTATATTGTCCTGAAGAAAGTTGAATCCAATTGAAACTAGTTGAATTTAGTGTATATACATAATAGTGGTTTGAAACTAAACGTTATATTATTTCATTATAATAATTTAGGTTGTTGCACTATTTTCTTTCGATTTATTTAGTTTAAATCTCATCGGGATAAACTTCAAGCCGTATCCAACTTTCTGGCCCTTTTTAGCCTAGTTGATAGAGTAAAACAAGATCAGAATCTGTTAGGGCATTAAGGAATATCGAATTACTAATTTAATCTCATTTGTGACGACTTTATATTTGTTTAGGCAAGTTTGACAACCATTTTTATACATAGGAAGATGTGTTTGGTGTTGTATTAGTTTAAAAATTGTACTATTGCGTAAGCAAAATGTTTTATTCTAATTTGTTCTACATTTCGCTCGTCTTTTTGTCGCTCCATCGCTTTTCTGCGCACGAAATATAACATTTACTGTCATTTGTATAATACCGCAATTTTCTTCGTATAATGCACGCGAGTAGGTACCGTAATATTTTGTTTAGGTTTACGAATATCATATATTATTATTATACATTTATGCTGTTGTTGGGCTGTTACACAGGTTGTTCTACTACTGTAGTATAAACAGTTATAATCACCAAGTTAGTCCTATTTGTATAGCACAAGTCATCTTAATTTGAAAAGTATTATGTTGCGACACGTATTCCGTGTACGGATTTTTACTTTAAAAAATAATTAATTAATGTTTCCGTTTTATAACCTGTAAACATTATCGTCTTGTTACTAACTCGAAGAAAGATTTAAGTTTTTTCACTACAGTTTAAGTTAATTTAAATCTGTTTTTTTATAAAACTGAAGACGATTATCTTATTAATACTTTTAAAATTAGCAATATTTTTTCCTAAAAATTTTTCGACAAAATTTTTATTAAGCAACAATTTGAGTTAGGTACTAAATTTATTTTTTAAATAATTGTTGTTTTTTTTAAAATAGATTCTGGTGAAGAAACAATGATATATGTTTTTAGTTAGTTATGACATCCTGAAGAAGAAAATGGTATTTTTCGAAATGTATTTAAACTCAATTCAGTGGTTAATAAAACAAAGATAATAAATAAAAAATATGATTATCGTATTCATAATATTTTAAGTATATATTTTTGTAAGAACACAAATTGCTAGATTTTATCCGCAGAGGGATTGTTATCAATACATATTATAGATGTCTCATAGATTCGAAACAATTGTTTTTATATGGGAAGTATGGAAATCATGGGTATTACAGGGCTTACAACATGTTTTAGGCGAATGAATATCAAATTTCAAACCATAGATGGCGACATGGTATGATATGGTAGGTGCGGTAGTCACCCATTGGTAGAATTGGTGAACGTTACAATTGTGTAAAGTGATCACTCAAACCAGCTGAGGACAGGTTGTAAGCCCTGTTATACGCATGACTTCCATACTTCCCACATAAAAACAATAGCTTCATCTCTATGAGACATCTATAATATTTATTGATTATCTTATTATTTTTTATTACTGCTTATTCGTCATTGATTTTATTTTATATTTTTTTCTCTCTGTTTTTTTGTTCATTTTTCTTTGACTAGTTTCCATTATTATTAATTATTGTATAGTTTAAATTATTACCATAAGTGTACTTATTTTTTTTTCCTACATTATTTTTTATTTTCCACATTTTTTTTTTAATACGAAAACAGATACTATAGATACATTTTTTCATGTGTCGACTATTTTCATAGCTATATTATGGATTCAAATTTATTGAACATGCGTTAAGTTTTCAATTAAAAGCTTTTAAACATTGGCGTGAAAAAAAAAAAAATATATATTCGTCAAAATGTTGAATTCGTTTGGTCAACCTAAACGATAACCCAATAATTATACAAAATACTTTGTTTAAACCACTATTTATTAATTATTCTACATGTTTCGATACCTATGTTATCTTCTTCAGGAAACAGTGTATACTGAAATTAAAAAATACAAGCATAGATAAAAACAAAACTATAAAATGGTGAATAAGTAAGAACTAATATGTAAACAAATTGAAAAGGTGACTATTTGCAAAGAGGATTTGGTTATTTATAATAGTAAGCTTGCTACTAATACTTTTTCTTATTTGTAAAATTTCAAATTTATCTAACTGTAAAGTTCTAGTATTTGTATGTAAAATTTGTAAACCCTTATTATTATTATCAAATGAATGATTTGTTTCCAAAAGGTGATTGGAAAATTCTGAATAGTTATTGTTATTTAGGCATCTCAAATGCTCCTTAATTCTAATATACAAAGTAATTTTGCAAATATTGAAAAAGTAAACGATAACTGATTCAATTTAATTTCGAACGCGACTGTTCCTAAAAATCATAAATATTTTAATATTGTAGAGTCTATTAGTTTGATACATTATTGATATCTTCTGATGACATCAAAAGGATAGGCTAAACATAAAATATAAACGATCCTTGTATCATCTTATCTAATTACATTGATACAGGTAATAAGAGCTGGCATAATTTTTATTTTATCAAATATTTTTAATATTTTTGCAGCGTTTTGTTATATAACGTATACTTTAAATATCAACAAATGTTATATCATCAATGAAGTAATTTCGAATTAAATATTAATAAACGCGATGAACTTTTAATGTAATTTTAAGACTTTAGTAATCTAACCGCAGACGTCAGACATGTGACTTGTGATGAGTCAGACAGTGAATCCCTATTATTACTGAACCACATACAAATCGATAACCTTCACAAGGTTCCACCTAAAAGCAAGAAATAATGTATCGGCTCTAGAAACTTGAATCGTTGGAGGGAGAAAAATTTATTTATCACAGGAGTAACGAAATAAGTTAAAAAAATAAATAAAAATATTTATTTCCTTCACTAATATTTTATTATTAACACAACTGAAAATCATACTGTAACATCTGTTAGTATATTTTAAAAGATATATGTATGTATATTTATTTGCCTTGCTTAATTTCATACTTCTTCGTTTAAAGCCCGTTTGAGTTTAATATTAACCAAGTTATTTCTATGGTATGGGTCACCAAAAAGTGTTGTTCATAGTTGCTATTGGTACTATAGATATGCTGGTCGCAAATTCAACCACCAGACCTTTGCTTTTTGATGGCACATGCGACCGCAAAATAAAAATATATGGAAGTTCGTAGAATTTAAAAAAATTTAATTATAAAACATACTTATTCGTTATCTGGTACACAGTGCCTTTTTAAATAGTCCTTTCCTAAAACTATACATTTGATGCATTGTTTTTTATATTCTAGGAAACTGTATTTAAAATCATTCTCCGTTCGGTTGTTTAGAGCAGGCGTCGTAATCCGTTCCACCTCCGCTCGGGAACCCAAATTTTCTCAATCAATCCTTCATGTCTATCTTGATTTTGGAAAATAGAAAAAAGACAGAGAGGTCAGATAGGGCGAGTGTTCTATTCGATTTTTGGCAAAAAAGGCTTTCATTAAATGGCTATGGCAATGTGCATGCTGGGGCATTGTTCTGTTGCAATACGTAACTTTCGTTTGCAAACTATTTAGACTGAACGCTTCTCATTCGCGCTTGTGACTGTTTCATTATCTCCAGATATTGTATACTGCTGCATTATCCTTTAGAAAAAAAAGGTTTGTCCTTCAGGAACAAGTTATCAATACACAATAAATAAAAAAAAGTTAACATGCTTTTGATGAGCTAATTGTCAGTTCTCGTATTGTAGCTCTCATATATGTGTATATTTAAAGTGTTATTATATCAATTATCATTATCCATATAATATACATGTATTGTATTTATTTAAAATCTCTATAATGGATCGTGTTTTCCTGTAGACTTGGAAACAGTCAGGCTATGCGGCGTTTGTCTAAAACAGAATATTAAATGTATTAAACAATTTATTTCGTTTGCATATAATAAATTCAACATTTCAGAGACTACTACAAACCGGGGCCGCATGTTCCACCGTACCAGCTTGCGCCGGTAAGAGCGGGTTCACATTTAAAACACGGCACTTGCGGCATCGCATCGTAAATCTGGCGTTTGCCTCGTTCGTTCTACAACAATGTTCTTAAAATGATGGCCCCTAGTGTGCAGCCTTTGCTTAAACATTACGTATAAAGTTAATAATAATATAACGTTAATCCTTCTATAACACCCGTGTCAACGATCGGCAGATGTGCATGTGACCATTATTTGAAGTCGATCGTTCTATTTAATACGGAACCCTTGTACTTGATTTGATGTCAATTAATTATTTGCTTAATTCAATTAATTGTTTTTTTTCACAATGTGGTATCCAAAAGAGATGCATATGTAATATTACGTAGTGATATATTCCAACATTGTTGTCGGGTAGATGTCTGGTGGCGGGACACGTGTTATTTGATAACTCTGATATTAGTGAACGCTGGCGTGTCCCAAAAACGCTGTGGCGTGTCACCTTTGACACGCATATCATAGGTTCACCATCACTGTTCTAGTCGCTCTTACGATCCCAAAAACAACTTTAAAAATACAAACTTACGAGTGATATGTCAATTCCTGCAGTCTTTTGTACAACTTTAATTCGATTCTTACCATTTTATAATGCATAATTACCCTGACTTTTTTTTATTTTCTATGCCCGTCCTTTCTGTACTCTACAGTCGAATTGCTGCAAACTACGTTATTAGGCGGTGCTGCGCGCGTCACCGAATTAAATCAATACTTTCTCAATCTCAGGATTGACAATCTTTGTGTTATTATCGTGTCGATACTTGGTATGTCGTGAGAATTTGGCAGAGGGTCATAATCATGTTATTTCGTTTCTCGTGATTGCTGGATCTGTCTTTATTTGGATCGCAAGTTGAGGTCATGAAACTGTCTCGCCCAGATCAGCCCTTGCAAAGCACTAATCACTAGGTCTGCGTTAGCAATAATAATTCGTTCAGCTTAAACTTTCCTATCATTGTTTATCTATCTAATTATTTCTACGTAATATCATTTAACCAATATCCGTAATTTGTTGTACGATTGTGAAATTCAATTTTCCAAACATATCTAAAATACTTGAAAATGTCATGTGGCTTACAATTTACATGAAATTATTTGATTTCATACATTCTGAATTTTCACACTACGTGAAATGTTGTATTATGTATAAAGAAATTTATAAGAGGACCCAGATCACTAGGATCAACCCGTAATGAGCTCGAGTAGTAGGTAACATCAGGGACTACAGTTATTACTATTTTCTTTATGTAAATTAACTGTAAATTATTATACTGTCTTTTTTCTTTTATAAAAATAAAAAATACAGTATAATAATTTACAGTTCATTGTCGTTGTTTTTACATACTGTGGTTCTTATTCTATGGATCGTTTTCTTGTTTTTCCTATTGTATATAGTGTTAACTTTTTAAATGCCAGGAGTGAATTAATCAAACCCATATTATGTCACGTCAAGCTATAAGCGTGGTTATACGTAATTTTTGTCCTTGCATTAACGAAATTAAATACGATTTTCAAAATCATATATTTGATATCTTGCCGTTTATGGACGAAAGTTTTGAGCATTTAATAGACATTTTATGTCAAATATCTTTTGCAGTTAAAAGGCTTGTACGTTTACCTGAGAGAAATAATGATATCTATATATTTTTGTTTTATCGAAATAACGCGACGCTAAATTGAAGGCTAAATGCCTCTTCAATGGATAAGGTAAATGTCATCCGTTCCGTTATCGATTTGTTATTGAGATTTTTCTACAATTAACTATTCCCCTTTTGTCAATAATTTTCCCCTTGCCAAATCGGGAAACGTTTTATGGGCGTATCTATGTATACCAGCCTTACGAGGCTACTATCGGAAAGAAACTTTTTATTTGAAAGAACCGCAACCCTTCGTAGTCCCCGAATATTTCAGAACCGGATCGCGTGCCGCAGTAAGTTGTGTCAATCGGCCTCCGGGGTCGGTTGTCTCAGGAGCCTGCCGGAATATGTGTTAACAGCAGGCGTTTTACCCTTAAAAACTTGAATAGTTTTCCATCGCGCACAATTTATGACAGGAAAATCGGGACGCGCCCTAATTCCACCCTCGTGCCACCGTGCGTCGCTACTTACGGGTCATATGATAGTTATATGTGCGTAGTGTAATTCGCGACCGGAACTCGGATGTTCGTCTCGTTCGACCGCTTTTGACGTTTCGACGTAACTTCGCGGTATTATAAATTGTCAAATCGGATGACTTTGACGAACAATGTTCGACCTTCACGGGGTACGAGGTATCGCCGGCTTTACGAGTGCGTGTGAACTCTGTCGCAAAACACAATGTGTCTATCACAGTTTCCACTCGAGGGAGCATCGTAACAGTCGTTTTCGTGAAAATTATGTTGTTTTTCTTTGTTGCGCTTGTGTCGAGTGTTTTGATTGGTGCGCTCTTGTTCTGCCGCGAGTTTTGGATAATGGGCCTCGATTGCCTGCGTCGGCCAAGCGATGAATCGTCCGAAGTTGGGAAATCTGGTGAAAACATTTTTATTTTTATACTTTTTCGTTGAGTGCGATCGTGTTGATTCTGCTTACAGCTGCCCAGAAGAGAGATTCAGATATTTCGCCAAACTAATCTAACTAACTAAAAGGTTTTTAGCGACTAGGTTCTCCTTCTGGCGGAACCTCGTTATTTATTGGTTTTTATTTATAGTACAAGGTGCAGCGTCTAAAATTTAAAGGTCCGTGACGTATCCAAAATACGTCAGTTTCGTATCTTTGTGGTACAAATGACTTTTTAATCTTTCTTCATTCTCATTAGTACAATGTCATTTCTTATTCTGTCAGTCCAGCCTATTTTAGCATGCGTCTGTAGACCCATATTTCGAACGCTTCGAGCTCCTTGATTACTGTTTCAGTGAGGGTTCAACCTTCCACACCGTTTGGCAATATAAAATTTTATCGAAATTTTGTTGTTGCTACGGAGATTCGAACCTTGATCTCTTTCCAATCCGGGGAAGGTGTATTAACCAACTATGCTACTTAGTAGTAGTAGATATTACTTTTAACGACAAATTTTCGAACCCATATGTTACACTTTTTAAATTAATACCATTGTTTGAAAGCCATCTCCTATATTTTTACGGAATTTCAAATACCTTTGAGTAAACCTATAGCAGACGCCAGAATTAACAATTAAATTTTTATTAAATTTTGGCCACGTTAATACAATTTATATATTATTATTAAGGCGAACACATTCTTATTGTGAAATTGTAATTATTCAGAACATAGGTCTGTGATATTTTAAATACTAATAAAATGTATTAATTAGAAAGATATGCATATAAAATCAATTGTATCGAAAAATATTGCTATTGCTATCAGAATTAAAATGTCACAGACCTGTGTACTGAATAATTACAACTTCACAATAAAAATGTTTTCTCCTTAATAAATTTAATATTCATCGCATATTATTGTTATTTTCAAAAATTGTACCTTACGTTTTTGTACACATTTTTGAAAAGCCACCACTTGGTACTTACAATATTTACTATTTCATTTTTTATTTATATCGTTCCTGTTGAGTGGTTACGTTATCCCGTATTGATATATTTCTGGTTACGTGTACAAATTATAAATATAATATACTGATTCATTCTCGTTTCTTTCGACATCCTCTACGTAATTAATTTAGATGATTTTCATATCAGTGTTTTTATAATTTATTTGATTTTCTGGTGCGAAAGTTTTGTATTCCTCGCGTCTACAAACGAATAATGTACAACTTAAATAATATAATATTAAATACAGCACGGTGAGCAGTGCGCAATAGAACCCCAACACCATTGTGAAGTTTGCAAAGGACGGATTGCGGATTAATTGCGATGGAAATACGATCTCTGAGGTCAGAGTATTACCGCCGTACTGTAAAACCGTTCGCGACTATATCAAGAATCTACGCATTAAATATTAAATTTAGTATTTAAATATTTAATTCAGAAAGTTTCTCAAATTATACGCCTAATAAGGAAATAATGTAGAAGTAAACATAACCAAATGAACACAGGAGTCTTAACAGTTGACATACGCGCCTGAATATTATGAGGAAAAAGCAAACATTTTTGTCAAAATTCAAGTTGTCGGATTTCTTCCAAACTTATTTCGCTTTTTTGACCCCAAAAGTCCACACTTCCGTCACTCCAAATCAATATTTTCCAAGAAGAAATCAGGCGGAAGAAAACTATTGAAGAATTTTTTGACAATACTCAATCTTTTCGTTTTATTTATGTCACTAATAAAAAAAGGCTTGCGCCGATTAGCTTTACATTCTTTTCTTATTTCTTCATTCTTTACTCTGTCATAAATAGATTTGCCACTTATTCGCCTAAGTGATCTCATTTCCACTGCATTCAGTTCACTTTCGTTCCTCTTCTGCCAGCTCCTCCAGGCTTCACTTCCATACATCAGTGTCGGTACCAGGATTCGGTACCAGGTTGACAAATTCCCGTTAGATGTAATTCCACTCAAAGCGCCGTTCACTTTATTTCCTACAGTCACCCTTCTTTCGATATCATTCTCAGCCTTTCCGTTTCTATCAAACATACTTCCCAAATACATAAATTCGTCTACTTGTTCCAACGATTCATTACCTGCAAGTATTTAGCACGGTGTCTTGCTTTCCTCCTTCTCGAATACTATCACTTTCGACTGATTAACATTCATCATGAGATCGCTTTCCTTGCATATACATCTTATATACTACTCACTAGACTCTGTAGTTCTTGTTCATTATTAGTCATTAGTACAGCATCATCGGTATACAATAAACAGAATACAATCAAATTGCTCATTTTTGCTCCTACATTCGTTAATTAAATTCCACATCTATAATAGTTTGTTCTCATTTTGCTACAAAAATTGTGTGGACAATATTTTGAGACATGTAAAAAAGCACAATTTTGGTCAGTTATTAAAACGGTGCTACAGTCATTTTTGTTTTCTTCCGCTAGCGCATTATTTGATAGAAGGTAGGTAACATTATTGTGTTGAAAACTGACTCCCGCAATACTTAGGCATGTAGCTACACCTAGGTACGAGAAGTTACTGAACCGTTCAGAGTATCACGTTCTGTACCACGTGACATACATTGAATTGTTTATGCCTTTACCAATACAGTAAACCTTGTATTCTAGAATTATTCTAGACGTAATGTCATTCTGTTGTTTTTTTTGGTATCGTAACCATTGACCGGTTGCTAAATTTCATAAATGTGAATGTTGTTCCGCGATTTATATACCACGTAAAACGTGACACCTTTTTGTTTGATTACTTGCTTGAAATCAGATCATGTCTCCGTCAGTTTATTATATGACATCTTATTACGATTGTTTTCTACATAGACATAAAATAATATTTAATAGACAAATTAAATTAAATAATTTCTCTTTTAATAATACTACAGAATAAGAATAAGAAGTCCTGAAATTGCAACTTCGCAACAAAAAAATGTGTTTTCATTAAAAATAATAATATTTACCTATTCCGGAAATTATGTTATAACAATTGAGAAGTGTTGTTGAAGATAGCAACAATATTTTTTATTAGATTTAGTGATTAAAAACTCTTATCCTCCTAATCCTTAAATATTCTATGTAATATAGAAGCCACGCAAGCCCACACAACAAAAATTGTCGTGAATGTTCACAATCGTATATATAACACTTATGAATTCTGGGATATTCTGTCGAGAATTAATTTTCGCTATTACCGAAGTTTCAGTACTCTCAGCCTCGTACCAAAAATTAAAATGGCATTTAGATGAACATAACACCAAACGGGGCCAAATAGGTATTGCGTCATAATTCAAAAAAATGTCTAGAAGATGACCACAAGTTGTTACCAAACGATGTTACGGAGCACACACGACACGCAATCGAGGCCTCTATTATTTGGTGATTATACTAACTTTGCGTGAAGATCTTTTGGTTAGTGTTAGCTAGTGATTTGGTTAGTGTGAGCTAGAACGTCAAAGCACCTCGTTTGTCAAGCCAATTACAGTAAGAAACACGAGTAACGTCGCACGACGGCCTGTGGCTGACGTCCTCGACGGAGAGAACGTGAACCCTAATCGTCTCGTCACGTTGCATCTACTTTTCCTACATGTGCGGCCTCCTACTTCTCCCTGCTTTCAGCACACTCACCCCCTCACAGTGGCACCCTTGCTAGCTCACCCACGCCTGCCCCGGTAGAAGTCACCTCGCGAGCAAATTTTCAAACTAATTAATATCAAACCTCTGATTTTCTGCGCAAATTAACAAACACAATGGACTTTCTGCATATATTTCGATACAGGCGCAATTTCTTTTTTAAAAAATCCGTTGAAAAGACAAATGAATGCTGAGCGGTGTCTTTTATCTATTTTTATGTATAATTTTTAATTTTATACTTATTATTTTTATGCATTTTCTTACATTCGTTAATATTACGAATTATACGATAGAAAACATCGGATTGTATGTAAATAAATTATTCTACAATAATCTTGCAATTAACTATAACATTTTGAAGTATATTCATTTAAGCACCCCGAATTAAGAATATTTTAAATTATGGGCCAGCTTTACAAGAATAAAAATAATTATTTATTAATATTCGAATAATACAAAGAATGAAACAAAATCGATCACGTTTCAACTAATTCACATTTTGAAGGGTTGTTCAAAAATTGCAAATACCTACATGCTATATATACATATACATATAATGCATAATACATATAACATATATACATATAAGTTATTATATCTATATATATATATATATATATATATATAATTTGTAAATTTTCTCCATGTCGATTGTACACTTGTTCAAATCACTAGGAGAGTCCTTATGTTGTGAACAAGATTTCCACAATATTATGAACTATAAAATTGATGTGTTATTTGGGTAAATTTACTGTTCAGCCATTTAATAACCGCTACACCGTGTCTCTCGACAGTTTCAATAACCCTTCTGATACATTCAGACTTACGAATAATCTCATCCATTCCAATAAAATCACTCTCCTGCCCGATACACTCTCTCTCGTTCCAATTAACTCCCCATACCTAATGACGAATAGAGCTTTACGGAAAAAAGAAACATAATTTGCAGAATATCAGGTTTATTAGTATTATTTATTATTATTTTCGTAACATTTAACATCTAATATTTCCTTATTTTTACATTCTTCACCGGGGGATTTTGTGTTTCGAAAATGAATCATATCGCAATTTTTGTGTTTGTTAATTTTGCGTATTACCTGGGATTATTACACCCAATCGCGATCATCTATCTGCGTTAATCGTGTATGATTTAGTTGTATACTTTCAGGATTAACTGGGTTTTTTTTAAAGCTCTTTATTCGTCTGTACCCCTGAGTGCCATTTTTTTTTATAATAGATGTAGCTTTCGAGTATTAATGATAATATATAATGTTATTTGGTATTGGAGGCTTTAGGATCTGCGTATATTAATAATTTGTTATACTTCTCTAATTGAATAATTTGTAGCGTTATAAATTATTTATTATTAATAATAAATATTATCTCTCATTCACAATCATATTAAATTTATCGTTCAGTTTCAAATCTCGCCCTAATGGGTTCTTCTATTTGAAATAAATCGTCAAAAACTATTATTATTATTGAGAATGCTGACCATTTTCGAATTCTGCCCAATACTCAAATGCAATTTACTTTGAAATGAAGAGGAATTCGAACCACGTAATCATGTCTGAGCGACGACTCAAATGTGGATTCCTAACTTAATAAAAATATTATAGCTTTACATCTCATAATTAGTATGGCTCGACTCGGTCAGACAACAATAGAATCAACCTTGCTCCTGAACAGATTCAAATTTAATTTCAAATCTTAAAATCCATGTTACTTCACAGAGAAAAAATAACTTTAAAATTATACTAACACTGTCTTGATTTTATGATCATTTTACCTAGTAAAATTCGTTTCTTTTCAGATTGTTGCAGTAATAAATTGTTTAGTTTAAGCCTTTATATTAACTGATTTATTGTTAACAGAAAATTTAGAAAAAAGTGACCTTATCTAAACTAGTGTAATGGTGCGTGTATACGGGTGAGGCTTTGATCTCTCGTCTCGCGAGATTTGTCGGTATAGATCGATAAATTCCAGTTACATCATACACGTATTGCGTATAGAATACGACAATAAATGATTCATAGCTCGGTTCACGCTATGCACGCATCATAACACTGCTGTCAAAAGTTCTTGCGGTAATGGCCGAGAGTCGAAAGGAAATATTTATTATGCGACAGCTAATATCCTACTAGTGCTGCCATCTACATATTTCTCTTGATACTACATATTTCTCTTGATACTCTTGATACTATACACACGATTATTACCATGAATAAACTATTGAGTCGAAATCGATGAACCTCTCAATTTCTACTCCACTTGTTTAGTTGTTGGAAGTGCGTATATAGTTAATCAGTTGCCAATGAGATCTCCCAACATTCGTGTGCGTGCTTCATACAACTGAACGGTCGCTGATCGACTGTTTAGTCGAGTGTATGCGCACGCTAATACATGACAATGTACGTAATTCGTCGATCGATAGTTGTTCAACTGTTTTGTCATAAGACGATCGATAAAGTTTTTTTTTTGTCGAGCAACTATCGTCTCGATAATATGCGTCACACCCATATGATCCAATAGCCTTTTGACATACAACTAAATAGTCGTGCGATTAAAAATTGTATGTATGCACCTAGTCCGAGTCCTCTGATTAATTGATTGAATTGTTAATTATTTAATATAATTTTAAATAATTATAATTTAATAATTTAAATTTAAATAAAGTGTTAATAAATCAAGTTGTGAACATTCACGACAATATTTTTTTATTTATCTTTATAAATTAATGTATATGTACCTTTCACCGTATACCTACTAACACATTTTAAATTTAAATACCGACAATGATTTAAAGCATTAATATCGGACATTTGCGTGCCGGGCCGTAGACGCGTGCAAGAGAAGCCTCTAAATAACCTCGTTTGAAAGCTTGAGCGGTTTTCATACGATGGCTTGTATCGGTTCCGTGTAACATTTCAATAATTGCACGTTATTATTTATATTATCGGTATACATACACCTATATAATCGTATACATAACATACATTATTCTTTATATATCTTAGGTAGGTAGTCAAAATGTTATAATTATTAACTCTTATAATTAGGACTAGTTGAATAGTAATTGATAATTTAAAAATATTTATCGTTTTTTTTTAACTGACCTGTTCTAAATGTAAAATAAAAAATAATATAAATATGCATATCTATTTGACATTTTTTAGAAATACCGATGCGCACACGGAATAAATGTCACAACACCATTCTTAGTATTTTCCGTGTATGGAGAAGTGATTTTTTTTATAAGTGATCATTTTCTTGGTCAATCCGTATCACTGAAGGTTGATCTCTAAAAGAAAATGTCTTGGCGACGTTTTGAAATATATAAATGTTTAAATATCTTGTATCGTTTTTAATGACGGCACGTGCTATATTCTAGTTACCTTACGTTGTATCTACAATTGAAGGGGATCTTTCGTTCGCGAAAATATACTGTACATGTATAAATGTTATAAATAATAATTGTAATTCTAATTAATTGAACAATTTCTTGTAAACTATGCCCGTCTCGACACAAAGTTTCTCTAGTGAGACGGGCACAGTCCAAACAGATTTTTACATAGTATTATATAGTTACTAATAAAAAAAAATATCAAAAAAAATCTAAATATTATCTCACATATTTAATGATGAAGTCTACCTTATGGAATGGAGGAAATTGAGTAAAGAAGGTGGTGAATATAACAAATTCTATTAAGAATGGCAAATGATTCTTAAAAATTATAAATAACTTAAGTAAATGTAGGTATTTTTTGTCCTTGAAGAAATGGATAGAATTATTTTAAATTGAATTCTAAACTTATACTGATTATTATTATTGTTACGTCTGGTTAGTTCATTTAGTTCATTATAAACTAAACTCTTTTTAAAGCCTTTTAAATCTTAATTTAATTATACCGTTAGTGCACATGTTTAAATTCTAAATCTGACTTTCACGACTTCCATTGTTAAAAAATAATAAATTATTATTTATATCCGATTGTGTCATATCTTTATTGTTGACATGATACGGTTTAAACGTGACCCTTTTTTTTTTACAATTATATTTGCGTCACAATTTAGTTTTGTATGTCACACACTCGTGCTATATAATATGCGAGTGGTGAAACAAAGAGGGAAAATAGTGCTCTCAAAGTTTTTAATCGGCCGGTTTC
Source organism: Eubasilissa regina (assembly GCA_022840565.1). Taxonomy (NCBI): domain Eukaryota; kingdom Metazoa; phylum Arthropoda; class Insecta; order Trichoptera; family Phryganeidae; genus Eubasilissa; species Eubasilissa regina. The sequence goes on along the minus strand of JAINEB010000002.1, from coordinate 2,137,100 downwards.
GCTTCATAATTAAGATTAATATTTTATTACCTATTGTTATATATTCGCCCTCAATTCGCTAAATCTGTATCACATTTTATTTAATCTGGCGAGTTTGACATTTGTCGTGGCTCCAATCGGTCGGTAGATATTTAATAACAATTGATTTTGCGAATTTTTGAAATAATGTTTTTTTTTTTAACAGCCGCTGTTAATTTCGTGAGTATTAGTTTTTTTTTATGGTGGCATTATTAGAATATCACGGAATTATTGTAATGGATCCAACTATGAAATTAGCGAATTCTTATAGAAAATATATTTTCAAAAACTGCATGGAATAGTATACAGGAAATAAATCGATTAAATATCAATATCATATATAATATATGAGACAAATATCTGTGTATATTATAACAAACTATACACAAATATAGTGTTTGTATCTAAACATTATTTTTTATAGTTTCATGTAATAGTTTTCAAGTGTTTTCTGTGGGTACAATAAATAGTAAGCTGATAAATGTTCATTGTTCATACATACAGCTGTATTAACCGCATTTGAGGTATTATTTTATTAAAAATATGAATTAAATATATTAATTAGAAAGATATACATATAAAATCAATTTTATCGAAAAATATTGTTGTTGCGTCACCGGGATTTGAACCTGGATCTCTTTACAAGCCGGGGAAGATGCATTATTCAACTATGCTACAGCGACGACATTTAATAAACATGAATGCGTTTGCTATCAGATTACTCAAAGGTATTTGGGATTCCGTAAAAATAAGGTAGATGGCTCTATCAAATAATGGAACGATTAAATGTATTAATATCAAAAAGGTAACGTATAGGTTCGAAAATTTGTCGCTAAATATATCGTCGCTGTAGCATAGTTGGATAATGCACCTTCCCCGGTTTAGAAAGAGATCCAGGTTCGAATCCCGGTGGCGCAACAACAATATTTTTCGATAAAATTAATTTTATATATATATCTTTCTAATTAATATATTTAATTCATATTTAAAATATCACAGACCTATGTTCTGAATAATTACAATTTCACAATAAGAATGTGTTATCCAAAAGCAAGTTAGTCCTATTTACATAGTACAAGCGTTTAGTTTAGTTTGAAAATAGTAAGAATATTGATGTGACAAAAAAAAATTGACAGACAAAACAAACAAATTAAGAAAACAGCTATGTGGAACCGTCTGTGGATTTCTGTTGTTTCCAGATTCGTCCATCTCACCTCCTATATATCGTAAGAAAAAAATGAATGAATTAAATCATTGTAGTATTTTACACGTATTTGATACATTTTTAAATGGATGTAATATTTAAAATATTCTGTTTATATATATATATATATAGAATACAATATATGTTTTAAAAAAACTCTGCCACGTAAATACGTGGGAGGAGTTAATATGTCAATGTTGTTTACTAAAAATCTCTCCTAATCTTTCAGGATTCGTGCCCTTATTGAATCTCGTGAAGTGTTCCGGCGGCATATTCTTAGAGTGTTCCATAACAATGTGTATTTTGGCATGCTTAGTTTTTAAGTATTTCGCTCCACTTAATAATACCGTAAGGCCGGTTTTTGTAAACGTTTTTGTAAAAGTCTTCCACGTGAGTTCAACATCTCCGACCGCTATTAAAATCGAGTTAAATCTAATATCGATGTAACACCGCTACGTCGCGCTCGTTCTGCATATGCTTTTTTTTTTTTTTTGCTGTCAGTCTTGATATTACCATGTGTGAGATTATTATTTTGAATAAGACCGCTCTCGTTTGCATACCGGCTCGTTTAATTCATTTTTTTATGGCGGTAACGCCGTTTCGGACTTTCCATTTTAAACTGCAGCGCCGATCGTCGGCACAAAAGCGACTTGCTCCATTTACAGTCTCGCCCGAGGCAAGTCCAGTTACAAATTAAATCCGTGATTAAACGATTCGCTGATCGGACTAGCCGGTCGACGCAAAGGTGAATCCGGTTGACCGTGAACCATTTTTAAATCGTATGGTTTTTTCGGATGCACGCGCGTGCGCGTCTTGCAAACGTACTTGCAACATTTCTAAAACGTATCATGTTTGTAATGCGATTCTTAATTATATTTAGTTAGAAAAACTGACCGATATCTAGAAAAGATTTGATAGTACGTTCACATTTAAAGATGGACCGGTGATTAGTTTAGCTCGTAGGTTTTCACGGCCTATTTGATATCTTCTGAGTGTCAGAGATCGGAACTGTAGTGTTAAACCTGGAAAAATGTTAGCATTTTTCACGGTTTAACACTATAGTTCCGATGAACCGATGACCGTGAAAAATGCTAACATTTTTCACGGTTTAACACTATAGTCCGTGTAGGTTTAGACCTACTATTTCTTTTATGAAGTACACAGCCCTTGTTTATTCACCAAACGGTAACTATACTATATACTGTAATATTATTTTTAAACCGGTGATCACCTAGTGATTTAAATTAATATTTTGAAGTACAAACTGAGAAATCATCTGCCTCTGTATCTTGTTCAGACCACAATATTAATAAATCAAAGTATAATTTTAATGATTTTAAATTTTGGTTTAATTTTAAACTAACGCGATAAAAAAAATTACGCGAATTCTGCGAAATTGACCGTTTTTCGTAAAATTGTGGGATTTCAAAAGAAATAATAACTTTAATAATGTGTATTGTATTCGTTTCATAATATTTTATAATTATATTTTCTCGGTGCACCCCGAGACAGACTATTTTTTATTTGGATGCCTTCCAAGGTTGGCTTAAAACAAAAGTAAAGATTTCTATCACCCAAATGGAGAATGCTGTCAGCTACGTCCATCCACGGTAGAATCGATTGACTGTGACACCCCACTGTGATAGAATTGACATGGACGGACATAAAGTTATATACAATAGGTATATATTGTGTTAACTACAAAGTTGACGTCTTGGAGTGTTCATAAAATGATTTTTACAATAAAATATACACTTTAAATTAATAGTAGTAGCATCGTGTTTATTGATTGTTAGAATATTAAAAAAAAAATTACTTGTGCAATAGAGAAAAGTAACTAACTGTAAAATATTTAAACAATTTAAATAAGTACAAATTAAATGTATTAATTAGAAAGATATACGTATAAAATCAATTTTATTATTGTTGTTGCGCTACCGGGATTTGAACCTGGATTTCTTCCAACCCGGGAAAATTGCATTATCCGATTATGCTACGGCAACACAGTGTATTGACGACAAATTTCCGAACCTATATATGTAACGCTTTTCAAATTGCGAACATGTTACGCTTTTCAAATAGATACATCTATCGTTCCATTATTTAATTTTATATGAACATCTTTCTAATGAATACATTTAATTAGTATTTAAAATATCACAGACCTATGTTCTGAATATTTTCTCCTTAATAATTTTAATGGCGATTTTTTAAGTTATCTGGATAGCATTCTTAACCGCTGTGTAAGCACAAAAATAAATTACGATATTAAAAATGTGAACAACTAATATCACGTTTATTTAAAACATTCTTAAAATAATATATTCATGCCATCTCATAAGATAGTAAGCATAAAAACAATATAACCTGACTATTCCGATACGGTCATTACAGATAGAAATCACATTATGAATCAACCTTTCGATAGGTGTAGAATAGTGGTGTAGCATCTATGTTATAGAACAGCGGTTCCCAAACCGTGGTACGCGTACCCCTAGGGATACGTGATGGACCGGTCAGGGATACGAGAAAATACTAATAATGGCGGAAAGACATCAGAAAAAGGAGTTTAAATAAAAACACAAAAATAGGTTACAGAGTTTTGATTTACAAAGAAATATAGAGCCTCTCACTACCAGTCATTAGGACTTAAGGTGTCGTTTAGATAGTATTTTCAGAGGCGAAATAGTGAAGATAACTGGATTTTAAATCCGTTTAACGAATCATTTTTTCAACAAGCCGAAATACTACCAATTTCAGAAGAAGAAAAATTAATATTCAGCCGATTCTTCTTTAGAATCTGATTTCAAAAAAGAAATCTCATGACTTCCGGGCAGAAGTGAAATCACAGTACTAAGTGATAAAGCAATCAATTAGTTATTACCTTTTACTAGCACAGCGCTTGTCGAAAGAGCATTCCCATCTTATGCATACATTAAGAATAAATATCGCAATAAGCTTGACACAACTTCTGATTTGAGGCTATATATATCTTCAGTTGAACCTGATTTTAAAAAACTCGTAATCATTAAAGAATCTCGATGATCTCATTAAAATTTGATGAATAATTTTTCATACTTTCATCATAAGTTAATATTAGTGAAAAGTTATTTTTATTATTGTTTTGATCTTCCATATTATAAAATTTTTTAATAAATTGTAAAATTTAAAATCTAAAATAAAAGCCTAAAGATGTCATAAAGGGTACGGGAGAAAAAAAAAGACGGTATTTTTCTTTATTCATCCGAACCATAACATTTCCATTCCTAACATCCATCCAGCTAATTTTCAGCATTATTATTATTATTTATTATTATTATTTATTATTATTATTTATTAGTAACTATATAATACATATAAAAAATTGTTTGGACTGTGCCCGTCTCACTAGAGAATTCTGTGTCGAGACGGGCATAGTTTACAAGCAATTGTTCAATTAATTAAAATTACAAGTATATGGAATTACATTTATTAACACATAAAAGGTATAAATGAAGAACAATATTAAAGTGGACGTAATTTTTGGATCACTTTGTAGTAATAATTAATATAGGTATGAGTCAATATGTTTGGGTGAGTGCACCAATACTGGCTCTACCCATATTACGAATCCAAGTTTTAATATAAAGTTTCATGTTCTTTTGACAATTCAATTGATTTAAGTCTTTTAGCATTCTATTAAATAGTTTAGGTCCAAAATATTTGTAGTTCCTTTGACCAAATGTAGTATGTGCTCTTTGGGTTTGAAGGTTATTTGTATTTGTCCGTCTGGAAATTATGTTTTGTGTTGTTTTAAAATGTGTCTGTTTGTATTTATATATGTATTTGAGAGTAGTATTAGCGTATATTTGTCTAATATCAAAGACGTTGAATTTATCAAAAATTTCGTCAGTGCTCGTTGTGATTGGGGATTTGAGGATAACTTTTAATATAATTTTTTGAGCTGCTATTATTGGATTAATTGCAGACGTAGTAGCTCCACCCCAAGAAATTATACCGTGCTCTATGATTGATTGACAGATAGCGTAATATGCTGTTTTAAGGAGTTTTATATTAAGGAAATTTCTAATATTTCTAAAAAAATATTTTGTTTTTTTTATTTTATTTGTAATGAGTTGTGTATGATGATTCCATTTGAGGTAAGGATCAAATATAATTCCTAAGTATTTAATTTGGTCAGTACGTTCTATATAATTGCATTGACACGTATCGTCGTCTGAGTTGGAACAATTGTGAACTTTTATTTTGTAAGCATACAAGGGTTGCCCATTTTCTTTTATGCTCGAAGTTAGGTATTTGGTTTTATTGGTACATTCTTTCGTAGATCCACATCTCAAATGCTTCAAGTCGCCTTATCATTTCATCAGTCAACGCTTCCATTCCATATACTAACACAATTCGCATTCGTAATCTAAGGTTGAGATCATGTCTGCAGAACATCTTTTTCATGCGGATAAAGGTTGCACGAGCTTGGTTAATGCGGCATTTGTTTTCAACAGAAGGATCCCATCTTTCATTTATATCGCAACCGAGGTATACAATGCTTTGTATCTTTCCAATTTCATTCCAACAATATAAAGTCTTTCATTGTCAACTGTGTTCTGTTTGCTAATGCGCACATATTTTGTGTTAGTGTTTTGTTCAATTTGCTTTGAAATGAAGATGTGTGACCTTTTTGTTCTGAATTTACATTTCTCAAAATAGTAAACAATCATTTCTATTGTCAGAGACTTTAAAATTGAATATGCTTGACGTTCCTCAAGTAATTTAGCTGTAATATTTTTGATACGATTGTTATGCTGGTAGATTATTTCATATCAATTATTTTTTAAAGTTAAAACGTATTTTAATATTATCATATTAGTTAAGTAATTAGTATTAACTATTTTTCTTCAAAGTCAGGATGATTCAGTTCAGAAAAAAAAAATGATGCTTTAACGACGTTCAGGACGGATTTTAAATTAATATGAAATTTTGTTTTGCCTATCCTGAACTATTACGACTTACTCCAAGAGTAACATTATACAGTTGTATGTTTTCTTTATATTAATTAACTTATTACAGGAATTATTACACGAGCCGTGTCCAGAACGTTCTAATAATGGCATGATATTTTTATAAGGCGATAAATTAAAATGCAAACAATTCAACTCGGCCGGTTATGGTCGGTAAACTGTGGCCGGGCGAGGGCGCCGCCACTGAATGCTGAACACTTTATCAAATTAAACAATAATTTACAAGCCACGGCGTGACGGTGGGGCCCAACCCAGTCGGATATTTTTCGCACGGAAGAAATTTATTTTATCCCTGTTATTATTAATTACGGCAACATTTTTCATGTCAGCTTCTTTTTGTGTATAGCTTAGCAGATTTTTAAGTGAACATTCTTATCCACCGATATCACTGACTTTTTGTCTAAGGGAGCTATTTAAATTATTTAAATGAGCATCCAAGTATTTATGGTCATATTTAAATGAGCATCCAAGTATTTATGGTCATATTTAAATGAGCATCCAAGTATTTATGGTCATATTTAAATGAGAATTCAAGTATGTATGGTCATCAAATTGCTTACGATAATTTAAGTAATTGGTAACCTAAATAATACTACACTAAAAATAATACACGAGCATCAGAAGAAGATTTAAAATATATTTAATGACAAACAGTAATAATTTACGATCACAAACTTATTTATTAATGATCAACGGAATTTTGATTAGCCACCAAAAAATATAAATTTTACGGTAGATGATCAAATTTTAGTGCTCGAGTATTATTTTTGAGAACAAAATCCTTTTATTTAGTGATAAAGCTAATAGTCACATGACCAGTCTATTTTTAGTGTATCTATTCTAATTCATTTAATTCTTATTGTTTCCTATCGGATTCTACTCAAAGGTGTTTGAGATTTTCCTTAAATATAAAATAGATTGCTTTCAAATAATGGAATAATAGATGTATCAATTTGAAAGTGCAACATATAAGATCGAAAATTTGTCGTTAACTTACAATGTTGACGTGGTGTAATAGGTCAGCGCACTTTCCCGGATAAGAAGGGTTCCTGGTTCGAGTCCTGGTGGCAACTAAAATATTTTTTCCATAAATTGATTCTATCTGTATCTTTTTTTGTACTTAAATATTGTATTTAAATTTGTACTTTAATATTGCTTCACAACTTTTGGTGGCAAAGGGTAAATATCATATTTGGGGATCCAATCACTATTAACACATTCAGAAAATGACAATACTTTTAACAATATAATTGGTTATTTCAACAATTAAAATTAGCGTAGGACGTAGACCTTCACATCCGTCCGAGGTTTGTATTTGAAATAAAAATTAAAAAATGATGTATCAAATAGGAATATTTCTATTATTATGATGGCAACTTTGATTTGAACACTTAAAAATCAAAATTCATCACAATTGAGGGAAACGTTAAATGTTATATAATAGCAAATAAAACATGATTACTAAGATATTCTATCTTCTTTGCATATCTCTGCTGTGAAACAGCAATAAATAATTTAAAATGGTACGACAGATATCCACGCTGTTTGGTGTCAAACCTCTAAAATTTCTAACAATGCTAGAATTTTTTTGTAAACCTAGACTTGTTCAGTCTTTTAATTATTTTATCATATTAAATGTTGAAGGATTTTTTACAATTATTTCATAACTTTAATTTGTCACAAGTTTTGATTCTATACTACTATGTAATTATACATTAATACATACCACATTCAGTTTTTCAGTTATTCGATACAGAACTAAACGGTAAATACTATATTTTGGTAAGTACATAAAGCATGGCATCAATGCTACCGAATTGTACCTCAACTGCTGATTATTTTCCGGACGCGTGTTCTATGGAAAATGTATGTAACCTTACTAATTGATTGGACGAGAATCTGAACCTACCAGATGATCGTCTTTCTAGTAAACAAGATAGTGTGGAGCCCTACTCGCGCCCCACAGACATGGCCGCGTAAGCATATACTTGACAGCCATGCAGTCCGCCTGGTACCCGCAGAAAACCAGGCAACAATACACCGCGATGCAACCAGTTCGACAAACACTTAGCCAATTCACGCGTCAATTCGAATAAAAATAGGTCACGGCTTAGCAGACAGGGTACACCGAAGGTCGTTGACATCCGACCGAAGATTTTTTGTGAACCTTAAGAGTGATTGCAACCTGTCACTTGGCAGGGCCAAAGTGCGTGAAGATTGAAATTTAGTATGTAGTCGAACCCACGCTTTTACCTGCACGCGAATATTTTAGGCCAAGTTTTCATGCTAGCCTAAAATCACGATATTAAATTTGTTACATGACAAATGAGAAGTCTCCTTGATGGTACATTATCACGAAGATCGGCATAAAATGTTTTTTTTTTTTTCCAATTCAAAGTTCTTTGTTTAATTCTTCCATATATCTGCATTCCTCTTGTTTCTTCCTTCATGACAGTACTGACACACAGTGGCTTCAATCAGATGAGACTCGATTCGTGATGCACCTCCACAAGTCTCGGCCTTAGATTCCCCTCACAAATTCCCCCCTGGACTTGTTACAGAATTGATACATTCGTACGTCGTCCACGGGATACGTAACTTCCTTTTCCAACATTTCGCAAACGTGTATTTTCCGCTTGTCGCTCTTGCGGACTGTCCCAAGTATCTGCTGCGTACATGAAGATAATAAAAACGCGTGTGAACCGACAATAATTTTAAACAAATATCAGATATCTCATAGAGACAAAGCTATTATTTTAATTATATTTTAATGGAAAATATATGGAAGTATAGGGCTTACGACCTGTCTTCGGTTGGCTTAAGTGATTACTTTATGTATATCACGTTCACCAATTCTCACCCCTCAATCTCCACATTTATCAAATTTTTAAAAGTTGTATATTTGTTAGTATGTGGACTCGCTTCGAGTACCACTACACCAACAGTGCCTTTGTAGGTAAAAATCCAGTAATTGTGTGTTCTTTGACATATTCAAATGTTACTAATATAAAATACAGGTCAAAATAAGAAAATATATAAAAAATATCGATTTTTCAGGCATATTTTCTAATATAATATGTTAAAAAACATTTTACATATAAATAATATTGCATTAAAATAATTTAAAAAAAATGAGTTTCTCATAGTATGACATATATGCTCTTTAAAAACAGGGAGAAATTTATTATCAAATTGGGTCTACAGATGGCGATGGTGTAGTGGTACTCGAAGCGACATACAACTTTCAAAAATTTTATAAATGTGGAGATTGGGGGTGAGAACTGGCTTAATCCAGCTGAAGCCTTGTAATTACCCCATACTTACATATATTCTCCATTAAAGCATAATAAAAAAAAGAACTTTGTCTCAATGAGATATCTGATGTTTGTTTAATAACAGTGCCTTTGTAGGTGAAAATCCAGTAATTGTGTGTTCTTGGACATATTCAAATATTACTAAAACAATAATTTTGGCTGCTTGATAAATGTCGCTGTCTTTCAATATTCTCTACAGTTGGTTCATAGCAACACTAGGTAGTCGGATGCGTCTTCGAATTTTCTTACCGACTGTCACATGAGTTTGTGATCACCGCGCCCAAATAAATTGCCTCTTTAACTAACATGTCTCGCGTTCTGCTACTTGCGATGTTTGTAGTTATGCATTAGTATTGAATATTTTTATTTTAGATCAATTTATTCTCATTACTATTGTCTATTGTACTTAATATCAATTATAATTTGTAAAGGCCGTCGTGACCTCTGTAAATGTTTTCGTTGGATTTTTGATTATTTGACTTAGTTAATTTAAAATATGAATTTGAATATCATTTATCACACAAGAAATCGTATTATAATTCTTCGTTATTTTTTATCCTGAAACTACAAAAAAAAAAAACCATCGCTCACGCTCCATTTAATTAAGCTTTACACAAATATTCACGACCAGCCCCCGGATCGTGACGTATCTAATCGACATAAAGAAATATAATATTCGGCATTGCTTTATTTCGCTATTTGTTTCCCGGCATGACGCCACCGTATGTCATTGTTTGCTTTAATACGTATGTATCGTATTTATATTATATTTAAACACGGTTGTATCATACTTGTATTAGTCGGTAACAACAAAATCCTACATTAGATCCGGTCCTCTTATTATATAGTGTATAAAATTCGGAATGTATTATTACGTCATTGAGACCGACCATTGCTACGTGCATCAGTTCTACATCTAGAGTTCTACACTCGTCACTAAATTATCTCGAATCGGTAGTTAGTGGTGCGTTCATATTGTTTTAACATGGTTAATTCATAATTTCTTGAAAAGCGCTCAGTTGTTTTTCTGAACTAAATTTTGAATCCCAGAATTTATAAACAAAATCCAGGCCTATTGAATAAGAATCATCTTCCATCAGAAGATGTTTATTTAATTTGGACAGCAACAATAAACAGGTGTCATTCGTTTAAATTCCTGCACGTAAGGGAATTCATGGAAATGATTGTGCTGATGTCCAAGGAGGCCACTCTTTCCGGAATTTTCTCTCATCAATTTCATATCCCGATGTATGACAGACTTAATATGGTAAAATGACATACGAATTCTATCTGGACTGCACGATAGATAAATTCAAATAATCACTAGGGTAATTGGCTTAAAATAATTCAAAGATCTATTCCCCGCACTCCCTGGTTCTCCAAAAAAAAAATCTCCAATGGAACAATATCACATGTCTAGAATGAGAATTGGGCATTGCCAGGTAGCCTCATATTTATTCAAATTGAACTTAATAGATTCCCCAATGTGTGAGTGTGGTGCCAAGGAGGAAACCCTTGACCATATCTTTTTTGCCTGTTCATTGCGAATCACAGGTTTTTTTGTAGCTCGTCAATGGTAATTTTCAATTCTCGGTTAACTTGTGGCATCTTCTTTTCCTTAATTCGCCATATTTAATCTATTTAATAGCAAATTTTTGGACGACTATGGTGTTGATTTGTAATGTAGTATTTCCTATTCTATAACATTATTATACTTTTTTCTATAAAATAAAGTTTTAACTTGATTAATGGCACAAATCACTCTTGAAGGGTGGATTGCCTATTTAAACGAAGAAGAAGAAAAATAAGAATCAAAGTGTCACGGGTACATTTTATAACGGCAAAAATCTAATGCATTCCCGGTTTTACATAAAAATCTATTTAAAAAAAATTTGGCATATAACTAACTAATAAAAATATAAATAGATTATATTTTTTCCACTGCTTGTTTTCAATATAAGTTGAGTTATGTAGAATGGATTTAATGCTATCCAGTCAGTTCAGCGGTTACAGAAATTGTATATGAATCCCCTTGATTTTACATACTTTAGAAATTGTTAAATCGATGCACAATTTGCAAAACGTAGTAAGACTGACGTGCATGGTTACTACCAATAAACGTCGAACATCCGGTACACATATTAAATATTTTTTTTATTACTAACTACTACTTACACCATAAAATTACCATCTTATATAAAAACATTATTTCTATTTGTTTGGGGCAGATTTTCATTGATAGCTATCTTCTAACATGTTGAGCAATTTTAACGATGCGCCACCAGTTATCACTAAATATCTACCCCGTACAAATAAAAATTGTATATAATCTAAGACCACTAGTTAATATTGTTCAACATGTTGAGAGGCAGTTGCGAAAAAGTCACGAACGCAGACCAAATAAATTGCAAAACTTTTCTCGCTCTACTACTCGTACTTATCCCGCTCTCGTTAATTTGGCCAAAAGTAGCGTTACGGTTAATTGATTCAAAATTTAGATCAGACTTCTTAATTTATGCGAGTGGTTGATGCATAATTTTCATATTTGATTTCCTCCATTGTGAAATCGACACCGCGCCGCGGTTCCGGAAAGAGGTGATAATATACTTTTTAAGTGGCTCATTAAACGTTGTGAAATTAAACACTCCGATATATATATATATATATATATTTATAGTAATAATGATCTTGTTGCGGTCCCTTCGCTGTGAAACTGTTTTAGCAACGGATAGTGTGTTCGCACGTTTACGAAGTTCTTTTTTGCCACACTTATTATATAACTCTTTTCTGGTGTAGGTACGGTCTTACGTAATGCTCCAAAACCTAATACATTTAATGACGCAATTAATTGTGTTACGTGCGAAAATTGAGATTTTCCTCAGTATTATTTTACAATTATGAGCTCAAAAATTTAACTCGGTTATGTCTCTGGTTACAACAAAAAATTGCGTTAAATAATAACTTTATTTATTATCATTATTAGGAGAACACATTCTTTTTGTGAAGGTTGTAATTATTCGGGACATAGGTCTGCGATATTTTAAATACTAATTAAATGTATTAATTATAAATATATACATATAAAATCGATTCGAACCTGGATCTCTTTCCAAACTGGGGAAAGTGCATTATCCAACTATGCTACGGCGACATTATTTTTGACGACAAATTTTCGAACCTATATGTTACACTTTTTCAAATTAATACATCTATTGTTCCATTATTTGACGTTGACAATTTATTCACAATTGTAAGTCATTTTGATTGTTCCTCCACACTACGTCTTCCGGTAGGTACCTACTGTTGCAATGATATCATTTTATCTTATACAAGCGATCCGTGGCCTGCATTGTCCGGGATGTAATGGGATCTTTAGCGTGGGGGGTGGGGGGTACCTACGTATTTGCAAAGTCCTGAAGAGTAACTACGCAAAATTTAATTTAGATCGGTCAATGGTTACAGGACGAGAAAATAGATAGACAGACATTCGATTATATAGATAAATATTTTTATTGTTGAATTTGTGATCGAATTCTGTTCGTCTGCCCAATAATAGGGCAATTCCAATGAGTATAATAGATTGAATACAATATTAGGGATTTTTTTCAAAATCAATTTTTATTTTTATCACAAAATATATAAGAGTGTCACGCATTAGTCAAGTCAAGTATTACCGAAACTGGATCAGTGAAGGTTTCCGTCCATTTCAATCTTATTCTATTGTTAGCACGCGACTACAGCTCTTATAGATTACGATATGCTCACAGTAGGGACAATTTAGAGTCCCGCTGCCTTCAACGCACACTCAAACATCACACCTTAGAACCGGATCTCTGGAGACGTTGACATAATTGACTTTGTTTATTTATAATGCACTTCTTGTATTTTCGTATATTTTTCTGATTCGAAATATTGTGAGTTTTTTTTTGTACGTGGATAGTTTCGACGGTTAAGACTTCCGACGATTACGACTGAGGAATTTACTACGATTTTATTTAGTTTCTTTGTTATAATATCATATACAATATTTGTTTTACGTCATGACCTCAATGATTTCAGAGTTTCCAATCTACTTGACAGCAACCTGTTCGTTTCTTTGAGCAGAGCTACACTGCAAAAAAATATGACGATGATTAAAAATTTTAAATAACAATATTTGAATATATCCAAGAACACACACTTACTGAATTTTCACCTACAGACACTGTTATTAAACAAATAATAGATATATTTTTTATTTATTATCTTAGTTTAATAACCACAATTGAGTTTAAAAAACATCTACCGGTTTCGGAAAACACCTTTTCCTTCTTCAGGATATGTCCAAAACTAACTAAAAATATAGCATTGTTTTTCTATTTATCCAGAATCTATTTTTAAATTTTTAAAAATTTTTAAAAACAACAATTATTTAAAAAGTAAATTTAGTACCTAACTCAATTAAAGTAAGATAATAAATAAAAAATATGAATCTTAACCACCAAGTTAATATTGCTAATTTTAGCTAACGACTATTTTTTATTTATGGAAAAATATGGAAGTTTGGGTAATTTACCTGTCTTCGGGTGGCTTAAGTGATCACTTTATATAAATATAACGTTCACTATTCTCACCCATTAATCAATCAATTTTTGTATATATATATATATATATATATTTGGAAACATTCTTACCCATACTTCCATATATTAGCATTAAATATAATAAAATAGCTTCGTCTCTATGAGATATCTATTATTTGTTTAATACATATTATTGTTTGCAATTTTTTTTTTCTTCTATGTGTATTATTTATTCTTGATTCTATTTTAGATTCTTATTGACAACTTTATTCTTATTGACTATACTAAAGACATCTTCCTTTAACAATTTATTTGCATGTCAGTGTGATTACTGTTTTTTCCCAAAAAAAAAAAAATCGCCAAGAAATAATGCGTTTGTCTATATTATTCGACATGATTTGTGTCTATCTTGTACAGGTCTGCCGTCAATAATATAAGCATGAGCGTAACATGTGCGCTGGCAACAGGGGCAGTGGTAATTATTCGATCACTCCGGAAGTCGTTCCACACATTGTGCTACATGCAATTTACAATCGGCCGGCATTAAAACGTGATAGAAAAAATCCGATTAATCTTATTCGGTCAGTATGCCAAAAATCAATAAATCGCAAACTCATTCTCAGTCGACTCTAAAATTAGACGGCATGATCATATCTGAGACTTTTTGTTGCTGCAGAGTAGCGAATCGGTATTTTATAATAATTTTTTTTGGAAATACCATTTTATATAAAATTCAGATGTGCAATAATAATATTTTGTTTTGTGTATGATTCAATTGAAAATTATATTTAATTTCAAAATTTTAACGAATTATTTCTATCAATTTAGACACGTAACTGGTATGGTGGAACTATGTCATTCATTAAACATTCTGTTTAATATGAATGTTTAAAAAAAAAAATGTCAATTATACAATAGCTTTGTATTTAACCACCGTGAGTTATTTTTCTTCGTCAGGGTGATAAAAAAACTAAAACTACATGTCAAATTATTTTAATGTTTTGGATTTTTTTTAATATTTGTGTTTTAAACTAAATAATAAATTAAATATAATTAAATTAATCTCACGGTGGATAAATACAAAGTTGACACATAAAAATTTTTAACCGATATAAAATAATTAATAGTTTATAATAAAATAAACCAAGGTTTATTATAAATCTAAACAATTATTATTAATGGTGGTTGTGGACCGTTGTTCCTCGCTAAACAGAAGGTCGTGGTATAAAATGGATGTAATTTTACAAGAGTTACACGTTAAAGTTTCTCCCATGGTTTCATAAATCTGCCACTTTCACATTTTACTCACTTTTCATAGGTTATTTTTCCGTGTTTAATAAATTTTATGTAGAAGCTTACTCAAATATATTTAACTTAACCTTCAAGTGCACATGCATATCAAATTTTTAACTGAAAATATTAAGGGTGTATTACATTTCAGGGAAGTTATTTTCCTTACAAAGTTTAAATTTTACAGCCATTAAATATTACTATTATTTTATCAATCGATATTTTATTCTTTTTTTTTTTGTTAATACCTACATCTCTCCCAAACAGTTATTTTTTATAATTGACGCTAACGCCAACCAGTATTTTTTATTTTCACTGCTAATTATTATTAAATTATTTGTATATTTTTAAGAGTTTTTTCAATAATTAAATATTTCTTTCACTATGCCAGCTTTTCTGTAACACCTTTATATCACGATTTTCTTATTTACATGTTTCATTTTTATTATATGCAGCTATCGTGTGTTATTACACGTTGTGCAATTATCGAACCGTGGTTTTTTTTGCAATACTTTGTTCACAATGCAATAAGGTGTGTAACGATGATATAAAATAATATTCATATTATTTTTAGCGTAAGTCTTTCTCGGCTACGGCAAACGTCTCTTGGACGTATGATCTTTTGTAGCCTCTCGATTTTTTTTAAATATCATCCTTATCTTTGTTATTTAATATATAATTCTTTAATTTGTTATTAGTATAAAAAGCTGGTTGTACAGAATTTGGGATATTTACTTATCGCTTATACTTTTGTTTTTATCTATGCTTGTATTTTTAATTTTAGCATACATTGTTTCCTGAAGAATATACTATAGGTATCGAAATATTTTGTGTATTTTATGTTATTATTTATAACACAAAGTAATTTTGCTAATATTGAATAATAGATTAAATTGTTTATCGCTCTAATTAATTTTACAAAATACCTTTGTCGTGCTATCAAACCGCATTATTATTTTAAATACTACCCATTTCAAGAATCGTGTTATGTATCTCGTACTATTATAATTTTAGGTATTGTTTACGCTTTTATAAACACCCAGCGATAACACTTTTTAGAAAGTTTAATCCTTGGCGTTAGTAGTGATATTTTTTTTTAATTCTTACCAATGGATGTGCAGTGTGAGGAGAATGTAATTTCATCGTCTCGCTGTTTTCTGTATAACCTGCGAAGAGACGTGCCATTGCTACAGAATATAACTAAACGATGACAGTTATAAATAATAATTAGCTGCGTTTTTCGTATATCGTCAATTATATTGTCCTGTGCTAAAAAAATGTTTGAATGACTAGTTTTACTTTTATGTATTACTGATTGATAAAACTGACAGTACGGCTGATTGAAAACAGTAGTACAGCCAGCATCTATATTTCAATTTCTATAAAGGATAAAAGTATTTTTTGCGAGAGAGGCAAAATAAGTTTGGAAATGAATAACTTTTAAATATTCAATATTCTCATTTATAATGAGTATATACTTTTACGGAGTATCCAAATTACATTTATCGATCCGCCTGAAACCAAGAAAGTTTTGGTCCAAGAAATGTCCGAAGGAGATTGTAATCATCAACTATGATAAATACGGAGTTGATATTATTGCGATACATAATGAAGATATTTCATACATACTTTTAAAATTACATAATAAGAGACATTTTGTTTATTGTTTAAGAAGGAAGGAAAAATAAAATCAATTTAACGGTACCAACAATTCATGTCGTATATATAATATTTTAGCCCTTCCGGTATCGATGTAATATCGGTATTTAACTACCAAAGCTATGATAAACTTTACTTCATTTCCGTACGTATTATAATACATATTTATACACCACGTAAAAATAGTATTTACAGTGTACTCATTATGCACACGTTTGCACTATTATTGCGTGGAAACTTATCATATATTAACGGTGCATGTACGTGGATGAGACTTTGATCTCTCGTCTCAGAGAATTGTCGGTAAAGGTCGGTACGCTCTATCAATTGCTGCGCGTACAAAATACTGTAGAAATTAATCATAGTTCGTTCCGCGCTCAACTCTCTGCTGCCTTTACGAAACTTTCAAGAGTCTCCGAAACCCAACCGTGTACACGCGCCATTGGAGAGTAGATTCTGGTGGATTGTCAAATTATGATTTACGCTTATAGTGAGCATTTGTAAGCGGTTCGATGACTACATTTTTATTTTTACATTTAATAAATTATGTACGTGCTGTAATCAAAATATTGATAATGTTCTGTACAATTAATAAATAAATAGCAAAACCAAACAATCATAAATATTGATAGAAGATTTTATTGACATACATGTTTTTGTTGTAACAGGGGTGAATATATTATAATATAACATGATAAACATAAGATACAACTATATTGCAATTAAGTATATACTCATAGTTTGTTGTGTGGGGTGAAGTAGACTCCACCTCTGATATATGCAGCATTGTCCTGGCTACTTTGCTAGACTACCGTCTGTGATAAAGATTCGTCAGTAATAAAAATAAAATAAAAAATGTAGTGAGATTCTTGTAGAACTAGTGAATTGTTAGTATAGACACTGTATAATGATTATGTTAGTATATTGGATAGCGTTGCTTCTGATCGATTTCTACCCAATTGGATCATATATTGAGTCTATATTTGTATAATCTTAAAAGTGAACGATTTCCAGTTGTGGTGAGTGTGTTGTACAGTTTCGGAGCTGAGAACATGTAAAATCTTTGATAAAATATCGTTGTTGCTCTCGGAACTGGCGTGTAGATGTTCGTGTATTGTGTAGTGTATTCTGCTAGTAACTGTTTTCCCGAGCTCGGTTTATTCCGACTTGCTTGATCACCTGAAATAAGTTCATTATATTAACACAATACAATATTAGCATCACACGAGAATATACTTTTTCTTTCTTTCAAACAGTTCTTAAGATGCTCTCTACTCTTCCATGCTCTCCTCATACAGAAGAACTGTCAGCCATATCACAGGTACTACTTCCATGTTTGGTAGGCTGTAGTGAGTAATATAACTACATAGTATATAGAGTTGTCAATCTACAAATTATCTGTATTACTTTGGTAAATTCAAAATCTACTGTTATTTTTACTAGTGATTATTTTATATTATTTTTAACTTTGTAAGTGTGTGTTACAAGTTATAGTTAGATATTCATATTCAAATATAATTATTGCTATTATTTTATTTGCACCGTATTTACTTACACTCACTTTGCACCGTATTTGTATACGAGTCGTTTACTTCCAAACACCTCTATAATAAAAAATTAAAACAAATGTATAATTGAATGTAGTTTTACTATGGAAAATTATATTTACGATTGGTTCAAATACTGTACCAAAAATAATAATTTAAGTAATACAACAAAACAAAAACATGTTTAAGTTTCGCAATATTTGAATATGTCCAAGAATACATAATTATTGGATTTTTACCTACAAAGGCACTGTTATTAAATAAATATAAATATATCATAGAGAAAAGGTTACTTTTTATTGTATTTAATGGAAAATATATGGAAGTATTGTGTAATTACAGGGCTTACGACCTGTCTTCGGCTAGCTTAAGTGATCACTTTATATATATATATATATATATATATATATATATATATAACGTTCACATTTTCTAAATCTTCACATCTCTAAATCTTCACATTTATCAAATTTTTGAAAGTTGTATGGTGAACGTTATATATATAGTGATCACTTAAGCCAGTCGAAGACGGGTCGTAAGCCCTGTAATTACCCAATACTTCCATATATTTTCCATTAAATATAATGAAAAATAGTTTTGTCTATGAAATATCTGATATTTGTTTTATTTAAGTTTCGTGTCAAAACCCTCTATAATTGAGTACTTAACCTCCAAACGGCTCAATAATGAAACTGAACATTAGTTTTTAGTGGTATTCCACTGGCTTGTACCAAAAAAGGTCAAATAATGTGAGCGACAAACATCTAAAATACGCGTGTTAAGTTTCAAACACCTCTATAAATGATATAAAGTGGCAATAAATGTTGTAATTTCTCAAAATCGACAACATATTTGAAATTATTTTTTGCATTTCCTGTAGTATCTCTTCAAAATATCTATTGAAGAATTTAGATGAAAATTCTATTTTTAAACTTTTTTCGTAATTTCTGGGTTTCGTTAAAAATCCGTAATAGAGGGGGTTTGAAATAAAACGACTGTTAATTAGTTTTTCATTAATTAATGAGTTGCAAACATTTTCTTATCATTTTTATGGTTAATGTCCACACCGATACTTTTGTCTTCGTTGTTTTAGTATTGTATCTATTAAGAAGCAATTTTTTATTAGTCTGCAAGCACGAAGCGGGATATCACGATGTCAAGTTACTCTGAGCTGAACGCCGCAATGACATTTATGCATTAAAATCGACACTACTCAATTTGAGTGAAATTGATCGTTGTTTGCCCGCTACGCCATTTACCGTTAAACAGCAGCTGTCAAAGGCAGTTCCTGGCAGGTTTGCATCAGTTTGTGGCCGGTAATTTACTACATTTTCCTATGACAAATTTACATTACGTATCGCTCGTCGGCGATAATATCACGAATTTATTGTAGTCTTGGCCACTTTCTAGCAAGATTATTTTTGACATTTAAAATCATTTAAATATTTGATCTTGTCGTATTCTGAGATAAAAGACAAGAAAAAAATTAAATTTCAATATTGCAAAATGTTTTTTTTTTTTTTATGTTTCTAACTCTTAGGGTGGGTACGACGCTCTTCTTCCATTTTCTTTTAAGATTAATTATGCTATTTTAATAAAACATTGCTAATTATATATTTTCATGGTTTAAAATTTTTAATTCTTACTTACGCATTTTTGCACTATAAATGTTTAAAACCTCTTTCTTAATTGCTTAACTTCGTTTAATGCACCATACGTTTAACATTTATAATTCCATTGTTCAGTACCATTTATTGTGTAAAATTATTAAAGTTCAGCTGATATGTTTGTATATATCTTATGCTCAATAATTTTTAATTATGTACGATATTTTATATGTACTAGGTTATACTTTGTTGGGATACAGGTATGCTATTATGTACTTTATTAAAAAATGGCGAAAATCACGTAAACATTTGACTAAACCATAATATCTATCTATGTACTTTTTTATTTTATGATTTTATGTTTTCGTAAAATCAATTGATTATGGTTCATACGCACTTGCCGTTAATTACCAAACTTTCGTAAATTTTTTGTCGTACATAATACGTCTTCATAATATTTGTATTCAGTTCATTTAAATCTTGTCTTTTGACTCCATAAACTTAATTTAATCTCATTGGTTAAAAATATTTTTAACGAATAATTCCAACAATGTGTTTCGTCTAAGAATCAAGAACATAATCAGTTCAGAATAATAGCGCATCACATCATCACGGCTTCTGAAGACGAAACTTTATGTTGTCTCGAAACATCGTGTTTATATACGTACATACATATACGTACTAATTTTTTTGTTCGTAGCATAGTCGATAGTACGAGTATTAAGAAATGGTCGTTCAGATTGTTTAAACGTATGGAGTATGATATGTAAAGAAGCGAGTATATGAGGCGAGTGACAAAGACAATAAGAATAGAAACCGCGAAAAACCTGGCACGATCAGAAAGACCAAATGTTATAGGATGGCTTAGTCTAAAACTTCAACAAGCGACGAAGGAATGAAAGCGAACGAGTGTTATGCCAGGAAAGGCGTGGCATTCATTCATTTTTGTTACCTTAGTTACTCTTTTCGAAATCAGTGTATATTTTATCCACTGCGATGATTATGACTTAAACTGTGATTTTTTGAACTGAAAAACTTATCTTACTTGCTAATATATTTGCGCTGCACGGGTGGTAATCTCCCCTCCTACGTGCCCCCGCCCCTACATCGACCAGCACACCCGTAGATAGCCCTATCTAATCCGGCGTGAAAAGACACCCCTAGTAATTTCCGAATACTGTGTTGAACCTTTCGTTTCGATAAAAATGATCACACTTTTCATAAAAAATTAGGATAGTCTGTTTTATTTTTGGTCTTAAATTGAATAATTTAGAATCGTTAGAAATGGCTAAGCGTGTAAAATTATCGAAAATATTATAAATAACCAACTAAATTTAACCATTAGTCCTATCCATAATTTTTTTTAAATAATTTTGGATCATTAAATCAACTTTCACATCTTTCATCATCGTAACAATTTAAGGTACTAGATTTATTTTTTAATTAATTATAATTTTTTTTTAAATAAAACTTTAAATCGTAACATTTTGACACATTATTTTAGTTAGTTTTTTTTATCCCGATGAATGAAAAGGTATTTTTTCTTAAACCGATTGAATATAAATAACTCACAGCGGTTTATAAAACAAAGTTAATAAACTATTATTTATTAAAAAATGAACCACATTGTGTTGCATTAAATATTAAAAATAGATAATAGTTTAAATACTAATTAGAAAGATATACATGTAAAATCAATTTTATCGAAAAATATTGTTATTGCTGCTGCCGGGATTCGAACCTTAATCTGTTTCCAGTGCGGGGAAGGTGCATTAACCTTGACTGTGACTGTGCTACAGCAGATAGTACTTTTAATAACAAATTTTCGAACCCATATGTTACGCTTTTCAAATTAATACGTTTATATATGGCTTTTAAATAATGGAACGATAGATGTATTCATTTATTACATTTTTAATATTTAAAGCAGCACACTGTGGTTCATTTTTAATGTATGTATGTACAATATCACCTGTTATGCTGCCTGTAGTAAGAGAAACATTCACAATGTGTTAATTACATTTGACCGGTTTCAACGGATTCCGAAATAACTGAATAGTATTGTAATTATCTCTCTTAACTCCGACAGAAGCCGCTCGACGGCCACGCGTATCTTTACGAACGTATTTCGCGTTAAAAAATCTAGTTTCGCCGAGAGCTTTCTACGCCTAGCAATTTGGAAAATGTAAACTCGGTACTCATAGAGACGCTGCAATTAGTAGTTATTAATCGACTTAAGCATTTTATTTGCTCTTGGGGAAAAGAAAGTATAGGGAAACGTTTAGCTATCTGATATACTCGCCACTAAAGCTAGCAGGCGCGATGATACGAACACAACAAATATACGTTTGATATGTGCTTAGAATAGTACTTTAGGGAATTACACAGATGGGTTAACATATTTTAATATTGAAACAAATTGTGGAAACATCCGTTAAAAAATATACGATATAAATATAAGCTCTTTATTAATACAAGCTCGCTGCAAATTTAAAAAATGGGAATTATTTTTTCATAAAATTAATTATTAGTATTAATGTAAAATTTTATGTTAGTAATGTATAAATAATAAAGTGTATCACAAATACATATCAATGCATAACACAAAAACCATTCTAACACAAAAAAAATCAGGATTGTTTACTTATATGACAATCTGACACCACAGTCTATTGGGGTAATTTCAAGATGGTAGAGCACTTGCTTAGCATCTTAAATGTACCGGAATCGATACTCGGCACCTTCGAAATTGTTTTGATTTCAAAATGATTTTCTAGGCACTTGGTATCGATCTCGGTATGAGTAAAAGTGAAAATAAAACACAAAGTAAAAGTCAGAGTGATATATTTTTATTTAAGTATTCGTTGAAAAATATATTCTATGTTAAGAAAAGAAATAAACGTAGTAAAAATATTTGTATTTATCAAATTTGTATTAATATATTGTATACACGACTGTTTTTATCACTAGCAAATAAGCAAACTGCAGATTGTGGCCGCTGTGCGGGTATTGGTGACCGGTACGTAGTTAAGGTCTCATCAGTTGTCGCCGATTGCTTACTGCTAGGCTCTGCGAATGACTAGTGGCCGCGACGCGTCCATTGATGGCGGTGCGCAGTCATGGTCTCATCGGCAGTCGCCGATTGCTTGCTGCTAGGCCCTGTAGGGGAGTATTGTGGCCGCTACGCGGCCATTGCTGACTTGTACATTCTCATTATATTGGTTTAGATGAAATATAGATTCTACGGAAACCATGGGCCGCGTAGCAACTACTATCGCTTCGCCGTCACAATAGCCGCTTTCTGCTATTTGCACTAATAAAAAGCATTCGGCGATAGCATATAGCATTCTGTATTACTGTTCCTGGAATTGTACAAACGTTGTTTTTACGTATAAACTTTGAAATATATATATCCACTTATTGAAAAATACGAACTAAACATTCATATATCATAATTTGACAGTTCTATTATAGATAAGAAACTGTGACCACGGGGAGCGACGCGATATAACCATGAAATATTGATGAGACGCTCAATATATTTGCCTGTCGTAATAGGATTTCGTGGATATATATTTACGTACTGTTATTGAATATATAAAAGAGAAAACATTTAAATAATTTTAACGTAGATATATTAAAAATACGTTATTTTGTGCCATGATCGCGTCTCCCAGACTTGGCCATTTAAGCAAGCACTAAACAGTTATAATGACACCACTGAAGCCCGCATCAGGAAGTCATAGAAAGAGACAGGGAGACGTAATATTATTATGGATTATTGTCAACCACGACTAAAATCATTTTTCGAACATCAGTAACATTCAACTACGACTATCATTTAACTACGACGGTCAGATATTAAATACGACATGATGTGTCGTATTTAATATCTGACCGCGATAATAGGAAAGTTTGTTTATCTGAAATTATGCAGCGAACCGGTGTCTCCGCTGGGCACGACATCTAATTCTGGATATTGTCCGTTTGGATGTGTCAGACAAATGGAGAAAGTGTCTGAAGTTTCGTGTATAGTTCGTTAACTGCGTTTTGTAGATGTTTCACAACAGACAGTATGGACAAGCGGCGGTTTTTTTTCTAATCATGTGTTTATCTTGTTTACCAGCAAATAAAATTCTAACGGATTCTTGGAAATTTAATATGATTAAAAGGTTGGTTTACATGATTTCCAGATGACATTTTAGACTAACAGAATATTAAGGATATAATATCTTAATCTCAGCCTTGTCACGCATCCTCGTAACCTCAGGAGGTACTCTATTATGTCGCAGGACAACTACGCAGAAAGTTGGTTGCTATATCTTCAACTGCTGAACTTTAAGGTATCTACAACTGTTGGCTTTAGCTTTGGTCGTCTTTCATTTAGTTCAAATAGTATGAGGGTGGTATGTACGCCATGTAGTACTTTGAATGCCTTCGGGCACACCCTCTGAATTGTTTGCGAATGAATGAAGGCAGTCTATTAGAAAAGCTATTTCGTGTGGTTAAATTTTTAACACTTAAATCAACTTATTAGCTGTTTTATTAAAATAACTAGATGACTATTTTGATAAAGTTATTTTATTATAGGTTAATTTACATTTTTAAATTATATGAATCTGTTAAAAAAACATGTATATATAAATATATATATATAATAAAACATGCACGAATATATCAAACTAGTACATGATTTAATGTTGACAAGTGTGCGTGAAATTTTGCCCTCAATATTCGGAGAGTTGGCCAGTCAAGGCTGTACATCGCCCGGTCAGTCTTTTTATGTATCGTCCTTTGCGTGAGTTTCGAAAGCAAAAGTTCATCCGTGAACGTGTTCTGCCAAAAAAAAAAGATTTTTTATAAAAATATAATATCTGACATTTAACACAGTATCGTTAAGTATGTTTTACGCCTTCTTCCCGTCATCCAAAGTGCTAGAGTGCGTATCAGTAATTTGTCTCGTAAATCAAGTTTAACAACCTTATTCGAATTAAATGTGTATGCGCGAGCTGAACAACAATAAATCATAACATTTGTACGACGGTGCAGACAAATCTCTGCTCGTGATTTGTTACTTTTCCGCCTACGTACGTACTGCCTCAAATGCATTTCCAACCCGCTAAGAAGGCTTTTAAGTTGCATCAATAAAATATCATGTGGGTACTACAGAATTTATTCAAAACGTATTTATCGTTAACATTTTATATGTATATATATCCTAACATCATCGCACAGTTTGTACCCACTGTAGGAGAGTGTAGGCGGATTGTAAAATTATAATTCACGCACCTGGTGAACACTTACAAGTAATCACAGGCGTGCAGTGCATACAAGCAAAAAAGCTGTGCATTAATGAAAATTCTAGAAAACAAATTTAATTTAAATAATTCATAATATGGATTAATATAAACGGATAATATATTACAATTATGCTACCGCCATTTGTGTAACTTTAATTGCTTAGTTCTAAAAACTACCACGACAACCCTCCGATTTAGCCGTAGCGCTGTTGTCAACCCATGCGATATTAGCTATTCAAATTGCTATCTTCTGTTTTTAAACTAATGTTCTACTCAAGTCACAATTGGCTACCTACTGAATTGAAAATTCTTTTCGGTTAATCTCTTTTGTACGGAATCGTTGTTTATGCTGTTTTTAAAAAAATAACATTTGAACGGCTTACAACTGCGTGCAAATCATTGAAGTATCTACTTCCTCTTTTACAAATTCGAGAATTTACTATCTTTATGTTTTTAACGTGTTGTTTTCATGATCGTTCTTTGCGATCGAGGTTCGTTTGGTGCATGGATTTGTTTCTAATTTGGGAAAAATAAAATGGAATTGGCAGAATTATTTCCTTAACGTTAATCTTTAATAAAAATTATTATTTGCTTTAGTTATTATCAGACGGATTTACAAACAATAAAATAATCATGTTGTCATAAAAAGTGTTTTGAAAAACGTCCATACATTTTTTTATTGATTTTTATACGGGTAAGGAAAATATTACATTGCGTTAAAACATAAACTTATACCTGCTGCGCGCCACTGCTTATAGAAGGTTTGATGACCGTTTTATTATGTATGTTTTGTCAACAAATTTAATGTTCTGTATGATTAATAAACAAATGTAATATTGTATCTTGCACGTCGATTAATTAATTAATTAATCATTAAAAAAAATGTTTAGTATCATCTTCCATACGCCAATATGTATTTTAATAATATTATAATAATTACAATTTAGAGAGCGGAGAAGTTCTGTCTACACAGTAGAAACTAGTGTAGCAGACATGGCAACGAAAATAAATGTACACTGTGTCGCCAGAATCCTCACCAACGCTTATATCGATATCTAACGTCATTATTGCCTTTATTATACAAATTGTCTAATAAATAACAATAATTACTTATTAAGGAAAACACACATTCTTATTGTGAAGTTGTAATTATTCAGAACATAGGTCTGTGATATTTTAAATACTAAATTAATGTATTAATTATAAATATATACATATAAAATTAATTTTGTCGAAAAATATTGTTTTTGCGTCACCGGGATTCGAACCTGGAACTCTATTTCCAATCCGTGGAAGTGCACTACCATTGTGCTATAACGCCAGTATTTTTCTTGACAAATTTTCGAACCTATAGGTTCGAACATATATGTTACATTTTTCAAATTAATACACTTGTCGTTCCATTATTTGAAAGCCATCTACATTATTTTTACAGAATCTCAAATACCTTTACAACTTCACAATAAGAATGTGTTTTCCTTAATAATATATGTTGTATCAATGTGTCCAAAATTTAATAAAAATGAATTGATAATTCTGGCGTCTGTAGTCGGTTTACTTAAAGGTATTTGAGATTCTGTAAAAATAATGTAGATGGCTTTCAAATAATGGAACGACAGGTGTATTAATTTGAAAAATGTAACATATAGGTTCGAAAATTTGTCAAGAAAAATACTGGCGTTGTAGCACAATGGTAGTGCACTTCCCCGGATTGGAAATAGAAATCCAGGTTCAAATCCCGGTGACGCAAAAACAATATTTTTCGACAAAATTGATTTTATATGTATATATTTATAATTAATACATTAATTTAGTATTTAATAATTACTTATGTGTTTAATAATGTTCTCATATTATCACTTAAGTTTGCAGCCTGATTTACTATTAGTATAAGGCAAAACCTACCAACCTAACTATATATTTTTTACTTTTTTCTTAATAAAACACAATATATACGAAAAACGCATAAATATAATGTAATTTAATTTGGCGGTAGACATCAGCCTGGTAGGCAATTAAGTATTTTTTGCTTACATCTAAGTGCATGCGTCATAAACATTCTTAATTGATAAATTATAGAAACATCCAAAAATCTCAAAAAACTAAATTTTTTAGTCAGCAACCACGTGACTTCTTTACTATAATATATCACACCCACAGGTATTTAATGCAAAAAAAAAAACTTATTCAATCTAAAATATATTTATGTTTAAATTATCGAAATATTATTATTTATGCAGGTAGGTATAAATCGAAGTAAGTATCGGAAATAAATGGACATTTCCACGTTCGTTTAATAATAGTATTCATATCTGTTATGTTGGTCAAACGAATCAAATGTTGACAATAATATTAATCGTGTACAAGTTATTTTAAACAACTGTGTATTATAAAAAGCGCTAAAATTTATTTATATGTATGAAAGTTATGTTACCATTTTTCTAGTATTCAGTAATTCAGAATTATGTACTAGAGTCATTCATGATTAAACACATCTCTTTCATAATATTTAAAAAAAAAATTTCCATGTTATACAATAGATTAATTCCATACCGTATGGTAGGCACAAGAACAATATGATTCCAAATATAATTGTACGAACAAAACGTAAGGGCAATGATGCCCGTGAGCTACAATAGTAGTAGTAGTGTTACATACAAGACTATAACTGATAACTTTTGATAATCTTTTAATCGAAACTGTAATACCCCGCAATTATATTAAACTTTTCAATATACATGACCCCTTTCACGCGCCCACGACCCCAAAACATTTATATAATTTCGTATGGCTTCATAACATTTTTGTTACCGATAAAATCACATTTTTTAGGCTTCTTATTGCCAACTCAGATCTCCTTCCGGAAGGTGTACCGTGTGGGTACGTCCCGCGTGTACTTCGAGCCACACCCGAGCAAGATAATATATGCAACTTCTCACTTTTTCGTATTAATACTATTTCGAAGATTTCGACGAGTTTATGAGGGTGTGGGTGACCCGCGACATTCGTTTTCATGTTCAAGTTTCGCGATTATGTTTGGTTGATGATCCTTTTACTTCAAAATGTATTATTTATTAATATAAACAACCAAACTTATCCAGCATCAGCTGGATAAATTTAAGCGATTGTTAATAGCCTATGATTACCATAGTCTGCATTGTAAAATATTTTATTGTTATCCGTAAAATAACACTTAATCATGGGATGGTATCACCTAGCGGTCGTAAATGTATTTTTAATTCTGTGCGATGAGTAACGCTAATAAGATTTTAACCATAGGTATTTTTAAGCAGACATTTTGGATTTGAATAAACTTAAATGATTTATTTCACGTATTTGAAAAACAACACATGAGGTTGGTTGCGATTAAAATTACATCCAAAGAATACAAATTTGGTATCATAGTTCTTCTCAAACGGCCTCATGGTACTGCGAGGTCCATGACCGCAGTCATAACGGTGCGCCTTATATTCCTTGACATCGCCCCCATGATCCAGTCCGCCGGACACCCGTCTACCTCTTGCAAGGCTGTCTTGACATTATCCCCATCCTATGTCTCCGTCTTCCCCTCAGTCTCGATCTTATTGGCGATGTTGGCGGTACAGGAAAAGCGATACCTGATAAACATACGATGAACAACATATGGATTCCCAGACCACACAAGGTCAGCACAAATAATTAGTAAGGATAGAGCATAACTGTTCCGTTTTTGCATTTCTACTTAACTTGTAACAGTGTTCCGGTGACATTCACCTACATTACACGATGCAAACTACATTATGGCGAGAATAATGATCTCGCTATTCATTTACAGATATATTTATATTTTAGCAATATTTCAGTATGTTCAAGAACACACAATTACTTTTTACCTATAAAGGCACTGTTATTAAATAAATATCACATATCTTATAGAGACGAAGATATTTTATTATATTTTTTAAAGGAATGATATATAGAAATATGAAGGGTAATTACAGGGCTTACGACTTGTCTTCGGCTGGCTTAAGTGATCACTTTATATATATATATATATATAACGTTCACAAATTCTCACCCCTCAATCTCCATATTTAGAAAATTTTAGAAAATTCTGTGTTATTACATGGTCTCGCTTCGAGTACTACTACAATATCGCCATCTATCGACTAAATTTGATGATTCATTTTTCCTTGAAACAACATATTTATATGTCAACTCAACGAGAATCTGATTTTTGTTGAAAATTATTTAAAGCAATATTCTTTATCTGTACAATGTTTTTAACACATTATACTGGAACTAGAATACGCCTGAAAAATATATCCCCCATATTTATATATATCATTCCTTTAAAAAATATAATAAAATAGCTTCGTCTCTATGAGATATCTGATATTTATTTATTTTATATTTATATTTATTTATGTCATAAACATTCTCATTGATTTGTTATGCAAATGTCAATGTGATATGTTTATACATGTATGCAAAGTCAACCATTTTAGGGAAAGGATTTGTTTTGGCTGAAATTCATAAATTAACGGCTTAAAGCGGCCATACCAAAATGCTAATCTTTGAGCCTACCGTTGAAATTTATGCCTTATAATAATACCGAGCCATGTAAACACGAATACGTGCATGAGCCTCTCCTCTTTAGTCCTAGGTACTTTAATTACCGCTTCCGGAAGAGCTTAAATTTCAAACATTCCGCCTTAGGTCCAAATTTGGATCACGAAACGTCAGAAGTTTTGCTTAGTTCAGGGAGACTCGAGAACTCTCCCGGCCCGGGGCCATACTCAGATTTCGAAGAAATTCTCTGGGTCTCGCGTGAGTTCTCAATCTTCTGAGAACTATTAATACCTAATTTAACATTATTAAAGTATTAGTCGTTCATTATTTTATGTTTTAGAGATTACACAAATAATTAGCAGTTTTTTTTTTGCAGACCTTTATCAGATAGACATATATACTTTTACGAAGACGTATCAGTGTGCATTAAACCAAAACAAAAAGCTATTAGTGTTAAATACTAATTAAATATATTAATTAGAAAGATATACATGTAAAATCAATTTTATCGAAAAAATATTGTTGTTGCGCTACCGGGATTCAAACCTGAATCTCTTTCCAAATCAGGGAAGGTGCATTATCCAACTATGCTACGGCTACAGTACTTTTGACGACAAATTTTAGAACCTGCATGTTACTTTTTCAAATGAATACATGGAACGATAGATGTATTAATTTGAAAAAGTGTAACATATAGATTCGAAAATATGTTGTCAAAACTACTATCGCTGTTGCATGGTTAGATAATGCACCTTCCCCGGTTTTGAAAGAGATCCAGGTTCGAATCCCGGTAGCGCAACAATAATATTTTTCGATAAAATTGATTTTATATGTATATGTTTCTAATTAGTATTTTAAATATCACGCACCTATGTTCTGAATAATTACAACATCGCAATAAGAATGCGTTCTCCTTAATATTATTGTTAAGTGACTCTATTAGTATAGTTGAATCATATTAAGTTAATCCATTAAACATAAAGTGTTACAAATTAGAAAAGGGTGCATATTTAAAAGTGAAAAAATAATATATAAATACGTAATAATTATTGCAAGGCGAGGCGGTTCGTACGTTAGTACGACAGTTCACATAGATTTAAAGGTTACTGAATTAGTATCTTTGAATTAGGCAAAAGTATGCAAATATATGTATATATGAGTATTTCCATAAATTGCTTAGTTCGTTCACTTCATTGTTGGTAGTTTAGAAACTAAGTTGGAAATTCGTGTAGATAATGCAAATTACGAGTAATTCTTTTATAATAAAATATTGATTATTTCTTATATAATTCCCAATGTCCGTCTGTGTGTCCTATGTAGAGAAATTTGAACGAAAGTAGATGTATTATCTTGAGAGGCGGGTCAATTTTCTTTGAAATGTACGAATTCGGTGGATATGTAACCTTTTCGTTCTGAAGGTACATTTTTTATTGTCAGAAATCTAAAAATTACAATTGAAAAATAATATATTTCCGGTACGAATATTGTATAGTTAGGTAGGTAATTATTAAATAAAATTGACCACCTACATGACTTGTTGTTTTTAGAAATGTTCTTCTATTCATAAAGATCGTTTTTCAACGTTAAAACATCAAACTATTTTTTAAGACGTTGATTATTAAATAGTGTTTGCGGTTTTTAATTAATGTGGATATCTTAGAACGATTTAAATATGTACTAGTTTTTAAAATAATTTTACTGCATAATACATAGTTACGTGTGTATTATAATAATTGTTAACATTAAAAAAGGACACAATCGCTGCCATTTCCAATTAATGCGGACAATTTTCGGGAATATATAACTTGTATGTAGTTATTTATGTGTAATTTTTCTGGTTTAATTTTCTATTAGCACAGAACTTGTGGATCCCGCAGCGAGTCTGGTGAATTTTAACAATGTGCACATAATTAATTTGATCAACCTAACTTTCTATACGCGCCACACGAATCGTAATGACGTAACGTAACCACATTACTCACATTTATTCAATTGATACTTAACCTCGAGTTTGCGGGAAACTCGCGTTTTTCGCATTTCAATCCGATAACAATGTAACTTGTTGCCAACTGGCTATTACGTCAGTCTCACGTGTATCCCACATTGCGAACGCGGCCATTCCCGATTTTTATATTTGTATTTCTTGCGATATTTTCGAAATGTCTCGTTCTTACACAGGCTGACCGTTTTCTTGAGTTTTGTTTTTTTTGAGGAACAGACGCTACTATTTTAAAAATTAATTACCTGGACTTTTTTGTCAGAATCGCAACTGAAATAACCTCAAAATGGAATTTGCATTTTTGTACAACGAGTGACGAGATGACGTGCGTTTGGATTTATTTGTAGTTTGGTCATAGATAAGGGAGTTGGTTTGGAACTTTGAATGAAATATGTCCCAACATATACACGTACATATGGATAACAAATACATTCAACTCTCCACATTATATTAAATTAGCCAACAATATCTCAGTGATATACCACTAAGATGTAGTTTTACGCTTGTGAAGAGCTTACTTTGTGGAAGAAAAGTGTTAACAGGTCACGGAAGAAGTGTAAACAAGGGTCACATTGAAACAACCAGAATTTCGATTCTTTCTCAATTGAACTACAGATGCGATTTGACAACTGAAGGGTCTTAATACAGTTTATAAGCATAAATGTTCCCCATGGAATCATTACATCATACAGTAGATATGCTCGTCTACTATCCCTTTTTTGGGAGTGTTTTGATGACTCGATCCCTGAGTGTCTGCCTTGAACTACTGTACTTTCATTTACCATGTATTTGTATCTCTCTGTCTTATGCTGGATCTTATGTAATTGCATATGTATTACTATGTATTTTGTAAATTTAGTGAAAACTCTGTTTTATTCCACTACACTCTTCATTGTGTTAAATGATATAACGTTTTCGGGAACATCTTCCCATTATCAATATTATAATTCAACTAAAAGAATAATAAAATAAAAATACCTCAAGAAGAAAATAAAAAAAGCAGAGTTGAGTTGCAAGGATTGTGACGAACTATAATATTGATAATGGGAAGATGTTCCCGAAAACATTACATCATTTAACACAATGATAAGTGTAGTGGAATAAAACAGAGTTTTGACTCAATTTACAAAATAATCATGGAATTCCACAAAGTTTCATCAAAAACCTTTGAATAGTTACTATATATTTTTTCTCTTCTCCTTTGCTTTATGTAATATGATATTTATGTTTTCTTTTTTAAATATATTTTAGTTTTATTACCTTCGATAGTGGGACCGACAAGGGAGCTCTGGCTCTAAACCGGTCTCGGGTCAGGGTGCCATCCCCCTTCCAGCTGTTCTCTTTAAAAAAAAAATCGATATACTCAATTCCGGGTTATGTATGGGGTAAACAAACAAGGTAATCAATTTAATGATATCAAGTAAGTGTTGTTTCAATGCACATCCGTTTACAAAGAACATAAATTGACAAAATAAAATAATTTGGGTACGTTTTTAAATATAGACACGGAAACAGTTACAAAAATAAAACTATTAAAAATAATGGTTCCAAATCGGTTAGGTTTGATAAACTAAAACATAGTCTCTCTTTGTTTCATATAGGAGATGGTGAATCTCCACTTCGATGATGTGGCGTATCAATACGTCAAATCCTTTAAATACTACTACATAAAAATTGTTTTATGAATGTTGCATATATGTAACTGGATTTCGCTACGTAAAAAGTAGAACACTGAACAGTAGTAAAGTTAAAAAGCAATATTCAAACTGCGTGATGTTTTGCGGAACAATGAACTTAATTAAAGGACTGTCCCGCAAAGTGGGAGACTAATGGTCAGCCTATTGTTACACACCAACAATGTTCGGTATATTTATTACACAACATCGAAGATATTCATAAAAGAAAATGTTTATTTCCGAACTGTACTTACACTTTTCTTAATCTCGTTAACAGACAAATATTGTCGATACCGTGCCTGTCGTCTGACTTTCTCTCTCCGATATTAATTAAATTAATGCTATGCCAATATCACAATAATAATTTTACGTTATAACGATACCAGTCCCAGCGTCGTTTCGAATACCATTTTTAAATTATCGGCATAGCGTCTGAGAAAGTTTCCATTGTGATCGATCCGTCGTTGGGCCGATTGTCACATAGATTATACAAATTTCATTCCGTAGATAAAAATATACTTGAACCGCGTTATTATATAAAACAATGATAGCTTGAAATAGCGTTTTCGTTGCGCTGTGCTCGTTCGGTACATTACTGACATTAGCGAGCCGTTAACGTGCCGAAATGATAGTGTGCTGGTGTCCACCCGTTCATGAAAGTTTGAGCTTGTTTATACGGACCACCGCCGATAACGACTTCCATTGATTTGCATGCAACAAAATAATTAAAATGCTCGTGAACATTTAACGTAAATAAGAGTATATAACTATGCTTCTATAGTGTGCTCATGGTCTACATTTGTGCTCTACTAGTCTTATAAATGTCACCAATACAGATGGAACTGGAACATAATGTTTACAGAGTATAACAGACCTCACCCGCAATATTTTACTGGTGAATACCTGATTAAATTATTATTTTTTTGCTTGTAATGATTTTTACAAAATCGTGTTGAGCTTTTTTTTTCAATAAAAAAATAGAAATGTTTACTCGGAATACCAGTTACATCAATATTCTTACTATTTTCGAACTAAGCTATATGCTTGTGTTATGAAAATAGGATTAACTGGAACGAGGTTCGATCCCCGACCACTAGATCACTATGTGAGTATCGTAACCACTAGATCACAGCAAATCACGCTTTAAGTCTGCGTATTTCCATTATTATTTTATATCTGCTTCAGGCCCTAAATCATCAACAAATAGTCGATGACCTTTTATTTTTTATATTTAATATAAAATATTTCAATTAATAGAAATAATCACTTAACTACGACATTTGAAAGCATGAGCACGAGAAGACGTATGAAGGTGGATGAGGGAAGAGTGGTACGCCAGGACAGAAGAGTATGGCGTTCTATCATCTCTGCCTACCCCTACAGTAAGCGGTGTAATATTAAGTTAGATGCCTTATTTTTGATTTCCACACAATCGCCAATCTACAAATCCCATACCTACAACTAACTAACTAACTTACCATCACGCCGTTCGATAGCTGGAGAGAGGGTAGACCGCCACACTCTTCTATCCCGGCACATAATTCTCGCCTCTTTCTTCATTTATACATCTTCTCGAGCTCGTCGATTATTGAGGCATCTAACAGGACCGTCTTTCAGTGTGTGTATATATATATATGTCATATATCCTTACTATTCTCTCCTCATTAATCCATTCCATGTGACAAAACCAACTACGCGATCTTTTTTAAATCTTATCCACTACACAACATTATAAAACTTGCTGGGGTATACGCAATGATTTCCTATTTTGTGTTTATGCTAATTAATTTGACTAAATGTTGTGTATTTAATTTGTGGATATCCAAAAATAATAAATTGTTCACCGCACCCCGAGGGAAGGTACTCCGCCTTATCAAAATAATTAACTTATCCCCTACCGCTTTGTGCGTACGCATATTAATTGGATAATCCCTCTGTTATTATATATTTCGGTCACGTATGTTTTATGTTGTTTGTTCACAAAATGTATGCAATACAGCGGTCTCCTGAAGAGCCTCGGGCTTAATAAAACTTAAAAATAAAAATTTTGAATTCAGTAAAAATTAACAACACAAATAATAACCAATTTTATTGTTATTGTAAATTGTATTCGTATATAATTAAAACGAAATCTATTTGATCCTTATCGACGTGCGTTATAAATTATGTGGTTGCAGCTAATAAATAACTCTTAGTTTTTGCTGAAGCAACGAATAGTCCTCTGCCCACGAAAACTTTGGTATGACTCATCTCTTAATATATTCAACGGTCATAATTACCAATGTCTGTCGTGGCTGGTTACT
This sequence comes from Eubasilissa regina, assembly GCA_022840565.1. Lineage (NCBI taxonomy): Eukaryota > Metazoa > Arthropoda > Insecta > Trichoptera > Phryganeidae > Eubasilissa > Eubasilissa regina. The sequence continues at coordinate 2,101,055 of JAINEB010000002.1, read as the reverse complement.
TAGCAAAATTGTATAAATATATTTTGTGAAAAAGTAACACACCTCTATCTTCTATTTTACGCATATATTTGAAGATGATAATTATTATTTTTTATTTATTAACTTTGTTTTATTAACCACTGAATTGAGTTTAAATACATCTACCGGTTTCGAAAAATTAAATAATTTGGAATCGTTGGAGATAAATAAAGCATGTAAAACTAATCAGGAAATTGTAAACAGCCAACTAAATTTAACTACGAGTCCCGTTCTAAAATTTTTTCCTAAAAATTATTCGACTAAATTTGTATTGAGCAGCAATTCGAGTTAGGTACTAAATTTATTTTTTAAATAATTGTTTTTTTTTTAAATTTTAAAAATAGATTCTGGTGAAGAAACAATGATATATATTTTTAGTTAGTTATGACATCCTGAAGAAGAAAATAGTATTTTTCGAAAGCAGTAGATGTATTTAAACTCAATTCAGTGGTTAATAAAACAAAGATAATAAATAAAAAATATTAATTTTAACCACAAAATTAATATTGCTAATTTTAAAAGTATGATAATTATTATTTAGCGTTATTAACGCTATCGCTGGCTAACGTCAACGTCTTAACGTATATGTACTTTCGATGTATATTTTATTGTTATTAATTAATACCTATTAATTGTGCTGACGGGAGAACACGAGGTTTGGTCGTTTATTTTTATCACCTAACCTTTCTATAGATTTTATTTACGTAACCATTATTAACTTTTTTTAATCAGCCCGACTCTCGTGCGCCAGTTAAGGACTCGTTATAAAGTTGAAATTGAGTTTTCTTGATGATGTGAATAATATAACACTGTTCCGTGCCAAGCGTGGGTTATACTCTATGACGTAATGGAACATCAGCGGAGCTGGAGAGTCCGCCGTTTTCCACTTTCCATATCCGTTTACAATCCGCTTAATAAATAATTTTACTATTAAGTTTTATACGCCTATAAACAGTGTCAACATTTATCAGCGACATGAAAATTTCTAGTAAATTTGCTAGCTAACTGATTGCCATTCTTGCTGTAAGTTGATTAAGATGTTACTTGCCCTTGGTTACATACACAATCAAAAGGTTCACGGGTGTGGGAAAAGTGTATGATAAAATGTGCTATTTCAAATGTACTTAGTCAAGTTTAAACATTTTTATTTTTTATTAAGGAGAACACATTCTCATTGTGAAGTTGTAATTATTCAGAACATAGGTCTGTGATGTTTTGTATTATGATATTTAAATAATGGAACCGATAGATGTATTAATTTGAAAAAGTGTAACTTATAGGTTCGAAAATTTGTCGTCAAAAATAATGTCGCTGTAGTATATATATTGTTGGATAACGCACCTTTCCCGGTTTAGAAAGATATCCAGGTTCGAATCTCGGTAGCGCAATAACAATATTTTTTAATAAATTGGTCTTATATGTATATATCTTTATAATTAATACATTTATTGAATGAGATTGGTGAGAGAGAATCTCGTGCTTTAATTAGCTTAAATGTAAATAATAAATTATGGAATAGGGAGGAGTAAAACTCATGCTCGATGGTAGTTTTCTATATATGTATAACAAGTAGAGAATCCAATCCCAAGATCCTGGACCAGTTTTGTATTCCAGTTAGTGGGCCGGTTGTGATTAGTTTGTATAATCCGGACACTTTAAAGATTGAATTTTTTCGTCAAATACGTCCGATGTTTTGACAATATGTAGAATGTCGAGTTGATCTGTGTATAGTTAATGCAAAAAAACAAGGCTAACTTTGATATCTCCGGTGCACCTGTACTTGCCATTTGGAAGCCGCCTCCCCTACACCCCGGTTCTTCCGAAAATATCGACACAGGTACTTGCGAATAGTGTCTGTTCATCAAACTTCACGTATGATAAAAAAAGGAATGAATTTGTTTGAAAACGGAGACTCGCGAGACACCTAGAACTGGTATACAAGTATCTTATGACAATACATCTAACTAGTGGTGGTTTAGCAGTAAGTCGCTCGGGTGCCAAAATTATATCAAGACTAAATGATGCTGACACATTATTCATGATTTTGAAATTATTTCACATTATATGTTTTATTTGTCAATTTTGCATTATTTTTTGTTCAAAGATTTCTTACATAAATTACAGATAATTGTTATTTATGGCATTTTTTAATCCTGGAATCGTCAGAAAAGAAACCTGAAATCTCAGGATTGCAATTTTGGTTCGGGATTAGATTCACTAATATATGTATTTAAAATCAGACGTTACCCCGCTTTTGTCAATTCTTATTATTTTATTTATTATAATATTTTCTTTCTTCCTTCCTCAGTACATAAATGCTTCAAATATGCGATTTGGTTATGTCCATACTATAGATCTGGCTCCTCTTCAGAGCTGATTTGACGACCACAAACCAGAGTGCAAACTTGTTATTCGAACACGTTCAACTTTCTACATGCCGACCACAATATTTGTCGTTTGGGCCTACCCGATGGGCAAGGAGGAACTCGGCTTGTATACAAACATTTATCGAAATATAATAATTAAATTCATTTTGTACGTCATTATGTTTTACATACCATTATATATTTAATCGCAAGGAAACGCCACAAAGTCGATCATGAGAACAAAAAATCTCCCGTGTTGTAATTATTTTCAAATACATTATGTGTTTGTCTTTTTGTAGAGCATTCCGAATTAGTAATCTATACATTATTATAATCAAGTAATATAATAAGTACATCGGTTAGTTTGCGCCTCTAATTCAGATGTGTGTTAAAAATAAATTACGAATAGTCAGTACGTATATAAGCACTGGTTAATTCCATCTATATTATTATTTTCTTCTCATAGAATGAACCATTATGTATTGAAATTATACTATTGTGAGTAGTTTCTGATTTTTTGTGATATACCTATGGTGCACCTATTATGAAACAATTATTCTGGTGGATGAATTTTGGAAAACAATATTTTATTTTTTAAATTTTCCCTCTATAGTATTTTAATTTACGAACGGCATTTTAATTTTTCCGTGTTTTTGAATATATGTTTCGCGTCTAATTTGTCCTCTATTTTTATCATTAATTATAAATCTTTAATTCTGAAAATTATCATAAATAATCTTTTATTAATCTCTGTTGTGCATTTTTATTGATACTCTCGCTGATGCATCATTCTTGTCAAAAATTTGATACGCCTAATCGGTTGTGAATAGATAAATTGCCACTCTCGTCTTTCTGATTGCGCGCGTGTGTATGTGTATGTATGTGATTTGTATTCGATGGTATCGGTGATTGAAAACTGTTCCTGTGATCACCGTGTTGCGATAATATCACAAACGAAATAAATGATCAAAAAATTGTTGAAACTATTTTATTTCATTCTTATACCGTTCATTTTGTGATCTATTTAAAAGAAATTCTATTCTTCAAATATTAAAAGAAAAATATCATTTTATCACTGAAAATCGTACTAGGTTTAAATTTGTATTTTCATCACTAAAAAAAACCAACACAACATTTGCACAACACCACTATACGCACCTAGGAAAAAAATATTTACCAGCTTACCCGAAAACATCAGGAAGATTAATGTAATAAAGAAATAATCTTTAAAGATAAAAGTGTACCCCGAAACTTATAATATCTTTATATCGTTGCTATTAGTTTATTATAAGCTAGTTATTAATATGTAATCGTCTGCTCTGCACAAATATATGCTTTTTAGAGAAGTGTAGAACAAAAAAGATAAATTGTAATAATTATTGTATTGTATCATTAATGAATAATAAAAAAAATTGCATAAAAATCATATTAAATTTATAATTTCCTAATATTAATGATTTAATACAATAAATGATGAACTTACTCGTATTTTATGTGGACAACATTTTTAGACAAGAATCACGATTTTTTTCAGATAATTTAATACCGTAGTGTTAGAGATAACTAACAGTTCGCGATTTCGCTAATCAACACAATTTCGCTAATCAACAATACCAATCTCCAATAATTTTAATATATCACATAATTCCAGTTAAGAGGAGTATGGTTTTTATAAAATATTTATAACTCTTCTTATTATTTATAACATGAATTTAAATTTTAAATTTAAATTGTAAATTATAAATTGTAAGCTGATTGCCTTAAGGCAAGAACAATTTGATTAGGCAAACAGAACCATTCATAATGTAAAAAAAACAAATTAAATTATCTCAAATCCACATATATTTTTCTTTTAGTTTTTTTTCTAACTTATAAATAATATTTTCTTGTGACAAATAGATGATTAGATTAGATCACGGAAGAGGTGGGCTGACAGTGGGGAAGATGACTGGAGCAGGATGGGAGATTCCGAGAAGTCGAGAAGAATGGCTAGGGATGGGAGTCGGGGGAGGCCATATCCCACCCACATTCATGCAGTGCCACGGAAGAATGAGACAAATAAATTATTAACAGAAGTAAACTTACTCATAATAAGTTAAAAAACATAGATAATAATATATCTTTAAATACTACATCAATATTGTAATAAGTATATCAAAATATAGAAATATTCAAAATTGGAGAAAACTGATGCAAAAATTATAATGGTTAGTAACTAAGGAGTGCACTTTCACTCCCCAAATGGCAACCGATCGCTATTTTCTATGGGAAGGGTATAATACACAATGTACATTTAAAATATGTATACCTAAATACAGTGAAATTTCGATCGATCGTTCCTCGAATAATCGTTTTCCCGCATGTATTATATATTTATTTCAGTCCCGAATTAATTTCATTAAAACACCCAAAAATAGATCGTTCCTCTATATATAATTTTATCGCATTAATTGTTTAAATTACGCAGTATATTTCGTATCTAAACGCTTAATTTAGATTAACGGCTCTCGTAAACAATGAGCGGAACATTCGAGAAAGATAGAATTCTGCTGCTGAAGTTTTTTTTTTTTTAAATGTTTTTGTGCAACTTTCTAATTTTATTTTTAATTAAACCCGTTCATCTTTCTAGAATATATCTTAAATCTAGAATACGTATTAAACATTTAAGTATGCAAAATGTAACTTTTTTCTATATTCCCGCATTCATAGTTTATTTCAATAGGTCCCTTCAAAAACGATAGATACAGGTTTCGCTGTATGTATTAAATCGTTGTGTGTGAGGAAATTGTAATTAAATTAGAAAACATTAATGGCACGACGGGTTACAACACTAATATAATATTATATTATATTATGAATATCCGGTCAATATAAATAGAAATGACGGGCCAGCGATTGTAATCGTCTCGCTATCTGCAGTCATCATTGGAAGTGAAGCGCCCAGTCGCTCACAACTCGAGCAATGACACGACCAGCCGTGTCTTCGACCGAGTCAGCACTTCATCATTTCACAAATGAACACATCACACAGCGACGCGATGATGGAACGTGTAATAGATTTTGAAACGTCTGCCAATGAGGTCAAATCCACGCGGCGCAATCACTGACAAAACAGCACAGTAGAACTTGGCGTGCTCTTAAATTTTTTACTTGTTTTAAAAGGTGCCAGGACTATTGACATGGACCTCTGAGAAAGTATCTTGTTTCATTTCTCCCAATTTTTCGACGCTCTGATGGGAAGATTACAGATAAATAAATATAATTCGTCTGCTTGTTATGACAGTTATAAAATACTGTTTGCAAATTGCAAATTATGTTGTTATGTTATTTCAAAAATGATAAACATTATAGACCAGTTTAAAATGTAAACGATTTATTTTTAATATCTACACGAAATGTTTATGAAATAGGTTCATATATAATATTATACCACAACAACCATGCCTATGATATATCCCCCCCCCCCCCTGGATACAGAATTCTTCGACATTTTTCGCCACTGCTATTGGTGGAATGACAATCGGACAGAAATGGCCATTAGCAGTACAACATAAACACTAAAACTAGTGCTTCTCAACACCATTACGCCTGTCAAGGTGTAAATGTTTTTAATGCCCTCACAAATCACAAATTAAACATGTTTATGTATTTAATAAATTAATTCTATATTTATATTTTACTTCTATACATACCTTTATATTATTTTAAAATTTAAATACTCTCCAATTCAAACATGAGAATTGATTTCTCTATTGAGTAGGGTAATTTTGTATAAAAAGAATTATAATTATTTAAGTTATTTTTATACAATATATGTATAATAAAATAAATGTAAAATAAATTTAAATAGAAAAAACAAGACGACGCGACGTGTATTTGGCTCAGCTTGATCGACTTTTTACTGCCATTCAAAGAAAAGACATCGCAAAGATAAATCTAATCGTTTTCCACTTCGATAACGCTCGCCCCCATGTCGAACGCCGTGTGATCGAATCCATCGTTAGCAAGAGATGGACTTCCCCATCCGCCCTACTCTCCCACCGAGGCCCCCGCGGACTACCGCATCAACTGCTCTCTGAAAAATTGGCAGGTTGGCCAAGTCTATAATGATTTGGAGAAGTTGATGGAGGGTGTCAAATCGTGGATTGCCTCAAAAAACAGTGCTTCCTTTGCCCGTGAAATCGACCGTCTTTCAAGCAAATGGGAGCAGTAATTGACGTAGATGCTGACTACGCCCCCGAATGATAAATTGTACATAATATGTTTTGAGTTTGTTTCTGTTATTGTTATAGTTGTATTACAATGTATTTTTTAAAAAACAACGGATAATTATGCATCACCCTAATATTTTATTTTCGCAACATAAAATAAAAATTCAAAAAATAAAATTTTAAATATAAATCAGATGTTTTGTATAAAACGTTATACATTTATTTTATGTATTAATAATTTTGCTATAAAATGTTATACACCATTTTCGTGCTGCTTTGTTAACGCAGTTTCGTGACACATTTTACCCAGAAAACCTCCGGAAAAAAATCGCTGCTTAACACAATCGCTACATTTCAAGATACATTAATTTGGTTGTTTTAAATCAAATAAATATAAAATGTTTAAAATTACGTTATAAGAAAAATGAAATGGTTTTTATTCATATAAAAGTGAAATAATTTAAAAATTTGTCTGTTTAAAGTCGACTAGTCCATAAAATGAAAATGTTTCGAAGAAAAACGTAATTTGTAATGTATTATTTTTTTCAATTTATACAAATATTAGACAACTTAAAATTGTGCTATATCACTAGGAATTGTGCAAATCTTTTTTAAACTATTATTTTTAAAAAACTTACTTGTTTGCAGTTAGCTTTACACGAAAATTATATTTAACATGTGTGTATGTGTTTGTGTATTGGTATCATATTAAAGGATTCAGGCGAACACCGTGTGAACTCGCGGCCTGCCTCTGCACAGATAGAAGGCGCCCTCTTATCACCGGCGGCCCGGGCCGAGCATATTCTCACTCTCGCTCGCTGTTTACAATTCGAGGCGTGTTTAGTGTGACTACTAAACTCTCTAAATCAAAAGCTGTCCAATGAAACTGCCTCGAGAATATGATAACAGTAATTTATGGTTTGGTTGGTTTCGATTTCCTATCCGCAATATTTGTTATTGTATCACATGATTGATCGACATGTTTTTAATAAAAAATAGTAATTATAATATTTATATATATATATATATATTTTTTTTTTACAACTTCGTATTATTCGAGTATTATTATCGTAGGTACCGCCTGCTAAATCAGTTTAATTTACAAACAGTCGTATTACTTTACCATCTGATGGTACAAAGTTGAGCTGAACGCGAATTCCGTTTAACTATACCAAACACTGAGCAATTTGTCATCGAAATTTGTTTTGAAAAGTAGATAAAGTTCAATATATATATATATATTTAAATATATTGAACTATTTTTAGTATTCGTGGTTTTGAAAGTAAGAATCGTTTTAGGTAGATTTCGGTAGATAGATAGAATATTAACTGTAACAGATGGCCTTACGATACAATTTCCGAAAAATATATATATTCTTAAATATATTGAACTATTTTTAGTATTCGTGGTTTTGAAAGTAAGAATCGTTTTAAGTAGATTTCGGTAGATAGATAGAATATTAACTGTAACAGATGGCCTTACGATACAATTTCCGAAAAAGTTCGATGCTTTTATTCGATCATAACTCTCGTAGTTCTTTGCTGATTTTAATAAAACTTTACTAAAAAAATTATCTGGTAGATATTTCGGTTAAGTTCATTAAGTACCCTGATCTGCCATGTTGTTTACAAATGGTGGCTGTTCAGAGCTATTCTACAGAAGAAATTAAATACATGAAAGCTTGAATCATATATATTTTCCTTATTATTATAGATAAATATTCGTCATCGTAATTGCAGTTAAGTTTTCGTATTCTGGTTATAATTTAATAATAGTCATTAGTTTAGTATTCTCCGAGATTCAAATATTGTGAGCTCACAACCCTTCGCCGAATTATTTATATATAAGTATAGTAATATCGAATGATTCATGGTACTGTATAATCTGCCTGAGACCATTAAAATATTGTCTCCGTAGATAAATTGGTGCGTCATCTAATTTATTTACATTTTGCGATTGTAAATATGGTTGCTTTGCAAGAAATTTTACCTAATGTATTCTGTATTAAAGCTGTTCTCAACCTTTTATACGCTGTGAAACCTCTATCTATCGTTTTTGAAGGGACCTATTGAAATAAACTAATAATGCGGGAATAAAGTAAAAAGTTACATTTTTCACGCTTAAATGTTTAATTCATATTCTAAAAACGATACATATTTCACATGTAAATGAACGTGTTTAAATAAAAATAAAGTTAGAAAGCTGTACAGAAACAAAAGAATAATTAATTAAACTTTGTATTGTATATTAAGCGGCAATCAGTAGCAGCATTCTCTCTCGCTCTTTCTTTCTCTCTGAATGTTTCGCTCATTGTTTACGAGTGCCGTTAATTGAAACCAAGCATTTAGCTACGAAGTATGGTGCATAATTTAAACGATTAATGCGGTAAAATGATGCGTAGAAGAACAATCCATGCGATCTATTTTTAGGTGTTTTGTATGAAATTAATTCGGGACTGGAATAAATAAACGATACGTGCGGGAAAACGATTATTCGAGGAACGGTCGATCTAGATTTCACTGTTCATACACTTATAACGAAGCATCAGGGTAATGTACCTCCCACCCCACAGAATCAATTAATTTACTTTTTAACTTAATTTACGTTAAGCCAGAATTTTCAGAATAAAATAGACCAATAGAGATTTAAATAAAAAATATAGTCAACCGGTAATTTATATAAAGAATATAAACAATTTACACCTCATTTGTAATATTTCATAATGCGATAGCTGGAGCTGGATGGAATGTGAAAATTCGATCTCTCCTTCAATAATTGTAATAAGTTTTAATCCAAAATTGGGCTCAATGTATAATTATAATAGTATGGTGCAGTGTGTATACATGTGTAACCTATTTTTAATTATTCACATAGCGAAGAGCCTAACTATGCACATATCAACATAAACGAATGTCAGGTAAGTACAAATTTCCCGACTAAAATAAATTCTTACCACCAGCGGTAAGAACAATTTAAGAGACTATTTATGAGAACTGTTAAGGAATACACTACCTTTTAATATTTGATTAAGGCGCGACTTTCAACAATAATTCAAATTTTTGCGTTTTTTACGAAAATGTGGGTTATTATTATTCAGAATTTATACACTAGATTTAACTTTTTTTTAAATTATTATTTAGATACGACCTTTACACTTAATTAAAACTAATAAATTGAATGTTATTTGCTATAATTAAGAAAATACAACATGTGTACCACTACATTGTCTTAATATAGCATAAACTAATTTATTTTCTCATAATCTTGAAGTCAAGACTATGAAGACAAATTTCGATCGGGACGAATTAATAAAATGTTAAAAATTAATACAGTCATAACCATTCAATTTTCTGGACATATTATGAACTTTCGACGTTTTTAAAATAGTTTGTTTTAGTGAAAACATACGTTTTTAAATAATATATTATATTTACTCACATATTTGAGGCTTTAACTACTATTTAAAACCAAGCTTCATATCAAAAACATAGTAATTAGTTTTTAAATAATATATTTTCAGTCTTATCAAAGACGATAATTTTAATTGTCCATCGAACTTCTATACGTCGGTCTATTTTCTTTAAAAATGACGTAAATATATGTTTTAATGCATATTTTATCCAAAATATGAATTAATATTGAACTTATTCACAACAATAGTAGCAAATTTCATAAATTTGAATTTCACCTTGTGGTGTGGGTAAATATTCTTAAGCCGGCCATACACGCAACGGTATACCGAAGCTCAACTTTGGCCATACACGCAGCGGGGAACTTGTGACAATCTCTGTGTCAACCATGGCATCGGTACAGCACAACTGCGACGATACGGTAGCGCTAATAGGTCTTCTCGTCATCTTACGAAAGAAAGAAAGAAAGCCGCGACAAAAGTGATGTAAAGAATGTTGTTAAAAGGAAGCTAAGTCAGTCAGGTCAATTTATGTAGAGCCTCAAGATTACTGGATTAAAGGATTAAAGGAAGATTAAAGGAATTAATGTGGAGCCTCAAGATTACTGTCATTATTTATACAATTCAATAAAATTTTCCACAATTACGCTGCGCTTGTGAGACGCCATTTTTTTGAACTACGCAACGCGACCTTTCCCTTCGCGTTGGACGGAACAGTTGAGACCTGCGCCCTGGAGTATCAGAAACGCTCAGGTTTACCCGAAGTTACCATTTAGCCGCAAGTAGAAAATATGAATTTTCAATTATTGTCAGGTCGCCGGTACGGGTAAGAATACCGGCCAGTTTTGTCACATATACGCTCCGGTTTGCCAAAAACGCTGAACAGGCATACCTGTCAGGTATACTGGAGCGTGTATGCTCAGCTTTATAAACGAAAGACACGATATTATCTAATTCGGCCGACGAGGGAGAAAAGAGGACATGGAAGGATCTAGGACAAGGAATATAAAATGGCTTCTGATATTTTATCGTATTAGAATCATCATATTTATAAAGTTGTTAAACAATTAGCAAAATAATACGATACCCGATGTGGAATTGTTTATTTTTTATCTATTAAAAATATTACTAACAATCAGAGTTTGTAAATTCTTAAATTTCTCTTAATAAAGGTTTACATTGAGTAAACTAGTTAGGAATCGATTTTCTTCGGCATCAATAATAAAATAAAATCTCCTACATTTGCAAGCGTAACCGACAAAACGTGTTTTCTCGTAAATATCTTCACGCATTCCCGGGACGTATGACATGCAGCACTGGTCGGGCCCTGAACCTCTTCCAAATGCGGTCGACCAATACCAAATCTGGTATCGGCATAGTCTCTCGTGACCTCCATGGTGTTATACCTACTCTCTCCATTCGGAATGCAGCCGCGTTGTGCGCCGCGGTGCACTGCTGCCACATTATCCAAGTGCATATTATTTTATTATCGTCGATCGACAATTTTGTAGTTAAATCATCAAGCCACAAAAGCAGATACTCAATTAAGGATTTGATTATGAAACTTGCAAATGCTAATCTGCCACACAAATACCGAATTTCTGCTTTCTGTAAGATATCTTAAAGTATGTTAAGTACAGATTAAGCTCATTTTTATTTAATTGGATTTATAATTTACATTCCCACTTTTAACTTGTATGTTTTAAATATCTCGTCACCTTGATTTTATTTTAAAGTGGATTCAATCGACTATCCGGTAATGAGGTGGTATAATAGGAATAGAACGCGCTTCTCCAGTTAGAAAGAGGTCCAGGTTCGAATCCCGGTAGCAACTAAATATTTTTTCGATCGATAGATATTTTCTGTATATCTTTCTACTTGATTAATTTAATTTGTATTCAAATATATTGATTCGCCTTTTTTGTTATGATTAATTTAATTTCTTCAGCTATGTTTATCTATTTTACTACTTCTTCGTCTTCAATAGTCCTGAAGTTCATATTGAGTCTTGGCCTCCTGAATCTTTCGCTTCCTCATACTCTGATTCTAGGCGCTGTCTTCCAGTTCGGAATTTGTGGTACCTCTACTGCAACCTTCTTTTCGTCATCCTCCCAGCGAAGTGAGGATCTTCCAAAGTTTCTGCTACCATCTGGGTTTTCATCGACGATTCTTTTTGGGATCCGCGTTTCCTGCATTCTCTGGACGTTTCATGTGGATGGAGGGTTTGGTATTCTGAACTTCCCAATCCTATACAGGTCCATACATTCTCCAACATTTTTCCCAATTTGTCGGGAATTGTTCGCGATTATGTACGGATGATTCAGTTGACTTAGTTTTTCTGTGGACATTTTGTGATTTCAGAATTGGTAGTAAGGCGAAATAGATTCTATTTCCTTCGGCAATCATTTTCATAATTTCTACGACCTCTTCATCGTCCTTGGTCAATTGGACCCCAGATATGTGAAGTCTTCAACTATTTGGAAGTTATAGCGGTCTTTGAAAGCTACGCTTGGACCCCAGTGTGTTCCCGATCTGCTTTACCTGATTATTTTGGTTTTCTTTTCGTTTACTATTAAACCAACTTCTTTCTCTGATCAAATATACATTTCATTCTATTTACGTCTTCAGTTGAATATCCTTTTCCAAATCTACTTAACAAAAACCATACAAGAATATCGTTATTACACGTGAGTTAGCTTAGTATTAAAATCTCTTTTGCCTTAGTATTTAAGTTAGCTTAGCAATCCCCGTGATTTATCTTAACCTTTACCATACCATGATAAAAATACCCTACGCAGCCATGCTGTCAACTCGTGTTACTGTAAGAAATTTGAGTTTTTTAAGAACTTTAAATGGGGAAAAAATGCGTTAACAAGCTTAAATTACTTAAAAATAGTTCATATCATAGTTACTATAAATATAATAAGCAATGATAAATATAATAATTTAATATGTCCATTTTGTTTTCAAACGTTATTCTTATAACGTATTCGTCAAAAGACACATCTAACATGATCTTCATCCTTATCTCTCTTAATTTAAATTAATGTGTGATCTTTTTCACGTGGTACAGATACCATTTTTAACTCAGATAGCATGCAACGCATTAATTTTATGAAGCATTGAATTCAAAACTTAATTTTTTGTTACATACATACAAACAATTTATTTTGTTACTTTACATAATCACTAGTCATTTCTAAGCGTAAATGATTTTGTAAGGACTAAGTAAAATGTAAATTTTACATTGTGCAAATTTATAGAAATACGATTTTATTGACTCGGTAGACCTATGTTACTGCGTGGCTAGGGAAGGTTTAAAAATGATAATGTGAGATGTAAATTTTACCATTAAATCATATGGTAAATTGTATTTTGTAAATATTCTAACATTGCCAGATTTATAATGAAGGATTAATTAGAGTACTGCCATTTTTTGTATATTTACAAATAAACTAGAGTTTTTTTATAAAATATTCGATTTTGGAAAGAAGTTGACTTCCTGGAACAACGTTGTGGGATATTACAGTACCTACTCATTTCTGTTTAATGGCTAAAATTTTATCATATGATTAATTTTCTGTTAAATGATTACATCTACATTGAATAAACAATTCATAAGTTATTGATTTAGTAGATTACAAAGTTGTCGTTATCGATTTCTTAGTCATTTGATACCTTTCGATATCCGTAGTTTAAATATCTTATGTTGCCATTATTTTTAAAAATATTAATAGATAACAGACAATACGTTATACCGTGAGGTTAGTAAGCGATTACTATACAATTCATGGCCGACTTCTAAAACTATAAATGTAATGACGCCGTAAGATGATAAATGACGATGATTATAATGACGAGAAAGCAGAAAACGTATAATGTAGATATTTTGTACACTATTTCTTTATTATGGAGAACGCATTCTTATTGTGAAGTTGTAATTATTCAGAACATTGGTCTGTGATATTTTAAACACTAATTAAATGTATTAATTATAAAGATATACATATAAAATCAGTGTAGATGGCTTTCAAATAATGGAACGATAGATGTATTAATTTGAAAAAGTGTAACATGTAGGTTCGAAAATTTATCTTCACAAATACTGTCGCTGTAGCATAGTTGATAATGCACCATCCCCGGATTAGAAAAGAGATCCAGATTCGAATACCGGTAGCGCAACAACAATATTTTTCGATAAAATTGATTTTATATGTATATCCTTATAATTAATACTTTTAATTAGTATTTAAAACGACTCAAATTAGTAAAAAACATTAGAACAATTAACACAATAAAAAATTTAATTTATTTGTTTCCGTTTTACTTTTAGTTGAATTATAATATTGATAATGGAAGATGTTCCCGAAAACGTTATAACGTTTAAAACAATAAGAAATATAGTGGAATAAAACAGTGTTTCAACTCATTTTACAAAATAAATACACTTACATACAATATGCACACTTAAATTTAACAACAATACTTAAATACCCAAAAATAATACATAATGCGAGTAAGATTGAAAGACATATCGCCCTTTACTTACATACCGAAAACATAATTCCGAAAGTAGTTAATCACCTATGATCAGTCATATATTTTCACACGCTCCTCGACTCAAATTTATCTCGAGTTATTTAATTGCACATAATCTCAAATTAGACTAAAAAAGAAATTAAATATTTGTATTTATAATATATAATAATTTTGTATAGCACATTTCTAAAAGATATTCTCTTAAATATTGTATAATATCTCCATTCATCACGGCATCCAACTCCGTCTCGATGTTTATTTTATTCGGGACTCCCGCTTACTTGATAAGTTCCATATGGTTCATTAATGCCCATCTCACATCATAAAGTTCAACTGTTTTACATCCCGTTCCCACTAGACTTGACCTTCCAACCTCGGCGCTTACGTACGTACTATGTGTTAGTGATATGTAAGCAATAAAATCGTCTAGTCGTCTGGTGTTTGTGCGAGAGAAGCGCAGCATCACCGCAGGCCCGCGACTGTGGGAGCGATCACCCATCTCCATATTGAGAATAATCCAGCCACAAAAGAATGAAATTTATATGCGGGGAGATCTTTTCTCTGGAGTGGGAGTTGTAAGTAAATTTGGATGTGAGTGATTCGGCCATCTGTTAGGTGACGGCAGGTATGAATTTATTTTAAGCATTCTGAAGATAGTCTTAAAATAATTAGATAAAATACTTTGTTTAATCCATTATTTGTTGATTATTCTACGTGTTTCGATACCTATGGTATCTTCTTCAGGAAACAATGTATACTGAAAATAAAAAATACAAGCGTAGATAAAAATAAAAGTAAAGTGGTGAATAAGTAAGAATTAAAAAAACAAATATCAAAAGTGACTATTTGCATCTAACTGCATAATTTCTAAACCCACGTTAATATCAAAAGAATGGTTTGTTTCCAAAAGTGATTGGAATATTCTGAATAGCTGTTGTAATGTAGAATTATCAATAAATAGTGGTTTAAACAAAGTATTGTATCTAATTATTTATATAAAATGAGGTCACATAGTAATTTTGCAAATATTGAGGAAATGATATGTAAGTTGAATAACGTGATTTTCTTCTACGTTAAAATCATTTGATATTTAATATTAGGTAAATGCATTGCTTCATATTTGATCTGGTATAAACCTCTAGAATTTATTTTACAAAATTTGACAGTAATTAAATAACATTTTAGCATTTTTATAAAATATCAGATTTCATTTAGCACAAAAGTTAAGAAATTATTAAATTATCCAATACATAACCAAAAAAATTATTACATGTGATATTTGATCGTTTTTGTTTATTCGTATCAAATTATTTATCATTGCATGGTCCGAGAATATCTTCTACTAAGGTTTTAATTAACAGGCTATGGCTACCACAGGCATAATACATATGTTTTACATTTTTTTTTTTATTAATTTAAAGAGTCGTGTATTATTTATTACACGGCTATGAATTGGGCCCAAACACATATCATACGGAGAGATTGATTGGTATAAATGGCATTGACGTAAAAAGCAGGCCAAGCAACATCTTATGATTGACAAACCCAGCAGGTATCTGTCTACCTTCCATCTACAAATCGGAGAAACCGGACATCCATCAACTGAATTTCCAATCTACCTTTTTTTCTTCATGATTATCATTTCTGCTGAACTTATCATCTTTGAAGTTAGCCGCCTCCTCGATTGTGTCACGTTCGTACGTACAAATAATTTATTTTTTAGAGAATAGTAGGTACGGTCGAATGAGATAAATAATAAAAATGAACATACACATTGTTAGAACATTGTCCTCGAGTTAATAAATTATTTTTTTTACAAGTGGCGTGCAAAGATGATTAAAAAAATAAATGATGAATAAAATTTTGATATTAATAAAACCATAAAAAATACGTACATTCGTGTTTATGTAACAAAAATTATATTTAGTAGACAATAGGATATGTCTATTGAAGTACCTAAAGTAAATTAAAACGTCATTTATTTAATAAAAAAATATGAAAAACTATTGTCGAAAAGATTATCAAAAAACATATAAATTTACCACTTGGCGCTGAAAATCTTTAATATAAAATAGAAATTTGACTATTTATGTGGTGACTTTCCAAATATCATCAGATTCCCTTGGGGTTCTATCCTCTGCTTACTGTCAAAGTACTTGGGTTCCAATTCCTTGTAATAGACAATGAATTCCTTGTAATTCAGCGATAGACTATTCTGTTATTCTGGAGAAGCTGTGATGGAAGAGAGCCGTTCCCCCAGAGACGGCATACACATACATTTACAAAGTGACAGTTCTCACAATTTAGATTAACGATAAGGAAAACCTAAAATGCACCTTGAAGGATGCCCTCGATTAACCAAACTCTTATTATCCAAAGTCAGTCAAACTCTAAATTTGACGCATTTTAAGGGGAATAAAATCTCTTGGTGTTGTGTTTTAAATGTTTGTTCCATCATGTATTATATAAACTTTTGACAATGTAAGAAATAAATATTTTTTTAACATTACGCTCTTCTTAAAACGTATTTTATGTGTTGTGTACATAAATAACAATTTATCATTCACGAAGGCATGAAACATGTATTTCAGTAGGTATATATTATTATTTAATTGACCAATGTAATCATTTTTACACTTTAATAAATTTCCGTGTTTAAAGAGAATGTAAACAATTTTACTTTTAGTGAATTTCATTCCTAAAATACATTGATTGACGATTCACCATTTTTTGTTTCAGGTAAGGAATCAGTTCGTCACAATACGGCTGCGTGACGGCCATCTTTGTAACGGGTAACTTTTTTTTTTTTTGCTTTGCGTTTATTAACTCTTATTGGACTGCGAATCTTCGTTTCATACGTTCATATCATGTCCGATATTACGATATTATATATTGATTTCCTCCGCACTAGTAGTCAGATCTGTTACGACACAAGCATTATTGATAATCATGTTTACAATGTAGATGTACCATAAATGTATATATACTAGTACTCTATAGAATAATTAACATGACCGCATTGTTAAGGGTCAATTTGAACTGCTGAAATAATATGCTTACGTGCTCGGTTAGATGTAGATGAACGTGTATATAAAATATGTATCTTTTACTGATGTAGAATAATTGGGAAATGAACGCGTCGAACAGTAGTGAAACGGCGGTGAAAAATATCCTAGTATAATATAACCACTCTACAAAATGTTCATCCGTACTCTTTTCGAATTTAAGAGACAGCGCACACTTTTCCATGCAACGCCGCGTAAACTCGCCAGCGACGGTCGGTGTCGGGACGGCTCGCGTTCCGCTGCAGCCGCTCGCGGCGCTGGCGTCGCCGCGGCCTGACGTCGCTCTCCCTCCCGCATTCAGTGCACCTTCGGCTGCGCAGGGGGGAAGATGTGTTAGTTGTTTCTGCGACGCCCTGTTTTTCAAAACTCACGTGGCCACAAACGTTACGTGTTATGTACTGCCGTACCGCTGTGACTCAGTGTAGTGTCTAGCCCCCGTTTGGTCGCGTTGACTAATCGATCGTACTATTTGTGGTGCTCTGTGATGTGCATTTTATATTTGTGTGCAATCCGTTCGATTTGGAAATCTTGGCGTGCCGCGGGACAGTACCGACCCATGATTTGAAGAAGGTAAATAAATATCCCGAATATTTCCTTTTTTCCGTACAAGTGCACCGAGTGGGACGAAATCGTTTATTGGCTTATCGATTTGAAAATATCAAAAGTTATCGCCTGTGTGCTTTATCAAGAATATTAATACCTTAAATGTATGCATGTGTGTGCCGTATTATACCTTTATTATCAAAGCTGGCATGACTGTGATTGATCAATGTTTTTAAATGGACAATAATTTTTAAAGGTACCAGAAATTTATTATATGTACAGAACATTAACATTAGTATGACAGAACATACTAATTTATGAAATGTTACAATAAGAATTTGATCATCAAATTATTTATAAAAAATGGAATCGAAAACATTGTTTTCCTAAAAAAATCTCAAATGACACATAAATTATGATTATATCAAATAATATTCTATTTTGCAAGGCTTTGGTGATAGCGAGCAGGGCTGGATTAGGACAGGGCTAAAGAGGCTGTAGCCCAGGGCCGCCAAATTGTTAGAGTTAAAAGTTAAAACCTACATTTTGATGAAATAATAAGTTATTATGCAAATAATATAGCAAAAAGAGTATTATCGTTATATTTTTTAATTACTGATAATTGGGTTTTTTTTTGGGGCCGTATGGGACAGGGCCCGTTAGGTAAATCCGGCCCTGATAGCAAGTCTAATATACAAACAAACATTTATGTATCTTTTGTTATGTTAATCATTTATTGGCGTCACAGGCACAATATAGTTATTCAAATTGTTTTCTGCCGTTTACAATCAATCAGATGTTGTACTCGACTTTCTTTAAATATTAACTCGATCCCGTCTGTTAGGAATCGGGTGAGAATTGTTCGGGTCGCATGTCTGGCCAGATTACAGCTGTTTAAACTTATGACTATCGTTCTTGTTGCATTCGTGGAAAGTTTCCAAGTATAAATTTTCCTAGTCTACCGGCTTTTATTTTTCGACGTTGGAACAAGTAATTATGTGGAATTATTCAATTTTCTTTTGATTTTGATTGTGACATGTCTTATAATGTCTAGCGCATTGTTCTCTCGCTTCTGTGCTGTGAAACTTATTGCTCTTCACATAGCGACACGTTGTGATTGTGTTCTTTACTCGCTGTTCGGCTATTTCGCGTGTAATTTGCGCTCCGATCCAACAAAAGAACGTGTGAAATATATCCCCTTTTTTGCCGACTTTGACGATCAAGTTTTTGAATCGCGTTTACACAATGATTTACCGACAATTATAATTTTATCTCCGCTGCGAACGATAGTTTCTCTTTTCTGCTCTCTGCTAATCACCGAGTGCTGCGGCGATTCGGTGTTGATAACATGGCCGAGAAAGTTTTTCAGCAGAACATCGGAACGTTCTGTAGCTCCCGTCAACATGAGATTATTTATGATCGTCATACCTGATGCATGCCAGAATGTATCCCGCGACGAGTTGGTTATCTTTATAAATGCACGATCGTGATAAACAAAGATGTCAACATTGATCGTGTTATCCTTGTAAAGTAGGTATTTGTGTCATATTGCACATCGTTTAGCCCACAATTTGTTTACTTAAATTCTGCGGTTGGTTGCGTGGATCATTTTTAAAAATTTAACACTAATTTATTGTAAACGGAAGGATAATAATAATTTCAGATTATTCAAATCAACGCGGAGCCTAATTATGTATTTTCTTAAATTGGTTCTCTTATTCATTATATTAACTTATCGTCGCGACATTTTTTCGCTCCAATCCAAACCCATCACTTTTCTAAATTTACTTGTTCATTTTATTTATTATTTTTCATGTATAATACATATAATACCATGATAAATAGTCCTAGTATGACATTATGGTACAATGTAAAAACATTTTAAAACAATAGTGGAACAATATGTCTTAGTACGTTATGGTAAAGAAATTAAAAACTCTAAAAAAATAAAAGAAAAGTTATGTTGCAAATCGACAATTGAGGAGAATGAACAATGTATTCAAAACTACCGCATAGAAGTACAGAAGTGCGTGAGTTTCAAGGTCAACGTAATTTAACCAAGCGACTTGTGATTGTCCTTGGGGTTAAGGGAATAATGCGAATTTGGTTGATGGTAATCCAGGTCGATCGCAGACGTTCTCTATTCTTTCTGTTGATACATCATATTGATGATGGACCTTTTTATACGTATTTGTATGTACCTACTTAAAGTATTTTTTTATTATTTTCCTTTTTTATATTTTAAATATTTCCATTGTTGATTACTCGTGTATTTTGCATTTGATTTATTATAATCATCAGCATCAGTAATATGGCTAAAAGACAAATAAACTAAAACTAAATTCATGAACATTGTAAATAAAAGAATCCAATCGCACCAGCAATTATCATACATGGTGAAAGTCTGAATGAAGTGACTGAAATAAAATATTTGAGACATAATAGATTCAAAGTTGAATCTATCGCAAAATACAAGACACGTGACTAAAAAGATTGCTAAAAAAATCTCACTTGTAGGAAGGATCAGGAAATTCATTAGTATTAGTACCGAATCTTGTAAAATAGTGTAAAACTCTGTTTTTATTCCTCACATCAACTACTGCAGCAGAATTTTGTTTTTGGCTAATGAAGAAGAAATGCAACAATTATCAGTGTTGAAAAATAAATCTTTAAGAATAATACTCTGAAAAATAGATATACTCGGATCAGTGCAGTGCTGAAAGATCTGATTACGATGGCCTTTAAGCAGAAAATATATTGTATTATTTATAAAATCCCCAATAAGAAAATATCGGCGGAATTTATACGAAAAATTGATGTAAATCAACATGGGCACGAGCATCAAGTAAGGGATAGACTGAGACTGCCATTCGGGAAGGAGTCCATATCTCAGAAATCGATGATGTATGGTGCGATGAATAGTTTTAACGAAATGCCAGAAAGGAGGAGAAACTGAACAGATTTAAAGTGAAACTGACCAGATAAGTTTTAATATATAGGAGTACTTATGTATGCACTTAAGTAAGAATTAAATAAATAAATAAGTACTGTCACACACTTTCCTTACGTTTATAGAATTGACTGCTTCCTCATAAAGAATATAAGATTACAGGTGTTTACTGATCGCACAGGCCTGGATGTGCGGACTGCGGTTAGGATGACTAGTTTTCATTACCACTATCCGACATGATCCGCTGATGACTCAATTCCCTTTCAAAGATTTGTTGATGAAGCGAGTAATCTGACGACGATAACAAAAAAACCACCAAATTTGTGCCGCTTTCGGATTGGCATTTAACACTAATTTCATAGAATTGTGTCTCATGTCACGCGAACATTATTTTATTCTCAAAGGTGTGGATAATTTCATCATTTAGTATTTTTTTGTTGTCTGAATAAAATTTACCTTTCCTATCGACGTTAAACTTCATGTTGGTGTTTATTATGTGAAGTGAGATTTTAATAATTTGAGTTACTTAATATATTTCGCGTGATGACATTTCAATATTATTTCCTTTGAAAAGTATTCGGTTTAATATCCTCTCGTTGTATTGTGAGATTTCCGTAAAAGATTTTTTATACTTATGGACTGCCTGCTTATTTCCAATAGTACACGATGATGGATATTAGTTTGACTAATTATTATCTAATGGTCTATTCGTTTTTCGTGCTCACGATTTATTGTCGATAAGGAGCATAATAGTTTTTGCTCGTTGCATTGCTCCAAGGAGAATGGAATTTCATGGCCAAATTTCATTACGTCAGTAATTGAAATACAATAATTGGCATTGACCATATTCAGTAGGTCTTCGTCAATAGGTCGCAATTTCAATTCATCGCCATTTTCTGTATTAAATAATATATATTACGAATAACTAGTAATTCGTTAATGTTGCTTAAATCAATTTGTACATTTATCTCTGACATAATCAATATTTTTTGCTACAATCTATTTTCGCCGAATCAGCGATATTTCGTATCCCTTTATCTTTAGTGATGAGTCTAATACTGGTTTTGCTATACATGTCCGTTTTTTTTTTTAAGATTTAATATTTGTACTGTATTAGGTGCACTAGGAACTCTCGTCCAATTGATCTATTGTTCTTATGTTTGTATATAATACGTAATGTTGTTTTAAGCAGGAAGTGAACGATTTTGTTGCATTCGAACATTTTAGATTATCTTTGTAGATCTTGGCTGAATTGCAAGCACGCACCAATGTTGTGAAGTAGGAAGCTGATTTTGTGTTCCCGCGAGTGACTTCGCTAAATTCTAAAAACGTCATATTTTATTGTATTCAGAAGACGCTATCGTTAGCATTCCGTTATTGTTTATTACTCGTGGATAATCTATGGGACGGTGACCCCGTCATCTTATGCAAGAGACTAGAATAATTTGATGTAGCCTTCTGGTCTGCCCACTCCTTTTCGTTCCTCCTAATGTTCGCGGTTCGGTTATATTCTGATCTCGTGGGACGGCGGTTTCGATTAGAATAAAACAAAAAATCTATTTTCGTGTTGTTTTCTCGGTAGCTGTTTGCTACAATTATTTATAATAATACTGTGATTAAGTTTTCTTACTTTTCGTTTGCTCTATTTATTTTGTTGATCAATTGTTTACAACAATAATAATAAATACATCTTTTTTTATTTAAAAAAAAAATTGTAATCGATCCGTTTGTAAAAATGTTCACAAGATGGTTAATACTTATTAAGTATACAAACAGTTCTCTAGTCCACCAATATAATGTTGTTATTTGATACAAATCATATTTTAGCCAGTATACGAGTATATAATTGTGTCTACTCCATACTCATCATACTCGAGTAGCTTGTCGGTCTGGTAATTAAAACGAGTGATCGGGTGTTCGCGCCTCGTTCCAGGAGATCAGCGAGTTAGTCCTATGTTCATAATACAAAATTTTAGCTTAGTTGGAAAATAGTAAGAATATTAATGTTACATGCATTATTCCGCGTTCGCATCTCTATTTAAAAAAAAAGAATTTAAAAAAAACTTCAGGCGATACATTTTTTATTAACATTTGTTCAAAAAATTTATATTTGCCTTTATAACACTGTCTAGGTTAAAATCTGTTATTTTTCCAAAATCAATAGGTAACATTAAAAAAAAAACACTTAACTGTCATTTTACTTAATTAATTAATTTTGAGTATGCCGCGTAAGTTATCAAAAATAAATTCAACAAGCTGATACAAATAATTAGATATATTACGACCGCCGAAAATGGATACACTCAAAGGACGTACATAATACATATCTTCATACGCATTTAATTCTAACACACGTCCGCAACATTCTCTGAATTCACAGCGCCAGCATCTTGATACTGGATTAACATTTTCCCTAGTAGCTAACCAATTCTCGGTAACACAACTGACCGCAGAAGGATGGCATATTCCTTAACCACTGTTGCTGTAACTATCTCACGTTCTCTTATTTAGACAACGGCAACGTGCATAGGAATAGCAAACCACATGTAATTCAAAATTCATATTCTAAATTGCTTCAACGCTCTTATAATTATTTTCACCCATTACACAATGAGTCCAATTTTTTTTAATCAGCATTTTCATTTATATTTAACGATTAAATTTAAGATCATTTTAACCTTGGCGGTTCGATCTGAAATATTTAGTTTTACCGCGAATGTGTGCGCTTCGGCCTTTCTCTACACATATCGCGTGGACTATTCTCAATAGTGGCGATTTGTATTTTAAAGCCATTCTCCACAAATCATGAATGCGGTCATGTCGTCACTTATTACCTGTATTTGTGTATCGTCTGACGGAGTTTCGATCATTGTGCGGCGCACGTCTCGATCATTAAATCGGTCATTAAGTCATTAGCGCTCTTCTTTTTAATTTCACTTTTCTTTTGATCGATTTTCTCATTGTCTTGTGTTGTCTATGATTTCAAAACGGAACACCTTGTTTACTAAAGTACGGAAAGTTAATGATTATATTAGTTTATCTTATTATTTATAGCCTTTTTGTTAAAACTGCTTGTACAAGCGGTATCCTAATTATGAACGTTTGATTTACCAATGTTTAAAGATACAACCTGTGTAAAAAGTAATGAAATGTTTTTCGGCAGCTTTATTGAAAATAATCATCACCGGTTTCCTTTTTCAAGAGAGTCATTATGAATCTGGAAATTGTGAATTCTATTCGATCAACATTTTTGTATGAAGTAATTCCTTCGCTACTAGATTATACTTGTTTTTTTTTTTACTATAATGTGTGTGTATTTATATATGTGTATTTGAAATTTGACAATTGTAATATTACTTTTATGTACTTACATAATATTAAGGTAATATATTATTTTACTAGGCCCTGCGGGCGGCTATTTTAGGCGCTTCGCAGCGAATAGTGTCCACTACGCGGCCAGATTACTGCGCGGTCAGTGTCTCGATGGAATCTACATTTCAATGTTAAAACTTTTCCCAAAACAAACCGCACATAAATAAAATCTCGATGTAATTAAAATTATTCCAACTTTGTAAATTAGCTGTCAAAACGAACAAAAATGACATCTGTATGATGTATGAGAATCGCGGATCGAAAATAAATAAACACAAAAATGTTATTTTATAAATATAATGTGCATTTAACTTTTCTCTTTTTTCCCCCGCTCGCGTCTAACAAACCTAGCCATTTAAGCAAGCCTTATACAGTCATAATGATACTACGTCCGAAGTCGCCACATCTAGAAAATCATAGATTATAGACGAGGAAGTACAATATTATTATGTATTTTAAGGATTTCAGGATTATTGATAGGTTGCTTATCTTAGATAATCCTACAAAGGTTTTAATATAAAATTAATATGTTCTTGGTTTCGATTTGAAATGTGTTGGTTCGCGACTGGTTCGTTAAGTACAGAGCCGTCCGCATTGGAAACTCATTTTTCATCGCTGGTCATCGAGTCGCGATAGATTTCTTTTAAATTTGATAGCAGCTCAGCACAGTGACGTCATTGCTACAATGTTTGCGGTTTTTGTTCATCTCTCATGGGCTGGCTGCGAGAAATTTCTCGGTCGCTCCGTCCGAGATTGGACTCGTGACGCCACAGGCGAACAGACATTAAAAAAAACCCCAGCAACCGCCGGCCATTCATCTTCTCCGGCGACCTCGAACTCTTGATCATGTTTCCCATCATTATTTCCCTTGTGACGTGTTCTGGTTGATTGAGATGAAATTTTCTGGAGACTGCAAATTTTGTGCAGTCTGTCTTGTGATTAATTTCGATTTAACTTAAACATCTTTCATAGATATACTTACATATATGCATCGTGTTCAGTTGCGTTGAGTACTACCTACCAATCTGTGAAACGAACTAGAATGAGCACATGAGTTCATGACATATTTTTCTCGTGATTTAATCTTATCTGCATTATTTTTTATTTTAATATTTGATTACGTTAATTAAAATTAATGTATACTATTCAAAAATAATCCGAGTGAAACGGACAAATTTTACGAGTTCCCACTTTTTATAGTTATCGATTTTACGATTAAACATTATTAAGATAGAAAAATACGTTTTTTTTTCATCGAGATTTCATTTTCTTCTTATCTATGCATAAATAACTGTAACAGTTATCTCGCGCGTGGTTCATCCACTGCCGTATGTGTGTATGGTGCTCCTGGATTAATCTTTCTCATACGATGTTAATATAATAACGCGCGCTCCGGTGCTGTAAACTCAGTGTACATGGAGTATACATGTATATGTATATATATATATATATATATATATATATATATATATATATATATATATATATATATATATATATTATGACGTTATAAATTAGGATCTTGTATTTTTCACTGACTAGCCGGTGAAAGGGAAGAACGCAGGTCTTTACCCCCACATCATATATATTTTCTCAATCATTGTGAAAAAGTGCTAAGAATGAGAAAAAGCATTGGTCATATGGAACGACAGTACAAAGATGCATAAAACACGTGTAACTTGGCCAATGTACGCTCTGCCACTAACTAAAGTGACCATCGGCATCCAGCGCCCTGCGCCCCGCTTACTACGTCTTACGCACGTACACACATACATGTATGTATTGACAAATTTACGTCAAGTTCTTCGAGAAAACATTTTTAATTGTTGCTTATGGTAAATACTTACTATTGTATCCTATACATAAATATATTACGGAGGAATACCTAAAATGTGAACTCTGTATTTAGTATATTTACAGAGATATTCATGTAATTAGAGGAATTGTCAAGTCAGTTTATATCACCGCAGAGGAAAGGTTAGGGAAAACATAAATGTTACTACTGTTGGAAATTCCATGTACCGTTTTATAATGATATGCTAATGTAATCGCACGACTAACGCAAAGGATTCTCCAAGTGGCATTGACTTAGTAAACCTGTGTTCGATGTCATTAGTCACCGCATGTAAGCTGTAAGCTAGCGCGTCTCGTGCGTGAGCAGCTTCTG
The DNA here is from genome assembly GCA_022840565.1 of Eubasilissa regina. Taxonomy (NCBI): domain Eukaryota; kingdom Metazoa; phylum Arthropoda; class Insecta; order Trichoptera; family Phryganeidae; genus Eubasilissa; species Eubasilissa regina. The sequence continues at coordinate 2,074,414 of JAINEB010000002.1, read as the reverse complement.
AAGATCTTTCTGTGTACGGACTTACCGTATCTTTATTTTCTCATCGCGTTCATTTGTTTATGTTCATTTAAATAATGTTATTTGATCGAGGGTGTAGTGTTGATTCAACCGTATTATATTTTATATAAAGCTAGCTCCCTGCCAAATTATTATACTCCCTGTAAAAAAGCATATATTTCTGAGTAACAGTTGACTTATTTTTAAATTATTCATGATATTTATATTTTTTCCACATTTTTTATTATTCTGTCAACTCTCACTGGAACTTTTTTTTATGTAAATTTATAAATACTCCAATGTAATGAAAAAAGTAGACAGTGGCTCTAAACTGTTGCTAACTTCAAGTCAAATGCACCAATGTGACTTTTACCATTTGACAGATGAATAAATATTAAAGACGTCTTCAATATTAGCAACATACTTTGTGGCCATAATATAAATAATAAGACAAAACACCTTGTTTAAACTGTTTATCAATAAATCAACATGTTTCGATACATATTAATAAATAAATTGTGGTTTAAACAAAGTGTTTTGAACAAATGTCTCATAGAGACGAAGCTATTTTTATTATATTTAATGGAAGATATATTGAAAAGTGGGGTAATTACAGGGCTTACGACCTGTCTTCAACTGGCTTAAGTGATCAATTTATATATGTGTATAACTTTCACCAATTCTCACCCCTCAATCTCCATATTTATCAAATTTTTAAAGTTTTATATATGTAGAATAAATGAAATATCGATTGTTTCTCAGAAATATTTTTTTTTTTACGTATGTATCTAAGTAGGCATGTAAGAAGCTGTAGGTACATACAATCACATCACACTCCATGTCATAGTATATAGAACATCATTCATCAATATCCCTTATTTCACTTCTTCCAAAGAATTGTCTGTTCTCAAGACTTCTTCGGTTACGCTCCAAAGATTTGAATTCATATATATATATATATACTCGTATTTATGCTGGTATTACTAGTAAAATCTCATACAAAACATGAAGTCGCGAGGTCGCTATTGCCATGGCAATCATGTGTTACTCTATCTCTCTCAGGGTACAATTCTCGTCCCGTCAGTTGCCATAAAAAATACCGAGGACCGGCATACTTGAACCATTGAAATAACCCAGTCAGTACGTGCACAAAATATGATACATGTTACGGATATTAATCGTTTGCATACTGCTTTGTATTTTCACGCCATGTAAGTATATAGACCGGTCTGTTATAAATGGATTTTTATGATTTTTTCCGGTACGCACCTTCCTACTTGGTTTCTAAATTTGTTAATCCATTTCGGTTATCTTTTATCTATTGTTTAATCTAGTACACATAAAAAGTACCTTCGTAAGTTGCTACTTTTTCGCACATTCCGGTATACTACTCATCGAAGAAGTGAAAACGGTGATGATTATCGGTGGTACGCAGCGCTTCCCAACTACGTGTTCCCGGCGAGATGAATATTTCTTGCTTTTACTATAAAGTGACTCGATAGTGATATCGACTACGGGGTTTCCTCAATACGTTGATAAATAAAAGATATTTATATAATAGATCCTCTTGGAGTTTTGGACTTATAATTCAATATTTATTGTAGTGAAGGTTGCTTGTTCCTTCCAACCATGCACATGACTGTCTACGCAACGCATGCTTTTCAATTACCCTTTGTATTTCTGACCTTAACTCAATGATTCAGATAACATTCTTACTTGCTGATGCTTCATGATACTATTGCTTCCTGTTTAGTGATTTTGCTTATTTTTTACCTATTTCTTAAGTATAATAACATATTTTGTACATACCTAAGCTGATCGTTAGCATAGCGAATATGATTAAAAAAGGATCCCTACTTTGATAACGTAGGACAAATAAATGAGGAGAGAATGGTAAGAAATATATATGATGCGAGTATTCATGGCGCTAAAAATAAAGGACGTCCGCGGAAGTCTTGACATGACCCGGTTAACCAGATGATCCTTCTAAGAGCCTCAACAATCGACGAGCTTGCATGATGATTGATGAAGATAGCGGACCTTTCACACTCATTCAGAATAACATAAAAATAAAACATAAAAAAACTATTCCGAATGACATTAATAATGATAGTCTAAGGTTCCTCGTCATTCTAACTGACTCGCTGCGAATGTCATTCTGAACGATCGTGTACAGACCGCTTATGAATGTTGTGTTTCAGGACACAATAGTGTGGCGCTACATACTATCTCCTTACCCCTGCGAGGAAAGGCATGATTAAATTAAAATAACTTGGCTACTCGTGTTAAGAATGAAAATTATATATATAGTAAAAGAAAAAAAACGACATTAATCAATATTTATTTATTTAATATTATCAAAGAAATACGAGAAAAATCGAGATAGAACTAACACATTTATTTTGTAAATTAAGTTAAAATACTGTTTTATTCCACTATATTTTATTGTGTTAAACGTTAGAATGTTTTCGAAAACATCTACCCATTATCAATAATAAAATTCAAATAAAATTTAAAATATTTTCAGAGTTTAAATGGAAATATAATATTTATATAATATAATATTATAATATTTTAGAAAGAAGATTAGACAGTTGGGAAAGACAAATAATTATTGCTACGTTGCCTCTTACGCGGAACTGTCAGCTGCGGTGAAACACAATGACACTTTAATAATTCTCCACCGACGAGACTGAGATGGAGATCCCAAAAAAATATCCTTGTCCATTCAATAAAAACATGAAATTCGTAAATACTCGTAAGTGGTAGGAAAATGTTAATTAGTTTTTTTTTATCTTCCAGTATGAGCTGTCGGCGCGTTGATGTATTTTACACTTTATTTATTTATTCCGATGATGTACGTGCTCTACACAAGCTTACAAGTGGCTGACCATTAAGTAGACAAATTTTATTTGATTTAGCTTCCAATTTGCAATCATGTTGTTTGGCATCTATATGAATCAAATTAAAGCCGGTGACCGTGCTGCAAGATTCTACGTTTGTATTTTATCAATTGCCTAGGAATTAGTTAAATTGTTTTATTAATTTTATCAATTTTCATCTTAAGTTCGCCGATATTGTATTTAACAACAATAATATGGTTTTAAATGTGTCGAATTATCTTTTTAGATTTTATATTTCATTCTACATTACCTACAGGTAATACAATATTATCTTAGATCTAATAAGTAATGAAACTGGTATAGCTGAAATGTTAACAAACCTTAAATTATTTTGATCAAATATTTAATATCTTATAAAATTATAAATAAATGACAGATTTTTTAGTATAATTTGAGATTATGTTCCAATTAAATAACACGAGATAAATTTGAAGTCGAGGAGCGTGTGAAAATATATGACTGATCATACATAGGTGATTAACTACTTTCGGAATTATGTTTTCGGTTTGTAAGTAAAGGGCGATATGTCTTTCAATCTTACTCGCATTATGTATTATTTTTGGGTATTTAAGTATTGTTGTTAAATTTAAGTGTGCATATTGTATGTAAGTGTATGTATTTTGTAAAATGAGTTGAAACACTGTTTTATTCCACTATATTTCTTATTGTTTTAAACGTTATAACGTTTTCGGGAACATCTTCCATTATCAATATTATAATTCAACTAAAAGTAAAACGGAAACAAATAAATTAAATTTTTTATTGTGCTAACATCTTTTACTAATTTGAGTCGTTTTAAATACTAATTAAAAGTATTAATTATAAGGATATACATATAAAATCAATTTTATCGAAAAATATTGTTGTTGCGCTACCGGGATTCGAATCTGGATCTCTTTTCTAATCCGGGGGTGGTGCATTATCAAGTATGCTACAGCGACAGTATTTGTGAAGATAAATTTTCGAACCTACATGTTACACTTTTTCAAACTAATACATCTATCGTTCCATTATTTGAAAGCCATCTACATTGATTTTATATGTATATTTTGTGTGTGCGTGTGAAAATATATGACTGATCATACATAGGTGATTAACTACTTTCGGAGTTGTGTTTTCGATTTGAAAGTAAAGGCCGATATGTCTTTCCGATGTTTTTCAATCTTACTCTCATTATGTATTTATTATTTTTGGGTGTTTCAGTATTGTTGTTTAATTTAAGTGTGCATATTGTATGTAACTTTATTTATTTTGTAAATTGAGTTAAAACACTGTTTTATTCCACTATATTTTATTGTGTTAAACGTTATAACGTTTTTTTACTAATTTTAACTAAAATTAAATATTGTGTTAAACGTCTTAAAGTTTTTTTTCTAATTTTAACTAATTTGAGTTGTTTTAAATACTATTATAAATTATATATTAATTATAAATATATACATATAGAATCAATTTTGGTAGCGCAACAACAATTTTTTTTTCTGTTTTTAATTTTAGTTGAATTATAATATTGATAATGGGAAGATATTCCCGAAAACGTTCTAACGTTTAACACAATAAAAAATATGATTGAATAAAACACTGTTTTAACTCAATTTACAAAATAATCATGGAATTCCACAAAGTTTCACCAAAAATCTTTATTATCTACACTAGACTTTACTACTAGTTGTGTTTGGCTCCCAGTGAGTTAAAATTTTGTAAAACCCCATCGTCATCACGTGGTTACGATTCATTAAAGATATTTGCCTTCTAGTAGTCCTCCAGTTGCGAACGCCAAGTTTTCTTGCATCATTCTGAATATAGTCGCCCCGTCTTTTTCGGGGGGTCTCCCCCGTAGTCGCATCCCTTAGAATTGCTACTGCAATGCCGTATTTAGGTACTCTTGAAGGGGACATTCTTTGGACATGTCGAAAAGCGAACTTTGGTGTAGTTATGATATCTGGGTCGTCATATAAAACTTGCAGCTCATGGTTCCCATTTTCCCGCGTAGCTCCAAAAATGTGACCGTTTCTCGATATTTAGTGTATTTTCTTTTGCCATAATTAAAACATACGTTTCTCTAAGCGCATGATACAATTGGTCGGAAAATAGTTTTATAAATAATAATTTTGGAATTGTCATGTATAAATGAAGTATATAAATGAATAATATACGTATAATAATATGCACATACGCACATTTGCGTAGGTTCGGCATCCGCTACTCGCACCGTTTTAGATCAAAACGTAGTTTGGCAGTTACGGTCGTAGGTTTCGTGTTTTCTATATGCCTGCGTAATAATCTGCACAATTAAGGCTTATTATTATAATAACACTGATCTCGAGTTTCGTTCACACCGGGTACCCACATAGCCATTATGCACAGTATATACTATTATAAATTTCGAAACTTTTCACGTATCACGAAGCTCTTTGGTTGTTTCAATTCGTACTAACAATTTACTGACGTATCAAATTTATTGATTTTCTAATATGAAACAATGAACAATTTTCTACCTCGAGAGACCTTTCTTCCTGTTTTAGAGTTTTAATCCGCCGACCGTATTTAACATGGGGGACACCTGTAGGCCAGCTTTTTTGTTTTTGATCACGTCTCCGCGAGGTCAGAAAGTGCGTGCAAGTTTTGAGCCTTATTTCGCTCATGGCTTGACGTGACTTACGTACATACTTTGAAACAAAATACTTTTAATCGACGTTTTTAAATTACTTACGATTTCACATCGACGCTTCCCTTTAATGTATTGTAGATCAAGCAAATCGAGAGTCAAATGGAGTAGAGATATGTTTATACCAAAGAGTATAAGGCTAATAGAGTTTTTTTTAAATATATTTTTCATTAATGTATATACGTCTACAACGTATAGTAAAGATAGCTGTGCGTCAATTTCAATTATAACTCAAGCGTTTAGCTTTGTTTGATAAATGATAAGAATATTAACATGGCGGAGGTATATTCCGTGTACACATTTTTAAAATATCTTAGATTTTTTTAAGAGAGTAAATTACATTAATATGTTTGTTGGAACTTACAGAATAATAAAAATTACAATTAAATCCCTGTAACTAATTATTTTTTCGATAGATAGATTTTTATTCGTATATCTTTCTTAACTTGTATTAATAAATATATTATTTTTAAGATTGGCCAAATCTACTTTGTGGTTAAAATCCATTATTTTAAATTGTTGACTTTGTTTTTTTAACCACTTATTGAATTAAAATTCATCTATTGGTTTCGAAAAATATAATTTTCTGCTTCAGTTTGTCAAGAACTAATCAAAAACATATGTTATTGTTTCTTGTTGGTCATAAATTAAATAATTTGGAAATGTCGGAGATAAATAAAGCGTGTAAAACTAATCGAAAAATTATGAACAACCAACTAAATTTAACCACAAGTCCCATTTTAAAAAATTTTCTATTAATTTTGTATCAAGTAACAATTAAAGTTAGGTACTAAATTTATTTTTTTAATAATTATTGTTTTTTGAAAATAGATTCTGTTAAAGAAACAATAACATGTTTCTGATTAGTTAATGACATCCTGAAGAAGAAAACGATATTTTTCGAATAGTTAGTTGTATTTTAATTTATTAAGTGGTTACTAAAACTAAGATAACAATTTAAAATAATAAATATGTTATTAGTTGGTTCCTTCTAAGATATGTTGATTTATCCTGTATAAGATCACCACCATATTGGAGATTGATTCGCTTTCTCAGATAATCTCTTTCCTCTCTTACGCCTGTGCTGCCTTTCGTCTTCCCGTGCACAATGAGTTGTAAAATATCATATTTTTCATTGCGGAAAATGTCTCTAAAGTGTGCAGCTTTTCTTTATAGTTGTTATTAGTACTCTTGACTTATTTATGCGTCTCAATTCATCTCCATTAGTAATGTGGTCAATCCAGGCCGTACCAATAGCCTTATTCTGGTTCGCTAATGATTTTCTTATTTTCTCCCCAGCGCACATATAATGGCATCGGTCCTTAAAATTGCTCAAAAAATAATTCATGCACACACCGTGATCTAAAATTAGAGGGAACATTGCTAGTTGGGAATTACCCCCTGAGACCATCCATCCATCCACTGTGTCAACATTGAGTGACGATTGCTCGCGAGCCGTGTTGTGCAGTTCAGCCCTAAGTCTCGGACTTGGCTTCCGTCACGGCCATAAGGCATCCGTGTTCCGATTCTCGCTTTCCACTCGCCTGGCACAGTTTTTTCTTTGTTCCAAATAATGTGTTTGCTCAACGGCTTGCTTAATTCAGCGGTTATTTTGTGTATTTTAACCCTTTCGGCGCCGCGACTCTCTTCCGCGTCACGCGATACTGGTCTCAGTTTCCAAACAAGGCTGGACCGTAGATTTATCATTGTCTCGTCTTGCCGCATTGGCGGGCATTCCATGCTTCCTTACATAAGCCTTTCAATTTTGTTGCTTGTCGAATGACTTTTCCGATGTTCGAATAAATGTAACATAAGTTTTCTAAGATATATACTTAAATGCATTATACTCGTATTATATAAGATAGTGAATGGAATTATATCTAACAGGATTTCGTCAACCGAGGCAAGACTAGCGGTGCACAATGGAGTCCCGATACCGACACTGTGATTGAGACCTAAGACACGAAGTGAGACCTGGAGCTAACAGAAGAGGAACAAAAGTAGACTGAACGCAGTGGAAATGAGATCACTCAGGCAAATCTATTTAGGACATAGTAAAGAATGAAGAAATAAGGAATGAATGTAAAGCTGATGTTAGTATAATAAGTAAGATTAAGATCACTTAGGTGGTTTGGTCATATGGAACGGATGAATGAAGAGAGAATGGTAAGAAAGATATATGACGCAAGTGTCGATGGCACCAGAAATAGAGGACGTCCACGGAAGACTTGGTAAACCAGATACCTACTGGAAGATGGTTCCGTTAGAAGTCACAATAACCGGCGAGCTTGTATCAGAAAATGTATGAATGTGGATGAGTTGAGAATTGTGTATCAGGACAGGAGAGTGTGGTGCTCTATCCTTTCTACCTACCCCCGCGGGGAAACGGCGTGAGGGTAAGTAAATATATAAGATAGTTCTTTCGAAGAACTACTTCCTTCTGCAGATGCGGACTGATAGAGAAATTGAGGAAAATAATTTACTCGAAAATGGGATATTGCAAATTTAATAAAGGTATAAATTTAATAAAAATTAAATTAATCGTTAGTAACCAAAATTATTTTTTCGATATACAGATTTTTTCTCCGTATCTTTCCAATTGATACATTTCATTTGTATTAAAAAAATAAAACACAGAACTATTTTCTGAAATTACAATGTGTTTTCAAAGTATAAATTTATTTTAATGCTATGTGCTAATTGTCACTGCATTTCTCCCTTTTAATAGTTTTACCAAACATCAAAAATTAAATGTGTATGAAATATTGAACGATCGAACTAAACGGCGAATCGGACATTTAATTTTTTTACAATCTGATTATGTAGGAAATGTATTTCAATATGGTCGCTCAAAAAAAAATAATTGGCATTTGTGTTCGAAACTTGCGGTCACATAACTCGTTTAGTATATGGTTTCTAAAATGCACGATTGGTACATTGTCGTGGATGCCCTTCGCTTTAATATGGAAATGTCATCATCATTTATTGTTTTTTTTTTTTTTTTTTTTTGTTGACGTGCGAGGGACAATTTTTTGAAACGAACAAAAAAAACTTTTTCGGTTTCTTCATCGACGAGAATGGACCTCTCCGTTTAAATCTTTTTTTCTAAAAGTCATCATTTGATGGCTCGTGATATGCACAACTCGTAATTATTTCCCCATTACTGGGAGGTGGCTCAACATCCCAGCGTGATTTGACGAAATGCGAAGAGTTCTTCTTATCTACGTGCGGGTTCATAGTTTCACAGGCTGTATTTTTCATGATATACGTTTTGTTTTTGCAGTTGAACCTTTTACGTTTATAAGTTTATTGTGTTAAGTAAGCGCGGGTGCATGGGTGTATCGGCTTTTAAAAAATAAATCTACACCTTTTTCTGATATCGAGAGTGCAGATAAGTAGTCCTAAGGTCGACCTCTAAATTCTTCTTGAAAAAATTATCACAGTACATTAACATCGTGTTATTATTTTATTTTTACGTATAAAAAATACTTTTAAGTATTCCGCTAGACTGTAGATTTCAAATGAGATGAACTTGATTAACTAACTTGCCATCACGCCTTTTTACGCAGGGGTAGGCAGAGAGGATAGAACGCCATATTCTCCGTCCTGGCGTATCACCATTCTTGCCTCGTTCAATTTCGTTGAAATTTCTAACAGCGCCATAACATACTGATCTAACTGATCCTACCAGGTCTCTCGTGAGCGAAATGAAAAATCAATCGAGTCCATTTTTTCTTTCTTACGTCTTGTGGTAGATGTTCAACTATATTCACACGTGTTCCATAATACATGCATCAAATAATTCTGGTATAAATGATATTTTCATTGTTCTTCATCGCAAAAAAATAAAGTTCTAAAGAAATAGGTAGGAATAAACATTTTCATTTCATCTCGGCCATCCGTTCTTAATTCTGTCGACTATTATGATTTCTCTCTCACATTCGACTGATTTCTCTCTCACATTCGACCGATTGCTCTCTCACATTCGACTGATTTCTCTCTCACATTCGACGGACTTCTCTCTCACATTCGACTGATTTCTCTCTCACATTCGACTGATTTCTCTCTCACATTCGACTAATTTTTCTCATAATATTCCGCAGAATATAAATATCAGAATTTTAACGGTGGATTATTACAACCCATATTGTATCTTTTCAAATGTGCTTTCCGATTTGTTACCTGCCAGTGTTAGTCAGATCGCATGATATAATATTTTCTCAAGGCTTTTGGGTTGGGTGTATTTCTTCTGGCATGAAATAATTTGAAGGTAATATGACTGACAGCTGTCAGACTTGTTACAAATATGGCGTGACAATGGCATGCGTGGTTATTGTTTCAACTAAAACATATTTTCATCGCCATCTTATTTTTATTCTTCGAATATTCTTCCGCACCTTAAAAAGCAGAATATTAATGTGAGATCTCAGCACATCAGGCGTAGCATTATTTACATCACTAAGCTTTCTTATCGTAAGTGGGTGATATTTTGTCATAAAGCACAAAGTCAAAGCCTCCGTGCACTGAATGATATACCCCATTTAATGTAAAAACTCGAATCTGCTGAAATATTTACGAGAAAGAATTAGAGTAAGCAATCTCATTTTCAATATTTCTTTTAGTCCAGCATGTGAGTAAGCCATTTCATTTCCAATATTGCTTCTAGTCCAGCATGTGAGTAAGCCATCTCATTTCCAATATCGCTTCTAGTTCAGCATGTGAGTAAGCCATCTCATTTCCAATATTGCTTCTAGTTCAGCATGTGAATAAGCCATTTCATTTCCAATATTGCTTCTAGTCCAGCATGTGAGAAGCCATCTCATCTCATTTTATTTATTGTATTATATGTATAAAGTGCAATACTATTACGGATCTTCTTCAGTTTTTCGAGCTATTCTGCCGTGTGTCTCTAACCTCACTGGCCGACGTTTTGGATCTCGTTGCAATCCACATCAATGTAATAATGTAACTATGTATCGCGTAAAAGTGTTGGTGGAAATGTGTTTGAAATCCTAGAAATGATATGTTATACCAAAAGTATGGCCGCCGCAGATTCGCATATATTTTCTGAGAACGTTGCTTTACTTGAACAATAAGAACCGCAGATACTCGCACCCGCGTTCAATGTTTCGCGAGATATCCATTTAAATTAAAATATGACTGGAGTAACAACGCTCGGCTCAGCGACAAAAAAAAACTCGACTCGTGCAGACGTGGAAGCGTTTGACCGTGAATGTTTTTATTTATCGCAAAAACATAAATCGAAGGGCGGCGTGACTTTTTGTACGGTTTCTCGGTTTCTAAAGGTTGAAAAGTTTCATTCCGTTCGGCGGGAACCGGTTGCTGTGTTGCTGACACATTCCTCGGAACTTTTAATTGTATTTTCCAGGTATTTGGAGCTAATGCTGTTTAGCGATGAGATACCATATAATATTTGTGTACTTGCCAAATCTAATTTACTTTCCATGCGCGCCTGCCCGTCGATAGCGTGGAGCGATTTCAAGTAGGGTAGACCGGGGACAATTGAAACATTTTCGAATCTTGATTTTATTTCTCCATTGCTATTGTTTTTTTTTTTTTTTTGTAATACTATTTATTGACTGTTTAACTATTTGAGTTTCTATTGATATTTTTTTTCTTTGGCTAATGATTATTTGATGAAGCCGAGGTGTTTCAACTGTTCCCGTATCGGAGACAGTTGAAACATGTACTGGGGACAATTGAAACAACATTTGGATTAATCAAATAATCGGTTTATTTATTACAAAAATATTACACTGACAAACAACTGTGGTTTAGATTATTTCTTGCTGAGTGGCACTCTTCACGGAACCAATGACGGTATTCAGTGTACTGTACCCAACCTTCTCTAGGCCGACTCGTACCGTGTGGTTCTAAGCAAACTAAACAGTAAGTAACAATCTACTTCTTCATTGTCACTATTTTCGTCATTTTTCTGTGATTTTATAATTTATATTGGTCTTATAGTGACTATTTCTAGATCTAGGTTCCCATCGCTTTATAGTAAAACGAAGCAAAACGCGTTTCCATCATCCCCGCGCCATTTGTTTCAATTGTCCACATGCCACATTTTAATAAAAACATATTAATAATATCGTAATCTCTCACAATTACAACAATTCAAATAGTTCTAACAAAATAAAACCTACAAAAGGTCCAAATAAATGTGGCCGAAGCGCAATACTTAATTGATTTCTCCGTCACACTTTTAACGCCAACGAAAATTTTCAGTACGGCGAATACAACTATATTATTGTCCACACTCAACGGTGCTAGACGGAGGACTGACGAACGGAAGAGAGGTTTCGAGACATGTCTCTTCCTGCAACGAATGAACGTAGGATTATAATTATTATGACTGTTATTTCAACTGTTTCCTTGTTTCAATTGTCCCCGGTCTACCCTACCTTTTCCGCGTAATATGGCAAATGAATGTGGCGTGCAGGTGGAATTACCTTTTGGGGTCCGGTTTGTGTTTATCACTTCATCCGTGTCGAGTATCCTGTTTTCATTATTTTTTTTATTTTCACTCGCGCTCTTTCAATGTATCATACACAGCCCGCGTATGAATGACGAAACCGCTTCATACAGTGTAATCCGCACGCGTTCGTAAATAATTTGATATTTTAACAGTAGGCGATTTATATATTCAATTTCTTGTAATTAAAGAATTTAGTGCTTCGAAGATAGATACCATCTAGGCCCAAATCAGTGACCGTGATGTAATATATTCTTCGAAAATAATGCGATTCCCTTGTACTACTCGGTATTTTTTATTATTCATGTGCGGGGCGATCCGTTCAGGTAAATCTCTCTTTCGAAGGCTAAAAATCGCACCTATTTTATATCCATGTAAGGTAGGTAAATCTGTAATTTAAATTCCTTATCCAGATATTTTCACACATGTATTTACAATGTAAGAAATCAAATAAATCTTTATTTTTACAGCAGAAAAAAACATTATTTTAATCTCTCGAATTTTATATTTTATCGCCAACCTGTTTCAGAGCGTCCGCTTCTTCAGGTAGTGATTCAATAAAAAGTTTTTTTTTTATCACAGTTTCATAAAGTGGCTAATCAGAAAGTTACTGGGCCCAACATAAAAAATAACTTTTTTCCTTGTGAATATCAAAATAATGGTTTGTTTTCAAAATAATTTACTTTTCAATGATTGCAATTATTTTTATATACATAAAACTTGCAGAAATGTAGATAATAGAATTAAGGAGCACTTGAAATGCTTAAATAACAACTATTCAGAATTTCTAACCACCTTTTGGAAACAAACCGTTCTTTTGATATTAACAAGGGTTTTGAAATTATACATACAAATACTAGGGGTTTACAGTTAGATAAATTTGAAATTTTAGAATTAAGAAAAAGTGTTAATAGTAAGCCAAATATTATAAATAACCAAATCTTTTTTGCAAATAGTCACCTTTTCAATTTGTTTTCATATTAGTTCTTACTTATTCACCATTTTCTAGTTTTGTTTTTATCTATGCTTGTATTTTTAAATTTCAATATACATTGTTTCCTGACGAAGGTACCATAGGTATCGAAACATGTAGAATAATCAATAAATAGTAGTTTAAACAAAATATTTTGTCGAATTATTTATATTAACTTTTTTACTTGTCTATTTGAAATTATTCTTCTGTACGTATACCCACATTAGTATGGCGGGTTATAATGGTTATAAATCCACATCGAAGTTTCTGAGAAGAAATTTTCAAAGTTTAGTGAACAAATTTGAATGTTAAAGAAATGTGCTTTTAAAAACCTAGATATATCAAAACTATTAAAATTTCAGTATTTCTTTATTATCTTATATATGGATAAAATTAAACTATGTGAAATATTTCCGGGGACAAGTGGTGTAAAATATTTGAATATCTTAACTGCACCATTGTGAATAGCTCGGTTCTTCTGTGATAATTGCCGTGAATTCTGTAAAGCGATAATGTTCTCGGATTATTTTAGTAGAGAGCGCGTCGCCGAGCCGGCTGTTTTTGGCTGCGGAATAATATGGCATTGTTCATATCGCCGGAGCCGCGGCTTCCGTGGACCCGGATGAAGTGCAACGCATCGCGGCCATCGCGCTCCATCCTGTTCGCGATGCTCACTGGAAATTTTCACTTAATTACTCGTATTTGTGGCCAGCGACGTTAAATTATTCCAGTTGTAATCTATGTGAGCACTGGCCGCGCTGCTCCGTACCGTTGGCCTGCCACGCTTCTTGGCTCCCGGTTCGCCAGCTAATCATTTTTCACAATTAACTCACTCCACCGGGGGAGCCAAAGCGATAATTTGTAAGTGTGTTACTTGCTGTGCAGCGCCGATTCGTATCGCAAAAACTGAGAATTAATTTTCGTTATTCTTATTTTTAAATCTGTACTATGGCCAATCTGACGACTGTCGTGTAAAACTGCATATGTTCGTTTTGATCAAATTCTGAGAACTAACGTTCGTGATGACTACAAAGAGGTAAGTGATTTTATCTCTTGTCTCAAGGTCCGACGGGAATTAGACATATCCAAGTTATCCATGATTTGAAAGAATCTCGGGGAACGTAAACGTTCGAAGCAAGCATTTCACGTTATAGAAGCAGAATATATAACCACGATGCTCAGTCATGAGCACGTCAACGGAAAGAGGGATTAATTGTGAAGATTAATTAACTTTCTGAAACTATTCAAATAGAAATATTATACGGACGTGAAGGTCTACGTTCACAGTAAATTTTAATAATATTTTTAAGATTTTTATTTTCTGGATAGGTAAATTTGCAGCATTCAATATTCTTAGCTGTACAATTGTTATTCATTTACTTTTTGTTATATTGCAGATTTTGTACTTCGTGTATCATTCTTCTGTTAGTGTTCTGTGTATGTTTCTACGTGTGCCCGGGTGGTAAATAAATTGTGGGCTTCAGCACGTAAAGTATATATTATAAAATGACCAGTTCCAGGCAGTGCTAGATAATAGTGTTGCTTCTTCTATACGTTTGATCTACAATATGATCAAATACAAGGCAGTTCTGGGATTTGATCATATATGTAATACATACATATAATGATCAAACGTTTGATCATATCCCAGGCAGCGCTAGCACTAGGATAACGGGTCGTCTCTCGACGTTTGATCTATAAAGCACTAGATATTTCGTTTCGTCCTTTGATGTTTAATTAATCTCTGAAATCGTGGACTTAATGTTCTATCCCAAAGCTAATTGAAATTGAAAATTACTTAGACAAATATATTATTGAGACGAAGCTATTTTTATTATATTTAATGGAAAAATATGAAAGTATGTGTAATTACAGGGTTTACGAGCTGTCTTCGGCTGGCTTAAGTGATCACTTTATATAAATATTATAATTTAATTCTCATTATGACATATATGCTGTTTCAGGGAAATGAATGTCAAATTTAGTCCATAGACGGCGATAGTGTAGTGGTACTCAAAGTGTTTCCACATATTTAATAGATATGGAGATTGATTAATGGGTGAGAATGGTGAACGTTGTATTTATATAAAGTGATCACTTAAGCCAGCCGAAGACGTAAACCATGTAATCACCCCTTACTTCCATATATTTTCCATTAAATATAATAAAAAAATAGCTTCGTCTCTATGAGATATATATTATTTGTTTAATAACAGTACATACGTAAGTGAAAATGCAATAATTGTGTGTTTTTGGACATAATCAAATATTGCTGAAAATTGCTTACCAGTTTTTTTTACTAATTATGTAAGTTTTAAAGTTTGACGGCTTTCCATTTAATAAATAATAAGTGTATTATTATTTTTAAATTGGCTTAAGAATAAAATACCCTCGTCATTTTAAAAATTCAAATCAATCTTTAACACGATGGTATTAGCACTTTGGGCTGTATATTATGTTAACTAATTATATAATATGAAATAATTTTTTTCCAATTAAATTATACTTTCTCGAAATTCAATAAATTGTTTTATTTTGGTTAAAATGAAAATCGTAATCGATACAAACATCATTCCTTTAAATAAAGCTCTAATTATTATTATTAACTTTGAAGATGGGAGCAGATTAGTTCGTTGTTCCAGCCCACTCTTGTTTCTCTTTCAAGAGAATTTTTGTCACTCGATCTTCTGACTCTTCTTAACTAAGAATAAAACTATAAATATTCCTCTCAGATAAACATAACAAACATTTCTTTCGGCAAAGATCCTTTATCAGTGTCTTGCTGATTCTAGTGTTTTTAGGTAGTGTTTTTCGAAGTTTCCCCCTGTTTACGCGTGACACGCGAACATTTGTTTACCTCTAAAGTAAATATTTTTCGAACGAGAATATCGCTATTTCTTGTTTATTTCTTCTCACGAACATCTCTGGCGCACATATGTGTAGTACAAGGTGCCCCAAAAATCTTTTTCATGATAAAAATTCTGTAATAAAATAATGGATGGGTTTAATAAAAAAATGTTTATTTTGCATTAAGTACAGTCACTGGGAATTTATTTTTTATATATTATGTTTTATAAATGTGATCCGTTATTTTGCTGGCATTCTTCTAAACGGGAGGGAAAATTTATGAGTACTGCTCGGCACGTATTCTCCGTGATCGCTGCCATTTCTTTTCGGATATTTTCTTTTAACTGGTCTAAAGAAGGAGGATTGTTACTGTATACCTTTGATTTAAGGTAGCCCCATTGGAAAAAAAGTCTATTGGTGTCAAGTCGGGGATACGTGGAAGCCAGTATATGTCACCTCATCAGGAAATCAATTTTCCATATAAATTTCGCGAACAACTGGTAAAGACACGCTCCATAGCGACTGGATTTTCAACGCGGTTAGCGATCGGTATACTCCCCCCCCCCCTCCGTCCCTCCAGCTCGTTGCGTTCGTGCAATGAATAAACCAAAATGAAAAAAGACTTTTGGGACACACTGTATAATATTTAGGGATTTATTTTACCACTTCCCAACATATGGTGGGGGTTAAGTATTTTGTTTGGCTCCTCGTAACTCACCATCAATCAACACTTTATTTATCTTTCATGAGTGATAAAAAACATTTCTTGTCAGCTTTCTTAGATACACACGCGTATTATTATATATATTTGTTGCTGATATAAAGATTTATTATTATTTCATTATAGTAAACAAAATCATGAAATAAACTAATAATTTTTCTATTCTAATATTTTTTTCTTCTTTGGTAAGTCGTGCATTCAACGATTGCTCAAAAACCTTTTTTTTTTTGTTTTTAACTTACCTACCATCACGCCGTTTCGCCGCGGAGATAGCCAAGAGAGGATAGAGCACCACACTTTTCTGTCCTGACACACAATTCTCGCCTCATCCACGTTCATACATTTTCTGATACAAGCTCGCCGGTTACTGTGACTTTTAATGGAACCGTCTTCCAGGAGGTATCTGGTTTACCTGGTCGTGCCAAGTCTTCTGCGGACGTCCTCTATTTCTGGTGCCATCAACACTTGCGTCATATACCTTTCTTGCCATTCTCTCCTCATTCATCCGTTCCATTTGACCAAACTACCTAAGTGAGCCTTTCTTAAGCTTACTTATTATACTAAGATCAGCTTTACATTATTTCTTTATTTCTTCATTGTTATTCTGTTATAAATAGATTTGCCACATATACGCCTAAGTAATCTCATTTCCACTGCATTCAGTATACTTTCGATCATCTTCTGGCAGTCCCAGGCCTCACTTCCATACATCAGTGTCGGTACCGGGACTCCATAGTGAACAGCTAGTTTTGCCTCGATTGACAAGTTCCCATTAGGTATAATTCCATTCAGAGCGTCGTTTTAATACATCATAATATCTACTACTCATATAAATATATTTTTATTTACATACCATTTAACTATCAAATGAATCTCTGGTTTCAGATAAGAGCAGAGTTATTAATTTGTTATTTTACAAGACACATTATACGTAATATTATATTATCTGCGAGCAATTATAGTAATTATTTTAGCATTGAACGTACACCTCGCGCGTAATGTAATGGAATACAATAAAAATCTACACTTAAAACAAAACTTTTGTGACGTACAATACATGTACAGATAGTATAACTTCTTCACTTAATGCATTGAACAAGCAATGCTTCATTGAGAATCGATTGAAAATTATTAAAATAAGACGTACGTACGTACGTACCCTACGTATTATGAATTATGCAGTGTCATCAAATTTATTCTTACATCTGTATATACATTTTTTTATACATAGTTTTTCATTTCATCATATAAAAAACCTTTAGAATGATTTGACATTAATATGCAACCGCTCTCTGTTTCTGATCTCTACTATTACTCTCTTTCATCCTAATTTTCGTAATAATTATAGCCTACGACTATTGTAAATCGTAATTCGGAAATGTAACATTTTCGTTAATTACTCGTTTATCTCCCGTAATGGCACAATATTAATAATGGCACGCCATATTTATTTCGACTCTTAACGAGCCTAACTGTAAACAGTTAATTATAGCATTAGATTTGACTACGTCACCGCATTGCTTGACGACGTCCCTCCTGCCCAGTGTGTGACTCATGTGGGAAAAGTACTTGCACGTAATGTGTGTGTGTGTGTGTGTGTGTGTGTGTGTACTTTGAGGTCGTTCACTTTTAAGTGCATCCAGAGTTGTTCGTTGCACGAGGTGGGATGCTGGACTCGAAATTTCATATAAATGTTTCAACATGAGAAAATCTATGATCCGTGATCATTCACTGCGCCTACACTGCGCATTCTGCAGAAAGTCGCTTGTTAGTTATCTTGTTCATTTCAAAGATGCCAACAAAATATTTTTAATTTTGAAAACTAATTATAAATGCGTTTACAGATGTTTTATTAATTACTGTCATTCCTTTACGGAAATTAATTTTAGTAACATGTTATGAAGCGAGGAGTGAAAAATGTTTAACGAATTGGTTAGTTTTATTTATAAAAATATCTGCAATGCCGAAAGAAATAAAAGTATTTTTATGTACCAAAAGCGATATTTTCCGTGTTTTTGTATTCTATTTAATTTAATTGAATATGATTAAAAAATGTTCACTTAGGTGGTTCGGTCATATGGAATAGATGAATGATAAGATTACTAGTAAGAGAGACATATGACGCAAAACGGTATTTTTATAAGCCTCGATAATAAGTTTGCATGAGAAGGTGTACGAGCCGAGAATTGCGATTCAGGACAGAAGAGTGTGACGCTCTATTCTCCGCATACCCCTGCGAAGAAACGGCGTGATGGTAAGTCAGTAAGTTAATCAAATTTAATACTGTAGTATGCAACAAATTTTTTAACTAAAAATATTACGGTAAATTATTATGATTCGTGTAAATAAAACTGTATTTAAATTTATAAATAATTTTCACAAATTACCGAATCTCGCTTAGGTCATTGGTCTAATTGAATGTTTAAAAAAAATATTCACTTATATATTATCTGCTCCAAAAACTCGCCTCATTTTCATTGAGTGTTGTATTATTCAATTATTCATTACGGCCACACGTCAGAATGGAACAACGGTAAGTGAACAACTGTACAAACAGTTTATCCATTATTTTCGCTATGTTCTTATTGTGTACCCTGTGCCCGACCACTGGCCGCGGCATATTGGGTTGAAAAGTCATACGGCTCACTCCAGTTACCGTGCCGGCTTGGCAGACTTGTCCCCGTACGGGCTGCGGGCTGCGGGCTGCGGATTACGGATTGCAGGCCGCGGTCACTATTCCGCTCCGGATGCTACTGTTACAATGTACATATTCAGCACTCGGCACTCTGTACCCAGTGCGCCGCGTGCCAGGGTGCCGATAGCGTTATTTTAAGATACATTATTTAAGATATGTTATTTTAAGATACATTATGATATATTAGGTTTGTAACGAATATTCGGTATTCTGCCTATTCGGCTGAATGCGTAATATTTTGTTACCTACTTTGAAAAACACAACTAGATTTTAAGGTAATGGATTTTAATGGATCTATCGTGCCATTATTTATCGAAAACGTATAACATATAGGTTCTAAGATTTATCGTCAAAAATAATGTCGCTGTAGCATAGTTGGATAACGCATCTTTCTCGGTTTGGAAAGAGATCCAGGTTCGAATCCCGGTGCCGCAACTATAATATATATATAAATTGATTTTGTATGTATATCTTTTTAATTATTACATTTAATTAGTATTTTAAATATCACAGACCTATGTTCTGAATAATTACAACTTCACAATGAAAATGTGTTTTCCTAATAATAAAAATTAGTGAACATTTTTTATTCGTTTTTGTTAAATTTATTTTATCACTCATGGAGTTTAAATACATCTATTTTAAAAAATAAATTAAAAGAATATAATAATCAATTTTTATATAAATCACAAATAAAACATAATAATAATAATGATTATTGGCGTAGGATTTTATACATAAATCACTTTTCGCATCAAATATCTAAACACCTACCACGAAACATTAGACCGGCATTTTATACAAATAATAGTATAGGAAATTCACTCATGAATTCTAAAGACAATGTTGATAAATTTAATAATTCTGGTGTTTATAAACTTAGTTGCAAGGATTGTGCTGCATTTTATATTGGTAAAACGGGTAGAAATTTTAATATAAGAGTAAAGGAGCATTTGAGATGTTTGAACAATAGTGGGCTTTCAAAATTTTCTAATCATTAGATAGAAAATTGGGACTGTCAATTTTGCATTTAAACGGTGTTGGTCATGAATTAAATAATTTGGAATCGTTGGGGATAAATAAAGCATGTAAAACTAATCAAAAAAATTATAAACAACCAATTATAACTACGAGTCCTATTTTAAAAAATTTTCCTAAAATTTATTCGAGTAAATTTGTATAAGTAACAGTTTGACTTGGGTACTAAATTTATTTTTTAAATAATTATACCTTTTTAAAAATAGATTCTGGTAAAGAAATAACATATTTTGATTAGTATTGACATCCTGAAGAAAAAAATGGTATTTTTCGAAACCGGTAGATGTATTTAAACTCAATAATTGGATAATAAAACAATTAAATTTAACAAATAAAAATAATGAATTTTAAACACAAAGTTAATTTTGCTATTTTTATTTTCTTTATATGATAGATAATGCTAATATTAATAAACAGCAAACATTGTTAGAAAAAATCTTCATTATAATCAAAAAATAATCACGGTCTAACCATTTGTAACGCCTCATTATCTAGGCCTAACATTTCGCCAATTAAGTAATGAAAAAATTTTTGGCTTTAAGTGTCATTTATATCCCATATTTTCACATGAATGCGACTATTTCAATGAAGATTCATCTGTTTCGTTTTAATTTTACTAGTACTTACCTGCATCCGATTTTACTTTAGGCAATGTAGGCTGAATTCGTTGAAACCTCATATTAGATTATGCACTCGTAAACTCTTATGTTAATATCTCTGCAGCAAAATAAAACACAACGATACTATTTGATTACTTTGATTTACAAGTTGAATGGGGAGGGTACAGTAAGCGGCTCACGGATCGCATCGCTCATTCCCATTATGCGCCGAATTCGCTGAATACAGTTCGGCCGAATATTCGGCTATTCGGCATTGTAACCAGCCGAATATACTAATCGTTACATGTCTAATAATAATAATAATAATAATAATAATAAAAATAAAAAAATTAGATGATTCACTTAAGAATTTACAGAAAAAATATACATCTACCACCGGGACTCAACTCGGAACATTTAAACTATTTTACCACTTATTTTCACGCCGAATTTCCCACTTTATATGTGTTCCTTCTAATTTAGAGAGACATTTATTATTTTCTATTAAAAGCAAAAAAAATTGCTAATTCACAATAATAATGTGATTTCATTAAAAATATATTTACTTATATATAATATTCTAATATCTTTCTGTGTGTGAAACCGATGTACAGTGCAATGTACAAATGAAATGGCTGTGTATGTAAACTTTTTGTTATCATTTCTACTGTCGGAAATTTTAAAATTTAAAAACTCACTATGCTGCTGCTGCTGTAGGTAATTATTTAAATGACGTCCTACGATGGATTTTAAAAGCTAGTTTGAATATGTATTACTGTTTTTGTGACGCTTTTTTTATGTACTCTGAGTACAGAGTAAACAAAACTATTAAGTTGTGCACGTATATAATGCCCGTCGACAAGCACAGATAAGATAGTCAACTCCTTTCGGTATGAGAATTTCAGATCTTGTCTATGCTATATATAGCGTACAACATTGTTCGCAGACATGAATTTTAAGCCTGATAAAATAATGATCATAATATTAATTATGTGTGTTTTTTTAAAGAATTATTAAATGTTTCCTAAGCATATTTTCACCATTACATATGTGAGGTGCTTTACTGCACTTTTGTTTTCGATAAGGCATTTTAATAATATTACTAAAAGTCGGAAAAGATTCTAATGCGATTATTTTTGTTTAAACGTAATTGTAACAGAAGGATTATTAATGTATGGTCAAAAAACCGTTTTTGATGCCATTATTCAAAAATTAAATAACCCATAAATATTAAAGCACATGTAATGACGTGTTTTAAAATAATAAAGTGCTAGGTGCTGAAAAACCTTGGATCGATTTTTGCAAAAACATTAAATGTTTTTACCTGACACAAGTGTTGATGGCATCAGAAATAGAGGACGTCCGCGGAAATCGTAAAGGTTGCACTACATTATCATGGAAAAATCAGCTATAACTCCCAATAATATTTTACAATTTTGGTAAAGAAATTCAGAATAACTCAAAATATTCCCTGGAAGTACGAGATAAATCAAAATATCAATAAAATTGCTCAGCCACCCTATTTCTGCATAAACAATCTACCATAGTGTGTTCTGGAATTTTCGTAATCCGTATTATAACAAAATTAAGCAGTTTTTTTGTTGCTCCTGAACATTTTAGAAAAATGGAGTAAACTGCTTTGCAGTTTAAGGTATCGATATTTGAATTTAATACATTTTAATTTTTTTATTTGTACATCGTCGTATCGCGCACCGCATAAAGTATTAGCACGGTATCGCTGTGGCAGCCTTGTTTAACGCGTGACATTGAGAATGAACAAGGAATATGGCGAATACACCTATTGACATATGTGTGCACGTGCTCATTCGTTTAAAAGATCTAGTTTCCATCATTGCAGATGGTCTGTCGCTACGGCGTGCCTGTGTCTTTAGTGTGCAATCTCACTTATACATTCCACCTGTTCAAGATGGTATTTGTAACTGTTGATTCATACCTGAGTTCAATGCGCTGGTTGATAATTAAATAAATTGTCGCCGAGTTTATTCGGTTAGTGTTACCTTGTCGCCTTGTCGCCTGGTGACAATGTCCGTGAGTAGGAAGAGATAAAAGTATCAGTTCCACTTCTCATTGAAATAGAACATTACCTTTTGATTTATCTCCGACTGTGATACTTCCAATTTGTTACTTAATAGACTTATCTATCGATTTATTATCGGGAAGAGATAATGATTTTCAGAAACGCATCGTTTTAAAAATTTCAATAGTTATCAAAATCAATGTGTCATGTACATATTTGGAATTTAATGCGTTGATTTCCTGGAAAAGTCATAATGATCAGTAATTGATGGTTCTGCAACCCACGTGTCTTCGGTAATTGTTTTTTTTTTTTGCTGTACAACATTCTCTACATATAATTTACGGATCATTAAAGTTCGTTTCAGCTTATTATTAAATTGTTATGTAATAGTATCTAATAGTATTATTAAATTGCTATGTGAATGTTAGCACTATGTCGTATTGAGTAGGTACCAGAAATTTTATTTTGACGTGGTATTTATTTGTATGTTAGCAATTGATCGATAAATTGGAATACCGGGATCTTTCCGGAATTAATATATGCTATTTACTCACAATATTTGTAAAAAAAATACCCAAAAGAGCAATGTAATTTATGTGTGATATTTTTATTTAAGAAAGGCATCTTAGAACAAAAAATAACGTAAAATAATAAAGCAAAATTATATTATTATAGATACAAAATAACAATTTTAATGTTATTTGAAATAATTTTATTATTGCGAATATTATGTCCGGGGCGACACCAAAACATCGAGTGTTTCATCATTTAGTCTTGATCTAATTTGGTACTTCTAAAATATTCAAAATTATAATCATAAATACTGAAAACTGTGGCGTGATCCCACCTCATATAAGTTGTATGTGCCAACTTCATCAACCCCATTTAACGTTTAAGATATCTATTTCTCGTCTTGTTTGAATTATTCCAACGCGTCGAACTCTGAAGAAAAAAACACCAAGGCATATCATAGCCTCCAAGTATAATAGCAAGATCTAATTTCATCATGTTACTCGATCCAATCATAACAGTCAGCATTCTCGAATATCATTTTCCTAGATGCAGTTCGTGTAGAAATCGACCCGATCATAAGTTTGTTTGTTTAATATCTTCAGGTGGCGTGTTCTCAGAATGTCCGCACAATTGTGTTTTGAGTTCAACGTTTCGTACGTCTGAAAGTCGTATGCAGTCAATATTAATTGTACTGTAGGGAAACCGTTGCAATAAAATACACCACCCGGTACAGGTGTGAGCCGTGTTTATTAGATGAATTAATGCTATTTAAAAAATGTTATGTTCATTCTTAAAGTAGGTTAATTGCAAATCAAATTAACATTTAAGACGGAACACAAGACTATCATTAAAATTATGTGTGACGTCACTACCGTTGCATTCCCTACAGTGAAATGTTATATTCAAATTTAATATGTAGGTATCACAAAGTGACTTATGAGTGATATCTCTACCGGGTCAAAACGATCGTTGTATTTCTAACCTGTATCGATGAATCTCTCTTCCATATCAGTTATTCACACGCATTTAGTGTTAGATAAATGATTAATCACATCACAACTTTACACTTATCGATGAGAGGGACTGGCACATCTCGAAAGTACAGTCAGTCGTGACCAAATAAAACCCAGTTGTGCGTGTAGTGCAATGTTTAGATTATTTTAATTGAATAAAAAACTATTCCTAATCCCAGAAAGATTGCAATATACGTAAGTAGGTATGTACTTATTTATTGAATCGCATAAGAATTTATTTTAATGTTTACTTCATTGACGAAAAATTTGCGATTTAGAAAAGCTTATTTGAAATACTTGAGATTTTTTGTTACTAAAGTTATGAAACTAAATAATATTTTCGGTCATGAATGTATCCTAAAATGACATTATTTGAGAACTGTGGCTAAGTTAGTTGCGTATAAGACAGAATATCTGAGACAAAGTATAATCTAACTAAAAATTCTTGTTTTTTTTGAGTTGTCTTAGTTTTTATTTAGATGTGCAATATGTTTTATATCACACTACAATTAATGCATTTTTTTTTTTTTCGTAGTTCATATCATATACACTAGAAAAATCCTCACGATATTATGCGTAATGTTGGGCTTCTATGATTCTACATGTGACATCTAACGTAACTTCAAATGTAACGCATTCGCGTAATAGATTTCCGCAGGAAGCCATCCACCAAACAATAATCTATGTTAAAAATCTTGTACGTATAATTTTACGAGTGCCGCATTACATTTTTCCACCGTTTCTTTTATCCGAGCCGAGCACCCCGCTGGCCAATCATCAGCTGACAAAATGGGTCTGACATAACAATGCGCCTTTCACGCGGAGCTACCGTCCGTCAGATGCTCCGCGATGATGCAACCGCTCCCGCTACGCCGTGACCGGCCGTTATCTCATCGCCGGGCCGCGAAGCGCGATGGCTCGATTGATAGTGCGCCGGGCTAATATCGAGGCGGAAGGAGTCCATTTGCTTTTGGTCTTAGATCATTATTATAGGCCGACGATCTATGTGTTTACCGAGGTATTCGGTTACGTCAGACGCGGGCTTGGAAAGAATTTAAGTATCTATTTTCGAAGGAGTAAAAAATGCACTGTAACACATCGGCCGTGAAGGTGCCGATGTGCTCATCGATCGTGATGGAAGTCAGTTATATGCAATGCGACTGACTCGAATGGAATCAAACACGGATCCCTTTTATTGATAAGAATAATAATTTAAATCTCTACAAATATGCAGTATTTTTTATTCATTTACATCGCGTCTCTAAAATACGGAACCTTCGAATTAAAATGATTAATTTAAACCTCTAAATGATCACCGTAGTATCTCATAAAACAACCCATTCTATAAAGACACTCGTAAACTTTCACGGTCGTCGGATGGTAATGCAATTTTTCCCGGATTATTCTACCGTGGGTGGGTTTTCGTCTTAGCCGAAGTTTCGGATCACAATTCATTGGGCATCAGTCAACCCTGATAATTGTCATCAAAATGTGCCTACGGCAAAATCAGATTCACGGCAAAATTGTAAATCGTCGTTATCTTGTTCGTAATACTCGTTCAAATACACTGTCGATATCCAAAATCTGTGTCTAACCACGCCCAATACTCCTGTCTAACTATAATGGCTTCTTTATATCTATATTTTTATTTTAGCGAATAAACAAATCTCCTTCTTTTTATTTAATTTTTTTATGATACTTTTATTGATATTGTTTATTAATTACATTTTTTCTTTATTTGTTTCTCTTAGTATTTCCGAAAATATTCAATATTATTTCTCTACAATGTCGAAAATTAAAATTATATTATAATTTAGAAGCTGGCGGAGTACAGGCATTTGACTACCCATTACCAAAAAAATTATAGAATAAAACAGTCTTGTACAAAGTAGATAATTCTACTATACAGCACTCGCCATTATAATTAGTTTGTATTTATTTATTATTATTATACACGCCCTATTTAGCCATTAACATAATTTGTAAAATAATATAAAATTTCACCAGAAGTGCAATACACAAAAAAAAATTTATATGTCAGCATGTTTTTTCATAATCAAAATTAAATATAAAATGTGAAGTAAAGCAATTTATCCGTCATTGTAATAATGTAGTCCTATTATTAATTATTAGTAATAATATCTACAATATAAAATAATTCCTGAATATAAATTTTATAAAGTATTGTAATATTTCCAGTAACCATTAAGAAAGTCAAATATTAAAATATATATATTTTGTGTTTTTCAGAAATTCTTATACACAATCCAAACTCTTTTTTAAATAATAATTCTATTTTAAATCAATTATATTTATAATACATACGTTTTATCTGATTTGCGTGGGCGACGAGACATAACAACCTACGTACTTATAAAGTAATAATCATTCGATTTCTTCTATAGAATCTCTTACATTACTTGGTTTTGAAACATTCATAATTGTGGGTAGTTATGTAATAATGCTGGTATTGTGAAATTATACAGATTGTATCATGCCCATATTTAAAACAAATTTACTTCACCATAATTCATCTGCCAACATTTTAAAAGCCCCTGACATAACCCCGGCTTAAATCTTTATTTTTACTTTTGGGGGCTTCTTATACTAACCGGTCTTAAGTTAATCTTTCTGATTATTTTTTTATCAGATATTCGCTCCACACCAGAAGCGTGTAAGCAAACGTGTCATCCTCACTTCAATCTTGCACGTTTTCATTGCGCTGCAATTTGTCAGATTTTCTATTTTGCTCGGTAGAATTTTCTTACAAGCTCGTCTTCCAGGTGCCTTTTATTTCTATCGTCACTCATCATCATCATTTAACGATATGAGTCATTAAAGTCTTTGGGCGACTGCAAAACCGTTCGCCAGGCATCCCTGTTTCGAACCAAGTCCACCTGCAATCCAGATATATCTTTCATCACTGTACAGTATAGTACTTGATCTTTCGAACCACCAACACTGGTTTCAAATATTTTTATTTTCTCTTCTCTCTCGTAAAACTAGATATAGTACCCTGATAACATTTTTCAAGTTACTTATTTCGAAACGCATACATCTAGCTATAGTCGCTATGAACCAACTTAACAACATAACAACGAGAATATGGAGACAGTGACATAGAGCAAGCAATATCGGTTCACACTTTTGGACAGCACGAAGCACGAATACCTCTAATTAATGAATGAATCCAACCACAACAAGCTTTATCTATAACAGTGAATGAAATTTCTTCCTTCTTTAATATTAGTCAAATTACTTTATGGCCACATTTTTGTATTATTATTTTCATGTTTACTTGCCTTGTAATGTTACACATTCGATTTTATTGTGTTTTGCTTTCAATAAGTTTTTGGTTTTGTAAAATGTATTTCTTCACCAATTTGCCCTAAAATAGGCTTGCATTTTAAAATGTGTGTAAAATATATATAATTGTTTTTGTTTTTGCTGTACAAATATATATGTAATATATATATATATATATATATATATATATATATATATATATATATATATATATATATATATATATATATATATATGTATAAATATAAAATTATATAAATAAATAGTACAAAATACTTTGTTTAAACCACTATTTATTGATTATTCAACATGTTTCGATACCTATGGTATCTTCTTCAAGAAACAATGTATACTGAAATTAAAAAATACAAGCATAGATAAAAACAAAACTATAAAATTGTGGGTAACTAAGTAGGAACCAATATAAAAACAAATTTTAAAGGTGACTCTTTGCGAAGATTTGGTTGTATTCTTTGGCCGTATTATGCGTCAAAGTGACCTAGAAATAGAGAGTATCCTGGAAATAACCTTGGGTCGAAGAAGATCTGGAAGAGTGCCGCAACGGTGGATAGATAAATTGTATCTGACTGTAGAGACCATGGAATTATCTGTGCGGGCTACCCTGGACCGGGACTTGTGGAGATGCATTACGACCCGAAACTTATCTGATTGAGGTCACTATATCAATTAAGGTCAATAATGATATGAATGAGAAAAGAAAACATATACAGGGTTTAACAGACCTAGTTCACAATATTTTATTGGCGGATACCTGACTAAATTACGAGTCAAAAATGTTCAAGCAATTTGTGTAAGTTCTGCGCTGTTACGGGAAATATTGTTTGAAATTTTTACAATATCGTGTTAAGCTTGAAGTCTATGTACTTCGAAATAAATATTTGCGAAATTATTCCATTATTAATCTATATCTTTGCGTTAGGCCCTAAATCATGTAATAAAACATAGTCTAACTGCATGAAATTCGATGACCTTTAATTTTTTGTATTCAATATATAATTTGAAACCAATTAAATATTTCAATTAATCGAAATAATCGCATAATTACGATTTTTTTTTAAATGCTCATATCTCTGACATTGTTGATATTGGGCACATATTTCTTGAACATTTTTGACTCGTATTTTTAGTCAGGTATCCACCCATAAAGCATTGTGGACTAGGTCTGCTACACCTGTATATTAAATGTTACCATAATTGAACAGATTTCTTACATGTGATGCTTTAAATCAATAGACCGAAGTATTACAATGA
This sequence comes from Eubasilissa regina, assembly GCA_022840565.1. Taxonomy (NCBI): domain Eukaryota; kingdom Metazoa; phylum Arthropoda; class Insecta; order Trichoptera; family Phryganeidae; genus Eubasilissa; species Eubasilissa regina. The sequence continues at coordinate 2,045,332 of JAINEB010000002.1, read as the reverse complement.
TTAAATTAATATTAGACTACCAAATAGTTGCTATCATGCCAAATAGATTCTATATTATGGAGGCTATTATTGTATTGAAGATTATTAATTAGCCATACAAATTATGAACAGATTCTGTGACGTTTAATAATAAATATTTAGATCTCTGACTGATTGAATTGTATTCATTGCGACTTCCAAGAGCTCATTATCATACATTTCCGAGAAGATGACACACATCGTGATACTTGTAATCGTTAAGTCCAACCATTTGATACGTTATTTCGATGTACTCTTTAATTATTATTATGACACATAGAATATACACATCATTACAAACCACTCATCCCTTAATTTCTTATATATGATGTATCGTTTTTTGTGTTACATAAATGGAATCTGAAAGTATTTTTTTTACTGTAAACATTTTGGTTTACACTAAAAGGGTTGTACACCTTAGGCAGGTGCGTATAAAATAAAGTCAATAAAATACGAGTTAGTGTAAATATAAAAAAATATTGATATTAAAAGTAATTTCACCATTATATTTAAAATAGTTTATAGATGGTTCATTGATATCGTTGCAATTAAACAATATTTTTTGACGTATTATGACTTGGCATATTGGCAATGTTGTCTTTTTGGGATGTTTTATCAAATTAAATTATTTTTGTTTACTAAATTTTTACTACATGTACATTTAGAAATTACTTACATATGCATATTAGTATTCTTAGGTATATCCATTCGTTTCATTGACGTCAAAAATCGTGTCATTTTTAATTAATGTATCAGTTTCCTTTCCATGTCATTACTCAATTATTATTTTTTTAATTTTACCCACGCGTGACACATTTAACAGGACATTTGTATATTATGTATAAGAAGGCTTTTTATTTAAGTTTATCGAAAAGGAATAATGATTGTTTATTGTTTATTTTCCTTTAATTACATATGTTCATAAACTTAATTAATTAGAATATGGTAAAATATATTATTGTCTCGAAGTTTAACGTTAATTAATGTTTCATTATACACATTCTGCATCTCGCTTGTTCCCTCGTCAATACAGATGTGCTTATAATAATCCTATGTAATTATTATTATTATTATTATTATCAGCCGAGTTCTGACCACAGACTGACTGGTGAAAGCGAAACCCGAGCGGTTTCATTTGCCGGTTGAATAGTAATTGTTGGAGAGTTTTTATTTCGATCCATTGTTTAGTAACTTCATTTTTTCACCGTCCCGCGTCTGTATTTGGCGGGAAAACGCCCGAGCGCACTGCCCAATTAAAATAAAAAGGTATATTGTTGGTACACAGTTTGCCATTTTTTTTAAGATGACAGCTTAATCTAATAATATCTATCTAAAATGCTAGAGCGTGTCGCATTATATTCATAGAAATGTGCATATTTAACACAAGCAGTAAAATAATTAGAGTGATGACAACCAATCCGTTCTTTGCTGTAAATTTTCGACAATAATGCGCAGTTTTAATATATTTTCAAACAATAACTTTTGAAATGGCGCTATAATTCAAAAATCTTATCGTATAGTTCATATTTTATGTATAATAATCAGTGACTTACTTGTGGTCAGGACGATGCCCTGGCACTTCTTTCAGAGCTAGGGCGCCGGTCTGCTATATGACACGGAACTTACTTTTCGATCATGTACCTACATTTAAATAATATTTTGAAACGAGATATTCCGCATAGAGTTGTGTATATTAAATGTCCTGCAGAGGACGGATATTTTAAGAATGGAAAAATAATATATCGGACCAGGGCATTTTCAAAACGTGAAGGTCGTACGAAGAAAATTTATAGTTTTTTTTTTGTTAAAAATTGAATCACGTAGATGCACAACGGTATCCCATTATTTCAATCGTTGACCGCATGCACTTGGGGACAGTTAAATATGTGAATTCAACTTAAATAAACAGTCATCCGTAAATTTACATACCACATATATGCAGTACATCACTGTTAAAAATATACCATTTATCTTTAAAACATACATAAGTAGGTATTTGTGAGAGAACAATTTATAAAGATGATGAAATAGGACGAATGAAAGATTTATTGATGTAAAAAGACGATAATACGAAGAAAGAGATGAATTCGACCGAGAATGAAGTAAAGATAGAAATAATAAAGATATGTGTAAATCGAGAGTTTAATGGATGAAAAAATGGTATTCTGAATAGTTAAATGACAGAATGTAGTTATGTGGGATAGAATAGTTTATTGTATAAATGTTCTTCTGAATATTTCTTAATTTTCCTAGCAATATATTCGGAAATTCGCAGGTGCACTTGTCATGACTATTTATATTTATTTATTATTATTATTTTCGTTACGGTTCAATTGCCATTCCCGTATGCTGGATTGTTATAATTTCGCTCATATACTCGTACCCATGCCTGATTTAGAAGGTAGAGTTTTTAATTAATATTTCGGTGATTTTAACAGATATTTCGTCAACTCATTATCTGGCTAGTTCGCTTCGGCTTTGGATTACAATGACAGTTACAGTCGATACAAAAACTAAAAAATAATGCTTCGGAACAAATTGCTGCTATTCAGCTCGAAACACTGAGAAATTCCGCCAGTGGTTTCATCCAAAGGCTAGTGATGGAGGCAACATTTACTTTAAGCAATTGCGATTTGTTCAGTTTACATCTTACAGCCAGACCGATTTAAAACATAAAACAAAAGTGTATGGGTAACTTTATAATAACGGTGTATTTCAACGTTGAATCTTACATTATTAAAGCTTGTTTTGTTTTTTCGTGTCTTAGGAGGGTGGTATTATTGTGAACATCCAATCATCACGTTTCCCGTTGATTGCGACGCTGACGATTTCCAATACTGATGAATGTTCCGTATCATCGGCCGCAGCGACCCGGTTACCTTGGTGAGAATCTGGAAGTGAGATTGCATGTACCTCAGTGTGATGGGAAAATATCACACGCTTTTAGAATGTACGGAGAGATATTTCGTTCCGTTGATTATGGCAACAGAAATTATTGAAAGCAAACACAAAAGCCGTCGTATGAATGATTTTATTGCACGTTAAATATTTTTCAGATGATGATAATAATAATGTATCATTAAATATTTTTAAACGAATCCTCGTTTAATATCTTGGAATATATTTGTGTATGTTGATCAAAGTTTCCAGGGGCGTGCAGTGCATACAAGCGAAATAGCTGTGCATTACTAAAAATTCTAGGAAACAAATATAAATTAAATAATTGGGTCAGCATAAACGATAACATTATTTTACACTTAGCGCCATCTGTGTTCCAGTAGAGACTTTTAATTGTTTAGTTCTAAAAACTACCACGACAACTCACCGCTGTGCCCACGGCGCTCTTTTGTATTCGCCGCATCAAGAAATTCACATTACTCTGTTCTGTCTTTAAGCTAGTGAATTACTCAAGACATATTTACTGAATTGAAAATTTTTTTCGGTTGATCCGTTTTGTATGGAGTCTTTACCTATGTTGTTTTTTAACAGAATAACATTAGAAAGGCTTACAACTGCGTGCAGATCATCGAAGTGTCTACTTCCTCTTTTATTAATTCGCGAATTTACCATCTTACTGTTTTTAGCGTGTTGATTTCGTGATTGTTGTTTAAATTTAGTGCATGGATTGGTTTTTGATTTGGGAAAACAAAAAGCAATTGGCAACACTATTTCCTACGTTAACTTTCAATAAAAATAATTATTTCCTTTAGTTATTACGTGAAAGATTTTCAAACAATAAATGAATCATATTCAGTCATACAAAGTGTTATTAAAAACGTTCATACATTTTTTATATGGGTTAGAAGGTATTATTTTATATTAAAACTTAAACTTTAAAAACACTTTTAATAGTACACTAAAATTATAAATAAATACATGGTAGGGTCGTATAAACGACGGATTTATTTTGTCTAAAGACATTAAACGAAAGTATATATATATATATATATATATATATATATATATATATATATATATATATATATATTGTATTACGTATATATGATTGTATAATATCATTGGTAACAGCATAACCTAAATCTATATCTACTGCACGCCGCTGAAAGTTTCAATATGCGGGTTGAATGCTCTCTCGATGAATCCATTATCCTAGAGTGGGTGCGGGTGCCCACCCGCCTTTCTCGTGATCCTGTTCTGGCGTAGGTCGGCCACACACTTCATGAATTTAATGGGAAACAAGAAAATCGACCAACACTCGCAGACTCATCAATTATTATTTATTTATTTAGACATATATAACATTTGTACAGCTTCAAAAAATAAAGGCAGTTTGTTACATATATTTTACACACATTAAAATATTAAATTAAAACGCATTGCCCAACTAGGCAAGCCTGTTTTAGGACAAATTGGTAAACAAATTACATTTCATAAAACGAAAACTCATTGAAGGGAAAACACAATCAAATAGAATACGTAACATACAAGGCAAGTAAATGTGAAAATATATTTTTTAAATATATATATATATTGTGACGTAATATTTTATCCGTCCTGCGGCTCGCTCAGGGTATAGCATGTGGTGCGTGGTTCTGATGCACAGAATTCACCATGTCGTCTGCTACTCACATTAGCTACCATTCTCAGGGAAAATAATAAAATTAGTTTCAAGATTTATAACATTATAATTAACTATTTTGCACATATACGAAAACATGTGAATTTACAAGGTAGAAAATAGTAAGAAATTATGTTACTGGATGTGATTACCAATAAAGATTGACTGGCAAATCTTACCCAGAGTTTTTTATCAACATGTCAACATCAAAATTTCTAAATTATCCTTTGGAATTAATGGTGAGATACAACACTATGATACACTGGATATTTATGACCTTCACCTCAGAAATTATATTACAATAATTCAAACACCTGATGAGTTTGCCAGATAAAATATAGCAAAATTTATGTCACATAAACGTGATCACAAACAATGATTGATTGATTAATCTTTCTTTAGCAAAACAATGGACTTTCGTCAAATCGTCTTTAACAAAACTAGCAAGATCGCATTTGAAATCAAAAGGTGAGAATAAACACTACGTTACATTAAATATTAAAATTTACATCGAAATTTATTTCACAATAATTCGACCGCCAGATGTCTTCGTTCTTCTTGAGCAATCCACCGTCTTCGTTCAGTCTTGAGGTTCCGAGGCACCCGTAATACTTGCGTCTCTTTACTTGTAAAAAAAAAACTTACTCCTTACTTGTCAAAAAGACTAGGTGGTTGGCTTCCTTTTTAGTCACAAAGAATTCTGGAGTCATTTTTGTTGCAAAATAAGTGAGATGGAAAATAAAACAAGTAGAGGAGACTAAATCGTATCCCCACTCTACTTTGTTCGTGAGTAATTCTTCACGAAGAAATTGTATTGTCATCTACCCACACCTCTCTGCCGTCGTGTCAGGAAGGGATGCTTCACATCCTGCAAACATACAAGTAAAATAGCAAAATAGCAAACAATCTCACTGATGGTGCAGGATAACACAGATGCCCAATATTATTTAATTATTCTCACCCTTCCTTAATTCAATACGAAGTCAGGACAACTTCCTCGTGCTCGCAAGCTGTCAAAAGAAAATAATACCACCGAGAAATTTTTTCTTACGCGGTGCAGTATTGCCAAAATGTAGTTATAAGAATTATTTCATTATATAAAACAGTTTACACTCTGTATCTTGTCTGAAACATCCCTTTTAAAAGCTTTAATGTCAGTTAAAGTTCTAATTTTATTTCCAATTTGATTGTACATTTTGAGAGCTTGAAAGGTGAATAATCTTTGACCAAAAGTAGTTTTCATTCTTGGAACTATTTTAAGCTTATTTGCTTTTGTGGGATATATTTCAGTCCTCACAGATGGAGGGCTTATTTTCCTATGAAAGCTAGTTAGTATATTCGGCACATATAATTGTCTTATATCCAAAACCTGAAATTCCCTAAAATGTAGCTCTGTGTTCGTGGATGTAATCTCACGAAAATAGCAAACGTATGATCACCTTCAGAATTATATTGATATATCCAGTTATGATTGCAATCAAATGCCGCGTAGTTTTACCTCGCATTTTACTGATTCCGCGAATTGTTTCAGCTTTGAAATGTGCAAAAATGTATTAATTGCTGAAACTCATTTACAAACCTGCTCGGAGATTTATTTGAGAATTGTATTTATAAGTCTTACGTAATTGTCGGTCGGAATAATTATTATGCGAACGCTTCCTTTATGTTTCGAATAGAGCCCGATTAGTCGGTTTTCAATCCACGTATAAATTTTGGGTGATTAAGCCACAATGTCATGTCGTTAATGGCGCTTGCGAAATCGATCCATCATCGGAACCGTCTGTCGGGATAGCGTCATGACGTGGGTACGCTGTGCATTAATCTATCATCTTATATATTATGAAATCTCAAACTTGTACGGTGGTGGCGTGCATTATTTCCATCTTGTAGGCTTTTACGCTGCCCACGTGCCGATACCGGGTGTGTCATTGTGTAGGATCAATTCTTTGGCATCTTTTCTTATAATATGCGTTTGTCAAATGGCACAATAGTTTGCTTGGATTGGAACTAAGAACGAGGGTTCGATGAATGGTGAATACTTTATTAAAACACAAGAACTGCGCTGAGACGATCAAAAGATATGTCTGTCTTTATTAAATCTTTTATTCCATTCATAACGCAGATCTTATTTCTCTGCCATTGATAATCGTGATGTGATGGGGTCGTGCTGTATTATGATATACATCTATATATATATATATATATATATATATATATATATATATATATATTTATCGTCACCACACGTCAATCAAATGGAGGTTAGTAATTTGGTGATCTTCGCGAAAGATTTTGATTCTACAAAATTTAAGAAATCACCGCAATTTCAAATTCCTAGATATGACACGATGAATTATTGAAAATAATGTTGCCAGATCGCATAGCGTAGTTTACCGATTTTGATAACGGATTCAGCCATTTTACGGCAATTTAAAAGCGGAGAAAATTGAGTTGTCGATCATGTTGGGTTATTTTAAACGCATGACAATAATCATATTAACTGTGTTTTTATTTTATTATATTCCGTATCTATCAGCTGTACACTGTGTTCTTAAAAGTTGGTTTATTTCATAGCAATAATTTTATAAAAACACAATTGAAAAAATAATCAGCAAATATTAATTTTAGATACCCTGTTATGTTACACAGGTCTTACTTTTAATGATCTAATTAAAATAGTTTTGTCAAGTGTGCGAAATACGGTACCCCCTGATCCACGAGACAGTGTCGGTAATATTGTCAATAATAGCTAAATGTAATTCGAACCGTTACGAATTATCGCCCAATAATGTATTATTTATTCTAAACATACCAACTGTAAAGAGTAAAAATAAGCCGTAAATAAGCATTACTGAGCTTTAAAAAAATATTTTAACGAAAACCGGATTTGTCCCCAAAATGTACCGTTTATCTATCATTATGCTAGACGTAATTGTCTGCAATCAACCTTACGGGTTTGACAATAAAATTTAGAATTACAGTTATGAAACGTTTTACGAAATTGTACAATATAACGGCTTTGCACATCCGACGATTTATGTCTAGTTGCACTTTGCACTTTATTATGACATTGCATTCATATGCACGTTACGAAATAGTTTATTTTTTTTCAAATGATCTTTTTGTTACTGCTTTTTTCGTAGCAAGTCTGCCTTATGTTTTTGTTTTCAGAATTTATTACTTTTTCTCCCAGTTAAATGGCAAACTCTCACCCTTATAATACATACTTTTTTTTTTCGTATGTATTATTTTATTAAAGATTGCACTGCAACAGTAATTTTAAAATAATAAATATAATATTTGAACGCTCTTAACTGCGGGGAGATTGTCGGTCTGGGAAACAGACCTAGTTGCGGTTATTAAATTGCCGCTGAAATAGTTATCGATTAAATTATTCGTAAACGTGGTTCAGTTAATTTATCACGACTTGATCGGCTATGAAAACTGAATCGAAAACATTATTCCTTTTACCCATCCGATTTAAACTCATCAATTTTTATCAATCATTTTAAATTGTCATTTTTTATCGTTCAACTGTGTCACGTTTTACGTTAAAGATGTGTTCAAAGGTGTTGCTTGGAAATTTACACCTCACAGAATAGAACGTCGGACACAGTGCACTGATAAATTATAACGTCACGTATAATTGAGATAAAGCATTTTTTCTTCCGTCAACCTTCATCTCGCAGCCACCTCTTCTCCGCGCGGGCTGAAACGGACACCGTTTTCACAGCTGAAATGCAATTAGCGTGTGTTGCGTAAAGTTGGCTTTTGCTTTTATTAGAACGGTATTATAAATGTTGCCATTATTGTTTTCTTTTTTTACACTTCAATCGACTCGAAACGTTTTTCTATAATTATTTATCTACTTAGACTTAGAAAGTGCAGTAGTAATGATCATTTTCTTACTCGACGGTTTCACACGGTCTGTCATTATTTCTACGCCATACTATGATCGTTGCAATCATATTTAATATTTATTAATTCGTCTGTCGGTGTCGTTTTAATCTAATTTAATTAATTTTCCTCCACCCGTGCTGATATAGTCGATCGGGTTCTGATTTCGCGCTCTATTTAGTGTAGCCATATTGTTCCAAGTAAATAGTTTGTCCTCTTGCATTATTGACGCAATCGTACCGTTGTAGCGCTCCTGCGGCGTTTCGTACATAATGTTTATAAAGTATCCATTTTAATAGAAACTTCAAAATTGCGTAATTTTCATATATAAAGAAAAATATACATCAATCATAAATTTTGTCTTACCCAACTTTGATACACTTAATAATACTTTCCCATTCATTGAAGAAATCGTTTAGATTATCCCAAACGTGTATGCGACAGTTATGGCGGATAATCTCCGCACATGTGGATGTTGCTTAATTGTGAGAAGCGGTCCATTAGTTTTTCAATGAAATCAACACACATTGCACCTCGCTACGGATAATTATCTTCACGCATGTCGTGGAACGACAACCGAACTCTTGTGAAAATGTAATTTCAAAATTTAGAAAACGATAGATTATTATGTTTGTATTATTAATTATACATATGGCCTTATGATTTGACTTGTGCAGTTTTATTTAAAAATTTTCTCAATTTTCTCGCTATGTCATACCATTATTTAAAGATTTACCCGAAATATATTTATAAACTGTGTATACAACTGGTGTTGTTATTTTTTAGCTTGTTACGGACACTAAATTGACGCCCGTTTTTGACAAATATGTTAACAATGGAGACACAATCTAGCATTAAATTATTACACTATCTAAAAGCAGACTGTTTTGTTTTATATAACAATGTGATTGTTTAAAAATAGTTTTGACATGTAATAACACACTGTTTTTTTCAAATATGTATACACCAATTCTCCTCGGAACAATTCTAAAAAATGGATAAAAAATATGATGTGTCATTACCCGTTAAAATAAAATAAAAATGAGAAACTGTCGTGAAAGGAAGAATTCCTGAGTAAAAGATCTCTGTTATTGCTCCGATGTAATTGGAGGAACGTTGACATTGTCAAACTGATGTGAAAATCATTAAATATCAAATCTTCATTCCTTACGTAGACCCTACTATAATGTGGGGAAGTTCTATTGTATGGGTTATATTAACAACGACAAAAAAGTTTTTGTTTAGTTCGGTATGTATTCTTATTATTGTTAATGTATCATAAAGGACGTTTTTGTGTTGAAGTAGAAGAGGGGAAAGATATAGTGGGGAGAAAAAATGTATTACTTTCTGTTCATTTTTTATTTCATTCGTTATCGAGTATTGTTAATTAGTTCTGAGGGCCGTAGAGTCGTCTATCATAAGCTAACATTTCGCTTCATATATCGTTCCCGATTTTTCTAGAATTAACCACAATTCTCACGCATGATTTTCAAACCTGAAAGAGCGTAGAATTTAATCACAATTTGCAGTTGTTTTAGTAAAGTATCGAAGTTTAGCGTAAAATATGTTTAAACCCCTGGGTTGGCAGACTTCACTCTCGGGGCCCCCGTGTTGGATGACTCGCCTAATCCGGTGATCTATTGTTGTTGCAGGCTACGGGTGATAGCTCCAGCGGGGGCGGCTCGGGCTCCGGCATGGAGTGCCTGCAGCTGCGGTCCCCGCCCGCGCCCTTCCACTACCTCCTGAGCGAGCAGGCCAAGTCGCTGGTGGCGCTACAGGTAAGCCATTGTCGCACTCGCCGCACGTGCCTTATTCATTATTATAACTTTTACGTTGGAAACATAGCTTTCAACGCAGATCACGAGAGTCAATAACCTCTCTTGCCCGGCAACATGTGCATGGAAGTCGTTAGGACACAGATGGCAGGAAGTGCAGGTGCCGAAAATACACACGCCTTGCTCCGGAGGAATTCTGGTTCGAACTCTAGATACTATTAAAGTATTCAAATTATTAAGTAGTTTCCTTCTTCTCATAGTGTTGCGATTATAAATAACCTCTGTATCCTCTTGTTTTCGCTGATTTGTGTGTATTTTCTTATTATATCTAATAATGATATCTGAAATCAAAAGAAAACAAGAGACCGATGATAAATCATTTCAGTATTTGTTATCAAATGTTTATTAACCTTTGGAATGGGAGATACGGAGTACGGTCGTCATTCTTTATTTATTTTAGTTTTAGTGATTGCCGAGCTGTGCCCGAATGATCTTTCCCTGGGATTCGTCGTCAAACCATTGTTTAACGCTTCTAGCGCGACCGCTCACGCACTTTGCATGCGCGTATATTAGTGATGTTAAATAATAATATTTGGTTCCAGGAACTTCAGAATGAGGTGGGCGCCTTGCTGGAGTTCCGCGATCTCGTCATCGAAACCTTTCCCAATCTGCGGTCCAAGCTGTCCTTGGGAGGGCATCCGGGCGGGAGCGGGGGCGGGGTCACCCCCAGCCCCGCGAGCGGCGGCGGCGGGGGCGCAGCACGGCGAGACTGGGAGCCCGGGGTACGCGTGCGCAGGAAACTGCCCACCCGGGAAGCCGACTCGCTGCCCCGCAGCCGCAGCGACAGCCACAGCAAGCCGCAGGGGAAGAGCGAGGGCGCCCACAGTGTGGTGCAGGACTCCGGCTTTAGCACGGAGACGTCTTCTAGCAAGGAGGCGCACAGCACCGCCGCCCCCCCCACCCGCCAGCCCTCCACCTACGAAGGAGAGCTCTGGCAGTTGCTGGATGTCATCCAGCACAGAGGCAACAAGCTAAAGGAAGAAGCGGAGGCTCTTCGAGGAACCTTAGGGGACAGGAGAGCGTTAAGTCTCAGCGCCCTCTGCGAACAAGATCGAGATGATGACGACCCCGCCGAGGAATTCCGAAGGACTCTCGCCGTCGGGTCGTCGAAGGAGCTGGCCGCGCTGCGGAGAGAAAGGGACATGCTGCTGCACCGACTGGCGGAGCTGGAAGCGGAAGCTTTAGCCGGAAAAGTTGAAGCGCAGAGACTGCGAGAACACACTCTCGTCACCCCCACCGCTTTGAGACTGGACGTCAAATACGATTACGAAGACCGCACTCTAGAGTTCAGGTCGCGCCCTTCGGCCCCCGGCCCCAGGCCTTCCCCTTTACAATCGCCGTTGACTTCCAGTCGGCATTCGGTGTTTACGCCCGTAACCCCAGTGAAAACAGTGATCAGCTCTACCGAGACTCCCGCGAGACCTCGGAGGGCGAGTGCCAGTGCGGGAACCAGTGAGGAGTGCGGCGTCATCGGAGTCTCAGATTCTGACTTGGGAAAATTGGATAGAGTAATGAATACTCCAATTAGAAATTTGAAAGTGAAAACACCAGACACGAAGAAAATATCTGCCATTCTCCAAGAAAACAATCCTGTGGAATTACAGAGACATCTACTGATGTATACCGTCCATAATCAGGTATGTGTGCTACTTTTTCCTTTATTGATTTATTTCTTTTACTTTAACATGAATATTGTGGAAGATTACGGTGATCGTGTTGGAATAGGTCGTGCAATAATTACATTAGGTCACACGTCAGTCTTTTATAGAGCTTCTCTGTGTGTAGGAACTTGGATATAATAGAAACATGCTTTACCTACTGCCACACTATCGCGATATTCAATTAGTGATAGGTAAGTGCCGTAGACACGTTTTCGACTTACAAGAAAATATTATATTAGATGGTTTTATAAGTCGTGATGTTTTTTTATGCGTCAATTAAATTATTACCGGTCCCTTTACAAACTTTTTGTGCCTCTGTATTCACACGTGTCTCCGCGTTATTAAGTAAAATAAAAAAAATACTAAAATGTGTTTCTGTAAGAGTAAAATGGAAAGAAGGGAAGAACAAATTAAACGAAAAGCAACAATTTCGGCTAAAAATATTTGCGAAGAGTTTGGCGATAACGGTTGGCAATTTTAACCGTTCGGGCGACAAACGTTATGGACTGCCAATAGAAATAAAAAATGTTAAGAAAATTTAAATCCTAATTTATTTAAACCCACGCTTAGCATGTCGAGAAACACCACACGAATTATATATAGCCGATTCGATGAGGTTAGAACATTTCAAAAATATAAGAAAAGCTCATTACCGATGTACGGATTCCTCATTTGTTATCTAAATGTATCTGCGAACGACGAAAAAATACTCCATTTCTCGATCACATCGTAACGGATGGTGAAAAATGTTTCCAGTGTGTTAGCGCAAAGCGTTAAAGACGAACTAACCAAAAAACTGATTTCATCAGAAAGGATATATGGGATATTACTACACAATGCCAATCTGTATTGTGAATAGATAGATGTTGAGTTTACATCAGGTAATCTCACTTAAATGACGGATAATCAAATCAGTGGGCATGGATGGTGTCATACCACCAAGATAACCTCCGATTATATTATTAAAAATGTGATACCTTTGATGCATCCTTCATATTTATCAGACATTACACCTTCCAGCTACCATCTATTTCGGTCACTTAGAAACATTAAAATATATTTAAAAACGTCATGGCTTATTAGACCTTATACAATTATTATTACATCACGTCGTAGTTACGCATGCCTCTTAAGCAACTAATTAATGTTTTATAAGTGATAATAGTATAGTATTATTCTGTCGTTTTACCTATGTACCTACTCTTGATTGCATCCGGTAAGCGGCCGTGCCGCAGTTAGAATAGACACTATTAGATTTAAACCGCAAGTAATCATTGTAATCGTCCACATTCACGCCATTTTGGCTCGCGGAAGCTTCCCGTGTGTAACTTTTCCGAAAGTCTCGACAATTTGGTGCATTTACATTACAAACAACGAAAGATTGTACAGATATTAGTACCACGGAAGCGTTTTCATCGCGATTATACGTTGTACTTTCGAATCATCGTACACACTGCATAATACCGTATTCGGTGAGCGGTGGAGAGTTAATCGAGCGTCAGTGCTTGCGCGGAAAATTAATATTATATCAATACGTATATGTTCTAATGTTGGCCAGTCTGCCTCGTGATGATTCGTCGTCACTCTAAAATATCACACTCTTACACACTTCGGTATGCAAGAACGTAAGTATTAGATAATATAATTATTAAACCAGGAAGAATTCGTTTCACCGTGATTGTGGTTTTGTTACACCTTAGGAATGTTGACGCGGAATACCGTAGCGATTTTAGTTTTTTTTTTTGTTTTTCGAATCGAAACGACTTGTTGTAAAATGATATGAGGTAATAACGCTAATAAGGTAATATAATAACAGGTAAGTGAAAACGCTTTCAATATCAACTATCCTAAAAGGTTACATTTCGATTTTTATAGACTTAAATTAGGAAATGGTTAATGATTTTACTATCAAAGTTTCAAAGTCATAGCATCATCTTATGAAGTTTGAGAACAGTTCAAAGCTCATGTCAATGATTTATATGACGCACTTACCCGGATTGACCTTATATCAAATTATTTTAAACATAGAATGTGTTTATTCAGCGAGTACCACAGTAAAAGTTGTCACGAAAACTGCGTTAAAATTTTATAATGTTTTTATGTTCTCACTTTTATCTTGTGTTTCATTTTCACTGATACCACGCGCCTTCGAAATCTTTTTGCAAATAAAAAGATTTTTTCTTCTTCCTCTCATTTGCTGAGCAATAACCAGGATGTCAAATAGTCGATTATATTTATTTATATTTATTCGTGCCCTTATGGGCTTTTACAAAATTATTTTTTTTAAATAAAAAATGTGCAGCTGCACAAGTAGCATGAAATATACAGAGTTTCCTGTAAGTAGTGGTCCAAACGAAAACCACCAATAGCCGAGACCATGCCCTATCAGAATAACTAATCATAGGTCTAATGAATATCACACGATTTTCGAGATATTTGAACTTTTATGAATTTTTGAATAATTGGTACCCTTTGTTACTTTTTTAAATGTCATTGCCAAAACTTAAGAATATATCGCTTTCTGTTGATTATTATTTCTGGTGCAAACTTGCAATAATGCAATAAAATATGCAATCATTTGAAAAACTGACCATTGATTTATTAAATATTTAAAAAAAAAAAACATTTTTAATTTCAAAAATTTTAATGCAATATTGCAAGTTTGCACCAGAAGCAAGGCATACAATTTAAAAAAAAATTACCTTGAATTTTTCATAAAATGCCCCCTTTGGTATTAAAATAGCAATAACTTTTTTCTAAGTAGAATTTTTTTTCTTCTTGTACCTATATTAGCATTAAACGTAGAAGTTTTTCATACGAGCTACGAATTCATGTTTTTAAACATTTTTCCTGGCAAAAGTGTTTCTGTTTTTATAAAACAGTGACACATATTTCATAAGAAAACTAAAATCTATGTTGTACTTTTAAAAACCGAGATAATTTTGTGAATTATCACAGAAGAGGAGTGGATAGATAGGTGGCACTAAAACTGTATCACCTTAATGTTTTAAATACTAAATTAATGTATTAATTATAAATATATACATATAAAATCAATTTTGTCGAAAAATATTGTTTTTGCATCACCTGGATACGAACCTGGATTTCTATTTTCAATCCGGGTAAATACACTACCAATTGTGTTATAACGCCAGTATTTTTCATGACAAATTTTCGAACCTATATGTTACATGTTTCAAATTAATACGCCTGTCGTTCCATTATTTCAAAGCCATTATACATTACTTTTACAGAATCTCAAATCAAATTATCCCGGTGACGCAAAAACAATATTTTTTGACAAAATTGATTTTATATGTATATATTTATAATTAATACATTAATATAGTATTTAAAATATCACAGACCTATGTTCTGAATAATTACAACTTCACAATAAGAATGTGTTTTCCTTAGTAACACTTTAATGTTGTTAAAATTTGAAATAAAAAATTCTTACATAGGAGAAAGAAAGCTTGAAAATTAATAGTTTTTCTTGTGATGTATTAAATTTGTAAAACTGTGTTATGTTTCGGTTCAGATAAGTACATATACTTTTTTTTTTCTAATAAAACCATGTAAAGTTATTTTTAACGTTGTAAGCAATAACAATATGAATAATGTATTACATATTATGTGGAAGCCATTCGCCGTAACACGTAAGTTCCACGATTTTGTAATTTTATCGATTGTATCGCCTACAAATGATAAGAATTAATAAGAATACATACATTGTATAAACATTTTATTCCAATTTATATACATATTTTTTTCTGATAGAGAATAAAGTATTCCATCTTGGATGAGATGTTTAAGAGGTACGGGAGGGGAGACAGTTACGATAGTTGTAAAGCAACATAATATAATATAATTTCATTCTGAATGGTAAGAGTAAATATTATGTAGGAAGCAAAATAAAAATTCTAAATAACGTACTAAACTGTAAAAGTATACATAATTAGACATTTTATTAATTAATATAAAATTACTTTGAAAAGAAAATGAATTATTAGTGAAATATGTTAATCACAATATTTCGGTAATTATGGATATTATTAATTACTTCATTTGTAAAACAGAAAGCTTCTATTTAGTGTACCCATCTGCTCCAAGACAATATAATATAATATTTACAGTATACTAATTACATATTACATAATTAAAAAATAATCATACTTATCTCAACCGTCTGTAAATATTTCATTTAAAAATACGTATTATGATCATAATATATGTTTCTTCCTTATTCACATAACACATCACTAAGCCCATTCACATTCACCATACCAGCTCTCTGTAGAGTTTGCATGAAATAAGAATTATGTGTAATATAGTCTTCCGAGCACATTTAATTTTTTTTTTTTACCTAATTACCTACATACGTGATTCTACAGAGAATTTGATTCGTAATCATCGGACACATCAGATAAGTATCTGAAAAATTATTTAATCGTAAATAAATTTCACCATGTAACAGTCATTAGTGATAACATTCTTTCGCTGTTGCTTTCCTCTCATACGCGATAATATATCGTGACGACACCTCGTAAGGCCCAGCATACTCTGCGGTTAAACGCGTGCGGTTTTTAATCCGCTAAGTCATATGCAAGCGCACGCACTTGCGTTTTAATCCCGCGACTGATTCAGACTGAGTTTAAAAACGAATCCGGCCACATTTTGCTACGCGTTTTAAAATCATTTGTCATCTGTGGAAATGTATGGTAGCGCCTGAACGGCGGTTAAACGCGGGCGTCATCAACCGACTACGTTTGCGGCGAGTTCGTATGAGAAACTATCAAACAAAATTATATGTGATGTCCAAAAACGATGTGTATTGTATGATAAAATATGAATGTCTGCTGTCGACTTCTTGTCGCAGAACATAATTAAAATCAAACGTTTAAAGATGAAACAATTATTATTGAATCTTATTATTATTACAATAATTAAATGATTTGCTATAAAGTTGTTGTTTTCTATAAAGTAACAGAGAGGCGTTCTTCTAGTGATATTGATTCGCGAAATGTTATCTCCTGGACGTAATATAAGAACCTACTTCTATTAGAAGTTTGTTAAAACTATTTATTGACATTTTATAGTAATTAAAAACTTATCGGGATGTTCTCGCATATTATGGTACGGTATATTGGACTAAGTGACAAAATAAAATCTTTACAGAATAGGGATAAAACACATTCGAATACTATGTATTGAGTAAATATGAGGTGTCATTTCAAAGATGTTTGGCAACTAAATAATGTATTAAGATATGACTTCTTCGGTAGATGCTGTTTGGAAAAATAATTTAAAAAAAAGGCTCATTCGTGCTTTTATTTTTTAATATTTATTTTATTAATAAAAATGTACCTAGTAATACCTACAAGTTTACAATCGAGAATCTAAATTAATGGGAATATTTAAACTGAATTCCAAAATCTCCTTGACCTGTAACAAAATCAGTAAATTACACGACAGATACAATATAAATAGTTAACAATAATAGATTATTAAAAAAAAATAAGATTATTAGCAATTTATGGGTAGAGTTTCAGACGCGATCTCTCGATGTACCAGCATACCACGTCAGGGCAACTCAAGGTCAGCACTCGGACGCTCGGTGCTTCATCAAAGTCCAGGAAAATCTATTAGAAAACCAATAGATTTTCTCACTCTACTCAAGATGGTTTATTTGAATTTTTATAAAAATATTTCCAAAGATCGAATATTAATTTTTAACACAGTGTACACAAGGGTCTAGAGCAGGCATCGGCAATCTGTGGCCCGCGGGTCACCAAGTGACCCATTTGATAATTTCACGTGACCCACTCGAGTTCCGCAAATAAAGTGATGATAAAAATGATATCATGTTGGGTATCATTTCCTACGAAGTTTTCATCTTTGAAAAAAAATTTGACTCTGCCGTTTTGTCCGCGTTCGGTTCTACTTATAAATGTGAGCAAATATTTTCACACATGAAATTTATTTTAAGTAAGAACAGGAGCAGATTAACTATCGAAAATTCAGAAGCTTGTATTCGTCTTGAGGTGACCGAATATGAACTAGACTTGCATCAGCATCATCAGGAGAGCCATTGATATGGAACGTTTATAAATAAAGTTCATAAATTATTAATGAACCAAAACTTGACAATTAGAATTTTGTTTTTATGTTTAGTTTAAAAAGAGTTTAAAAGTATACTGTAATAGTTTTTTCGATCAAATTTATCTAATTCACTAATGGACTGTTTTAAAATGAAAATAACTATTAACCCGAACCGTTTTCTTAATACTCACATTTTGGTTGCTTTTGATCCGCAGTCAAAAAAGGTTATCTACACATGGTCTAGAGCCTTAATTAATATTACCGACAACCCCCTTTAGCTTCCGTCGTAAATCCAGCCACATTTCCGGGCGGTCCGATCGATTCTCCGCGTAGACAGGAACGCGAGCTGTTTTTAAAGGATAGTACTTGTCTATTCTGATCGGTGCGTAAATTTCGGTGTTGTAAAGGAGAATTGGCGTTTTGTCTCAAGTGTTGTAACATTATGAGTGATACCTCAAATGAAAGGTCTTAATTAGTACTGTATTTTGTTGTACGAAATGAACTCCAAATCAATATGTTCTCAACTACAAACTCCAAATCGTAAACTTAGGAAGTGTGTACAAACTTGGGACGGGTCTCGTTCTAAAATGCCTATTTTCATTTTCATAAAAGTTTCGTATAATATTTAGCAAGATAGGGAAAAACAAAGAGACAGAGAGAGTATAATAATTAAAAGGGAAGGAAACGAATCGAAAGGAGAACTTGTAATTGAATATTGAGAAATATGAGGTAAGCTTTTGAAAATAGCCAGTATTGGAACATTTTTAATGTCCAGAGTTAAATTTCATGAGAAGCGAGCAAAGACAACTGTGAAATAATTTGTTAAAAATATGTATTGGAGATCCCTCTATAGTAATATCTACCCTCCTACGTAAAGTATCATACTAATAGCTAGATCATTTTAGTTATTCTAGTATTTCACACGTATTTGACACATTTCTAAGTGGCAGTAATTTTTTTGTACCTTTTTTTATAACCATTTATTATTCAGTTTATTATTGAAGATGATGCGGTAAGGATCGAAAACGTTTTAATTTTTAATTAAAGTGTAGTGTGAAGTAAACAACGTTGTGTTTTATTTGATTAATTAATTAATTTTTCTAAACGTTTATTTTTTTATAAGTTAATTACAACCACTAAAATATGTATAAAATATATGCGATATATCTGCTAGAACATCTAAAAATGATCTGTTTGTCAGTTACAAAACTTCACATAGGAATGGTCGATATAATTGTTGACTTTTCGCACTTACTCAAAATTGAAAGAATCAAAAGAAAAGGAATATTTGAAAATTTGAGAAATTTGATAATTTCACCGACAGCCTTATGTCAGGTTTCGCGCCAGCGACGCATGTCATTAACATGAGCAGTCTAAACGTCGCGTGCGTGATACAACGTAACACGCGCACTTTCGGACTGCTAACGTTGACTCAAAACCCGGAACAAGGCTGATGCAATAATAAATAATAAAAACCACGTTTTTTCTCGATATCTTTTTTAGAAATATTTCGGTCACTGTCAGAATTTTGCAACCGAGATTTCCGGTTTTCTTATCTATTTCTAATTCCTCGAGTTGTTCCGGTCCTCCACCGTCATCCGTCATTCGTCCCGCGGTCACCTCTAGTTGCTAGTTGCGCAACACGCCCGCGACCGCTTGCACCTTCCCCTTGACACGGTTCCACCTGCAGGCGGCGCGCGCCTCGCGGATGCGGCGTGGGCCACCTTCGTCGGCGAGTTCATATTTATATGTAAATGTTAAATTTGTAAAAAAGCTCGCCAACATCACATCGAGGAATTGCAGCAGTTCAATATATTCGTAATTATTGTGCATCATATTCAAAAGATTGAAAAGTGATCGAGCACTTTTTTCAGATTTAAAAAAAAATCTAATCGTTTTTTTTTGTGACTGCTAAAATGATATTACTTATTGTTTTTGAATTTATCGTTTCTCTCTGTAGCCTATCTCCCGTCTTCCCGCGTGAAACCCCACCTTAATATTCTAATTAATTAATTAATTAATTATATCAAATATATTTTTCTTCATTTTTCTAGGCCAATTTATGTTTTATGTAAATAATATTATGAATACTACATAGAATTTTCTATATACGCATTAAACCGAAGATATAAACTTGAGAATTGTATAAATCTTGAGAATTATACAAGTCCTGATGACGGTCATTGAAATGCTGAATCGTCGGCTACAACAAAAACCAGCCCACGGCAGAAAAACCTAGTCTTTTTTTAAATATAACTTCGTGCCTTTATTCAATACCAGTCACACAGATGCCGATTTTGGGTTGAGCTGCGCGGCGCCATCTGCGGCGCGCGGAGTTCACCTGCTGTCATATTTACACATTGCACACTATTTCGTAAACTATTTTGCTGTCTAAAATTATTACTGTAGAATCAGAATAAGGCATGCCGTACTAAGATTACGATGTACGTAAGAAAACCTTGTTTAAAACATATCTTGAATATAGTAAAAAATAATTTGTATGTGTGCAGTGCCACTTGGAATTTTTTGCTCAGACTAATATCCTTCGCGACCTCCTTCAATATGGTACATTAAGAACCGGTATCAGTATCCAACGTATCCAATGTAAACCCGGTAGACAGTAGGAACTTACTGTACACACTGACTTGCAAATGCATGTAACGTGTAATATTTATGTATTTATTTATTATTCACAAATTTTACGATCATATTGTAGATTAATTTAACGTTTTCTTTTAACGAGTGTCTGTATACTGGGAATGCATATTAATTTGCTTTAAAGAAAACGTGAATTCTATATTTAATGACTAAATAAGTCATATTACACGTATCCAAAATAAAAGCAGTTTCATTATTAAGGAGAACACATTATTATTGTTAAGTTGTAATTATTCAGAATAATAGGTCTGTGATAATTTAATTAGTATTTTAAAAAACCAATTTCATTTATTGAATTAATTAAGAGGATTTTAATAGTATCACTTAGTATTACAACTAACATATTTATTATAGCATCTGAAACTTATTATAAAAATTCACAGTACCAAAGTAGTAATGAAGTACATAATTCAATATTAGCAAAATTACTTTGTGGCCTCATTTTATATAAATAATTAGACAATATACTTTGTTTAAACCACTATTTATTGATTATTCAACGTGTTTCGATATGTATAATATCATACATACAAATACTAGGGATTTACAGTTATATAAATTTGAAATTTTAGAAATGAGAAAAAGTGTTAATAGCAAGCTAAATATTATAAATAACCAAATCTTCTTTGCAAATAGTTATTAACCTTTTAAATTTGTTTTGTTTTTATTTATGCTTATATTATTAATTTAAGTATACATTGTTTCCTGAAGAAGATACCATAGGTATCGAAATATGTTAAATAATCAATAAATAGTGGTTTAAACAAAGTGTTAAATCTAATTATTTATTCATAGTATAAGGTAATGTAGTTGTTTATAATATAAGATAATATAGGTGAGGAAGGTTGAAACTATTGTTGTGGTAAAGGGAGAGCAAGATATCTTTGTAGGTGGAATAATTGGTTATAATTGAAAATGTAGTGGTTCATAAAAATACTTTTTAACGTAGTAAGACTGATGTTGAAAAAGTCAATTTCTCTAATAACTTCTCATTATGGTATTTGCATGGACGGCGAATGAATGATTTTTGTGTTTAAGATGTTCTACTTCTAGGAATGTGGAAGAGTACGGACTGCCGTGTCGATCTAGATCAGCCATACTAAACCTTTTTTTTCTTCGAGCCACATACACATGTTAGGCAAGTTACGTGGGCCGCAACATTATACTGATATGACAAAAAAAAATCATATAGGAAAAACAGTATTGGTTGAAACCTGTTAGATTCAATATTAGGGCGCCGCCACTTGATTAATCAACAAATGTATTTTTTAACTAAAACAGAATGATAATAATACTTATCGCTTATCAGCAGCAATACAAGCTCAAATATTAACAACAGCGTATTTCCCTATATGAATTTTTTTTTTTCGTCATCTGTATCTGTATAATCCGGAAAGGGTCTAGGTAAATGCCGCCAGCGTCAGTTTCAGTCAGTTCGCGGCGAGCGATGATTATTGGCTCGTATCTCAAGATATTCAAAACCATATTTCCAATGCCAGATTCTTTAAAATCACGTTCGTGATAGCAAATGTGTTTCGGGCCGCACATAAACTCTTGGCAGGCCGCAGGTTGAGTACGGCTGATCTAGATGGTATGTGGAAAGGTATTAATTCTAATCTGCTGGTACAGTCAATATGTCCTTGCAGTAGTTTAAAGAGAAATATTTGGTCAGCGCGCGTTCTTCGATATTTTAGGTTTTTAATATTATGGAAGTTTGCTACATCTAAATAGGAGTTGAATGATAGATTAGATCATATCGGTGACATTTTATCTTTACAAATCGATTATATGTTGACTATATAGATTATTAATTGTAAAAATTCAGCATGAAAATAATTTAATTGGAATATTTATTTATATTTTCGACCCGCCTTAGTTTTGATAATCGCGTGACGCGTAGAAGCCTTACGTGTTTCAAAACTTTTTTAATTGCGTACCTGCTGCACGGCTTTTGTTTTTATTGTGCCGTTCGACTGCCTACCGTTCAATTTCATTTCTGAGGAACCGCTTTCAAAGTGAACTTTAATTAGAACTTTAATTACTTTTTTATTTCTATAATGTACAAATAAAGTCATAAGCAGACAGAAAGAAGATTGACTGACACGGTTATAAAATTTTGAATGAAGTGGAACGAGGCTAATTATCTTCCAATGACGTAACAGACATTGAGACTCGTTTCGAAACCAGTTTTGTGTTGTGTAGGAGTAACGTCACGAAGGGATGATGTTATGTATGCGGGCGGGAGGAAGTTGGGAATGTAGGTGTACGTAAGTAATGCATTTCTAATAATAATAATAATAATAAAATCAATAGTAATGTCAGTCAGTGATGGTTCAACTACAAGGCTGAAGAAGCTCTAGCTCAAAGCGCCAATTTTCGGTTTCATATATTTTCTTTATCGTATTATAACCGTAATTTAACGTAGTGGAACTACTGACATCAATAATATGAATTTTTTTCAATAACTAACAAATATTCCAAGTCTAGAGTATTTGATATTATTCTGATACCCGATAAAATATATTCTTCTTCCTTGTCGGTCCCTCGTGAGTAACGCGATCTTGGTGATCAAAAATTAGAGTATGGTCGAGAGTCGGTCATTGATGTGTGTTTCGTAAGATTGATATGTAAGAGAATATTTAACCTATCCGAGTATCCTACTTTATTCCACACTTCTTTTCTTCTTTTCGGGCTCTATCGTCCAACGGACGTTGGCTATCGTAACTTTGTTTACTGCGGCCCGGTGAAACTCTACAGTAGACTGGCCAAACCATTGTCTTAGGTTCTTCAGCCAATATTTGATACGTTTTTATCTTTTTTTTCTTCTTTAACTCTTAATTAACTGATTTACATATTTTGAATTACGTTTTAATGGTTCGTCATGTGTATCAATTTGTAATGTTTTTCTTATTTTTCCTTTGGGCTATAATCTGCCGGCAGTTGTGCTCTGATTCTGTTTATTTTTGTTTTGTCGTTTTTCCCTTATCGGGAGTGTTTTCATCTTCCCCTCTACTCCCCGACTAAAGACACGCATGTTTATTTGTTTCTTTTAATTTTATTTATTTTTGTTATTCTTTATTTTATTCTTACTTTAATCTGTTATTTGTTCTTTTTTTATATATATTGTATTGAAATTTATTTATTTGATATGTATTTGTTTATACTTCAAGAAAGTGGAAGTTATCGGCGTCTATGAGGGCAATGTTGCGTTGACGGCTGTGCGGCGCGTATGCGGGACGTTGTTGCACAGTTGTAAAAGTAGCATTAAATAAATACCAACCTGGCGGCGAATGAGCAGGACCATGTAAGAGCTTTTGCTTATAAACGGTTCTGGGTGTGCGGTGGATCTGCTCTCATAACCATGATGTTCTTCTTCCAGCAATCTCTCTGTCTCATCACATGTCCGAGATATTGAAGTTTTCGGATTTTTATAGTTTTAAATAGTTATTTTTCTTTATTCATCCGAACCAGATACTGAAGTTTTCATGAAGTCTTCATTCGTAACTCTTATCTATCCAGCTTATTTTGAGCATTATTCTGTAGATCCACATCTCAAATGCTTCAAATCACCTTATCATTACTTCGGAAATAGTCCACGCTTCCATTCCATAAAATAATATCGAGAACGCATAGCATCTGACCATTCACATTCGTAATCTGAGGTTGAGGTTGAAAAACTTTTTTATGCGGATAAAGGTTACACGAACTTGCTCAATGCGGCATTTGATTTAAATAGAACGATCCTATTTATTTTAACGAATCGTTTCTAGAACCAGGTTAATACACTCGCTTCGTGTATTTTGTGAAAGGTGTTGATTATTCAAAAGTCAAATATGATTCGGCAATAATTTTTTTTTTTTCAGTTGAAAAGTTTTGAAAAAAATGAATATTTCTGCCTTTATAATAAACATATTTAAAAATTATAGAAGTAAGTGAGTCATGGTACATTGATGGCGCAAATAGAAAAGTAAATTTCTCATTGGTCAGAAATCTTTGTGCTAGAAGTTGCACATGCACCGAAAAATTAAATTCGAAACAAGTATCCTTGTAAGGCTGCATTAGTATTCTGTATATAGCTCTGAAACTCCTCGTACACCGGCTCTGTGAACTAATCTTTCAAATGGTAACAATGTTTTTTTTTTAAATATGTATTTAATTAAAATAAATTGCATTATGTAAATTAATGTATATATATGATAGCATACATTGGACTTTTCTTTTTTGGTTCAAAATTTTTTATTATGCAGGAGGAATGTACGACATGAACGTACAGAAATGTAAACTCAGACATTCTTACATATCAGTCGTTGAAAATGATTGCAACCATTAAAATAATTATCATTCGTGAAAAAAAAATTAGTGATGAATGCCGAAAGAATTTGAAGCACCGGCATGTTTACACGAACGCCATGTCTATATTGACTATCAGGCATTCTTTGTTTACCAGTTCGATTACTGTTACTGGCACGACAATAATTGCAGCTTCTTCGGTAATATTTTGCCTATACATGTATTATTTTCATTAAATTCCATTTGTGTGCGATATGGGAACTTCTTCATAATAACATAAAATAATATACAGGATCTTATTACATAACTCTGAGGACGTTTTCACATAGTCGTATTGAGATTAAAAGCAAAATATATAATATAAACCATTTTGTAATGGGTATATTATTTTAAAAAATCCCTACGTAAATATTTAATTATGAATTATGTAATTATTTATCTTTCATGTAATTTTATTTTGATTGTTTTCACCGTTCTCACAAAGTTGACTCGCCATTACACGCTCAAATGAATGCTTAATTATTTCTGCCAGACCCTATTACTCATGATATTATTATTTGTATTAATTAAATTAATTTCTCGCACGTTTCTCCATAATTTAGATATATATATATATATATATATATATATATATATATAATCTACGTCCTTACATTTCACCGGCTAGACAGTGTAGAACGTGAGATTGAATGTAAGTCTATTTTGTGCCATCCACTCGCCTTTTTTCTCTACGCATCTTGCAATTTTTCCTTTTAATACATCTTTCTCACCCGCCTTACAGAATAAATAAATTACGTATTATTTATCTTTCATATATGAAATATACAATAGTGGTCCGAGAACTGATCCTTGAGGTACACACCCCGATGTTAGAAGTAGATGTAGGGGAGATTGAAGTTTGAAATCACACCGATTGCGATCTATTTATTAAAAATACATAGTGCGCTTCGAACTCACCTCTGCACTGTCCTCTACGCACTTTCGATAAGAATCTCAGAGAAATCTCATCCGTATACACGCGTCATTATGCTCTACCTGTGTTATATCACTTGTACCTTTATTTGCCTCACCCGGGTTTCGTTAGTGTGTTAATAATAAGTCTCAAATTCTAATAATACAAATAAAATCTAGTAATGAATCATCTCATTTTTTTAATTCCGGACAATATAACGATGTTGAATAACGGTAAAGAAGTGTTTTAAATCGAACATTACTTTGTACAACGATAACCATTCATAATGTTGCCATAAAATGTGTAATTGAATCATTAAAAGCAATTTACAAATACGTGCAGTCGTTTTAATTTCGTATAATGTGTATATGAAATGAAAAGCCATAGCCTCAATTCGTAGAATTTTTTTTTCTATTAATATTATTAGATTCTATTTAATGTTGTAATTCCAATACGCTACAAATTGAGAAAATGATAAAATTATGTATTTATGAGCTTATTATTATTTTTCTTATACACTTAACAGTTTTCATATAAATATCGTAAATGCCAATTATTTTGAGCGGGCAAGGCCCTTTGGTGCACACAGGCAGAAGAGAAAAAAATGTATTAATGTGTGTATCCTTCTGTTATTTATTTGTATTCATCTGACATCTAACTAATAAGACCAACTATATTTTCGTCATCAGGTTGCTTTTGTTCAGAAATAAAGCTTGCCCTTCCATTCGCTCATCCCATCATCCCCATGTAAAAAAATAAAAAACGAGAAAAACAATACATATATCAGAATCAATCGCTCTATATCATTAACGGTCATGTCACCTGGATGAAACGACACCCACCTATTGAACAGACTATTTACTCCAAATGTAAGTTGCATGATGAATTTTAGTTTGGGACTTAGCATCGGAGTATGCTCATATTATTATCAATTTTTTGCTAATTTATTCTAGCCTTCACATTTCCAATTTGATTTTCAGCTTGCCTCACCATAAAAATAATCTATATTAGCTTTCAGTCTTGTTGTATTTTTTAAATTTAAACATTCATCTTTATAATATACTAGCGGTCCGTATCCTATACCGAAGTGCTTACGTTTTGCACGAAATCTTAAATATAACTATACAAAATCATGAACTCGACTGTGGAAACTCAATTGATCGGGTTTTTTTTTATGAAGACCCGCTTCGCCATAAAGACTATGCAGTACATTTAAGTTACAAAATATTATTTATGTTATGAAAAGAAAAGCAAATAAATATAAATACTATATTTCAGTCAGGGAATCAGCTTTCCATGAGAGCGCCTCTTGCACTAGAGAGTTGGTGCTGAGCTCCAGCCGCAGCTTTACGCCCGCAACTCGATGTCTCAGAAGCGGAACGAATCCATGTATACGTCCTTCGGCAAACATTGTAGATGCGCACAATAACGCGCTAATCCGAACAGTATTCTGTATAAGTTGTACTGAATTCGGAGACGGTTGTACGTCACTTGCTTGTATTTCGACCAGAGTTTGCAGGTATACGTGCTGGTGAAGAACGATTTAAACAGGATCCTTTTCACCTCCTTACTGCATCAGTAGAAATGCCGTGACGCATATTTGCACGAACACTCAACTGTCTCCTTTGTCGTTCTATCCCCGCGAATAAGGACGGTTATACCGTATCTTTTAAGGAAATGCCTCGACAATGGCACGTGCTACTGTGCCGAAAAGTCGACCTAGGTTTCTTCAGGGAAACCATCTACAAAAAATGCAATCTAATCTAGAAGAGACGCCAGTTCCATATTACTATATTAACTATATTAAGCTCGAATTTTAGAAGGTAATCAGAATACCACATTAAATTTGTAAAAAAAAAAACAATATTTGTTATTAGTAGCGGAATGTAGTCAATACATAATTTGAGAAAATGTAGCGCAAATATGACTGGAGCTGACTCTGCACCCATCTACATTACAGGTATTGAATAATATACGGACGGGCGGAAACGTGGGACGGAAGAACGGACACGCACCGTGCACCAATCAGAAGCCGCGGCTGAACAACAATTCGCCTGTAGAATTTAGATGGCTGAAAAAACCTTGTGTAGATGACGCTCCACTGCACAATCGAGGGAGATATCATAGAATGGATCCACACCGCCCGCATTGTCACTGACTTCAAATTAAGGCAATAAGCCGTGCGCGGAATCAAATACAAATCATTACGGTCGCACACGACGCAACTCGTGCGTGCGTGCGTGTGTGTGTATGTGTGTGTGTGCGCGATCGAATTAAATAGCTAAGATTTTGTTATCGTTTTAAGCAAAACACCGTTTACCATTTCATCATTCATTTTGCTCCAACGACGACCAAAGTTTGCATATACAATATATTATTACCCCGCGTGGGTAATAAATATATGAACATGCGAATGAAACATTATAAAAATTTATATATTTATCCATATAAAGATACCTCAGGACGATAGGTGAAATCCTGAATAAAGAAAATGTTACTACATTATGCGACAACTCGTCGTCCATCTTTCAAATAGGCGTATCTACAATTAATTTGTTGATTTTACAGCAGACAATATTAACAAATGTTGTGAAATTTTTCAAAGTTGGAAAATTATAATTTTTTTTTTTAATATTTCTAAGGATATTTAAGGAGGCAGTGTAAGGTATATTTATTCCATAAATATTATTTATTACTGTCATTTGCAAAAATGACACATCGAATTACGTCAAAAAATTTTTATGTAATATTCATTGGAATAAATTTCAGATTTGCCTGTTTGAATGGATTATGGACATGTGTTCGGGCCAATTTAACTCAATTTTATCATAAAACGAGATACACATTTTTGAAAGATGGACGACAAATTATGAATACTCACGTGTTCCCATAAATACCTTCGACAGCTGTGGTTCCCGGGTTTCCTATTAATAATATGGTCAGATATGAAATATGAACAGTATCACTAACCTTTGATTGAGCGCGCTGATGCTCTGGCGTCGTTGCTGGTCCAATGGTGTTCTTCTTCTGGGTAGATTTCCGACCGACCGAAATGAGCACAGATTATTGAAATCTGTTAACCGTACGATGTACTGGATGCGATTGCATCTTGTCGTTTTGCCCGCTCTCTAATCTCCAAAAAGGGCGGCAATATTCATAAACATATATGACCGATACGCGCGAACACTCAGGATTGCTTTCTTATCTTAATGCATTATTATTTTATCATTAATCATCAATAATTACGGGTTTATTCTTGTCCGTAGTATTTTAATTTAATTTTGAAAACATTTCCGTAATAGATATATATGTAGGTAGTACATAATGTTGTTTCTTACTGACACATTTACCTAATGCGTAAATAAACATATACATAATCGAATAATTTGAATTCTTTACAATAATTATCTAATACTTACTTACTTACCATCACGCCGTTTCCCCGTGGGGGTAGGCAGAGAGGATAGAGCGCCACACTCTTCTGTCCTGACACACAATTCTCGCCTCATCCACATTCATACATCTTCTCATACAAGCTCGCCGATTGTTGCTTTTAACAGAACCATCCTCCATTATCTGGTTTACCTGGTCGTGCCAAGTCTATTATTTAAAAAATGACTCATTAAGTGGTTTTAATAAACAATGTTAAATAATCTATAAAAATGAATAATTATCTTTGTCACTCCGTAGTAAACACTGTTTTTATTATTTATTTGTCTTGTTAAGCCCAAAAAATCATAATTGCTACACGGTGTTTACGATGTCAGTACACTGTTTCAGGCCAAAGTGTCAAATTCGTATTTATTAAATTATAATATTTTAAATTATTATTGGTATCTGTGACCTTGTAAAGATAACAACACATTTGTAATGCTTTTCCTGGACTTGGAATAATAGTATTAGTCAATTTAGCATTATTTATTTTAACAGACTCATAAATCACGTAAGAAAATGTTAATATTATCGTGAAATAAAACTCGCTTCACGGATTCTGGAGGCAGCCGGTGTCACGCTATCAGTTGATTAATTTGTCATGGATGACTGTCAGTGGGATGTCACCAGCCACTTCCGGTCGCCAGGTAACATTTCCATGTTGTTTACTGGTGAGGCTTTTGTCTTTAGCGGAAGCATGTCGCGGGCGGACAATCTCATCTGAACAATCGTGCGGATTTACTTGATTACAGTCTTTCAAGGATTCTACTATTATTTATTTATATGATTTTTTAACGTGCGATGGATTATATTCAAACTAATTATTCTCGACCTATTCACTTTTTCTTTTTTAAATTTTCAATTTTTCTCCAAGTATTTTGAATATTTCTGAACACAATGTTGATAAACTATACCTTCGTTCCGGAGTTTACTTCGTAAATAAAATGTAGAGTGCCTTTTTTTTTAGTTTGACACCGCCCCACCCGGAGATTCTATTGGCGATATATTCTAGCGCGAACGCGCAGAACACGTTATAATCATAGTTATAATTATTTCAAGTAATTTTTCCGAGTTTTGCCGAGCGAAACTGAACATTTGCGCATGGGCAGAGACGCCTTTACCTCGCGCGTACCTCAGTTCTTCGAGTTTTCGTAATATTGTATAACAGCTGTAAAAAAAATTTTCATTGTTACCGACATAAGCAGCGGTGATAAGTGGTTAATCGCTAAAAAGTCTTTTTAACATTGATCTTTGCACAGAAAACTTTCACAACTTGTTTTGATCTATTTTTCCAAATCGGCAGTGCGCGCGATACTAATTTAAGGAAACAATTGCCGAGCAGTTTGTCTTAAATTTGTAAA
The DNA here is from genome assembly GCA_022840565.1 of Eubasilissa regina. Taxonomy (NCBI): domain Eukaryota; kingdom Metazoa; phylum Arthropoda; class Insecta; order Trichoptera; family Phryganeidae; genus Eubasilissa; species Eubasilissa regina. Next base: position 2,014,547 of record JAINEB010000002.1, on the reverse strand, counting down.
ATTCTCGTTTTTCCGAGTCGTTGGACCATTTTTTATTACCTTTCTGTTTATTCAATGATCGTAATTTACCTATTTTATGATTTATTGTATATATTACATAGTTTCAGAAAAGAAAGTAGAAAGTATTTTTGCAATGAAACAAGTTCGCGGAGGGAAACGAATATTATTGTAATCATAGCAACCTGGATGCACTCCCAAAAAGAGACGTGACTAAGGGAACGCGTTGTATATCATGGCAGCATTATTTTCAAAATTAGTCTTAATTTAAAAATTGTGCAATTACGATTACACTAAAATGTATGCTCTGTCATTTAAAAAATTTCTCTATATAGTGATTAATGAGAATAAAATTGTGGTTAAATTTTTTATTTATTCATTATTATTTTTTAGTTTTATTATTCGTTGATTTTTTTTTTTTGGAATTTGTCTATCGGAACTATTACTATTCTTTATTTTGTAATAATAAAATAGTAGCCACCATAACTATGTAGATTAAAAATATGTATAGTGTTCGTTATGGTGTCCTGAAATATAAAGGATAAAATAACATTGAATTATTTAATGATTGTCATTAGTTTAATAATCTTTCCGTTTGGATAGTGTTCAGTATCGCGCCATTTTCGTAATCCTTTCAGAGTTTCTCCTTGAGTAAAATATACCTACATTGTTCGATTGGTCGGTTCTTGGTGCACGCAGAAATATATTGCATCATTAAAACAGTCTGGCAACACTTGCCTGAAAATTGGTTGCCCAACCATTAATCATTTAATTCTTTTGAAATGTCATTCTCTTCCTTTTTTGTCACTTGTGTATTTGGCAACAAAAATTGAGTTGGTATCTATCTATCTAGCTGTATAATAAATGTGGACCCGAATAATATAATAAATAGTCTATCCATTCGACTCGGTAGGTACCAGAAATTAAATTTTTTAACCAACAGAGAATTTAGTCAAATGACTTTGATAAGGCTATGATTAAGATGTTACTAAAATAACGTTCGGTAGGAAATCCTGCGGTGTCTGTTATTAAATTTATTATCTTCAAAGTAATATTCCACCTACAGAACCTCTAGTTAGTTGGCCCTGAAAAATTTTTGAATGAATTTAAAATTTTGTAGTTAACATAATGACTTGTATTATCTTAAATACTACATATTGAGAGAATTGGTGGCTTAGTTTTTTGCTCGATATTTTTTTTTTTTTTAGTTCGTTGTCATTTGATACATCTCAAAAGAAACATTATGAAAAAATGCAGACATTTCATCGTTTTGTTTCTACATCTATAAATCAATTTAATTTCATTCTACGTGTTTCAAAACATTCTTTATTGTGGTGATATTTTTTAGGGCGAGACTCGCAATAATATCGTTTCAACCGAAAGTGTTATTAATTGCATAGCTGATACTGTTTTAAACTTTCATTTTTCTGTGAAGTTCAGTTATTTTTCAAATTATAATTAACTACGGCTGCACGAACTTTTGATTAATGATTTGTCTACGCGTGAAATTTTGGAATTGAAAATTTTGATTAGATTTGTCGTTAGATAATTTGAGCATTTTCCATTGCAAATTCTATTTTTAATTTATATTTATCTGTTCTTGGAGTGCTTATTTTCGTTCCTAGACGTAAATTATTTTTACGTCGCTCTCTGCGTACCTAAAATGATCGATTTCATCGTGCTTGCATTTGGGTTTCTGAAGGTTACGTTTACATTTTTAAAATCAAATGATTTTCAACCCTTTCAGAAAATAAAGGTTCTAAGTGTTTTTCTGAATAGATTGGAAGTATTAATAGAGTAATCGTGGAATATGTTCTTGCCCAGTTACATTTCTATAGGGGAATATATTAGATTGTCAATCCCATATTGCCCTTCGTAACTATTCCCGCATCCGGCCATATGTTCCTGACATTTCTCATCTTGAATAGCCGACGTTGAATTCAATGCTACCGGCTTTACAAGCGCAAGAATGTGTTATAACCGGTCTATTCTCTTACGTTTAAATATTATTGTTTTTATCGCGACAAAGAAATTTTTTTAGAACAACTTACCACCCTGATTTAAATCCTAGTAGAATTTATGATATCACAATTATGTGGGTTTCTTCTCAAACTTGACTCCTGCAGTCAGTCCTACCAGATATATTCGATTCTTTAAAAAAATGTATATTATTAAGGAGAACGCATTCTTGTTGTGATGTTGTAATTATCGACAACATAGGTCTGTGATATTTCTTTTAAAATATAAGTTGTCATTAATAATATGTAAGTTGTATCAATTTATCTAAAATTTAATAAAATGAATTATTAATTTTGGCGTCTCCTATTGAATTACTCAAAGACTCAAAGAAAGAAAATTTACTATTTGTCTTCCTATCGGAATTGAGATTCCGTACAAATATAGAAAATGACTTTCAAATAATGGAACGACAGATGTATTCATTTGAAAGTGTAACATGTAAGTTCGAATATAGCATAATCGGTTAATGCACGTTCCCCGGATAGGAAGAGATCCAGGTTCGAATCCTGGTAGCAACAACAATATTTTTTGATAAAATTAATGTATTAAAAAAATATATTGTTGATACCAATAAGGAAGTGAACCCTTGATCAATTACCACAGGCAGTGGCGTAGCTACCGCCTGGGCCCGGATAACAGAGGGGTCCGGAATCGCAATAGTTACCGCATAGGTTTATAAATCGTAGTGACGAATGAATGAGTATAATAAATTAATTTAAATATAAAATAATTTCGTAGTACCATTAAGGAGTAATCAATCTTTGAACATCAAGTCAAATAATCCTATTTTAGAAGAGGAATTTTAGTATCAGCCATATATTAATTGAATATGGATGTGAACATAATAAATAGTAAAAAAAATTATATACGTAAAAATTATCAACCATAAAATTAATTTCCGGTAATTATTTTCAATTTAAAAAAACGGAAGTGTGTTCTTGGAGAGGAGGGGAGTAGGGACCCGCTACATTTTTGGTAAGCTACCGCACCTTCTAACGATTCATTCAAAATTAATGATTACATCATTTAAAAAATCGATGTATCTAAAATTCACCTTATTACGACAATATTGAATCGAAGCTAAAACTTATTCAACAAACAAACAAGATAAATCTAAAAAAAATTTATCGTGATAATTTTTACAACCGTGTTTAATAATGCTTATGGCTTGAGCCACAAATCGATCCCACTTTAAAGTACGGTCCAAATGGTCTATTGTATACATATCTTCCTGGACTACGAATAAATTTCTGACATACGTCATAATTTATATATATGCGCTGGTGCTATAATTTTTTTTAACCGCTGATATTTTATATATTGTATTTTCAAACCGAGTAAAGCTGCTGTAAAGCCAGGACTACTTGACTAGTGGGGTCCAATCTCTCAATTTCTAGTGACTGCATAAGTCTGTCTTTATTTGTTTATTGTATTTTAAAGTGTGTATTAATATTTGCTCTAATGAAAGAAAATATATGAACTTAAAGGCAACCTCAATTTAATATATAATATGTAATTCTAGTTTTGTACCGCGTTATACCTACACAACACTAATTAATTATAATAATGATAATTCGTTCATTCCACCGTCATCGGGTTTTTTTATTATGAAGACCCGATTCGGCATAAAAATAATACATATAATTCATTTAATTGACAAAATAATATTAATCTTATGAAAAGAAAAATTTAAAAAAGATCAAAAAGTTCACAGACATATATATATATATATATATAACGACTACATTTCAGTCACGGGTATTATTGTATCTGTAGCTATTCTGTAGTCGTTGCCATTCTCTAGTCAATGAGCCAGCTTTACGCTAGCAATTCAATGTCTCAGAAGCTGAACGAATCAATGTACACGGCATTCGGCAAATATTATAGATGCGCTACAATAACGCACCAACCCGAACAGTATTCTACATGAATTGTACTGATTTTGGAGACGGTTGTGCGTCACTTGCTTGTATTTCGACCAGAGCTCGCAGGTATACATAACATGCTTGTGAAGAACGATTTAAAAAGGATCCTCTTCCTCGCATTATTCGCAAATTTACTATAAAAATATTATAAATCGCTGGCATCAAATATATACAGTATCATAGTTCTTTAAAGCATAATAGAAAATAGAGAAGTGTCCTAAAATTTGATTTGAAAATAAATATTTGCAATGTAACAGAATACACCTCAGTAGTCAGTTTACATATCTGGCTACCGGTAATAGAATCGTACGTTTATTTGCCTAGAACTCAGTATTAATGTGTGTGTTTAACTCTCCCGTAAAGAGTGTGTATGCTTCCTCGAATAAACATTCGATCAATGGAGTCCGTGTTGTCTCAAGTTGGTACACTTTCCAATTAGTCCCATACAAACGTATTGTTTAAATTCATCACGACATTAGTAAATACAGCGTGTATACAAACGAGTTAAATAAAAATAAACTAATGTTTTCTTTGTTTTTAACCACTGAGGTTTATTTTGATATTGACTACCTACATGTTTATAGATGGACTTCTGCTTATTCGTGCGCAAAATAATTTTTTTCGTTATTACATTATTGTCCGCGGTGTGCGTAGAATTTTCCTGTAAATGTTTTTTTTTTAAAATCCCGTATCTTGTCTCAAAAGGGGTCGGTGTACTATGCAAAAAAGATTTTTTTTATTTACTGATTTATTTATATCATATATACTTCGTCACGTTGTTGGTTATAATGAATAAATAAACAAAACATAGTTACATTTTATATCTTTATATATGTTCTGCTAGGGTCAGATTGACTGCCATGTTATTTATAGAATTATGTATTTATATATAAAACTATTTATTTATTTATAAAACATAAAATTATTCATTTTTTTAATCTACTTCAAATAATTATTGCTAGTAATTGATTGTAATACTATGTTTTAGTTTAATAAAATTAATTCTTAGAAATCGATTTTATGTGCCTACTGTTTTTTTATTCTTTGGTAGGTATCAGTTTTTTAGTATTAAACATGAAATTCAGTTCGACAAAGCATACATATTTCATTATTTTAAATTGTTAACTTTGTTTTATTAACTACTTAATGAATTATTGAATTAACCGATAAAAATTTGGGATTGTCTATTTTGCATGTAAGCGGTGTCGGTGGTCATAAATTAAATAATTTGGAATCGTTTGAGATAAATAAAGCGTGTAAAACTAATCAAAAAAATTATAAACAACCGACTAAATCTAACCTCAAGACCCATTCTAAAAAAAAAAATTCCTAAAAATTATTCTAGGAATTTTTGTAATTTAAGTTATGTACTGAATTTATTTTTTAAATAATTATTGTTTTTTTAAAAATAAATTCTATTAAAGAAACAATAATATTTGTTTTTGATTAGTTAATAACATTCTGAAAAAGAAAATGATATTTTTCGAAACCGGTAGACGTATTTTAATTCATTAAGTGGTTTTAATAAAACAAAGTTAATGTATTTACAATAAATGTATTTTAACCACAAAGTTGATTTTGCTTATCATAAAAACATACATCGTTTTTATTACATTTCTTTTATTTGCTTTAACAATTGTGTATTTTATAATGTTTTGTTTACCCAATTTTCAAGTATTTTATATGTGTTTTTTTTTTTTATTTCCAGCTTTTGCAAAGTAAATTAGAAAACGTCGGTCGATCCAAGGGAACTCTGGTGGAGACACTCCATCGTACAAGGGAGGAAAATGATGATCTCAGATTTCAGGTTAGTTTTATTTGTCCATGCATTATAAAATGTGTCTTCTGTGCGGTAAAAATTTTCAACGAATTAAAATATTAATTAAGATGATACAAAACTTTTATACCTTTTATATTTTATTCAAAACAAAACAATGTGGAAGTATTTCGTTTTCGATTCTGTATTTAATTAAAAATTTTCTGTCCGTGGAAAAATGAATTAAAAATAATTCGCATGTAAGTCGGAACGTGGTTTTTTAAAATTTTATTTCACAATTTAAAAAAAAACGGTTGCGTGTTGACTATATTCAATTATAAAAATATCGTACAAATTTCCATCCTTAGTATTGACTCCACATCTTTTTAATTTTCAGAAGATAACCTTTTATTGCTTTTTTGGTTTCCCTAATTTTCGGTGGCTACGTTGGAGCCTAAATTTTGTATTGCAAAAAAGTACTATTTTATGAATCCGCGACGAAAGTACAACAAAAAAATATGTTACAGCCTTTCGGGCACTATCGATTGTTTATTTTTATTTTTTTTTGCCTCCGTTCAGTGTTGCGAGTTGATAAAACATACTATCTGAGGTAGATACCTATTTCCGTGTCAGTGTCGACCTCGAACGTGGTTCATTCTGAACAAGAGTAAAACGCATAACGAGTTTCGCCTTTTTTTTTTTAATTATTGTGGCTGAACACAGTGTCGCCTTCGGTGAGGTTGCAGTGATGTCGTTACAATGAAATGAACGGACAAGGGCATGTAAACAGACGCGTGTATATGTAAGTAAACCTGAACTGTGGGAATGGGGTAAGGTCTCGGTGCGCACCGGCCGCGGCCCAGGGCCTAGATGAAAGCAATAATTCGCCGGCTGTTACTGCTAAGGTCTCCGAATATTTGTTCCACCGGAATTCACTCGAATCTTTGCCTACCACAATACGTAGCGCATCTCTTCCTTAGCGTAACTTCAACGTCGTACAGATATAACATTGGCACCTCAATACAGAGGGAAAAAATCTATTTATCGATAAATAGTTTTAATTGTTTCATTTGCAAAATACCACAGAACTATGTTCTAAAATTGCTACTTCACAACAAACATGTATTTTCATTAAAAATTGGTACCACCTTGTGCAACAAAAATAAAATTATCAATAAATTCCATTCATTGCTTTCTCCCTGAAATGAATTAATACGCCAGTGATAGCGAACCTTTTGGGCTCGGCGCGTCAAAATTGCAGAAAGTTTAACTTAAATTTGCTGTGGTGTCACCCCTCCCCCCCCCATCCTCATAGTATTTCATGTTATGTTAATTAATTAATTGCTCATTTCAATTATTTGTTTTTTCACATACACATGTAATATGTACGCAGTAATAAATTCAAACGTTGTTGTCGGGTAGACGTCTAACTGTCACGAGTCCATACACGCTTCGCGACAAAAGGATGAAACACGACGTTTTACGACCATGTACATCATACACAGGTGCAGCGATATGATAGAAAATCAATTAACCAATGTTCACTTGGAAATATTTTTTTATAAATTCGACATTAGATATATATATTCTTTATTTTGTTTATATTTTTGATTGATTGATATAAAAAAATAAGTTTATAAAAATCAACGCGTGGGTAATTTAAAAAGCCTACGTGGGTCAGTGCTGACCCGCGGGTTATAGGTTCGCCATCACTGCGCTAGGGTCTCGATTTACGTCGACTTGATATGCGTTGTTTAGATTTAGCCTTTCTGATACAATGATATAAGCGTAAGAGATGTTCACTGTATTCTTAACCGTTTAGCTGCCAACTCTATTTGAAATGGAAGACACCAGGTCTTGACTTATCTATCAAAAGTTGGGACCGGTCGTTCACATATGGCAAAATGATTTAAAAATATGACTTTAATCCCTGTAAGTTTGCAGAACCCAAAAGTGCGTGTCAACACGCTTATAGCTTAGCGTGACATGCAAAGTCTGGCGTGTTAACGCGCTCATGGCATTTAAAAGTTTAACTACACCGATGTCTGTTCTATTAGAGATGGAAAAATTGAATAACCAAAAATATTAAATGATTTAAATAACAAAATTGAATAATAAAACTTATATTTTTTTTTTATGAAAATATTCAAACATCTCATGAAAATGTCTTGTAAACATCACATGAGATATTAGATATAAGATCAGGAGGACCACGTGATGCCGGCACAATAGAACGCATTTGGAAGAAAGTTAAATTTAGACGGTGGAAGTACTGAAAATGTGCCTTTGGACGGACGCGCGTGTCGTTCACGGAATGGTGATATTATTATTTATGTGTGTACGTGTCCAGCGTGAAAATTGGCTGGCAGCTGTGTACAGTAGCAGTGATTGATGTCGATAAATAATTCACTGCAATATAAAGGAGCGAAGCGAGCTAACTAATGAACCACGGACCTAGCGAGTGTTCTTTGATGCCAATTTTTTTTAAACCCAAAGATTGTCCAGGAAACGTGATTTATTTATCTATTTATTCATTAAATACTTACATTGCACTACATCATATCTCTGCTCACTAGATCAGTGTACGAATCGAGTCGGGTAGTGTTTTACTCGTGTTAATTTACAAATAATAAATAAACTCTCCGCTTATCTCCTTGCGTCACGGTAAGTTAGTTAGTTTCAGAAAATTCGTAAATATATAAAAAATATTTTGACATATAATGCTTAACTTAACGCAAACATCGATATATCTAATTGATTCTCTCAAAAATGTGAGTAACCCGTATCATGTTGCATAGTTGTACATTTATTGTATAATATCGTCTGCGAGAACCGGTCATGGCGCGGTGGGTTGTGACGCAAGGTTCAGAAATTAGATTCGGAGACGACGGAATCGAACCCCGGTCAAGTTTAAAATAATAATAATTTAGCATAGACACAAACCAATTTATTCAGCGAAATCTCCCTCTGTTTTTGGCCGGCGGAGGTTTTTAGGCCACCATTATTTGAGTATTTTAAAGCAGGCTTTTGCATTATTGCGGCCGTGGCTACGCATCCCTTTCTGCTAGTAATTTGAAATAGCTTCAATAGTCTTTTGCATTCCTTAATGTCAGTGGCGTGTAGTAGGTATAGATTTAGGTTATGCTGTTACCAATGATATTATACAATCACATATAATATATGTAATACAATATATGTACTTTCGTTTAACCAACGTCTTTAGACAAAATAAATCCGTCGTTTATAACCCTACCATGTATTTATTTGTAATTTTAGGTACTATTATATTAATAGTGATTTTAAAGTAAAGTTAACGTAAAATAATACTTTCTTACCCATATAAAAAATATATAGACGTTTTTACGAACATTTTCTATGACTGAACACGATTCATTTATTGTTTGAAAATTCTTTACGTAATAACTAAAGGAAATAATTATTTTAAATAATTATAAAATAGTTCTGCCAATTGCTTTTCCCAAATCTAAAAGCAATCCATGCACCAAATTTAAAAAAACAATCATGAAATCAACACGTTAAAAACAGTAAGACAGTAAAATTCGCGAATTAGTAAAAAAGGAAGTAGACACTTCAATGATTTGCACGCAATTGTAAGCATTTATAATATTATTTTGTTAAAAAAACAGCATAGGTAACGACTCCATACAAAACGGATCAACTGAAAGGAATTTTCAATTCGGTAAATTACCAATTATATGACCTGAGTAATTCACTACTTTAAAGACAGAATAGAGTAATGGGAATAGTTCGATGCAGCGAATACACAAGAGCGCCATGGGTACAGCGGTGAGTTGTCGTGGTAGTTTTTAGAACTAAGCCATTGAAGTCTCTACTGGTATCCAGATGGCGTTAATTGTAAAATAATGTTTCCGTTTATGTTAATCAAATTATTTAATTTATATTTGTTTCCCAGAATTTTTAGTAATGCACCGCTTTTGTGCTTGTATCCACTGCACGCCTCTGCTTAATATCAGGATTGTCATATAGGAGCCTCAATCAGACGAATCGCGAAAAGTAAATGCACCTCCACAGATATTTAATTTCCAGCCAGTTGCATCTTTCTTTATTTCCTTTTCTAGACCGTCATATTGACTCATAATGTGGTCGAATAATTGGAATAATCTATTGTGCAGTACCGTAAATAGAGGTAGTCGTGGTTGGATTTATTGCAGAATTGAGGCATTCGCTTAAACAGTTACAGACTGTTTTTTGTCGTTACTGCTGTTATATTCGTGCTGATGCGCGACGCGGGCATTGACGGGTGATCGGTCTGCATGGTGGATGCCGTATGTATTTACTATGTACCTCACAATTGAGTTAGCGAACGCCGAGATTTTTTCATTTTATAAAATAACACCGTCGGGTGCGTTCTGCTTGCACGTGCTCGTTTTTATTATTAAACGGCCCGTGACGAGTTAGGTTCGACTCGTAACTACTATGTAGGTATGCAGTATGGGGGCCAGACCTGTATGTTCATGTGGACGACCACAGGTGCTCGGCCAATCGTCGATAATTTCGGATCAACTTTCGTCATTGCCTTTTGTTAATTCGGTCGTTTGTTGTATACGCCTGTGCGCGCTTATTTTAATTCAATTTGCTATTTGAATAATTCAACCGCCTAACCACCATATTTATGCTGTTCGAACGAAATGCAATACGTTTCTATATGCATTCACTAACTTCTACACGCTTCTCATTTGTATAACTCTACCCAACGTGCAAGATTTACTTTTTTTTGCAACATTTAATTTATTTTACTTCCCTTTTGTGAATATTTTCTTCACTTTGCCCTCTTTCGAGCGTAAGTTTTTCATTGGCTTATGTTCGCGTTCGCGATGCGGCGTGCCCACACTATTGCGATATTCGTTGTATTACATTTCGCAGACACGCATTAATATATATGTACCTGTCTACATACGTTACATGGCGTGCATTATTTAATTAAAAATAACCTATTAAACAATCTCTCGTTACAAACACAACAAGCTTTACAACGATATCAATTTAGTAATGTTTATTTAAAATATTTGTATTTATCCAATAATATCCTTGTCTCTCTTCGTTGATATTGCATGTTTGGCACATTTCTTTTAGTCTTTTATAATTAAATCTAAGATAATTTCAGACAAATGTCATAAGCAAAGCGACGAGTTTATCAGATCAATTAGTAAGTTTCAAAATGTTGGAGAAATTATTTTTTTATATTAGATAGATAAATTATGTAACAAATAACAGTACACACTATTTTAATAATTCAAAAATCCTTGTATGTTCATCACCAATATCTTCTTCTTCTTCTTCTTTTAAACCGGCAATCCACCCTTCAAGAGTGACTTGTGCCATTAATCAATTTAAAACATTATTTCATAGAAAGAAGTATAACAATATTATAGAATAGGGAATATTACGTTACAAGTTAATACCATTGTCGTTCAAGAAATTTGCTATTATATAGCTTAAATGTGGCGAGTTAAGGGAAAGAAGATGACACAAGTTAACCGGGAGTTGAAAATTACAATAAACGAGATTATTGTAAAAAAAAACCTGTGATCCGCAATGGACAGGCAAAAAAGACATGGTCAAGGGTTTCCTCCTCGGCACCACACTCACTGGAGAGTCTATTAAGTTCAATCTGAATAAATGTGAGGCTACCTGGCAATGCCCAATTCTCATTCTAGAGATATTTGATACTGTTCTTTTAGAGACTTTCCTGTTGGAGAACCGAGGGGTGCGGGGAATAGATCTTTGGATTATTTTAAGCCGATTACCCTTATGATTGTTTGGATCCATCCATTGTGCAGACCAGATAGAATTCGTACGTTGTTTTTACCATATTAAGACTATCATACATCGGGATATGGAATTGATGGGGAAAAACTCAGGAAAGAGTAGCCTTCTTGGCCAGTTTATCAGCAGCACATTCATTTCCATGAATGACACCAATGTCTTGTTAGTACGCAAGTTCATACATACTTATAATTCGCGGCATTTAGAAAATAATATATATCAATAATATTTTCATTTTCACTCGTTATACAAGAATATACTGTTTTATCTATGCACTGCCTAAGTATCCAAGTAATTCAGTAGGGACTATTTTATAATTTTTTTTTAAAACATACTAACCAGACTTTGTATTTAAATTCGATATTTTTTTTTAATATAAAAAGTTACAGTTTTACCTATATTTGGTGTCATTTAAATCACCTCTGTCCCAGTCTATACTACGTACGTATATTATATTTCTGCACTAAACAATTATACAGTCCCAAAGAAAGACGCAATCGAAGACCGGTTCAGTGGAACTCTTTAAACTGATTTTTTTTTTCTAAACCAAACGTCTTTAAAACGAGATCACTGAAGAAATAATGTTGGTTAATCTTGACGGTTTAATAAAATTATACAACTTATAAAGTATAACATTTAAGTCATTTAAAATTATTTTTAGGAGGTTTTATACGTTTTTGAAATCAATATGTTTAATCTCCATTCTGTATCCATTGGCAGTATGTCGGTCCGAGCGATCGAAGTTATAACTATGTACTCGATTAAAAAATGTTTAAAAATACGGATCTGTATACAGGACATTTGCTGAGGCCGTAAGCTGTGGTATATTCACAGCCGGATCAAATCTCACGTACCAGAGACGCGTATTCAATACCCATCCAGTGGTCCTGGTGGCCTCGCGATGTGGTCAGTCTCGGGTTTCCTCGTTATATCGGGTTGCCATCGGCGCCGATAATAATAATCGAAGCACTCGGCGGCTGCTACCGAATCACGATTTTGGCCACTGTTCCTTCACTAAATGAAACCAAATCATCTCAAAAATAATCACATGATCAAAAATAAGATATTCTATATACGAATACTGACAATTAAGATCGTAGATTTTTTTTATTAGTATAACAGAATACATTCGTTATCTGGTACATAATCCCCTTTAAAACAACAAACCCCCTAAAGCAACACTAGATCCAACGTTTTTTCTATTGCTAGAAAATTCAAAGTCATTCTCCGCGAGGCTGTTTAGGGCACGCGTCGTAATCCGTTCCACCTCCACTCGTGACCCTTGATGATGATTGAAGATCCTTCGCGTTTTTCTTAATTTTGAGAAATAGAAAAAAGTTAGAGGTCAGATCGACTGAATAGGGAGGGTGTTCCGACACGATGATTAGATTTTTGGCGAAAAGTCTTTCACAATAAAGGCTGTTTATACTGGAACATCCGATTTTCGTTCGCAACAATTATTCCGAAAGAACTATATAATCACGGGTGAAGAATGAAGTAGTATGATTGCGTGACAGAGTGAGGAGCGATGCGTGACCTGTTTGTGTCGGTCAGACTGCCGCACCAACCAGATGAAAATGAGGGACGAGATGCGGCATCGCGGGAATATTTTAGTTTCAATAAATTAGTACATACCTATTATGTATTGTTTAATAAAAAATCCTACCTTATTTTAGTATGTTGCTCCCCGAGACAAATCCACACATGAAAAACATACACACATAACACGACTGATCGATTTTTTGCCTGTACTTGACAACAGAGGGACACCTATTTAAAAAAAAAATTAAATCTTTAATCCACGCTAACAATAATTAAAAGTAGGTATTATAGCGAGACTTTTTTTTTAATATAATAATCTCTCAATTTTTTTTGTGAGCGACAAGCGTTTGTGATATACATTAAAATTTTATTTTACATTAATATCATCCTAAACACTCTCGCTTGTTTCGTTGCTCTTTTTCTATCTCACGATATCCACGACATCCGGAATCATAGCGTAACGATTCCGCTGTAAATTTTCGCCCAGTCCGTTGTAAAATATACCGAATCATTTCATTTCCTGTTTGAATCGCATTTTACATTCTTTTTGTTTACATTCCTAAAAGGTTTCAACTAATCGAAAGGCGTGCGATCTCGGCGCATCCCGATCTTATGCGGGTGTGGTGTGGCGTGAAATCACAGCGCGCGGCTTGCACCGGCATCTGATAATTAGTGTGGCTCGTGTGCATTAGCCGCCGACATTAGGCGGTCGCGCATGCCGCATGCCGCAATGGACGACATGTGGTCTGCAGACCAATTTACTTTCGATTTTGTACAAAATTACATACTTACGGGTCGTTCGCTTTCGATGCCCAATCCCAGCTTTTGGTTTACAAATAAAAATGATTGATTTGTTAATTCTATAATAGTAACTCCCACTCCACATATTTTTATTATATATTTATTTTATTATATTTTTATTTTTTTTATTTTATTCTTACTTTTTTTATTCATATTTGATTTATTTTTTATTCCAAATAACACCACAACAGCACGAAAAAAAAAAAAACTGGCTACTTTAACACAGACTTTAGTCTAGCAAAGTAGCCAGGACAACGCTGTATATATCAGAGGTGAAGTCTACTCCATCCCACACATTAAACTATGTATTATGTATGTTATGTATCCACCTCTGTAACTACAAAAATATGGATGTCAAAATATATATAAATAAATAAATAAATATCCAAGGAGTGAAAATGATCGGGAGCAGAAATGTTTTTGGAAGCCTACCAAGCGTTTTCTCTTAACTATGGTTATTATTATTTATTAAGTAAATAGCTGTTTTAACGCTACTAATGGCCGCGTTCGTATAGTTTTGTTAATTTCTCAATCATTAATTTATTTTCAATTTTACTCGTTTGCATTAATGCCTTAGTTTAACAGTTACATTGGCTATACACGAGTGTTCACGTTTGAATTGATTACACAGATATGTACATAGTTGCTGGGAACCGATATTTAAAAAAATATTTGTTACGTTTATTTATATTCGCTCTGAAACCGAAATAAAATTCACCGCCAGTATCTCGGACTGATAATAATATATATAATATGATATGATATGATATATATATATATATATATGACAAAAATATTTTATTTTCTTCAATACTTTTGCATATGTTTGTAATGACATTCTTTTCTATATTTTTATTTTATTAAATATTATACACTGTTTTCAGTTGGAAGAAAAAACGATCGAGTTGGAAGGCACGAGAGCTCATGTTCGCCTTCTGGAGAACGGTGTCAGGGGAACGAGGGAAGGTAGTTCAAGCGGCAGCGGGGGAGGAGGCGGTCCCAGGAGCATGCGAGCTCTGCAGCCCCTTCCTCTTCATCTGCAGTCGGACGAAGAAGCTGAACAAGACCAGGACGCGGATCGCATCACCGACACTCCTCGCAAAAGGCCCAGCAAGATTCCTCTTCCCCCTTCCAAGCTGCCCCCCACCGGCCCCTTGGCGACCAAGCCCCCCGCCGGCAGGTCCAAGGACACCCCCTCCTACCGTTCCCGGAGTGGAGATTCCCTCGGTAGACCCGGATCTTCGCAGTCGTGGAGGAACAAAGCTGACGGGAACTCTCTCTCGGGTAGCAAAAGTGGCAACTCCATATCTTCCACCAAGAGTCCCGGCAGAAACTCTAGTTTCATCACCTTAAAGACTAACAGCAGAGACTCCCTGGGCAGAAGCCACAGTACGAAACCGAGTAAAGATTCCTTAACGGGAAAAGTCAGAAACAATGACTCTCTATCTCGAATCAGAGACTCGGCGCTGAGCAGTTCGAGTTCTGTGATTTCCAAAGGCAGCAAGAAGGATTCTCCGTGTGGCGGTGCGCTGGTTAACGGAAAGAAGTCGGCTGTACCGGTGAGAAGAGCCAGCAGCGGAGCGAGCACCCGCCTCCCCGACACGGTGGATGCCAAGGTTCGCCAACACAAACCCTTCTGGAGTCATTTCTTCAAAATTCTCGACAATTCGCCTTAAAGAAAATATTGATAAGACTCAAATAGATATTCTTGCCTTCTCACTGTTGATTTCATAAAACCCTCCGATTTCATTAAAAAAATTATCATAATAATTGTGAAACAATTTCTCTCGCAAAACATTTGGTGGGTGTAAATTGTGTGTGTGTGTATTACTAACAGCATCCCTGATCAGTGTTTCCTTGTCATTTAATTTCCATGTTCAGCACACTCCCTTATCATGTCTCGGCACCCTACCATCTTTGTGAATAACAGCATACAGTTTGCTGGACTCTGTGTGCCTCCCGCTGAAGGCAGACGTTGCTTCGAGTGAAGTTTGATCTTCTGGTGGACCGCTCAGAGTAAAGCGCTCGACGCGGCGTACATTCCGCTCAATCCACACCCTGCAGATGTTTATGCCTTTAAGCTGATAGTAAGTTTATGCTTGTTTTAATTTGACTATATTGTTTTATTTTTTGCTTTTGTTTTGGTTGTCGTTAATTTTTATTGCTTTCCACTTTTATTAGTTTGGTTTTTTTTTAACGGGCACAACACTTTGCAGATATGTCCACAGTACCTATGCAATTATACTTTGCAGTCTGATTGAACCCACTCTGTCCAGTGGAGTCCGCATTGTATTTAGTAATATACTGTATGTAGTTTATTTTTCCCTACAAAATTTGGTGACATCCATATTTTGATTTGTATTATAAAATTGATTGTAAACATTATAATCTATTTTAGTAAAGTACGCTATACTAAGTGCTTTCAAAGAGGTGGTGTGAATTATTCTACTTTCTCTGAAACAAATATAGAAATCAGTTACCGCATTGTATTTTCCTTGAAATCTCATGAATATTCTACAAACACATGACATATTCACATGACCTACTTTCTTGCTTCTTCATTCACTTAATGATACAAAAGTAATTGTTTAATTACCATAACTCATACCTTTACAACTTATTAAGGTCTTCATATCATCATATTACAGAAAGAGTCAAGAATTGATATCACCGTGAGAGAACAACTTTCTCAGTGCTTTGAAACTTCATGATAAATATATCACCTGCATTCAAAAGTATTTATGATTATCATTAATTAACATAGTGGTTGCTTTGCGGTGCAACATGATTATTTAAATAAATTAAACTTTCCACTGCGCACACGTTAGATTATTTTGTCACTACTTTATACTACACTAAAAACATAAAAACAAAAATAAAAGAACATCTCTGTTGCTTCAAAAATAATAACTTCTCAGAATTTTCTAATCCTTTGATTAGAACTAATCATTCTTTTCATAAACATAAACTGATTTATAATGAATAACTTAGAAACTGTTGAAATACAAAAGAATTTAAATTTAGAGAAAACACTGATGATTAACATCACTTTTCCTAATACTTCATCCCTATTTTCCATATTACCATTAATGACCGAAACCCCCCTCCCCTCTACACATATTGATCAACACAATACTGTATATGATGAGAGGTACTGCACTTCTATAAACTATAGTAGTGACAAAATAGCCCGACATAAAATAATGTATTTATGAATTTAAATACAATCGACATTATTTGTTTTTAAATGATTTTCATAATGCATTATTATGGATTTGCAAAATTTTTTAAATGTGGTGTTTTATTACTGCTTTACCTTAATTCTCAGATTTCTTTTCTTTCTTGATTGCAACAATCATATAATTTTAATTGAACTTCTTTCTTCACAATGATTAGCATTTTTGTACAGCGTGACACATTCATTATATAAATATCAAAACCATCTTTCTTTATATAATAAAATCTTATCATGCTTTGTGTGTTGATTTTGTCATATACTTCAGTACTTAAGTCATAAAATGTCTTCACTTACTCAACTGATGTAAGCTGTCTACATCCTACTTCTGCTTGGTATTTCTTAGCACATATCATTTATTTATTTATTTATTTCTTTCTTTCTTATACCTACCTTGACCTGTGTATGAATCCCTTTTAATATGATTTTGCAATTAGTATGAGATTCTAAAAAATATGCGCACGGGGAGTAACAGACACAACAATATTTTTATATTTTTTGTGTGGGTACCTTTAAAATATCTCAACCATTCAAAATATGTAAGCATTTTATTAAAATAATGAATATTATTTTTTTTATTTATTAAAAAATATCTATTCATGTTAAATGATACATTGATAATACAATAATAGTGGCTGTAGCGAGGATTTCATTTTCAAAAAGAAGATTTCATTACCAATGTGATTATTATATGCATTATAAATGTGTGTATAGTTTTCAAACAATCTTATTATGTTTTAGTAGAATTGTATCATTGATAGATCCTAAACAAACCATGATCTGTATCAATTAAATGAAAATGAATTTTGACAATAGATTATATCCACGGTGGTATGTAATTTTCATTTACAACTTGGCCATTCTTGACTCGGAATTTAGGTGGGTGTCCACCCATACTATACGTGTCTATGTCTATCTGAGTCTGTTACGACCTGAGTTATTTCTAAATGTAGATGACGGTTTCATTCTCAAGCATAACATCAGATATTCAGATATAACTTTCAGTTTTTCCTTTTTTCTTTAATATCTTTAACTTTCCGCTGCATTCATATATTACGCCATGATCGGTCCTCCAGATGATTAAATAATTTAATAAATCCTAATGGTTTTCATGGCCATTTAAATAATCTTATGGGCATACTTTTTTGTGTTATTGTGGTCATTCATTTCTTATATCCATACTTTCCTGTGATATTGTGAGATTTCAAATCCATTGTAAGGTCCATAATTAGGGATATTAACACCGCATTTTCGACCAAAAAGGTCTGTTGCATCGCAGGGTACCCATCAAAATTTATGAAATAAAATTTATTTATAATCAGCACTTAAAATGAAAGTGAATATAATAATTAAAAATACGAATATCGAAAAAATATTTGGTTACCACTACAATACGAACCCGGAACTTTTCCTTGTTGGGAACTGCGATACCAATTGCGCTATGTTAATTCTATAAGATTCCGAAAATTTTAAGACATAAATGCAGTAAATCCCATAAACCTTTTGGTAACACACTAGGTGATGCCAGAATAAATCAATTTATTTTATTTACATATCATAAAACTATATTTTAAAATTACAACTTGTTAATGTTATTCATAATCTATCTATCTACTATGTGTGTATATATTTTATTTTCAATAATATTCAATATATGTATAGTCTATACTCAATAATCAATAATTAATACACGCAATAATATTAAGGCTAAAAATATTATTTATTTTTACAGAAGTTCATCTCCTATTTAATATTTATTATCCAATTTGGAAAAAAAGATAGTAGTTTAATTTTTTGAAACAGAAAAATGTGATAAATTCCTTTATATCAGCGTGCAGTCCATATATAAGCCATGCTTATTTAGAGTTTTTAGGAAAGAAACTGAAATTCAATATCTTTGCGACATATTTATAGCAAATATTATTCTAATCAATAAATATTTCATTTTGATTTATTTCTCAAAAAATGTATGTACTGCATATTTGAATGAACTGATCACATTATAGGGGAAATATTATTAGTAGCGATAACAGGAAAAAATGGCTTACATATATAACATAGGTTCACTGCAATTGCATTTTTGTAATATTCCACTCATTTCAATCACTCGTATTCTCACTTCATCTACAGCGCAAAGCCTAACATCACTGTTTTGCATGGAATATATAGTCCATCCACAATTGCTTAGTTTGCACTTTAATGTTTCTTTTACGGCCAATTCTTCTATTTTTTGATTTAATAAAGCCACTAAGAAACATCCGATAATATTTTATAACTATTGGAGGAGAAAAACATTATTATGACAAATGTATAACTGAATTTATCGAGTGAATTTTATCTTTTTATTATAATCTATAGCCGGAGTATCATAGATACTAAGCAACATGGAAGTCTCAACTAAGAATAACACGTTATTATTTATTAATTTGTCTTAAAAATCAAGATGGTATTATTTCTTATAGAAAAAATAAAATCTTATACATGCTTCACGAAGCACAATTAATTTTTATTAATTACTGTTTATTATATTCCACAAAATGGATATTAAAATATGGTGGACTTTCTTCATTACTTAATGTGTAATAAAACTGATTAGTTAGATAGCTGAATGGCCACTTCAATGTACTGAAGATCAATTATTTAATCCCATTTTCATAGGGAATGTTAAAATATGGTAAAAAATGATAGTTTCTAAATATTTTCAATATTTTTTAAGACAATTCATATATTTTTTTTTTTTTTGTTAGGCATTGTAAACATTATTTCTAATAATATTTTGTTTATATGTGCAGTCTTCAGTTGATGGTGTTTCACTGAACCCCTGGATGAACTCAGACGAGAGGGAGATCTCCCGCGATTCTCTCAACTCGGATGGCACCAAGCGGGACTCGGTAACCGTGGACGAGCCCCAGATACTTCGAGACTTCGTAATTCGCAGCAATCAATTAGCCAAAGACAAAAGACTTTACTTCCTATCGTCAGATTATTTTCACAGGAAATTTGAAATCCTGGATTCAAAAAAGGAACAGATTGATATGGCTTATGAAAGTCCAAATAATATGAAAATGTTTTTAAATCATTCCGATCGGGCAAATAAACTGACTACAATGGATGTCCACACTCAGCGAAATACGCCTACTAAGTCGGATATCTTATTTTTCAATGAACCATTTTGTTACAGCTATGAATCTGTTTGGAACAGAAAACCCCGTCAATATTTTGATAGTATCAATAATTCCACTGTTTTCCATTCCAACTATAGTTCTAAGTTACATTCGGTCACCAATGATAGCACCACTAGGGAGGGCTTGGCGGAGTGTGATTCGCTGGAAAGGAAAATTTCTTTTGATGAAACATTTTGAATCTAGTGTCAGTATAATTAAGTAGAATCATATGATGAAGCTTTGAAAATTTTGATTTTGCTCGCCATGTTATAAAGGACTTTTGTTTAATTGTTAATGTCTTTCCTTTTTGTTAGATTAACAATATTGTAAACATATCACGTTAAGCTACCATTTAAGAATGTTTTTATGAAAAGTCATAACTACATTTCATTGACTCGATATTTTCATGCCCGTCCTCAACAAATAAGCTTATTATTATGACGCTTAAAAGTCTAATCTGACAACACTAATTTCTGTGCCTAAATAATAATCATTAATGAGTTTGATCTATGCAAACTGTTCAATTTTTTGACTGAAGTTTTAGGCATGTTAGTGTGACATTTAATTGATTACCATTTTTATACAATGTACAGATATACTAGAGTTAGACATATTATAAATATGGTACAACATTATTGAATCGTCTTCAAACAACTCTGGTTTTATTCAAATTAAATGGTGAAATCTTATTCGCTCGGTTATCTATTTACAGAAATATGAACATTTGATGATACAGTGCAGAGTTTGGAACCATATTTTCAAAATATCCTTCATAAACCATTGTGCATACCTAGTCTAAAATCATATATCTGGTTATTTCTTTATAGCGATTATTATATTATGTAAAATATTGCATACTTGTACCCCACATTCATAATTCGAGCGATTACTTTGTAAGTAATTCATTGATATTTACCTAATAGTTCTAGGTTCTAGCACTAAAAATTATTAACAGTTTAATAGAAAAACAATTTCACATTAATTTATCTTTTTCATTATGTATTATAGCGGTGAGTGCAACGGATGAGGTTTTGATCTCTCGTTTCAAGAAATTTGTTGATAGGCATCTGGTATGTATGTACCGGTGTTACCAAATGCGTTATTTTACTCTGCATGCAAAATACAATAAGATCACTTTCCACTCAAGTTATACTGTCCTTACGCAACATTCAAGACGATTCTCATCCGTGTACATGGGCCATAAAAATTGTAACTTCTGGATTAAAAATAAAAACATTTGTTAAATTGTGTTTGAGGCATCTCTCCTTTGTATGCATTTTGGGAATCAATATTTAGGAGCTTTTAAGAGGAATAATAACATCATTTTTCTAATTTATATTAGTATATATTTTCTATTTATTTGGACAAAAAGTTTTGCACTTTTTTTTAATTACAAATAGATTATTTTGTGTCTGGCTTTTGTTCACTTATATCAGAATAAGAATGGATGAATTATATAACTTTATCTCGAGATGATTAAAAGTTTTTTTGTTATTCCATCAGAATTGCTAATAATGTTAATAGTAACTTGGTTTTCCAAAAATCCTTTTCTTTGTCATGTGCTTTTTAAAAATATGTGATGTATTTTTTGATACAATAGACAAATTAAATTGAACAAATTGTTTTTCTTTTTTTTGAGCTGTAAACAACTTAACAAATGTTGTTTTTCACCAATGTTAAATTGTTTTTTTCTGAGCAAATGTATTTCTTCCAACTTTTGTTCATTTTTACTTATTTAAATCTAGTTTATCACAATTATTAATCTTCAAGTACTACCCATATGCTTAATTATATCACTGCTGACAAAATATGTTAACATGTGAATCTATCTCAAAATGTAAAAAATACAATACATAAAGTTTCCTTTAATTACTTTTGTCATGTTGTAGGTGTAAAAATAACTGATTGACTAATAAGATATTTTTTACTTTGCTTGCAGCTATCAATAGTTAAAAACAGATATACTTCTAAGTAATGCTTAAATATTTATTTTATCCAACAAATTCTTGCAATTATCATATGTATATTTTTTCTTAAGATTAGTTTTATTATTTCACTTTATTCAACATGTTCCAGGGCTGAGAATAATTGGATGAAAGCGATGCAGATTCACAATTATTCAAATTTTCATTTTAATATCATGCCGAGCGTGTATGAGAATTATTTCAATCATTATTTTTTTTTCATAATTTAATGTTGCTCATTAGAATTTTGGCTCACATTTTTCTCTTCTGTCGAGAGCACTGTCCAGCATTCCTTGATAAAGTTTTCTGTGATTATGAATGTGTTTTTTATGTTCTACTGTAGTAGCGACTAGTAGTTGGGGATGTTTTGGGGATATGCCTTTTCCAGTACTGATTTTTTTATGAAATGAAACATTCTGTGATATGTATTCTATTTCACTCACTCACTTAGGATAAGCTTTTTTATAAGGGAATGGCATGCAATTATGTAAATACATGCTTTATTTCAAATGCAATCCAAAGTAATGTCTATCATTTGTATTAAATCCCACTGAATAACTTATTTACGCAAAATAGTTTTCTAAACTTTAATTTATGTATTCAAATTTTTTATCTTAGTATATAAAGGTGCTGGAATTAATCGCAGCGTACCAAAATTTGATATGATCACTTTTTAATTATTTTTTTTAATCAAAGGACTTTGATTGCTTTTGAAATTAGCTGACTTATTAGTTCAAAATATTATATTATTGAATAGTTTTCTCAAATATCCGATATTCTTTTTTTTTGTGTATTTGTATTTTATTTTTATTTATTTTTCTGTACAACATGATGAATTATGATTTATTTACTTTTAGTTATTGACTTAGGAGTATTTTTTAATTATTACAATGTGATGGCTCAACTTCTGAGTGATTCCTCCATTTCCTTACATAACTTAAGAATATTGTTAAATATTACTATTCCGATGTTGCTATTTTCAGTAATTCATATTCTCTGTAGGTTTCCTAGATTTTTAAGATATTTCTGTGTATACTTGGAATACAAAAATGTAGCTAGCAATATATATTTATATATTTTTTTTAACTTATAAAACTTTTGTAAATGTGTATTTCTCCTACTTGTTTATAATATTATTAATGTTCAAAAAACATCTATGAAATATTTTTTGGAATTAATTAATAGTTTAGGTAGAATTTTATGAATTAAAAAAAATATAGGATGTTATGAAATTACCACTATATTTGTCTATAAATTGTATTTATATGGTACTTTTAAGAAATATATCTGAATTCAAAAGACCTATTGTTTTATTTGAGTACTTATGGAGGTAATGGTGTCCGAAATTTGAACACAATCCTGTCTCCTAATCATCCTTTTGCCTCACTACTTAGCTAAATTGAGGAATTGTGGTAATATCCAGTTTGATGAAGACACAGAATGTTCTCAGGTAATTAAGATGTGATGCTATCCTAGTGTGGTGCAGTTTTTCCACAAAGAAAAGCATTAAATGGTTTAAAAAGTTTCATAAATTAGTATAGTAAACCTAGAATTTGATCAAAAATTACCCTATTTCATTTTAGTAAAAATTGATATGCCATTTAATATATAGTCTGAACCATTCAGATATTCTCTTCATTTTATCGAGAATAATTAATATGGAACATATTGGGTAATATGTATGTATTTGAAAATACTCAGAATTCTCAATATTAGGAAGAATTTTCGGTGATTTTCTCGAAATGAAAAAATGCTTTACTATTATAATTCTGCGCAATTTGTTAAAGATTTTCTGATCTTATTGTAAACTTAACTTACTTTGCAAATTACATACCTTAAATTAATATTCAGTTAAATTATAAAAATTTCAAGAACATAGAACAGAACAATATCAGGGGAAGAAGGGTGGTTACAGGGAATAAAATGAATGGTAGTTATGAACGTGTCTAACCAATGAAATAATCCGAGAATTCATTCACTATCTATATATATTTACCTAAAACAGATGCACTATGTACAAATATTATATATTTACCGCGCCAATGGCCAAATGAGTAACATGTGGATAAAGTCAATGTATTATTATGTATGTTTGAGTTCACACCGTTTTAAAAATAACACCTGGATTATTTACTTCGTGGACGCTTTAATGCTCCACCTGGACCAGTTGATTAAATTTATTTTTGTATATATTTTGTCACATCCACTCACTACTATACGGGCTGAGTAAAGAATACTTGGACAACACACATATATATATATTGTTACGCCGTCATCCGAGGATGGAATCCAGCGCACAACGCCACCAGCTAGACTCAGTCTGTGGCAGGCGCGGTCGCTTCATACATGCTTTGGATGCTCTGCATCCCTTGTGTTCTAGAGTCAAAAAGCTTTGGATTTTTTGTTTTTAGCCGAAAACAGCACTACTGCAAATAAATTCGTCCTGACCCTTAGTGACCAGTCATAACACATACTACGACACGACACGCACACGGTGCGAGTTGAAATACATATACATTCTCAACTTTCGAACATCTGTGAGTCGCATAAAGGTTCGCCTCCAGATGTCGAGACCGAAGGATTCTCCAGATACCATAGCATCCATAGTGTTTAAAAGTATTCTACTTTCGCGCATGCACATTCAGTTCCGCCTGTCAAGGTCTAAAGATTGTGTATACGCATTTATTAACAGCATCCAACATTCAAAAAACGGCTTTAATGTTTATGGATATAATGCACAGAATAGCATACATATTACGAAGCTAGTGAAATTTGAGAAATTTGTTTGTGTATTGCATTTTCGACAGTCAGGCTTGAATACTTGAAGCGGAATTATAGAAACATTGAATATTCTTCGATTATCTATTTAATTCATCATTTAAGTTTTAAAAAATACGGAAAATAACATGGCTACTTCATCAAAGTGTTTTAATGCCGTAAACGAAAATAGTGAATTGTGTGAGTATATAATTGAATCATTAATGCGTAAAAGTTTTGTGTCTCGACCGTTTGCGGAAAAAAACCACATTCTGGATACTGGAAAACCGACTCCAATTTTGAACATAATGTCAAGAAATAAATCGTTTCTTAGACATTTTCAAAACTCAATTTATTCACAAGTTTCTTGGATTTGTGGATGTGCTAGACTCTCCAAATTATTTTGCTGGCCGTGTCTTATATTTTGTAATGAAAATAATACTAATGTGTGGAATAAGCACGGATTTAACGATTTGAACAATCTTTCAAAAGCTCGGAAAAGACATGAGTGCTCTCAACATCATATCGACGCGTGTGTCAAGTTAAAACGGTTCGGCAAAGAAAATCGTATTGAGAATTTTCTTAGCGCTCAGTATAAAACCAGTATTGATAATTATAATAGAAACGTGGCGGCTAACAGATACATATTATCGAAACTAATCGATGTGGTTTGTTTTTTGACAAAACAAGAACTGCCTTTAAGAGGTCATCGAGAATCATCTGATTCCAATAATAGAGGAAATTATGTCGAGACATTGTATTTATTGAGTACTTCTGAAGTCTTCTGCAAACTCACCTGGAAAAGTCCAAAATATTTACTGGACCATCCAACCATATTCAAAATGATTTGATTACCTCCATATCAAACATTATTTTAGAAGAAATTAAAACTGAAATACGACTTGCAAAATACGTTTCTATTATTGTTGATGAGTCGACTGATATTTCCCAGAAGTGTAAATGTCCACTATATTCCGTTACCTTGATGAAAGAAATGGTAGTATTCAAGAGAGATTCGTGGGTTTTATTGACGTAACCCCGGATAGGTCTGCCAGTGCACTTTTTAACCTTATCGAAAACAGGTTAAACATTTTTGACTGCAAAAACAAACTGGTTGCTCAAACTTATGATGGTGCTAGTGTCATGGCAGGTGAGCATAATGGTGTACAATCAAAAGTGAAAAATATTTGTAAAAATGTCATGTTTGTACATTGTTATGCCCGTAGACTTAATTTAGTGCTATCTCAGTCAGTGTTCAGTACAGGAACAAGAACTGTAGCAATCTCTCAGGGGTGGTTCGCCGATTCGCTCCGTAGCTTGGAAGGTGATATCTGCAGCGGCGTGCAGTCGGTCTAATGTGTCCAAAAATCTCCGTCCAGTGAAACAGCCAAGTCGTGGAATAATACGGGGTCGATCCAAAAGTGAAAGCCAGGTCAGAATTCCAGAAGAAGCAAGTCCAGGGTAAGCAGGGTCAGAAATGAAACAGCGTGTGTAGAGAGAAGTCCAGCGGTGACAAGCAAACGAGGCAAGTGATTTTGCAACCGCTGGACCGTTTATTTATATTTACTAAATTACGGCTGGAGCGTCAGGCTCCAGCAAACCTCAGGGACCAATCAGGGGGCTCAAAACATCCCCGCGCCACCCCGATTCGGTCCCGTGCCGACACCACCTGGCGGCCAAATCTGGAAACTTTGCTCATTTTTTCCGCCGTCCAGTATGGGTCGGCAGAACTGACTTTTGTCTTACATTTTTAATCATTACATTTTTATTTCACATTTCCCAGGCATCGCGAGTACTTTTTATTACAAACATTAACTTGCCTCGCGATGCCTGGTATACCACAGCGCGGGCGATAGCCCGGGGAATTGATTAACGCACCTCAAACCTTAAAATCCATTTTTTATTAGTACAACGATTTTTGAGGTGCGTCAAACTATCTCCGGGCGATCGCCCTCTAAAAATTCTATCTATTACAATACTCTTTATTACCACAATAATTTTTTATAGCAAGTTATTAAGCAAAAACTGAAATAATATTTCCGCGCGGCGCCGGGGCGTGTCCTCGTCCGCGGCTCGGTTCCCCCTCTCCTCGGCCGCGCGGTCGGTTCAGTGGCGGCGATTTTCCAAAGGCGGGTGTGGTGGCCGCGATGTTGTCGTAAAGCGGCCAAGTTCAGGTCTCGGCCCGGCGCTTGCTCGGGCCGGGGTGCCGCGTTCTCCGCGGCCGCGACCCGGCCCGGCGTTTGCTCGGGCCGGGGCGCCGCGTTTTCCGCGGCCGCGCGGCTGTGCGGAACAGTCAGTAAGCTGGATCCGTGAATGCAAAAATTTTTTCGATTCATTACTAAGTTTTTCAACATTTTTCTGCCGATCTTCTAGGCGAATTTCCGCTCTCGACCTTAAAATAAAGAAACGTTTTCCAGTATCAGCCCCTACGAGATGGAATTATAACAGCAGAATTCTCAAGATGGTGACGAAGTATAAATTAGAACTGAAAGATCTTTTTTCTAGTATGATTGACGAAGATGAGCAATGGGATTCTGATACCATGGTTAGTGCAACTGGCCTACATAGTTATTTAACTGATTTTAGTTTGAATTTCCATTTACAAGTGTTTCACAAAGTTTTCAGTTTTTCCGACCAACTTTTCGAAATCTTACAGAAAAACATATTTAATATATCTTATTGCGTACGAAAAATAAAAGAATTCCTCGATTTTTTACAAAACATGAGGAATAATTATGATTCATTTTGGATATCTTTAAACGAAGAAGGCTTTTTCGATATTCACCCAAGAGGAAGACGACAAGAAACTGGTGACAGAAAAATTATTTACAATAGAAAGTATATTGAAATAATAGACGTTTTGACAAAACATACCCAAGACCGATTTGCAGACATCGAAAATTTGATATTCATGGAATTATTAGATGTTTCAAAGTTCAATGAATTTACAAAATATTTCCCGGAAAATTATTTGAATTGCTTACAAAAATATTATGGAGAATATTTTGATTTTATAAGACTAAAGAGTGAACTAATATATGTATATTCCTCATCAGAATTCAATTTGGAAACCCTAATGGAATTGAATGTATATTTGATCAAGAACGACTTAAAAGATGTTCTTCCGGAAGTGTATAGTTTGATGAATCTTATCTTAACCATACCTGCAACTAGTGCTTCAGCCGAACGATCATTTTCCACAGTGAAAAGAATTAAAACATACAACCGGAGCACAGTAAGCGAAGACCGACTTTCATCCCTTGCTATCATCTCTGTTGAGAAAACTCTACTGCTGGCCTTAAAAGAGAAGACAACATTCCATGATCGTGTAATTGACGATTTCATAAAGAAGGAGCATCGAATCGAGCTCAAGTTTAAGTAAATGAAAACTCAGATACAATTTATTTATTTATTCATCATTTATCCGAATAACACATGAAATTTTGGATCTGTAATTGATGTTGTGGAGCGTAAAGGTTTTATATAACTAATTTCAAATAATTTGACAGACTATTTTTTTTCGGTACTTAGATCTTGTTCGTGGGCTAGTCTATAGATTTGTATATTTGATAGTAGGTATAAACTTATTATCAAGCATCCCTTTTACAAAAAGTCACCGACCGCCACTGGTCTGTGGGTACATAAGGGTTGGTGTCAGAATGCCTATCTCAGATGTGTAGGGGAGGTCTCAGACAATAATAACACTTTAGTCACATAATTTACACTTTATTCACTATTCAGGAGAAAATCGTCATTGTAACACGTAGAGGGTTCCCGATCTTTCCGTGGCCGGACCAAAGCATCATCTCGTCTTCTGGAGGTTTCCAGTAGACCAATCTTGACGTCAAAGTGTGGACCGTGCTCGCCATCTCCCGCTTGTACCCGCGGAGAGTCCTTCCTTCATTCACAGGCAGAACAAGGCCCAAATATCTCCTGTTCTTGCCGTGAATGTAATACTACGCGAAGAGTCCTTCCTTCCTTGATACACCCGGACAGAACAAGGCCCAAATATCTCTTGTCCTGCTGTGATTACAATATTCAGTCTTATTTGTCGCCATTTCTTGATCTTTTACACCAATACTCAGATCTCAGCGGAGCGCCGCCTGGCGTCCGCCTACACGCCCGCACAGCACGGGCGCTGGCTACCAAGTCCCCCTCCTTCCTCCGGCCGCGCCTGCTCGCGTCGGAAGATGTCGCCTTCGGTCTTCGCGCGTATTTTCGAATGTTACAATATATATACACAGTATATTGTAAATCTACCTATAAAAAGGTACACTATACATTTTTAACATTAGTTTGATATTTCTCTTTGATAAATCTGCTGTGCAACAATAACCTAAGTTTTTATTCATTAACCACAACACCCTGAATCTTCTCTACTTGATATATACCTACTGTTCCACACGGGAAACAAGACTGTAGATGTTGAAGGTGTGGCTCGCCGGTTCGCTCTGGTTTCTCAGACGTCGATATCTGCAGCGGCATGCAGTGGTTCAGAGGGGTCCAAAATCGTTGTCCAGTGTAGCAGCCAAAGTCGAGAAAATTCCAGGTTCAGCCCAAATATCGCAGCCAAAAGTCAAGAATCCAGGAAGTCCATCCGAATAGCAAGTGTCAAAGCGTGTAATGAATAAAAACACAATTTTCTTCTGAAAAATCCAGCGGTGCAAGATGCGAACGAGGGAATGCTTTTGCAGCCGCTGGACCGTTATTTATTTAACACATCTCAGTCTAGGAGCGTCAGGCTCCCTCATAATGCTGGGATCCAATCAGAGGGCGAGGACAGTTCCCGCGCCACCCCGATTCGGTCCAGCGCCGCCACCATCAGACGGCCAGACTCCGAAGCTTGAGTTTTTCAAAAATGCCTGTCATATTTTTATTCTACAATATCCAGGCATCGCGAGTACTTTTTCATACAGAGTTTGGCCCTCCTCGCGATGCCTGATAGATTTTACCTCGGGCGATGGCCCGGGGAATTGATTAATGCACCTTAAACTGAACACCTACCTATATACTTTACTGCGTTTATTATCATTAAATTCTACAAAATCTTATGAATTGATTTAATGAAACCAGCACCTGAAAAACATTAAGAAAAATAGAAATACACTATTTGTTCTGTACGCAACTGTTATAGAAAACTTGTCAGCTGAAGCAAGACTGTGTAATGGAGTCCTGGTACCAACACTACGAAAGCATGTATGGACATAAAGCCTGGAGCTTTATTAAAGAGATACTGAAAGGGGGGGACCCACCATTTCTTGGAACCTTTTTGATAGTTATGCAACTCCCATATCGGTTCCACTCTTCAAATAAAACCCGAGATTTTAATAAAATCTAATGTTTTATTTGCAAATTAATAGAAGAGAACTGTTATGCACAACTACGTTCCAACAATAACAATGTGGTCGCCCAGTCACGCCGCCGCTAGGGAACACCCAGATGTCGCCGAACACACTGAAAAGTGCGGGCTAGTCCGAGTGCTCCAAAATCACCAGCGGTAATACTTTGATTTGCTATATTCATGTAGATGCGAGGCACGCAGGAGGTGATGTGTGCAGGAGAAAAGTAAAAACCAGAGAGATGTTTACTCGGGAAGGCCGCAGACGAAAACGGACTCTCAACCGCGGTACCCCCCCTATTTATTGCATGTTTCATCCAGACATGGCCAGCAGTCGTGGGGGGGGCTCATAACCCCCACCACCTGACAGCTGCGACGCGACCGCCGCCATGCGGCGGTCCGTCAAACTACAATAACCGGAGCCCAACAACGCACGGTCTTAATACCGTGCCAAAGTCGGGCTCCAGACATAAAAATAAATAAAATGCAAAATAGTTGTGGATTATTGCGAGCAATGAATAAATACCAACAATACCTAGCTTGCGATATCCACAACATAATCAAGGCATTTATTATACAATAAATAAATATGAAACATGGAATAAACAAGAGGGTGGGGGTGATCACCCGTAATTTACACAATTATTTTCAGTGGGTGATCACCCCATACAAAGACAATACAAGTGTGTGTGGATGCGAGCATTAAACATTAATTACCAAGACTAGCTCGTGATATCCACAACAAAAAAGTTACAAATGTGGGCTGTCTGAAATCTCAATACACAAAACAATTACATTCGGTGGACGGTCGCCCCATACAAAATACAATTGGTTCCCCTATCGAGGGTCGCCTGCGGCCCCACCATGTGACCCCCCCGGATCCATGGTGAGCATCAGGCCGCTCCTGTGCCGCTTGCTGGTAGCTCCGCCACCGCGAGCTAATACGTGGTGGCTGGCCCCTTGTGTAGCCCGCCACTGACGCTCAGCGCCCATCGGCCCGTTTGGTGCCACTGGACCGAATAAGAAAAGGCCTTTTTCAGAGCCGCTGAACCGTAAAACACAATGGGAGCCCATTTAAGGACGATCAGAGAATTCGTCCAGTGGAATTTCAAATATCGTCTCCAAGCGGGCCTTTCTGAGTCTGGCCGCCGGCGCTCCACGTGCGGCGACTCTCACAAGAAGCTGCTTCCTGAGCCCGTCGTGAGGCGGAATCCTGTGTGCAACAAAAACCATATGTTGTAAATATCAAGATTCTATACCATTTTAGATTACCTTTCAGTACCCTTTATTTTGTTATTATTCAACACTATTTACATTGTACATATAAATACGGGTATGAAATAATATGAATATGATTACATATGTTTATAAAAAATAGGTTTATATAGGGCATGAAGAAATAATATTTACGGCATAGATTATTACAAATATAAATAAAAAATTAATACCATATAATTATGTGGTCATTATAGATAGGCAATCTCACATACATATAGGTTTTTAATGTACCATAGATTACAATATGCAGTGCCGGGCGGCTGGCAAACATGATTTAGATATCAGTAAGTATAATTTGATGGTGAAAAGATATTATACATGTGATAACAACAATTTTATATACAATATATCATGAAGCCTAGAACTCAAAAAAGTTGACTGAATGCAGTTGAAATGTCTCAAGTGTATATGTGCAAATCCATTCATGATAAAAATAAAGTGAAGAATGAACAAATTACAAATGTATATAAAGTGTAGTAAACAAAATTAAGAAAGGGTCGCTTAAGTTGTTTGGTCATGAGAATAAATAGATGAGATGATGATGATAAGAAAGATATATGACGTGAGTGTTGTTATAGAGTACCAGTTATAGAGAATAGTCGTGGAAGATTCAATAATGCACTCTGATTCTGAGTAACAAAAAGGTTCAGAAAACTTAGTAGGTTGAAAGAATTTGTTGTGTTCAGAATTTGTGATGAAGCTTACCAAAACTCATGGTGTGCATCATTTCAATACTCTAATAACTGATTTACTTGTTTTTAAATGGTGTATTTTTAGACTTTCAGCTTTTTATTTTCCTTCTAAGAAATGTACCTCTCAGTCGATTGATTAACATATGACATAATATGACTACCTACTGGCAATACTAAGTCAGTTTTTACACTGCTCTGTTCTTTTGTGTCTTGCTACATACTTGCTTGATTGCTTAACACACATTAAATCATCATAATGCTACGACAGCCCAGAGGAGGCCTTCGTCGCCTTAAGGAAATCCCTTTATTCCTCTCTGTCCTGCGTCTTGATTCACCAGTCATAAATCTTAAGAGCATCGTTGGTTTTTCTGAATTCCATCTGAGTCAGAGGTTGGGGTCTACTGATACTCTATTACCCCTCCAATTTATGAAATGTTAGGTAACATTATATGGTGAAGACTCTTCCACCCAAACCAAATGCCCGGTCCGTCAATGTCGCGAAATTTAATGAATTTGATGACATCACATTCATTGCATAGCCGTTTATTTCTAGGTTGTAATGTTAATTATAATCAAATCTTCACAAATCATACCCGAGATTTTACACTTTAACACCTGCAATTTCAAAATCAATAAAGCTCAGAGATTAGGCTTTTGCTATGTGTATAATTGTATCTTTAATAAACTTTACGTAGGTGAGTTATATAATATAAGCTGCCACTCAATGTGGAAGATGAATTAGAAGTCAGAAGGTGAAAATATTTATAGAAACAAATATTTTAACAAAACTTTAAAAGTATATCTTGTATACCTGGGAAAAATTTATTGATTGAAAAATTATTTGAAGCGTTTCAGTATAAAAGTGTATAGAAACAACTTGATTCATTCATTTTATTGTTACATGAGAAAAATTTAATTAATAACAAAATGAATATAAAATTAAATTTATTACAAAATGAATTAACAAGTAAATTTGAAAAAAAATTTTGAGCTAATGGATTGTTCTCAATAATTTCCAAGCTTATGTCTGTTCCCAGTATGTCTCGAGAGAAAATTAAATTATTCTTATTTTAGTAAGAATTCACGCAGGAGGGAGTTGAACTTATGACAAAATAATATTTCTGGACAATCGAATAATATAATATTTATAAAAATCACGTTTTTTTTTAGTTTCAATTTTAGAATATAGTTCTATGATATTTAAAACATATTATGAATCAAATAGAAAGATATACAGAAAAAAAATCTATTGATAAAATTAGTATCGTAGTTCTCCACGGCAAGGTTCCGGGTTCGTATCCCGGTGATAAGCAAATATTTTTCCGACAACCATTTTTTTCTGTATGTCTTTAATCGATTTATTTAGTTTGTTTTAAATATAATATTACTTCTTATGTATTTGCACAACGCAATTTAAAACCTTTTAATCGTATTTTAAAAACCTTTCTTCTTTCATCAACCTGGTTGAATATTACACAAAAAAAAATCTAATTAGGAATGTTGAGTAATTTTATACTTTTACCTTTTATTCTGAAATGTTTACTATAGTACTTCGGTTCATAATAATTATGTTGGAAGGAGTTACACGTTTTGTATCTGTTTTATCATATTCTTTATCTATGGTTTTATCCATCTTTTTATATCTCATCTATGGTTTTATCGCAGTTTTCTGTTGGCGTCCGCGATAGTTTTGACAGAATATTCGTCAAATATTTGTAATTTAAATGTCATTTGGTTTGACAAAATTAAAATAAATTTCAGTTATATACCAAAATGTGTGGAGGATTCACTTGTTCTAAAAATGCTTTGACAGCTCTCAACATTCTCTACATTGTGCGTAACGTTTGACATTTCAGTCTTACTAAGAAATAATATGAATTAGTCCCTTAGTTGGTTCTCATACAATGATATATATTTTTAATTGTTCCCTTTATATTTTCAGGCCGTGGCATTTGTTCTAATTGGCGTTGCAGTATATGGAAGAGCAGCTTCAATTGTCACCAATCTCCCCATAATAGGCGGCATATTAGCATGTGGGGTTTTATTAATTCTCATATCCATTTTGGGGTTAGCAGGTGCCGTCAAACATCACCAAGTCATGCTTTTCTTTGTATCCTTTTATTTACCAAATTTCGCAAAAAATACTATTTTTCATATTGGAGACTATAATGCATTTTTTTGAGTGTGCATATGGCTTCTTTCTTGTACGTATTGCGATCTCTTAGTCTCCTCATTCAAATGTGGGTAAACCTCGATTTACAAGAAATCGATATTAGACATTTTAATATAATACTTTAAAACATATATGTTTTTCATCTCTTTGTGTAGATCAGTGTTGACAAATCATTAGAATTTTGTTGGCAAATGACATATTTAATTTATTTCTTAAAAACTATCTCTACAATGGTAAATACCTCTTTGTATTTTAATTTGATGACTTTGTATCAATAACAGTAAATAATACAGCACAAGATCAGCATAAATATACATATAATAGACACCATGAAACATGTATTGCCTGATTTTGATATGTACGATTCATAATTTTGGCACATTGCCGTTACTAATGTAATAGATGACTCCGTTGTGCAAGACTGAAGTTCCTGAAATTCTTTATAACCTTAAATAATTTTCATGTACCATGCATTTACGTAAACCATGTAACTTTTGTGTTTCTTTTTAGATAGTGGAATGGAACATTTTTTATTAAAATTGGAAGTTTCCTTAAAAATCATAATATGTTTTGGAGATAACTATCTCTTATTTCAGCTATCGTAGTAGTAAGTAATTATAATAAAATAAAGTAATTGATTTGAGTTACTTTGCCCTGCAAAAATTATTAGAATTAATAGTTTTTTTCAGTTTCTATATATATGTGAAATCCCTGATATAATTTCACTTCTATGCGAAAGATATGTATGTGTGGTGTTTAATCAAACAACTTCCCTAGACAGATAAGGTTGAATTTCATGTTGGTATTCACTGCCTGTAATTAAAATTATTTGCATTTTTTCCCCATTTGGTTAGCAGATATTTTGTCTCTTACAAGCAACACAATGTTTTATATTAGAGTTGAGAAGTGTGAATTAAATTTAATAAATAATTACATATTATAAATTAATTATACTTCACTATGTTGTCTTGTTCCGTGTCTATAATTATCTTGAAGTTTTAAAGTTTTAAATTGTTTTCCTTAATACAATTTCTACAGTACATGGTTATTCTGTTTATGCTGTTTTTGATCCAATTTTCTGTAGCGTGTGCGTGTTTAGCTGTAAATCCGGAACAACAAGAAAAATTAGCTCAACAGGTACAGTTAATTAATACTATCTTATCTTATCTACAAAAAATACTATTATTCTACAATCAACTTTAGTTTTTACTTTATTTTTATTTAGTGTCGATATTAGAAATTTCAATTGCTCTAAGGAACAAAAATATTTTTTTATGAGAGATGCTAAGTTTTGAAAATGGATTGATTTTTGGAATATTTTATTGTTTACAAATTTTTATAAAGTACCTATATTGTATGATAAGTAAGTCTACTCAAAAAAGTAAAGTCCTTCACATGCTTATGCTGTGTTTATACATTAAAATAATGGTTGTAAGCAAAACTACATAATTTATCTCTAAATATGTATTTATAATATCACCTGCCTTAATTGATAAAGATTAATCTTTTCTTTTTTTGTTTAAAAGTGACATAGGGGATATTTTTGTAGAAGAAATTCAAGTATATAAAAAGAGTAAAAATAAACTGATTTTGACTATCAAAAAGTCCATGTAGTAATATTACAAGCTCTGATTTTGTACCAGTGCTTTGTCTCATTTTTTAAATTTAGTTTAATGTAGTACATTTCATGAATGCAACCTGAAGATACTTAATGTTTGAGTTAGATAAGGCAATCTGGCATATTTATAAATATACACTATTTATAATTTACTTAACTTGATGATTTATTATCATTAGGTTTTAATATAAGAGGGTGGTTTGATAAGTAACTTGGTTCGCATACTATTAGATGGCACTAACATCTGTATATGTAGTCATGAAGTTTCCTTCTTTTGAATGGTCTCAAGTCATTTTGTCAGTAATTCATTGTTTGACAGTTGCTTAAATAGAAGTGTTTCGAGTACAGTAAAACCCCGCTTAGCGCTGCTCCGCTTAGCGCTGTTTCGGTTTAACGCTGTTTTATTTGAATAGGGTATTCCTCAAAAATCATATACCGTGTGGGATTCCCCGATATCCAAAGTGTAATGCGGAAGAGTAGTATGCCGATCGCCACTGATAAGAGTGCATCGTACATTTACATATAACTCATTAATTATTAATTATTTAACATTTGTTGCCTTTATTGTAAGTATAAATAGATGAAATACAGTGAATGATTTAGTGATAGGTAAATATTACAATTTTCAGTTTTATTATGGGTGATAATAAAAAACACGAAAATAAAGCGACAAGAAAGAGCATTTCGCTGGACACTAAAATGCAAGTGCTTAGACGATTAGATACTGGTGAACGTCAGTCTCAAATTGGTGCTGAATTGAACTTGTCATCTTCAATAATAAGGATAATTCTTAGAATAAAGAAGAATAAAGAAAAAATAGTATCATCAGCAACTACAACCACAACAACTTCTTCAACTAGAGTTTCCCGTTCTAGAAATCATATGATAGAGGAAATGGAAAAACGACTTTCTATATGGATTGACGACGAAATTGAACGCAATATGCCATTAAATCAAGCTATTATAATGGAAAAAGAGAAAAGAATTTTTCGTCACATTCAAGGTGAACCAGGCAATACAACTGAAACATTTGTTGCAAGCCGAGGGTGGTTTAACAGATTTAAACATCGTAATAACCTTCACAACATAAAGATTACAGGAGAAGCGGCAAGTGGGGATGCAAAAGCGACGGCCGAATTCCCAGCGTTATTAAAAACAATAATTGAACAAAGAAACTATCCCCCAGAATTAGTGTTTAATGTATACGAGACGGGCTTATTTTGGAAGAGAATGCCAAAAAGAACATTTTTAAGCTGCAAAGAAAAACACGCACCAGGCTTTAAAGCAGCGAAAGATCGCTTAACCCTTTTAGTGGGTGGTAACACCAATGGAGACTTTAAGTTAAAGCCCCTACTTGTGTACCACTCAAAAAATCATAGGGCCATGAAAGGAATTTCTAAAGCAACTTTACCTGTGATTGGGGAGTCCAATAAGAAGTCGTGGATTACAATGAAGATTTTTCAAAATTGGTTCGTTGAACATTTTTGCCCCACCTATTGTTATTGCTATTGCTAAAGAAAACATCTTGAACCAAAAGCTTCAATGCTTCACAGACAATGCTTCAAGCCACCCAACAAATTTATCTAACTTAGAAACAGGCATTTCAGTTGAAGTGGTTTTCCTGCCACGTAATACAACTGTCTTGATCCAACCGATAGATCAGGGTGTTATATCAAATTTCAAGGCATATTATTTGCAGCGAACATTTACACAGATGTTTGAGAAAACAGATGGACAAGAAAAACAATCAATTAGAGATTTTTGGAAGAACTACAACATCCTAGATGCCGTAGGAAACATAAATCTTTCTTGGAATGAGGTGACAGAAAAATGTTTGAAAGGAGTTTGGAAGAAAATATGGCCAGATCTAAACAAAGAAGATGACACTATACAAGAGACTGTTGACTGGGTGTAGGTGAGGTTGATGTGCAAAATCTTGAAGAGATATTAGAAGAAAGAGCAGAAAGTTTTTCCAATGATGAACTCAAGGAATTGGCTCACCAAGAAGAACACGAAAATATTGAAAGTAGCAATTCTGAAGAAGAGCAAAAAGAATTTTCAACGGGATTTCTAAAATTTTGTTTAGACGCTATAATGGAAATTATGGACCAATTTATTGAAAATGACACAGATTTTGATAGGAGCTCAAAGGTAAGACGGGGTGTCATGGATGCCTTATCCACTTATCAATAACTTCTTACACAGCGCAAACGAAAAACGCAAATGACATCAGACACATTTTTGATAAAAAGACAGAAAATTGGAAATGCGGAAGAATCAGAATGATCTCAAACGTAAATGATGACTTATAATCTCTTTGATTTTTTCTATTTTTCGCATCGAGTGTTTGTTACTTGACACACTTTTAAAGGTCGGTTTAAAATTAATAATACCGGGTGTATGTTTATTTGTGTTTCTATATTTGTAAGAAATACATTTTTGTTGTATTGTTATAAAAAAAACATATTTAATAAACTTAATTAATAAAATACATATTCACTATTAAAAATTTTCCCCTAACCTCAATATTTACATGGTGACATAACCTCGTTTAATGCTGTTTCCTATAACGCTCTACTTTACTGGAACGTATCCCCCGCGTTAAACAGGGTATTACTGTAACAGTGAAAAATAGATAAAATTGGAATTTATGGTGTCATTCAATTTGTTTTTTTGGAAGGGAAAACAACGTAGGAAATTCATAAGAAGTTTTTACCTACATTAGGTGACTCATGTCCTTCCTATAAAACTGCTCGAGTTTGGATAAATGGATTTAAGCGTGACAGAATAAGCATTAAAGATACACCACGTCTTGGAGCCCCGAAATCAGCTATGACACCCAAAAGTAGAGTTTTTACGTCGTTTTGTGACAATAGACAAAACCTGGATAACATTACTATACCCCAGGAACGAAACAGCAATCAAGACAATGGATTGCGCATGACGAACTGGATCCGAAAAAGGCGAAATGCATTTGATCTGCTGGAAAGGTGATGGAGTTTTTTGGGACGCAAAAGGAATTCTCCTAATTGATTACCTCGAAAAAGGGAAAACCGTTACTGGATTAATGACGGGAATAGCCAAAAAAAGGAGTTGTTTCATCCTGCCTATTCACCAGATCTAGCTCCCTTGCACTACTATCTGTTTTCGAAACTGAAAATTTTCCTGGCAGGACGAAAATTTGAGTCAAATCAAGGGGTCATTTAAGAAGTAAAAAATTATTTTGAAAACATCGAAGAAATTCATTTCCGCGAAGGAATAAAAAATAGAAGAAAAATGAAGGAAAGGACTAGAGAAAAGTTGAGGCAAGTGCGTTGAACTTGGAGGGGATTATGTCAAAAAATAATGTATGTTACAAACTCAAATTGTTTTGTTTTGTATCAAACCAAGTTACTTATCAAACCACCCTCGTATGTTTTACATCGTCGCTAATATATGTATTGAATTTTATCTCAAACTTTGCTTCAAAATACAATAACTTATTTATATATATTCAAAAGAACATATTAATTTTCTTGATTGCTTTGTTTTGTATCACATTAATATTAATCTTATCAAACTCTAGATATATTTTATGTAAACAGACTTACTATATATGTACATATAATATATTTAAATGAAAATAACATTGCTATAACAACTGATGATCATATCTGTGAAAAAATTGTGACCTTAATTAATCTGTCATTTTTATCTCTTCCAGGGTTGGGAGACGGTTGATGATGATATCAAAACTCAGGTACAAGAAGCTTTCACCTGTTGTGGCTTCCATGATAGAGATCTTCTTAATACCACCATGGGTCATCCTTCATGTGATATTGTTGATGTAAGAGATTATGTTTTCCATCTTCTACCTTCATCTTATATTTAAAGAATACAATGTCCTAGATATAAAACAAATCTTTTTGTTGAGACTCGTTCAATATTTCCATGCTAACAACAACTCTCCTCAAGCAATAAATCATGGACACAACACAAGATAAACAACAAACATCCACACACCAGTTCCGAGAGTAACAACAACATTTTATCAAAGATTCTACATGTTTTTAGCTCCGAAACTATACAACTCAGAACCAACTGGAAATCGTTTAATTCCAATAAGATTACACAAATATGGACCCAATATATGATTCAATCAGGTTAAGATGAATCAGAAGCATGGCTATCCAACATTCTAATATAATTTATACAATACCTTCACTAATAATTCACTAGTCCTATAACATTCCCAATACACATATTTTTATGATATTTTTATTTTATTTTTACTTTACTATACATATTTGTAATTTTCTTCTTATTCCTGTTGATAAATAACACCACAAGAGCACGAAAAAAAAAACTGGCTACTTTAACACAGACTTCAGTCTAGCAAAGTAGCCAAGACAGCGCTGTGTATATCAGAGGTGAAGTCTACTCCATCCCACACAATAAACTATGTATTATATATGTTTATTCACCTCTATTAATCACAAAAATATGTATGTCAATATACATTTAAATAAATAAATATAAATCGACCCCTCCTATGTAACAAATGTCATTTTTAATTATTCTAGTATTTTGTACATATTTGTTATTTGGGGATTAGGTTGGTGGTTAAATGAAAGAGATGTAGATTTGGCGTGTTCATGTTATTGAGATGGATAGATCGAACGAGGAAGACGATAGAATGAATACAATGAAGAAATTCAGAGATATAGAAGGGTGTAAAAAATATATTTAAAAAAAATTTTTTGTTCTCTATCAAATTAATTTCATCACAACAGTTGTAATTTTAGTATTTTTAACTATGTTATACTTGACACCTGCCTCTCTAGGATACTAGGTAGCACCGATTGGTAATCCATTATGTGACAATAAGTAAATGAGATTTAACAATTATTTATAACTATGATTTAACTGTTGGAGGTTTATTTTCTTGTGTACCAGGCGTAGCTCAAATAATTACCAATAATGTGTTACCAATTGTAATTATAATCAAACATAATAACAGTTTAATCATCACTATTGCTAGATTATTCTTTTAAAAATAATTAACATCAGATTCGCTTTTATAAAATTGGGTATGTGGTTATTTTTAATATTTTCCAGAAAATTTGCTGCAAAGGTGATGTCCAGGACAGCTGTGACTGTTCACCCTGCATGGAGAAGTTGCAAGCAACCATCAACTACGTATTCAAGCTCTGCGGGGGTATTGGATTGTTCTTCAGTTTTACTGAGGTATTTATTTTATGATGTTAATTTTGTTTCTAGAATTTTCTTTTCCAATTTTAAAGTATTTAACATTTTTTCTTAAAACAATAATAATTATTTTCAATTTACATTTGGGTTTCAAAATTGTTGGAATGTTATTTAATTTTTTTTAAATCTGAGATTTAGCTTGTTTAATTTCTCAATATTTGTAATATATATATAACCAAGACTTTAAACGTTGTTAATTTGGAATTATTATATAAGTAACTAAAACTAACATGGGTATGTTATACAGTGGAACCTCTCATAACGAGCACCTTCCATAACGAGTAAAACAGATTGTGAAAAAAAAGCTCCCTTAACGAGCGAAATTTCGCGTAACGAGTGGGGAAGTCCCATTTTCACATCACTCACTTGTGGGCTGGGACTTCCGCGCCAGTGCGTTAGTCTCTGGTTAGCACTTGTTCCGC
Source organism: Eubasilissa regina (assembly GCA_022840565.1). Lineage (NCBI taxonomy): Eukaryota > Metazoa > Arthropoda > Insecta > Trichoptera > Phryganeidae > Eubasilissa > Eubasilissa regina. The sequence goes on along the minus strand of JAINEB010000002.1, from coordinate 1,972,811 downwards.
TAGCACGCTATCACACATTTTTCCAAACCTGTGTTCAGACATTATTTGTAATTTTTTTTGTGCAAAGTTTAATAACCCTTGCAAAAATGTTCCTGAAGAAAAAAACACAAGAAGACAGCCATAAGAGAATAAAAATAACTGTAGAAATAAAATGTAAAATCTCTAAAAAGCGAGAATGAGGTGTGAGCGTGGCTGATCTAGCACGTACATACAATCGGTCTATGTCAACGATTTGCACTATCCTCAAGAAAAAGGACAAAATTAAGAAGATAGATGCTTCAAAGGGAGTATCAAGAATGTCAACGAAACGGTTACCTATTCTTGATGATGTTGAAAGGTTGCTTTCCATATGGATAGACGAAAAGCAATTGCAAGATGGCACTATTAACGAAAACATTTTAAACATTCCAGGTTGTTATGCTTCTTGACAATTTATAAGTATGTAATTTAATTAGAATAAATGTTAAAAACATAAAAATGTTTTTTTTTTGGCAGGAAATGCATTATTGTCATTTATGTTGTTTTGTATGGGAATAATTGTTTCAGTTAACAAGTGTTTCACATAGCGAGTAAGATTCTAGAACGAATTAGTCTCGTTATAAGAAGTTCCACTGTAATAAATTTGATAAATACTTTTTCTATTTGTATAATTTAATAAAGGTTTATAATGTTTATCAAAGTTTATTGATCATTCATTATTTAATTTATTAAGTTCTATTTTACATAACATAACATTGGTTTGGTTTGTAAGTTTTATTGGTATTGAAATAATATGAAATGGTATTGAAATAATGTGAAATCAACTACTAATGGTACATGTAAATATTATCATGTTCCAGTTTGTGGGGGTATGGTTGACAGTCCGCTATCGCAATCAGAAGGATCCAAGGGCTAACCCTAGTGCTTTCTTGTAATTGTCTAGTTCAAACTTCCGCCTCACACATTTCATGACAAATAAGGTGCATAGTGGTTTATTTCCTCACTTGTAAAAGTGTATCGCTTTCTTTGTCTATTTCTTTGTTTTCTTTTAACGTTTTTATTTTTTTTATATTCTATGCAGTGTAAATTTTATTGTCAATACTATTTATTTTATGTGTTGTAAATATTTGTATTTTTTTTGCTTTTTTATATGTTGCTCTGTTTCATTGCTTCTTCAGGTTGTGGCAATACCTCAATATTAGTCTCAAATATAATATACATACAGTGGTACCTCGACATACGAGTGCCCCAACATACGAGTTTTTCGAGATACGAGTCGGCAAGTGAGTGATTTTTCGCTTTGAGTTACGAGCGAAATTCGAGATACGAGTTCGGTTTAGCAGGTCGGCCGGTAGCGCGCGTGCGCGGCCACGCCCACCACGGTCAGTGAATCAGTTAGTAGCGTGCTCCCGCTGTGATAAGTTGTGTTCGCGTTTTGTGTTGCGTTTACATTTACAGTTGTAGTTCATTTATTTTTATAACCATGGATCGGAAGAAAGTTTGTGAAAAGTGAAGTGCCAAGAAAAAGATGATGAGTATTGAATTAAAACGTGAAATTATAGAAAAACATGAGCAAGGTGTTCGAGTTGTTGACTTGTTGAGGCAGTATGGGCATAGTACGTCCATGATATGTACTGTGCTTAAACAGAAGGAGTCGATAAAGAGTGTAACGCTGACTAAGGGCCTTACGATAATTTCCAAGCTGCGAACCTCCCTTCATGAAAATATGGAGAAACTGCTGATGGTGTGGGTGACAGAGAAGCAGCTCCAAGGAGATACCTTGACGCAGACCATCATTTCCGAGAAGGCAAGAGCGATCTACGGAGATTTGCTGAAGCAAACCCCGCAGACTTCCATCGAAGAGGCATCGGAAGAGTCATTTAAAGCCAGCCGGGGCTGGTTTGAGAATTTCAAAAAGAGGACCGGTATTCACTCTGTTGTCAGGCATGGTGAGGCAGCAAGCTCAGATATGAAGGCAGCTGAGGATTACATTAAAACGTTTTCCGATCTAATAAAAGCCTAAGGATATATCTCTCAGCAAGTCTTCAACTGTGATGAGACAGGGCTGTTCTGGAAAAAGATGCCGAATATAACGGCAGAGGAGAAGATGATGCCAGGCCACAAACCTATGAAGGACAGATTGACTCTAGCACTGTGCGCCAATGCGAGTGGCGACTGCTAGATCAAGCCTCTGCTCGTATACCATTCGGAAAACCCCAGAGCATTTAAGTCACATAAGATTTTGAAAGAAAAACTGCAAGTTATGTGGAAGTCGAACCCGAAGGCATGGGTCACCAGGAAGTTCTTTGTGGAGTGGGTAAACCTGGTTTCCGGCCCTTCTGTTAAAAAATATCTACAGGAAAAAAACCTACCCGTGCAAGCCCTTCTCATCCTCGACAATGCCCCTGCTCATCCACCAAACCTCGAAGATGACATCCTCGAGGAGTTCAAATTTATAAAGGTTCTCTACCTACCACCCAACACCACTCCTATCCTGGAGCCTATGAATCAGCAGGTGATTTCTAATTTTAAGAAGCTATACACCATGCATCTGTTTCGGCGCTGCTTTGAAGTGATGGAGAACACAAACCTCACCCTTCGAGAGTTCTGAAAGGACCACTTTAATATCGCGATTTGCCTAAAAATTATCGATCAGGCCTGGCTGGGTGTTACAACGAGGACCTTGATCTCTGCATGGAAAAAGCTGTGGCCTGAAGCTGTAGCTGAAAGGATCTACGAAGAATTGGAACCCGGTATGTCAGTAGAGGAGGAGATTGTGTCTCTGGGGAGATCCATGGGTCTAGAGGTGGAAGAGAGAGATGTGAACGAGCTCGTCGAGGAGCATACCCAGGAACTGACGACTGAGGAGATACAAGAGTTACAGTCACAGCAGCATACGGAGGTTATGCAAGAAATTAATTTCGAGGAGTCAGGAGGAGGAGGTTATTTCTACAAGTGAGATAAAGGAGATCTTAGGAATGTGGGAGAGAGTTTCACAGTTCGTGGAAAAGAAACACCCAGAAAAAGTTTCAACAGGTCGTGCATCTGATCTTTTTAATGACACTTGCCTAACTCATTTCCGGAACATTCTGAGAGGGAGGAAGAAACAAACCTCCTTGGACATGTTTTTTTCTAAACGGCCTACAGGTGAAAGCGAGAAAAATGTAGCGAAAAAGGCAAAGACCAGTGAGGATATCTAATTTATTTCTTTACATTCTCTTTTTTGTTTTTGTACAATAAATATTTGTCATTTATAAATACGTTTTTATTATTCAAAACCACGTGACAAAAATAACTGGGGTGACATTTTGGGGGTTGGAACGGATTAATGGTAGTTCAATTGTTTTGTATGGGGAAATTTGCTTTGAGATACGAGTAATTCAAGATACGAGCAAGGTTGCGGAACGAATTAAACTCGTATGTCGAGGTGCCACTGTATATGAATAATGCAATTTTACAATAAGTAAAATTTAATCCAAAGCATTTGTTATGCTTTTTCAAATATATTTTTTTAAAAAACAAACATGTTTAAAACTGTATTCTAGCAGTTCTAATATTCTGATATAATTACATTAATACCGTGTTATTGCGAAATCCTAGGGACCAAAAATTAATTTTTGTTATAACGATTTCCCACATACAATGGAATAAAAAAAACTTATTTCCTAATACGTATATAGCCCCTCACCGTAGCAAAAAAATAAATAAGATGTCCATTGTCATTTTATTGTCCATTTAATATAGGATATAACATAGTAAGGCATTCCGTGTATGGAAAACTCTGAATAATATATGCATAATGAATAACAGATTAGCAAATGGATAATCATTAAGGAGTTAAATTAAAGTCATTTTACGAAACATTATATAAGATAACCTATTTAGCAAAACTTGAAATATGGCAATATTTGTGGAAATTCCAGAATGTTTTGTGAAAATAGTAAATTTTTTTAAATGAAAAGAACTATAGTAAAATCCCGTTTATTCTAAGTTGAGGGGACCGAAAATCAGGAAAAAAGTTTGAATAACGATTTAGGATAATGAATGTAAAAATTTCAAAAATTCAATTCTTTTTTACATACTAACTTTTTTCATAACAGCTCGGAAGTAATTATATACACCTATATCCACACATTTAAAATTAACAAACAAGTTGTCAAAATACGGTGTAAACAAATCACAATATTATTTTTAAAAACAACACTATAATAATGGACTATCTTTTCGCGCCATTTTTAATAGCGACATAATAATCAAACTTGTCAACCCGCCATTTCTCCGCTGAAGTTAGCGACAAAAGTTTCCGGCGCTTTTAAAACATTTGTTTTGTGGTGGTCGCGGTGACATTTGGCACTCACCTTTCAATGTTAAAGTTCTTTCTGTCATCATGTTTAATATTGTCGACAACCTCATTAATGGGGTCGCGTATTTTTCTGTTAATTTTGTTTTGGATAATATTTTTTGTCAATCTCTTGTATTAATTTGATTTTTAGCAACTGTCGGTGTTTTGTACGAGTTTTGCATCAATGCTATTATCGAGAATATAAAATTGTCAGTCAAAATTATAAAAATGTTTTAATTAAAATTTAATGAAATACGAAAAAGTCTAAGGAACGCAAGCCACGCATTCGCAAGTTTCAAAATGTCTAACACGTAAATATTAGAGAAAAACAAATAATGTTCTTTACATATAAAACAATGGCAATAAAATAATTAACAAGATACGAGAAAATCTGAGAAACGCTAACTACACATTCTTTAAAATGCCTTGACACTAAACTTAAATAGAAAGAGAAATGTCTGTATTAAAATTAATACAAATTAAATAATTTATAAAACACGGACAAGTCTAAGGAACTCAACCGTGTACAAATGTTTGTACAACAAAATATACAAACGCTACATAAACAAAAATAATGATGGTAATAATATGGAACAGAAGACTGTCAAGCACTGACATTCGCAGCTAGTAGATGGGAGAACTGGAGAACTGCGTTACCTATAAGGGTGCAAAGATAATATTTGCTATCTTTTTCTAATGTAAAGAAAACGAACTAGAGAAAAAAGCACCCGACCTTAAGTTAAAGCGTTGCGGTAAAAAATAAATATTTCAAATCGAGGACGCACAAGATATGTTTGTTATCTTTTCTAGTATACTGAGAGTGAGTGAGAAAACAAATAATGAGATTAATTATTAAGGAGAACACATTCTTATTGTGAAGTTGTAATTATTCAGAACATGGGTCTGTGATGTTTTAAATACTATTTAATGTATTCATTATAAATATATACATATAAAATCAATTTTGTCAAAAAATATTGTTTTTGCGCTACCGGGATTCGAACCTGGATCTCTATTTCCAATCTGGGGAAGTACACTACCAATTTTGTTATAGAGCCAGTATTTTTCATGACAAATTTTCGAACCTATATGTTACACTTTTTCAAATTAATACAAAAATGATTTTATACATACATATTTATAATTAGTATTTAATGCGAATTAACTTTATGCGTCGTGAATCGGTCTAGGGGCGGAACTACCCATTTTAATGGTCTTGGACTTTGGACAGACACATCGCGTAGCGCATGTGTATTTTCCAGATTGCTGACGTCTAACAAAAAAATCGAATTAGGCAAAAAATAAACTGACAAATTCATTTGATAGGGTCCGAAAATAGCTTTGAATAAAGATATTCGATTTATAAGTACAATTTAATATGAAAACTTTCCAGAGGGATCACATTCTGCTCTAAAACTTCGACTTGCGACGAATTTCGAATAAACGTTCTTCGAATAAACAGGGTTTTACTGTATTTTGGAAACAAATTTATTTTAACAACATTCTAAAATATATTTTCGGTCGATAGGTGTGAGGTTCAAGTATGTTTTTGATTTCTTGTTTATAAAAACTTGTAAATCGGGCTATAAAGGGGGTGATCCAAAATTTTCCATCCTAGTGCGTTCATTTTTTGTTGCATCCTCATAAGAGTATTTATTACATAAGATGTTGCAAAAAAATTGTGCTTCAGTTTACTAAAGCAGGTCTTTTTGTTTTCAACAATTGATGTAATCGATCCAGCTGTTCACAACACTTCCTTCCGTTATTGTTTTGTTTAGTTTGAGTAATTCTAAATTAATTATCTCATGAATATGCCATCAAACAAACAATAAAACCTTTTTTAAAGTAAGGCTGGGTTTTGGGGTTGTATTCGCTACGTGCTTCTTCGATAGTCATTGCATTTTGCATCTTTTGTTATCGTACAGTACCCACTTTTCATCCTTAGTTACTATTTTACTAAAGCGTTACGTGTTCATAGGCGTGTCGCTTTATTTTCTTAATTTAATCCCGTTTCCAAATCATTCTGATTATTTTACTGCATCTTTGGACACTGGAACATAAGGATCCAGTCCTATTAGCTAATTCTTGAATTGATATCTCTGGATTGGCCTCAGTTTCAGCAACAAATCATTTACAATTTTAGGTGTTCCACTTCGAGGTTTGTCTTCAGTACTAAATTTTCCCGATTTAAATTTCCTAAACCATTTTTGGCATTGACAAACATTCAATACGTTGCTTTAAACTGAACAAATATTTCTAGTTGTTGTGACTGCTGAATTTTTTTGGTGAAACTCGTATTGAAATTGTGTAAAAATGCTTTTTTTAGGAAAAAAATCCCTTCATTTTTTATAGTTCCACACATCAATCCTACACTTTTTTCCTATAGTTTGTATGTGAAACATGTTCAGAGGGAACCAAAAAACACTTCTGACAAAAATGAGTGCATTCAATCCACTTACAAAGTTACTTTTTGCCTTTTTTTTCTGGACCCCTAATATAAAACAATATTTCATTTTAATTCTGTTTAATTATAAAGCCACTACAAACATCAGAGTTTTGCATCTGTCAAAAGCATTTTCAATCAGTGTTTTTATTTGTACAGAGAGATGAATTCTGAATACTGTATTTTATAGCCTACCTGTCTTTGCTGTCCACTTTGTCGTTGATATCCTTAAATAATATCTTTTTTTTTGAGGGTCAAAGTTTTGCGGGAATTATCACGACCTGAAGCCATTTTAGGATTCCACAAAATATTAAAAAATGTGTTTTAAAGGATGAATTTTTATTTTTGTACACAGAATTTTTTAACAATATGTACCCAGGGGAACTGCCTCACATTTTAAAATAATTTTAGTTACTTAAAAAATATAGCAAGAATAACATAAATAAATAAGTATAACAGTAGTATAATAGTATAACATAATACCATAGACAGCAAATTAAAAAAATATGTACAGTAAAACTCTGTTAATTTGTGTACCCATATTTTCACGTAATTCACACTTTTTCAAAAGTTTTAGCCCCGAATATAACATTTCATATTAATTTCTACCGATAATTCGTAAAACCTTTTTATTCATAGTTCGTATGCATTTTTTATTCCCAAAGTAAATGGTTTGTTCACGTAATTCGTATATTCATGTTTTTAAATCAAAACTCGCGCGACTATACATTCATTATTCCTTCGTAAACATCTGTAGTTAGCTCCATCTCCTAGTCAATCACGGCGCTGTTCCTTATCGGCACGCTTATGCTGTTATTTTGACAATTATTGTTGACACTTTGCAAATTATATATATTGAATCTCGTAATTTATAAATGAATTATGTACAACAGTTCTAATGATTTTATATCCGGTTTTTTGTTTATGGAATGTTGCGATTTGTTTAATGTAATAAAGAAACTGAAACCTTTGTATTTAAATGCATTATCTATTTTATACTTAATTTTTTTCATGTTTCAGTTTTTAAAATGGCACAAACATCTTGTAATTTGTGTAAATCCGTGACCATTTGAAAATATGGAACTTATTTTAAAAACTGACAAAAATTGATGTCAAAGATCGGGTAAATTTCAATCCCGAATACCTCTCTGAGTTCAAACTTGAAAAATCGCGGCAATATAATAAGCTTCAACGAAGTATGAAGATTTAAAAGATTTTCATTATTTTTTACGGGTTTTTTAATATTCCAATTTCTTGCCCAATTTTGTTAGAAAAGACGAGTTCGACCGCTAATCAGATTAGAATTTTCGTAATTTTGTTGCGCCAAGCACTGGTGAATTGTTTGAAGAAGCCTGTTTTTAATATTGGACTCGCCACATCGCCACACACCTTCATTATTCAGGAGAAATGAATTATTTGGTAAACATTTTACACATAAAAAGCTGAAATAATAGACAGCTGCCATGATTTTCAGTATAAAAATCATGATATTGACAGCGGCGGCACGCCCAAAAATGTGAATGTGTTTATCAAAATTTTTTTCTGTCGCCATCAAAAAATAGTTCTCATTATTCGTAATTCAGATTTTTTTTCTTGAATTTCGGTCCTGTGAGTTACGAATTAACTGAGTTTTACTGTGTATATTAATAACACATATGTAGTAGTAGTAGTAGTAGTAGTAGCACAAACTAAAGTATCCTACCTTTTCAAATTCTTCTGGTATGCACCGAAGCAACTCTTCCTTGTAGTTTTTGGCCATTCAACAACTTTCTTTTTGAAAAATGTCAGTGATAAAATTTGCTTTGTGTTGGAGTGTAAAATGTTATCAAGTTTAGGTGCTAGGATAGGAAATGTATTTGTCCAAATAGTAGTCTTCATATATGGTAGTATTAGTACATTTTGTGTTGTTCTAGTTTTGTAATGGTGTATAACAGTATAACATTTCTCTTATGGGAAGTGGCTTAAATTGTAGGAATTTGTGGGGAACTGTTATAACAGATTTTATGAATTCTAAACCGGATCAGCAAATATTGCCAAATTGTGGAAAAACATAAAATCCAAGCTCTTATTTACTTATTACTTATTTTTTATTCGGGGTCTGGAATTATTTTATTTTATTTTTTATCATTTCTTATTTATAAGCACATGTGTCTAAAATCTTCTGCGCTCGCTTTGGAACGATATTAGTTGCACACTGGTAAAGCCAAATGCCAGGACTTTTATTTTTATTAAATAAATCTGATATCACAAAATTTGTTCACCTATTATAGATATAAAATTCTAAATTTCGTTCTTTAAAAATTATAGTGGGTCTAAGGGGTAAACTCAATTATATTTACAAAGCGCAAGTACTTTAACTTAGTTTAAAAATATATAGAGATAAGATAATAGTTTATTGTCAATTTTTTAAATGTTTTATAATATGAATTTTTTGAACTATGATAACAATAATACAATCAAATAACATATTTATTAGAAATAAGTTAATATTTTAGATTACAATTTTTTTTTGTGTGGGACGCGGTGGTATCACGTCTGATAGTTATTCAGCTTTAATATGCTAGACTTCCGCCTGTGTTAAAGTATCCGACGTAGATATTGATACAAGAACAGTACTTTAATTTTTTTACAATATATTATATTATGCTCTATCCTCACATAATCCATAATAATATTACGTTTCCCCATCTATTTTCTATGACTTTCTGTACGTTTATGATGTAGTGTTTATGGCTGTATAATGCTTGATTAAAGGCAAAAAAGAATATGTCTTTTAAGTAAGGTTGGGATTAGTTAAATGTTTTCTCTTTTATATACTCAATAACAGTACGTAAATATATATTCAATTTGAAGTGAAGTGTTCATTGTAAATCAAAACAATCGTCATATCATAGAAGCCGTGAATGAAATCATACAAATTTTTTCTATGGTCGCACTGTCAAAGAATGATACGATGATGACGACGTATGTTTAATAATAAAACATTATCTCAGTTTTTTCAAGAATATGTTCAAAGGTGACGCGAAATGTTTTTTCTTTTATTATGCATTACATTACAGTCAAATTAAAACTGCTGTGAATAATTGTTGGTTGTGATTGCAATCTAATATTTGTCAATATCTTCGCGGGAATAATTCATCAAACAAAAAAATTTTATGTGGTTGAGTGAGAAAACCATTCATCTTTACTTAAATGCGCAATATACTGGTAAAATAACATTTTTGTGTTTATTATTGTCTATCTGCGATTCTTATACATCATCTAGATGTCGTTTTTGTTCATTTTGAGAGCTAACTTACAGGTGGAATAATTTTAATTACATTGAGATTTAATTTACATGTGGTTTGTTTTGGGGAAAGCTCTATCATTGAAATATAAATCCTACTGCACCCTACTGCATAGCGGTCATCAGTAGCTTTTGTTTAAAAAGTGTACAGAAACCCAATGGCTTCGGGAGATTTAATACACTCCAAGGAATGGCAAAAATTGTACTAACATTATTTCAAATCTTCATCATACCAATATCTGTCAAGGATTATTTGACATCTTATGAATGAACACGAAACAATAAAAGCCTTTGCATTGCCGAATATTGCTTAGGTATTCAAATTCTTCCGCCTGTGTTTGTGTGTGTGCTCATATAGCTGGCAACTGTAGTATTCTGCACGGAACTACTATTTATACGCAACTGAAATATTGTCAAAAATTCATAATTCTTTATCAACAAACTTCAACTATCTAATCGGTGTAGTCTTTTCTCCACATCAGATCAGCTATTAAAATCCGTCTTCTATAAGAAAAAAAACTGCATGCGCAAGTTAAATATAACATCCTGGTTAGACCTCCGCTATCGCTTTGGCGCATCTCCCCAGGTGGACAAAATTAAGAAGTTAAGAAGTAGTAAAGAAGTAAGAAGAAAAATAGAGAAATCTAACATATTTCCTAGAATAAGATAATTTTTTACGATACAATTAGGATTAGAAATACTAAAAATTGGTGATACAAAAATTAATTAATTTTATAAATTTACCTTTCCAATATTTAAGTCCCGCTCCGTCATATCGCCACGCTCACCAGCGTTGATCTTATCCTCAAGCAGTGCTTTGTTTTATTAGAGGTTTTCATTGTTCAAATATTTTTGTGAAACAGTTAAATTAAATTAAAAATTAAATCGGTCGGCGGCATGAAACCACCTCTGTCACGCTGCCCGTGGCTGCAAGTAGAATGAGGTACCGGCGCAAGCGAACGTTCCTCGATGCATTGTGAATGTAGTTAACCACGCAGCCAGCATTAGGACTACCACTTGGCGATTTCACCGAGCGTAAAAATATATAACGAGGGTGATTCCTTTACAGATTAAGATCTTAAGTCACGTTTTTTACTATGCTATAATTTGTAACATGTCAATATATATAAAATCCCTTTTCAACAGCATTCTTTATGTTAAATTTGTGCTACTCTTTATACGGTTGTTTTGTGTTGAATTCCTTTTAGAAATCATCAGTGTACATTCTTATTCCTTATTTAATAATAATTAGTAATATAATTATTCATTTTTATTTATAACTAATAATCTTTTTGGTTTTTACAGCTGTTAGCAGTATGGCTAGCGAGAAAATATCGGAACCAGCCTGATCCTGATTATAAACCACCTCACACAATTTTCTCTAGAAATTTTGATTACTAAAGAGTTTTTGAAAACTTTATTTTATATAGGATTGATACACCCATATCGAAAACTAATCAACTCTTATTTAAAAAAAGTTTTTTGTGCATTTGAAATTTGTTTATCTATGGGGATATTAGAACCAAACATGTTCCTGAAGCAAGTCTTTTAGTGCAAAACTGACCATCAAATGGCTGAGGCTAGAATAGAAGGGTTGAAGTCCGATTGAAAGAATTTATTGACCGAATCTGACCATTTCCAATTATAATTTTTTTTAAATGAAATGGATATTATGTTTCATTACTTTAGGTTTATTTCAAAATTTTTAATATTCATAGTTTTTGAATATCCCTATAATGTACATGGTTAGCCAGACCTTGGTGTATCAGTAACATTTTTAAACAGTTCCTGAATTATTATATTTTAAATTATTATAATATAAGTGATTTTCATAATGCATTTTTACATACACGCAACTAGAGAAATTTATTGATTATATGAACTAATCTAAAGGATGATGCCATAAATTAAAAAATTTACATGTTTTGGAACAGAATTTAAATTTATTTAGTCGTGAGAGTGATTCCAGTAGTCTCTGTAATCTGTTTTCACTGTATCTTTAAATTTAATATATCACCTAAAAGTACATCATGGGAAAATGATTTAAAGTTTATTTCTCTTTGTTGTCCCTAAAATCCTTTCATTTAGTTAGAAGTTAGAAGTTAGTTAGAAGTTAGAAGTTGCAGAGGAAGACATACAATTCTTTTAAAACTCAGATGAAAAACCTTAATTTATTTATACAATTGCAATATTTTTTTGCATTGATTCGTTCATGTAGGGATTATACACACCTGTATAACCCTTGTACCTTGTACGTAATCAAGATTTACGCAATATATAATAAGGATAAAAGTTTTTTAAAGGTTTTGTCGATCTCGATTATAAGTATCTGTACAGCTTTGTTAATTGCTTATTTTTTTCCAATATTTAAATAAGCGTCATTTGTCTCCTTTTATTTTTCTAATTTGCATTAAAATTAGAATTTGGCTGCGACTCTTGTGATTAGCATGATTCACCCAATTTGGTGTTAACTTGTGCTCTAAAAATCAACATTTTTATAATTTCACAATTATGTGGATAGCAATTTTTACACAGATTAATAATAGGTTTATCCCATGTAGAGTTTTCTGGGCCATGCGACATGATCAGGGAGAATATCCCTGATGATGAACCCTGCAATGGCAACTGAGACGTACGCCAGATAGGTCAGAATAGAATAGCCCAGAAAACTTTACAAGGAAGATTCTGAATGGCCGTGAAAACCTGAGAACATTTTTTAATATTACGTTGTTCCGGAAAAATTAAATAACTTAATTAAATTAAAAATAATATTTAAATAAATAAACATTATTAATCAAGGTAAAAGCTGCTATTACTATATTCTATATTTTCTGCTGCTGCTCTGTTGTAGAATTTTTTACTCATAAACAGCAATCCGAATATCAAAATGTCAAAAGCAAATATCAAAATGCGTAAAAAGGCAATGTTTTATTTGGTCAATCAATGCTGTTTACTTGTTTTTGTCACGTGTTTTTGTCTATTAAAGCTTAAAATTTGTCATTTTCAACAGTAGCAAGACCTTCTCGACTCTATTCATCTTTAAGATTTATGTCTCAGTTCCTGAACTTTTTGAATCAATGCCATGTGTCCATTTAGAATTGGTTCCTTCTCCCTATGTTTGTTGGTTAATATTCGGTGCAGTTTAATTAATTTTTTGAAGGATTAGAGTAATGGAATTAAATGTCTGAATAAATAAATATAGCAGATTCCTAACTCTCAAACAAAAACAATTGAACAAATATTTCTCAGCAAATAATGATCAAAATAATATTAATATTTCTGGAATAACCTATTATGTATTATGTAATCATTTCAACCTTTGTAATAAAATATAATATTACTATAACAGTTTTGTAGCCATTACGATTACATCAGAATGATATCACTTAAATGTATTTATTTTAAATTAACATATCACTAGGTTTATTGAATTATATGCAGTTTTCAGGAATATTAAAACCGAATGATTTGATACATTGTTATTTTTAAAGAATACAAAAAATATTTGTCTTTAATAAATTTAGTTTTATATTTTTGAGTCATTAAGATTAAGCTATATGTATTAAAAAAAATTCTTGAGTATTTTGAATTATGCTTGATAGTTGTTTAAGACCATAGATCTTTTTCTATTGTAAATAAAGGTAAGTAAGTACTTGTGTTTTTCTAACATTTATAAATTTTTCATTTGGCTTTTTTCTAGTCAGTGATATATAGATTTGTAATAATTACTCAAAATATGATACATCACATTGAATTAGTTATATATTTTTTATGTACCAGCTATCCTTGGGCCAGTGAGGTAATGTAATATGTTTGGTTTTAAGTAAAAGTTTTGGAATTAATAATAAAAACTATATTTCACAAAGGTCACTGTACGATAAAGGAGATTAAATTTATGTGGAATTAAAAATTTGAGGTTTTATGGAATTTGTAGTAGAAATTTTTCTATTATTTATATTTATAAAGCTCACATATTTTATTGATTTAAACTTAACTACCATTATTAGGTAAATATATATGGGGATTACTGGAATAACACATCTATAAAAAAAATATTTGTGTTCACACCTGATGGCAAGTTGCCTTCATGTGGGGCAAATATTTTGTATATGAACAAATTTAGAAAAAAGTTCCAAAATATTTCAAATAATCTTTAATTCAACATCTTTAGATGTAGCCAATACTGATATACTATCCTCTTTTTGAATGTATGTAATTGAATTAGTTTGTGGGTGTATATTATTATTATGAAACTGTGTTTTTTTTAAATGTCTATTTCATTTTGACATGCCATTGCAATATGTTTGTATTTATTGAAATGCAAGTACAGTAGAACATCGATTATCTGAGGTAATGTGGACTGAGCATACCTCTGTTAATTAAAAACATGGATAATATTGACAGCCAAAATATATGCACTGAGAAAAAAATAATAACATTTTATTTATTCTTTAAAAGTTATTTATATTTTCTTTTGTTTATCGTCACACTCAGTACTCTCAAAGATAAAAGTGCGCACTAGCTTTCGGGTAATTATACACGCTTTTGAAAAATAAATTCAGCTCTTATAACACGGAGACTCGGATAATCGGGGCTCGAATAATCGAGGTTCTACTGCAAGTGGTTTTTATTTCAACACTTTATTTTAGACAATAGATTACTGTTTTTTTTTTACGAGCCGGAAGCATTAATTATAAAAAAATTATGATATAATATATTTTAACAATAAACTTTCAGAATTCCTTTTTATTCTTGCATCTGTCTGTCTGCACATCAAATTTTGAGATTTTTTCCATTTTGAAACTCACCAGAACACAATAATTGTTAGTTGAGATCTAAATTTGACAGTAATGGCGTTCATCTTTTATTTTTATTTGTTTCTTTCTATCTTTTGTTCAGTGTAATATCCACAAATGACAAGCTTGTTAACAGACAATCAACACAAAAAACGGCAGTCTTGTAAATACGTACACGGTTAAATAGTAATTTTATAAAGTAGCACTAGTCAAAGTTCTAGTTTTGTCCAAGAAAGATGTAGTTAGAATATATTTTCTCACTTGTCTCTAGATTCTTTCAATCAATATTAAAAAAGTGTTATTGTGCAGAATCATTATGCAGTTCAATATTTTAAGGTGAATTTAAAAGAATTATCAAAAAATCCTGTTGCTTTTGTATAACAGACGATGAAATATAGATAATAACAATTTAAAAATTGATGAAAATTTTTAATAAGTATTATGTATTCATAATTTTTAAAGATTATCTGCAATTTCTAAGAAGAAAGTATCGGTCAAAAGTTTTTTATATTGGTTTTATTGTTTATTGAAAATTTTGAGGACTTTTTGCTCTTTTATTTTGTTATTTGGTTTTATCTCGTTTTACTTTACACAAAGGAGTACATCAAGTGTTATTTCAATAATTTAGTAGTGTGACCCACTACTAAACAAAATATCAGTGACATTCATTCAATGCTTCCATTCATTTACAGTATCTTCATCTCATCAAATCAGTTAACCTAGATTCTTCCTACTGGAGCCATACTCACAAATGTGCAAAATAATAATTTTAAACATTTTTGAAAATTCTTTACATTGTCTCTGGTTTAATTATCCTTGCAATTTTGATGTTGTTTTTGATCTTACTTATTTGTAAAAATAAATAATGTAGTAATTGGTGCCTTTGGCTATTATATATTATAATTCAGTATGAATGCCATATTGTGAAAGGATTTCTTCTCATTTCCACAGCCAATAGCACTTGGATTCATAGAAATTGATCAAATTCTGGCCATATTGGCCAAAATTTGATTTTTGGCTCCATCGGGATGATATCATATTAATTTCCTCATATAAATCCTATCCTGGACGTGAATACAGCTTCACTACCTTGCAGCTACGCAACCAAGTTTTAATAAATAAATTTTTAATTGTAAAATCGTCAAACATATATATTTTTTTATTAGTGCTCTCCTTTCTTTGACATAAATAATCTATGTACTAATACTGTTACGCAAGCCTCAACTTGAGAGTCTTACAGAAAAGTTAATTTTTTTTTTTTTAATCATAGTTTTGATGCTTTTTTATGATAAATTATTTATTTTACATCAACCCACTTCCCTTCCTCCCATAAAATTCTGTCTCGCTGATGTCACATCTCCTTTCTAGGGGGTGCCCCTCCGGGCAGTTTCCTTGTACGCGATGACAAAAGTAAAATGTACTTCCATTTATTAAATCTATAAATTATCCATAAAGATCTCTTTAATTATAAGTAGATATACTAGTTGAAATATGCTGTCGATATATATTCTTATTCTAATAAATTCGTAAACCGTTTTTAAATATCAATAATTTTAAATATTTTATTCTGTCTACTAATATGTTACTACAAAATATACTTATTTCTTCAGATAGAAATTTTATATCAATATTTGAAAATGAAATAATAACAGACAGAAAATGTAGTATTATATAAAAATTAACTTTTAAATTGGAATTTACCTGTGGATGTTTTGTTATTTGTTAATTATTCACACACAACATATATATTACTAGGACAGTCTACAGTCTGCAGATACTAAATTGGCAGTTAATTTCAATAAGGACAAACGGTGCGATGTGTATAGAACAAACGCATAAGTGGTGTGTTAATAATATTTAAAGCATCATTGAAAAAATCAATATTTTATAAAGTCGCATTGGGGTGATAATTTTTTACAAAACTAATTATTATTACATTGTTTTCCACTTTGCTACAGGCAGTCATTGCGCTTAGTAATGTAGTAATGATAAAATAAATATATATTTATTTTGCATTTCCCTTTGAGTAGAATCCATAAAATTAACAAGTATTTTCCATTTTGACAATAAAATTAACAAATATTTGGTAAGATTTTGCAATATTACCTAAGACAAACTTTATAATTTCTACTGCCCGTTCTGAATGTTTGTTTAACAATAGATTAAAATATGAATTTTATGATAATATAATGTAACTATTAAGATGTATGTAGGATTCTTTTCAGAATTCATAAATTTGCGTGTTGGCTTACATCTAGTTTTAAAATGTTGCTTCCTTGTCTGTACTATCGTTATAATTGTGATTAATTATAATGAATTACTTCTACTAATGAGTAGGTAAATATATAATGGTTATCAATAATTATTATCTTGAAGTAAGTTGTACGGTCTTTTGAAACACCGCAAAGTACCTATAACGTGTATTATATATTAGAAATTTGAAACCACCAAGCAAGTTGATATGTTTTGCTTAATATATTTAGTATAATCAATAAAATAATAATACTGATTCTAACGCATTTTCTTAAAATAGTATAATAACCGTTGAAATGATTTGAATATTATCTTCCATAAATTGCATTTAAAATATATTATATTATTTGTATTTAAATTACATATCTGTACCTATTTTATAGAGCTGAAGTAATTTTCATTTATAATAATAAAAATATGTAAAATAGGAAAAATAAATTGTTATTTCCTCTGCATTCAAACAAAAGCATTTGTCTTTGATTAGAAATATGATAAAAAAATGTCTAAAATTGATAACATTATTATTTACCTTTATTGGTATTAAATAAATACATGTAACTAATGGATATAGCTAAATGAATGCTAGTTGTGTACTTAAAGAGCTGATTGGAACACGATTA
Source organism: Eubasilissa regina (assembly GCA_022840565.1). Lineage (NCBI taxonomy): Eukaryota > Metazoa > Arthropoda > Insecta > Trichoptera > Phryganeidae > Eubasilissa > Eubasilissa regina. The sequence goes on along the minus strand of JAINEB010000002.1, from coordinate 1,955,092 downwards.
CTAAGAGATGTATCATACCACCCCTAATGTGTTTTTCTGGTTCACCCTGCTCCACCTCATATACAGATCATTGTATTTTGTTTTAGTCTCTTCAAACGTCGCCTGTATTTTTTTCTTATTCAGATGGCGTTCTTTTGTTTTGTGAAAATATTTCTTCCTCATCGGTGTCTACAAAGATACTGCATAAATACTTGTAACGTTCTCATATATTACACACTTTTTTAACATACTTCTTTTTTTAAATGTAATAGTTGACACATTTTATCCTGGAGGCCTTCGGAAAAACATTATCTATTAAAATATTATAAATATTAAAAAAAATATTTCGTATTGTGTTGGAAAAGTTAAGTTTGCATTAAAACCCATGTAAATCCAAGTTTTGTCCACTAGCACGCAATGCAAAGTAACTACTTAGCTCAAATTTATCATTTGACAGTGGACAGACGGATATCCAATGTCAAATCAAAATGAGAAATCAGTTAAACATGAATAGATAAATGACAGTTGTTGTTTTTCGTTTACGGAGATATATTCTCAGGCATTAGTCACACAAAACACCTCCACAATCAGCCATTTAAATAACTACCATTCAAACTGTTATACCCAGTATACGGTGTGTACTTTTATAACATATATGTATAAGCAATAGTCACAAAGCTTCATTGCAGTGATATCCTGTATGTATACGCATATGTTTACTTTAATTTTTTTTTTTTACCTATTTTTGTGCTATCTTCCATTTTGAATTGTCCACTATGCGTATTGGGTATTCCCCATGGGGTCCTCCATGGGCTTCATGGCGTTGTGAACTCTGGAAAGGAAAGTTGCCCACGAAAATGATGTTTTGAAAATATGTAGCGTTACAAAATAAAATCTAATATTTATATATCAAAACGTGAATACTGTTTATTTATACCGTCTTGCAATCTTTTGCATCAGTCATCAATGTCTTATTTTATATAGTTTCTTATTATTGTATAAGTGTGCCCATATATATAAGACTGTTTGTGAGTTATGCGATGAAAACGTGGAATCAATCACCGCACATTGTGTGAAAGATTGCAATTTTGTAGAAACGTTAATTACCGCAAACATAAATATAATATATGCAACACTGTGTATTGTGTGAATGATTGAATTAATGCGCAATTTTAAAATACATGTGGCATCCAAACAAATTTATCTTGACTCAAAATTATATATGTTTTTAGTTTATTTTCAATTTTAAAGCAGAAATTTCATCTGTAGCTATGGTTAATATTAATTGAATGACTGTTATTTATTTTAAAAGTAATCATTAGGAAATATATGTGATATCAAATTTACAATTTATTTTTATTTTTATCTAATTACTAAAATACATACTTATGGTGTGATTAGTGGTAAATTTTTATTATAGTAAAAAAGTTACTTTGAAAACGGGTTGTTTGATTGTTGGTAAAAAAATATTTACTCATCGAAAGTACACTCAATAAGTAAACTAATTTTACCATCTTAAATTGGATTGAGAGTTCGTCTGATGACGATTTTGCAGTTGAATTTATATTAGCACATACATTGAAGATTTTTCGCTAGCAAAGTAACAGATTTTGAACGCAGGAGTGAATAAATTCATAAATAAAGCATAAAATTGTATGTATCGTCAATGGTAAATATTTCAAATAAATCAAATTCTCAGATATATGATTATTCGACTTGCCACACTATAAGGCGAGATTATTTTTGACCGTAGTAAATTTAACGTATAAACGCAGATGTTTTTTCCACAGGAGCTGGTAAAAAGTTACTATATTAAAATGTACTACTGATCGCACAACCAGCCCTTATACTTTCATAGTTTATGTACATATTTAACCGCAATTGATCAGAATATAATACACCATTACTGATCTGAAGTTGATTGAAATCATTTTTAAATTTGATTATTTCTGATTTACCAAAATCCTTTGTTACTTATTTGTATAAATTAGTACTATTAAATATTGAATAAAAGGAGAATATTGTTTTGAAATTAGTAAAATAAAATATGATGATTTAATTTATTTTGCAGATTTAAAAAGTATAAAAACATTAACACTACATATTTTTCAAGTTCAAATATATTTAGCTTTATCGGGTCATTTTATGGTAAGATGGTTTGTACAGCTGTTTTATTTATCTCCGTGAATGGGTAGAATTCCGTAGGGTTTCTTGTGAAGGTATTGTCCTGATGACTCCTGATGCCCTAGTATGGATTGAGCTCCTAGTCCGTTTGCCTTGTGTAATACTTCCGAATTACCTTTGTACGCTGTCTGTCCAAATTCACCCTGAAAAAGTATGAAATCATTAGATTGGAGTGATTTAGGTAGGAATTGAACCAGTATGATTTTTTAATTTTCTCCATAAAGATTAGATATAAATAAATTGAGGAAGATTTCATTTTAGTTTGGTTTTTGTTATCGGTTTGATGTTTATTATTTCACTACTTTTTAAAATAATATACTAAAAAAGACACCACAGTTTTTCAACATTAGTTTCCAATAGAGATGGATGGACAACATTAGACAGGCCTGCAACAGACAGGCAAATGCCCAGTAGATTGGACCTAAAGGATAAATGATACTGTAATGATTGTGGTCGTGGACCATGAAAAATACAACTATAATTAAAACTAATCAGAATCTATCTTTTATCTAAATAATCAAAAATTTTAAAACCATATTGGAAACGTTGTTTATGAGCCAACTACCTGCTTCAAAATTTTTTTTTTTATAAAATATAAGACGCCTAATGTCTATTTCAAATGGCAATTTTCACTTAAGATAGAAAATTATTTAAGCTTTCACTGAACTGGTTGTATTAAAATAAACCAATATTTTAGTCATGTTTGTGAAATTTTCTGCGCTTACCTTGTTCGCCTTGGCGTCGTCAATCTTTTGCTGAGAGTTGAATTGTCCTTCCTTTCCTTGAGCCTTGGCATCCAAACTCTCATTCTCGTGGCCTCCCTTGAAGGACGCCGCCGATTTCTCACCGAAGGCTCCTTCGTTCTGTTTTAAGTTCTTTCTGTCGGCTTCATCATGCGCCTCATCATAGAACGTCTCCGTCTTCTCCTCTTCGTCCTTCCGGCTAGAGCTCTTGAAGCCCTTAGTAATGTGTCCCTTCTTATGGCTCTTCTGGGCGTTTTCAGACTCGCCATTTTTGCCTGCAAATTAATTATCATATTCATTACCACATTGCTATAATGACAACTGACATGTTTGAGGTTTTCTAAAACCTGAACAAAATACATAAGTTTCAAAGATGAATAGAATATATTGGTTAAAAAATGGTATCTTTGGAGACAGAATTGCAAAATAAACATTACCATAATACATAGAGATTAAGCTTAAAAGAGCCTCAAATATTAGAGATTTAGGTATTTTTTCTACCGTATCTATTGTTGATATTAATTAACAAAAACTTTATATATTTGGTTGTTAGAAGTTGGGGGTCCGATCAGCATCATGGGACACTAGCAAGTTATCCCAATTTTTATATTAACCTTTTCCATACGGTCCTAAAATAATAACGCGCGCTCTGGTGCTGTAAATTCAGTGTACACGGAGACTATTGCGATATATGTATGTATCAATTATTGTGAAAAATGTGTTAAGAATGAGAAAAAACATTGATCATACGGGACGACAGTACAAAGAGCCATAAGATAAGTGTAACTCGGCCAGCGACGCTCTCGCTCTGCCATTGCCAGTAGTCCACTCTCCCCGAGGCCCCTCACGATTGGAATGGAGCGTAGACAGGGCGAGGCGAGGCGAAGCGAGATGGCACTAGACTACACGAGATTAGGCGATGAAAGTCGAAAACTGCGATACATTCTCACGCTCGGCTCCTCTCGCTGTGCCTCGGCGAGAGTGGACTGCTGGCATAACTAAAGTGACGATCGGCATCCGGCACCCTACGCCCCGCGCTCTACGCCTTCAGTACCATCCCACATGTACACATACAAATTACGTCAGGTTCTTCGACAAAACATTTATTGTTGCGTATGGTAAGTACTTATATATTGTAATTATTTTATCCTATTCATTAATATATTACGGAGGAATACCTGAAGTGTGAATCTGTCTTTAGTATATTTACAGAGATATTCACATAATTAGAGGCAATGTCAACTCAGTTTACATCACCGGAGAGGAAAGGTTAAGAATATTGATGTAACGTGTATTCCTATTAGATTATTATATCTTTTTCATAAAAATAAATCCACAATCGAAAAGTGGTTACATATTTCAAGTGCTAAAGTATCACATTCATATTTTTCCGATTTCATCTAAATATTCATAGTCACAACACGAAATTATATATTCATTATTTTAAATCTTTGCGCACTGAATAGTTTGTCTCGATTTATAGATTTGCATAGTTTTTTTGCAGTTATTACCTTCAACATACTACAAAAAATAACCTGCCATCATTCAGCCAATTCGCTCGCGGTTTTATCATCAATCGTCACTCCTATCGTTTTTTTTATATGTTCCTCACTACCCAACAATTGGTAAGCGATCGGCTTTGGCAGAAATGCACTGGCGCGGATAGCGGGGGAAAATAGTAACATTTTAAAGTGAGAAAAAATATTAATTAGCGTTTATAAAAACTTGTATCACATCCGTGTTGAAAAGTGTTTCTAGACAATTCATAATATGTCAACGCTTACGTACTTATTTCTCAGTTATTTGTGCAATCGCCTCTGGATTAACTGTCAAATAACTATTATTAAATCGTTCGGAATGCTTTCCTTTGTATTTGATTTTTTTCAAATTTCTCGATGATACGATACAATGTTGATTACTAGTGCCTTGTTTGTGGTATCATCACTTTGTGCTAACAAATGTGAAACACATTCATTTTACGCGTCGAATAACGCTTACCAGAAATTATCCGAATTTTTTTTTTAATATTCGTTTTCAGATGCATATATTAAACATTAATTTTAATCACACTTTGGATTAACTTTAAATGTTGTTTGTTAATTAGATTTGTGTTAAAACTTACCAGTTTTATCAAATGTTTGCGCTCCCTGGTAGCTCTTGCCATCTCCAATTTCTTTCTTGTTAGCTGTCTCGTCCTTGTAGAATCCTGAATCTGCTTTGGCGTTTCTTTGTTCTGCCGCACCTTGGTTGAATCCCTGGGCTCCCTGATTGGCGGAATTCCCGGCTTTAGCTTCTACTTTCTCGAGATTTTCGTCCCCAGCATTCTTATTTGCCGATTCGTATCGGTTGTTGTCAACATATCCCCCTCCGATCTGTCCGCCCTGTCCGCCATGTCCGCCCTGCACTCCGCTGTATCCGCCCCCACCGCCTGTGATGAAAGGCCTTTGAATGTAACCTCCTCCTGCACCTCCTCCTATACCTCCCCCTAAACCTCCTCCTACACCTCCTCCTACACCTCCTCCTACACCTCCTCCTATACCTCCTCCTAAACCTCCTCCTAAGCCTCCTCCTATACCTCCCCCTAAACCCCCTCCTATACCTCCCCCTAAACCTCCTCCCAAGCCTCCTCCCAATCCTCCCCCTAAACCTCCTGAATAGTATCCTTGTTGGCCGTTATATCCATTTCCTAGCCCACTGCTGTATCCGCTCGAGTATCCGTTGAATCCATTGCCGAGTCCGAAACCTCCTCCCTGCGCGGAGTAACCCAAGTTTCCGAACTGACCGCCGTCTGAGTATCCCCCGCCTCCGCCTCCGCCGGAGATCTGGCCCGGACCGCCGAGGTTATAAGATCCAAAGTTGGCCGACTCGGCAGTTTCATATTCGGTAGGGTTGTATCCGCCCTCCTCCAGCTCGTATTCACTGGTGTACGGTGTGTGGGAAGCTGCGGCTTTCAATGTCTCCCCCGATCTTTCGTAGCGATAGTTGAAATTTTTGGGATGACCACCGACCGGATAAACAACTTTAGATAGTGCAACTCCGAGAATCGCAAAAAAAGAGATCACTCTCAAACACACTGAACTTTTTCCAATTTTAGCCATTTCGATTGTTTAATGCTGAATAATACAATTCGATAAAAGGATATTATTCGGAACTCTGCAGAATGATACTGATGCTTGAGCAACGGTGTCTATCAATTTTATAGGAAAACCAATAGCTTGGTGACAATCGATTCTCGGTTGGGTAGGTTTGTCGTTCTACATTTTTTAAAGTTCTTAGTCATTTGTTTAATAGTTCTGAATCTATAAAACAACACTAGACAAAGTAAGTAAAAGAGATTCTTGCAATTTCAATTGAAACGATATGCTCGATTAGTAAAACAATAGGGCTCAACGTGTAACCTTGAAGTTGAATGCGGCTAGTAGAGGCATTATGAAATTATCTTTTACCGCAACACGAATTTAGTGGAAAATTAAAGGGAAGTACTAATTAGCGCTTAATTGTTTCAGACAGTAGCCGAACAGGCAACGGAATAACAACAGATGTTAAAATATTATATGATTTGACGATTTTATTTTTTTACATCCTAAAAATTGATGTCTTTGAAATGTGACTGACAATAATAAACCTAAGACGTTTTCATCAATACATATTCTGGACATTTTGCTAGAAGAAACGATAGTCTGAAGAGTCTTGTAGTTGTCGGTAACGTGGAGGGGTTCAGAAGAAGTGATAGATAAGCAAAGACCGCAACAGGCTCTACACTTGGACATCCATGGAGTACGCGAGAGTCGCAGTACACGTAAAAGACAAGATTTGTAAAGTTTTAATCATTAATCAGAACAATTCGTTTTAAACTTTCTTAGACGTGGTAAATTTTATTTAAAACATAAACTGTGTGAAAGTTGACGTGTCGTTATCAGACTTTCTAATTGGTAATATGCAAAATATAATAGATATACATAACTGTTTATTAAGAATTCATATAATAATATTGTTGCGAGCGGTATCTCCCTTATCGTCAGTCAGATTGTTATAATATTCCTACAGAAAAATATGAACCTTCTGAATATGAAACCCCGTATTATTATTTTGATTAGAGTTTCGTAATTTGATGACAAATTAAAATATTTAATTCTGATCTAACAATTTAGAGCGAGGCGTTACATTTGCACAAGCGCAAACAACAGCAACGACAGCCATCATTATCACTCAGTCATTGACCAACAAGCTGAGGGACGTGAAAATATACATCACATGATCGTTTTAATCTTATAATAAACCCGTGTGAAATGGAATATATAATATAAAATGGCTTGTGTTTAACTGCTAACCAAATTTAATGAAAATATGCATACAAAAAATAATTTGTTTCCCAAAAATAGTAAATGTTCACCGAATTTTAGACCATGTTTAATCTTACACTAAAAAAACTTTGTGTTCTAATCTAACCTAACCCAACTAAATGTTCACAAACGTAATCTCGAAGGTGCGTTGGGCAATTGCATGTGCTATTCAGAGCCAATCAGTCTTGTCCTGTAGTAATTCTGATTCCCACTCGCTAAAATTTTATTCCTTGAACTCATCGAACCCAGGGATTGTCGTAAGTTTCACAGTACAATATGTCACCACCTGGAATTCTGTACACTGCTTCGATTTAGTGTTATTTTAGGTGAACATTGACCAAATTCGGTATCACACAAGTATTTTTGATATTCATTATTTTTTTGGAGTAGGTTCAGAGTTAAATTTGATCCCATATAAAATATATGTCAGATTGATCTCCGGACAGTAAAATAATAATAATACTCAGGTGATAGTGAGATTAATACAAACATTTGAAGACAAATTGAGTCCCCTGATAATGATAAAAGTTTAGTATCTTTAATGTGAACTTCACGTAATGTGATTCGTTGTATGTCATAATGCTAGACAAATTCGAATTATAAATATATATATATATTTAATAAATCTAACCATACCTCTAATAAAATTTTGATTGGTATTTGTTTGCTTCGTCACACACATTGCTCTCACTATTGTTTTATAAATTCCATAGATATTGTCTGAGGGCGCGATCACCATTGGGCCTAACAATTATTTTTGTTGAGATGTAAATTTACTGAAAATAATTTTTTATCAAAGTATCATAGAATATATTATATTAGTCGATTTATTTCAGAACGTAATGAAAATATGTGCATGTACGTAAATAGTAAGAAAGAGGACACTTTAGAATAGGCTTGTATCTAGTAATGTGGTAGGGACGCTATTATTGTCAAGAAAGGCAAATAAAAAATTGTGGCATCTATGGAGGTGCCACTTCTTGACTCAGCAGGAAAGATCACTGCCATGATAATTACAAATCGACAGAAACCCTTTATTGAAAATCCAGTTCTTCCATAATCGTTATGCGGCTTCCGACCTGTAAGAGATTCTCGCTCACTCTCACTCCTAAAGCTTAGGTGCCCTGAAAAGTTCTGCGGCTTCTTGTAACCTTCAGAGGCTTCTGAAAGGTGCAGTCATCAGCAATGCGACACTGACCGATTCTTTTGAAGTCAAAACTGGAGTGGTGTATGGTTGCGTTAACGTATCAACACTGTTTTCATCGTTCCTGGTTGCCATGCTGGAAATAGTAATGTACAATTTATCTGACGGTATTCAACTGACGTATCGCGTTGAAGGAGAATTATTTTATTCCAGAATATTTTGGTCTAATAAGAACGCCCCGGAACATCCAGAATAACGTTTATGAAATGATGTTGGTGAAGACTACACCACTAGAAGTTGTCCGATATTATCCATACCTAGGTATATAGCTATGTTTCTCAGCAAATAAACATCGAAAAATGGGAACAACATGATATCAGGCCGATGTGATTGCGTTTGGATGCCTTAGACAGAGACTCTTTAACAGCCACAACGTAAAGAAGGACACTGCAACGTTGGTGTATAAAACAACATATTCCCAACCCTGCTGTACGCCTGCCAAACGAGAGAAGACACACCAAGGCTCTAGAAAACGCCCCCAACGATGTCCTGAAAATAAAATGGCAGGACTGATAGGAATGATAGCGTCCTTGAAGAAGTCAATTGTTTCGCAATGTAGGTACTAAGTATATATTATTTTAGAATTAAAATTTTCAGTCTAGTACCGTGTAGATACTTATTTCAAAAATATTTTTTACCTACTAATTTTCGAACTTGTGAGTCTTGTGGCTTTTCGAACGTGTTCTAAAAAATAAAATATGTAGCCACTACGGTAACGAGTGTGACGTATTTATTTGGTCAATTTTTTGCAACGTAATTTTCTGAGATTAATCTAGTACTAATTTTTTGCGAGGGAAAGGGGGGGGAGCTAAATTGTTTACACATAATAATATTAGAATAATTTCATTTTAAAATATTTCTGATTCGCCTCTGCTTGTAAAATGCATATTATGAAAATACGTAATTTTATTACAATATTTTTTTCTACTCTATCGATATAAAATTTTCCATTCCACGCAATGGAAATGTTTTATTATACGTTGCATGACAAATATTTTTAGTTGTCACAGAAACCTGAAAGAAAAATACACATTTATAAGCAATCAGTTATGCCCGATGCACACACAAGGTAAAGATAGTATAATTATTTGTAAATTTATATATTTTTTAATTATAATTTTAAAAAATAAATTAAATTGATGAAATTATATTATATTAAAGTGTGTGTGATATTTATGTTAAATAATAATCGAAGGAAAAGGATTCAATTGTTAAAAACTTAGATATGGACTCATTATTCGGAATTAACTTTCTTGTGATTATCTTTATCAATTGAGGACGGAATCCACTTTGCGGAAAGGCCACCTTCGTTTAAACTAACTAACTTAAAAAAACTGTGTAGTTGTTTTACAATTCAATGTATTTTGATTGCATAAAAGACTTGCGAGGGAATAATATAATATTGTCTAGATTTTTTGTCATACTTATTGAATTCGACATATTTTTTTTATCAAAATCTGATCGCGTATCTCTCTCCAGTCAGAACAGAGCCATCGGCGAATGTGGCGGGTGGGGATGACAATACTTTCGTGATGCATTTTCATTTCCATGAAGGAGTTTTTAGTTGAGTGACAGTTTGATGTAGGTGTTGGCAAAGGAGTTGCTTTAAAAATATCATTTTACACCAATTTCTTGTTCCCTCTCGCGGGACCAAACAAAATGACAGAATGTTCTCAAGTTTTCACAGCAGTTAAGAAGGTATTCAGTTTTCTGGGCTATTTTGCTGTATGTTTTCGACCTCCGCGGTAGATGTTTTAATATATATTTTGTCCAGAAAAAAAAACAAAGTTGTAAATAATCATGATGACCAGCAACACCAGCACTGATGATGCACCTTGTATTAAGATCCGAAAAATCAGCCAGAGATCATGGCATACGGCGGAATAACCCAGAAAAGTGTACATAGAAGAAGATGACATAGAAAAGATTAAAAATATTACTCTTAAAATTTTTATTTTCCCGCTTACTACGGGTCGACTCTCATACAAATGCGCCAGGATGCTCCATCCTAGACGGTTTTCTCCGTTATACCAGGATATTCAATATCTTTTTCTTTGTCTTTTAAAAGTATTTATTCTTAATACAGTTTGGACTATACCGTCATCTGGTTTTTTCATTTCAAGACCATACCATCTCAGTCTGGCTTCTCCCAACTTCTTTGTGATGGGTACAACCTTAAAACTTCCCCAGGCATATTCATTCCGAACTCTATTCAGTTTTGTTCTTTTTACAGCCTATATGAGCTTTCTCGGTGCTCATTTTTTAACACTCGGCACCACAAGATGACAGAATCATTTACAAATAAGTCATTTAGTATTATTAAGGCGAACATATTCTTATTGTGAAGTTGAAATTATTCAGAACATGATGTTTTATATACTAATTAAATGCATTAATTATAAAGATATGCATATAAAATCAATTTTATCGAAAAATATTGTTTTTGCGCTACCGGGATTCGAACCTGGGTCTCTATTTCCAATCCGGGGAAGGTGCATTACCAAATATGCTCCAGCGCCAGTATCTGATCAATTTTTGAACCTATATGTTACACTTTTTCAAATGAATACATCTGTCATTCCATTATTTGAAATATATCTACATTGTTTTTACGGAATCTCAAATAACTTTGAGTAAACCGATAGCAGATACCAGAATTATTAATTTAGATTGTATTAATTTGAAAAAGTGTAACATATAGATTAAATTTGTCACGGAAGATGCTGGCGCTGTAGCATATTCGGTAATGCACCTTACCCGGATTGGAAATAGAGATCCAGGTTCGAATCCCGGTAGCGCAAAAACAATATTTTTCGATAAAATTGATTTTATATGTATATCTTTATAATTAATACATTTAATTAGTATTTAAATCATTTAGCGTATTTATTTCATTTAGGATTTTTCTATAGCGAAAATCTGCAAATATTCTTCCAAAGCATATTGTTTTAAACCTGTCGAAAATTGAATACGTGAAATATACCGGTTTTGGTAATTTATTCCGACTACGCGTATACATGCTGACGGTGCGCTCGCATTATTTGATTAAATTCGTAGAAATAAGTGTTCTAACCTTGTTGGCCAGGGGTGCGTTCATATCAACGGTTGATCCTCAAGTCATGACATGTGAAGTCCTCCAAAAAAAAATGAACAAAGTGTTCGCTAATTGAATTATTGTCATACTTATTGACTCGCGAATTAGAATTACTTTAGATAATTGATTTATTTCTTAACTAACTAGATACAACATTTAAAGTAAGATGTATTTATTGTTGCTCCCAACCGTGTTGCACATGTCATAAATTTTCTTTGTTACCTTGAACAATGTTTCAAATGGATAATAATAATAACCCTATCTAATAATACATCATTAGATACATGCGGTCTAAAAAACACCTACGCATCACTCTAGTGTTAGTGATGAACGCACCCCAGAGCGGTCAATATGCATGTATTAAATAAATATTGACGTAACAAGACAGATTCCTGAAATGTGTTTCTTTGACTTTCCTCGCAATCGTAATAACGTAACAGAATTATTATTTTTCTAAAATATCAAAAACCCTTCCAATTGTGAAAACTGAACGTTTTTATATAATTTCTCTGAGCACTGTAATAGTAATAATATTATATTATCATGTATGATATCAGAATAAATTCAAATTAATGAACTATTCTTCCTTCTGCGCATGCGGGGTTATAATTTTCCTGTCTGTAAGAATAGAGCATGCGCGGAAAATTCCGTGAGACCGGATATATTCAATACTAAATTATGTTGTCAAATAGAAGAACAATATTTCTAAAAACTGTAAAATACTGCCTGAAAATAATGAATGGCATGCAGAGCGATCGTTTGAATTCGTCGCACATAAACGCCATGTCTCAATTTATTATTACAAATATCTGTATTTTTTAACTATATTTCATACATTTCTACGCGTCTATGTCTGCAAGATTATTACTAATTATTATTACGTCACCGTTAAGTGGTGACACAAGAATAATTAACGGATTGGCCAAATTTATAATACGTTATCTCCGGGCGATCAGCCATCCAATGATACGGCCGAACCTTTTGAGGCAGGTACTCGCGGGGGCCTGCGCACTGCCTTGTCACATTTTCCGTAGCGTGTGTAGTCGCAAAGCTGAACGGAGCGACCAAGGGCGAGGGAGTTTTCGCGAAGAGAATCGCTTTTTTCAGTCTAGTCAATTTTCCATCCACGCGAAACAGTCCGGGTTAGTGAGCGTCGACGGTTGGTTAGAAACAAGCCTTCACTCATTTTTCAAAGATTATCCATTTCCCAGGGAACGAGATTAAAATTAACAAATATCATTGAAAATCGATTCAATACACAATAATAGTGTCTTTACGTTCCACAATTTTGAGAGGAAAACATTATTTATAATTTTTTTTGAACAATAATTACAAAGTATTATAAATACAGTGCTGTGATCTTTTAAACTTTAAATTAATTGATATTATTTTCGTATTTTATTCAAACAACCGCTCCATGATGTCATTCGATCACGAAGAGGTGCGAGATGAGTAAGTACCACTTTCAACAATTAAAAATTTTTTATTAACAGCATTGTATATTTTCGTCGAGAAATGTTTTAAGAGAGTATGAACAAATCCTTCGATTAAAATTATACTATTTTCACCGTCGTAAGCACCTGTTGGTAAACTACTATTAATGAGACAAAACTTTATGTGTAATATATATTCATACAAACATAATCGACAAAATTAGTATTTTTATACTACATTATTATATTTAATTTTTATAAACAAATATATTATGAATTTTTTTTAGTTTCGAATTTATACGTTTTTTTTTAATATTATTTTTAAGCTGTCCTACCCAGGACCACTACTTCAAAAATTAATGTTTCACAAATGGATTAGATCGACGATACAGATGACATAGATATTTATTTATTTTATTTCTAAATTTCAAGAATCGACATATATATATAGTTACGCTAATCACTGACTCGGTAACGTTGCAACGGGAGCCTAGGCATCTTACAATTAACTAGTTGCTTAATGTCCTCATAAGATTTTAGAGCCTAGGCGTCTTACAACTAACTAGTTGCTTAATGTCCTCATAAGATTTTAGAGCCTAGGCGTCTTACAACTAACTAGTTGCTTAATGTCCTCATAAGATTTTCGAGCCTAGGCGTCTTACAACTAACTAGTTGCTTAATGTCCTCATAAGATTTTCGAGCCTAGGCGTCTTACAACTAACTAGTTGCTTAATGTCCTCATAAGATTTTTGAGCCTAGGCGTCTTACAACTAACTAGTTGCTTAATGTCCTCATAAGATTTTCAGTTACTTTGTTTAGTAATGGATATAATAAGTATAAGGGTAATAAAAATAATACTTTTTTAGATATTTGATTGACGTCAATCGTTTAATTTGTTCATCGTTCGACGTCAATCATTTAATTTGTTCATCGTTTAATTTGTTCATCGTTCAACGTCAATCGTTTAGTTTGTTCATCGTTCGACGTCAATCGTTTAATTTGTTCATCGTTCGACGTCAATCGTTTCATACTTCAAATATTGCATTCAAATTATTATTAAGAGAATGTAGTCGTTTCTATTATCTTTAGATTAGGGATTCTCAATCTTTTTCTTGTAAAAATTTGTATGATTTATTTACATTTAATTTATAAAAAAACTAATGATTGTTTTTTTTTCTGGACAATAAACATAATTTTTTGTAAAAATTATCTCTTTAAAAATGTACGTTTATGCTGCATAATCAATTTTTGTTTTGTTAAAAAAATTGATTGGTACGCTATTTGCTTCAGAGACAATATTTTCATTGGATAATTTAAATTTGGCACATTACACACGGCACATTATGTACTAATTCGTCTGTGTGTCCTTACACAAATAGATAATTTTACGTCATAATTAGAGACCGTATAATTTTTATTATTTGAGCTCTAGTATTTCATATTACTTAAAGAAATTTATAATAATAAATTATTTATTTTAATTTTTTTCAAATTATTACAACTTTATACACATAAATATTAGAAAATAAATTAAATTGTATTGTACGTTGTATAATTTTTTTTCAATTCTAAAAGTCCTAAATTATATTAATTTTATGAATTTAAACCAATTTGTAAGACCGTAAAAAACGTTAATAATAGTATTGGAAAAAAAAAGTTGATAATAATTAGGTAGGTACTCGTACATAATCATTTTGATATATTTTTCAGGCAGTTCTTTCCGTTATCTTTTTTATTTGGACTGGTTAGTTGATTCAAAGATTAATATTTTTATACGGTTTTTCGCAGGTAAAATTGTGTGTGTCACTATGTATACGTCTTGATTACGTAACTATATAAGTATCGATACATTTGACGCATACTTGAAGTTTGTTAAATTATTATATTTATTCAAAAGTTTTACTAGTTTAACATGAAATAATTGTGTGCTATACATTTATTAGCTAATAAGATATTATTATTTTTAAATACTAATTTAATGCATTAATTATAAATATATATATACATATAAAATCAATTTTGTCGAAAAATATTGTTTTTGCGCTACCGGGATTCGAACCTGGATCTCTATTTCCAATCCGGGGAAGTAAACTACCAATTGTGCTATAGCGCCAGTATTTTTCATGATAAATTTTCGAACCTGTATGTTACACTTTTTCAAATTATAACAATTAATAATATTTGAAAGTCAACTACATTATTTTTACGAAATCTCAAATACCTTTGAGTAAACCGACTGCAGACGCCAGAATTATCAATTCATTTTTATTAAATTTTGGACAACTTATACATAACATAGGTCTGTGTTCTGAATAATTACAACCTCACAATAAGAATGTTTTCCCTTAATAATGTGATATTAAATTATTGTATTCAATAATTATTAAATTACTAATAATAAACATGCATTATTCATGTATTAAACCTAACCTAAACTAATCTAATAACTCGGACAAGTTTTGAAGCGCTGTTTATTTTGATGCATTCTATATCATTCTTCGAAATCGTTGAGGTCATTGTTTTTTTATGTTGTAGTGTGTCGTTTATTTGAAATCTTTTTCAAAGCTACGAAAATAGTTTATGACATCTGCAACACGGTCGGGGAACAACAACTAAAATAAATTTTAATTTAACAGATAAGGTCAATTATTTACGTGTATTTAAAATTAAAAATATATATTCAGTTAGTTCAATTTAATCTCTTGATCAAGTCATCCTAATTCGTTCGAGATTGCACTGATTAGCGGACCTGGAGTAACTACAAATAAATATAATAGATCTAATCAGTTCTATCTGCTGGCACCGCCTGTTAGTATCGTATTACGATAAAATGTATTTAATTTCCGTAAGATAATTATTACGCGATTATTTCCTACGACCACCAAACAGGGTCCCCTCTTTTAGTGGTTAATGAATAATCGATTGTTTCGTTTACTCAGTGACCAGAAGTTAAATCCTTCTCCTGGAGACTATCAAGTTAGTCCTGTTTTTCAAAAATAAATTTAAATTCGAAGCGATTCATTGGCGAGCATTCTCAGAGAAAATTGAAAGTGTGCTGAAAACGAGGATATTATTTCGGGCAGTGTTTGTTTCTATATTAAATAACATTTCGGTAGATAATGTATAAAGCATGTATGATCAGTACTTGTGGTGAACATGAAGTGTCACCAATTACGATGGACAGGTCAGTGTGTGCGTATGAATGATACGCGGCTTCCCAAACAAGTCGTGTTTGCGCAGCTATCTCATGACAAAAGACGACAGGGGGTGGGTCGAGAAAAATATTCAAAGACACCCTATAGGCGAATCTGAGCGGATGTGGCATAGACCCTAAACACTGGAAAACTGCGGCTCGTTATGATGTCGAAAAGTAAATTGTACCGGGAAAACATGCGAACGGAAGAGGGCTAATATAATTACCGAGAAAATGAGAAAGAGGAATATCTTCCCTCAGAACCTCTACCCAGCGGATGCACGTGCACAACATGTGGAAGGGTATGCGGTTCGAGAATGGGGCTTCTCAGTCGCACTCGGATTAACAATCGATAAACCATGGCAGACGTCATCCTCGTAACAAAAGACCGCCGAAGAAGAAGAAGTGTTATATATTGCTGGTATCACAATTCACAATTCTAATATTTATTTATTAAATTATGCTTACTTGGACATTACTTCAATCAATGAGAACAAGCTTTAGTATGCTCTTCAATAGCCTGGGGGTATTGGACATTATACTGATTTATGTTATGAATCTCCTAAATAATTAATTCAATGATAAGAACGTCTGAGGTTTCTGTGGAAATGTCAGAACCTCAGAAGAGGAAATCCTAACTATTATTATGATGAGTATTACATATGGGCAAAAAGTCATGTTTTTGTAGAACCCAAATTATACAATTAATTTGGTAGGTAAACATATATATTAAAAATCTTGATTAAAAACTCTGATCGAGCATACGTCCATAGTATCGTCACCCTTTCAACATGACACACATTTCCAGAGGCAAAGCTGTATGTGTACTACGAGAAGTACGTGCGAGTGTGGCTACGGCAAGACCACCGTCCAGCCTTCACGTAACACTACACTATCCACCTGGATAGCACCAGATTGCGTGTGAACCAACTTTGAATACATTGTGTGTGTGAACCAATTTTCTACGTTTGTTAACCATAGACAGTCACATACTTCATCACAGACGGATAAAGTTGAACCATCCTAATGCTTTGCAGTTTAGGGCTATGCCTTACTTTTTGGAATGTTGAAAGCGTCAACTCTAATTTGAGTTAATTTTGCAAACTACGGAGTACTACTAATGTCTACCCTTTGAAAGGAAACAGTATGCGAATGTTTCCGATCTACCTCATTAGCAGCCAGCTACACACCGGCAATAACTTTTTTACAAGATATTTAACAACTTTATGTTATTATTGCGTTAAATATCCAAGTGAACAATATTTAAAAGATTTGTTTTTATTTACACATATAAAATTATTTTAGATTAGGTACTATACTATAAAACTTTAAAGATTATGGTACTATAAAACTGGTATAAAAATTGATAGTTTTGTTTTACGAGTATGCTTTACTAATTACCACTTGAGTGAATGGTAAAAAAAAATAGAGAATACATGTCACATTAATATTCTTACTATTTTCAAACTAAGGTAAACGCTTGTACTATGAAAATAGGACTAACTTGCTGGTGTCCTGGAACGAGGCGCGAACCCCCGACCACTAGACCACTTGGCCTGCATCTTAACCACTACACCAACGAGCTACTCATTATCTTAACTATTTGCTAATTTATTACAAACCTTAGGTATATTAAAAAAGTATTACTTTGACCCAATTTAAAAGCAATACGTGTGAACAAATGTTCATATTTTCTTGTATATTTGTCAAATTTAAACATAGCATTGATTGCAATATTTCCTTTTTTTATTATTTTAAATTAATATTAGCTGATTATTGATTGACTACGTATAAAGTTTGCCTCAACACTGGCAAATCCCTGTAAAGTAGGCTACATGTAGGTGTAAATAATAATAATTTTATTATTAATATCAGTGTACAATCTGTACTCGCTGTAGAAGTGTTGATGAGTTGACAAATTGTGATTCAAAATGTGCTTGCAGTGAACATTTGTAAATAATTCGATGACCATATTTCTATTGTAACATCTCATGAATCTGTGTGTTCCGTCATCCAAATAGAAATATTCTGTACAATTTATAAATAAATATATCTTTGTAAATCCAATTAAAAAGAGCTTCATTCCACTGTGAGTGAAATCTATAAAAACGGACCACTCTCGCACGGAATCCCGATCCATAAAAAAAGGGGATAAAAAGGATTGCGGTAACCATAGAGGGTTGATCGTAATGACGTGAAAGGTTTTGTCAACCGTAATACAAAAAATTAGAACCGTATGCTGAGGAGATATAAGAAGATCATCAGTGTGGTATACGGAGGAATCGTATATTCGTCATCAGACAAATAATGAAAGTCTTTCGGAAGATCTATGACTAAATTAAGAGGTCATAACTAATTATAGTTCTAATTGAACTGGTGTTCCAAAAAAAATAGTAGCACTAGTAAAATTCTGAAAGGATGAGACTCACAGCAGAGTGAGAGCCTCTGACAAAATTTCGGATTCCTTCCAAATTTGCAGTGGCCTTAGACAAGATCACTATCGCCACTGGTCTTTAATTTAATTATGGAATATGTAATAAGAAATCGTAAGTATCTCATTGATATGCGCAAATGATATATGTTTTATTAAATGTGCAATGTTGAAATCAGAACTGCCAAAACAATATACCTGAAAATGAGCAGAGGACAGACACCATCATTATTATCGCTATTCATTGCAAAAGACAAAGTTTTTGAATCGGTTAATTAGTTTTAATATATAACAAATATGACAAGGATCAATGATATCCAATACTAAATAAATAGCAAGATAAAATCAGGAAACGTTTTTTACGTCGCTTTACGGAAATTGCTGTGATCGAGGTTATTGTCACAAGATGTAAAGATTAAACTGTATTCAACACTGATACAACTGATCGTGTTATACAGGTGTGAAGTTTGGTCTCTCACTTTAGAGCAAGAAAATATGTAGCAGGTCTTCGAAAATAAAGTTTTGCGCGAGATTAATGAACCTGGAACTTCAGGTACCACCCCTGATATCCTGAGAAATGTGAAAACAAAGAGGCTGCAGTGGGCGGAACGTGTAGCGAGAGCAGGATGAGTTCTGTAACACGCACAACGCCCTCATACACATAGGATGTGTGAATAATGTCAAGACAGCCCTGCAAGAGGAAGGCGGGTGCCCGGCGGACAGGACCACGGAGGCGATGTCAAGGGATGTATGGCGCGCCGTTGTGACTGCGGTCATGGACTTCCGAGCTCCGTAAGGCCGTTAAAGAAGAAATCCATTTAAAATCACCAATTCATACATTCTGTAACAATATTTCCAAAACAATTAAATTTTTGGATATTTTTATTGATCTTAATTAAATTGTATTAGTTTATGATTGAACGATTATATATAGGTATATAATAAAATATTATTTCATTGCACCGCACCGCCTTATCAATTAATTTAAATATAATACTTATTTATCTAATCGTAGGTACTGTTATCAAAAAATTCTCGTGCATTTCGATATTAAAATACGATAATATGTTTTTAGATATTATTATTTTTTGCATAAAATACCGTTGTTGTAGTTATCTCTTAAATAGAATAAGGCATTTTTTTAAATACCATATTTTTAGAGAGAAACGTGAGTTGATAACAACTCCCAAATTGGATATTGATGTAAAAAATTAAAGAAAGATCTAACTAACATTTTAATAAAAATAATAATGTTAGACTATAAAAAAAAAAAGTATTCAATTATTACACTGGGCAACGCACATTTTGGTGCCAGCGATTTTTTAACTGTAAGTAATTTTAGGGTTTAGAATCTAAAATAGCCATCAGATTTAGTCTATCATATCTAGTTTATGAGATACGCTATATTGGCATCTTTTAGAATAAAATCATCTTATTTTTAATTTATGTATATTTCACTTAATTATTATTTGGTCCATCTGCTAGTTAAAAAAAAACAAAAAATACAAAGTAATGTATTTATTTCACACAGTAGATAAATATACTTTCATAATTTTTCACTATTTTTTTTCTTTTAGACGACTTTCTAGCATGGAGTTTACCGGAATAGTCCTGCTGAAGACTCCGACAGTATTCGGCCATTATGTGGATATCCCATCTTCCTTGATATCGATCTTCCATAGTTTTAATGTCCTGATGGAATATTTCCCCCTGTTCTTGTGGTTGTGGAGGCGGTGTACTTTTATGCTCTATCTACCCTATGAGAAGTTAGACGTGAGTCATTAAACGTGAATGTGTACTATATAAGTCATTAAATTACAAACATTTATTCACTTTTAACTGCTGTTGGGGATGTTGAAAGCCACCCAATTGACGAACGACGAGCGTGATGTGAGACACGTGATGCCAAATCTCTGAGACAAAGGGTGTGTGGTGAGACAAGGACTGCGAAAGCTGAAAGTTCTCTAAAGAAATTCACGGGAGTAAAATTTGTATCTCAGAGATTGTCTCGAGTCGAGTCATAAATTATTGGACAAAAACCAGTAGAAATAAAAAAATTTAAACAATGTTTGTTTTCGTTTTGAACATTAAAAATATAAGTATGTTAATCAAATTGAATTTATTTAAAATAAAATTAAGAATTGATTGATATTTCCTGTTTATTGAAAAAAGAGCTGGTGACATCACGTAAAATTCCCAGAAAAAATCAATAGGTAGGTAGGTAGGTTAACACTTAAATGTTCTAGCTATAATACCGCAAGTCCTACGCAGATGTCTGTTGTATGAGACTTTATAAGGAATACTCGCTGTATGAAAATAATAATAGTATGTGGGTAATGCCTTGACAAAACATAAAATCATTTTTGTCTTTCAGTTTTTGAGAATTCCTATTGGAAAACGTTGTATGTATAATGATGATTAAGAAATCTTAAAAATATATCGAATCTCTGTGAAGTTAAATAAATGTTCTTATTATTTTAAAACTAAGTTAAGTTTAACTTGATAGTCTCCCGGGACGAGACTCTTAACTCCCGACCACTAGATCCCTAGGCGTGTGTCTAACCGTTACATCGATAAGCACGTCAGAACGTCAAAACTTAGTTAACCTTTTTCTACGTAAATACGTATTGCGTATGTACTATAAAAACTACTACGTATTTACATATTTACTAAATATAATTTGTAAAATATATAAAAATTTTTTTTTTTTGTAAGCGCTTGTTCTGGTAATATAGATTTAGCACTATCACGGAATCAAATGATTAATTATTAAAATTTAATATTATATGTTGCCAAAGGTCCTAAGTTAACCTACGGTAATCTAAGCAATATTCATAAATAGTTGAGTTAGTTAACATTACCCTTCATGAGTTGGTTTAAATTTATCATTCACGAACATTTTTCTCAATCGTATGCGGTACATCACTTATAAATATAATCAGAAAACACTTCATGTATTCATTTTTAAAATTGTAATAAAATAAAAATAAATAAATAAGGAATGCGCATAAGCGAAAGAGGTATGCCAGATTAGGATATGTGGTGCTCTATCTTCTCCAATAGATAATAGTGGTGAAGTCTATAACTAACAAATATAACTAGTTTCTGGCACTAAAACCTTGCTAACACAACAGCTGTATCGGAAAACGTTATTAGAATAGGTACAATATTTCTTTGTTCTATTGTTCTATTTGTTTCCTATGTTAATGGGTCTTATCGGTTTTACAATAAAAAATATGTGTTCATGAATTTTTACGCAAACAGCCTAGAATTTACAACCTAAACAGCAATAATTATACATTTATTTATTTTCGGTTATGAAAATGTAACTAAAATGCCGGTAATTTTTTTATTTATTTTCACGTACTCGTACATATAAGTTCGGTGATTTTTGATTTCGGAACTTTACCCCGTTTATTAAATCGTTATGAATCCCGGATGCCTCAACAGTGAAAATTTTTCTTTATAAATATATAAATGTGACAGGATAATAATGTCTAGATCAAAACATTAATCATATTGTTATTAAATCATGTTACGCTCAATTTTATGATATAACACTCCGTCTGATTGATTACTAAATTCCATCAATATGTATATCGATTTTAATATTCTAAATTAAGGTAGTTTAGAATTGAGAATAATTAAAATAACGGAAAAACTTCCGGAATAGGAATATGCTTTTTTATTTTGTTTGACGTCGCGTGTTAACATATTTTTATTAATCGATTTTATCAGTGTTATTACATTATTTTTTGTAACGTTTCTTCGTATATGATTTATAGTCTAAGCTTAACTTTAAATTATCCTGGATGTCGATTTTACTTGGTACTTTAAATTCTTCTTTCTTCTTCTTTAATGGCTTCATGGTCGTGGACCGTGACGGCATTTACCAAAGAGGCCGCCCATCCCTTGACATCGCTATTGTAGTCCAGTCTAATGGGCATACCCATTCTTCTTGCTTACGTCTTGCAACTTAGTTTCCAGCGTCAAAGTTTACATAGTTTCACATAGGTTGTATCAGCGTTATATATAGTTTAATCTTTATATTTTGTGGCAACTCGATGTCAGCAATTTCCGTAAAACAAAGTAAAAAGTTAGTGTTACCTGATTTTATTTTACTGTTTGTTTAGGGTTTTAAATAAGAGGCATAATTAAAAATCTGCCACTGTACACGGTTATTAAATGAATATGGATAAAATTTAATTTTAAATACTAAATTAATGTATTAATTATAAATATATACATATAAAATCAATTTCGTCGAAATATATTGTTTTTGCGTCACCGGGATTTGAACCTGGATCTCTATTTCCAATCCGGGGAAGTACACTACCAATTGTGTTATAACGCCAGTATTTTTCATGACAAATTTTCGAACCTATATGTTACACTTTTTCAAATTAATACATCTGTCGTTCCATTATTTGAAAGCCATCTACATTATTTTTACAGAATCTCAAATACCTTTGAGTAAACCGACTGCAGACGCCAGAATTGTCAATTTAAAATTTAATAAAAATGAATTGATAATTCTGGCATCTGAATAATTACAACTTCATAATAAGAATGTGTTTTTCTTAATAAAATGTAATTTAATCTCTCAATCTTTAATGCAGCCTGTGTAGTTGTATGACGATAATGAATACATTTAACAATATATTCAAACGACGTCGACGTATGCACATTCCTTATTATATTGGCATTGAATTCCAATATTAAACATAAGTTACATTTCCTGCATTGTGGTCTATAATGGATTATGTATGTACGTAGGATATCCGAGAATGTATCCAGTACTCAATCTCGAATTCCATAGATTCTTGGCAAGAGATTATTAAATCTAGTTTCGCGACACGTGATTGGTCTGGGCCGACGATTGCCAAATTGTTACTCGCAACCGCATGTTTACTGTGTCTTCTTCTGTATACAAATTACGACAAAAATTTATAAGTCACGAAAAGAAGAATATATAATTGATTCTCGATTATGTAGAGTTGTTGAGTAAAAAATTGACCTGGACAAAAATCACGGATAATTTCCGCCAAGAAAATTAAAACAAAAACTAAAAATTATCTTACATATCTGTTCATATTCTGTTATGTGACACGAAAATATAAAATTAAGAATTTTAAGAAATTAAGATAATTATTCGCAAATATGTATTCGCAAGTTTTATTTTATGCAGCTGAATGAAAAAATATTTTTACTTTATAAAAAAAGATGTATTTCGAAATTTAAAAGAAAAGAAAACCGAAATATAAGCAATCAATTCTCTTCTTTTTTAAAATTGTCTCAAATTGGAACATTCGCGTGATTTGACCGATGAAAAAAGTTTATCAGTTTTGTCGAAATGTATTAATAAAACATGCAAAGGAAAAACATGTACATCAAATAAATAGAAGATTAAGAAAATGTGTAATTATAACAAACAAACGCGGTAAACACTTTAGATATGAAGGGATAATTGAAAGGAAATAATGGAAGGCTAATTTTAATTTACCAACTTTTGATTTGGACTAGATGCGATCTCTACAGGAAACTGAAGTCCCTAGCAGAAAAGCAGTATGAATGAAAAGGTGTACAGTGGTAGGAGAACCATTAATTGAAATTAAAATAAGAGGAATAGAAGTTAAGCAATCATGCTTTACATTCCATTTATATTTGTGAAGCAGATCGGTCCTAGAATCTTAAAAACCTTGGCAAGCTTGCTATAGGTTTTTTGCTGGTAAGGATAGGCATCCAAATATTTAATAACAATAATCTTGGTAGTAATATAAGCACGTGAGGTTGGTACGACTGAGTACGTGAAAGAGATACTGTCGTACGCCGCGACATCTATTATAGTCCTGTAACATTGTATCGAATCATCTAGAATAAATACTATTATCACCACGAGTTTGGGTATTATTCTGACAGCAATTCCCCGCACACAAAAGATCGTGACAATATATTATAATACTTATAGTTCGTATTGTTTAGGGAAGGGCGTTTCTATAAGTAAACTTATGATGACCAACATGGTCCGAACCATTAACAGACAAGACCGAACATGCGGCGTAATAATCCAAAAAATAAGTTTCTATTAAATATTCTCGTTCTAGTTATACAACCCCTATCAGAAGTTCTTGGTCAAGTAAAACCAGGAGAACACAAAGTATTAGAAAGCATAAAAAAGATTAATTAAAATTTTTAGGTAAAGATCATTAAAGAAATTTCTTAAATCGAACATATCAATACAGTGATTATTTAATCACCTTGTTATTATATCGATTAGGCAAGATATCGGCTGCGAAATAATTTGACCAGATGAATCAGGTAGCGCACGTACAATAAAATAGATGTCTCTAGATAAACCGTTTTTTGCTGATCTGATCAATAATTGGTGTACATGACAACAGATATTTTATAAAATTTTTATTAAATATATGGAATCTTTTGACGTGTTTATGATAGTATATTAAAAAAATATCTTACAATAAACTTAATAAATATCAATACCTAATTGTGATCATTGGCGTGCAATAGATATAGATTTAGATTATGCTGTTACCAATCATATATAATATATGTTGCACGTAGGATTATGAACTTTCGTTTAACCAACGTCTTTAGATAGAATAAATCCGTCGTTTATACGATCTTACCATGTATATATTTTTAATTTTAGAGTAATATTTGTTTTTAAAGTTTAAGTTTTCACATAAAATTTATTTCTTATCCATATAAAAATCAATATAAAAAATGTATGGACGTTTTTAAGAACACTTTTTATGACTGAACATGATTATTTTATTGTTTGAAAATCCTTCACGTTATAATTAAACGAAATAATAATCATCCACCAAATGCACCTCGAACGCAAAGAACAGCCATGAAATCGACACTTTAAAAACAGTAAGATAGTAAAATTCGGGAATTAGTAAAAGAGGAAATAGACACTTCAATGATTTGCACGCAGTTGTAACCCTTTCTAATGTTATTATGTTAAAAAAACAGCACAGGTAATGACTCCATACAAAACGGACCAACTGAAAGGAATTTTCAATTCAGTAAATAGCTATTTATATGACTTGAGTAATTCACTAATTTAAAGAGTGAATTTTCGTGGTAGTCTTTAGAACTAAGCAATTAAAGTCTCTACTGATACACAGATGGCGCTAATTACAAAATAATGTTTCCGTTTATGTTAATCCAATTATTTAATCTATATTTGTTTCTCAGAATTTTTAGTAATATATAGCTTTTTTGCTTGTATGCACTGCACGCCCCTGGTTGTGATAAATACTTAAAACATGAATAATTATATAGTAAATAAACAATAATTAAAACTATAATGTCTATACGTTATTAATAATAAATATGACAATTGCTGATTTATAGTACATATGTATAATCCGTTGAATTTATGGGATTGTGTTACTGTTAGTAATATTTTTAAATAAAAATCAAATGAATGCTTGTATTTTAAGAATATTATGTGTATTAAATTGAGATGGTGGATATTATATGTAATTAATGTATCACACTCTAACTGGGATTTTATTTATTGGCTTATTGTTCATACCATATATGACCAAGTTCCATAAAATAAAATATTTTTTTATTGATGTTTCGTTTGTTGAACGTTGAACAAATTGAATACTATAAAATTGACAAATTCTTATAAAGGACATTTAAAACGTAAAGAATACGTAAAAATAATAAATTGAAGAAAACACATGGACACTATAAAGCCGATTCCCACCAAAAGGACAAAACACGAAACACGAACAAAAACTGTTTTTCTTAACAAAAAGATACATGTTTTGTAAAAAATGAACAGTTCTGAAAATAAATCTGTCGAGGACAGTATTTTTAGTAAATAAAACACTTTCACATCTCGAGTCGGTACATCAAAGGAAGATAAGTTTGTTCTTTCTGTTTAGTCTGGTTGAAACATGCGAATGTAGGTAGTTTTGATATCTGCGACATCTGTACTCCACTTTTTATCTGAATTTGATTTTTATCAAAAGTTTGTCCCGATAATTAGTATTTTTCTTTGCGATTTTAGGCCCTACCATATTAATTAACAATTCAAAATCGGTACTAGATGTTCTGGTAAAATTGTGAAAGAAAGATCTCAATTCTTTATTTAACCCAACATCGTATTATAAAGTATTTTTTATTCGACCATTAATTGAAAACCAACCACAGTTAATTATAAACATATCGTTGCCGACGAAGGATATTATTACGGGACTAAACAAAATGGAAAAAACAAACACTAGCTACAAAGTTTGTTTTGTTTTTTGAAAACAAAACTGTTTTTTTAAACAGTCTGGTGGAAACCCGGCTTAAGACGATATGTAATGTTTGTTATTTTCTTAATCAAAGGTTAAAATGTTAATATTATGATAACTTTCTCTTTGAACTACGCTATCATATTATAATATATAAAACATTACATATTTATGACAATGAGTTAAAAATTTAATTGCGTTTTGATAACACAATAATTAGTTTTTGGTACAGATTCGGTGTAATTTGTCTTCCTCACATTGAGCGAGTGCGCAGATTCTCCATAAAAGCTTTTCATAAAAACTACATACCTAGTTCATACTTTTCACAGAGGAAAAAAAAATTACATGTCAACCTTAGACGTAGCTTTATCAAGTCAAATATCACGTACTATAAACGTGACGACCTTCTGAAATATACTGCGGACAAAGCAAGGACGGTCAGAGGTCAAATTAGTCGTGAGCATCTTTCAGCTTTCATTTTAGGTAAAGTTTTCTTCTCGGGTTTCATTATACTACTAAATCTGATACTTTAGATTCCCAGAATGGGCGATGGAATCTACGAAATGTATTTTCTTATAAATTTAGGGGATATTTTTTATAATAGATTTGTTCTCTGTGCGAGTAGCGCACACAGAGACACGGTGAAGCTGATAATTCAAAAATGAACACAAGGAATTCATAAATAGCCGCAAGTTACAACTAGCCCATTACAACAAACATTAATTAATTATTATTTGATTGGGTGAGTTGGGTCCTAATAAAGCGAAGTTATAATGAATTAAAGGAGACTGATAATAATGTATAACGTAGTAGCCAGTTTCCTCTTTTCACCAACTGCGTATATTTTAAATGTACATACTTATTTTATGAATAAACATATAAGTAAGCCAATACTTTTTTCTAATTTAATGTAGCTATAATAAATATACATGCAATCGCATCTCTATACGAATGTAGTTATGCGTGTGTAAGAATCAATGGATAATTCACACCATGGTTAGACATTACAAAGGGTATCAGACAGGGTTGTGTAATGTCTTCATCGCTGTTCAATTTGTATGCGGATAATTGTGTGAAAGAACTGAGTTATATAATGTAGGAGCTAAAATGAGCGATTTGATTGTATGCTGTTTATGATTAATACGCCGGTGATGCAGTATTAATGGCGAATAATGAACAAGAATTGCAGTCTAGTGAGTAGAATGTACGTTGTATGCAAGGAAAGCGACCTTATTATAAATGTTAACAAGTAGAAAGTGATGGTATTCGAGAAGGAGGACTATTTGTAGGTAATGCATGTTTGTGTATTTGGGGGAAGTATGTTTAATAGAAACGGAAAGGCTGAGAAAGATATCGAAAGGAGGGTGACTGCAAGGAATAATGTGAACGGCGCTTTGAATGGAATTATATCTAATGGGAACTTGTCAACAGAGGCAAGACTAGCGGTACAGAATGGAGTCCTGGTACCGACACCGATGTATGGAAGTGATGCTTGGAGCTGACAGAAGAGGAACGAAAGTAGACTGAATGCACTGGAAATGAGATAACTTAGGCATGCACACGGCAGATCCATTTATGAAAGAGTAAATAATGAAGGAATAAGAATGTAAAGCTGATTTTAGTATGTATAGTGAGTAAGATTACGAAAAGATCACTTAGGTGGTTTAGTCATATGGAACGGATGAATGAGGAGCGAATGATAAGAATGATATATGACGCAAGTGTTGATGGCACCAGAAATAGAGGATGTTCGCGGAATACTTGGCACGATCAGATAAACTAGATACAGGAGGATGGTCCTGTTAGAAGCATTAATAACCGACGAACTTATATGAGAAGGTGTACGAATGTGGATGAGGCGAGAATTGTGTGCCCGGACAGAAGCGTGTGGCCCTCTCCTCTCTGCCAACCCCCGCGGGGAAACTGCGTGATGGAAACTTAGTTATAATAAATTCACAAATGTAAAACTGATGACACATTTTTAAGGTTAGCATTTATTGGATCAGTTTTTTTAAACACTTTTCGTCATCATCAGTATTTTAAAAATGTTGACAGTATTTATAATAAAATTTCAGTACGCGATAGCACCTAATCAAACCTAACCTAACTTAACTTAATCTAAATTGATTCAATTTAACTTAACCTAACCTAACCTAATCTAATCAAGTGACTCAGAGGCGTGAGCAATCAAGAGAATGGAAACGTTATAGAAATGGTCTAGGTCAGAGCGCTTGCGGGAACAACAGAAAACAAAAGGGCTGACGAGTTGGCAAATAAGGCGACAAAACTTAAAATAAAACCTTTATATGATCTAACACCACACAGCTATGCTAAAAACACAATCATAGACAAATATACTGAATTATGGAACAAGAGGTATACTGGATCGATCAAAGGAAAAACCACAAAAATATTCTTCGAAGGTGTACACGATGCAATAAAAATATTAAATATACATGGAAGAAGTTTCGAATTTACCCAAATGCTATCGGGACATGACTTTTTTAAAAGTTTATTTTTTAAATTTAAAAGAAGCGTTTATAATACACGCCCGTGCGATACCGAAAAGGAGCAAACCCCTGAACATGTATTATTTGAGTGTAATTTCCATTCGCATGATAGGTGGAATATTGAAAAACACCGCAACCTACACAACGTTGACCCCTCTGTACCAAAGGAAGTGTTGAAAAATGAAATAACTGCGGATAACTGTGCAAAAAATCTAAAAGCAATTGTTATTAAAGCGAAAAATATAAACTCTACCAATAACCATTTGAAACCCAATGATAAACGTTTTATCCTCGTACGACATAACCATCCCATCAGTCATTAGATGTCCCAAGACCGCCCTCACTTAGAGGATTTTAACTCACTGCGCCATTGAGCAGTTTTCGTGCGCCATCTTTTTAATTGCAGAATAATAGTAAAAAAAAACTAATAATAACATTTTCTCAGGCCATTATGACAAACAACACGATGAATGGGCAAAGGGTCCAGCGGACCCGGTACCCTGTATGACAAGATACCAAAGTCCAAAAAAAACACCAGTAACCCAGTGTAATCTACAATGTTATAGCGATCCAATCTATACCCTAACATTGACAATTTCTTATCTAAACCTATGAGTGGTGAGATCATTACTATAATTTTTGTTCCTGCTTTCGATATGTATTAATATTTCTTATGATTTTTTTTATGATTATGTTTACTTATATTATTTTTATGATTACCTACTTATATTTGTTTACAAGTCCTTGTACGAAAAAACAAGTGGAAAATAAAGGCAACTCAAAAAAAAAAACTTAACCTAATCTGATTAACCTAAATTAGCGGTTCTTAACCTAACCTAAATAATAAAATATACAATGTTTGTAAATTTATATTCTTCATAACTACCTAACGACTCAATATTCATTTTGATATTGATAGTTAATATTTATATTCACCACAATATTATTATGAACATTTATTTTACAAAATACTGACCGAGTAAATAAAAATACATTTTTAATAATCATAGCATTTGTTGAAATTGAATGTCACGTGTTTGTTTCATCATTAGGTAAACTTTGATATACAAAAGATACATGACACGAGTTATTTATTGGATTGAAAAAACGTTTTTTTGGGGAATTGTTTTATCAACTCGAAAAATATAACAATATTCTGGACATCTGATTGCGACGGAATTACATACATCGAAAACGTACGAATATATATTAATTATTCAGAAGATAGGTCTGTGATATTTTAAATATGAATAAAATATATTAATTAGAAAGATATACATATAAAATCAATGTTGTCGAAAATATTATTGCGGCATCGAGATTCGATCCTGGATCTCTTTCCTAACCGGGGAAGGTGCATTATCCAATATGCAATGTTTCCAAAATTTAATAAAAATGAATTGATAATTCTGGCGTCTGCTATCAGATTACTCAAAGGTATTTGAGATTCTGTAAAAATAAGATAGATGGCTCTTTCAAATAATGGAACGATTAAATGTATTAATATCAAAAGGTAACATATAGGTTCGAAAATTTGTCGCTGTAGCGTAGTTGGATAATGCACCTTCCGCTGTTAGATCCAGATTCATAGATTCATAGACAGATGGAATAGATCCAGATTCGAATCTCGGTGCCGCAACAACAATATTTTTCGATAAAATTGATTTTATATGTATATATTTCTAATTAATATATTTAATTCATGTTTAGAATACATATATTTTTTAAATGAAACATTTTCAGTGCAACTTCTCACACATCTCGTCTCCTACAATTATATATTTTAATTTTAAAAAGATACACATTATATAATTAATTAATCAGTTAGAAGTTTATCGATGAGAATATCAATGTATACGTATAAATATATTTTTCATTATATTTAGAACACGACTAAATTAATATAAAATAGTGAAAAAGTTAAGGCAATTGTGTAGTCTTAACGTATCGTTGGAATATTGTTATATACTATGAATCGAGCGTCTGAATTACACGTAACTTTTCGAGTCCGTCTTACAATAGGTAGGTCTTTTAGTAACAAATTGGTTTCTTAAACTGATTGATTTAAATTAACTCAAATTATTGGCAGTGGGCGAATATAGTTCAGACAGATCTGGCGCAGGTTGAAAAGGTTTTTTTTTCGTTATTATCGCTGTCCGTTATATGATATAATATCAAAATTACGCACAAATCAGTGAGCTAGGAACTATACATATAACATAGTTAACTTTTTCCATTATTTAGTTTTTTTGTAGTAGCAATCGAATATAATTTGTTCAGAAATATAAAACTTTTTCTTTACCCATTTTTTGTAATTTGTTGAAAGGTGTTTCGATTTTGTGATCAGTTGCCTTTTTTATTTTTTATTATGTGCATGTCGAATGTAGTTTAATTCACATATTACAGCTATATAAGAACTATTATTATTAAAAATCATTTTTGACCTTTCATCTTGAATCGCTATTTCGTTTCTCGGAATATTATTGAAAGTAAGAACATTCAAACTTTTCACACATTAAAATTTACAGAAATTAGCATTATTATTTACACTGTATTCTGTAGTCATATTGTTACTAAACTAATTAAATATAGAATACAGTTTACTTATACAATCTATTATATATATTATAAACATTTTGAGGTATTTAATACAATATATCTATACATGTTAAATCACTGTATTGGCAAAAAAATCCACACAACATTGGTCTCGCGTTTTGAGCATTTATCTGCCTAAATTCGTATCTGTGTAATAGCTTAAAATATAAAATTTCTTTCATTTGTCAAATGCCAACATCCTTTCAAGTTCACGATCTCGTGAAAAATTAACCTCTACAGCTATTAGCCAATTTGACTGTTCTAGTTTATAAAGTGAACACTTTATATGGAAGATTGAAGGCCCGATAAATGTCTTATTGAATAGCATGCAGAGTACGTATGTAATAGTAAATGATAAATAAATATTACATATTAAAACTTGTTGGTGGATCAATCAGAAAAATTATATTTTATTAATGAGTTTCCAATATACGGGTAACAAATTTAAGAATCTGACAATCATAATATGAAACATCTGTATTTATTAATACATAATATACTAATATTCTACAAAATATTTGATTAACAAGTCTTGTTCACTGTGCCCTTATGTAAGTCATCAGGTCGCCAATGACTCTAAAATAGAGTCATATTAGATAATTATTATAGTTAAATACCTATCAGTTATAGACAGAAAAATAAAATATTACAGATTACACTTTTTATGTTTAAAATATTAGAAACACAGTAAAAAAGAGATGTCAAGAGATTGCAAATTGATGTTTTAGGAGAATGAACAAGATATTAAAACTACTGGACAGGTACAAAGAGCATGGGATCCATCGACAACAATGTCGGTGTACATGTATTATTATAGAATGTCCTTATATTTGTTTCTTTCTTTCTATATGTATATAATACATGTATAAAAGTATACGTATATGTATATTATTCGCCGTGGGCCTACTAGGGGGTGATTGCGGGCGAGGGATGAGTGTTAGGGAGTTAATTTACTCAAGCTCCTGTATTTTTATACATTTTTAATTCATTACCCATGAGCGATGGCTGTGGATTATACTCGATATTTTTATACTTATAAAAATTTCAATCGCTTAAAACATTATTTTGGATGGATGTAGAGGGTTGAAATATTACAATACTAATTTATATTTTACTACAAAAAATTCGCTACAAAATTTTCCGAATATATAATGAATAAATTAATAAATAGTGACGGTTAAGGGGAAAATAAAAAATAGCTAGTAGCGAACTTAGTATGAGAACATAATATTTAAAAAAAAATCATCTTGAGTTATTTTGCTTCTTTCGGTAGAACTTACTGTTAATTTTCTTTTTTCATATAATATATATAAAAATATATATTATATGAAATATATATTATATATATATATATATATATATATATATATATATATATATATATATATATATATATATGTTTGTGTTATCGCGACAGGTTAAGAATATTTTTAGCGAATTTACGCAAAAGTGATCGAGGAAAACTTGAAACTTTAATTTATAATTAATTTCGTTTTTCGAGTGTACTGGAGATGACATCAAAATGTATCTTATATCATTCAATATATACTACTTCAATACATTATTTAGAATACTTGTGTCAGTGCCTAGACAAATTGGATCTATATATAAAAAATCGGTTGAGATAAACATGCTATGATTTCGTGTAAATCGATTAAGATAAACATCATGCTATCGTTTCATGTAATTTGTTTAAGATAAACATCATGCTATCGTTTAATGTAATTTGTTTAAGATAAACATCATGCTATCGTTTAATGTAATTTGTTTAAGATAAACATCATGCTATCGTTTAATGTAATTTGTTTAAGATAAACATCATGCTTCTCATTTGTAAGCAGGTACTTTTTTAAGAAAGTGTTTTAATATTAACTATCGCCGACTGCTGTTGCTAGGCCCTCCAGGCTGTCAATCTTTGTAATTGATAAAACATTAAGATGTTTTTGCAAAAATGTCAGTGTAATCTGATTGAGGATGATTACAGATATTTTTTGATTGAGAAATGATTGATGATTATATATATTTTTAATTATATTTTATGTACGAGTTAGCGCCAGCTGGCAAATCAAGGGGGGGACGAAAATATATAAAAATTGAAAAACATAATCCCAAGTTGCAAAACAATAATAGTGTGTAATAAAAATAATCCATGTAAAAAAAATCCAATAAAGCAAACCCAATAAATAACATTATAGTTATTTTCTAATTAGTGTCCTGAAAGTCTTTTGGCAAAAAGCCGCCCTTGGGTACGTTTCATAATGCCGACCTAACCAAATATCGCCCCTTATGTGTGTGGCACGCGGGCTGCCGATTTAGGGGCGGCAAATTTATGGGGACGGTTTTACAAAAATTTAAATCACCATCTTCATTTAAGTTACTAGGGGGGAAAAAAACAATTCTACCAGTGGCGGCAAAAAGTCTGGCACCGGCGCTGGTACGAGTATTATATAGTGATGAGATCAACTCCTACTTCTGAATCATTTACGTTGTTATCAATATATAATCACAGTCTACGGTTGTGATTTAAAGATAACAGTGGAAGACGTACAGCCCATGATCACTAATATATATAATATTATTTAAAAGAATTCATTAGATAATAGAATTTTCTGCAAAATAAATTATAGAATGTGTTGTAAGTTCACTTTTGTTCTATTCGATTGATTTCTTGTCACATACTAATGATCTATTCCATTTATAGGTCGTACACGTACATACTAAATTTCAATATTGTAACGTGGCTGAAGTGGAATAACCCAATAAATATATTCAGAAATATTGAGCACTAAGTCAATTTGAAAAAGTCAATACAATTAAATATATTAATTTAAAAAATTACATCTGCCATATACCTTTGTGCCTACATATAGAATGTAATTTATTCATAATTTCATTTTATATTATTTAGATATTAAAATATCTTTATACATCTAGGCACTTGTCAATTTGATACTTTGTGTAAGGTCATTCCTTCACCATTAAAATATTTCATTCCAGGTAAATAGTAAATATGGTAAAAAAACACTTTCACCAGGTAGTGTTAGAAATAAAATACACGCTGCGTCATTCAGCCTTCATCCTTCATCAAGTAAACACATCAATCATGGATGGATCCAGGTTTATAAAAAAATATTTCTTTGCCATTTTTCTTCTCAGTCCAAAAACATTAATTTCAAAGCCTTCAAAACCAAATATAAGTTAAATCACTACTATATAGTTTTATTTTCCCGCGTTATACATAAATTATCATAAATTAAGCTGAACATCTTCAATCCACGGTCGCGTTCATGGGTAAAATCACAGCAAAATAAAATTTTGTATGGTAGTAGGTTTACTCCCGGAACAAGAATACCACGGTCTCTAGGGAAAAATTCCTGAACATTCATCTAAATAGAAAAGATTCACTTCTTTTTCAATCTAAAAAATTATACCGTTTAAGAATAAAGTGTATATCTTGGGTAATAAATCTATAATGATATTAATTTCATATATTTATACCCCGTGCAAAAATGCTTGATCGATTTAAAACACATTTACAATACAACTTCCATACGACGAACGTGTATGATTAAATACGTTGACTCGAAATTTAATGACATTTTAATAAACAAAAATATTAATGTAAGTTTTTATAACTTTTTAATATGATACAGTTTATCGGCGTAATAATGTTTACATATTATTTTATATTATATTCATCCGTGTACAAGTTCTCTATTGGCCTTAGGGCAGCAGCGGGTAAATTCTTAACCAAATAATTTATGTGCCTACTGTCTACCTAATATAATTACACGTAATATGATGATTATTTGTTTGACGGAACTAAAGTACCAGTTAATTTCATTGCCTACTCGTGAATATTCTGTAATTGCTCAGACTCATTTGTAGAAATATATATGTTATAGAACTACACTCTGATTATATTTCTCAGAATTTCTTAATTCATAATTACATTCTTGTTGTTCCAGGGAATGCTATGGGTTCGGCTATAATTCCACAAAGACATTCTACCAATATTTCATTACACAATAATCCAATAGGTTCCGTTTTGCTATTTGCTAAGGCAGTGTCATCATAATACGTTATTCAGATCTACAAACAGAAGATGAATTCAATATTCGAGCTATTTCTTAATGAACATTTTGTCAATTTATGGCTCTAACTATGCACTAGGCTAAGGATATTCCGCTATTAAATATAATATTTAAATATTTTGAAAATCTGTGAATAAATTTATTTGACTTGAATTATCAATTTTTTTTAATAATTCACGCTTCTGTTGATATTTTATTTAGAATATGAAAAAAAATATTACTAAACTCAATTTAGCTTAGTTTCTTCTGGTTTTCTTAATTTATTTCAACTTGTATAACCACCACGAACCAAATTATTCGTTTCCAAATTCGCTCTTCGGCTGATGGACCTAACTAATAATAAGGGTCCTTTTAATTCTTTTCAGATTTTTCTGTGTTAAATAAAATATTATTTGTCTGACGTACGCACCCACTTATATGCATGTCCGAGTGGTGTAGTAGGTACAGACTTAAGTTATGTTATTTTATCAATTAAATTAGTTAAAGTTGGTTGCTATTGGGCGGCTATTGTGGGCACTACGTGGCCAGGGTTTCCGTAGTCTATATTTCAATGCGTAAATCCTTTTTTATATTGCTTTAACAATGCACCACGTAGTGTACTTAATCTTTATTTCTAGTAAAATAAATAAATTAAATGATACGTGCTATTTACATACGTACACCTAGAGATATCTTAAATTGATATGATTATTGCCAACATTTTATTACAATAAAAGCATAAACATGGAGGATACAGTGAACCTAAAGAGATGAAATAATATGGACTGGCAAAAAATTAACTTAAAATCTCGATATTTGGTGCAAAACCGTATATCCAAGAATTATTTATTTAAAAAACTTTCCACCGCGGCCAGCGACGT
Source organism: Eubasilissa regina (assembly GCA_022840565.1). NCBI lineage: Eukaryota > Metazoa > Arthropoda > Insecta > Trichoptera > Phryganeidae > Eubasilissa > Eubasilissa regina. Next base: position 1,918,144 of record JAINEB010000002.1, on the reverse strand, counting down.
AATTTTTGCTTTCGTGTATCTGCTTTAAACTGTGACACTTACTGAAGATCTTAATCATTGATATCTATTGCACAATACAGAAAGATTTGAATGAATATTAATATTCATTATTACTTTTTTTACTAATCTGTACTGCCATCTAGTGGATATTTAAAGAAAATGTATTACACTTGCATTGGATACGAATCATAGTTGTAATAGTTGAACAGGGGCAGATTTATGGTGCCTGTTTCACTGGACATTTTGGAAGCTCCTTGTTTCAAAACAAGGGGCTTCCAAAAGATAATATCACAACACAACGTGAACTACGGACAGCAACATAGTTGTGTTTTAGTTTATGTTATGTGTTCAATTGATATGTACGCTCCAGGTCCGTTATGTTTAATAGTTTACCCTAAAACATCGCCTTTATATCTGGGTTGCTGTTTCTAGAAATTTGTTTGTCCTGATCCTGTCGTTTACATCATCCTACCATTTATTTATTTTTAATTATAGTTTATGTTTTAACTACTTACAATAAATTTATTTACCAATTCGTATACAATTTAACCAAATTTCTTGATGTAGGTATGCGTAATTTTTAGAACAAGAGACGGAACGTGATTTTTCAACTTTTTTAATATCTAATAAGTATGAAATATCTACTGATACGATTATAACTGAATCTAATTTTTTTATTCAAGTTTATTATTTATACCGATTTTATCATATGCAATCAATTTATGAAAAAAACAAAATGAACAGATTCTCAGATTCAACAGATTGCAAGATTACTAAATTATTTTTTACTTTTAAAATAAGCAATATTAACTTTGTGGTTAAAATTCATATTTTTTATTTATTATCTTTGTTTTATTAACCACTGAATTGAGTTTAAATACATCTACCGGTTTCGGTTCGGCGTTTTTCGAAACCGGTAAGATGTATTTAAACTCGATTCAGTGATTAATAAAACAAAGATAATAAATAAAAAATATAAATTATTTTTTCGATTATTCCTAAAATAAGTATGTTGGTATGGGCAACTTTTCCTATAGTTGCTGTGAGTCTTGATTAAGTAATTTTATATTATTATACACATATTCCTTAACACTGAGAATCGACAGTATTTTGTTTAGTATATCTACAGATTATATCTAATCAAAAAACTATTGCAATAGTAGTAGTAAAGATGTACGAGGTTTGATCAAAAAAATACCGGAATTTTTGAACTTTGTCACAATACGTAGGTTGAAACCATATTTTTTCTAATGTTGATAGACATGTTCATGAAATATGTGACACAAATAAATCTTTTTAATTTAAAATTGACGAAACAGAGAACTTGTATAAAATTTCGTGTTAAAAATAAAATAAAGTAATTTAATGAAAATGTTAGAGAAAGGTTTTGACGAGTCGACTACGAAATAAACAAGTGTTTTTGAGTTTTTTGTGGTCATTTCAATATCAATTTGTCTCTCTGAAAGTACAGCTACTGATCGAATTTTTGGATGCGAATTAAAATTTGAGAATGAATAGTGATCTAGTTGTACTCCAATCATATTACCGAAATCGTAGTCGTAATATACGAAATCGGGAACCGCAATTGATACAATATTTTGTAGTTACGGTCAAAAGTCATTACAATTCAGTTATCATAAATCAATAGTATCTTTTTTGAATTGTGAGAAAATGATTACTTCAAAATATAATTAAATGTATCTGAATCAGTAATAACTTTTCTCTTCATGTTCTACATTTTACATTTGATGTATTGCATTATATTTCAGCCAATTGTATGTGAAATGAACGGAAGTTTCAATATATCAACCATTACATTTGCCACAATATGATTGTTCCAGTATATCGTCAACAGTAATATTTCTGTTTATCTCGCCTTAACAGAAATTTCACAATCTGCGTAGCGGCCACGCATCCAGTTTTTGTTCAAATAATGCGTCCGAATGCCTGTTACTGACGATGATAAATAATTTTTTGCATGATACGAAATTTTCACTTTTATTACAGGTCGACTTTTGTTCATGCATTTCAAGAATGTGTTGTATACCGATACACTTCAATGTGCGCGTGAGCGCTATCTAAGCGAGAAAGAGACAAAGTTATATGACCGCTTCACGCTAGACAATAATGTAACAATGCACTTGACGTCAGTTGACGCATGGTATTGGTTGTGTACACCGCGTGCAGTTTTATACTGTTCACTTTTAACCTAAATTTATTCTTATATCCATAACCCGACTATTACGGCTGCAAACAATGGTGTCTTCTTGTGTGCGGTAATTCAGGTAGTCAAGAACTCGATCTACAACAATACAGTTTATTACAGATCTTACAAGTATGATACATTAAAAGAGATGTGTTCTGATCTACGATTTCGGAGAGAGAGAGAGAGAGAGAGAGAGAGCGTGCCTGCGCGCGACACCCTTTTATGCCTTCCACGCTACCATTCTTGCCAACTTGCACGCGTCATACAATTACTACATCATGATACATTACATTTATTTTCTTTACCTACTAGTTTCATTATTATTATTATTAAGATGTGATTAATATTATTTTATTCCCTATTCATAAAATAATTAAACAAATCTATGTACTATTTATATTGTAATAATAAAAATCACTCTCATACAACTGATCTGATATTCCTCTCGTACAACAATCGAAATAATTGGTTAGGTAATACAAAAAAAATACGAAACCATATTTTTTTATATTACATATGTACTCAGAGACGTAGCTGATATTTATTTGGGAAATATGGAAGTCTTGAAATTACAGGGTTTACGTCCTATTATCGGCTGGCTTAAGTGATCAGATTTGGACTTACTTAAATATAACATATTTTTAGATATATTAAAATAAGTTTACCTTTTGTTACTCACTACTTAAAAAGCGAGTCACCACTAATTTTCCAAATACTTATACTTTTTATATTGCGTTTATAATGTTGAGAATGCATTAAGGATAGCAAATCATTTGAAAATATGTAAATCCGTCAGTCTAGCTGTTAAATACGAACTCCACAGAAGAGGATGTATTGAAATTATACCAATACAACTACATGTAGTTCCAATGAACTCTGCTCACACCCACGCATTCAATTGCTGTTTTTTTTAATTGTATCACTTATTCAGTCAATTACAGCACACTTAAGTGACAATTGAGACCGCAATATAGATTCTTAATACTTTAACACAAAAAAATTTAAAAAATATATATATTATTAAAATTTATTAACCAGTTGGCTGCCCAGAAAAAAACATTTTTAATTCACCCAATGGCTAAAACTTGTCTAAAACAAAAAAATAATAATCCCGTAAATTAAAAAAAAAAATAAAGAAAATTAAACAATCATAAAAAGAATGAGGTATGTAACTAACTGTATAGCAGAATAAGCAAACATTTTTTAGACAAAAATTCTTGACAGGTCAACCGGTTAATGTGGTTAAAAATTAAAACAACAAATTTATTGAGTTATTATTGAATATTATGAGTTCTTATTGAATTCTTGGATCTGTGGTAATGTTATAATTTCTGAAAAAATCAATAACGCATGTGGGTTAGTTCGTTTTACCGACTATTTTTGATTCCACAACACAATTGTTACTTGGCAAATGGCGACCGACGGTGACTCCAGTGTACGATTTGTCATGGCCTGGAAACGAAAGAATACATTTATTTTTAAATACTAAATTAATGTATTAATTATAAATATATACATATAAAATCAATTTTGTCGAAAAATATTGTTTTTGCGTCACCGGGATACGAACCTGGATCTCTATTTCCAATCCGGGGAAGTGCACTACCTTTGTGCTATAACGCCAGTATTTTTCTTGACAAATTTTCGAACCTATATGTTACATTTTTCAAATGAATACACCTGTCGTTCCATTATTTGAAAGCCATCTACATTATTTTTACAGAATCTCAAATACCTTTGAGTAAACCGACTGCAGACGCCAGAATTATCAATTCATTTTTATTAAATTTTGGACACATTGATACAACATATATATATATATTTCGACAAAATTGATTTTATATGTATATATTTATAATTAATACATTAATTTAGTATTTAAAATATCACAGACCTATGTTCACAATAAGAATGTGTTTTCCTTAATAATACATTTATTTTTATTTTTTATGAAAACATATTTATGTTGTGAAATTTCAATTTCAGAAGATCTGTAATATTTTTAATACAAATTAATTTAATATATCTTGTTAATTAATTTAATTTGTATATTTGTTTTTATTATTATCTTCTCTGTGCGCTGTCCCCTAATTAAATTGAGGTTGGCAATTATCAAGTTGCCAATATACAACAAGCATCTTCGCTTCGGATGCTGTTGCGAGAAATAATTCATTGAAAATGCACACTCGGGTTAGTGTGCAAATTTTTTTTACAGTCATGTTGGTTTTAAAATGAAGAAAATATCATTATATACTTAGTAATGGAAATAAATAAAGAGTCTGTCAGCGATAGGATTATATTATGGATCAATTTACATAATATTTTTAACTAGGTAGATACAAATTCAATTACCTACATATTGGGTACAAAAATGCATAGCCTGGTTTCAGCCAATACCTAGCAAGGAAGGTGGTCACTCTTCAATGAGCAAGGTGACCGAGGCTAGAAGAACCATTATCTCAGTAAATACTAGGTATGTATTTGGTAAAACCAACTAAATAAAGAAAATAATAAATACTAGCAAATAAGCAATTGCTTACCGCTGTCTCGTCAGCTATACCCGATTGCTTGCTGCTAATCCTTACGGAGGGCTATTCTGGCCGCTTTGCGGCCAATAGTGAGCGCTGTGCGGCCATTGGTGGCCGCGATCAGGGTCTCAATAGAATATATATTTCAATGATAAAACTTTCCCCAAAACACCACACGTCAATAAAATGACGATGTAATTAAATTATTCCATCTTTGTAAGTTAGCTATCAAAACGAACAAAAATGAGATATTTCTATGGTAAGTAAAATTTCTCCCTTATCATAGACAGAAGAAAAGATATCAGATGCCAATACACGATTTCGCTAAAATATGTTTTTTTTACTTGACTGACTTCATTCAAACACTGTACACTTCATTTCAAATTGAATATATATTTACGTACTGTTTTTCAATATATAAAAGAGAAAACATCTACGTAATCTTAACCTAGAGACATTAAAATCACGTTCGTTTTTTGCCCTACTCATAGAGCTGTCCGTTTAATCAAGCACTATACAGCCATAATGACGCTACATCCAGAAAGTCATAGAAATAGATGGGGAAACGTAATATTGATGATGATGCCACGATACATGTGTCCGAGACATGTAACGATTTTTTTTAAATGTATTGTTTGCTTGGATTTATTATGATACGTAAAACTAATATAAAATGTCGGTTTTATCCAGTTTGATAAAAAAATTATCTCATTCATGAACATAATGATGTTAATAAATAAACATATAATGTTTTAAATATACTGGATTGATAAACATTTATATTTATATTTATATCGTTTTTCTTACGTCATAAGTAAGATTATTTAATTAAATTAAATGATAATTATAACTCTTGACGTGATATTTAATGATCTCCATAATATTGTGTTTCAAAAATGTTCAGAATTGTATAATATTAGGACTATTCAAAATAGAACATTCATCAAAAAATGTAAATAACAAGTTGCTATTTACACCTGTTATTATTTACATCTATTGATATACAACTACAGCCGTGATAAAAATAAATCTCAGTTGTGTATGTGTGTAGTACAAAATACGGTTTATTTAAAAAATTGAAATAAAAATTCGAAATTACAATAAATTGAATGTAAAAAATGCTGTGTAAATAATACACAGATTAATGTTCACACTGTATTGTTTTTATTAAATTTAAGTGGTTACAATGTTACCTGCGGTTTTGAACAAATTATAAAAATGCTTCTCAAACTTGAACCACATATAATTTATTTTACAATCCTCAGTAGTATTTTTAATAACTTTAATGCAGATATTAAAAACACATTATTTCGTGAGTGCGTCATAATACTCGATTTATACAAATAATATTTACGTTTAGCAGTAGCGCAACTATAAAAATTAACAGGGACGTGCACCGCATACTAGCAAAAAGCTGTGCATTACTTAAAATTCTGGGAAACAAATATAAATTTAATAATTGGATTAACATAAACAGAAAGATTATTTTACAATCAGCGCCATCTGTGTACCAGTAGAGACTTTGATAGCTTAGTTCTAAAAACTACCACGACAACTCACCGCTGTACCCATGGCGCTCTTTTGTGTTCGTTGCATCGAGCTATTTACATTACTTTGTTCTGTCTTTAAGCTAGTGAATTACTCAAGTCATATAAATGTCTATTTACTGAATTGAAAATTTCTTTCAGTTGATACGTTTTGTATGGAGTCGTTACCTGTGCTGTTTTTTTTTTAACAGAATAACATTAGAAAGGGTTACAACTGCGTGAAAATCATTGAAGTGTCTACTTCCTCTTTTACTAATTCGCGAATTTTACTATCTTACTGTTTTTAAAGTGTTGATTTAATGGATGTTCTTTGCGTTCGAGGTGCGTTTGGTGGATGATTATTATTTCGTTTAGTTATAACGTGAAGAATTTTCAAACAATAAAAGAATCATGTTCAGTCATAAAAAGTATTCTTAAAAACGTCCACATTTTGAATTTACATGAAACGAGATTTCTTGCGTCCATGCATATCTATACAACATAATAAATTATTGTCATGCTTGAAAAATTTGATGGAGCTCTTTATTTATGCACATATTTGTATTTTTTGCTTCGCTAATTCATCTTTTCTTTGCCTTTCCAATTCTATTTTAAGATACAAACACATCTGAAATTTTTTTCTGCTAAGTTTTCCATCAGCGTCGCAATTAAATTCTACGCAAATTTATTTTAAAATTTGCGCTATAGCAAAATGAAGGACATCAGCTGATAAATTATCTAAAATATGTGTATGTACGTATGAATGTTTACACGAATGGAATACAGTCGAATTAAGCGAAAACTTTCACTTAGGTTAGGTGTTTTTATTATTCAACATCACTAATTATTGACATTACTATTTCATGAGAATAATAAAATCTTTTTTAGAACGGCGGTACAAGAGTTGCATTTTTTATTCACATCCTGCACCGCGCAGAGAGGCACTTTACACAGCACAAATAATCACGTTCAGTGAACCTTACAGACTTCACGCCCATTCTCTAATACCATCACCTGTCTTGCTGTATATAACATTAAACGTTACGTCAATTGCGACGTGCTCAGATTCTATTGTTTGAATAAACGCCTGAATAATGTTGTCATTTGACAGATGATGGTTTTTTCAATGTATATTAACTTTATTAAGGAAAACACATTCTTATTGTGAAGTTGTAATTATTCAGAACATAGGTTTGTGATATTGATTTTATATGTATATATTTATAATTAATACATTAATTTAGTATTTATATTAACTTTAGTTCATTTTTCACTTTTTGGATTCTTAACAATATTATTATTATAGATAGCCTCAGAATAAGCTAAATCAATTAAAACTTAGTTAGATTTTTTATTAAATTATTTTGAACGAAATTTGCAGAGTATCAAAAGTTATAAATTTTATTACAAATTAAAATAATCAACTAGAAAGATATTTGGCAACTAAATATTTTATTTTTTCGATAAGTTAATTTTTTCTGTATATCTTCCTAATTGATTAAATTAATTTGTATTAAAAATACCACAGAACTATGTTCTGAAAATACAACTTCACAACACAGGAGAACATATTTTTCTGTTTTAAAAAATTTGATTGATCATATCTGATCAAACTTCCACTAATTTAACTAAACCATTAAGCTAGGGTAAAAAACTGTGGATTTTTTAGTTAAAAATAATTATTACTGGTCACATAGAAAGTAGGTATGTACGACATTAATGATTGGACCCTGGAATGATAATTATTATATAGATTGTTACAAAAAAAAATTGAAAATAAAAGTGTTTATTATAAAGTAATTACATCATATACGTCAATATTTGAGATTTGTATGCAGTATATTCGCTATTACTTTCACAAACATTTAATTTAGATATGAAAAAATTTATTCAGTTGTAGTTTAAAATCGTAAACAATTTCCGTCCGCTTATTCATTCGGTTTCAATCGATTTCAGTTTAAAGTGACCGGTAGGTTATTTTCAACGTGCATTGCATGCATCGAGGCAATGTTTAGCTGGTTTCGCTGAGCGAGTGCAACATTAAACCAATTACCAGCCGTTGCATCGGTGTGGTATCACGTTGCAATTCTACATTACATACAACCATCGAACCATCTATCAAATTATCGCAGTGAATCGTCTGACTACATTTATAAATCAGTATAAAAGTGTGAACCCTCTTGACTCAGCATTCTTCAGTCAATATTTAATGTTTGCCTATCGACTTATGAAGTCTGATTCAGCAACTCAAGAACACGAGACGCTAGTAAAAAGATCGAGAGATATTCTTCTTGTTTATATTGTATGAATGCGAAGATACATTTTAATTTATTTTTCATTTCAATGTGAACATTATTTTCTAGCCATTAAATAATATTTAAAAAAATTTACTGCTTTCAAGTTTGGGGTTGACCGGACTCGTTAAACATATGTAATAAAAGTAATAAACCAAATAAATTATAAATGTTATTAGGAGACCACATTCTTATTGTGAAGTTGTAATTATTCAGAACACAGGTCTGTGATATTTTAAATATGAATTAAATATATTAATTAGAAACATATACATATAAAATCAATTTTATCGAAAAATATTATTGTTGCGCCACCGGGATTCGAACCTGGATCTCTTTCCAAACCGGGAAATAAAATAAAATATCACAGACCTATGTTCTGAATATTTACAACTTCACAATAAGAATGTGTTCACCTAATAATAAAGTTGTATCAATGTGTCCAAAATTTAATAAAAATGAATTGATAATTCTGGCGTCTGCTATCAGTATAAATAAGGTAGATGGCTCTTTCAAATAATGGAACGATTAAATGTATTAATATCAAAAAGGTAACATATAGGTTCGAAAATTTGTCACTAAAAATATCGTCGCTGTAGCATAGTTGGATAATGAACCTCCCCCGTTTTGGAAAGAGATCCAGGTTTGAATCCCGGTGGCGCATCAACAATATTTTTCGATAAAATTGATTTTATATGTATATCTTTCTAATTAATATATTTAATGCATATTTTAAATTATAAATGATTTATTCGAATAAGCGTTTGTAAAAATATTAAGTATATTGATTAAAACTTACGACGTCGTTTAAGATTTGATTTTTTTTTAAATTCGATACACTGCAAACACTTTTCACTTTTAGCAAAAAAGTAAAAAAATATTTTTATAATTAGCTGTAAACAAAGGATGGTAGGTTAAGTATGTGCTCATTTTTGCAAATACAGGTTGCAAATTTCTCATTCAATTCAAATAACTTCTAAACCGTTGAATTTAGGATCACCCTATTTGACGTTCATTAGATTACTAGTGATGTCCCCTGACGGTAAACTTCAATTAGACTATTTTTTTTTAGGACACCTCGTGTAGGACAATTGGTTGAGGTGTTCAATTCCCATTTCCACTTAAATATACAATTTACTTTAAATAGACAAAAAAAAAATCACCTAACATAATACAAAAAATCGCATACGTAACATTATAAAAATTAAACAATAAATTTATTTTTAAGATTTATTTATTTTTGTAGCATAAATAGTACATATGAAAATAAAGGTAATTACTTTACTAGGCGTGGTCTGTTCTAAATCAATTACCTGTACGGTTTTTAAATATTGTAATTGTTAAGGTACAATCGTTGTAAAATAAGGTAAGTAAATATAATGTAAAGTAAGTTATAAAATGTTATTGTAAAAAAAGTTATAAAAATATTTTTGTCTATAATATAGTTGGGAGACAAAAATGTGTAGGTAGTTAGATTAACACAAATGACGAATTAGTTTCGTTATTTGTGTTAATCACTTTAGACCCTTTAAGGTCTGCCTAGTGGCAATTTGTTAAATATACGCGGTGCACAAAACGAGAAAGTTCGTTGACCGAATTTGGTATTTATTTTTGGCACTTTGGATTTGATTTTGCAACACCGTGTATGTACAATTTTTTGTGACAATCTAAAGAATATAATTCATTAAGTTAGAACGTAATATACTGTATAATGAGTTATCGCTTTAATTGACCTAAATCGAATGTCATTTATTAATGTTTCATAATATTATGATCGCCTGACTTTTGCGTGAAATGTGAACGGGTTGAGCGGTGACCTGGTGCCGATGATAACGTAGATTTATCTGAGTTTAACTAAACTGTTTAAAAAAAACTATAAACTATGTTGTATTGTTTAAAAAACTTCATCCGGACTGAAAATAAATATTGCAAAATCTCGAAAATCCGATAATAGACGTCACCCTAATAGTGCAATATTGTTGATAATAATTTAGATAGTTCTGATTTCTAATATATCCGGTAACAGATATCGCATTATTTTCACGTTTGTAAATAAAATAAGCGCGCGCTGTCATCCACGTCGATCCCTCGTGACCGAGGATAGCGATCTCCGTGAACTTTCGCCCTCTTGAGTATGCTCCTGCATAGTCAAGAGGGCGAGCGTGCATCCTTGTCGGTATCCTGCAGACCTTAGGGCTGTTACCAGAGAAGTGCCTGTTGTCTTTTCCACTTGGCCCGTTCAACGGGTGGGGGATCTTCGTTTTATACTTCGCCCTACGACGTGGCCCACCACAACAAGCTTCTCCAAGATATCTTTCCTTAAAAAGTGAAGGATTCATGTCAGGCAAATGGTTAACAGTCTTTCCTTGGTGTTTAGTTCCTGCAGATGGAAATATTCGCTGTCCATGGTATGCGCGACACGTGTCTCTAGCACCACATTTCAAAGCCATTAATCCGTCCTCTGTCCCTCGCTTTCAGGGTCCATGATTCCACACCATTTAAAAATATAGAATCCACCGCACTGTACAAGCCTGACCTTTGTTATCTTGAAAATACCGCGGTCTTCCCATATTTCGTCAAGTCTGGACATAGAATTTTTCGCCATACCTATGCGTCGCTTAATTTCTGGTTCGCAGTTACCGTCGTCAGTAATGATGTTATTATTGACCCGAGATAATTGAAATTCTTGACAATTTTAGGGTCTGGAAGAGTGTCTGTTCGTAATGCACGCTGTAATAATGATTATGATGATGCACGCTGTCATGATAAGATAGTCACGAGTGAAGATTTTATTTTTTTAACATTCCGCTTTCAGTTGATGTATTAAGCATTATCGTATTTAATGCCCTTTTTTATTAAGAAATTGATATAAAATGTGTTTTAACTCTGAAGCCGTGCATAGTACAGGTTTTATTAGGTCATTTCAAATGCAAGTGAGGACGTTTTATAATTTTGATATTTACCGCGTACTTTGTATGGAAAATAAAAAAGCTTATTTTGTTATAAAGTTATTTTGTTTTATATTTATTCAAACATCGTTTTCAAAAAATTCACTACTTTAACGGAAACAATCACAAAACCTACCAAATTGAAAAAAATCCATTCGTTTTTTACTTTCACCGTGACCTTCCAATCAAGCCAACCCATCACCACAAACCCTTTAATAATTTTCCTATTTTATACACTGAACAATCATATTGTACGGAAGTTTCACAAAATAAATAAAATTCTCTATTATTATTAAATTATTTTTATATAGATTTTTTTGTACTTTCTTATTATTGAGGTGATTCAATTTTAGTATGTATAAATGATAAGAATTAATGTATTTATTGTCCTTTTACAGAATGAGTATAAATTTTTTCCGTAGATTCTCGCTATTTTAATAATGTTAGTCTCAATTTTTCATCTAATCGATAGCATCGTAACTTTTATAGGGAAGTAGCAGTCTACATGTTGAGGAAAAATATATTTACCCCGCACGATGAGTGGAATCGCCAACACATTTATTCACATCCCATTCCGGCAATCGAAGGTCCACGGGGGGTGGATGCATCTGATACTGCTGCGACTGTGTGAATTTTTACCTGATTCATATTTTCTTACATTTTTGTATTTTTGTCACACTTGATTTTGAATGCTGAAAAAAACATTCACATAAGTATATGGAAATATAATGTTAGTAAACCTCCTTGCCGATAATTACGATTAATTTTCACAGTAACGTCTAAATATTATTAAATATGATTTTAGTATTTATCTAAACACAAAAAACTGCTTATGTATGCTAGTTAGTACTTTATCGTGACGAAAAGTCTATTCATTTTAGTCTATTAATGCTTTATAGCAATAAAAATACTGCTAATTTGTATTGCTTAATGCTTGCTTAATACTGAGAACATCTATGTTTTAAAGATCTATGTCTAAGTTATTAAGGAAAACACATTCTTACTGCGAAGTTGTAATTATTCAGAACATAGGTCTGTGATGTTTTAAACACAAATTAAATGTATTAACTAGGGAAAAGTGCATTAATGCATGTTAATGTAACATATAAGTTGTATCGATGTGTCCAAAATTTAATAAAAATTAATTATTAATTCTGGCATCTCCTATCGGATTACTCAAAAAGTATTTGAGATTCCGTAGAAATAAAGAAGACGGCTTTCAAATAATGGAACGATAGATGTATCAATTTGAAAAGTGCAACATATAAGTTCGAAAATCTGTCGTCAATGCACTGTGTTGGTGTAGCATAAACGGTTAATGCACGTTCCCCGTATTGGAAGAGATCCAGGTTCGAATCCCGATAGCAACAACAATATTTTTTGATGAAATTGTTTTTACAAGTACATTTTTATAATTAATACATTTAATTTGTATTTAATATATCTAAGTGACTATTGCAGACATTTATTTTATCTTACATGCATAAGTACATATATAGACATTTCAATTTAGACAATATGTTAATAAATATATGATTTTTCAGTCAACTTCATACAAAATATAGGAAAAAATTGGAAATTTAATCAGATTATTCAATTTGAACTAATTAGAGAAATCTTAGTATATTATTTTGACAAAAAATTATAGCAATATTTGGAAAACAATTGAATAAAGACTATCACGTTCAGATGAAGAATAGAGAGGTGGACAATATAACTACAATGATAAGAATTATAAAAAAATATCCTACGCAAAATAAAATTCATATACATTTCGAGTAGTATAGATAAAGGAATACAAAATAGCGAGTTTTATTGGTTGAAAGATGTCAAATTAAAATTAATTTTAATATAAAATTTTCCATGTTTGCAATGTACCGATGACTAGACTATAACATAATAATTCTACAAAGTTATAAATATATTTTGAAAACTTACCGAAACTCATATAATGAAGTAGATAAAGTACAATGAACCTGTGGATTCTTACCACCGAGTGATTACGCTGCTGTGTGGTTCCCATTATTACCAATGAAATCCCTATAAGCTTCGATAACGGTTAATATTATTTTAGTTTTAAAATTAATATTAATTCATATTCTTTTAATTTCATAACTTGTATCTTTATCGGTCACGATATCTGTTCGCTGACAAAATTGCAACTTATATTATTCATGATAATATCTAAATCTCTTGTTTTTAAACGTTTAACACGTTGACCTTGGAGATTAAATTTTGATGAAATGAATGGAAATAAATTTGTTATTCTTCTTGAAACACTTCTATGACAATGTGGTTTTGTATTTTTACGAATAAAAAATACACGTTTTAACAGAAAAGTAAATATATTCAAGTAAATGTGACCGGCAACATACTACGTAATTTTTCTATACTACGAGTACTAACTTACATTGTTATAAGAAAATTATTTTTGGTATAATATTTATAATAAAAACAAAATCATTTTGTTTACTTTTCAGGTTGTGAATTATATTTATTGTCAACAGTATTTTATGGTCGATACACGTTGATGTCACAATGCTGATGCCATATTGAAATCATGGTCAACATTGTGATTAGTCATTTCCGACAGGAAGTACCTACTGTCTAAATGAGTCACTTTGTAATACTATAACAAAAATTCAATTAATCGAATGACAACATAAGATTAATGTTATCAATTATCGGTACTATAACTTTACTTCACATTGGATAATTTTGATACGTGAAATAACACTATTAATAAAATAACTATGGGAGTAGGTACCGATCGCGAACAATGTGTACGGTGAGAGAAAGAGAGAGAATATTTAATAAAATCAATTAAGACTTATTAAACATTAAGAGACCCCAATGATCACCGTAAAATATGAAGTGAAAGAATACATTCTCATCTAATTATTCGTTTCTTTTGTTGTATTTTATTTTTAAATTTTTTGTTGTTAATATAAACTCTTTAATTACTATGTGAAGGGAAATCCTTTCCGTAAAACTGTTCTGCAGTTAGACAAATATTAAAAATTATAATGCAATACGTATGTAATAAAGTAGAAATAAAAAAATAAGAAAAAAAAAACCGTACTATTATAATTAGTGAAACGATTATAGTACCGAAATAATATAATAAAAAATGAAGCTTTTTAATTTGTCAGCAAAAATGTTAAAATACTCTATTGTATACAACTTGTTCGCCTTATATTAAACCTTAAATATCATAGCTTAATAATAAAACTAGCAGCAGTTAGTAAAAAAGCTGACAACATCGGCGTTCTTCATAGTCAAATATCATTATTATTTAATATTGAAGGTACGGAAAATACATTTTATAAATTGAATACTTCAACGAACACATCTACTTTGGTTATGTTATCATATTCAGCAAAGCCAGATAGTTTTTAGAAGTCAAGAAGAAGAGCTGTGAGAGGGAACAATACGACTGAACAAGCTTCGGAAACCTCAAGATTATCTTCAAATCAAGCATGCCACTACACCTTAAGAAGAAAGTCTTTCGTCCTAATGTACGGCTATAAAACATGGACACTCGTGGATGCCACAGTGATAATGCTCAACGTGCCTCAAGGATCCATTAAAGGATCCATGCTTTGTGAACGAAAAAAAAAATGAGTGAATAAGAAGCCAAATGAGTGAACTCGGAGATATATAGAGATATGTAGCAAAGCGGGGCATCTAACGAGAGGAGAGGACAATAGTTGGGCTAACAACTAACAGTAGGGTGACTGAGTAGAGAGCTCGGACCGGTAAGCGAGTTGTGGACGATATAGTGGAACAGTAGCGGTAGACACTAGAGTCGCAATACCAGCAAGAACAAGTTTGGAAGTAAATAGGAAAGACATGTGTGATGGATGTTATGAAGAGAATTAAAACATTTTCGTCATAATGATTTACTTCGATGCTATGAATCCATGTATCCAGTAATGCAACAGAATTCAGGAATTTCATATTATTCTCTGCAATATTTACTAATTATTTCCGTATTTATGCCTAATCAAGCGACCTATAAGCATCGCGGCGTACACCTGTAACCTTGTCATCTTAGAACGGCGCAGCCAATCACTGCCGAGAATCCGAGAGGTGTGTCTGGCTCGAACCTTCAGCTGGCTTGCTAAATGTTGCGTCAGTTTCGCGAAAAAAACAGCGCGTACACAACAGAAATATGCGCGCAATCGCGCGGTATATAAACGAGCAATTTCAGTGCTACGTTTTCAGTATTATTTCTCTTTCGAACAGTGTGCTCGTTTCAAGTCTAATACAGGAAAATTTTCACAATTTAGTTTGAATTGATATTCAACCAACATGCCAGTTTGTACTTGCGATTATATGGAGTTCGACGATGGCGAGGTGCACAACAATTCCTGCGAGCTCAAGCGGCCGGATTGTTCTTTCGCTAAGACTATCCTGGAAGAACGGCTCAGGGGTTATAATGGTTGTGAAAGCGTAATTAGGTTTGTTTTCTTTCATTTAATAATGTTATACGTTATATGAAAATTATGCTTTTATTTATTATTTTAATTCCATAGATATGTCTTGGATTATTATTACCCGTATAAAACATTATATCGCGTGTTATTATTTATTGGAATGTGTCTGTGTGAAGTTTGTACTTCGTAACACACGTGATATATTATACGATGTAATATATTATAATGTGAATATATTATTTATACGATGTGCATAATTTAAATTGGGCACAATAGGCATATTTTTTGTTTACGTATCGTCGACTTTAAACAGCAACCGGGTAACTTTTCGTTGTTCTAGCTATGGTAAATTTTTTCCTGATATATTTAAACAGCTTTTATATTTTGAACGATTCATTTATTGTTTTACACGTATATTGGTAACGATCTGATTAGTTGTTCTCAATGATTGAAAATTGTGAAATTTTCAAATTTCCTGGTAAAACTTGGCTAACGAATATTTGAACAGATTCTATGAACATTAATTAATTGAATAACTGACAACGTGATGAACGTTAAGAAAGTTGATCTAACGGGTAATTTGTGTTTTGTTATTGATGTGGAATTATATCAATAAATTGTACAATAATAGGTGGCGTAGATACTACACGATACGGATACTAAAATAATTTTCTAATATTTTTAAGTATCTAATATGTAGTCACCGACGGATCTAGGGGTAGGCGATATTTTTCTAGAGGGGGGGGAGAGATAAAATCAATCGGCGTCCGAGAAATAAAATTTGTTGGTGCGTTAAGAGTTTTATCCGTGTGACAAAAAAAATATTGAAACATTTTGAATTGATATAAAAATTTTCGCTCGGGAAAAAACATATTACGGATTTCGAACGATAAACACAAATTTGTCTGAAATTAGTGGTGAGGCGATCGCCCCTATTGTCCACCCCCTGGATCCGTCCTAGTATGTAGTTAACTATATTGTATAGATTGAAAATGACATTACATATTTCATAAATGATCTATTAAGTATTTTCATAAAATATGTAAATAAATATAAAATATGAAAAAAAAAATTTTTCATGTGCATAATGTCATTATTGTCCGTATTTTTATATCAAAAACTTTCTTATAACTTCGCTGTCTTAAATGCTCAATATTTCTAAATATTATTGTACATATTAGCACCAATATCAATATACCATATTATACCTTTCAAATGCTGCTTTACATGCTCAATATTTCTAAATATTACTGTACATATTAGCACCATTATCAATATACCATATTATACCTTTCAAATGCTTTAACCATTATAGATTTATAAAACACGCGTCATCATTTACGAAAAAATGCCGATTTAGCCCTGATACCTGATAATCGCTAATCGACAAGATTATCGCTAATAACCATTGGGTTTGCGTCACCCAATAACCAATTTAGATATTTGAACTGTCACCTCCGGAGTGCGGTGCGGAGGACCGCGAAATATCGGAGGGTAATATTGATGCTCGCCACAGAAAGGTGTAAAAGGTATACCCTAACCATAACGCACATGTTATTATACATGTTTTCTTTTTGATTCGGGAACAAACAACAGCATATTGCGGAGTTTACAAAGGTATATGAATATTAATACGACTAATCCTTATCAATATTTACCAGCTTTGCTCATAAATAGACGTAATCTGTGTTGTTTCAGTATTAATCATCTTAGTCCCATGTACTCGTAGTTCAAATCATATTTACTTACACGTTTTTATTGCTATACTCCCCTCGCAAGGATGTACCCGTTTACATTAGGTCTATAATCATTATTTTTTCAAAGTATTTCTTTATTTATCTATAAGCAAAATATACAATAGATTAAAATGAAGTCTCGTTAAGCTTTTACACTAGCTTATCGATAGGTGGTATAATTATAATTAGGCTAAACAAATACAATTTACATACTTACCTAGTTTTTTAAAAATATTTTTTTGTTATATAAAGATAAAATAAAATAAAATTAAAAATAAGCACTTCCATTATACAGGGTGTAACAGACCTAGTCCAAATATTTTATAGACGAATATCTGACCAAATTAGGAGTCGAAAATGTTTAAGGAATATGTGCGAATTCTGTACCGTTACAGAAAATATTATAGCTTGAATTTTTTACATAATCATGTTCAGCTTTAATTCTACGTATTTCGAAATAAATATTTGCGAAATTTATTCATAATTAATCGATATCTTTGCTTCAGGCTCCAAATCGTGTAATAAATAATAGTTCGGCTGCTGGAAATTCGATGATCTTTAATTTTTTGAATTCAATATATAATTTGAAATCAATTAAATATTTTAGTTAATCTAAATAATCGCATAATTACGATTTTTTTTGAAATGCTTGTGTCTCTGACATGGTTGAGATTAGGCACATATTCCTTGAACATTTTCGACTCTTAATTTAGTCAGGTATCATCCATAAAATATTATGGTCTAGGTCTGTTACATCGGTGTATAAAATAGAATGAGCATTCACATTAATATGAAGTGATCTAGCCACTTAGTAATTTTATTTATTCTGTCCTGTCCCCCCGCCTTTACAATTGGCTAGCAGCCAGGACCCCAACCATAGAATATAATTTGCCTTTGATACATTATCAATATGAAGAATAAACACTGGAAAAAAATCTATTTATTATATAATATATTTTTATGAAACATTAAACAATTTATATAAACATTAAACATCAACATTTGAACCATTTTATATTGGTATATTGAGTTTCAAAATTATATTATCACTGACCACTCGAATATATAAGTCAAACTAAATTAAATTCAAAACATTAAAATTATTGTCAATAATGTTCTTAAATGTAAGAGTATGCGATTCTTGGCAACTAAATCAAGATGTGGCAAAATAATAAAAAATTTTAATATTTCAGAGATTGCATTATTGTTTATTATGATAAAAAAATAACAACTTAGCATATTCATGTAAATGTTGATTTTTAATGAATCATATTATTTACCAAATACCTAATGTTTATTAAATTTTTTTTATATAAGTATGGTTTATCAAAGAAAATATTAAAAAAAAAATTATGCACGTTTAATTCAAATGCATAAAAATAAATTATAATGTATTCTGCTTTCTGGGTTTATATAAAATGTGAGTATAAACTGTGTTACTTATAATATCTTCCTTTCCAGGTATCCCGATGGAACGGTGCGCCTGCGTAACCCAAATATTGAGCTGATGGACCAGGATATCCTGTATCATCTGGCTCTCGGCAGTGGTTCCCATGATCTCCTTGAAATGTTTGGAGATGTCAAGGTATGCTATATAATTTTTTTTATTAATTATATATATTTTTTATGAATTAATTTCCTATCAAGGAATATATGTGATGCAATCAGTTAGTAATATGAAAGTAAAATATAAAAAATTGACATTATGATGATAATTAATAATGTGACAAATTTACTTTATAGTTTGGGAATAAATGCTTTTTGTGTGACCAGCTAAATATTTTTCATGTGAACTGACCTGACAAGATTTAATTAGATATTTTAAATTATTTTTAAGACACATCTGACATTTGTTTTTTGCTTTATTTAAATATATATATATATATATATATATATATATATATATAAATAAAGCAAAAAACAATGGAAATATATATATATATATATTTCCTACCTATTTCCACCTACCTTAATATTATAGTAGGTGCACAATAGGTGAAAATTTTAAATTTTTGCGATACTAATTAATAATAATAGACATCTGACTTATATTGATAATGAATTGTTAACATAAAATGTCTAACCACAAAGTTATTACTTCAAATAAAACAAACATATTTATCATCTTCGTAATTCATGATTCATTTATGTCACTTTAAGTACTTGAAAGTGAAGATTTTAATGATGGTAAAATCGTTATTTTAACTGTTATTGTGACATTGACTTTGTTCAATTGTAACGATGATTGATAACTGATTAACGTAAGTCTTCGAGCAATGACTGGTACACTAGAAAGTAAGTCTCCGTCAATTAAATCATAATTATCAATCATCGTTAAATCTTAGTTACCGATCATCGACACAATCACAGTTATGTAACAGTTTACCATCCCTAATAATTGGGGGTCATTTTAGAAACCGGAAGGAAATTACATACACAATTTAAAAGAAAATGTATAATCAGCCACAATCAGATTATACGATTTTCAAAATCCACGGTAAATCCATTTTTTTTAAATGTGCATTTTCTTTTACTTATTATATATTTTATGATTACCTGCACTGGAAATGCCATCTTATTTCAGTACATAAATATTTAATATGCTGTGTGTGGGAACAGGAAATGGAATGTTATAAGAGTGTGGGAATGGAGATGTAATCTGATCTGGTTTACTATCAGGGCGCCGAGCAAACCGGGGCAACCGTGTTGCCCTGGACAATGGCAGCTAATTATCCAGTATCACAATAATTATAGCAAGAAATGACAGAACGAGAAACATCTGGATGATGCGTGCGAGCTGCCACATGACTAAAAAATCAATGAATATTCGGAAACTGGAATATTTTGCTCACATGAAATGAAACTTGAGAGACATGTGTAATACAATACTCTCCACCTTATCATCAGTGCAAGATTGAATAACGAAAAAGAGGGTCTGATTACCGGAGAATGTTGTAGCTGCGGAATCTGAGAGTCTGAGTGAATGGTTTAACAAATTCATTGTTTTATCGAGATTAGGGTCGGCACTGTTTACTATGATTAAACACAGCAAAGGTCTAATATAGCAACATTTCAATTTTGAATAATAAGTTAATGGGTAGATACAGTTGGGTAATACAAAATATCTTCCAGACACACTGATGTCATATGATCACGTGCCCAAGATCATATCCTATCCAAAACTTTTAAAAATTTTCATATTGAATTGATTTATAATATCCTTCTATTTCTAGTTTGTTTGCATGGGAGGGACACCAAAGCGAATGGAGGAGTTTGCTCATCACATCATGGAAGAGATTGGCCACAAGTTACCATGTGGTACCACCCTCCTCGATATCAGCCAGTATTCCTATAGATACTCCATGTACAAAGTTGGACCAGTGTTGTGTATTAGCGTAAGTAGATTCTCAATTCATATTAGATTTTGTATAAATCATATCGATACAAATATTGAATATCAGTCAATCAATTAGATTTTTAACAACCTTACAATTTATTATCAAACGTGATAAAATAATGTATTAAGCAAATAAAATAGATTCATTTGTTCATTAGATAAAAAATACGCCTAAATACATATACAGTCCCTACATAAATTAGTACATACCTACTTTCATACGGAAAGGTTAGCATAAATGAAAAGTTTCACCATGACATTCTTTCATGCTCGCAATATTTTTAAACTATAAAATCAGGGTCTAGTAACATTAGCAGTATAGGTTCAAATAGGGTTGCACAACAAAATCTGATTGAGCTTTATTACGTGAAATGAACTTAATATACTATGCGCTTTATTGCAACCATTTGGAACAAATTGGCTTACTTCCAAATGCAGATTTTCATTTTGGCAATAGTATCAGTACTTACAATTATGCAAATTTACAAATAACAAATGATTATCGATTTAATAATTATCGATTATAATGACTAATTATAACATTTAGGATTATTCGCAAATCTGTTTTTATAATTATTAACAGGTCTGGTTGATAACTAGCAAACTATTCAATAATGGTGTTAAAATACTGCCACCAAACAAAATATTTAGTATTACAATACATGGTAGGTTGTTAAAATACAAAAAAAAATTATGTCTACATAAAGCATTTATGAATAATTACATAATGATATTGGCAATTTTATAATGGTCCATGTCCACGGATAATATTTCTCTCCAAGATGAGTTAAAGGACGGTGCGGAGTTCCATGCGAAGTGATTTTTTAATCATCAATCCATTTGTTTTGCGCACATATTAAATGATGCATTCAGTGTATGTGTACTTTGAAATGACTCTTAGAGATCAAAATCTCATTGAGAGATTATTGTGGACATGGGTCATAGAAAGTGTTTTTAAATTTTTACCTTTTATTTTATTTGCAG
Organism: Eubasilissa regina; assembly: GCA_022840565.1. Taxonomy (NCBI): domain Eukaryota; kingdom Metazoa; phylum Arthropoda; class Insecta; order Trichoptera; family Phryganeidae; genus Eubasilissa; species Eubasilissa regina. The sequence goes on along the minus strand of JAINEB010000002.1, from coordinate 1,896,086 downwards.
ATTTATCAGTTAAAAAGAAAGCTATAAAAATTGTTGACATCACAGAAAAATCAAATCCTTTCTTTTCAACTGACAAATCTACACCTTTAAAACATTAATGGAGATAATTCTACTCATGATGACAAATCATAGATAAATGTGCATTACGCTTTAGGTGAATTCTTAAGGCTTTTAGATGTATCAGGCTTCCAACAATACAGATTGTATAATTTTATATAGATATTGAAATATAGATTGAGAATTATATATTATCTTTTTTCAATAAACACGAGAATTTTAACATTTATCTATTCAATAAAGAGCATATCAATTGACATTCCATGCCCCACAGTGTGCTACATATAAATCTAGATTAAACTAGTATCTTAGAGCCAGTTTTACTTTGTGAATAAAATTATAGACATACATATTAATGAATTCAACATTTGACCTTTCTAACAATCTGATTGCTTATGAACATTTATTTTGCAGCATGGAATGGGTATACCTTCAGTTGGTATATTGCTTCATGAGATTATCAAATTGATGTACCACGCCCGTGTCAAGGATCCCGTTTTCTTCCGTATTGGAACGTGCGGTGGTATCGGACTGGAAGGAGGAACCGTCATCATATCTGAAGAAGCTGTTGATGGAGCTTTAAATAACTATCTTGATTTAGTAAGTACCAACATTTTTCAACTGTTTAGATAAATAAAATAACTGCAAAGTTTATTAAATTCTAAAGATATTTTTCAATCATATCCCAATATTGTACTGGCAGTGAAAGTGCTGGTGGTAAGTAAAGATTTGCACCCTACAATATATTTGATATTGATAGCTTTCTGAGAATCAACACTTTTCTTTTCAGTTCTAATATGGATTAATATTTTTTTAAATTCACTAAAGTAAGAAATATAATAATAAAATTCAAAAAATAATTTTTCAATTGGAATATGAAAATACTTCAATAAATTATCAGGGTTATGACGAGACCATCCCAGCAAAGTGAATATTGTCATAAAGCAAAATTAAGATTTTTTCAGTTGAGAGTGCATGTTTTTAGACATTTAAAGCATGCTTCTGTTTTTCCATAGAAATGTAAATACATATGTATTATTGAAGAGGAGAGACTGATTTATTACATTATTTTTATATACGGATAAAACTGCTTAGTTAATATTCTTGTATTTTTAGCGAGTGTAGAATATTCACGTGGATATGTGGGAGTTTGGAGAATGTATAGTGTGGATGTATGGTTCCAGATCAGATGGATTAAAGATTGATGTTTATGATCTGATTTGTGTGAGGATATTGAATGCCCCAAATTAATCCAAATACCCTCATGTCTTTTTGTATCGCGTGATACACACTGAATTTATTGAAGTTAAAGATAGAAGTTAACTGAAAAAAGGTAGAAGTTACTGTTAGGTGCACGAACTGAGAATATAGATGCTTTGGAGCTGTTACTCGGGCGACATCAATAGGTAGAGTGGTGCTTGTGACTCGGCCCTTCTGACTGCTGCTGGTGTTTGTATTATTACATGTCGTCGGTACTCAATGTCAAGCGTTTCAAGTACTGTCTTTCCGGTGCATTCAGTAACGCTGTACGGTCTCTAAATGGCGAAAGTGGAAGCGATGGTCCTCCACATTTCTATATAGAAGGCAGTTCCATTTTACATTTTGGTCCAATACTGTTTTTTCATTTTACATTGGAGCCCAATTATTTTAGTTATGCAACTGGGTCGTAGGTCATCAGAAGCATGCCTGCGATTTTATCTCAGTAGTACATATCATCTTTCATACACTGTAGGTATTTACATGTAACAATCCCGATGATCCTATAATGTGCCTGCAAACATTTGCAATCCATAGCTGAATAACCCAGAAGAAACTCGATTATCATCCGACAGTTGTGAAATATTACAATTGTTTCAAATTGTAAAAAAAAAGTTTCTTTAATATAATATCTGTAATATAAAATTCATTAACTTAATTTTGAAAATAGCTGTCATTTTACTGTCTCGAAGTTGTCTGCAGAGATTATACAACCACGAGATTTAGACATATGTACAAATATATAATTTTCCTGCAAGCTCCAAACTAATATTATTTCTTGGTTTTATTCCAGATGGTGTTGGGGAAGAGTGTAAAGCGTCCAGCTAAGCTAGATAAGAGGCTTATCCGTGAACTGAAGGCCCTCGCTGACCCAGAGGACCCTTATGATACAGTCACTGGAAGGACAATGTGCACGTATGATTTTTATGAAGGTATGGTATTTTTTCAATGACTTCAGTCAAAATACATCTGTTAATGGAAAACTCGTATTCAAATCATAAAAAATAATACATTTGGTATTCATTAAAATAATAATAGTATTTAAGATGACAGTTTAACTTTCTTTAAATATTATAATTTTCCATCATGTTCCTTCTTCTTCTACCATATCCTCTACCTAGCTGTAGCATATAACTTCTGCAAGTTTCCTTTGTCGTCTTCCACCATTTACGTGCTCCCGTGTTCCATATTTTGTTGGAATACAATCTGAACAATATCTGGGATGCCGAGTTCTCACGAGTACCAAATGGCACACTCGGGTTTAGCTTTCCTCTAAACATCTACAAAACATGTTGAGTCGTGCAAATCTCACAATTACAGTGGTTTTTCTGGTGCTTACCCACTTTTTTTCCTAGATGCAAAATATCCACTCTAGAATCATAATGAAATGAATTCTGTCTCATTTAGATGGCAAATGGGTAAAATTCACATATTCACAGTTCAGAAACTATAATAAAATGGGCTCAATAAATAATTTTATCTCACTGTACTATTGTATTTTTCATGACACGCAGCGTAGGATAGGATAAAGAAGGTTTCACACAAGGATTGATACTAAAAGACAAGTGTCATTCATTTGACTGAATTTCAAACAAAACAGTGCTATAAAAAAGATCCAATTATTTTTAAACCTACATAATGTATCATATTTTTACTATTATTATTTGAAGTAACTCTTATCAGAGAATGCAGTATGAAGGTTTTTTCTTTGATTTCTTTTCTTATTTTCACACTTATTACAGATGTGATTTTCATTGGTTAGATGTAATATTATCTTCATAGAAATATATCTTAATTGTAGATCACTCAGAAAGCATTTAAGCAATTTTTCATACCGACTTAAGTATTATATGAGCTAATTTTAATATTTTTTAAAATTAGGTCAAGGGCGATTAGATGGTGCTTTTTGTGAATTCACTGAGCATGACAAACAAGAATACCTGGAGAGCATTCACAAAGGGGGAGTAGTGAATATTGAAATGGAATCTCTAGCTTTTGCGGCTTTGACTCATCATGCCGGGATCAAGGCAGCCATCATATGTGTCACCCTGCTGGACCGGCTGAAAGGAGATCAGGTATGCACATTTGGTGTTTTGAAAGAAGTCTTTGATGTAAAGAATTGGTATCACGTCACAACTTAAGTTCTAATGTTAATTAAGTACAAATGAACATAACTATAATTATGTGGCATAACAAGCTTAATCTTATCATACTCATACTTGTGTCTGTTTTCAAAATTTGTGGGTACAAATTAAATTTACCGTGTATATTTGAGTATAAGACGATCAAAGTACAAGTCGTAGGTTAGATTTTAGGGTTTCAAAGCATCAGAAATCAACGAGGCAAGTATAACTCAAAAACAGGCAAAAACATTTCTTAAAGTAATGTTTTTATAGTTTATTATTATAATTGTTCATATGATTATATGATATGTTTCCATGTGATTATGCTATATTGGGTATACATTGTGACTTTCAAAAAAATACGTAGCGACATAGAGAGCTGTTTACCAATCCGAGTGGACTCGGTCGAGGAGAGATAAGGCTGGAGAGGAAGAGGGGACTTGCGCGCAAGCGGTCGAAGTGCAAGGTGTGCACGGGAGACTGCCGCAAAGAATGAAAAAATGGCAACGACCATGGCGATAGCCTGATACATCTGTGGGATTTGAGGAGACTTCGCTGCAACTTGCAGAGAGGCCGCATGCAAGTGATGGCAGACGGATGGGCTCGACGGACTCCACAGTGACAAGATGGCATCGGGGTAACCTTCTGGAGGAAGAGATCACTTCTGGTACAGGGGCGTGGTACCAGGACCAAGGTTGCGATAACACACCATGGTAGCCTGGCATTTGTTGTGACTTCTCCTCGTGGCAAACTGGGTACAAATCAATGCGTGCTAGATCGGTAACATTGTGTGTCCTCACTAGGAGGAGAGTTTAACTTGAAGAAAGAAGATGTCAAAGACAATTATCGAGCTTACAATGTCAGGATTGTTATGTATAATGTTATTAAAATGGAATTAATGTGTAAATTAGGATTGTTATTGTTTGAGACCATTCCCATCTTTTGAGTCGCAAGCGCATTACTTAACAATAAGTTTTTCGCTGACATGATCTACTACGCTTGAATTCCCATGAATATCTGCATATCCCTATTACCTTCAACTTGAAACCAGCATCATACGTCATTTGTTTAATTTTTTGTTTAATTATTGAGGTATTAAAAAACAATTTTGAAATCACAATAAAAAATGACACATGCTAGGTTTTGCAACTCAACTATGAATCAAATGATTATATTTATTATTTCAAAATGACAACAAATTTCATGACTCGAGTATATATGGTATATTAAATTTTCTAAAGGATACAAAATGCAGCATACAATTTTAAAATTTGAAATAAATTTGAATCGCTTTGATTTGCTGAATCAAAACCATCTCCATGCATCAATATTTATTTGTAATAATATACATTCTTACAACCTTCCTTCAGTATCTATATCAATTCGTTCATAAAGTATAGTATAATAAAAGCTTTAAAAATTACAGAAAAATAAAATCTAAATGTATATTATTATTTCCCAGGTTTGTGCACCAAAGGAAGTTTTACACGAATGGCAGGAACGTCCGACCAAACTGGTGTCACGCTATATCAAGCGATATCTACAGATGAAGGGACGCATCTCCCTAGACGGTCACGGCTCCATGTGTGTCAAAAGTCCCCGAAGATTCAAGCTTGTTCAGCAAGAATCTGAAAATTATGACTAATCTATGTCAGGCCGTGGTCTACTGTGTTATTTACATAATTTAATTATATTATTTAATATTTATTTATTCTTAGATCGTTTAAGAAATTGCTGTAGAATGAATTTTTTTGATATACTGAATGACATTTGTGCCTGTTCAAATAGTGTTGATAGGAAAATTGTTTTGCAATAAAGGAATGAATGATTATTTGTTAAGTTATTAAAATTTAAGCTTATTAAGTTATTTTACATATTTATTTTTATAAAATAAATGTTTAATGCACACACCATGCTTATTATTGTACGCGTAATCAATAAGGAATCAAAATATGGCAAAAATGTCTGTAATAAAAACTTTAATAATTATTAATTGGTCAAAATTATGACTAATAAATGAATAATTCATTTTCTTCTATCAAAACTACTTTATTAACATGTGAAAAAGTAGTTGTTGATCGAGAAAAAAATGTTTATGTTTTGTGAGCTCACATTTTAGTAATTATTATATGTCTATGTGTCATGTGTCATTTCACATGGTTTAAGTAAGCATTCATGAATCTCTTCTCTAAGAACTAACATCTGGTAATACATGTAAAATGTATTACACCGAAAAATTGAGCAAATCGGGAGAAAAAAAATGAAATAAAAGAAAAATTAAAACATTGAATTATTTTCAAAAGCAAGCATTGCAAGATTGTTTCAAGATGCAAGATTGTTTCAAGATGCAAGATTGTTTTGTTTTCTATACAATGTAAGTGACCTCAAGATGAGAAACTTTCAAAGAACTTACGGATTTGTGCATCAAATTGGAAACAGCTCTAACTCGGCGTAACCCTGGAGAAACCCTATCTTTTCTAAAGAACATTGACGCGGCAGCTGTCTGCTCTAAAACTTCAGGAATAAGTCGTCAAATACAAAAAAATGCAAAACCCGAATATGTGCCAAAACAAGTTAGAAAATGGTTTTCCTAATTTGTTTGTAGCTCTTTGTGTCCTTTTGTCTTTACCGATATTAGAAGCAAGTGCGGAGAGGAGTTTCTCAAAACTCAAATTAATAAAAACCTATCTGTGCAGTTGAATGAGCCAAAAAAGACTCATGGGAGTAGCTGCAATTTCAGTGGAAAAAAACATGGCTTACCAACTTGACATTAGAGAGACTTTGCTAAAATAAAGGCAAGGAAAGTACCATTGGATTAAGAGAAAGAACCCAAAACACCATTGAAGTTAAAAGAGAGAAATTTAAAAACAAAATAAAATATCATGAACAGTGCTTGTTATTTAATGATGTGTTTTATTGTTCAATTTTGAACACAAGTTCTTTTTTCTCTAGTGCATTAATTCTTCTAGCCTGGATGATGGAGGAAGAAAGTGATGATAGTAAAAGGGCAGGGTTGACATTTTTTAATTCTCGTCTAGGGCGGCAAAACACTTAGAAATGGCCCTGCACACATCTCCTTGAATATAAGTACACAAATGACTGTTAATTGTCAAATTGAAATGATATTCCACTGGATGTATGTTTTTCAAATATTTAATATTTTTGAGAGAAGTGTATGCAATACAAGTATGTACATATAAATAATCAATTTGAAGAGTTAATTACTCCAAAACCTATCTATGGTAAATGTAAATCAAAGGTAAATGTCATGTGCACCTTTGAGCATACAGGTGACCAGTGACATTTTTGAATTGTTGAATGAAGAATATTTTAATTCATTAACTATGAGAGTATACTTGTGTGCAAGGATTCATCTCAACCCTTGTATATACATACATACATATAAATAAGTGTTCGCCCACGTTCTTGGCCATCAAGCAAATCAAAATGATGAGCTTTAATGGTTGTATGACTAAAATGAATGCATAATATTTGTAAGTATTATAATATGTACACCATCTAATATTATCTAAAAATGCATTGAAATCCAAAGTGAAAATGATAATTAGAAGGTTTCATTTTAGATCAATGAAATCTTCAATTTTTTTTTATTGTATTTAAACTTAAATCCTGAGTGAAATGTTATGTATTTGTGAGTATTAATTAAAAGTGATATGGGCCAGTCATTATAAATCTTTCTCCATAAAGATAACACTAATGTAATTGACTTTATGCAAAGAAAAAATCCATTTTTAGTCAATCATCTACACAATTCCTGTTTAATTCAATATGTGTATACTACTACATATTAACTAAAGAGTTTATCATTTTGAATACAGTTGCAACAAATCAAATATGCATTGTTTAAAACACAGATAGTATTGATAAAAATTACAAACTTTTCAAAAATATTTTTAATACACTGCAGCATACATAGGCAAAGCAGTAATTTAATGCCCATCATGGTGATGGATTGGTAACTTTTTTTGATCAATCGATTCATTTTGAATTGTAAGAGTTTTCTTTCAAAGCAAAGATATGTTAATATTCAAGAATTTATAAATTAATAAGCCACATAACATTAATTGTCAATAAATTTTATATTAATGTTCAAAACCAAGGTATAGGTATTAAACAAGCAGCCTGTTGTCAATAAGGATTAAAAGAGCAGTCTTGTGTATGTGTTTTATTGATATAGCACCAGCTGTTCCAATCTATGGTGCTTCTGCTCTTCTTCGTGACCATTGAATCTCTATTGATTCAACAATCTGTTCTGATTTTTGTCCAGAGTTTTGAAGCTTTTGCTCAATTTTTAGATTTGAAATGTCGTACGACGAGGTGTCCATGGTGCTCTTTGCATCATTCTATACCCAACCCCGTACTTGTAGAGTTTCAGTCTTTCTCTGCTCTCTCTCATCAATGTTTCACTAATAAGTACAATCAGCAAGACCAATCTTGACATATTTTTTACTTTATATTAAGTTTCTGCCTTGCCATGTCTTCTGATATTTACGCAATACGCCAATTAACTTATTATGTGTGCAGTGTTATCATAATTATTATGAGAGAGCCTAGATATACGTAGTTGCTTGCAATTTCGTAGTTTTTAATTTTCTCTATACCTATTGTGTTATTCTTAGCGTAATCAATTTATTATTGTCTAAGCAGTGTCATCAACATAATGAGACTTGTAGATTTATTCACATGCAATTGTACTACATAGTTATCTAAAGTGTTTCACGTTATGTATTCTATGTAAATATTAAACAGTAAAGGAGATAGAATTCACCTTTTTGTAGTCTATCACATATCTATACATATATGGAAGATGTTGGAAGAAGATTGTTAATTTTTTAGGTTGAAAATGTGGATTATTGACATGTAAATTTATTTCAACAATGCATTGTAATCTTTACAAGAATTTTAATAGACAATTTACATTAAAGAAAGATTTACACACATCTTTACACATGTTCCTTGGGAAACAATTTTTAATTAAAAGGATAAAATCCGAAAATAGTTATAAATTTAATGGTAAAATTTTTATTTTTCTCTGAAGTTGTTAGCTATTATTAATAATATATTACATTTAAGGTGTTTTCGATGTTGTATGGTTAACAGGAGAAATTTTTACATGTTATATAATACTTATAGGCTAAAACATCAATGTACAATTACCACTATTTGAAAACTAAAAACAACGATTTTAAAAATAATTGTTCAAGCCATTACCTCGATGTTAATTAGTATAATTATTATAAAATGCACCTGCTTCCATTTATTTAGAGTTTAGAGAAAACTAGCACATAGGAAATAATACAAGTAAAATTAAACAATATTTCTAAACTTGTAGAAAAAAAATATTATTAACCTAAAATAAACATACAAATATTGTTAGTAATTACTGAATTCATAAATATCATATCGGAACAAATCCTGTGAACCAAAATAAAGTAACCATTGCATACATATATGTTTATTTTATCAAGCTAGACTGTACCCACAAATCTGTATTTGTAGATATGTATATATCTACATATTCGGATGACGAATGCATAGCATATTACTCACTACAAAACAGTTTGAAGTTTAAAAACAATTTGAAGATATTTACCTTGAGTATGGTTAGGGAAAGGGATTAGGGAAAATGCAACACAATTATTCATGGATTCACTAATGGAAAGGAATGGTTATGAAGATTGTGAATGATAGACGTTTACCAGTTCAACACCAATCTAGATGAAAGATGATATAATATATGTGCTTGTTTTCTCTTATCTCTTTCAATATTGTTAATAGTTTACATTAAACAATATTCTATACCCCTATTGTTAATGAAAAACTGCCATTTATGAAACTGTTGACAGTGAGAATATTAAATCGGAGTGTTATTAAATATTTTATTAATATTAAGGCAAGATTCACATGATCCATAATTTCTTAAGTCTTTGGATGGTCAGTATTATTGTGTACCATTACACAACTATAGTTTGTTTGAAATGATCCCCCCAGCCACATACATACTTGTGAAACAAGAATTTATAATAATATTAAGAAAAGTTTTAACGGTTATATATTATACCACATACATATATATTGCATTGTTTAAAACATAAATAAAGTTGATTAAATCTGCAGTTTTTTTAAATATTTTATCTAGATTACCTATATCATATGTACTGATCCTAATATTTATAATTTGAATACATAATACAAAATTCACATAAAAAAAGGAATATGCAACTATAGAGTCAAATACACTACAGAACGAGCTCAAGATCTATGTGTTTTCACAAATACATCAATTTTATGAAATGAAAGTTTTTCTTTCTTCTTCTTATGAATATTAATATATCTCTATATATAAAGCACAACAAATTTGGAAAAGTTTTGTTAATGAAAGCAGTTACATCAATTAGGAAAAACACTTAAAAAGTTCATGTTTCTTAAATTTTTTTGACCAGTATGTTGACAATTCAGAGGGTACTAAAAGGAATAAATAATGAGAAGAGCAGTTTAATTTGACATTAGACATCGATGATTGATGCTATTATATCTGTCAGAAACGCTACAAAAATAAATTGAAACAAAAAACTAATTGCACGTAGGTACATACATATTATGTGTAATATCCAGCGTCCTTCTGCGTGTTATATAAAAAGTTAATTTATATAGTCTGTCTATAAATTGAAGTTGTCTATAAATCTATATGAAAATGCTTCTTCTTTTAGAAATGCCTTGTGTTTAATGAATATGAAAGAAGATCCTTGTTTTAAACACTACTTAAAAATAAAAATAAATTTTTGAAACTTGATTAATATAAATGCTTGTAAAATGAAGATGATGTAAAGCAGCTTTTGGTTTTCATTTTCTGTTTTCTTGCTTTTCTCGTTCTTCTCCATTACTTCACATTATACCATATATACTTCATATTATTTTAAACAAAAATATTAATCAAATACCAGATATCTCATAGAGGCAAAGCTATTTTTTAAAATTATATTTAATGGAGAATATATTGAAGTACGGGGTAATTACAAGGCCTACAATCTGTTGTTATTAATAACAATTCCTTTATAGGTAAAACTCCAGTAATTGTGTTCTTGGACCCATTCAAATATTGCTAATAAAAATATTAATTTTCCTTTTTTCAATATGAAATCTCAGAAGAAGAATCAAGACTTGGAAGTGGTTGCTATTTACAGTATTGCTATTACAGAGAATGGAATCAGTTTGGTTTATGAAATAAAATTTGGGTTATAAATGAACCGTTAAAATGAACAAAAATAATTGGTTGTGTATTGTACTAATGCATCATCACTAATTACTCAAACATCAGGATGAAGGAAATTTATTTGGGAGAACACAGGAGATTAAACAAAAAATCAATAACAATTCCAGCTACCTAATGTTACAATAAACCAACTTACGAATATATGAAAATACAGACATTAAACAAGCAAACAAAATAATGTTGGTTCTTGTCTTTCCAATTTTCATGCATGACTTGGAACAATCAGTGATAGTGATAAACTAAAAATAGACATCTTTGAAATCTACTGCTGGAGAAAGATGATAAATTTCCTCCGGACACACGGATATTTCTATCCCACAACAAATCCAACAACACTGTACTATTGTGCACAAAAAATTTAGCACAAAAAGACCTTATTCCTTAATGTGGTCAATTCTCACTTCATTTACGTAACATAACAATGGAAGTTGTACTCATCTGCTCACATATTAAGGCTGCTGGAAGAGTATCACAACAGTGGATGGATTTGGCTGTAGATAACCTAGAGCAGTCTCAACATATGTCTATAATTTCTACAGATAATACTTATGAATGGTGGGATGACTGAAGTTGACCACTGACTAACAATAATATAACTAATTAACAGTTTATATGCATTACCACCGATGTTCTCTCTAAGATGTGCAAGTGTACACACAATTTGGTATCATAGCGCACACTGAAAAATATAGCGTGCACACAATTTTAACAAGGCTCCTTCTTTATATCGTTACCTTAATTCTAATAGCACGTAATTAATTAATTTTTTTTCGATCAAGAATTGATTTGTCTTCATCGAAAAATAAAAATGAGTTACGCGCTATTAGAATTAAGGTAACAATATGCTGTCTTCCATCGAAGGTTGGCGACCATGTTAATTTATTCTGTAGAGTCACCAAAATTTTGGATATTGAACTACTTTTTTATGTTATGTAGCATTAAGTTACATTATATAATCTGTTTCTACCTACAGCACTAACTCTGCTGCCTTCTATCATCCCCTGCTGAAGATCAAATTTTCATTATTCGCAATAATGTGAATAATGAAAATATGATCTCATTCTATTCCTTGATATTTGTTAGTAGTTATCTTGACTGCGTCTTAATACATCTTCATTAGTAATGTAGTCAACCCATACTAGCCTTATACTGTTATGATAATATTTTTCTTATTTTCTCCCCCAGTTCACAAATAATAACAGGTCCTTGAAATCATACAAAATATTTTAACACAAATACAAATAAAATTATACACAAATTTTTAGCGCCCACTGTCGTCCACAATTAGAGGGAACACTGATTACACATTCAATTTGAAGATGTCATTCATTATTTTTTTGTCATCAATTCAACATTCATGTGCTCAGTTTTGAAAACTGTATTTCTATGTATTAATGTCAGATATTTGAAAAAATATCATAGGTACCGATTTTATAATTTTTTCTTATAATGGGAAAACTAGTTAGTAAACCTTACTAACTAACCAACTAACCAGTGACAAAATTATTAGTTTGCTATTCTGAAAAAAATGTACCTTCGAAACAAAAACGTCATATATGTATTCACATCCCAAAGAAAATTTACATTTCACTTTAATGACATAATGACAGTATGATACAGAGAAAGAAAGGGTTTTATACGTAAGATGTCATCACATTCATGTTATATGTATATAGTTAGTGCTAGAAACAGAAACAAGTGAAATCTGTGTGCAAAAGTTTTGAGACGAGAGAATTTTGTTGATGATGTACATTTATGATGATAGATGTATTTCAGTGTACTGAATACATATATCTGATGTAATTCTAAGATGGGTCATTATTTGAAAACTTGATTCAAAAGATAGTGAAAAGGATTCCAACGAAAAACTCACAACACCATTTGTTGGATCTAAGATAATACTATAATGCACCATCCCAGCTGACATAGCATTTAAAATAGTGCCACTTTATACTATTCTCTTCAGGTGTGGATGTTTAATTTTCCTAAAAAATAAACAAACTTTCTCATTTGGCTAGTTAGATTTTGTACATATTTTCTCTAGTTTGGATGATGGCCGTTTTCCTAGATACTGAATATTTGTCATTGTCTGTAGATCACAACTGGTCACAACCAGTCACAACTCACATATAGATAGGTAGATTGTAGATTCTTTAGTTAAAATCTTTGTTCGCAGTTAACTTCATAGTAAACGATTAAATATATATATTGTGTAGGTAATTGATACAATAAAACAATAATTTTTTCAAAATACACATTTATTTTGGATTGCGAACATATCAAAGGCAAGCAAAAATTACATAAACAATTTTTATTAAAATGTAACTACTGGATTACGCATTTTATTATTCCAAACCATCGTACATATAATATACATATTATGTAAAATTGAAAATATTTTTTTATTTTCTAAAAATCTCAAATTATCTGCAAACAAATTTCTTGAATAGTCAATCAATAGTACACAAACATTAACTAATTGATTTATTATTGATATTTTTTGAAATCAGATATCTAATTCTTTTCTATGTTAAAGAATGCACATTATGATCATATAAATATTACCTTTATATTATATTTGAGATTAAATTGGTATAATATTAATGGTTTTGTCTTGGTATCTGATCTTAACACATTGATAGTTTTGGCCTGGTATTTGATTTTAATACATATATTATTAGTTTTGCCCTGGTGTCTGATATTAACACATTAATGGTTTTGCCCTGGTATCTAATTATAATACATACATTAATTGTTTTACCCAGGTATCTGATTTTAATACATTCACAGTTCTGTCTCTGGTATCTGATTGACATTGAAATACTTAACATGTAGGTAGGTGTGTTCATCGATACAGATATTCCATGTCTCGGCGTCAGTTTAAATAAACCAAAAGATTTCAAAGTAACATTTTTTTGTCAGGATTAATTTATAAATTCCAAGCATTCAATGAACCGAATAATGAGTTGGGTAATTTTCCATTTTGAGGACAATTAATTGCCAAAATTCCTCTTAGCAGGAACGCAAACAAATTTTAAATTAACATTTAATAAAAAAAAATTTCAAATAACTAAATTTACCATAGGTACGAAAAGTGTGTAAAAAATATATTGACTTCAGTTGTATAAATAAAAATGGGTGGGTACCTACGTAAAAAAAAGAATTGTTATTTGAAATATATTCAATTTTTTTTTGTTTTTTTTATTTTGTAAATCGTATATTATTGTCAATAATGTTGTATTGTAATCGCCACTGTGTATATCTTAAAACATTTTGTATTATTTAAAAAAAAAAATTCATTTTATTAAATTGACTGTTTAATGTAGAAGATTTTCTATATTTATTTGTAAGCACTTAATGTACATCCTGTTGAAAAACTAAAAGAATTCATTGTAAATTTTTTTCCAATTTTCTTTTCATATAAGTTTTATTAAAGCATTTTCACACGAGTCGTGACATTACTAAGGCTAATCGTACTTTTCGTATGTAATAAAATATTACAATCTATTATCACAAAGAGTTACAATAAAATATTGACTTACATTTTTAAAGTTGTAAAAACCACGCAGCATTCATAACCAAACAACATCTCTCAAAACCTCAGTTCTAACTTAATTAAACAATATAGGAATTACGATTATAGCTAATTATTAAATGGCATTCGTAGATAAATAATTGAGCACGATAGTTGGCGTTATCGATGACATAAATACTTTTTCTTTGAGAATGGTTTCAATTTGCTATTAAAATACCAGCCACAAAAAAAAACGTGCGCTGTATGTGTAGAAGTAGACATGAATAATTAATTAATGTTTATAATATTTCATTATCATTTGAAATGGAGTGACTCAAAAATCACCAAACACTGTGGGAAAAATAATTTAAGGAACCTTATTGCGTTAAAGTTAGTTATTTCTTTTATATAAAATAAAAAGCTTAACATTAAAAATACTCATATAATAGTACTTTAAACATGTTAAGCTCTTTACAGAATTAAATGAAATTGATATTTTACTATTTCGAATTATAACGAAAGAAATTTCATAAGTGCATCATATATCAGTCGGGGATTGGTGGTACCATCAGCGGTGTATCTGACTCCTCGCAGACTTCCATCATCATGGCTAACCACGCCATACTCTCCCACAATGAACCCATCTGCAGTTCTTTCCTCGACTCTATACTTCCTGAAATTCCTTCCTTCTACCACGTATCCAACTTTCTGCCCGTCGTCTTGTGGCTTTTCTTGAACTCCGTGAATTCTCCCGTTCGTCACAACACTCTCGGATTCATCCACTTCGTAGTTCTGTTCCATCGGTCCTCTCCTCCGCCCTTGAGACTTCCCCAAAGGTTGGGAATCGTTCTTCTGTTTGTTTGCCAGTTGCCCAGGGGGGTTCACTAACCGATTTGGATCATCGTGATTGTCGTCTTCGACTGTCATTTCCAGTTCCGGTTCAGCGGACGGTTTGATTTCGCCAATTTTATCTAGAGCCTGATCATTTTGTTCAGAAACAATGGAGGGGGGATATACGGTGGCCGGTTGGCCGTAGACTTTAGATGGTTCCCCGTACACTTTGGACGGTTCTCCGTAAACTTTGGACGGTTCCCCGTAGACTTTCGATGGTTCACTGTATACTTTTGCCGGTTCGCTGTAAAATTTAGAAGGCTCGGAATAAATTTTTTCTGGCACTCCATATACTTTTGACGGTTCGCCGTATACTTTGGAAGGTTCGGAATAAACTTTGGAAGGTTCACTGTAAACCCGCGGTAGACTGGGCATGGTATTTTGTTGATTAAAATTTTCAGATATCATTTCTTTTTCCACATTATCTAAACTATCATTAACATTTACTTGTATGTCGCTAGTATCTTTTACGAGTTCTACGGCGTTATCATCGCCGTGATTAATAATTGTAACAAAACCGGCGGACGCTTCGGTGGCTACAGATTCCACTGGAGTGGATGAACCCCAGTCATTAGCGGTGGTGTGCTTCGAGTCACTGTAGGTGTTCATGACCGAAGTGTACGAAAACGCTCGAGGTCTTTGACCTTCCTTCGGCTGATTATGATATTGAAAAGATCTCTGGTAAGGATGCAAGTTCTCTTGCTTCTTTCGGTTGAGTTCCCTATCTTTTTGCTGTTGAATGTAATCTGGATTCGCACCGACGATCGCTGCCGGCAAGGTAGAGACCGAATGTCTGTTGGAGGGCACGCCTCTGTGGTAATCTTGATTTGCGCGTGGATAGTGGGGCGGTCTCCACGTTGTCGGGCTATCGTCAGAAAATGTGTTCACCGAGGCGCTCGACTTGACCTTCCTGGCGGTTTCTGCCGCGCTGGAAATGATCGGCAAGCGTGGGTTGAGATTGGCCGACGGGTTGTTGCTTCCGCGGCCCACCGCCACGGAGGAAGTAACGCGGACTCCGATTATCTTCGGTGACTCATCCTGAGAATTGATCAATTCGCCAAAAGAATTTGTCGAGAGCTCACTTTTTATGTCATCATTTTCCTTGTAGTAACTTGAACTAGCAACTTCGAGGTCGTCATTATTGTCTACTTTTTCATTTTTATTTGTTTTACTACCGCCACTCAAGTCGAAGTACTCATTTTTATTGCTTCTAGAATTTCTAGTGATTGGAATCAGATGTTCCAAGGAAGAATTTAAAACTATTTCATCATTTAAATGTACAAACTCTTCGCTGCTTATTCTCGGAGCTTCTTTTTTATTTATGTCGTAAATAATTCGCTCATTATTTGATTCACTTCCCAAGAAGACAGAAAGAATTTCTGATCCAGAAATATCCTCCGTTGCATGGCGAGTGAACGGCAGTGTTGCTGCTCCTGGAATGCCACTCATCATCGTGTGCAATGTTATCTGAAAGAAAACAAAACGACGATTTAAATAATTTGTCTTTATAAACTAAAGCATACTTTTAAAAAAATGGCAGGGCTTTAACAAACACAGTATTTTTTTAAAAGCGAAAGTAGATGTTTGGCAAAAAAAAATATATACGCAAACAATGCGGACGGACAGTCACTTTGATAAAATCGTAGAAAGGCAATACATATCAGATCAAAAGAGAAGTCCACCTTGACAAGATGTTGAATTCATGAGATGCATTTATGATAATATAATATATTTAATTAGTCTCACAGAATTAAAATAATAAGCACGCTAAAAACGTGGTCAACAATAATATAATTTAAATGCAAATTTTGCTATACGTGTAATGCAAATTGTAGCACACTTCGTCGTCGATAGTGATCTAAATGCGACAAATGATAGGTAGATTGAGATTCATCCCAGAGCTCCAGGTTGTCCGGTGTCCGATGATGGAGTGATAAATCGACGATTATTTTTCGATAAGTATCGAGCAATTTATTTTATTCACCTTAGTGTGTTTGTTACGGACGTATAAATACAATTTTTCACCCTCGAGATGTACAGCCTTTTTTATTTATACTGTCTGTAAATCCTGTTTGGCATTTTCTGAGCGATCGCGTCAGCATTGAAGATAAAAGGATGACTTGTAATGTTTTAGCTGCTCTGAGTTTGAGTAACGAACTCTAGTGAAAATACACTTGAAGATAAATCTGTTCTTACATGTATAACATTGTAAGTTTATTATAATATGCATGTAAGTCTGACGTCTCTCTTCTTTTTTGGTTTCGTGCGTAAACAACATGTATAGGTTACTTGATTAATATTATAGAAACATTAAAGCCAACTTTCATATAAGTGCATATTAGACTACAAGAGCCAAATTTTTCATTCACAATTTTCTACGGATGAAACTTATCTTGAAAGTCGCGCACGATAATGAATATGTATTATGAAGTGATCAATTGATTAGTTAAATCTAGCTATGAAATATAGCATCAATTGAGGGCGGAGAGTGGTCCTAAAGAGTAATCATGCAAAATTTGATTTAGATCAGTCAAAGAAATGCACAAGACTCAAGAAATAGTGATAATGTTATTCGTATATTTTTGAATTTATTTATATCAGTGAATACAAAATTTACTCACAGCAGAAGAGATAGGTCTATAGCACCCCTGGGGCTTCAGTCTACTCTGCGTTAAATAGCGCGCGAACAAGTGTCTTAAATACATACAGCGAGTGGGAGTAACGGATTGCGATATATAATACTTGTTAACAGTTAACACCAATTAAAAGCGAGTCCGTAATAACCAAGTTGGAGGTGAAAATGTTGTAGAACTCATTTCCTGTGTATTGATAAAATTATTTTATTTACGGCCGTTCTTTACAAATATGCTAATTGTTCTTAAAGTCATTAATATTTTAATAAATCGGTACAGTCATAATTAATTATGTAGTTTCTTAGCAATATTATCAAATCTTCAACTAATTATAAATTAATACAGACGCACATTTGATAACTGTATGAAATAATTTATGGAAATAAAATATGTGATTGATTTTAAACTAAATTTTTATAGATATATAACATTTAATAAATAATTAGTAAGTTTTTTGTTTAGTAAAATATACATTGATTATTAAAATTATTCATCAGACATTAATTAAATGATTGTTAAAATTATTTATATATCATTAAGTTACTTTATTAATCATTCAATTAAATACATATATACGTATATAAAAAAATATGTATTCAAGAATAAGAACTGTGAACTTACACGTCTACTACTTCATATAAACACTTTTTTTTATAAATATTTTGTATCGACATTTAAGTTTGTTTTTTACGTCGGTTTTATAGTTGTCTTGCGTCCAATCGCTTTTATATTTATTTTATAAAGAACACAGTTGAACAACTTAACAATACACATATCAACATATAACAATACACGATTGTCAGATGTTTTCGATATCGACGAATACAGTACGCGCAAAAAGAGCATGTTTAATGTACCTACCCACCTACATAAATATTAATATGTATACAGGTATATAAGCTCGCACTGTACATATTTATGTATTCAGTTCAATTCAGTTTAGTGCCGATAAATCGGTTTTATTGGTAAAATAACATTTATTACACAGCTTGCAACATTTTTTTATACATGACAAAATATAGCGAATTTATTAATATTTGCGATTCTAACGGCGACTACCTGTCTCGCTACGTACATATAAAATAAATGTTCTGAAATAGGGAGCAATTTTTGATTCATCAGCTCCAATATAGCATGATCAAATGTTTTTGAATTTTTTTTAAATCAAGTTATTGTGGCAAGGAAACACGAAAATTGGAGATAAAAAGTAATCTAAATTAGTGAAAAAAACATTAAAAAATCATCAATATTCAAACACCTTCTATTACGTCCCCTCTCCTGCGCTTGTTGATCACACGCCTACACCCACCCAACTTTAATCCATTGAAAAAGATATAATAAATAATAAATTAGTGAAAGTAAACAGTGATTTTGTAATAATAAATATAATTTTAAGTGGCTTTTCACAAAGTTACACAAGAAAATTTCGAAAAATTAAATTAAGTAGTTACAAATAATAGTACATCATATACCGTATTATTTATCATTGTTGCTTCTAATATAAAAAGTAAGAACACAAATAAAACAAACATAAAAGAAGGTTATGTAGAAAAGTAGGTTCATGTCAAGTATGAATGTGTAATATACGTAATTCAGTGATTGGATGACCGAACGCCAATCACCGAAGACGTCGATGAACACAAGACAACTTGGAAAGGCTAAAGCTAAAATGAAGCAACAATATCTTCAGACATATCTGTTTTGGAATTCCAAAACTGGAGAGAAATGGTTCGTAGTAGGGACCGATGTAGGAAAATTCTAGAGTGGCCCCACCAGGGCAATAGTGATGATGACGATATATACATACGTGCGTGAACTTAAAATCCCGGACAATCAGGACCAAACCCGCAAATGGCAAGCTTATTCGTATTATACTTTCGGATATCAGCACATGTGACACGTGACGTGGAAGCGTTCCAGTGATGAGAATAGTTTTCCAACGCTAATAAAGATACTCACGCTAATGATGATGTCTGCAGCAGCAGGACATTATTCTCTGAAAGAACGTGCCAGAATTTAATACGGCCTTATTAAACTGGATTGTCCTGAAAACTGGAATATTTGCGGCAAATCTTCGTGGAAAATTATTTTGCATAATATAATATTAGCATATTTATTTTAAATTGTGTATTTATGGTACATTTAAGATTCACCTTTAGTGCTATTATTATTGAACGGAATAATGTCAAAAGATAATAAATGTTTTGTTGGTCATAAAATATGTATTATATTTGTGAAATAATACGTATTATTGAGTCATTAAACACGCATTAAGATGATGTGTATTATTGTTTAGGAGGTAAACTTTTATATTATGCTCTCAAAGAGCTTATATCTCAAGTATAAATGCCTGCATTGAAAGTTTGGGCCAAAAATGTTCAACAAAACAACAGAAATATTTTAGAGATAGTATGTATTTTATTAATATCGTAGATATATTGAATGTAAAAAAATTAACGCTCAAAATGGATTGTGTTAATAAATATCATTAGGGTTTTCCAGTAATAACTGCATTATTTGTTAGATAATTTTTTGTTTTGTTGAAAGTATGTCAGTATGTCAAAGTATTCATATTATTCGAATAGATATTTCGATAAAAATACAAATTGTGCTTCGATTATTTCTATAACAGTACGAAATTTTCACATACTGCTTTAATATTCTTGACTCAGAATTCATGCAGTTGTTCAATGTAAAGGGTGTTTATTTATTAACTATGAATAAAGTACCTAATTTAATAATTTCCCGTATTAGGGATGCAGAAATTTAGAGCAAGTTTCGTTACAACTTGTAAACACACTGATTATTATACAATAAACATTTTTAATAAGAAGCAATAAATAATACAATAAACATTTTTAATAAGAAGCAAAGACAGCATTTATTTTCATTCTTTCACCTTCATTTGAAAAGTTTTAAAAATCTTTTTATTTTAGAACGTAAATTGTCTTTTAAATATCTACCTACAATACATGATTATTAAAAAGGTTTTGAATTAAATTTCTAAATATATTTTCATTTTTTATGTATTTTCAAATTTTTTCTTAAAATTAATATTGTTGAAGAACGTTATCTTTCCTTCTATACTCTTCATATAACTACTTGTAAAATATTACGGGTAATGTGTGTTACTTACTTACTTTGTGTTTCTGGTTTACTGAAACTAAAAATATACACATATTTGAAGAATCTACATGTAAAGTAAATACATTTATTATTTTATGACACTATAAAATTCACATAAATATGGAGAGCTGTTCTTATCTAAATTGTGTAGATACTCAGGTGTAGTAAATGAAAAATATTGCTTTTATGTGGAAATGAAAACAATTTACCTAACGAAGCGCCAATTATATAAATAATACTGATAACAAAAGTCTTTTTTAAAAGAGTTTTAAACCATTACACTTTTAATAAATAACATGAACATTAATTTATTACTGAATTTTTGTCATATTTCAAATTTCTAATAAAGTTATAGATGCCATAAGAAAGTAGGTATTATAAAGGGAGGTATTTTAATGTGTATTTTTGCAATGTACACATGTATACGAATACACGTTTAGTAATAAATTTAATAGAACTTATTGAAAACGCCGACGATCACCGCAAAACCAGAAAGTGATTAATTTGTTATTAACCGCGTTTCAAGATGAGCAAGAAGAAGCCTTGAAAAATGACAAATGCTTGTTAGATGGACGTTGAAATAATACGATGTCTAGACTTGGTTTTTTTATGTATTAAATAACTCGCACACATTAAGAAGAAATTATTATCTACTAGAAGTTGAAACGGATTATTAATTTACAAGCATTTGTTCCTAATCTCATATATAATAAGATCGTTCGTTTGTGGTCTGCTATACCGATATGCCCTATACTGCAATCATGTTCTATATACAGAAGGCCCACATGCATGCAATTATATTGATGGTAAATTCATAAATGTATTGTTAAATACATATTAAAACATAAGTCCCACTTAATTCTGCTGCTATAGTTTACGGCGACAAGCGTCACGCCAGTCGGCAATCCGCAAAAATAAATGCTCAATGGAGCATTTACTATTGGTTAACGATCAATGAGTTGTTAACCACCAAACGTGATGTAAACGTTTAACTATTATACAATATTATAAATAATAATACATTTTTACTTTAACTAAAGAATATGTCGGATTGAGTTTATATTTGCGTTAAATGATTAAATTAAATTGTACTGTGGTGTACCACATTTGTTTAATGATAAATAATATTTCAAAAATTGTTAAATTGGTTTTACGAAACACTGGCCATTGGCTGCGAGGCGGTCACCATAACTGCCTGTAAGACCTAGCAACATGCAATAGACTAACGGCGAGTGTTTTCTGGTAGTTATAAATAAAATAAACGAATGTATTAAAAAATATTTACAAAACTCATTAAATAGTCAATTTATTGGGCGAAGCGTTTTTGGACAAAACCCCTGTTTTTTGTATGAACTGTGCATCATATGATATATGCAAGAGGTGCGTAGTTCTACTGCAGCCGAAATACTAAACTCAAAAATAATTCGATGAATAATCTATTAATGTTAAATTCGAATTAATTATTACATTTTATACTTTACGAGATGTTTATCAATTTTATATCACCATGTATATGACGCTGACAAAAGAAATGTGCAACATTACATATCGCGTGTCTATATTATCTATTGATACATGTGCATATATCAGTGCATCGATGGTATGCGCACAATAAGTATATAATAATATAATTGCCTATACACACTGCACTACCATTAATATCCTTCACGCGAACAGATTTTCTTCTACATACTGTACATTCCCGAGGATCGGAGTTTGCGATAAACTGTCTTCTCGGTACATTCAGTGAGGATAAAGGTGGTCGGTGAGACGGCGTCAGGCTACGATAAATGATTAACAGCGAGCCTGGCGACCGAATACGCAAACACATTTATTCGTGATATCACGAGTGTGCACCCCACGTACATAAATTACACATCGCCTACAATTTTACACAATAAAATATTGTTATTTGCCTATATATGTGATACAGTACCCCATTATTAGCTTTGCAGGAGTGAGAAGTATAGAACTACCCCGTCATTCGTCCGCCTATCTACTAGTACAACTAGAAATTCGGCATTTGTATGTTTACCTGAAATTCGCACTACTAACCAAGCCTAAAAGGAAAGCGGCGAAAACGACAAAAGAACTGAAAAAATTACTCATTACGAATTTTGAAAGAAGACTCGTGTCTCAGATCTGGCAACTCAATAAACAATCTATCGATTAATGAACAGAATGTATGGTTTTTATATGGAAATATTTCGAGATTCAGTGTACCAAAGATAATTCTATTGTGAAAAAGATTAAACAGGGTTCCGCCATTATATTTTTTTGGTGATAATTACGATATATTTGCACATTATTTTTTAAGGAAATACTTTAAGATTGAATGGATTTTTCATAATAAAATTGATTGAATAATTCATAATAATATTGCTATAGTTTTTGCGAAAAGATTCGAAAACTTTACACTAAATTGACTCTCCAAAAAAAACCTCTCAAATAAACAGTCATCTGGATTTAAAACGGATTAATCCAACTTTGTTGAAAAATTGATTCGTAATTCGAACAGTCTCTTGGAACGAATTGTTTACCGACGACTTTGAAACGTCGCCAGCGGCACCGCGCGTCGCGCGCGGACTAAGTGACCACACTTTCTTCGGTCCCCGTCTCGATCGCATCATTTGGTCACGGAAATTCTAATAGTAGCTTTTTAACCACTATTGTAATTTAACGTAAATAAATAGTGTGTATTTGTTTATATTCTTATACCATTCGCATCACAACCTTTTGATTCCACACATACAACTCATCATATAACTTCTAAAATACAAACAACTATACGGTGAGAAGAGACTCACCCTTTTCCCAGGACCGCTTTAGGAGCAAATACTCCTCCGTCAGTTCTGCGCATTCGCCGCCAGGTTAGCATTTTTTAATGCTATCAGACGACCATAAACAATATATTTATACGATCTGAATTAGCATTTAAGATTCCGGATTCATAGAAATGATTATTAAAGATTTTATCTGTTTTATATTTCAAGTCAATTTGAAACACCAAACAAGACTCTTTCAAAATTAAATTCTTCAAGCAAATTCCACGACAGTTGAGATATCTGAGTACTTTGTTTCGGTATTGTTGATGAAATTTTTAAGATTTTAATTGTTTAAGAATATATCTTCCAAGACAATGTTGATAATGTTTGCGGATTCGTGAGATGAGTTAGCTCGTATATTAATTAATAAAATGGAATATTTATGTTCAGTACAGGAACAAGACTGTATCAAATCGCTTAGGTGCTGGTTCAATGCGGTCCGCTCTATCTCTCGAACGCCGATATTCTGCAGCTGTATGCAGTGGTCCAAGGGGGTCCAAATCGTGTCCAGTGTAGTCGCAGAGTCGTGAGTATCTTCCAGGATCAGTCCAAGTGTGAAAGCCAAAGGTCGAATCCAAGGGGAAGAAAGTCCAGGTGAAAGCAGGGTCGAGAATAAAAACACGTTTTCTTGTAGAGAAGTCCAGCGGTGCAGGCGAAAGCGAGGCAAGTGATTTTGCAACCGCTGGACCGTTTATTTATATTATACCTCTAGCCCTGGGAGCTTATGGCTCCCTCGGAATGCTGGGACCAATCAGGATGCGCAAGCATCCCCCGCGCCACCCCGATTCGGTCCCGCGCCGACACCACCTGGCGGCCAAATTCGGCAACATTGCTCATTTTTTCTGTCGTCCGGTACGGGACGGCAGATTTCGTTTCGCGCTTCTAAAGAAGCTCCCACAATTTTATTTCTAATTTTCCAGGCATCGCGAGTACTTTTTCTTACAGAGTTTGGCCCTCCTCGCGATGCCTGAAACATTTTATCTTGGGCGATAGCCCGAGGAATTAATAAATGCACCTTAAACTTTGAAAAATCCATTTTCACTATCTAAACGATTTTTAAGGTGCATTAAATTATCTCCGGGCGATCGCCCTTTCAATTCTCTATTTATTCATATAATCATCTTATGTCTAACAATTTTTTATACGACAATATTCCAAAAAAATGTAATGCTGCAATCTGACGGCGGCCGGGGCGTGGCCTCGCCTCGCGGCCTGGCCCCCCTCTCCCCGGTGGACAACTGTGTTTCCAAAGGCGGCTCGTGCCAGACGAAATATTGCCGTAAAGCGGCCAAGTATGCTTTTTCGTCCGGCGTTTTTTCGAGCCGCGTAGCTGTGCGGAACACTCCCCCCGTGCGGCTCCGCCGTACTCCACAGGCAGCACAGCTACTCTCCTGAGGCCGCCTCAGACCCGGGGCTCCAGGTCGGCAGGGGGATCACTATCGTGGCGGGCCGCGGGTAGTCGCCCGCCGCTGTCCTCGCTCGGGCGGCCAGGCGCTGTCCGGATCGCTCCCCCCGTGCGGCTTCGCCGCGCTCTGCAGGCAACTCAGCTACTCCTCGGTAGCCGCCTGGGTTTGTAATGCCCAAGCGTTCCTGCTTGGCCTCAAGCGCCCGCCGCACGGCGCGTATGAGACATTCTGCTTTCTTTCCTGCTACCGCAGGAGCTAGCCCCGACCTCCTTTGTTCTGAGGCGGTATGCGCCTTTCTGCGCGCTCTCCTACGCGGTCTCTTTCCGCGTTTCTCTGTGCGAGTGAGATCCACTGTCTGGGTTCTCACTCGCTCCAGCGCTTTCAGCGCTTCCATATTATCAGTGAGAGCCATGTTGTTCGCTATCGCCACCGACAGTGGAGCGATAGCGCCATCCTGCTCTCCCCGTGAGCCGGCCGTGCTAACTGCGGTGCTCCCTAACTCATGAGCGAGAGCTGCGATCTCCGCTCTCGCTCGCACCGCACATGACGTCCCTGGCTCGTCACTTCTCGCCTGCGCTGGGCGAGTGCGGGTCTCTGCCCTTTCCATAGCGAGGCGCGCCTTCCTGCGCGCTCTCCTGCGCGACCTTTTCCCGCGCTTCCCTGCGCGAGTGAGATCCACTGTCTGTGTTCTCACTCGCTCTAGCGCTCTCGGCGCTTCCATATCATGCGTGAGAGTCATGACGTTCGCTCTTACCGCCAGTGTAGCAATAGCGCCTTTCTGCTCTCCGCTCACGGTCGAGTCCGACGGCCCGTTCACTTGCAGACCGTGTTTGGTCCATCCAAGGCTCGTCCTCGACCGAAATAATCGGCCGCTGCTTCCCACATCCTGTGAGCCTCTCGTGATGATTAAGTGGGCATTATCTTGCCCTATCAACAATTGCGGCTTAACCAGTGTTTTTGTATTTTCAAAGCCATACAGGTTCCCATCCCAACGGCTCACTTGCTGGGACGGGAGATTTAACTCCTGTACAGTATGCGCACGCAGCTCATATTCATAAGCTTCCCCGCGTATGTGAACGTCAATCACTCGTGACGTCACATCCGACGTTTTCATATTTCTCGGGGCGCGAATATCTATTCGGCATTTTTCTCCGACTGCCCCGACTGCATCCGCTACTTCTTCCTCGATGAGGGTCACCGTCGAGCCCTCATCAAGAAGTGCATGTACTTCCACTTCACCTCGGGGCCCGCGAATTTTTACAGGTAACATTTTTAGTAAAATCGATGGATTTCTGTCCCATGTATTCGCAACAATATCCGCACCCGATGTAGTGTTCACAGCCCCCCCCGGGGGCGCGTTCGATGCCGCGGCCGGCGCCGCTGCGCGCGGCGCCCCGTGTAGCATTCCATGGTGCCGCCGGTCTCCCGCGAGACCCACTAGGTCGCCGCCACTCGGGCCGGCGTACCCCTCCGACCGCCGGCGCGCACTCGATGCGGCGGCCGGCACTGCCCCGCCGGGCGCGGCCGCGGCGCGCAGCGCCCCGTGTAGTAGGCGATGGTGTGGCGCACGGCACCCGCTCACACCGCATCGCTTCGCCCGGCATTCCTGGTACCGGTGTCCCGCGTCTAAACACACAAAACAGACGCGGCTGTCCCGCACTATCGGCCACCGGTCCGTCATTGCTTGTCGAGCGAAGTCCACACAGTCAGCGAGACTGTGTCTGGCCGACTGACACATCGAGCACCATACACGTTTATACACTGTTTCTCCGCCGAATACACTCGCACTTGTACACTTGCGGCCCGAACCCGCGCTCGCCCCGGCGGGCGCACTCATGTCGGGGTCGCTATCCTCCTCACTGGTGGCGTACACTTGGGCGCTCCAGCTCCCTTTCTGCGCGTGTGCCGCCGGCTCCAAGCACCCGGTATGCGGTGCTTCGGCGGTCAACTCCGTCAGCCAGGCGGAGAAATCCTGCACGGTGACGTCCTTAGTCATCCCGCGCCGCTCACCCATCCAGAACATTTTATAACATGTGGGCATTTTGCCCACCATTTCTGTGAGCAACTGCGCGGACGCCAGATGGTTTCCCTTAAAATTCTCCACGGTCGCCACCACGTTCCTCACGGCCACCGCGTACTCCACGATGGCCTCCGTGGTGGCGGTGTCGGCTAGGCGGGGATGATGTCTCACCCGCTCCAGCATACTCTCCACAATCTTATCTGGCCGACCGTACCACCTCTCGAGGATGGCCATGATCTCGGGAACATTGCGTGGCTCAATCAGGAGCGCCGCAACCGATTCTCGGGCTCGTCCTCTCAGTGATCTCTGTAGGCGCAGCAGATTCTCCGCAGCCGACAGCTCACATAGGCTCGTCGACTGATCGTACTGCGCCTTAAATGTTGGCCAGTCTAGCGGATCACCGCTGAACGGCGGCAAATCCTTTGCCACCGCTTGCCGCGCAATGAAGGCATTCATACGCGGCTCGTCCTGGCCCGAGTATGTCTTCGGGCTTTCTCCGATCCCCGCCGATCGGATCGCATCGGAGATGGCGGTTGCCACCAACGTCATCGGGTCCCGCTGGTCGCGAACCCACTCCCTCGGGAATGAACTAGCACCGTGCGCCGCGCCCCCATCCTGAAGCGATGTCTGCACGGTGTCATCCGAGCGAGCCCGCGGAATCCTGCCCGTGGTCCCGGTGCCTCCGATGTCTAGCGGCGAAACAGGCGGCCGGCCCCCAGCCGGCGGCGCGCTCCGCTCCGCTTCGGGCGCTGCAGGTGTAGCGGCACCCGATCCCGCGGCCCGAGCGGCTGCCGGCGCGGCGGGCCATGCCGCGCTCGGTCCCACGCTCGACGCTGCGTCCAGTGTTGCGCCTGGCGCAAAGGCCCTTTTCAGGGCTGCCGACTCGTCCCGAGTGGCGGCTCCGGCCGTCACTCTGCTGACATCGTCGGTACCGGCCGTGACTGCCTGTGCCCGGAGTAGTGCTTCTCCATGGTCGCGCAGCAATTCTTTAATGAGGCGACGATGCTGCCGCTCACTACGCCGGATCTCCGCCCTCAGTTGGCGGATGGAATCCTCAGTCACGGTCGTCGATGACTCCCTCTGTGAGCCGCGGTCATCCTCAGACTGGTGGTCGTCTGAGTCTGACGGCTCATTTCGCTGCTCCTCCGCTTCCAATCTCCTTTCCTGCTCCTCAGCGTGTCCCGATCGCAATCCAGGTCGAGACATGACGCAATCTGCCGGCTAAGTGTAGAGCGAAGCGACAATCCGGCTCGAAGGACCACTTGTTCAGTACAGGAACAAGACTGTATCAAATCGCTTAGGTGCTGGTTCAATGCGGTCCGCTCTATCTCTCGAACGCCGATATTCTGCAGCTGTATGCAGTGGTCCAAGGGGGTCCAAATCGTGTCCAGTGTAGTCGCAGAGTCGTGAGTATCTTCCAGGATCAGTCCAAGTGTGAAAGCCAAAGGTCGAATCCAAGGGGAAGAAAGTCCAGGTGAAAGCAGGGTCGAGAATAAAAACACGTTTTCTTGTAGAGAAGTCCAGCGGTGCAGGCGAAAGCGAGGCAAGTGATTTTGCAACCGCTGGACCGTTTATTTATATTATACCTCTAGCCCTGGGAGCTTATGGCTCCCTCGGAATGCTGGGACCAATCAGGATGCGCAAGCATCCCCCGCGCCACCCCGATTCGGTCCCGCGCCGACACCACCTGGCGGCCAAATTCGGCAACATTGCTCATTTTTTCTGTCGTCCGGTACGGGACGGCAGATTTCGTTTCGCGCTTCTAAAGAAGCTCCCACAATTTTATTTCTAATTTTCCAGGCATCGCGAGTACTTTTTCTTACAGAGTTTGGCCCTCCTCGCGATGCCTGAAACATTTTATCTTGGGCGATAGCCCGAGGAATTAATAAATGCACCTTAAACTTTGAAAAATCCATTTTCACTATCTAAACGATTTTTAAGGTGCATTAAATTATCTCCGGGCGATCGCCCTTTCAATTCTCTATTTATTCATATAATCATCTTATGTCTAACAATTTTTTATACGACAATATTCCAAAAAAATGTAATGCTGCAATCTGACGGCGGCCGGGGCGTGGCCTCGCCTCGCGGCCTGGCCCCCCTCTCCCCGGTGGACAACTGTGTTTCCAAAGGCGGCTCGTGCCAGACGAAATATTGCCGTAAAGCGGCCAAGTATGCTTTTTCGTCCGGCGTTTTTTCGAGCCGCGTAGCTGTGCGGAACAATTTACATACTAACAATGAAAAGTAATAATAATTCAATAGCATTTTAATTTTCATAACTGAACTTTATACTACACACACGTTGAGTTATTGTCACTAGTATAGTTTCGAGAGGTACAGTCCCTCTCATCATCAGATTATAACTTTAACTAAATACATAATTGTACTCTATTCGGGTATTGGAGCGAGGCTTGGGAAGAGAAAGGAGGTTTCGGTCATTAACTGGAATATGGACAGTAAAGGTGAAGTGTTAAGGCATATTATGTTGTTAATTTGTATTTTCTCCGAATTTAAATTATTTTGTATTTCAACAGCCAATTAATGATATAATTCAATAGTCATCAATCTGATTATTAATATTCGTCACAACCTTATAATACATACACCCATGCATAATAATGAAACATGTTTACATAAAGCGTCTAGTAATAAATAAATTTGATGTTATTAAACTCGCTGGGTTGGTAATATAGTTGCACCCAGAATAATAACTCACGGTCTTCCTCGCGAATGATGCGGTAATTGAAAATGATACGTCATAACATACGAGTACGAGTACACCGGCGCTCGTAATGCGATCTCAATTCACTCATTCACTGTCAGTGTCACCGTAACGCGATCATTTCCTTTGGCGAAAGTTCAAGTTTGCCGCCGGCGGCCAGCCCGGCGAAATGTCGACGAAATATTGCACATACAGCAAAGCGACTCGCGTGGGCCAGAGCGCCGCCGTCCAACCGATCTCTTTAATGAGAATTCTTCGAGTATTGCAGCGCGGAAACCGTAGATGCGTAAATACTAAAAATAATTGTTTTTCTTTTAGGCTCAGGTAGGCAACGCGACATTTTATAAAACTTTTAATTACCAGTAATGATTGGGCCCCAGGTATTAAGTGATTTATCTTTTAAGATGCAGCTCTGTGCCAAGTAAAATAAATACCTAGTTATTAATGTGTATGTAATGTGACTTATTTAACTATTTAATTTGAAACGGTTTATTTTTCTTAATCTTAAATACTAAATTTCAACTATAAATAAATATATTCA
Source organism: Eubasilissa regina (assembly GCA_022840565.1). NCBI lineage: Eukaryota > Metazoa > Arthropoda > Insecta > Trichoptera > Phryganeidae > Eubasilissa > Eubasilissa regina. The sequence continues at coordinate 1,865,677 of JAINEB010000002.1, read as the reverse complement.
TTTCTTTACCAACAAAAATATTATTAAAAGATATTTACGATTTGAGATTTGATCACTAGTGATGAGAAAAAATGCTACTCTTGACTCAAGGCGTGATCGTGATTGATATTCGATAATATCAGTGATTGGAAACCGTGACTGATCACAGTTTCATTACTAGTACGCGTGCGCCGCACGATATTATAATACACGAAATAAATAAAAAAAACATAATTTTGAGTTTGTACGTATGTACTTATATTATTCAAACTTAATTTACGTAAAAAAATATTCTAAAATGTATAATTAATAAATATCTTATTAAATATCGTCACAAAGAGAATGAAAACCCTTAAAAAATGTGAGTTTATTTTTCGGGTCAAATTCTCAGCATTTCGAGTCAAATGCGTAAAATGTTTTGGAAAAATCTACTAGATGGCGCTTATCACGTCGTTCCTTCATGAGTATTTTCATTTCATTTGTACATGCGCCGAATCATAAATCAATAAATAAAATAAATTAATTAATCATGAATCACGATATTCCCAAATATTCAATCACTGATAGTGATTGTGACTCAAAGATATCAGTGATTGACTTTCTGTTCGCAATTTTGAGCTCATCATTATCACCGATTACAGTGATATTTTACAGACAGACCAAATGTTTTATAGGGCAGTGCAGTTCGTTTATCACTTTCTATCAAACAGTCTCGATTCAGAATATTAAAAAAACTATTTACGTACATCCCAAGTAGGTATTTTCGCGGCAATATTATGTAGTTACATACCTCTCAGTACAGACCTTGGTTTGATAATACATACTTCACTTATTCTTATCCTCGTACTTTGATCATTGAGATGAATTGAAATCGCAACCAGTTTTCAATATTTAACCTATATACATAATATACTCTTAGAATTAACTAACATCGGCGTTGAGTACTTGTTACACTATTTATATATAATATGAGAAATCTGTTATATCCTCATCCGTGATACAGAATTATTTTTCCCCTTTTATATTATTTCATTTATGAAAATGTTTCTTAAAAGCGCCTACAAAGTTATTATAATATAATAATTTTTAATTTGATTGAATTTTAGTTTAATAAAATTTGTTTATCTAGTATCTGAATCCAGTGGAAATTGGATCACTTTGGCGTATATGTGGCAGATTCATTTATAACAGAGTAAATAATGAAGAAATAAGAAAAGAATGTAAAGCTGATCTTAGTACAGTGAGTAAGATTAATAAAGGATCACTTAGGTGGTTTGGTTATATGGAACGGATGAATGAGGAGAGAATAGTAAGAAAGATATACGATGCAATTGTTGATGGCACCAGAAGTGGAGGACGTCTGCGGAAGACTCGCCACGACCGGGTAAACCAGATACTGGAGGATGGTCCTGTTAGAAGCCTCAATTATCGTCGAGCTTGTATGAGAATACGTATGAATGTGGATGAGACGTGAATCGTGTGTCAGGACAGAAAAGTGTTGCGCTCTATCCCCTATGCCTACCCCCGAGGGGAAACGGCGTGATGGTGAGTAAATAAGTTGATCTAGTAAAATAGTCCACCGGATGAGTAATAAAAATATTTATTTGTAATATTTGAACCAAAAAGTTTGTAAATATACAAGGTGTTCCAAAAATCTTTTTCATAATAATACTTTATAATAAAATAATGAATAAATGGTTGAATAAAAAAAGTTTATTTACAGTCCCCGAGGATTTATTTATTAAAAATGATGTTTTCTAAATGTGATCCCTTATTTCGCTGGCACTCTTCTAAATGAGGTAAAATTTCTGAGAAATGCTCGGCACGTATTCTCCGCGATCACTGCCAGTTCTTCTCGGATATTTTCTTTTAATTAGTTCAGAGAGGGAGAATTATTACTGTATACATTTGATTTAAGGTAGCCGCATAGGAAAAAGTCTATAGGTGTCAAGTCGGGGCTACGCGGAGGCCAATTTAAGTCACCTCGTCGGGATATTAATTTTACAGGGAAAATTTTACGAACTGATAAGGACATGCTCCATAGCGACTGAATTTCCAAGGACGCGGCTAGCGACCGGCGTACCCCTCGTCCCTCTCCCGTTCTATGCGTTGGTGCAGTGAGTGAACCAAAATGAAAAAAACACTGAATTTATTTTCATGTAGATATACATAATTCTTTATAAGATAATTGTATTCGCCTCTCTTATAATTGACTACTTATGTATAGTAACATTATAAATTACTATGTATAGCTATTAGTTTTCCAAAAAAAGAAGAAATAAGAAATAGTAACGCAATACATAGGTACTTGGTCGTTGAAGGGCTGTATACTGTCCTCTTTTGATTTTATTTCTGGACGCTTAAATGGTATTTACAAATGAAGAATATATTGATAAGATCTTAGAATTCTTGAAAAAGATAGCATCGGAATGAAGACATACCCCTATTTATCCTTGCCAGTAAGACACCATTTATGTAGATACATATTTTTCTATATTTATTAGATGCATTAACTTAAATGGACTTGCTGTAATTACACACATATTTTTTTTATTTATTTCCGTGATTGTCCGTTACAGATGACCGGTTTAGTCATCTGTATGAAACGGTGAGTCATCATTTATTAACTCGTTGTCCTCGGCATAAAGTTGTCAAAATCTCGACTGAAAACATATTTCGACTTTTTCATTTGTGCTGTTTCAGTCGTACACAACATTTAAATGCGCCTAATTACAGGCAATCTCTAAAAGATAGTTGATTGTAAAATGAGTACAAAAGAATCAGTTCTACTGGTATGTAAATGAAAACTTTCTGACATTCCGTTCATACCAGTAGTGTGTGTAAGAATGTTGGGTGCCCCGAGACAAAAGGGCTATTTCATAATGTCTGGATAAACTGTTTGAAAACTATGCGACAGAAAAATCGAAAACTATTTGATTTCTCATTTTTTCACTACGACACTACTAACTAACGGTTACGAAATATCGTATCTGTCGAGTAACGCTAATGAGAATATAACCAGAGGTAGTGAAATAATTCCCGCACAATTTTGTTCCATGTTTTAAATATAATTGTATATATCTTTTTTTCCATTTAATTGTGAAAGACAACTTGCTGACAATTTATATGATATATATTACCTACTAGCTTGTTTAGAGTAATAATATTAATAATAAATTCAAAATTTTCATACACAAGTACCTACTAAAAATTCCTTCTTAAATTAAATCGAATGAAGTTTTATTCAAATATGCATGAAACTTGTAACACCGGTCTAGCTTCCGTTGGATATTACATGAGGTTTGCTAATGAGTAAATAGTGCGTCTCTATCGGCAGATAACTATAGCGTGCTGGAATTCAACTTACAAAATAATTGTTCAACAGAGATACTCCTCACGCACTGCTTAACAAGAAATTTTCAACATGAAAGCGCCACCACTTGCCTTAGAGTGGGTGTATGTATTGTACTAGGGATTCTGTGTTCTTGACATTTCGACGTTCTCGAGATCATTAATTTTATTTAATTAAAAAGAAAATATATTTTAATAAATATTTATATGTATGATGTGCAATGGTTATTAATGATATATGTATTATTATCTATGTAAAAAAAAATATACGTTAATATTAATTTATTAAAACAAATAAAAACCATTATGGAGAACACATTCTTATTGCGAAGTTGAAATTATTCAGAACATAGGTATGTTTGATGAAATACTTATTGATTCATAATGGGGTAGAAGGTAGTAGTTTATTAAAGTGAAATTAATTTTACACATAATATATTGAAAACAAAAACACATACATCTATAAAAATTACAGAACTCAAAACAAATTTAAAAAATCAAAAAACATACAAAAAAAACCAGTTAATTAAGAAATACATCGGAAAACAATAACGTATGTATTTGGACAAAGTCAACTCAAGTACCATAATAAAGTGTTTCATATTATTTCATCTCATCCAAATTTTGTTTCAAAATATGACATAAAAGATCGTATAAGAAAACATATTTCCTCGTTTAAACAAACCGACAAAACCATTTAGTTTAGATTTTTTTTATTAGTAGTAAGGACTAATTTCTACATGCAAATCTTTCTTTCTTGACCATGTAAACTATGAATTAAAAATATATATATATACTTACGCATACACCGCTCATTGCTGGGTTACTACCTGCTCAATGACAATGGTCAGATGGGATTAACTCAACATGTTAAAAATGAATAATATAAAAAGTAAATTGTCTCGAGTCTCGGAAATATATAATCCGAGACTCGAGACAGAAAATATCCATATCTGGAAATTTATTCCCAGGTTGTCTCGATACAGAATCTTTAGCATTTACTGGAGCTTTTAAAAAATTTATCAATGTTATTTTATGTGTTCCTGGAAATGAAAATTATGATATCGCACACCTAGATCAAAACTAATACAACTCAAAAAAAGAAGAATTTAGAGTTAATAGTGTATTCGGATACTCTGTCATATACGCAACTTACTTAGCCCAAGTTCTCGAATAGTGTCATTTTAGGATACATTTATGACCTAAAATATTATTTAGTTTCATAACTTTAATAACAAAAAATGGAGAAAAATGTTATTATTTTTTTGTCTGCTGAAAAATGACTTTTTGAGTTATCTTAGTTTTGATCTAGGTGTGCGATATCTTATCGTGATAAGTCAGCAACGACAGCGTATTATAATTTTGACTCTTCACTTAAGTAAATTTGGTAAGCGATGTATCAATCAGTGTTAAAGAATAATTTTAATATGTCTGTTTATTTAAAATATTAAATTAATTACAGTTTATAAAAATGTACACAAAACAAAAAGTTACAATTTCTAACATTGGCATTGTTTATTTGACATTTTGGACGGCATTTATTATTATTTTAATTTAATTATATTTCTGAGTGCATTGTAATAAAAATTCAGGAATAAATGGAGGCCAAGCATAAAATGTGGAAGGCGTTAAGTTAGTACTTCGTAAATCGCTACGTGATTTCAGAATAAGATATAAATGAGCCATCAGACGGTCAAGTACTTTCCACTCTTTAAATAAGGCAATCAGTGTAGAAAATCGAGATGAAACAGGGCTAATTAGCGGAATGTAATGATGGTTCCAGATCATACGGCTGGCTCTCATTTTATATTTATAAGGTATCGCAAAGTCAGCAAAACTTCGCCGAGTAATTAAAACAGAAATATTTTCAGGTTTATTTTTCACTTTGAATGTAAATATGGCCTCAGTTATTTTGAAAAGTATTTTAATGAATGCAATGTAGCTGCCAATATAGCAAGCTGTGTGATAAAATAAATAAATAAAATATCGTTTTTCTCACTTTATAAAATGTACAGAAAAAAATGAATAAACACGATATACTCCGACCTATCTTATATATTCCGTAATGTGTATATATATATATATATATATATATATATATATATATATATATATATATATATATATATAGTAACGTTATAAATACGTTAGTAAAGATGAATTATTTAAATCACCTAAATACTTCGGGCAGAGAATAAAATTTTGAATAATGGCAACACTCTCGCACTTGCGCGGTAGGTTGTCGCGTCAGGCCCGCGCGCGCCGCGGAAAGATTCATTCGCATAAAAACAAGCCTGGTTCTTAATCGGTCACAAGGATGGCGCTGCCGGCCATAGAACTAGTTAATTTAGGCTCGTATAAATTAATAAATCTAAATCTTAATAAATTTTTCTCTTGGGTGCGGGAAGAAGAACTCCAGAACATCCATGCGGATGGGTGTCTGATAGGGGTAGCGGATGACCCGGACCTATAAGCATTCTAAATCAGTACGCGGCGACAAGGAATTATAAGTAATGAGTTCAAAATTTGGAGGAAGCGCGTCCCAAACCCAAGGTCATGTATTATTGTTGTTTCATTTCTTTTTGTATCTGCGCTGGATTGTGAACCTACCGTGAGATCGGTTCCACATCTTCAACTTCGAACATTCTGCGCATTTGTAATGAGCGCTATGTTCCTTAACCACTGTGATTAATATAGTAACTTCTGTAAATAATATAGATTAGATTCCTGTCCATTCGAATTACACAAGTTGTTATAAATTTATCACAAGTGAAAAGAAAAGTCGTAAGCAAGGTGAGTTCTGAGATCCGTACCCACATTTCATATTTTTTCCACTGATCTGGTGGGTGGAGGATAGACCGTAAGTCTAAACCTCAACATTGCCGCATTCAACTCGGGGCACGGTCTGTACTTCAACAATATATGAAACTGGTGTCTCGTCTAGATTAGGTTAGGTGAGTGTAAACTCAACTGTGGGAGATTTATGTCCCTCACGCACAAGTACGGTTTTACCGTAACTTTTGAGGCAAAGCCTTGACAATGGCACGTGTTACCGTGCTGAAACGACGACCTAAGAAACAATGAAACCATTTACAAATAACGCGATCGAACCTAAGGGATAATACACCAGTTACATATGCTAGTGATCGAAAAAACCTCAAATAAACATGTACATACACACACACACACACACACATATATATATATATATATACATACACACACACACATATATATACATACACACACACACATATATATATATATATAAATGTGTGTGTGTGTGTGTGTGTGTCCTGTATATATTACGATGTATATACAGGAAGACAAATTATTGCAATGTAGAAGTGGGCCTTGCGTCGTATTTGATTATATTGTTTGTTTGATCTCAATTATTTAACGATCCAATATCCGAAACAATAACGTCAAACCAGTACCCGTTTCTTGAATCAATCATTCGCTCCATATGGATTATTTAGTAGGAAATCAAACTGTATAATCAAATCACTTGAAATGTGACTTTCCTTCAAATGTGACAACAAATTTATTCCATCTCAGTCGTAAGATTCGTGTTCTGATTAAACAAATCCGGTAATCCAGTTGATTGTCATATTTCATGAATCTCAAATATGGTTGTCCTGACCTTCGTGGAGGTCTGCACAAAAAATTGTTTATAGATTAATTAAGACTTGAAGATATCGATATTGATATGAAAATATTTGCTTGTTATACGAATTCAATTACCCGCATGAGTTTGCATTATAAAAATAATTTCTGATTTATAAATTACGCTCAGTTTTTAATATGCTTAATGTATAATATTATTATATGAAGATACGCGTAAAAAATCGATATGAAAGAATCTTGTAAAATACATTGGACGCATTTTGTAGTATATGCGCGAGGAAAAGATTACGTATGTGTAATATATTAACTCGTCTTACTTATTAGACTTGATGACTTAATCACGATATTTCGATATGAGATGAGCAATTTTCGTCCGATATTCAAAGGTTATAAATTTAAATCATTTAATAATGAAGAGAATAATTTTTTCAGCATATTCAAGTGTAATGAGGTAAATTAAATTATATTATTCCAGAAAAAAATGTTTGTATTAATATAAACTAACACATATGTTTGCAGATCTGTCAATTTGATTGTGAGCGTAGACAAGGTGACAAGGCATTGCAGGTGTTTTTTTTTAGTAAATAAATTACAAACAGACGACCCTTACAAACAGTTGTAATAAGAAATAATTTATATACGTATGAATCTTGTATTTCCATTTTTATTGAAGGTTATGTTAAATTTTCTCGCCACATTGTTATAAGCCGATGTTAAATTAATAAAAAAGTAAACTGATAGCTACCTATATTTTCAGCTTAAAGTAGCTCACTAACACGAGTTTAAATAATGAATTTAATTAATTGAAAAGCGGATTGTGAAAAGGTTAGCACAAGAATTTGTACACATATCGAAGTAAATAATCCAACCTTATGGGCCTTTATAAGGTCAAGGCCGGGAAGCTATTTAATTAATCGTAATCCTCATTAAACCCTTAACACTATTTATTTCATAGTACAAAACACTTGTTCAGGATACAGAATGATTTTCTAATTAAATACAATGTTCACGATTCAAACAATGAGTAAGAAAGAGATGTACATAATAAAATATTTTTTTATAGATTTTTTAAAAAAATACTTTATATTAATACGGCAACACAAATATATAGTGTCGATGAAAAAATATTGAAAAAATAACTAACTTATCATCACGCCGTTTCCCCGTCTTCTGTCCTGACACACAATTCTCGCCTCATCCACATTCATACATCTTCTCGTTCAAGCTCGCCGGTTATTGTGGTTTTTAACAGAACCATCTTCCAGTATCTGGTTTACATGGTCATACCAAGTCTTCCGCGGACATACCCTATTTCTGGTACCATCAACACTTGCGTCATATATCTTTCTTACCATTCTCTCCTTATTCATCCGTTCCATTTGACCAAACCACCTAAGTAATTCTTTTTTAATCTTAATTATATTCTTTCTTTATTTTTTCATTCTTCACTCTGTCATAAATAGAGCTGCCACATACACGACTGAGTAATCTTATTTCCACTGGATTTAGTGTACTTTCGTTTCTTTTCTACCAGCTCTAGGCCTCACTTCCATACATTAGTGTCGGTACCAGGACTCCATTGTGTACCGCTAGTCTTTTATTTCAAAAAAACTTTAGGAATTATAACGCCGTGTCTTTCTTTGTCATGCTTCACGAATATATCGATTTTCTTCCTTACTATTGTTGGGTTGCCGTTCTTGAAAACAAGTTTAACGTTATTTATCTTATATTATATTCGCTTAATGTGTTGTATTATTTCCTACAGCTTTGTTTTTATCTACCAGCGCCACGATAGCCTGATTTCGAAGTTCAGGGTTTACAGGTAGGCACTACATATGAAAAATCCATTGTGTTTTGACCGTTCAACTGACATTTATACACCGGAGTTGAATTAACACCTCTCAGCTTTATATATCTGCACCTGTTATTATTAATGATTTTAATGCATTATTATCACCTGTTCGAATGGCGAAATATCAACAATTCATGTATTTAAATTATTTCCTGGTTTATAAATAAGAAAATGTAAAATTGAGTTAATTTATTTTTTTCATTTTAATTTTCAAAAATGTAATTATTGAACTTAGTCGTAAAAAATAATAGTCAAATCATTTTAATACGACGATATTTAGACGTTACACTGAATGTCTACGCATTAAATATACAATGGATACTCAATATTCATCCATGTTGATATTCGTCTTGTTTGATATTCGTTTTGTTTGATATTCATCTTGTTTAATATTCGTCCTGTTTTTTCGTCGAAATTTTTGTTTGATATTCGCCCGAAAGTTTGATATTCGTCCCACTTGCTGCATGATACAGTCAGTCTCGGGCGGTGATTTAAAGTGCGGGCAACCCTTGTCAAACAACAGCCTAACCTCTATAAAATAAAAAATCTCAACAAGCATTGCTTTTTTCATCCAAAAGGTAAATTTCTGGTAAAAATTTTATTTACGTATTTATGTAGACATACAGTATATTTACGGTATCACAACGAGTAAATCTCTGCTATAACAATAAAGTATTCATAAATATATAGTGGTTAATATGTAATTAAAATAAATTTTGCGATGATTTCTGAAGGAAATTTTTTTGTTAAAGAATAGATGGACAAAATTCGGGGCTGGGAACGAATTAAACCATTTTTAGTTAATTCATTTGATATTCGACTTTTTTGATATTCATCCTTTTCTCGGGAACGGATTAAAGATAAATATTGAGGGTCCATAATTGATTATCTAAGAAACTTTTTGTTTGTAGAGTTTGGACTCTGATGTAGGAAAACAAGGCGCAGGCTTAAAAAATAAAGTATTGCGCAAGACTTACAGCCCAATAATACGTGGTAACCTAACCAGAAAATAGAGGACATTAAATAGGAGATTTATGAAAATTTTACTTCAGGAATGGTGTGAAGCTGTGGGACATGTAGCGTAAGTAGATGCGTTCTTGCACAGAACACTCTTACATACGTCAGTAGGATCAGGAAGTAGATTGTGTGAATAATGTCAAGACCTATCTGCAAGAGATAGGTGAGTACCTAGAAGATTAAAATATAACGGTGATGTCAAGGGGTGGCAATCGCTCTCAATAGTGACTGCAACTTACCGCGGACTTACAGTCTTATGAGGCCCTTAAAGATGAATAAGCTTTTTCGCAACTCGAGTATCGAGTATAATATCTCTACTTTTTACTATGCGTACGTAAAATTATATTAAGATGTAACAGTCAGTATGTTTTGATCATTCTGCTTTCCGAATAAATAATAGATAACGAATAACAGTAGTTCCGCGCTCAAATCTGTACTGTTCCTTATGTAAGTTCCGAGAAAAAAGTTTCATCTGTGTATACACACACCCATTTATAAACTTTTTATCAGTACGTACCGTACAAAAAGAATAAAACAAAAAATAAATAGTAGAAAGGTTTTTAAAAATCAGAAATTTAATGAATATTTTATTATATTTACGCATTCACCATCCCATTCTACAACCCCTAAAAATTTTTTATCTGAACATAAATGTTTTTAATATACAAATAAATATGTTTAAAATGTTAGCAAAACTACGTTAATAAAATGGATTAATTTATTTATTTCTGGCGTCTCCTATTAGGTTTTACTAAATGGTATTTGAGATTCAACGTAATATAAAGTTAAAAATGGAATGCATAAATTGGAAATATTACAAAATATCAGTTCAAAATTTGTTAAAAATACATTCGATTGCTATAGCGAAAATGGAGAACGTGCTTCCCCGGATAGAAAGAGGTCCAAGTTCGAACCTCGGTAGCAACAACATTTTTTTTTCCGTATATCCTTCTAGTTGATTTATTTAATTTGTCTTAACATAATATATCATTTTTGTAAACATAAGTTATATTAGTAATGAGATAACTTGATTGTGACTGGTATTCTATTGTAACGATAATTGGTAATTGCGAGTGCAATGTTAGGGGTTTAGTTTCCAGTGTGCCATTGATTGCTCGCTGAATTACGAATAATTATGGTTACCAATCATCATTACAATCGAACACTAATCACACAATCACAATAATTGTTATATATCCTTAATTTGTGCTGATGAAGATAGTTCATTTTCCCGACGGAATAATGCAGTACAAGTCAATATATGTTATCTGTTCAATGATTCAGAGGCGAAAGATCGTGGCGCGATACATTTATCTCTTTCACGCGCGTCATCTTGCCAACATTGCGCGTGTCTCGTATTCGTCCCATAGATACATCACACCGTCCCCCTCCTTAACTGCACTCCCCTTTCACGCTTCTCGCAGCTACTTTACAATTCCCTCCCTGGAGACAACGGCTATAACTTTCATGACGCCAGGAGCATGAGATAATTCTTCACCCACGGTAGGTACCCGACCATTGCCAACCTTGCAATGATACATAGATACATCACAGTAATAGTCACAGTATATCCCACCACTAACACGGGTATGCAGCTACGTACACGCGTATCTTCTCGCAAGTTCGGTCAAGAACAGTATATAAAATAATAAAATTAAAACAAACCATCCACAGTGCGTATGCCCCGAATAATTGAAAATACATACCTTTAACATTTGGTATTGTCATCGTGTTATTAATGTATGTACAAAAGGCAGCTACTAAATGCAGTGATATTTTCCTCGCACGGTACCTCCTTTGTCTCTCCTTGGAAGTGTAATATTCCAATTTCGATCCATTTAATACACATTAACGTCACTTTCCACGGCGCGTTATAAGATAAGTGAGACCAATTTTGACAAAAATACATTAACATACTTAACGCTATCTGATCGCAAGGTTTACGGTTTACGTGCTGTTTCTTATTTCGTTCTGCTACTTCAACAAGATTAAGAATATTATTGCATATTGGGAAAAAAATTGATTTTGTATTTAAGAGATCTAAACAAAATATTATTTCATGCTTTTCAAAAATATATAATACATAAATAAGTAGGTACACTAAATTAATTAATATAAAATATTATTTTATATATAATTCTGTACGTGATTCAATTCGCATATTATACATGTATGTGTTCAAGAATTATGTCAACCTCTACAATATACGAAATTTTTTGCTTATTTAAAAAAATTGTGCCAGCCGCGACAAATAAGGGTGCATGTACACAGATGAGACTTTGTTTTCAAATCTCAGAGATTTGGCGGTAAATATCGATTTGCATCGTCATCATACTTTACGAATGAATAGCGTTCAATTACTATACTTTATGTGAGTTATCTCAACCGTGTACACGCATTCTAGAATTGTGAAGACAAAATAAAAAAATAAAAATTTACGAGATGAGAATATATAGCAGTTGGGCGTACCAATCATTCTATTATATTCTAGAAAAACAAACTAACCACCCTAAGCCTACAACGAATCATTGAACTGTGGTCCCATTGTCCACCAAAGTAACAGCACAAATATTGCAATTTGATAATGTCGGAAGGTAGAGCGGTCAAAGAGCGTGTTAAGTGGAGAAAGCTGGTGTACATGTTTCTGTGGCGAGGGGGTCACTGAATTTAAATATGTAATATAAACCTAGATTCATCGTACTCGTATCGAGCCTTTATCGTGCTTGTTTCATGTCATGGTGTAAAAGAAAATTGCCCACATATTTTAATGATGGCATTAAGGGGAGATATCTGCGCGTGCTCATATAAATAAAACCACTTTTGATTATAATTTTAAATGTATGTTATTGCACAACAAATTATCTGCACTTGATAATATATACCAGTTTAAATAGATTTTCTATTAAATATAGACACAAAAAGGATATTATTTACCAAGAAGTCTTCGAAGAAGAAGTTATCATTTTCTTACAACATTATAAATGAGAAAATGTAGGCAATAATAAAAGATTAAGATATTTAATAAATAAATTTGCAGAGAGGTACATTAAAATTTGTATAATTATAGAGATATTTGCGAAGGCACTTTAACTGGCGTATTGACTGGTATTATATATATCGCGCCCTGAAAATAAACAACAAGGTATCAATTGACATTTTGGTAAAAATTCAAATTGCATCAAAATTCTGACATTAATTTTCTCTTTTAAATTGTGGCACAAATATATAAAATTTCCTAATAAGAAGTTCAAGAGATAACATGAAAAAGCACTTGTAATATTTTTTAGAATAATAATTGTTGATTAGGATACAAATAAAATAAAGAATTTTATTATACAGGATGCAACACACTTAGTCCACTATATTTTATGGGTGTATAATATACCTGATTAAATTACAAGTCGAAAATATTCAATATGTGTATAATCTCAAGTAATGCGATTAATTAAAATATTTAATTGATTATAAATTATATCTTGTATAATTATATCTTGTATAATTATATATTGTACAAAAGTTTATCGAATTTAGAGCAGCCGGACTATTTTATGTTACATAATTTAGGATCAGAAGCAAAGATGTATAATAGATTAATAATGGGTAAATTTTGCAAATATTTATTTTGGAGTACGTAGACTTAAAGCTTAACACGATTTTGTAAAAATTTCAAACAATAATATTTTCTACAAATTAAATGTATCAATTACAAAGATATACAGATAAAATCAATTTACCGAAAAAATATTTTTGTTTCTACCGGGATTTGAACCTGGAATCCTATTCGGGAAAATGCATTAACCGATTACACTACACCAGTGTAATAATTCAATATTAAATTAATCATTAAGGAGAAAATATTCTATTGTGAAGTTGTAATTATTCGCAACATAGGTCTGTGATGTTTTAAATACTAATTATTTGTATGTAAGCCGTATTATTTATTATAAACCAAATCTTTGTTTTCACCACAAATTTTGAAGTTAGCATGGCGTGTAAGGATACCAGTATTTATTTGGAACAATGTATGTATTCCAATGTCCTCAGTGATTTTAGAAATAGTGAATTCTAAATTAGCAGTCCATAATATGTTCATTATTGTAATTCTCTCTTATTTAAAAGGAAGGATTAACGTTATACCTGAACAATTTCAGGTTATGCCGTAATTCAAACGCCTACGGACATACAATTTATTTTACAACGGCTGACTATACTTTTTAGATTTGCTCACAGACCAGTAAATAAATAGACATGAAATAAAATGTATATATAGGATTGTGGTTTGGAACATTAGTTACGGGACGAGGAGCATTCTACACACATTTTAGGTCAAAATATAAATACGATAGTTTATGACACATTTATGTAACAGTAAAAGTATTTACTCTTCGAAAATTTAATCTTTGTGTAAACAAGATGTATTTTTTATATTAATGCATATTATATTGTCAGCGTTTAAATTTTCGTTCCAATCGAGTCACACATTTAAAAAAAATCGCGGAGCTATTTGATTGCGTAAGTGGTACCAAAATTATCACGTGGGTGACACCAAAATTGAAAATATTAAAACAAAGAATTTGCGTTAGTTCATGTCTATATATTCGGTAGTCTGTGGATCTGCTTCATATTTTAGGTAGTTACAAGAGTGACCTCACTATCTGATATCATACCTCAATATCGACTCTATCAAAGAAAAATACTTGTACGTACTTCGCACTTATAAATATATCGAATTTTAAATATGAATTAATTATATTAATTAGAAAGATATACAAATAAAATCAATTTTATCGAAAAATATTGTTATTGCGCCACCGGGATTCGAACCTGGATCTCTTTCCAAACTGGAGAAGGTGCATTATCCAACTATGCTACATCGATGATATTTTAGGGACAAATTTTTCGAATCTATGTGTCATCTTTTTGATATTAATACATTTAATCGTTCCATTATTTGAAAGACCCATCTACCTTATTTTTACGGAATCTCAAATACCTTAATATATTTCATTCATATTTAAAATATCACAGACCAATGTTCTGAATAATTACAACTTCACAATAAGAATGTGTTCTCCTAATATTGAATTTTGTAAAACTTACCTACAATGACGTAAAATTGGAGCAAACCGTAAAAGTATGCAAGTTCTATTAAAAATATTTATCAATAATTAGTTAATTATTTACATGAATTTGCATATTACAAGAAATACAGATAATTGACATGGGTGACTATTTATTCTATGAGTGTAAGGTCCTAAATTATAATATAGTAAGGTTCGTTTGAAACAAATGAAACGAGATACAGGCCAATAAAGAATATCTCGGATATGAATTGGCAAGGATCAGAAATTAAGTGTATAACAATCCTAAATTTATAAAGAAAATCAAAGCCAGTGACGAATATAAAAACAAATTTATAAAATATATTTTTCACTGCTTCAGTTATTATTGTTTATATATGTGTATATGTGTTTATACATGTATATATGTGTTTATATTGTTTGAATGTCTATGTTTTATTACAATACTTGAGTTATCCACCAGTAACTACAAAGGACTTCTCACAATAAACCGTACGAATTTCGAATTCGAGATATAAAAATAATTTATAGTATACTAAAGCTGTATTTATAACTTAAATCTTTCTCACTTTACGAGCTTAGCTTAGCGGGCTGACGGCATTCTCTCAGTGGGGAGTCTTCAGATTCTGATTCATCTTTTTGATCCATTTCAAACGGATCAAAATCAGGTTTTGATTTGTAGACAGCTCTAAGATGTTCTTAATAGTTATTGCTTATAAATTAGCAAATAACGCATAACATTTTAATCCGTTACATCATATATATCTTCACGGTGATTTACGTTGTTCTTTCGATACGGAGCTTCGGACTTGTAAATCTTTTTTTTCCGATACGAAAATTATATGTTATTTGTTTGAAAAGGTCACAATCACGGGTATTTAACATGATTAAGATATATAGATACTGATATTATCAATTTGTAAATAAACGTTAAGTAGATTTTTACATATTAAGTAGATATGAGTTGTCTCTAGAAAATTCTTCATGTACGAGTAATCAATCCATTTAAATCGCGTTAATTTGTAGTTGGTTAAGATATTTTTTATAATACAAGGTGTAGGAATTAATATTGAATGTTATTTTACTGCATTCCTTCTTCTCGAACTATGCAAAAGGGTTTTGTTAAGTGAAACTAAAAAATAATTGGCAATGGATTAGACAGAAATCAACGCGCAAATTAAACTATTATAAATCATATTTTCAGTATATACCTACTACTCTCAAGGAGACATATTTTAAAATAAAGCACTTAGAATCGACAGCTGAACTTGTTCGTCGAGTTTATTGAATAAAACGAGAAATATTGAGATCGTTTATAATATTCAAATGTACCTTAAAGGTTACGCAAACTGGTATACTTACTATCGATATTTAATCAATAATATTCTTTATTACCTATAAAGATTTCGTGAACGGTATTTATGTACAATATTCAATTAAATAAATCTGCAGACAACCAATGAATATTTTATAAATGGATAATACTCTGAAATAAATAAATAAAGGATTGACTAATGACCTATATACATATCTATATAAATTCCTGTCTACCAGTCAGTCCGTTAGTGTGGTATATCAACATAAAACAAACGATGCTGACAACTCTATCGCATCAAACAAATTAAATTATTTTACTTTGGTATTTTCGTTGATATTTAAAATAAATTAAAGCTTAAATTTATAAATTTTCCCTTACTATCGATCAGTTATTTTTAATTATGTAATATAGAATATAGAGTTTCAAAAAAAAAAAAAAATATTTTCTGAGGATTACATTTAAAAGCTGAATTTATTATTACTTATCAAATTGCTTACTATTTTACACCTCGAATAGTAATTTGATTAGAAAGTAATTGATATATTACCTACCCACTGTTTCGAATATAGCGAAAATATAAATATAAATATAAATGTCTAATTAAAATTGATTTATTTAATATGTCTTTTAAATAAGGGCAGATTAAAATGTCAGTTATTTGCATGAAAAACTGAGCTGGTGATATCACCGACCATAACAAACGGAAAGAATCTTGTTTCTGCGGTAGATATGTAGGTACGTCACATAAATATATCTACATATTTCTTTAATGGTTTCCTTTAACTTGCTTTCTTAATTATTTCTTAGACCTTAGGATATTCTAATAAATATTCGCAACATCACAATAAAATATCAGGGGCGTGCATTGCATACAAGTAAAAAAGCTGTGCATAACTAAAAATTCTGGGAAATAAAAATAAATTAAATAATCTTTGTATTATGAAAAAAACATATAAAATTGCAACCGTTATTACTCGGATTAGCGTAACCTTGTATATGAAGTAACCCACGTCATTTGTAACCATTTGTAACAACTTCATGAGCATTCTGCTCAGCGATTTGCTAATACTTATATTTTTAATGAACCTAACTTGTTTTTTCAATCCTTGGAATAATTGTACTGAACTAAATATTTTTTAACTGAATCTATGTCGGCATCTTGACGTCTGTGGGTTTTCTGCATTTTAAAAATAATTTGTGCTGCCGTTTTCGAAAGGGATTAGTCCTTACTAAAAACTGCGTAGAATAACATTTCTACGTATTTGTTTTACTTGATAAACTAAATGTTTTATGTTTTTAGTGTATTCCAACGTATGATTCGATATTTCGAGGTTTCCGTAGATAAAATTTACAAATTATTAATTAGGTAAATCTGTCAAGCGAGAGAATTTGCATTTTTCAGGATATTATTAAGTTATATTATCACCAATATACAAAATAAAATTATTTCTGTTATGAGTTTCGGCTATGCTGATTTGTAAAGCTAGTTAATTAAATAAATATTTTTATTTAAACACTGTTAATAAAACATTTTAAATCGGTTGTCGGAAGGAGAAATCGTAGAAAATATTTTAAGCGAAATCGAAATCAGAATACGGTACCGAGCAATAAAAGATCTTGCCTATTTTAAAGTAATAAATTAACAAATATAATCTATTTCGAATTTTTTTTTAAAATCTAACTTTTTTTTTGATACGTAGTATACCTACTTAGTTAGCATCGTCGGTAACAGTTTAACCTAAGTTTACGCCACTGGTAAGAACCTACCTGCCAGCTAATGTTTGTAAAAAATGTAAGTATGTATTTTATTTCAATTTAATAGATATACTTAACCAGACTAATATGTGGACATAGTGTGTCGGTCTTTATCTTTATATCTTTATTTATCAATAATAAAACTAAGCTCGAGAATCGTCGACACGTAAAAAAATAACGTCCACCTTCTTGATTTATTTTGCTATGAAAATATCTATATTCAGTGATCACACAAACCAGTCATCATTTTCTTTCGAAGCGAATAAAGTAACTCAGAAAGGCAGACAAACGGTTTTACGATCAGTGATCACACAGTCAAATTGATTTTTTATTTTTTGTATTACACCCGTAGCATGGTGAAATCTTACTTAGAAATAAATAATATTCTTGAAGCAACGATGAAAATATCGTATGCCATATTAAACCATTCCCGGTAAGACTCGTTGAGGATTATTTTCCTTCGTCATTATATTTAATGGCGGCGGTAGGAGTCTCATTTCTGCTGAAAATAAATATAAAAGGGTTGAGATATAGTGGTGGCGCCTTACCGGCTTACCGCCCCGTCGAGGTGTTAAATAATTATTAAATTGTTTTATTCGGAAAATAAATATTTATTGCGAACTTCGGCCGCGAGGGTCGTAAATAAATATGATTGTAAATTCCAACGAGTCTTAGACGCATAAAAATCAAAAGGTTCACGATCCATCAAAATTGTCCTTGATACCTGAAAGATACGGATACTTAAGTAGACAAAGAAAATAGATCTCGGGCACACTCGGAAATTGTAAGCAGATCAAAGACTCGCTCGTCCGGTAAGATATACGCACGCATATACCGACAAAAGGGATACATTCATGTGTACAGTAAACAAGTCGACCACAGATTTATCTTAAATTTATTAAAGATTTCATCCTGTTTGCGGTTTCCAAGTGCGCATTGATAATTTCAGTGAGATCTATCAAGATCACGATTGTTCTCTCGAGAAACAAAGAAATTCTTCGATCAGAATGCAATTTATTACGATGCACGCCGTTCTGTTTTTATATCTTTAAATTTATTATCTCACCATTTAGCTTTTGTATTTATTCGTTCTGCAGTTTAATGGCATACGATTATAACATTTCTTTGTGCTCTGAAACGAAGCGTTCATTTTTTTCTTGTAACTTTTGGTACTAGTTTTAAAACAAGTAATTTATTTCCTGCATAGTTTTCAAAACTAGGAGATAATACTTATTTTTTATTAAGGTGACCACATTCTTAACATGAAGTTGTAATTATTCAGAACAGACGGTCTGTGATATTTTAAATACTAATTAAATGTATTAATTAGAAAGATGTACATATAAAATCAATTTTATCGAAAAATATTGTTGTCGTTACCGGGATTAGAAATCTGGGGAAGATGCATTAACCAACTATGCTACAGCAGACAGTACTTTTGACGGCAAATTTCCGAACGTTTTGTGGAAAACTTAATTTAAGTTTTCGTATATTCAGACATTTACGCATTTTTAAAGTTTTCCAATAAATATTTGCTGCATTGAAATAACACTCGAAAAAGAATACGTAATTTTCATAATTTATTGGGAATACGGCGATGGTATTTGAAAGAAAATACATGAAGTAGGTACTATGAACATACTTTACCTACCTAGTTGTATTTAATACAATACAATTAACAATGAGGTTGTTTAAACAATATTAAACAATGTGTCAAACAATTTAATAAAATATACGGGTGAGTGCTCAGAGCGCGAATGCCCAGCGCGTGTGTCGGGCGTGACTGATTACTTTCTTATTGTCGTATTGAAGCTTTTAAATGTTCCAAAATATAAAAAATATTGATATACTGATACTCTATATCTGATATATTAATAATTAGCAAGCGTTGGCGTTATTTTAATTACGATAACATGTTTTTTTACAACTATTTAGTTCGATTTTATGAATCATAACTTATATATTTTTTTAAATAGATACTCGTATAGTAAGTATTACTATAATAGTAGTAATATTATTGTGTATTCAGAATTGATTTATAGAATACTTCATTCGCGAGTGTTCTCATAACAGCTGAAAGAAGTTATTATATAGGTGTATTATTAAGTTTTGTCAAGAAAAAAGCACGTGGACTAAAAAAATGACCTTTTGTCACATTTGACTAAACCTTCAAAACCACTTCATCAGGTAGTAAGTCGTCCGTACTGCCGCAACGCGTTAGATGTATCTCGGTCCCAGATCTCGAGAACGATATAGTGGAGGTTTCCTCCCATTTGTCGACTTTACTGCTCGGGGACGCGCGACCTATGTCCGTGCCGGCTGCGAGACTATTACTCGTGCTTTGTCTATCGCGTCATCAGATACACTGTAATAAATAGCCGGCAGAGCGAAGAAAACAGAAATCATTTGCCTACGGAAGAGAGAAGACAGAAACGATAAGAAACACAAGAAGAAGGTTGTCCAAACAAGACGCGATCGAGAAATAAAATAATTGTAAATTCACAAGTATGATATATTGTGAAAACACATTTAGTGCTGTGTATTTAACAAAAATATATGACTATACATTAATTTTTCCTACTTCAGTACGAAAATAAAACATAAAATGTTTTTATTAATGTAACTAATAGTTAATTTGAATTTATCTATTTGAATCAGAATTTGCTAATCATTTGATAGAAAATAGTCATGGTTTTGATAAAAAATTGGGATTGTCAATTTTGCATATAAACGGTGTAGGTCACAAATTAAATAATTTGGAATCGTTGGAGATAAATAAAGCATGTAAAAGTAATAAGGAAATTCTAAACAGCCAACTAAATTTAACTACGAGTCCTATTCTAAAATTTTTTCCTAAAAATTATTCGACTAAATTTGTATTGAGCAGCAATTTGAGTTAGGTACTAAATTTACTTTTTAAATAATTGTTGTTTTTTTTTTTTTTAAAAAAAATTTTAAAAATAGATTCTGGATAAATAGAAAAACAATGCTATATTTTTAGTTAGTTTTGACATATCCTGAAGAAGGAAAAGGTGTTTTCCGAAACCGGTAGATGTTTTTTAAACTCAATTGTGGTTATTAAACTAAGATAATAAATAAAAAATATAACTAATAGTTAATTAATAACCACTTATGTACAAATAATAATGCGTCTTATTCTGTTTCGAATTTGTGAACGGCTTTACAAAAATTAATTAAAAGCAGTGTTTTATTTTTGTAAATAACAGGAACAGTGATGTCACGAACCTTCCAATACAAATATATTTGAAGGTGATTTAAAAAAATAATTGGATTTTGATCGATTATTTGAATAAAACTTAACTTGTTTATAACTCTACTTAAATTATTCACGTCCTGAAAAAGTCCTTGACTTCTTGGCCAGTATCATCTGTCTCCGGAGGATTTAGAGTTTCCTTTTGTAGGCGAGTCGTCATCATTACGGTTTGACAGACTTTGATATGGATGTTGAAAACCAGCCAGTAATTATGGAGAGTCTTTTAAATACTTAACTGGTTTAAACTAATGACAAAGATAAATCTGTAATTTAAAAAAAAATCTTATAATAAATTTATATACATAACATTTCTTCATTGGTGCTTATCTCACACGATAAAAACTAGTATAGAATATCATACACATTTGCCGCTAGCTCTATGCAGTCTATTATTATCCCGGGCGGTTGAGACTGGAGCGCGAGACGCATTATTTTAAGATTTATAAAAATCAAATGCAGTACTTTTTCTTGTCACACTGGACTAGAATAACTCATTTTTTTAAAAATGATCTAATAATACATTTCTTTAATTTAATTTGAGTTGAAAATCTAAATTCAGAATCAGAAAATTTTTATTATAAAAAAAAATTGTCAATACGTACATATGTTACTTTTTACATACACCATATTAGTTTTATTTTTTTATGCTATATTAGTAATAAATATATTTTTTTTATCAATTTCATATTAATCGACCTAATAAATAAAATAATTGGGATAAAATTACAGTTTAGGCACGAAGTTAAGAATACATGTATTTAACCACGTATTCTTCAATTTCGGACGATAATTTCAAGATGCGAGATTAATCCATTCATGGTCAAGAATTATGAACAACTATATTGCTACTAACAACATGACTAACGTATGTTAGTAGGAAAATATATGCAAGTGAACGTAAGTAAAAATTCAAAACATCAAGTTAATTAATTGAGCATGTTCGTTCTTGTTTCATGCCGAGTGGTCTTACGTATATATGATGTGTTTGAATTCAGTTGTAATTTTTTTTACGAATAAAACTACAGTGTAATTATATTATTAAATTACTTTTGACATTATTAAAATTAAATTGTAAAATTACCAAATGTATATATATATATATATATATATATATATATATATATATTTACAAAATTTTATTTTCATTATGCTCATTTTTCAGACAGATATGATAACATTATTTTTAAACGCAAATAAATAACCTTGACAAGCTTTGTGATTGCTAAAGTCAGTAAGGTAAATTTGTTTCGCGCGCTGTTGAGAGGCACTTTTAAGATAAATATAAAACATTAAAATTAGAGATGTACGTTTAATAAATAAAGATTTTCAAATAACACATATTTAGAAATAATGTAACATAGGTATATTTAATTTAAACATATTTCAAGTAACCAAAAAAACTATTTTAAATGACATGGTAAATATCCTTGCCAAAGAAGAAAAAATTCAAAATGGGGAAAATTAAAAAAAAATCAAAATCGTTGATATTGATCTTAGAGAAAAAAGTAAAAACAAATATTCACACAGACACAAAATCTACCTGATGGACTATTTGTAAGAATATTATTGTGATATTCTGTTATGTATATTCTTATGTGTTCATATCACTATCTTCTTTTAATAAATATGTAAATAGGTAGGCAGGTATTTCTATATAATTTGTGATTTTTGAGAGTAGCGTTACGATTTATTGTTTATAATTGATCTTCTCGTTCCAGTTTATTATGTTCGAGGAACTACATACAACTGGTAAGGAATCTATCTATAGCTGGTTAACACCCCACCCACGATATTCCGCTGTTACACTGGTGTCAACCTGAAAAGGTAATGTAATTACTTTAATAGTGATGTATGTATTGATCTTGTTTTGCAGTATTTATCTAAAAAAAAAAAGGGATAACAATTTAACGTCAGCAATGCGAGAATTCCAGTAGTCTTGTTGCTTTCATTTTGGATTCCCCTAGCCTCCAAAATCCGTAATAATATCCTTTCCAGCGGAAATGTATATAAATCGGTTATGAACATGCGAGGTTTTCATGAAATCGTGTAGTTCATAAAATTTTATGAGTTTAGTGTTTCGTCTGCCTACTCAACAACGCGTTAAATTTTTGAATCAGTTAGTGAGCAGCTTCTTCACGTGCCATTAACAACAAAATGTCTGGTTAAACAATAATGAGATTACTGCGGATACTGTATTGAATGATTGCTCGATACTTGTAATTAAATCATTTTTAGTACTGAAAACAACGCTATTAAAATGTATTTTTTAGTCATTTTATAATATACAAAACGAATGAAAAAATTAATATGGAGATTAACACGTAGATCCATATTAAAATTATTATAAACTTTGTTAAGTGTTAATAGTTAACATAATACCATATTTAAAAAAGATTATATTATAATACTTTTTTTTTAAATAGTTAATTTTAATTGATTCAAAAATGGAAATTGGGGTGTTGCAAACTATTAAGAGGCTACTTTCATTTTTCCAGTTTGAATTTCGAGATATTTTTGCACTTTGCATACCCTTTCAAGACGAGACTAATAGTTAATTCATTTACAATATCAAGTAAACATAAAAGTGCGTTATTTTTTACGTAAATATTGCTAGAGTGAAAGGTATCAATAGAAAAGGACAAGTATACAATTGTTGGTTTTCTTAAATTCCTAGGTAATAAAGCTATCAGAAAATAGGCATTTCTTCAACATTCACAATACATATGTGTTGCCATTTGAAATTATCAAGCGAAAATTAAATAATTTGTTAAAGTTCTAACCTAAGAATTTGTTATGTTTATGATAAAAACCATTGTTTGTGTCGATAAACATATGATTATAAAATACTACAATTTTGCCCCGATTTATAAAGAAAAAATTGACGTAAATTCATACTGATAAATAATATTGATAACTTTTGAAGCAGCTGTATTTGTGAAGAGAAAACTATTTATGATAATATTATATACTCGTAATAATCATACTCCGGTTGTAATAAAAAAAACTGTTTTTTTTTTAAATATTTATTTATTGTTTTAATAAATTACATATATATTTAATATTAAAATATAAATGAAAATATGACAAAAGTATTATTATTCACTGTTAAATAATTAGTTGTTCATCGAGCATATTATCGTTCTTCAGAATTTCGTTGTTTTTTATTTTACACGTATTCAAAACAAAATTTGGTCAACACAGATTACATTTTAAACAGAATTTAGAAATAAAACTTTGTTCTTTCACATATTCAATATTCATTCATGTGCACCCAAACATCGATTTGTGGGAGTAAATTTGATTAATTTGAGAAAAGAATTGGTGTATGTCGACCACTCTTTTGCCATCCAATTTACGAAGTTTACACGAGTCCACACATTCAATGCTCAGTTCGGGAACATCCTGAAAATAATTTATAATATTGTTATTCAGTATTTTTATGTACAAAATATTAAAATACGTGTTTATTCATTTATATGACTATAATAAATACATTTGTATCAATGAAACATGTCTGTCATGTATAATTCTTTTGATAAAATAATTTATCTCTAAGGATATATATTTCCAATAAAAAATAATTTATCTGCACTACATAATATATGTATATTGAACTATGTAATTTATATTGTTAAATCAAATAGATAATTGTTATAGAAATGGTAAAAATTATCAACTTACGTCGCGATTTTTTTTCAAGAAGCTTATTATAACCATTTAAAATTTTATTGGAACATTTCCTAGAGCGTGTCAATGGATACTTTTTGACCTTAGGCATCTTGAGTCACAGGAGGCAGTAATTTCAGAACAATAATGTATATAATAATATATTATTGACTTTTCATTTCATTATTAATTGATTCACGCGCATGCGCTGGCTGCCATGCACTGGCCACGAATTCGTTAGCCACCACGCACTGGCCGCGAATTCGTTAGCCATCATGCACTGACCACGCATTCGTTAGCCATGTATGAGCTGTCAGATTCTAAAACCAGGCAAATGACGAATGTTGAATGTTGAAAGTTGAAAATTATAATCTGTTTTCGTATAAAAACAGCCCAAAACCATACAATTTACAAAAATAGGCAATTGATATCAAGAATAAGTATAATATTCATTCATATTGTAGTCAAAATTTGTATTAAAATGTGTTTTATGGGCAAATTTAATTAAAAAATTTCGGAGCGCGGACATTAGGACCGCCACCGCCATATTTGAATGGCATACTGACAGTGTGAGATATAATTAATAATATCGTATTTCATAAGACGGAAAATATATTATTTAAAAAATGATTATTGTGTTTCTGATATTAAACTTAGTTTTAAATAGTAGTTGAAGCCTCAAAGCATGTGAGTAAATATAGTTTATTATTTAAAAACGTATGTTTTTACTAAAACAAAGTATTTTAAAAACGTCAAAAATTCATTAAATGTACTGCAAATTGAATGATTTATAACTCTATTCATTTTTAACATTTTGCTAATTTGGTTTCCTACAGATTTGTCTCCGTAATCTTGGCTTCAAGATTATAAGAAAATATATTTCATTTATACATACATTCAGCCCATCGACTCAATTTCGTACCATGCCTAAAATGCATCTAATGGTCGCGGTCTTTCTTATAATATTTGTATCGTATTAATTATGACAAATAATATTCAGTTTATTAGTTTTATATTAATATAAAGGTCCAATCTAAGTAATGGTTGAAAAAAAATTCAAATCTATTGAATAATTTCTGATATAAATGAATAATAAAAACCCACATTTTCGTAAAAAACGCGAAAATATGAATTATTATTGCAAGTCGCGCCTTAAGGAATAATGTCGTCAAGAACATCAAAAGATCACTTCCCAATAATAACTAACATCCAGCCTAACCTTGCTTCTCTACCTCGTTTAACTGTATATATTTAGATAAGTTAGGTCATAGGTTTTGAAGTCTTAAATGTAATTATTCAATTTAAAAAATAGTATATATATATATATATATTAAAAAGTAGGTAGATACATAATTACCAAAGATTTTTTTTTATAAACGCCTTAGTAAAAGTCTTATTATATTATTAATTAAGAATTTCAAATGTGCTTACCAACAAAATATATAGATATCTTTTACACAAAACATTGCTAATAAATTAAATATATTAGATACAGGTATTACTAGATGTAGACCTTAATGACGGATAGTTAATAGTTTTTAGAAATTAAATTTATTTAAAAATTAACGAAATAATTTTTAACGAGTAATTTTTAAACAGGTATTTAAATTAAGATTCTCGCGTAATTATTTATCAATTTCTCTTTAAATTACCCATGTTTTTTCCGTCCGTGAATTTTGATAGATAAAAATAATTCCAGTGCCAAAATATTTATTTTAGGTATCGTTCAATGATGCCCACATTTAAATTTTCAGACCGTTTCAAATTATTTATTGAAATATAGTTGTTGTATAATTTCGTCGCTATTCGACATTTTGAGCCTAACTCAAATAATTAATGATAGTTTATTTGAAATATGAAATGTACAAGTAAGTAATTTAATGGCAGTCTTAAACATTTCACACAGTTAATCAATAATCAGCAAATACAAATTGACACTAATAAAATTAGGATATACCATAAACATGAAAATTTCTTCATATGTGTTCTTTAAAATTGTGTATAAACGTTAAACTTTTAAATTGTAAGGATGATAATGGAATAATGTCTTGATCGGTAAGGGTACTCATGTGTAGTGATAATTAATTATATCTTCGATATTATAAAACAACAATAATATTTCAGCGCGTCATTTTTCCGATAATTTTGTATCACATTTAAAATATAAAAACCAACCGTTTTCATCATAAAATCGAGTAAAGCCTAATCTACATTATAAAATTGTATTATTGTTGTACAGTAATGGCTTTATAAAATAGATGCCCGATAATAACATCAGATGGTCCTGCAATCCACTAACTTACTTCGTACCAAATGATGAACTAATCCAGTGAAATACGTGCAAGATTTTAAAAATTAAATTAATCATTGTTTGAATATTTCCAATTCTCTGAAACGCACCAAAAAACTAGACATCCTCTTTGTCGCAATTACCCCCCCCCCTCCCCCCCCGCTCATGGTAAGTTTGCGCACGTCGACGCGAATTTAAAACATTTCATACCGTAATAAGATCAGTGCAAGATGCAATTCGTTAAATGATGACTTCCGCGCCGAGAGAGGATAAATAAATTCCCGGCCATGTCATCTTCGCGAACGACGCATTCAATCAAGTTTATGGGACTTTGAAGGTCGCTGCGCGCGCACATTGCGACGGCAAAACGCGGCGAGACGCGGCGGCTTCCGTCGCTGGAATGCGAGCGAGGACGTCGCGGATATCACGTCTTTCCCGGCATCTGGTCCACGCACCAGACAATACAGCAGCCTTCGCCATTAAACGGAGCCATCACAATTTGTCAATGGCGACAGATGCAGCCTGCATAACAACTGTTTGATTGGCCCGGTCTGCAACGACGTGCACTCTGATTATGCATCACTTCGAAAACATCACAGTCACGCTTGAAAACTAGGTGTCAGAAGAAAAATCGTACTGAAATTTTTAACATAGTTGTAGTTTTTAATAATAATCATCGGGACGCGAACCCGGAAGCTTATATTGCCGGTAGAGAGCTTTACCCGATTAAATTATGATTACCATCACATCATTTTGTTAAATAGATGCAAAGAGCTAAGTAACTAAATTTGTTCTAACAGACTTCACAAATAAAATGTGATTTCATTAAATAATAATTTAATGTTTTATTAGAAGTTATTTTATAATGTTTAGAATAAATCGTCAAATATCTAACATATATATATATATATATATATACAATATATAGACATGAATAGAACGTTACAAATATAATAAAAATAGTACATTTGAAATGGCGTTAGTAAATATCGGGATATTTTATATGAGGATTGTCGGTGGACCCTAGTGAATAAGAACGTTATCGTGATCCCTTAGTTTTTCTTAATTCTAAGCTACATTGCCATCAAAGTAAAAGTGTAGACTCAGTACCTATGATGTATATACATACATAGATACAATTTAATAGTAATTTGTTATGTTATGCGATTTTGTGAATATAACCATTGAAGTAATTATGTCTGTGTTTTACTAACTCAATATTTTATTTATTGAAAACTAATTGCAAAAATCTAATTTAATCATAAAAAGCTACTCATTTTCTTTCACGCAATGTTTGGCTTACGTACGTAATTCACATAAGTACAATGGATAATTGAACTTACAATAGCAATAAATATATAGTAATGTATTAATGTTTTACTATTGAAATTAGGATTAATTTTTATTTAAATATCCTTACAATCTTATTAAGTTATAATGAAATTCATTCCTCTTCTTTCGTTCTTATTTTCTTTCTTCATTATTTATTCTCTTATTCCTCTGGTTGTCTGCATTCAGCTTTTGCTCAATATTTTGTGAATGTATTTTTATCTAGACATTTCTCTCTGACTTATTTCGTCAACACTTCCCTCTAATATTTATTCTCTTATTCCTCTGGTTGTCTGCATTCAGCTTTTGCTCAATATTTTGTGAATGTATTTTTATCTAGACATTTCTCTCTGACTTATTTCGTCAACACTTCCCTCTAATATTTATTCTCTTATTCCTCTGGTTGTCTGCATTCAGCTTTTGCTCAATATTTTGTGAATGTATTTTTATCTAGACATTTCTCTCTGACTTATTTCGTCAACACTTCCCTCAATTACATTTATGACGGTGATTTTAAGGTATGCTTTGTATCTAAAAATGTGTCCACTTTCAATCTTCATTATACATCATAAATAAAAATTCAAAGTTCAACCTTTTTTCAAGGTCAAATTTTTGATAACTTGTATTTTTACTAGTGATTTGAATTTCAATACGAAAGTTATTCAAATTTCACAACGCTGACATTGCACAGAATAGCACATTGCATCCCGCTAGTCGTCAGGTCAATGAATAAATTGCGATTTATGGGTTCGGCTAGCAATAGGTGTGGGAACACTAATTTCAACGTAAGAATCCCGCTGGGACCTTTCCACAATCATTTAAAAACCTTTATTAATTCTGCAAGAGTGACTGAATCTGGGCCAATAGAAATATGATATCTTACATTATGTTTTGATTGTACTTATTTATTTCACTTACAGCGCGGTAATACGCTATTAATGTAACAATTTGCTAGCGATTGTTATTGTAAAATGTAAGTGCCAAACGTATCTGATTACATCTGACGACAGGTTGTGCAATAACAAACACTCACAATTATGCCATCAAAATTCACTTGGTTACTTGAAACTTATGATAATTTGATAATAATAAAGGATATTTTATTTCACCTCCATTTCTTTGGTCAGAACTTTTATTAATAAATTGTAAAATTTTGCAAAATAAATGGTCAGTAGGTATATAATATATAGTGATGAGCTAAACTGTTATTGTGACTGTGATTATGTGCCATATCATTGTTACAATCAAACACAAATCTCACAATTATGGTCCCAATCACGATTAAAATAACGATTTAGCTTATCACTGGTATTATTTCTGTTTGTATTATATTTAAGAGAGTCGTTCAGATGCAATTTCTTCGGGCTATGTCAACAGCTGTTTCAGCGTCTAATGATTGCCAACCGTTGGTAGAAAATGGCACACGGAGAATAAGAAGCGACTAATACTTGGCGAGATTGATTAGTCATTGTGTACTCCGTGTGACATCACCATTAATAAATTTATCGTACAAAGTAAAAAAAATGGTGCAACTATTGTTTAATACTACATACAAAAAAGTCTATGGTGTTTAGGGTGCGTTTACATGAATGATACTTGTCACGTACATTCACCTCAAAAGTCGTGTAAATAACAGTTCAGAATTAAGCGCGAAGCTATGATTCATTATCTGATGTATTATGTACGCAATGTGGAATAATTATGCGATGACCTTTACCGACAAATCTCTGAGACGAGAGAATAAAGTCTCATCCGTATTCACGCGCTCAATGCAAAAAACTGTAACCGCACTGAATGCAAAAAAAAATGTATGTATTTTGTTTATTATTAGAAGAACACCTATATATTATATATATATGACGACAAATTTTCGAACCTATATATTATATATATATAATATATAGGTTCGAAAATTTGTCGTCAAAAATAATGTCGCTGTAGCATAGTTGGATAATGCACCTTCCCCATTTTGGAAACAGATCCAGGTTCGAATCCCGGTGGCGCAACAACAATATTTTTCAATAAAATTAGTTTTATACTTATATCTTTCTAATTAATATTTATTTTCCTGTTCTTCAGTTTCTTGTTATCTGCGTAGACTTTCTTTAAATAAATTCAAAATATACCTTTCACTGTATACTGACAACTGTCTGCTGTTAACTGTCTGTAGCAATTAGCAAATAAATTTTACGACACAATTTTTGTTGCTCCATCACTACAAATTATGATCCGCTTTAACTCGTCTCTGCTTTATAAAATCACACATTTGGACTCCATTTACATGGCTCATAATTGAATTGAAACGTTTCTCGCCGACGTACTTATGCTATTTTGCGCCATACACGCAACAGCCTGATAATTTCGATTGATGTGATAGCATTTTATATTTCGTGCCTTCGTCTCGCGTAGGGTAGGCCGGCACCGGTCGTGACTCGCGGAGATCATGACTGCCACGAACGTTAGAAAAGATTGTGCAAAAATATATTACTGGGGTTTTTGAAATCAAACTTAATTGGTTTTGACACATTGATGGTACGACCTACCGACGGAAATTGTTTACAACGTTTTAAATACAAAGAACTGGGAGGAATTCATGACTGAAGATAGCGATCTCCATGAACTCTCGCCCTCTTTTCTCGGCATCCTGCAGACTTCAGGGCTGTCACCAGAGAAGTGTCAGTCGCCTTTTCCACATGGTCTGTCCAACAGGTGGGGGATCTTCTTCTTTCTCTTCGTCCTTTGACGTGGCCTACCGCAGCAAACTTCTCTAAGCTATCTTCCCTTCTCGCAAAATGCCCTAAAAATTGAAGGATTTGTCTCAGAAACGGTTGAAAGTCTGTCTTTGATCTTCAGTTCCTGCAGAATGGAGATATTCTTGCCGTCCATGGTATACGCAACATGTGACTCCAGCACCGCATCTCATTGGCGTCTTCTCTCCTTTACCTTCAAGGTCCATCATATAACTGAGCACATAATTCTGAAATGTAATAAGATCGTTCATGATGTATTGATAAGATAATAAGAATATTCATTCGAGATTTTGATTTGCACCATTTCCGAAGATGAGCGCACACTGATAACACATTTTACTCCATTAGTAGAGTTTATGGCACAGGCGTTGCGAAAATCGGCAACCCGCAAACGCGCAAACGCCGTAGTCGATCGTTAACCATCAAACGTGATGTACGTTATGTTACCGCCCAATCGGTACTTTTGCGTTTGTTATAAATTATAAATAATAATACATTTTTATTTTATTTTGAGAACTTGTCGATTTGAGTATTTGTTTGCGGTACCATGGTGTACAATTTTTCTGTGTTTGATAATAAATAATACTTTTAATATTGAAAAATCAGAAGCCACTATAACTGCCCGCAGGGCCTGGGAACTAACAATAAGAATTTTCCTAATAAGTTAATTTTTTAACATATTTTGAGTTCTATTTATGATTTATTTCATTATAATACCTTTTTGGTGTGTAGGTATTGTTAGTGATTTTTTTTATTTAAATTCTATTTGGGTAATATAATTGAAAGGTGTTAAAGAATATATATTCTAAAGAAAAGAAAGAACAACACATTTTTTTATATACTCGTATTTGACTGTATTAACAGGCAACTTTATCAACCCGATCAATTGTACTGTGTGGAATTTAGAATTTGAGTTACTTTTGTCTGCTATAAAACTATCTCTGACCTTTAATAAAAATACTAATTTACTTCAGTTATTAAGTGAAGGGCTTTCAAACTGTAAGAAAATCATGTTCAATTATGAACAGTATTCTTAAAACGTCCATAAAGTATTTATATTATATTTATGGATAAGATGATATTATTAAACTTTAAAAAGGAAATATTTAAAAAAAAAAATTACAAATAAATAATTAGTAGTGTCGTACAAACGAAAGATTAATTTTGCCGGATGACGATAATTTAACGAAATTTCATAAGGTTTAGATGTCTCACATAATAATAACCTTTCTATATAAAGGTGTTTTTTTTAGAGGTTTGTTTTTCGAATTGGCAACACTTTTTCCACGACAGCCGACAACCGATTTGAGCTCAGTTTGGTTTGCCATTTCATCATTAATAGACTTACGTTAGAACAACGCTTGTAAATTGTGGAAATTTATTTCGAAAATCGTGGTTCAGTTCGCGAAACTTACCGTGCGCTACGTCCATTTTACGGTCGACATGATCGTCCATCCGAGCAAGTAATTCGATAACCATGAATCGTTTTTACGCCACGCATACTGATAATATGCATCCGCAGAGACGTCGTACAGTGCGCATAGAAGAAGCTGTTTCTGCAGTGGAGCGTAGTATTGAGGAGGACCCAAAAGAGTCGATTCGCCATCGTGCACAGTAATTGGAGCTGTGTCCATCCACTTTATGGTTTGGATCTTAGTTTACGAGCTTACAAGCTCCAGCTCGTGCAAGAATTGAAGTCGCTCGATCATCGTGTGTGTTGTACGTTTGATGAATGAGCCGAAAACGAGATTGCTCAAGAGGATCAAGATTCCCATTCTCAACACAAAATTTTGTTCAACTATGACTCATTTTTGGTTGAATGGCTACGTAAACAAGCAAAATTGCCGTATTTGAAGTGAAAAAAATCCACAAACCATTATTGAGACGCCGTTACATCTACAAAAAGTCACTGTATGGTGTACTTTATGGGCTAGTGAAATTATTGGTCCATATTTCTTCAAAAATGATGCCGGCTAGAACGTTACAGTCAATGGAGAGCGCTATAGATCCATGATCACTGACTTTTTCCTTCCCCAATTGAATGGCATTAATGTGAAAGAGCTGCGGTTTTGACAAGACGGCGCAACATGCCACAGAGCGCACGCCACAATCAATTTATTGAAGGAAACATTCGATGAGCGCATAATTTCGCGTAATGGATCAGTGAATTGGTCTTCAAGATCGTGTGATTTAGCACCTTTGGATTATTTTCTGTGGGAATACGTAAAGTCGCTAATCTATAAAACAACTTGGAAGCCAATATTCGTCTCGTTATCCCCAGCTGCTCCAACAAGTGGTCGATAAATAGACTTCCAGATTGCGCTTTATTCGACCCAGCCATGGCGCCCATATGTACGAAATCATATTTAACTATTTATTTATTAATTATACATAATTATATTAATTACATTGTACTACTCACTTTTTTCTCTGAAAAATTCGATTTTTTCATTTTTAACAACTCAATTTAGAGATTGAGTTACCAGAACGAGAAAAGTAATCTTTAAATTCTAAAAGGTTTGTCAAGTAAATCCTTAAATATTTTTTATTAATACGTTTACAAAAAGTGCATAATACTGCATTGATAACCGTGTACGTGACGTATGTACTGCTGTATCTTAACGACTGCAGCGAGCGATTTTGATCTTGAATTCGAGCACGTACTCGTATTGACAGTATCCGACTGAGAGACAAAATAATAATAATAAAACACTACCCTTGTTAGCAATTAAGATGTGGCGCGATGGTATTAATAGTCGGGATCGGAATGTGAACCCATTCGAAGTTTGAGTTGAGATTTACTCTGGCGTTTATGCGAGTAGGGAAAACCGGAGGCAGCTCGCGTGCAGGCGATCCGAGTCGCGCTGTGGTCGGTCGGCGCACTTATTAATAAATAACAGGTATTGCATTCTGGTACCAACGTAATGTATCTAGGTGAAGCCTAAAACTGGTAAAAGAAACATAAATATCTGACTACAGTGAAAATAGAGTCACTCAGACTTATGCACTTCTTAATTCTATACTCTGTGTACGACGTAACTCTAGCATATTATGACGGTTTGATGGCGTCGATAAGATCGCAAAAAATACGTAGCGCGAGTATTGAAGACAACAGAAAGCTTTTTTAATTTTGTCGTAATTATTAAAAACGTCGTTCTATATTTAATATAAATAAAAAACGTAAAATATTGTGTGATTCATTTTGATAATAATTAATAGTTACATTCACCAACCGATTTCGGAAAATACATTTTCCTTCTGATGATAAAAGAATGAACTAAAATCATGGGTCAAAATGTTGTTATGTTTACAAATTCATTGAAAAAATAAATATATAAAATGATTTTAAAATATATTAAGTCCTGACATAAACTGTTATCATTATTTGAAATATTTTTAGGATAGAACTAATTGTTAAATTTAGTTATTTATAAATTTAGGTTAATTTTAAAAGCTCTACTTATTTATAACAATTAATTATACATTATGTATATATATTCTACAGCATCAGGTCTACTCAGGGAGAGATCAATTAATGGAAAGAATTATCAATCTTAGTCTCCAGGTAATATTCCTCAAGTTTTTATTATTATATTATAATTACTTGCAATACGACTAATGTTAAACCATCAATATTGATTATTGCACTGACCCGAGTCGCGCTACGCGGTATCGTGCACTTCGCGAGTGTTCGCATATGTCCCAACGAATCGCGTCGTCGCGCGCCACTCCCGGCCTTATGCACCGGTTGCGTGCCGAGAACGAATAAATATCATTTCGATGTTGTAGGCAGTTGTAAAATGATAAAGTGTCTCGTGTACGGATTTCTCGGGTCAAACCGTTTAATTGTTTCGGCTGGGGGCTGTGTTTTCCACACAGGCGATCAATAATAATTGACCCTGACGTATGTTGCGGTCTGGGATTCCACGGGGTGCATTGTACATCTTAATACAGTTCGTCCATACTGCATTCCGGTTTTCCCGAGCTGTCGCGGTCCCCCGATAGTTCATTTAGGAACGCTAAAATGTCCCGGCTTCGGAGCTGAAAACATTTCAAACTCGAAATACATACAATACAAAATGTACATATAACCAATTTTTGTAACCAATAAATTTAATTAATTTTTTTTTTTAAATGAGCGATTATGAAATATCTTCCTTTGTAAAAACTTAATAAATCCATTTATTCTAAATAATTGTGGGAATAATTGTACACCAGATTTTCTTTCGAACACAAAAGACCGCTTTCAAGTCAATTGCAATTTCCGAGCAAATGTTATCAATTAAGGAGGAATGAAATTCTTGAAAATGAAGATTTGTACTTGTGAATGTTAAACGTTGTTCGTTAAACTTTAACTCGACTCTCTTCCCTGCCGAACTTCTCAGCTCGCTTTAATGTTTTACTGTGTACGAGAGCTAAATGTGCGTCTAGTTTATTTAACCTCTTTGGTTATAATGGTACTCTAAATAATATCCCTTTTATAATATGCGATGTGCTTATAGGTCTCGTATGGTAAGACATTCATTGTGTCTTACCACTAGACTAATAAGCGCATGATAAGATACAATGAGTGTCTTGCTATGTGGTGATCATTGGTCAAGGGACTACATAATATTGGTGGCCTCGTCCCAGGAGACTTGCATAAGGGAGTTGGGAATAGGAATGTAGGATTGGTGGATGGAATTTGGTACAAGGATAAGACAGGAGCGGCTCAAAGATCAACATATACCAGGAAGAACACGACCTACCTGAGGTGCTACTAGTTGTGCTCCATTATCTGGATCCACTAAGTACATATGTCTAATTTTCGTAGTACAAGCAGTCTTAGCCCTGTTTAAAAATATTAAGAAAATTGATGTAACACGTATTATGTGTTCTCATCTCTATTAAAATATTATTGTTATAAAAAACAACTTCCTGAAAGGTTTGCGACCACTTTTTCTAACAATGCGGCGTAGTTGGTGGCCAGAGTGGTTTCTATATCGTCTTTGATCTGACTGTAATGCTCGGATAATGTAATATATTCACCCAATCGTGATCGTAAGATTTTAGCTTTTCATATACTCGTAAATATGGAGCTCGTGAGAATTACGCTTTACTAATATTTATACACAACTTATTGTTAAGTCGACTATAAAAATGAAAATATACAAATCTAATATAAATAGGAAAAAATATGTGATAACTTAGAAATATGAGATACCGTAACTGAAATTTACATGAAAATTGACCCTTGTCTTAAAAATTATCTGAATATTACTGACTCGAACTTGAATCGTAAAGTTTTTAAGACAACTCGAATAATGATAAATGCAATTGCGCTACAGGTATTAAATATATATTTCAAATTTATGTACTTAATATTAGCTAGATTTCTATAGAAATACTGCCTATTGCAGAGGGTGTCATGTCAACTAACCTGATCCGCCGTTTTATTTAAAAATTTTAAAAAGTACGCAAAAGTTCCGTTAATATTGGTCCCATTGAATGGAGAAAAAAACACTTTCACAAAAATATGAAATTTACCTAACTCTTGCCAGTATCGGAAGTGATATTTTTACAAACACCTTAATACTTTTTTACTTTTACTGCATGTTTAAAAAATAATAATTTTATAAAGTTTTTAACAGCAACTATTTTGAAATAACTTATTCGAAGGACCTACCGGTCAAATTTTTAGAAAAGTTTGATAAAAATCTATTTAAAACTACGCGTTCACAAAAACCGTTATTAGAAATTTTACGGATGTTGCGTCATGAGATTATTAGTAATAGGTAGTATTTCTATAAATCTAGAAAGTGATTAAAGAAATATTATTGTAAAAATTAACAGTAACAATGTGCGAATAAAATGGAGAGTAATCGATCGATCCCTGATTGGAGTCACGGTTAATTATTATTATTTGGGAAAAAATATAATTTATACCTTATGTACATAATGTCTACTTTGATTGATTCAACGTCTTCATTTATTTAATCACACGCTTCATGGCGTTTATTTTAAATGTCGATCACCGTTTTACGGCCCGGGGATATGATCTAAATAATAATTAAGGCAGCTTTAAACCGATATAAATATTGAGTCTGCGCACGGAGTCTGTATGATCGCGCGTAGGAGAGTAATTTAACTGTGACCTTACTCCGAAAATATGGGCTACCTGATTTTATGTGCTATTCGTGTAGGAACATTGAATATTATTTATTCAAAAATGATATTATAAATTATTAAAACATGCCTTCCATAAATAATTATTTTGATGAAAATTCATGTTTTTATGGTCAATATGTAATAAAATATCATTTCAGTATCTTGTTAAGTGATTTTGTATGCCTGCATTGTGCAAAGTGCTGGGTAGCTGTTGGTGCGACAATATTCCAATGATTATTCATCATACATGCATGGGTGGATAACCATTACAATTTATTTTAAATATAAGAATAGAGCACTGATCTCAGAACATTCAGAAGTTTGAATATTTCTAATTTTTTATACTACGTTGTACCGTTCTCCAAATAATTTATGGACAATATACCAATTTCAAATTTAATATGGTTATTGGTCTATTGGTTAAGATACTTGTCTAGTAATCCAGTGGTCGTTGGACCGACCAGGTGAAAAAAGCAACATGCATTTTTTTGGTGATCAAATTCGGGTCTAACATCTACAGGATGCCGAGAAAAATGGAGGAGTATAGTAAAGAGGGCGGGAGGTCACCGAGATCACAATCCTCAGTCATGAGGGATCATAGTAGACGATGTACATATTTTTGGATTTAATCTTGTTTTAATTTTTTTAATAAATACAATAATTTTTTTTTTCGTGCTACACTTCTCTTGAAAACATATACTTGTGTAGAGAAGTGGACGTTTAGAATACTCTTCGTAGTTGAAAGAAGAATACAAAATCAATTAAATTCATTTTGCCTTGGGATCCAATTCGAAAACAACATAAGTATTTATGTATCATCGTCATTGATGCGAGTGGTAATGATTTTTTAAAATTAATCATTCCTAAACAATGCGGATCTTGTATCATTCCATTGAATATGTTAATGTTAATCGATTAAGCTAATTTCAATTCATTACTTTAATTATTGTTCGTACATCAAACCTCTTAATATTTTGCTATTGTATCTTTTTTATATATGACAGGCTCTGCTACTGAAAAATGATACATAAATATAACACAATACATAAGAATGAATACATATTTCAGTACCTCGGTACAAACAGTTTTTAAATACGGTAGTTCATTAAGGATTTTAAACTATTTTTTCAAGTTATTAATTCATATCTACGCAAAACGTGTGTATTTTTTTTTAATTTTAGGAGCGTTAAAAATAACACTCTAAATCAACGTTTAATTTAATTTAAATTATTTATTTATTTACATTTAGATCATCGTATTAATTTCACGTTTTGTAAAATATAATAGCTATACACTAAGTTTGTGATATATTATTAAAATTATATCTTAAAATAAATCTTTTATTTTATAGCAATAAGTTTATTTTAAATTGGCATTTTTCTTTTGTCTGTACTCTACTACCAAAAACATTACTTTTGTATTAGTTACGAAGAAAATAATAACAGAAAAAGTTCAAAAATATAATAAAATTTTTAATCCGACATGCTGTGATGTTAATTGCATTACAAATGTAAAATGAGTAAGCTTAAAATTAGCTCGATAATTTTGAAAATACAATAAACCTCATTATTTATTTGTTTTAATTTTTTGAATTACCATTAGTAATTAATACTTTCGAGAATACCTGAATATCTAGGCTGCAATGTAAGATCATCAAATTAATATTCAGTTTATGTGCACAGGCAGGTAAAAGAAAAATTCAAGGTTTAATTAAAATGTTTGTGCTTTTTATACTATTTAACCGTCAAATATGGCACTATCTCTATTTTGCCATCATCTATTTGATCAAAAATTAAATAATTTTTTAAGCACGCCAGGCTGCCAAACTCAATTTCCCGATGAATTGAATAGAATAAAGCACATTATGATTAATAGCTTATGGACCATAATTGGATAAACATGATCGCTACCATGACGCACTGCATCTTCAATGATGAAATTTAGTCCGGTAGTCGCTGTCAACAATTATCTTATGTTAAACATATTAAGTAGATATTTCGAAACATTGATTCTATATCAAGGAATTCAAGGAAGTCTGTCTAATGACGAACGTCATTTAACTAACAACAACTGAAATAATATTATATTTTTTAAATATTTGTCATGTTTTATTACTTTGAAGTTTATATCTATGTATAGTATAATATAACACGATATTGAAAGTATTTTGGCTTACTTATAATTTTTTATTTAAAATAGATGGAGGGTACATAAAATACCTACTATAAACTGATGTGTGATATTTTCGTAATATAAATATTGGTTTAATCATATCCAGGTTATTGACAAGTTCGTTATTCCAATGGCTCGTGTCCACGGATGATCATTTTAACTATCATTCGTCAGTTGCGTGATTTTTCATCTCGTAATCTCGTTTGTAATTTATCATCTTATATTAATGATAATGTTTAATGACTTATGCGTACCTTTTTAGAATAGATAGTTGTAGGGATTTATGGTGACGTTTATATGCACGTATCGAATCTCGCTGTCATATGAGCTTTTGTCTCTTTCTACCAATCTCAAACTGATCTCTGAGTTTATCTCAAAATTAAAATCTCAACACGTGCACATGGAATTGAGATGTATCTATTAAGAGGCATTACAAAGATAAGATGCCTGCTTGTAATTGGTTCGGTTAAGGCGCAGAATAAGAGGAGGTAGTTAAAATATTTATTAAGCATGGTTTATTACATTAGTTTATAATTTATACGCACATTATACATAATATATATACATGTACAACGAAACACAGTGAGAAGTATAACAAAATATATTTTAGTGATATAATTAGATTCGATATTTAATTATTACATGTATTTACAATATATGTATGTATTGCCTATATTTAAAACAATGAGCATTTTTAATAAACAAATTAACGTGCATGCCAATTTAATCAACTCAATATTTCGTCTAAAGCTAGGCAGGCGCTCGTACATATTTAACTAATGCACTTTTCGCGATTTTTTGTCGCTACGTTTGAATAATTACAATCAAAAAAAATATTTTTGATGCGCACACACGCGACTAGCCAGCCGCAACAGTCAGTCAGTTTCCAACTGAATTCCCAAGTAGCATATTGCGTTTCCAAAGGTGTTACTATTTTACCACTAGTGCGGAGATCTTCAATAAAAGTAATCAAAAATAACAATGAATCGAAGTTCACGCATTATTTTAATATTTCATCGTATAGAGCAGGCCGTTTTTTCAATTCAAATATCAATTTCTCAGTATCTGCTTAATAATGAATTATAAATAACAGATTTATTGTTTCCGAGGTAAGTTTGTTGAACTCCATAATCACATATGTGTAAATAAAACTTTTCGGGGATCTCATTCTGCCGAAACCCTTTTTTCCGTTATAGATCTACCAAGGATGTGCAACAAGATCATCAATCCGATATCATGAACATAACTATTTTCTAGAATCATGCAAACATTTTATAAATTCCAGAATATTAAAAATGTCTCTCTTGCCGTATTCTCTTCTTAGATTGTAAAATTATATAGCTATCATTTTCTACAAATTACGATATTAAAATACCATTAGTGTTGAAACTGAATGGTTACTTAGAATAATTAGAAGCATTCAAAATGTATGGAAATCCTCAGAATTCCAATGAACAATCGTCCCTTTTCATCGCATGTAAATTAATTACATGGCTGTCCCCCATTATAGTTATAAATACAAATTGTTGAGTTAAATTCTTAGATTGATAATGCTATTACAAGGCGAAATGCGTCTCAAGTAAAATAACCGAGTAGAATAAAAAAACAAGTGTTTTATTTTCATATTCATTATCAGATATTATACGAGTACAATAGAAAACGAATAAAAATAGATGGTTTGACGCTTCTTCTCCAAATACAAAAATATGAATGAACATCAATCTGCAGGTTTATACTTGTCTAGGTGGCTCATTTTAATTTATTACTATTAAAATAGGACCATTTGCAATGATGGGTGCGTGAGTAATTAAAACGGTGACTTCTACATTATTAGTGCGACTAAATAACCCCGTGACAGAAAATCGTAAGTGCGCGTCTAGCCTTACGAATGAATAAACCCCATCATTATTCAAACTTTTTTTAACCAATCTACATGACCTTTCGCACTTTTTTCACACCTCACGAAGAGACCTTTTGAAAATTATTAATTTTATTAATTAATTCCCACGCTAGTAAATTTTATTTCATCCTGTAAATCAACATAAGTATTGTAATAAAATAATTCAACTCAACTGTTCCTCGATACTCTTCATCACCACAAACCCACATTCATGCGCTAAGCATCAGCAATAAACTTAACCTAGTTACTTATATTTGATGCGATCTTTAAACAGAAAAAAAAAAACAATAAATAATATTCGAAATGAATCAATAATGAACGTATATGGTTAATGTCAAATATTTATTAATCAACTTAAGATAAATGTAAATTGCATGCAAAGTGACACCGGAAAGGCCTTCATAAAAATGACATAAAATATTATGTGTTTTCCAGATCACCACGCACGTCACTGTAATGTAATACCTACTAGTTCATTTTGTTCCAAGGAACAAAATAAATTTCACATTATAAAAATTAGTTATTGAAATTTCTGTCATCTAAATCAATAAAGTTTTACTTTATGGCAGCTGAAATTACAATGTTATTGCGCAGTAAAAATACGACATGTCAACTCAGTTTGCATACAGATATTACTTTTTAAACGAGTCAATTGATTATACGCGCAGTTTTAAAGTTGTACGTAGCTTCGGGCCAACGTACAAGGTGAGATGGTACCAATAATATGAATTCTGCTATGATTAAATCTTAATTCAATTAATCAAAACATTAAAAATTTAGAACACGAGAAAGATTAATTTTTATGCGGAAACAGAATCGAAAATTTATATTCAAAACTTCAGTTTATGGCATATTTATTTAAAAATTACTAATACTTATGCTTTGTAAATAATGATTAATTAAACTTTCATGACAGTTTTTTTTTTCTAAAATAATGTTTCAATCAATCTCTGATTTGTACGATTGAATTACGTGTTTCTAAAAATTGCAATTGAACTATGAACCTACAAGTTTAGGAGAATTGGGCAGGGGTTGTCGGTATGGAAGGCGAACACCTCTATATGACTGTTGTAGTTTAGTGATCAGATATGGATAGTGATATTTCCTACATTTTTATATCATTATATCGCCTCATCTCCCTCTCACTATCTTGATAAATGGCAGACTTTAATAAGATAGCGTCTCTAAGAAGTGAAGGGTGTCCAGCGGAAAATTTTCAAGTTTAATATTAAATTTAAAAAAAATTACAACGATATTCTCATATTTTATTTATACAAAATGGAGTTTAACGATGCGAATTTTACGTTTTATAAACAATATCATTGATACTCTTGCAATCGGACTCTTAAATTTGCAAACACGCGAGAGCAAAGCATTGGTTTAATGGCATCAAATTCACGGCGGATATTTTCTTGTAGGGCCTGAATTGTTCGAGGATTGTTGTTGTAAACTCTCGACTTAAGATATCTTCACCAAAAAAAAAGTCGCACGGTGTAAGGTCCGGTGATCGAGGTGCCCAATATGCAATATGTTCCAGCATCGTTCTCGCTAAGAATAGTCATTTTCGTTAGGAAACTCCACGATTTGCAGCTTGTATGGGTAAAACTGTAGTTTCTTATTCAAAATAATGTGCATTGTTGATTTTTTTATTCCAGTACAGGCTGCAATCTTCCTTATCGATTTAGGCGGATTGCGCATAATTTCACGTTGAACTTGAGCCACATGTTCTGGCGTTGCTGCTGACATTTATGGTCCCGGAGGAGTTTGGTTAACCATTGTCCCTTCTTGTCTGAACTTTTGAACCCAACAATTTTGAAACCAATGAATCACCGCACTTTAAATATTGCTCAACCGCGAACGCCAGTGACTCATTACGACTGGCAAATCCGCAAATCATGCGCGTCAAAGAATATCCCTCCCACTTACCTCACCTTGATGATTTACGAGCGATTACAATTTAATCTTGAAATTTTTCCGCTGGACACCTTTATATACGGGAATAATATTCAATAAAATATTACGATGCCTATTTGTTACAAAATAATAAATTTACTATTTTTTAAATATACAACTGCTTGTTTATTTACTGTTAGTTCTAATATTACTTCATAATGTCCAGTATAGAATCGCACTGTGAGCATCCCAACAAAAATTCAATTCTTAAATATTAAAAAAAAATATATAAAAATTCGATAATAGTCGATTTCATGACTTCACGATCGAGAAGTGAGCGTTGTACCTTTAGACCCGATAAAATAAACAAAGTTAAAGGTTTGATACTACGGTGCTAATTAAATAAATGATTGGTATAATTTTTTCTGCATCCTGTTAATACGCGAATTTTACATATTGTGCTCGTATCATATAATTTAAAATGAGAAGAAGTATCATAAATAGCGCCTTCATACGCTACTGAGCTCTGAAATTTTACTAACCCTTCAATAAGGTATCAAAAAGGAAAACAATTTATCCACCGAGGTGAAGTTAATGGGAGAAACATGATATAAACTGACAACCGATGATCGAAATTACGACCACCGGCGAAGGTTATCCCTTCTAAAATAATAATATATAATATAACTTTCTGTATCGGTCAACGAAGGATGCTTATTGTCTACCGAGAGAACTGGTTTCTTTTCTAGTGAATGTAGTTTTTTAATCGCGCCTGGCTACAACAAATAGAGTACAGAAGTCTGTAATTACCAGTATTGCCAGTCAGGACACAACTATTCCGCGACACGACCGTAGACCGAGACTGAGAAGGAACCAAAATGTGTTTGAAGAATGTAGAAGACAAGAATTTGAACGATTTTGGAATATAAATGCATTAAAAAACGTAGATGATATACAACGCTGCAGGAGTAACGGCCGAACATTTGTGAGGAGAATGAAATTAATAAAAAAAAAGGGTAACAGGCCATCTGTTTTACTGGTGAGTCTAAGAGTCTGTGAAAAACTGATAATTTCCTTGTAGTACGCAATTATATTTTTATGAAAATATTAAATTATTAATAAACTATTAATAATTTAGTTTATATGTAAAAATATTATTGCGTGGTTTAAGAAATAATTAAATATTCATATAAAAAATATTATTGCATACTATAAGGAAATAAGATTCTTAAAGACACCCTAGTAAAACGGTAAACTTAAAAATTCATTAGATATTATATTATTTATTTGGATACGGAGAATTATTATTTTTAGAAAATAAATAATAAATAAGAATCAGTTTATTCGATAAATGAAAAATGTATTTTATTTGTAGATATTTTTCTACTTAGAACGATAAATATTTTTTTTGTCAATATTTGTCAAATAGAACTTCTAATATATCTACTCGTAACAGTATTTTTTGGTAATTTTATCTTATTTG
The DNA here is from genome assembly GCA_022840565.1 of Eubasilissa regina. Lineage (NCBI taxonomy): Eukaryota > Metazoa > Arthropoda > Insecta > Trichoptera > Phryganeidae > Eubasilissa > Eubasilissa regina. The sequence goes on along the minus strand of JAINEB010000002.1, from coordinate 1,820,793 downwards.
TGATGTTAAGATTATCCTAGCTTTATACTAATAAACTGTAAAGTACGAGTTATAAGACTTGAACAGATAGTAATATATAATAATATGTACATATTAAAAACAATTTAGTAGATCTATGTTTTAGCGAAAGCTGAACTCTAACCTGAAATGTAAATAAATTGCAAGATAAAAATTCCTGCAACAGACTCGTTCTCCTTGTATTTTCAGCGTGATTGATTTATTAATACGAACTAGAAAAAAATAATATAATTACGCTATTTCTTGGTCAACTGTTATAATTAAATTGAAATTTTATGAATATCCTACCGTTAATTTTCGTACATTCTATACCGACTCGTGCAAGGTAACAGAATAGACAAAATACAATTAGCCTTTTGTTCTAGAGAGACGGATATTGGGAAATATATTTTTCGGATATTCAATGACACAGTTACACACATTTGCCTAAATGTGATTGCGTCGCGTTGTGGTTGTCGGGTCCAAATAATGCCTTTTAAAAATTATACGTTTACATTATAATAATACTTAGCCTCATATTGTTATATTTCATTGCTTCTTATATATTATTGGTATACACTCGTGATGGTAAACCGTTATGTGATTGTGACGATGATTGGTAACTGAGATTAAACTGCAGGAGGTTTAGTATCTAGTACTTACACCAGTCATTGTTCGAAGAATTATCGTTACAATCGAACACAATCACAATCACGAAAAACGGTTTAAATAACGATTTAATCATCACAAGTGTACACGGTACAATAAAAAATCTACAAATAATATAGTGCGTTACTACATATGTTAGGATGTATCAACATAATTACGGTAACAAAAATATTATAGCTAACAGTAATTTTAAAGTAATTTTCATGGGTCAAAGAAAAGAAACAGATGTGTATTGAAATAGGTATTGTCAGAAACGTAATTAAAAAAATGTCTCCCTTGAGTATGTATTGTATGTATATAAGAAAGACATTATAATATTATTACCATGCCGTTTATCCATTAAATAATAAGAACAAAATTGTTGTATTGTCTCCGATTGCAGAAAAAAAGCCTTGTTTCGCTTAACTGGTTGGCTTTTCTGAATCATTTGATTCCTAACCCAACATTGACCATTGTGTGTACGGTGACTATATCGATAATATTTTCACATGCTTTTATAATACACAGGAGAAAATATATTTTTCTTTTATATTTACGTTTCTCGTGGGTGCTGTGGTGGAATTTAAAAATTATTAACCTAAAAAAGTATCACGAAAATATCGATACCAAATGTACTGTAGGATGTGAACTTTTTGGGCCTCTATTTGTGCTCTATATGTTATATTATATAATACGATACAGAGCATAATACATATATATTGTATATTCTCAGAGTCCCCGATTCATTCTTTTAGACAGTCAATCACCACTCGTTTCATAGGTAGGTAAAACAGGCTGCCCAGGTATCGGCGCACAGATTCAAACATCATAAATATATATATATATATATATTTTTTTTTGATATATGTATATATCTAATAAAATTCTTAATTTGTGTATTTGTATGTGAGACAACATCCTTAGTCAGATTTAAATAATATTTTTACAAAAAGATCTCTAATCTTTTGAAGACAATGTACTATTAGATTATATATTATTATTTCGTTCATAAATTTGTGACAATTGATGGTAATACAAATTAATCTATCAATTTGATAAACATTTAAAAATTATAAAGTAATAATGAAACTTTTAATATATCATGACTCGTAAAAAAATATAGTTTTCCTTGTCGGTCCTTTATGATATTGCTTTACAACATTTTAACGGGATCCTATACAAGAGATACAAAACACAATACGGATTGTTCTCTTTACTGTCAATTCTAAAGACGCTGGCCGTCTAGAGTTAGCTGCCGGCATGGTCTTGCATAGTCGATTTATTTCTACCTGTACGACAATATTTACTGTGCTATCTTTTTGTAATTTTTTAACAAACTATTCCTATTTATAAGGAATATTTGTAACAGTACGAAAAAAATCTAAAAATTATAAAATTAACTTATGACTGCCGATCACCTGTACATTTGTAGATAAGTAAAATTCAATCGATACTAAAAATAATATGTAGGTACTCGTATACGTACTGATAATCAAAATACATACAAACAACATATATAAAACTATACTTATCTATGTCGGCGTACCAACACAGTTATCACATCAACATAAAATAAAAAAATCAAATAAAACCAAAGTTAAAAACGATTTCGCAAATCTTGATATCATTATTTCAGTAATTAAACGCAGTATTTATTAACTATATTACCGGATCTCTCGGCTGGAGACTTCATCACGAACCGGCCCCAGTGCTCTCCGTCCAACTATATTTACCCACAAATTCCGTCACTGATGATATGATTATACCCATAATATCTGGATTCACTCGCCCGCACAGCAGGGTTGAACTGGACAGCGTTTGGCACCGGCACTAACAATTTTGGCCTAAGGAATTATTATATAAGGGACGGATTTAAGCATAGCTTGTGTTTAACTGCTTACCGTGCAAAAAAATATTTAGTTACCCAAAAATAATAAATGTTCACCAAATTTTAGACCATATTTAATCTTAAAATGATAAGTTTACAAATATTTACTTCTCATTACACTATTATATTATCTCCCATAAAAAAAGTTTTTGTCTATGTATTATATTCTAACCTAACGTTACCCAAGTAAATGTGTATAAACGTAAACTCTAACTTTGGGCAATTGCATGTGCCATCCAGCCAGTCTTGTCCTGTGGTAATTCTACTTCCCACTCACTAAAATGTTGTTCTGTGTACTTATCAAATGTTTCCCAGGGACTATCGTAAGTTTTACATTCCAATGCTCACCACCTGGAATTTTATAACACCGCTTCAATTCAATGCTATTTTTGGATTTGGTATCTCACAGGTATTTTTGACATTTATTATTTTTTTGGAGTACAGCTAACATTTAACTAGATCCATTAATATATGAAATAAGGAATGATCTACAATAATTAGTTTTATTACTACAAACTCTCTTATAAAAGAGCAGAAAAGTTACTAACTTATGTTTTTTTTATTACAACTATTGAAAAATCACAAAAACTTAAACTTAAACGATGTTTAAATTTAAGTTGTTGTTAAGAATCTTGGTCAGATTTTCATAGAATTTCATAATTAAAATTAATCTATTTAGTAAATTAATGATATTTATAAAAAAAAAAATTCTGATTATAACTCATCAATAAAAAATATGACAAGCAACTACACCCACATGAGTAAAAATTTGAAAATGTCACACCGAATAAATCGAGTAATGTGGGCCCAGTTACCGTTGGCTCTGGGCGGTCTGGGCCTGCCACGTCCTGTGCGGACCGCGGCTTCCCGCAGCCAACACACGCACGCAACGTCAGCACAAAACACAAATTGAATTCATTAAACCTAATTGTGATGATTTAAATCACACCTCGTACCAGTGGTGTCTGCGAGACGGATGGATTTTGATTCAACCATATTTTGTCAAATTCCAAAAGCGGTCGAAAAGTATAAATATATAATTATACCGCAAATAATGTCATACATAATGTACTCATTTAAGAATATTGAAATTGGAAGGAAATTCAGATACGTATTGTATTCAAATGAATAAATCTTATCTAGTATACTGATACCGAAACCGGTGAATCATTTAGTTACAACGATAGAACTTCGTCAAAATGGGACCATCAAAATAAACTACATACTAAAATTAATTTATCTTATATTTAAGTAATTACATACAATATGTATTTCATATAATATTTAAAAAGATTTAATTTGTTGCGAGTTCTTCTAAATTATTTATAACTAACAGACCTGTGTAAAATCTACTTTTAGTCATGGTGAGATTAGACGTGAACATGGATTCTCCGGCTGAATATTGTGGATGATCATGCCTTCGCTGCCGTTTCATGTCAATTTTTGTTCAATACGGGGGCGATCTGTGTATTGAAGTCCGCATTATAAATGACAAAAATATATAATTGTCAAATTGTTGATTGCATTATTAGAAATAGGCATCATGTTAGAAAAAGTGTAAATAATATACAAGTACCTACATAATAAAATACCTAACCAAAGTTTACTTCAAGTTAAAATATAGCAGATACCGTTAAAATAGAAAGTTAGATATAAAGGGTAGCCAAAAAAAGTGAGAACATCTCGTAACACGCGAGTTATTTCAAAACGTAATATAATTAATTATAATTCTTAATGTAATTTTTTTGCACAATATTTAGCAAATAAGAAATCATCAAAACACCACATATTGCATAATCTACTGGGTTTAAACCTGGGCTGTTTGGTGGCCACACCCCTGGCTCGATGAAATTAACATTCTCACGACGAAGAAAGTTGATTGTATTTCTGGCTGTGTGAGATGGAGCTCCGTCCTGGTGTGATGTCCAAGTATGCTGTAATGTCTAGCTATACTCCAGGCTTTGTTTTGAAACTCTTTGATCATTTTCCTAGTATCCCAACGTTTTTTAATTCGCAAATTTTTGATCAGAATACGGTCTTCTGCAAGTGATTTTTGTCATTCTGGGCAACAATTTGAAAAAATCAAATATAAATAATGAAAAAATTAGATTAATAAAATTAAAAATAATCAAAGATGGCGACCGGAAATTGTCGAAATAAAACGTAATATAGGTAAGTAAGTAAATTAGTAAACTATTTAAGCTATTTTTGATATAGTTAAACTAATTTTGATGTAATTATATCACATTTTACGAAGTGTTTTCACTTTTTTGGGCCACTTTGTAGATAGTACAGTGCATTCACCAAGCCTCAGAGATTCGCGTCTCACACCATACTTCACCCTTGTTGAACGTTAAACCTCAAATCTCAATTCATTAACCAATGATATTCCATTCGTTAGATAAGTGAATTTAAATTCTGTAGCAGCAGTTAAACCGGAATAAATGTTTGTCTTCTATTTTTTTAAGTTTTCGAATAAATAGTTGTATTTATCTATGATTCTGTATGACATTTGTGCGTACGTGTCGACTCTCTACGGTAACTCGAACGTTGTGTACACGGGTTTGTTTTTGTCTCATTTTACTAATCAAAGTTAATCTGAGTTTATCTCCAGATCAAAATTTCAACACATGTACATACATTATGCAGAGATTTATCTTATCGTGTTTCGTTCTTATCGTTGTAATGGGCTATAAGATTGTACATGGAAGAAACGTTACTCTTGCATCTCTGAAATTTGACGGTAAAGGTCGGTGTGCAGCAGTAAAATACAATGTACAAAACATAACGAATGACAGCTCACCACTCACTTACTCTGTACCTGCTGATATGTGTGCGGTTTCGAGACAGGATTTTCATCTTTTTTATTTATTTCTCGTTGGTTGGATAGGGTACGAACAAAATGACATACCCACTGCATAATCAGTCACAAATTTTTATTTAAAAAATATTTTAAACAAAATTCGCTGCCTTCCTATTCAGTAGTTCATTATCTATCAAAATTAATGAAATCAAATTACTTAAAATTACTAACAAAACTAAGTTTGTCCAACCACACGGACAAAGTGACATATTAAAAAATTATTAATTAGTACAAAGTTCATACATAAATTACTTGGTTTTCTTAAGAACGTGTGCCCAATGGGCCCATTTACCACAAGTCCGTCATTTTAACCAAGGCTTCTTTGGTTTTGATCTAGTCTAGAATATAGACTATTACACTAGATGTAAGCGCAATAATCTAATCTTCATACGCATGTTTATGAGCTTGTACCATAGCAGAATCTTCATTACTACTAAAACTGAGGTTCAAAACTTTTGTCACTTTCAAGTCTTTATTTCCGTCAGAATTGTATGTCATTATGTCCACTAGAAGGGCATATCATTATCTCCTTAAATACATATAATAACAGCGGAGAATATTTTAAAGAACTATTAAAATTATTTTGGTAAACACACATCTGAATAGACTACTAGTACTTTCACAACAAAATCAAACCAGCATAGTTATCGAGAAGTAACAATTTTACTAACTTTTACTTTAAAACAACTGCACCCAGCGAGAACTTGAAGTCATGTAAAATTACGCTTGTCATCGTCCATCGCGAACCATGAATGGCCGTCAATGGTGTCTCGGCAGATTGTGTATAAATGATTTTGTGCGCCTCTAAAGAAGGTTTTTTGAAACCAAATAAGGTTTCTAAGATAAAGCCCCCGTGTCATTTTGTCCATATGTGTCATTTTGTACGTACTTCCATACGTATTTGATTTTAATTATGTATATGTATATCCATTATGTTGGGAAAACCTTGTTAGCGAGTTTAAGTTCTGTAATTTGTTGAGATAAGGATGCTGCACTCGGTTCTGTAGCTTTAATTGCTTTGATGGACTAATTAATTTCGAAACGAGACGACGTCCAGGGGATTCGGTTCACTTGCGGTGGTCTTAAAAATGTGGTTCGATTACGCTGCACTGCGGGGAATAAAAAATATTCTTCAATCAAAAACCGATGGCAACATGTTTATAGTTAAATGGACGTGAATGAAAACATACCACCAATGGACATACGTATTATTATACCTGTTTACTTGCATTCTTACTATTTCAATAAAATTGGTGGATTCATATTTTAACAAAATTAATATCATAATGTGCGATAATTTTTAATCCGGGACATAAACATAATTTATTTAGTATTCGTCAGAATTTTCACTTGATACGAACAACTAAATTGAGTCAAATTCAAGATAATAATTATTCTTATAGCACGATTTTATATCTTAAATATACGTATATAATAATATTCTACCCCGGGAAAAAAAACAGTACAAGTTCAAGGCAGACATAGTTCAATTAAATTACAATTGAGCTCCGCTTTAATTTATAATTTGAATTGAATTAGGCACATTTACGTTAGTAGGTAGTTTCATTATAAAAAATTGCGTTATAAGAATATATTATGCACTTTTATTTTTTAAATTCATACGTATCTATTACATATTATTTTTAAACTTGTTTTTACATTTATATCAACTAGTTATTTAAAACACTTTTTTCTTACTTAAAATCATTAGTGAATATGTAGGTAGTAGGTAGGTACCATTATATATATATTGGATTTCTAATTGATGGGAAGTTTTTTTTATTTCAAAAAATATACATTTTAATATTATACCCATCTTCATAAATATTAAATTTTTATGAGTTGAACGCCTAATAAAAAGTTTATCAAAATATTATTTTAATCGTGAAGGTGTAAAAAATTGAGGAAATGTTAAATATATCGGGAAATTTTGGAAACTTTTTTTATGAAAGTAATATAAAATTTTGATTTACTCCTATTCTCAATTATGTAGTAACATTTAAAATTATATATTCCTCTGTAGTACTTTTATTATGTTAATAATATATTAAATACTAAATTAATGTATTAATTATAAATATATACATTAATTTAGTATTAAAAATATCACAGATCGTCTGTTCCGAATAATTACAACTTCACAATAAGAATGTGTTCTCCTTAATAATAATAAATTAAAACTTCATATTATGGAAGAAAGAATGATTAAGAATTATTAATTATTCTTACATATTTCATAAGAATGAAACACGAATGAACGAATTATTAAATAACTAAGTATGAAATGTTAAAAATTATCCATCATTAACCGAAAATGAACAAAACAATATTCTTAATACATTAAAAAAACACGTGTAAAAACAAGGAAGTTTGTTATAGTAATCCTATAATTATTATTAAACCAAGGCTATTTTACGTACGAACTTTTAAGTAGAAGAGACGTTTTAAGTACGAATTTTGAAAAAAATATGCATTAATTAATTTGATGCACTTTTAGCTAAATAATAATAAATTAATTTGTTTATAAAGTTAACATTTTATTTTAATCACGTATATCACAGGTAATAATTTAATTAAATTAATAATATGTTACAGAATTAGACAAATTTGTCGACGTCTATCGACATTGTTAATGTATTTTAACTATTGATTAATGTTCACACAGTGAGTATGTGATAGACAGTTAAATGGCGCCGTCAAAATATACTGAGGCCGAACTACAAGTTTAGTTTGAATCCCCTTACTGTTTAACTAACGATATCGATTATTATTTACGAACAGCGACCCATAATTTTATTTTAGTTAATAATAATTAATAATTATATTTATATATGTACAAAAAATATAAAATATCATTTACATGTATTTATATGTACACAAGATACGTGTACCAAATTTCATCACGATAGGTGTTTATGGGACATTTTGTAAAGATATGTTGAAAATTCTGAGAATATTATTTTTCTTAATTTAACAAGGGCCCCTCGAGCCCCTCGAATCCTTATCACCCAAGCCCTGACTAGAGGTAAATATTAATATATAGACAAGAAGAAACAATTCAAAAATTTCTTAAAAACGAACCATCATAGGACAAATCTATATTGTATAACCTGAGAGGTTGATGCAGTAGACTATGCATATATGTGCCCATTATTATGAAAGTGGTCTAAGTCATGTTTCTTTCGTTTCGAGATATTTAAAGGTTTGCGATTGAATTGATTAAAACATATTTTTATATTACACAACACAATGTTTCAAAATTTATTTAATCTACTAGATTTATAATTTATTTTGACATATAAATTTTGCATGTGTATATTGTTAGGAAATAAAAAAAATGATAGTTGAAATGACTAACTCTGAATATACTTAATGTAATGCTTCAAATTTTTCACAATTGATATAATTATATTAATTTAAAGTAATGTGACGCAAAATGATTAATAAACTCATTTCTTTTAATTTATTGATTATAATGGTTTTCATCAGTTTAAAACAGAACGCCAAGTTGAATAATCCAGTTTTTAATAATAGGTCTTAAGGGAGGCTTCACTAGGTTTTAAAATCGAGATCGAATTTCGATCGGATTATGAAATTTGACAAAAAAATGACAATGAGCATATTGGTAGAAAATTGTAGTTTGTTATTGTTTAATAAATTAAAGATATTGCGAGTCAACCAAAAACAAATCAGCAGGAGAAAGGGTTCGATAATTACTAAAATTGTCAAAAAATTATATAAAAAGTGTGTAAAGATATGTGTGTACTGGTAAAGAGTGGATAAAGGATACGTCATTCTTGTCAGCGAGTAAAACATCAGTCACATCTATGAAAACTGGCCATTAAAGATGAGGTGTTGATCTTGAGAGTGCGCGACATAAACCGCTGATACATAATACAATTGAACTAAATTATATATTATACTAAGGCATACAAAAGGAGCTAAGTTCGTTGCATGGGCGAGTTTGATTATTATCAGAAATACCTATTTACATTTTTAAAAAAAAAGTAAAGTACATATCACCAATTTTAGTCTTTAACAATTATTTTTATTTTCAACAACAAAGTGAGTCATGCAGTAATAAGCGTTGTATCAAGGCTGATGTATTGATAATGTTTATACGAATTACAAAAGATTTAAATTAAAAAAGCATTGATACATCTAGCTAGTCAAGAATGAACGAGTTACATTAAAATTAAACGAAAACAGTAAAAAATATAGTATTATAGTACACGGATGAGGACGAGTATGTCTCTGATATTTTTACAGGTTCACTTTAATCAGTATAATATAGTATAAGTGCAGCAATTGACCTGTCTTGTAATTCAGGCCTTATGATTGAAACTGTTTAATGTTACCGATTTGATACCACTTTATAAATAAAAGTATAGTCCAAGGTCGTTCGGTTGAGATATTTCAATTAAAAATGAACAAAAAATATGGCTAACTCGTCTCGAAACTCGATACAGAGAGATAAGGCGTTTTTTGTGCCGTAGGATACTGGCTGTGGTTTCTACAAAAAAATACATTTATCAGGTGTGTATAAATGAACCGTGCATGGCGTTGTGATTCTAAAGGCAATAAAGTTCAGCTCGTCCGAGATAGCGAAGATGTTAACAAGAACCGATGGTTGTCGATCAGGTACGTAATTTACTGGAATAAAATACATGTTTACTATGTACATACATAAATTATATTTTTCTTATTTTATTTTACAAGCATAGGACTTAATACTGTTCTTCATATTAAAAATCATCAACTAGTTATATCACTAATTTAAGACGTAGATGTGAACAGTGAACGATGCGTGTGGTACAGAAAATCAATGTTAATGAAATAAATTCCTTCCTTCCTTCCTTCATTTTAATGTAGATTTTAAAATAAACTATTGCAAAAGATCTTATGATACTTCAGGAAAATTTTGATGTACCTTATTTTATTACACCTTCCTTATTTAAAAAATTCTCCGTTAAAAAGCTTATCTATATATATATATTTATTTATATACATCTTTATAATGTTTCTGACTACGCTGTTATTTATTGCCGAAGGTAAAAAATCCCATGTTTTTTGATTTATCAAAGCCCCTTGCACTGAAGTTCGCCTTCTAACAATGGTTGATCGGCTCCACAACTCCACACCTCTTCTGACGGTTGAAGTAGAGGTTAACCTGAGTGTTTGACGTCTCCCATTCAAGTCGTCTGGGATGCAGAGTTCTTGAAGATACAGAGCTGTCACTATGTATACTGTATGTGTTGCCTTGCGAAAAAGAAACAAGAAAGGATAAAACTATCATCTTTATATTTATTTTAACATTAAGTAGGTACTGGAGCCGCAGTAAGCCGGTATAATATTGAGATTGTCTCCGTATCAAATCGTGATTCGTAAAAAATATTAAGGACCAGATATGAACAGTCATATTATCTTTCCTTATCATTACATCTCTTCATCTCTGAAGCAGCATCTTAATAGATCTCAATTCGAGATAGAATGGCGTCTTCTGGGCGGGACCACACGTAGTAGTGATTAAGTTTCAGCATAATTAATCCATTACAAAAATCATTTAAAAATAAAATGCGATATCATGTCGATATAATCGTAAAACAACGAACGATGAGTGACTTTTTAAATCGATTTTTTTAAATGCCAGTGTTGCGATAGGTCAACTCGTATTATCAATACGAACAACACACACCTTCAAAACATTAATTTATTTCGTCTTAGTTTGACTTAATTTTCTTGATTTTTCATAAATCCATAATTAACGTCACCAAGAATTACGTAATAACGTTATCATAAACCCATTTGATTTTCGTTTCGAATGAGAAGGACGCATAATATAATACTAGGTTTTATTCAGTAACGCCAATCCAGTGCATTGAGAGGGCCCACGTTAGATAGGGTCTCCACAATACTTTTTGTACGATACTTTAAGAATATCGATATATTTCCTAGCGCAAATATGAACTATAAATTTTTTAAGTCCATGGAGAAATATAATTATAATATTATAGACGTATTCAGTACCTACGTTAATATATCGAGTTAAAAATCAAATCTTCGTCGCAAAGCGGAAAACGCCATAAAGCGAAGAAGGGTTTCAGTTGTGAATTAATTTAAATGCATAAAAATAGAGTTTTTTTTATAAATTCATGAATATTGTAGAAGACAAGAGACGAGTTTTATTCTTATTAATACATACGGCATTTATTTCATTACATCTTTGGTCCTATTAAAGTATGTACATACCATAACGACATGAGTTTGGAAATAAATGTGTTAAAAATACATGCACATAAAATGTTCACCCGATGCATGCCTGCGAAATGTCATGTGCGCGAAACAGATTAAATCTATCAACTGAATTGATAATACTCCGAGTGGCTTTCTTACAAACGTGTTTGCATTGACATAAAACAATGTTGCAAACTACTTTTTAAAAATGTTTAACAATTATATTACCATAATAATTTTAATATTGATATATACGTACGTAACATTAAATGTCCACTTGTGGGCTTTTTATATGTCTGTAGTTACTCGATACCAATTATGATATTTTATAATAGTGTTTATATTTAAAAACCAGAATTTTTTATTTAAATGTTCATGTGAGGCAAGAAAATAGAAAAAAAAACTACATTTTTATCTGACGTAAAATTTAACGACACTATCCAACAAAAGAAGTAAACACTACGTAACAAAAGAAGTAAACACTATGCAACAAAAGAAGTAAACACTATGCAACAAAAGAAGTAAACACTATGCAAACAAAGGAAGTAGATATTTAAAAAGAATCTGCCTTTACGCGGTCACTCGGAATTATTGAAATATGAGAGTCTGATCCTAAAAAAGTTTAATACGATGTCTTTGAAATCTTTACGGAAAATCGAAAAAAAAACCTATGTAAGTCACAATATATTATATCGTATCTTTATTGGGAAACGTAGATATGATGCGGGTATTGCTGCCTCAGGGCGCCAAATTAAAGATTTTAATATGCACTTAATAACTAATAATTTTGAATTGGCATTTAAGTTATGGCAGTTATGTTAGATAATAGATAATAGTTATATCAGATAAAAGTTTCATACGTACATTAAATGCCGACAAAATACATTAGGAGACACATCAGTAAAAAAATATATAATAATCCAGATTATTGGAAGTGTTAGGTAATTAATTTTATTTTGTATATTACATTTTTTATACAAAGATACTATTATAAATAAGCAGCGTAATAATACATATATATATACAAAGATTGTAATAAAAATACTAGCGTCAGAATATGCAGAATGAAGAACAAAGAATTTAGAATACATTCTTTGCTCCAATGGTATGGAAATTAAATGTCAATTATTGAGCAAGTCCAAGATGCATTCTTCCGCATAACCTAAATTATTGAGCTAGTCCAAGATGCATTCTTCCGCAAAACCTAAATTATTGAGCAAGTCCAAGATGCATTCTTCCGCATAACCGAAATTTAAATTTCTTAAACGCGATGTTACGTGTTCCCGTACTGTTAATTGGATTGAATTCATGGGCTTACACTGTAACAATGCTAAAGTGATTTGAAGCGTTTGAGATGTGGATCCCTCAGACGATATTTAAAAATTACCTGGGTTGATAAGGTCACTATTGATAATGTGACGATTTAGATGCAAAAGGAAAACTAAATCTCTAAAACAATAAAAAACACGAAAACTTTAATATTTTAGTAACATTATTAAACATTCAGAAAATATCAGATCTCCATCAGTCAAGACAAAATTGCTACAAATTACTACAAATTGCTACAAAATTGCTACAAATTGCTACAAATTTACTTTCTGCATGGAAGGACGTCCATGTAGAAAGTAAATCTAATATAATATTTCGGAAAGTCCACACTCCAACTATTTCAACCTATTGCAAATAAAATAATGATAGCCAATATAATCCTTCAACGTTCGATAACCAAGCAAGCACATTATAAGTGATGTAGAATCTTAAAAACTTTGCATATCTATATTGAGTTCTATTAACACTCGACGTGTATCAATTACTCATGTCTACCTTTTTTCTATATGAGTTATGGCTGTAACAAATAAAATAAAAAATCTTTTATCATGTTAGCTCATCTGGAGCAATCGAGTTCTCTTGCATTTATTGAGATGCAGTCAATTATATAGTTAAGACGTTATTGAGAGAACACATTCTTATTGTCTTAATTAGTATTTAAAATATCACAGATGTGTTCTCCTTAATAATATATAATTTGTGTCAATGTGTTCAAAAATTTAATCAAAATAAATTATTAATTCTGGCGTCTCCTATTGGATTACACGAAGGTATTTGAGATTCCGTAAAAATAAAAAATAAAAAGAAGATGGCTTTTAAATAATGGAACGATAGATGTATTAATTTGAAAAGTATAACATATAAGTTCGAAAATTTGTCGTCAATACACTGTGGTGCTATAAAATAATCGGTTAATGCACGTTTCCCGGATTGAAAGAGATCCAGGTTCGAATCCCGAAAGCAAAATAATATTTTTCAATAAAATAGATTTTATATGAACATCTTTCTAATTAATACATTTAATTTGTGTTAGTTGAAAGGTTATTAAGTAATCTTTAGAATGCGCTGAAGCATGATTTTGAACTAATTATAGGCGTATCTTTCATTAAGTCCCCAGAATAACTAATACAGACTCATACATACGCATTTATTATTATTTCTGATTCGGATTACTTTTATGCTCGCGTGTTTTAACACATTCTCTGCGGTGGTGGGTCAGATCTGACCCGGGTGTTTATAAAAATATGAATTACGCTACAAGTATTCGTTTAATGCTGTTTAATTTCTAGCTAATCTTTTATTAAATATTTACAAATAATTTGAGATACAAATAAATATTGTCAGATGAGATGTTTAAATTATTTTCATCCGGTTTACGTGTTAAAAATACTAATGTATAAAAAATAAATGATACATTTTAATTGTGTATAACCACTGTAAATAGAGCAATCGCCAACTGACGAGAAGATCACATGTTCAGTGGATGTTTGTATTTTGGCTGTGTAAGGCGAGAATACATGTACATTATTCGGAATATTTTTAAATTTTTAAATTTCATTTTTTAGCAGAAACATTGCAGCACATCATGCTATTTCATTAAGTCATATTTACAATGATCTATAAAAAACCTCCCACAAAACGGTGGTGGGTCATTTTAGACCCGCCACCGTCGAATGTGTTTTGTTTTGACCCACCGGGCAGTAAGTGTTAAAAGGCGATTAAATAACAGTTATATAAAAATATAACGGCGCATTAACAATGAAATTCGGGCTATAAAGAATATTCAAATGCCTACATAACAATCGCGTAAAATGAAACGAACATGAAATTAATCAAGAGGTAGGGACATTAAAATGCCAATCTCTGATCTAATCGACATGATCATTAATCAGGTACAAGTGTATTTCAATCCAAAGTCATACAGCATACATCTAAGAACGACAAGCGGTATTAATCTATACGCACTGTGAGATGCTTGTCGCTGCATTTATGGTATTTTATATATTAATAATGTTATTTATCGACGGAAAACGCCCTGGGAAGTCACCTCTCATTAACATAATTGCTGTTCAGAAGTCACCAGGGTCGGCTTGAGGAGTCCTAAGCCCAAAATATTTAGCACAATTAATTTTGCTTTTAATAAATCCATGAACACGTAAACTCTTTTCACAACTGTATTACGATACTAGCAAGGGGGGGGATTTACGGTACAGAGACCTGTTTTACTCAAGTAAAGGGGCCCATAAAATGATAATATCACAAAACAACATGAACTACTTACAACAACACTATTTTAGGTTAAACTATCAATAATAACAAGCGTATTCATAACAAGAATTCATAAATACCCATCAGCCGAGCACAATCGGATCTGCTAGTATTTTCTTTTTGAAATTAATTTCTTTACTTTATTTTCGGTTTCTCTGTTGCTCCTGGTTTGACTTCCTTTATCTCAGTAATTCGGGAGCACTTTGTGATACCGGGACCCTCGTAATTGCGACTAGGACTAATTTGAGTGTCCAATAGTGTGGTTCAAATTGTTACTTCATTCACGACGGCGGGCGTTCTAAGTTCTAACGATTCAACTACACGACCAGAAAAATATAAAGTTCTAAATCTGTGTTAATGTTGCGTCGATGTGAAATGTTACGGTAAGATATAAAAAAACCCGTTCGTCCATGCGCAATGTTGTAAATAATTGTTATTTACACCAAAATAATGAAAACACTAATTCATTGATATACATGAGTATGTGTATACATTTATAAATTATTTAATTATTGTGACTAATCCTGCAGATAAGTAACATACCTACATAAAAAAAAAATTCAATGTCAAATAGAATAACACATTCGATTAATAAAGGCGTCGGCGTGATAAGATCCCGTGGACTGTATCGATTAAAATTATATGTAGTTGACCCAACCCGAATTGGATTAAGAAAGGAAATAATGACAGGTGGATCTGGCCTACCTCGATCTAAGTCCTGGGTTGGACGACAATTTTCACCACCACTTGACTCGCACTTTTGTAGTGAAAAACAGAGATCTTACTGCACTTCCGGATGGTATAGAACACCGCTTCTTCGTGGTCCGAATTTTTACACACATGACAATTTTGATTCACAAAAAAAGCTTGTCGACAGCTCCGCGTCGAAATTCAATCTCGTTCCACGTCGGCGAAATCCCATGTTAGTAGTGGGCCAAAAAAGGACAGGTTCAACATAAATGGTTGCTGATTTTCGGACAGCGAATTAGATTTTTTTTGGCAATTCGATAGACGTCAGATGGGCGGCCTAGATTACGCCCTTATGCAGGGCTAAAGTTTTGAGGCGCGCGCCGGTCCTGGTATCCTTGTATGCTAATATTCCATATACAGTAAACGCAATGTTAAAAATTGAGTAACTGGAAACATAAATCAGAAGATCTCGGGCGGTTAATTATCTCTCGGAGCGGTAGACTGTGTCAATATGTATGGACACCGGTGGAAGCGTCGGGCGTTGGTAACCCTCGACTGGTATCCCGAGATCATTAACGACCGGCGGCTACTTCCTTTTTCAGTATTCCACAAGAGTACAGTCTCCAAGCAGTGACGGTATGAGCATCAAACAAAATAATTATTAAAGGACAAGACCACAACCAGTGGCATACCTAACCAATGCGCACAATGCGTTGCTTTGAGGTAAACCTCAACAATCGGCGAGCTTATATGATATGTATGAATGTGGATGAGGCGAGAATTGTTTGTCAGGACATAAGAGTATGGCACTCTATCCTCTCTGCCTACCCCCGCGGTGAAACGGCGTGAGTAAGTTAGTTAGTTAAAAACAGTTTCAATAACGATCGAATAAACATCAAAATAAAAAAAAAGTTATTTTGTTTTTAGTCTGTATTTTTAAAAATATCAATATTAATTGACAAATCATAAATTAAAATAAAGCTATTAATTGATAATGATCTTTATATTATGTGTGAACAATGGATGTCGCAAGTTTATGAAGAATTTAACCTTGATAAGTAGATCAAATGTCTTGAGAGGTTGAATATCGAAAATTAATCATATATGATCACTATTGGCTCTACAAGCCCTTGGTGGGTTCAATATTATAATATAGATACGTAATATAATACAATAAAACTTTATGTAATTGTAACAAGATATTAATTCATTGGAAAAATGTGAGAATCAACACGCAATTCGTGCGAATATTCTATATATTCTTTAAATAATGAAAATGTTGTTTATTATTTAAACACGTGACCGAATGAATATTCCATATTATTAATATCTCAGTGTCCATTCGTAGTGTGGTACAGATACCCGCATTCATCGCGACCTCGGCGAGTGCGGATTTGTTATATCGCGATCTTTTCGTAAATTTTTTTTTTCGTCTCGGCACTTGTCTGACTTTGACATATGCCAGGAATCGTCATAATGAGTGGTTGCACGTGTGTGCTATCTTTATCTCTCACTTACTAACATCATATACATGTGCATGTACGTAAAATTACAAGCGTGAGTGAGACAAAAGAACGCCGGTATGCCAGTATCTGGTACAGTTGAGCCAGTGAATTATTTGGGTCTATCCTTCAGTGTAATCTTAACTGAAGTGTCAAACGCGCATTAATTAAATTGACTACTTACATATTTTGTATCCCTTCATAATTTTTAAAATGTGAAAAATCGGTCGGCTGCAGGAAATGAACTGCCACACTATGTCCCAAGAGATAAAGAGTGAGTGAGTGCTGTAACAGATTATTTGAAGATTATCGACAAATTTTGCATAATGAACGCAGAGAGGCTAAACAATAGATTTTATTTCACAAAGCGGAACAAAATGAATGAATTATGTTATGTAAAATATTATTTTGTTGTTAATAATATTTATTTTATTAATAAAGTGTTTTTTTGAATTTTAAAATGATTTTTTTAAATCCCCCGTTGATCACGAAATTTTGCTTATCGCGACCATGTCCAAAACATTACCTGTATACATATTCTATATGACTAGCAATGAAATATGCAGGAACATTTTGTATTCAACAATACCAATAGAATTGCATTTATAATCACGCTAAACGAATGATATATTGTATTGTATAAATATTGAACTTTATTATAATCGCATTTAAACGATACATGTATAAATTGAAAATATTCTGCGCTATTTTTTCTCTTCTGGTAACATTAATTGTCATCCATTATGTTTTGATCAATTTTCTCTGTACTTAAAGCTTTCGTTTTGTTGGGTCTATTAAGATACACAAAATTTTAACTGTTATACGAATTGAAGATTATTTCTTATTACGCACCCTCACTTAACAAGGACATAGAATAACTGTCACTATCTTGTGCCAAAACTAAACAAAACTTTTGCATAAAGATTTCATTTGTTTCTAGCACCAAAAATATACAACGGTCTAAATGAAAAAGTGAAAGATTGCAACCATAGACAATATTTTTCACTAAAAGTGCAGTTCTGGCTCCACGAAATGGTGAAAAATTATGCCCAAGAACTTTTAAAGGTCCGAACCTGAGAATAAAACTGCTACAACAGTATATTGAATTACCTAATTGCATCTCTTATTTAACTGTTTTTATATATATTTTTTGTACATTGATCATTGCACTTTGCTTACTGTTATACCGGAGGAACACTATCTGCTATAATTCAGTAAATTACTAGTGTAGTAGGCAGTGTACCCAAATATATGTCTTACTTTCTTACTGATATGTTGTATTTACATTGACAAATTTTATATGCATACCCTCGGTACATTTGTCTGATATTTGAAATATTACGCAACACTCATAGTAATTAACTAGGTGAAAATGTATACTTAATAAATATTAATTTGGAAGAGTAATACGTCAGACCGTTAGACATTATTTATAAATGTAAGTACATAATACAAAAATACATAGCGAAAAGATTAGCAATGTGAAGAAACGTTAATAAATTAGCGAAAAAATCTTTGTACTACGCAATACAACACACAGTCGTGGAAATGTTTAATTTCTTAAATATGTCGTGAGTTTTAAGCGAGTACAAGCATTAATTTTTTTTTTAAATATAAATTATTTTACACAAAATGTAACGTAAGATATAAAAAAAATAAATTATTTACTTGACGATAGCTACTCACATATTGATGGTATGAGTAAATTTCTGAAATTTATTTGTTTATATTCAATTTTTTACATCCAAATGTTTTGATTATCATGTCTGGTCTGAATTGTTAAAATTAAAACATGTTTTAAATTTATCCCGTCAATATCAATCTTTTGCTTGTTTTATAGTGTCGTAAAATTTTACCACCGTCATATAACACGGGAATCCAGTTTTTTTCAGGTTTGTAACGGTACAATTATTTTTAACTAAAAACTTTCGTGCTCCATCAAAAATGTAAGCCTTTAATTTATAGACATTAAAATGACAAATGGCTCAAATTTTGTTTAATTTTATTTAAAGTACATTTGATGTTTTTAAATTAGAGTTACTTTAAGGATTCCATACTATTATATTTTAAATAAATTTCAACATGATTTGGGTACATCAAAACTTTACTGGAGTGGAGCAAATGCAGAAGCTACTGAAAAGTAAAATACCTGGTGCAGAATAAGGATCAAAGAAGAATAATAATTTATCTATATATATATATATTTCTTATTTATACATTTAATTTGTATTAAAATATCACAGAACTATGTTCTGAAAATACTGCAACTTCACAAAAATAATGTGTTCCTCCTTAATAATATATAAATTGTATTAATGTTTCCAAAATTTAATAAAAATCATCTAATTCTAGCGTCTCCTATCGGATTTTACTCAATGGTGTTTGAGATTTAAATAATGGAATAACAGATGTATCAACATGAATGTGTGAGTGCACTTCCCCGGATAGAAAGGGTTCCTAGTTCGAGTCCGGGTGGCAACAAAAATATTTTTTCGATAAATTGATTTTATATGTATATCTTTCTTATTGGTTCATTTAATTTGTATTAGAATAATATATTTTATCCTTCCGAACACGAAAATTATATATCTGGATACTTATTGAAGAAAATATAAAATATTGCAAATCTGATATATTATAACACTGTTTTAAATAAAATAGTAAAATGTTAGTTAATGTCCAAGCTGATATTTCTTTAGAAATAAAACAAAGATTCACTAAGTGTTACTTACGGTATATTAATATTTGTTATAAGTCTAATATAAATATAAAGTATGTACCTGTATAATAAGATTTTGATTGTTATTCATATAGGTATTTAAAAATTTACTGAAGACATAAACTTTAACTCCTAACGCCCTAAGCCCCTAAACGTTTGTGAGTTTTTCTTTGAATATTTAGAATACTACAATTTGTAAAATAAACATATTTTAACGTTCAACATTAATTAATAGGAATAAAAAAGATTGTTAATATGATTTGAAAAAAAAGGATAAATATATATTATTTATATTTAATGTAGAAAAAAATCATCTAGAAAGTTGAGAAATGAATACGCAGATTAAAAATGAATGATGGAGTTTGATAAAATTGTTAAACAACCAATAAATTAATTAGTCACACCGCTCTTGAATGCCTCAAACAGGATTGCGATAAATACTTAAACAAATGTGTTTTCATTTTTGGAATGATACCCATAAAAAAAACAATCAATCAAAAAAATTAACAATATGTATTTTATATAAAGCAGAACAAAAAAAGGTGTTTTAAAAGGTTAACTCCAAAAATTCAAGAATTTTATTCAAATCAGGCGTCATGTCATTTCCGCTGATCCTAAAACTGGTCCAAGGAAAAAAAGATGCAATTTATAATATATTATGTATTATAATAAATGGAAGATTTAAATTAGTGATGCATATTAATTACGTATAAAAAATATACCTACCTATTAGTTATGATAGTTAATAAGCATGTATCATTTAAATTTTTAATTATGTATTTGAAATTGCGTAATCGCCTTTTATTTGGGTAGGAAGCAGTTTGAAGTTAATATATTATTTAAGTCAATTTTGTAATTTATTTAAGTCTAATATTACACCATAATAATATATTAACTTCAAACCGCTTCCTATTCAAATAAAAGCACAATTACGGGATATCGAGAAAAATAATTTTTAAAAACATTTCAGATAAGATCAGCTGAGGTTTTACGAAGCAGAAATTACGACGAATATTTTGATAACTGAGTAGTTTTAAGGCAAGTAACCCTGAAATGCCCGTCATTATTTCGTCAGAAAATGGCAATAATTTATAAATTTATCAGAAAACAACAATAAATTATATACATAAACAGCATAATTTAAGAATAAGGGATATTAACTTGCTTTTTTACAATAATTTAAATGGCCATTTAAATATGTAATAACGTTAATTTTCCAATCATTATTTTTATAATTTTTCGTAATGTTTGCTTAAATTATACCTACGCACATATATGGCTATCAATGTATTACTGATTTACTTGGTATTCATCACACATAATTTCACTCTATAAATAGTTAAAATACAGATAAGTATAATTTAAAATTTTATTTAAAGTAAAGTAAAATATAATTTAAAGTATTAATTTAAAATATAATTTAACAAAATATTACTTTACAAAATTATTTTAATTTTTTTTTAATAAAACATAATAGTTATTATACATTAAAGCACATCATTTTACTATACAGTAGCATTTTATTACTCCCTTAGAAATTTTCATGGGATATGTGCCTTATCTTAACCATGTCAGAGATACAAGCAATTAAAAAAAATCGTAATTATGCGATTATTTCGATTAATTGAAATATTTTTTTTATTTAATTTATATATTTAAAACAAAAAAATTAAAGGTCATCGAATTTCGAGCAGCTGCACTATTTTTTGTTAGGTGATTTAGGGCCTGAAGCAAAGATATACATTAGTAATGGAACAATTTCGCAAATATTTACTTCAAAGTACATAGACATCAAGCTTAACAATTGAAAAAATTTTGAACAATAGTATTTTCCGTAACAGAGCAGACTTTCCAAATTTTGACATTTTTGACTCGTAATTTAGTCAGATATCTATGCATAAAATATTGTGGACTAGGTCTGTTACACCCTGTATATATTTTTTTAAATTCTACGTACAAAATATACAACCAAAATTAATCATAATTATAATATTAGTAGCATTGAGAAAACATTTTCGTAAATATTTAATAACTTTAAATTAATACCGTTTCATCGTGTGTCATTCTACCACTTATATGACAAAGAATTTAAATTCCTCTCACGAGAAACACCCATATTAGCGAAGTCAGCCATTAGTCGTAGTTTTACTTTTTAAGCGTATAAAAACACATCATTAAAGCAAACTACAAAGCGTCACTGAACTAGTTTTTACTGACAGCCGACGTTCAATCGTCGTGTCTGCAATCAAATATTGAAATCTCGCCCATTCGTCTTCAAAACAAAAATACATCCTGTCGCCTTCTCGACAGCAGCCAAGTTCAGAAAACATTCCATAAAAAATATCTGAAGATGAAGATAACATAAAAAAAACATTATTTACGATTAAGTGTTTTTAAGTTGTCAAAACTGATTTGAATTTGACGTAAACATGAAAATTTCTTTGGAAAATATGCCGAAAGCTTGCGTGGCAGGTGAACGGTTTAATTTTTATTGGTACCTATATTTTAATACGAACATATACGTCCTTCGAAGGCTGTAGGAAATGCCCCAGGCCAAGTACGTACCGAGTACCTGTACGTCCAGTTAAACGGCGTCTGATTCGCACAATCAAGAATCCTGTCAAATAGCAGCAAGATTGATAACGCCGGGTTAAAAGGGGAACAAGTTTTATTGGCCACAATTGCAGACAAAGCCTTAACAGATAAGACGTTTTTGCGGAAAGCTCACTTGAAATGAACATGAATAACTAACACTGTAAAATCTAATATAGTTAATTGAAATCATTTCCCCGGATAAGAAAGGATCCAGGTTCGAATTCCAGTAGCAACAAAATTTTTTTTCGAAAAATTGAATTTTCCTGTATATCTTTTTAATTGATACATTTAATTTGTATTAAAATACTACAGAACTTCTGAAAAACTGTATTTTATATGCGGGTTAAAGGTCTAAAAGATGCATATTTTTTGTGGTCATTCGGTTTGCATTCTTTACTGAATTCTTTAGTTTTAGTATATCGAGGGTGCTACTTCTGACGTGTTTTTAATATTATTTAATAATAAAGCCTAATTTACCTTGGATCTTGAGTATATCTTGATAATAAAGACTAACTTATACAATACTAAAATTCGACGATAAAAGTTATTAACTATCAAATTACTGACTTCAAAGACCATTATCAAGCGTTTTCATTCGAATTCTTGACTTAAACGAGGGTATATTTGTCGCATCTGCTCCACTAACACCTAATGCAATGTAGACGACAAATAAAGTACTATAAGTGATATTGTTGCTTGCATTGGAATCTTAAAATAGTCTGGTAGGAATTGTATGATAATGAACCCAACAATACGTGCTGCTACTCTCCACAGGTGCTTTCAATAGCCATCTTTAGACTGGCGGTTTATCAGACGCTTTGCAACATCGAACTACAAAAGTGTAGACTAAAGTTTATACACATATTTGAATAAAATTCTTGAACGCGTTTTGAAATACGCGTCGAGATATAAGATAATTTAACATCTGAATTGAAATTGAAACTGAAATACAATATTATTTGTTAAGCTACGTTGCCTTGGGACGTTGAAATAATCTCCTGTAGAAATTTAATTACAGTTTCGATTATTACACTGTCATTCAATAATTTATATGTACGAGTGTATAATACTCTTGTAAAATGTGCATAATCATAAATTTCGGTGCAAAATAATCAAAATTTCTTTAATATTCTCAAAATTTTTGATTACATAACATAATTCGTGTTGACATTTACTAATGTCAATCTACGATAAGGACACAGAATTAACTCAAGCTGCATTCCCATAGAACCAAAGAATGGCATTGATAATTAAATAATATACGTAAATATTTTTTATTATTATTGTATTAGCTTTTGAAATCATATATTTATATTATACATGTATTAGATCTTCATTTTTAGTATTTTTTTTTAAATTGTAAGTATAACATGTATTATTTTTTCGTTTACCAAATTATCAGACTTATGAAAAATGTTGGTTTATTTGGATTCAAAAGCCTACTTTAGATAAAAATTACGTTTATTATATTATTTTTAAATATTAATTAAATTAATAGCTATTAGAACATTTATCATATTAAAATAAACAAACTTCAACACAATTTACGTATTGATAAAAATTTATAAGTACAACAAGGGCTTAGATTCTTCGTGGCACGCTTTCATCACAATTTTTCTACTGAGCTGCGAGTTCGTCATTACAATGCCATACCTTAATTAGTTTTTCTATCAATTCTTGATTAGTATTGATAGAGCTTTGATCATTTCTCGTTTCATAAGGTCCCAAACATTTCCAATTGGGTTCATGTCCGAGAAATTGGCAGACCAATCCAATGCTTTTTTTAATTAAGCCCCGTCATGCGTAAAATATATATTTCATTATGTGATTCCAGCCCATATTTCTTCAGACGCCACTGCTACGCTCTGTGAAATTCAGCAATGGATTTGCAAATTGTGTAATTAATTATTTATTTAGCTATAAGATCAACTATTTTTTACTTTTATTTTAGAGAAATGTATCTCTTAACTTTCGGTCTATTTTAGGAGTTGCATTATGTAATATATTCTGGTACAAGCTCCTTCACAGGAGGTATAAGAAAAAAAAAAGTTTATTTTTATTGAAAAAAAACTTGTATTTATTTTTTTATTGAAATTTTAATAAGTTTAGTTAAAAAATATTTGGTTAATAAAAAAATATCGAATTGTAGTCAAAAGTATTACAAAGCACAAAAATACATTGATAACATTTTTATATATTTATTTTTATCGTTAAAATTATGGAGATTTTCGGGTAAATTTATAAATAAGTACTGCGATGAAAAGAAAAAGAAAAATTTTCTCTATCGATTATGCTAAATTGAAATCAAATGCAGTAGTATAATTTTATCAGTACAAAAACTCTTTGAGTGTTGACAAAATAATAAAATGATAATAAAAGAAAAAAAATACGTAGTGAATGATTTCAAAATAAACCTTTTGTTTATCAGAAATATATCATTTTTAAAATGAATCTAATAATATGGCAAGGAATTGTATATTGTATTTTGTAAATGGCGGATCAGGTGCATACACAACTCGATTACGCTGAAATAAATCAATGTTTATTATTATTATTATTATAAAACTACGGTATCGTTAGATTTCAGATGCTAATTAATTTCGTGTTATTATGCCTTAACTACATGTTTCGGGCTCTACTTTGGTACTGACTGTCTTTTGAATGAGCTTAAATATTGGTACACACAAAAGCAAAATATTTTTATTTCTTTTCGTAGTTATCAAAGAATTTGTGTTACTTCGCATTCCTGTAAATGCATGCACTTTCTTATTAAAAATAATTCTCGTTCCTTGAGAGATCTCTGCGCACAGATTTCAGCCTGTTACGTTATTTTACGGCTCTCAGCCTACGCGAGAGTCGCTTCCGTGAACGATGTACCGCCATCTTAAGCGAACGCGGAGAACACAGCTAATAACTTTTTCAAAAAAAAAAAAGTTAATAATATTGTTATATTTCATTATCAGTTATTTCCTTTGCACATATGAAGTTTTTTTCAATGTATTTTAATATATGAGTTGAACAGATTATGTTGTAAAATAGTTGTAGATGTATGTATTACTGATCAATTTCCTTTATATGTCCTTTGCAAGAGTAGGTTATATTAGTTACAGAATCTAAGTTTGTGTATTATAATAGTACGTTTTTACTATTCATCCAATACAAAACGAGTAGGTATAAGTCTAAAAATATTACTTAAATTAGTGTATTATAATAATAATATCTTCAAAAAGATGCTAATTTATACAAAAAATATGCAAATTTACATGTTTTCTTTTATTCAAAATAAATTAAGATGATTTTATAATACCTACAGTATAATAAATACAGACGTCTTCATAATAT
This sequence comes from Eubasilissa regina, assembly GCA_022840565.1. NCBI lineage: Eukaryota > Metazoa > Arthropoda > Insecta > Trichoptera > Phryganeidae > Eubasilissa > Eubasilissa regina. The sequence continues at coordinate 1,794,718 of JAINEB010000002.1, read as the reverse complement.
AAGTGTGAAAAATTGAAATGACTTTATAATACGGCGTGAATAATTAAAATGAGTTTATAATACGCATGTGTGAAAATTAAAATGCGTTTATAATAAGTACATTAAAAAATAATGTTATAATTTGTATTCCCAAAAGAATCGAGTGTCGCCTGAAGCAGTTGGCGCGATCTGATTACCAGCAAGTCCAAGTCCACAAATACCGATTCCCGATCCTGTCCATGACTGCAAAACAGGTGCCTTGGTTTTATTTAAATTCGTTTAATATCAAAACCTGTTATTGGATGATGTGTTTAACCTGTTGTTGAATGAAAATGATCCAGTGTGCCCGAGATACATTTATTACAAATAACTTCACTCACGCCTCGGAAATAGGAAACAATAAAATTCAAAGTCAAAAATTCATATATTTTACAGCTCTTTTGTTGTGTATAATTATTTATTTTTCATTGTGCGAGTGGCACCAATGCCATCTCGCTACCGAACAAATTGATGACATTAACGCATGCACATACCTATATTATATGTAGATACTCGCTCTTGGCGTCCTCTCACCAACGCAATAGTGACGTATCGAGTAATCAATTTGCCGATAAATTTAAAGCATTAGTTAAAGCATCAGTTAAAGCATCAGCACACCGAGATAAAAAAAATAATATTGGTTCTCAGGGAGGATTGCTGAGATACCGCACGAATGATGTCTTAAAATAATTTTATGATTCGGAATAATTCATTAAGATTCAAACGGTTTTTCGCCCCAAACGAGCGTTTTTATTGAAGATCAAAGATATTTTGAAAAAAAGTTAAATTTTCTACACACCTATATTTACGTCCTTAAGCAATTCACCGGTTGGATAATTTGATGATAGAATTTTTTTGTTTTTAAAATTAAATATTTGAAATCTTTTGACTTGTAAGATATCGAAAATAAATAAATATTGAGAAAAAATCACATATTCACAATAAAATGCATGACTTCATGTAAAACATTTTTTCTTTATAAATAATTTAATTAAAATGATATTAAGATGTAGGAGTAAAACCATTTTTGATTAACATACAAATAATGATTAAACTTTATTTTTATTCCTTATTATACGAATATTTTAAATGTTTATAGTTAACTACAAAACTGTTTCATTTAGTAAAATAATAATTCACATTTTATTTATTTACCTGCACTTTTGTATGTTGATTTCTTTGTAAATAACAGCAATAAAAAATAATAAATATGAACAAAGTATCTAATTTATTTTACGCAATCAACGATGAACAAATAATTTGTTTGATTATTCATCCGTTCAGAGTTTAGATTAATCCTACCGTAGAATAGCAACAGAAAATTCCATCACCTGACATAACTGAGCTATAGACCGTATTGTTCGATATTCCCAACATAATTCTCGGAATTTACAAGTCAATGACGGAACGAGGATGCAACGACATTTTTTGAAACCGGAAACTACAGCTATGAGTCAGCATCACAGCATTTCTGTAGGTTCCCATCTGCGTAGGTGCTGCTCGTGCCACAGGATTTCCTTCATGCTTATAGAACCAATCTTGAATATTTTTTTTCTACAGGTACATCCGTAGTGAACCTACCTAAATTGAGTATTGTTTAATGGCATTTATACAGCAAACTATTCACATATGTAGTCTAGGCAGAATACAAAATTGGCCGTTATACGGTTATCGAGATTTAAAAGATGTATATATACTATGTTTTGTTATTATGTAAGACTTATGAACTGTAAAAAATAATATGAGGGGCGAATTATCGAGTTCGGGACCCTCAAATAAATTTATACTTACTTAGGAACTAAGCGAATTATTATCTTTTGATCTGACTCCAGAAACAAACCAGCCTAATGGCTCATATCCACGGGTAAGATTTTTGACTTAATACAATCTCTGAGTCAGGGATTCTGCTTCTTCAGAGACAACTCTCGACTTTCGTAGTCCATCGTGTACACTGCTTTTTACAATGTCGATACTTTAATGTTTTCTGTTTACCAGACTTTGTAGAATAAATAATTATAGGTATCTATGATTTCTTATCACGTTTGTGCGCGTTGAGATATTGAGCGTCGGAGTTAAATCGTACATCACATACACGAATTTAGGTTTTTGTCTCTTTCAACTTTCCATCCTCGGGAGATCTTAAAATCACAACTGGGTACTTGTAAATAATTCGTTTATTGATATATTATAGGTGCACAAATGTATAAGGTAGCGTGTCTACTGAGATGTATTGAAACGAATAGACTTTCAATTCGTTTTTATTTGAATGTTAGATACGATCTGATTTCTGAAGGGTTGTGTTATAGTTTATAAAGATAATTCTGGATATAGTTCTCCAATTAAATAATATAGAAAATAACTAAAATCTGGGTTCTGTGTCGGATAAACAAAGTAATAAATTAGATGATATGAAATAATCGTTTCAATGCACATCCGCTTACAGAAAACATTAATAATAATAATTTAGTAGCCTTAAAAAGATTATCACATAATAATTCATAACTCATAACTCTCCTTAAATCAAGAAAGGTTAAGGTTGATAAACTAAAAGACAGGGTTGTGGTTTCGGAATGTAGGTACATACATAACAAACTACTTTCAAATTTCTGTGTTAATCTTCAGATCAAAATCCTATTACGTGTAGGTGTATAATACTGAGATTTATCCCATCGTGTCACATTCCGCAAACACGTGCCATAATGCACAATTTATTAGGATTCACACATGCACATCATCCAAACGCATCTATCTGCTTAAATCTTTTTTCCACCCAATCCATCTAAACTCATTGTCTTTCTTGAAATATATATCCCGTTCAATCCAATTATCCGCTACAAATTACTATCTTCAAGTCGTTCAAACCTACAGACAAACCCAAATCCACTTTCCCTTCCAAATCCAATTCTCTTGCCCACGAATCAACTAATACGTAAATCAATTTCGCATCTATTGCTTTAGCAAGACAAAACATAATATATATTTCAACCATGGCGAAGATTAATATAGACGTGATGTTCATCGTTGTAGTCGCTTATCCCAATCAAGTTCATATTTTGTAAATCATATTCGTGAGATCATGATGCAACGCTCGTGCAATCTTAAGAGCACCGCCATTACGTCTTGAGATAAATTGAGGGACACTCCAGTGACTTTATTCACCCCGATCGCATACATACCGCAAATCTTTGGAATGCTCGGGCGTATAAAAAGATCGTGATTTCATTTTTTCAAACATACCTTGTACGGCCTATTTTCACACCTGAGGAATATTTTTAAAATCATTCTAAATCATGGAACAAAATCTTTTGCTGTCTGATATCTTAACATTCAATCGTTCTTCGACACACTTCGTCAGTTTTCTTCTTCATTTCTTCATGTCAGAATTAACACAGTGGACTCAATCAGAAGAAACGTCATATATTACCTTCACACCTGACTTCTAGAACTCTCCAGCAGGGTGTGAAGCAACCAAAGTTATGGTCATAATCCAAGCTATTTTCACCCTAAAGTTGGCTCATAGAATAATTTTTTTCACAGTACCTAGGAACACTCCAGAGTACTAAATGAGTATACATAAAATTAATGGAGAAACCGAATTATTAATAATATTATAATACATATAAATAATACATTTACCGGTGGTGGTGAGCTTATAAGGTAATGCGAAAATACGATGATTCAGATGCATTAAAGGCAATCCATCATTCTTAGAACTGGTACATTTAAATTACATACAAAAAATATTGTCAGTAATCACCATTTAATGACAACTTTTATATCGACGTACGCGTAAAACGTAAAATAAAAAAGGCGTCTTGAACAAGATTGCGGATAAAATAAATCAACGTGAGCAACCCAGTTACATCACGCAATGTGTCAGAAAATTGAATTAAACAATGGGTTATTATTATAATTGCACCGCTGACCAAAATTTTTGATAATATATGATATTAATTTAAGACAAATTATAGATATCTCATAGAGACGAAGCAATTATATTATATGTGAAGTATGGAAGTATGGGTATTACAGGACTTACGACCTGTCTCCGGATGGCTTAAGCGATCACTTTACACAATGTAACGTTCACCATTCTACTTAATCAACCTCCATATCTAACAAATTTTTGGAAGTTTATATTTGCTACCATGTTCTGAATAATTACAACTTCACAATAATAATATGTTCTTAATAGTATATAAGTTGTATTAATGTGTCCAAAATTTAATAAGAATGAATTGTTAATTATGGCGTCTCCTATCAGATTACACGAAGGTATTTGAGATTCCGTAAAAATAAAGAAGATGGCTTTCAAATAATGGAACGATAGATGTATTAATTTGAAAAGTGTAGTATATAGGTTCGAAAATTTGTCGTCAATTCACTATGATGCTATACCATAATCGATTAATGCACGTTCCCCGGATTGGAAGAGATCCAGGTTCAAATCCTGGTGGCATAGATGTCACTAATGAGAATCTTATTTTTATTAGAAATAATGGAAGCTATATTCTTTATATGTATATATGACAAATGATTAACACTTTATGCTAGAATACGCCTGAAAAATTAATTTTCAATTTTTATATATTTCTTATTTAGACCAGTATTATGTTAACAATACTTGAGTATGTCCAAGAACATACAGTTACTGGATTTTTACCTCCAAAAACATTGTTATTAAGACAAATTATAGACGTCTTTGGAGGTATTTGGATTATTCTTTGGATTTTTACCTCCAAAGCTATCTATAATTTGTCTTAAGTATTTGGATTATTTTTTGAATTTTTATCTCCAAAGACATATATAATTTATCTTAATAACAATGCCTTTGGAAGTAAAAATCCAGTAATTATGTGTTCTTAGACGTACTCAAATATTGTTCATATTAATTTAATTTACATAAAAGTGTAATATAATATAAAATATACACAATTGTAAATAAAATAATTTACAAGTCAACAAGTAGAAGTTAAAACTAATGTTACCAGAATTAAAGAATTTATACTACATTATTAATAATTATTAGTAAGTATTATCACTACTAGAAAAATCACCCCATACTAGATATAATATAATATGTACGTCATAATATAATCGCATACAGAGGTATGTCTCATAATTGAGATATCCTGACCTTAAGAAGACCCTTCATGAAGTATTTATTTACGAAAAAGTGTATTAGCAAAATAATTGTACAAGAAACAGTGTCGATAAATTTTAATACTATGATGAAAGCAAAAAATCTTTATTATAGATGTTATCATTTAATTTACGCTTTTATTCGATAATTTTTTATGTTTATGTTATAAATAGTGAGGGAAAAATATATTTAGTATTTATGGCGCTTCTATCTGTTCCGATATGATATCTCATGACAGACATAAATTGGTTTTATATTTAATAAATCGATTATTTATTTCTACGCCACTGTGTACGTCATGACAACAAATGTCTTCATGAGATTGATTAGCTACGCACTGAGGTCACTGATCAATATATACCTATTATATTACACAATTTAAATCCATGTTTCCAATCTATTTTGCCAGTCAACATAGGACGGCGTGGTTTTCAAACAGAGCGAATCAAATCAATCACTACGTAATTGGAATGTTGCCACTACTTAGCTTTAACCTACCGGTCATGATCTGATAACATGTTATAAAAATCGGAATAATGAACGCCGTATAATTATTTTCAAATTTACCAGAAAACAACAAACATCCTGTGAAGCCGGTCGATCGCTTCAAAACTGATCTCCGTTGCGCTACAAAAATAAATCACTCCGTAAAATGAAGTATACTCGTTAAAAGATATGTACTGTTTTAAGTTCTGTCAAGTCCCGTTTCTCCGCATTGCAGCACTAAACTCGCATCCTCGTGCACTGGTGCCCTCAGATGGAGGCACGTACCGGGTAGTTCATCATTAAAATTATACGTGAGACGAATGGTACAGTGACTGGAGATACACGAGACTCTGAAGGGTGTATGGCAGTTGTTCCATCAATTAGGCAGCATTCCTTCTGAAAGGGTTGAGTTTTTTTTTAACTCCCGGACGTTGTAAATAATATATGTATCTACGCGCTATCTAAGATATGTACATGTATTAAACAAAACTTTTTACAGACGATGATAATAGAACCTTGAGTTTATCTCTTCATTGTTATCCGATAATATAAACGTTTTGAATACAAACATAAATAAGGAGTTGATCTAGCTGAAGGTAAATGAATTGTTGTTTAACCTTTAAAATATAGAGAGAGTTTCTTTATTAACGCCATTTAATTTTATATCTTCCCCAGTAATAAAACCCACATGACCTTTGATAGTGCAAAATTCCCATTCTTCTCTTATCGCTGCTTTTCTCTGACACCCAAGAATTGGTATCGTTTCTCTTGCGTTGTATTTTTAATGTTCCGCTAGCATTCCTGAAAACTGGCGTTAAAATTTGCTATCGCGAGGATAAACTGAAGAAACGTGATATTATGCTTTAGGAACAAATGGGAATATTTACTTTATCGAGATAATATGCTGGCTATGCTATGGTTAGAGATATCTGTTAGTACGTGATAGTCGTGGAACAATTCCTCCGGCATTGGACGGCCTTCGGGGCGATTGGTCGCGAGTTCTCGGCACGATCGCGCCTCGCCACAATGTTTTGTTAGTGATTTGAGATACATTAAAAAACTGCAAAAATAAATTGTTTAGGGTGAAGCTGCTGAGGAATGTATAATTATTACGGCTTGTGATGCATCCAATTGTTGATTGGAAGATGCAAGTATAAAGTGTAATGAACAATTAGATATATAATTATTTATTTGCTTATTCAAAAGATCATTACGAATCGTCATATTTCAGAACTTAAAAGCGATTACTAACTAGTCTTAGAGATTTTGTATAAATTATGTCAAATAAATGTCAAGGACCTTACAAAATTTGAAATCCAATCAAATGATCAATTATTAAGGAGAACACATTCTTATTGTGAAGTTGTATTTATTCAGAACATAGGTCTGTGATTTTTTAAATACTAATTTAATGTATTAATTACAGATATTTCAAATAATGGAATGACAGATGTATTAATTTGAAAAAGTGTAACATATAGGTACGAAAATTTGTCATGAAAAATACTGGCGCTACACAATTGGTAGTGTAACTTCCCCGGATTGAAAATAGAGATCCAGGTTCGAATCCCGGTAGCGCAAAAACAATATTTTTCGACAAAATTGATTTTATTTGAATATATTTATAAATAATACTTTCACTGATTAATTATTGATAAATGATATTTTGAGTAAATCTAGTTATTTTATGTTCTGTATTTTTCATACGGGTAGTTCAAACGATGACGTCATTGATCTTGATGACGATGATGTCATTGATTTAGGATTAAATTCAATAAATTGAATATATGAAAATATAATATTTCTTTCTAGTTATGTAATCTTTAGTCAATAAATAAAATTGCATTTTGCTGCTCAAACAAAAACAAACAATCCAACTCGAACGCTTCGCTAGCTCCGGTACCAGGGGGGCATATCGCGAAGGTGTGCCTTTTTTGAACCAGCAAATGTCAGCGCTACAGCTGTTCGATCGACGGCAGCGCGCCTCGCGGCCGCCGAGAGCACCGAGAAATTCGAGGTATGCGCTGCGCACGGGTTCTCCACTACTGCGCACGCTGCGCTGGATCAAATGCCTCGGCAGATTCCTGCGCAGACGCTCTGCGTATTTTGTATCAGGAGAGCAGAAACAAGACACGGTGTTGGGAAGGCACACCGACATTCCTCCATAGGGTGGGAGAAAGAGAGTGGTAAAGAGAGAGACACTCGTGAATGTATGGTGGGGTTATGGGCGTGAAGACTCATGACGAGCTTCAGAGAACAAATGTTGAATAAATATTGGACTACATATAGTCAGAGACGGGTCCAGTGATCTTGACCTTTCTACACGGTGCTTTTAAACTTGTATTTTGATCTTCATTTGCTCAAACCTATAATCGTGATTACTAATGTGGCACTTGGTAGCATTGTTATTCGGAACTAATGGACGATTACGAGCATGTGGTAAATTATCGGTATCGCATCGCATACTTCCCGCAGTGAGAAGACTATGAAAGGAATTAAAACTAATAGGTTTTAATTTATACGTGCATGCGCGTTGATATCCATGTGATTCGTACAAATTACAGCAAAGTACCAGTTCCATTGAAAGATTTGCATGTTAATGTTGTGATATTTTCACGCAACGCATTATTTAATCTCGGACGCAGCTTTCGTGCATCATACGAAGTAAAAAGGAACGCGTGGATACAAAATTAACGACCAGCAATGACAAGATTGCTTCAGGTGGAATTCCAGTAGCCAGCAGATCTTGTTTATGTTCTTGTTTTATATCGAGCTTTTTTATTATTATTTTACAATGACATTACTTACCGCCGATGAGTGATATATTTTACGATAATCACTTTAACGATTAATATTTTATTTGCTAATTTGTGAATACTGATTAAAGGACTATTTTAGTTTTAATTGAAATGAAAAGAGCGACTAAAAATAAATTCAAAATACTAATTGAATGTATTAATTAGAAAGATACGCATATAAAATTTTATTGAAAAATGTTGTTACGCCACCGGTAATCGAACCTGGATCTCTTTCCAAACCGGGGAAGGTGTATTATTCAACTACGCTACAGTGACATTATTTTTGACGACAAATTTTCGAACTTATTTGTTACACTTTTTCATCGTCCATTATACTATAATATAATTAACACAGACATATATTCTGAATAATTACAACTTCACAATAAGAATGTGTTCTCCTAATAAAAATAAATTGAACTCAAATATTAATAGCAGTAAATATATGTTTTTTTGCCCTCATCATTCATGATTTCATTATCTATTGACTTTGGCGGTTAACAATAAACAGAGATTTTAAATGAACAATTAGTATTTTTTACCTTTTAAAATGTATTTGATATACTTTTCATTTTCTGTATATATTCAAAGTGTTTTATCTTAAATATTTAAGTATTTTTTAAAAAAATACGACTTTTATACAAATTTAAAGTGCAATTAGATTTCGTATAAGCCTACAAATTATACAAAATATACAGCTACTTTTTTTCTCACAAAGCCTTTTAATTTTATAAAAAAAAATAACATAACCGCGCTACTTGTTTTTGTTTGAATAGTGTTAGAAAAAAAGATTCTGGGAGTATAATCCTAGACGTATTAAAGTTCCAAATTTTGGTTTTGATGACCAGAACTACAATGATCACAACATTTTTAATCACAAGCAGTTAATTTTTTTTCAATATACAGTGCGGTGTATCAATAAAGTTATTTATTTCGATAACAGGGTGCCTATGAAAAATAACATATTCAAATACTGTCAGATTTTATAAGCCAAGACCGCAAGCTTCCAGGCATTGCATAAATCGGACTTTTATTATTCTCTCTTCTCTTTCTTTCTATAGTTTTCATTTTCAGAGAGTTCGTTTTTCACTATATCGCATAAATAGTATATTTCTGTAGCAGATCAGGGCGTACTTCGAACTAATTTTTATAATAATGTAAACCGCTGTTAAAAAAATGGAATCATTTGTTTTTCCGTCATTTGTTTCGCGGGTCTTTTAATTTTTTTTTTTTTTGAAAACTGCAAAAAATATTAACAGATTCTGGTACCAACACATATGGTTATAATATAAGGCCATAAACATATCATATCACAAAAGGCTGGAGTAAATTAATGAAAACAATTCTCTTTAATAATAGGTACATATAAGCTTAAAAAAACTTATACAAACAAATGATAATACGAACAGAAACATATTAATCTATCACAATACCAAAGTGTGCACCATGTGCGGAGCCATCGGCCACAAAGATTTGAGATGCCCTAATAAAATCTGTCTTAATGTAAGTTTACTCCCTAAAGCACGGTTGCTTACCAGAAATATTTCCGTAAATCGGAGGTCACATAAAAAATAACTTTGTCAATGTGATTAATAAACGTCAAATAGATAAAAGCATAATGACCCTGTATTATTTAAATTAATTAACATTTTTCTTTCTTGATGCTTACTGTTTTTTAATTTTAAAAAAAGGTTTGCAAATGTCAATACGGTTTTATATATAAAATATACTATCGCTATTTTTAAAATTTAACTTTTACATTTTTTATAAAATCCTATTTTAAGTGTTTTGTGTAACAAATGATGCTGTTTTTAACATGTACAACTCAAAGAAATTTTTAACTACTCAATCAAATTAAACGATAGCCTTGCACTTGTCATTATAAACAACTAAGCAATTTAAATCCACTTTTAAAAATGTATTACTAACGTGGGTATGAAAAAAAAAAATTTTAGTTAAGCCGAGTAGAGACAGAATCGTTTATTTTTAATCTAAAGTCAACTCAGATTCAAAGTTTTTTTCACATTTATAATCTTAGCATAATGTACTTTAATTTGTTATAATAGGTTATTATACAACTGATTTAATATATTTATTATTAATACTATTATGTATAGTTATTTATATTCTGACTTTTATATTTCTGAAAATATTAAAGATACTTTTTAATTAAGTCACAGTTAAAAAAAAACATTTTTTGTTTTCTTAACGGTCTGCGAGGACAATTTTATCAGTGACTTGTTTGTTTTTATTTAAAAGTATAAGTTAATAAATTATAAAGAACAGTATTATAATAATTCTCAGATTTACACATAAATATTAAAAATGTTATAAAGTAAATATGTACTTTATGTAATAGACACGAATATTTTAGATTATCTTTGATAATTCAAATAATTATTGATGAGATATATCAAATTTATGAAATAACGCAAAAACTTTTATTGGCTATCACACAAAAACTAACCAATTAATTTATCATCACGCCGTTTTTTTCCGGAGAAACGGAGAATATAAAATGCTGCACTCTTCTCGTCTTGACTACTTTCATACTCGTATTCATGCATGCTCGTCGATTGTTGAAGCTTGTAGCAGGCTTGTTCTTCAATATTTGATAAATCTGATTATTTCAATTTTTTCGTGAGCGACCTCTGTTTCTGTTGCCTTCACAGCTAACGACGTTCATTACCATCCTCTCCTAATTCATACGTTCCATACGTCTAACCATCTTAGTGATCCTTTCTTATTCATTTTTTAGATATTCCACAAAGACCAAACAGATACGTTGTTCTAAGACACCAATGGAACCGCAAACCGTATAGGATCACAGGATGGTGTCTCAACGGAAGGTGCGTTCATAAAAAATAAATAAAGGTCGCATTCCATCATACCAATAAAATGTGAATTTAATAGCTCTAATAGATGGAATTTTAATGAACGTTTCCGGTACCCCAGGCCTCGCAATTACCCCGCTAGTTTTTTTTTTGTTCTGAATACGTTATCCCCCTAAGATTTGACACATACATATCGCATGAATATATCGTCGAATTAATAAATTTCGAATCAAAAATTTTGGCGGATTTACCGAGAAACATGCAAGACTGTCAATAGTTAATATTTTCAAATATATCAATGTTGCATCGTTTACTTTCTAGTTGACTTATAATTATTTCAAAACCGCCATTGTACTATTTCAGTATTATTCGGTATTGAACGAAGTAATCAAATATTTTTTGTGCGTACTACAAACACGCCCCATAAACACTACACTGTTATTACCGATTAGATACAGGTGCCACGAGCACCGTTTTCATTAAGATTGATTTTGTTTATTTTGAAGGCAATTAACAGTTTACCTTTAATTATTCTGCTCTCCTAAAGTGCTTAGTTCCTGGTATACGGAGAATTTAACTTAATACACGTATTTGATTATCTGTATCTGCATCCTATATCTAATGCGTACAATTACACATGTAATAAACAAAATACCGTCTACGCCTGATAATTATTTCGAGTGATGTCATTTGTATAGAATGTCGTAATGAAAGTATAAATATTTGACAACGATTAATAATACAATAGATGCGCACCTCATTGCATAACAAAGCATCGTTTGATTTATAAAGTTCAGCAGAAATGAATTGACGCTCGCTAAAACTGTTGCAACAATCTGAAAATTTGATTACCTTAGCCAGTCTACTCTGTACATCTAGTTGCGGGTTGGCACAGAATCTTAGCTTAGCAGTCTTATTTGTGCTTACGTTGAGACCAAGTTTTTGGAAGCTTATGAAAATGTTAAAGTTATTGAAGGTCTTCTTCAGTTTCCGCCAAAAATAGTGGAGTCATCAGCATCCCAGACAAGTTAGATTTGTTCAGCTATCTCACGACAAAAGAACACAGGGTGGGCCAAGGAAAAGATTCAAAGACACCCTGAAGACGAATCTGAGCAGATGTGGCATAGACCCTAAATACTGTCGATATTTCCTCTAATTTTGAATCACGATGTGCGCACAAAAAATCTATTATGCAATTTTAAGAACCAATGCTATTATTTATGTGGTGATGAAATTAAATAAAACATTACTATACCAGTGTAAGTCTTCTGGTAGGTCCTGGGTTGACTACATTACTAATCAAGATGTGTTAAGACGCACAATAAGTCAATAGTTACATATAATAACATATAAAATAACAATTATCAACGAAAGCTGTATACTTCGGACACGTTCTCTGCGATGAAAAATATTATCTTTTATAACTCATATAGGGGAAGGCAGAAGGCAGCTGAAGCGTAGGTAGAAAGATACTATCTTGGCTGTGTTAATTCAGAATGTGGTTTAATGTCCAAAATGTTGATGATACAGGATAAATCAGCATACTGCAATATGGACGCCGACCTTCGATGGAAGGCGGTACATAAAGATGAAATCTTGTTAAAAACTGTTATATTTTTTTTGTGTGCGCTATTATACCAAATCGTGTGCGCGCGCACACTCACATTCTTTAAAGGGAACACTGGTAAATCGCGATCTAAGAGTAAATTGTATGTAAGTATATTGAGTTGGGGAAACATGCAAACGGATGAGAGCTAATGCAATAAAAGCGATGAAAAAGAGATATAGAAAAGAAAAGGAAGAAGATGCGTGTACGGTTCGAGAATAGGGATCCTTAGCTACACTCGGACTTATCATTAATAAACCATGACAAACCATCATCCTTGTGACGAGGGTTCGTCAAATAATACATATGCTCTCAATTTACTTATATAAATATAAAACTTAATTTAATTTCATATATTTGTCTCATATGTCTGCCAGGAAACTAAGAGCTTTTGCAGAAAACACAAAAAAATTAATATATTACCGTGACTACATAATATAATATAGGCATAGGTATTTATTTGATACAAGGAATATAATAAGTTCACCAATTCTCCTTTATGATTATTGCACAAATAAATATACATTTCTTCGATGCTATTTTATTTATAATTTAGTTACATACTTACGTGACATAGATTTAGATGCGTAATTATATTAAATCCAACTCAATGCCAATAAACTCGTCAAAAGACATCCAGAGGCCGAATTAAATTAGTAAATATTTAAACCAGGAACTTACGCTTGCTTCTTGAATGACTTTTTCTAATTTAAAATAAAATTATAATAATATAAGTTAGTATTATTTAAAATGGTATAAAAATTAAAGCTATTAACGTTCACTGAAAATCGATTAATTCAAACGGTTCTTGAATTAAGGCAGATTGAAATTGTTCATCATGGTCATAAATTTTAAAAATATGTCAATGTACTTGGTACTAGCTGGCTACATAATTTCTTAATTAAATGTTTAAATCCTTGAATAATGATAATAGCAAATAATGAGTAGTCTGTTGATCAATTTTACCAATTTAATTTATCAATATATTAATACAAAATTTAATTAGTTCACTAGTCAGGACACTTTAGGTTTGCCGAAAAACTTAACATTCAACTACAACTTCATGAAAAGGAGACTTAACTTACCATCGCTCCGTTTTCCCGTAGAAGTAGGCAGAGAGGATAGCACGCCACACACTTTTGACCAGATATATCACTGCTGTCTCGTTCGCTTTTACACACACGTATTTTCGCGGAAGCTCGTCGATTATTAAAGCTTCTTGCATGGATTTCTATTCTATATATAATATTCTAATATTCATGCAAGAAGCTTTAATAATCGGTTTAATAATATATATATATATTCTAATATTTTAGCATTCTCCTAATAAAGTGTTTATACTTTTATATAATTAGAAAATTCTTCCATTTATCTGTATATCTACAACATATTATAAGCAATATAAGACTGATCTCTATATTTTATTTAACCAAAAATCAAAAATGTTTAAGCGTAAATTATTTCACTATATTCCGAATACGTTTTGTAAAAGATTAAGCGATTAGGCGATTAAGAAACTAATTAAGAAAAAAGATATTATGTTAGAACGTGAAACCAAGATGTTGTAACAGATTTTACTTGGTGATGGTTAGAATGGTTCATAGATAAGGATGATGTGCGAGAACGATGAGGGGTACGAGGGTTCAGGGAGGTTTAGGGTGATGATAAAAGGATAGATAAATATCGACGTCGAAAATTTAAATATTTATAAAAAATAAAATATGCAATAAAATCTGACCAATGTTGAATTCCATTTTTTTATATCTTGTTTTGCGTGGACTCATTTTACACAATTAAAAAAATGTAAACTTTAAAAATGGATTGTTTTCTTTAAAAATGTACAATAGTCAAACGACACCTAAAATATATCAACACGTTTTGAACATGTTTCACAGTCTTGTATCAAATAAAATACATAATTGATAGTAATGACCTATAGACCATAGCATTTTACACGTTTTTTCTCACAATTATTCTTCTTATTTGAATACGGCACGAACAAAACATTGAGGAATTGAATTATTTAAAGAGAATACAAAAAAACATTTTTTCTTTCGAAGTACATAAAACAAAGTCACTGCCCGCAAGAATCAGGCAGATTTAGTATGTGTACGTAAGTATGTTCATTACTTTTTTCTAGATTCAATAAATATTAACGGAATTAAGAATTTATGTATTTTTTAATATCCGCCATTTTGAAACTAAATGGCGGATCAAACTGGCTAACTGAACTTAACCGAGATATTTACCAGAAAATTTTTAAGTAAATCTAGATTTGGTGGATGGTGTCCACAAAAATCTTTTTTTTTTAAATAGATGCGTACACGGACTCGTGTCACATCAATATTCTTACTATTTTCAAACTAAGCTTGTGCTATGATAATAGGATTACCTCTATGGCCTCCTGGAACGAGGCACGAACCTCAGACCACTAGATCAGTAGGTGAGTATCGTTACCACTAGATGACAAGCACGTCAAATAACACGTATCCTATTTATAAATATATGTAGATATCTACGTAATACGAATATACATATATAAGTAAGCACATGTATTAAATGAATTAAGTGAAATAAGTGTATCGCGTTTGTCTATCCTAAGGGAATACGGATTACGGTATGTATATTATGACAGATAATTTGAAATACATAGGCAAGGCCCAGTTTGTAAGATGTATAATTTAGTTTTTACTCGAGTGCGTATCACCGTAAACTAAATATAAAGAGCATAATAATTTAAATAAATTATGCACATACTTACACATTGTTTTCATTGATTTTAATGCGTCTCGACTTTTTTTCTTAGATGGAACTTGTAATCCCCGCCCGGATTTCAATTTGGATACAACACCCTGAGTATGTCCGCATAGTCATAATGACACGATAAACTTTTATGATCGCTCTCAATTCGATCAGACATAATCAACAATTTTTATTTCATTATATTACAATATCATGACGACTTTAGATAACCGTGAAAATGAAATAAAATGGAATTATCGTAAATGATTTATGATACTGTGTAGGTCACATATGTGAAAATAAAACACTTGCTTTTTTATCCAACTGGTTTAATTTACTTGAGACGCGTTTCTTCTTGCAAGGGCATTATCAATCAATTTGTATTTATAACTATAATGAGGGACAGCTACTTTCAATTAACATGAGATGAAAAGGTACAAGAAATTAATATGCTGATAAACTGGCCAAGGAGGCCACTCTTTCCGGAGTTTTCCCTCATCAATTCCATATCCCAATGTATGACAGACTTAATATAGTAAAAAAACGTACAAATTCTATATGGACTGCACAGTGGATGGATCCAAATAATCATAAGGGTAATCGAGTAAAAATAATTCAAAGATCTATTCTCCGCACCACCTGGTTCTTCAAAAGGAAAGTCTCGAAAAGAACAATATCAAATATCACTAGAATGAGAATTGGAAATTGCCAGGTAGCCTCACATTTATTCAGATTGAACTCACATATGTGATTATGAAGTCTACAAATATACTTCGGAAACAATAAATTATGTAGATATTCTAAAATTAGAAACGCTAAAATAATTGGAGACATTTATTTATTTCGTATTAATTATATGTACTCGTAACTACTACTTAAAACCCATCGTAGGATGGAAGAAATACACGTGTGTATAGGGTGGTTCTATAAATTTCATCATATAGTAATTACCTGCCTACAGTGTGCAGGAGCTTTGCAGTTCTCTAATATCCTAATTTCTAACCATACAAATGGATTTTTCCATTTTATACTCGAAAAATATACCTTCAGAACAAAAAAGTTACACATACACCCAATTCGTATTTTTCAAAGGAAATTGGCACATATTTGATACTCGAATTGAAATTTATACTGCAATGTAATTTTTTAATAAGCATACTATCAACAGGTTGTTAATGACCTTACTTAAAAGTATTACAAAGATATTACAAATATTGTAAATTAAAAACGTATTAAGACAATAAAAACAATAAAATGTTACATAATACATTTTTTTGTAGTTAAAAAATTAGAGACATTAAAAAAGTATGATGTAATTGTGTCCATTATTATAAAAGTGGTCTAAGTCAAGAACTAAAAAAAAAGAGTTTATCAATTATGTTGATTCACATTGTTTTAAATGAATATAATATGATACAAAATGTAACAATTGTGAATAATGTTAAACGTTATATTCAGTGTATTTATACGACGTTCAATGGTATTCCGTTAGTGTTCATTTTGATAATAGAGTAAGTCATTTCAAACTTAATATTTTTATTTTCTTATAAGACACGTGCAATATTTACATGTCGAAATAATTTATAAATCTAAATAAATTAGACTAAATAGATTTTGAAACATTGCGTTGTGTAATGTAAAAATATTATTTAATCACTTCGAAAGCAAACCTTTAAATATCTCGAAACGAAAGAAACGTGACTTAGACCTCATTCATAATAATGGACACAATTATCAATTCTTCTGCAAACTTTCCTACGCGTGATATGCATAAGGACACGTTGGGATATAAATATATAGGTAAGAATAAATATTTATTTTTATTTTGTATAACGATAATTATAACATGGTTAAAATCTAATCCTAAATAAATTAAAATCAAAATCAAGATAATAAAAATAATGTGCAGGATCAACCTTAAAAGCATTTTAATTTATTATAACTCAACAAATTACGGCACGGTTCAATCATTTTACCTAGTAATCTGGAGATGATTCAAATTTTCAATTTTCAGGAAAACAATATTAAATGCTAATATGAGTCATTTAAATGCTAGGATATAAATAATAATAATAGTACCATTATATTAATAAAAATACAGCTTCAAATTATTTATGGTGGTCCATAAATTGCTGGCGTGTAATATATGTGATGATAAAATGGCTATTATAGAGACCATAAATATACATAACATGCTTTTAAATTGTTTAAAATAACTAAATGATCTAGAGCAAGTATTGATCTGGTTTTTAATGAGTCATCTAATGTTGGGCGTATTTTTTCTTCAACATAACCATTTTTAAATTGTTCTACAAACATGAGTTAATATGTGGTGACGTTTTAAAGGTTATTTTAATTAATATTAATGTGCCACAGTGAGTTTTGAATATCATTACCTCAAATCTCGAAGGACTTGTTATCTATGATGACATCTTGCATCATCAGGCGTGGTAGAGATAAATATTTTGTCAATGATGGATATATAACAATATAAATGACGTATTTAATTTTTTTTTTTTGTTTATTCGTCTATGAAATTATGACAACATAGGTGCATACTTTGTTTAGGTACACATAGTACATTTTGTTTAAGATGTTTACATTTAAAAATATTTTAATTTCTATTTGGAATCCATAATAATATTACGTCTCCCCATCTATTTTCTATGACTTTCTGATGCGGGATTCAGTGGTGTCATTGTGGTTGTTTAGTTATTGCTTTAACGGCCAGGTCTGTGAGACGCGACATGATGGTTAAGATAACTTAAATGTTTTCTGTTTTATATATTTAATAACGTAAGTACGTAAATATATATCTGTGAAATCGTATTACTGCTGGCAAATATATTGAGCATCTGTCATCCTGTCATCTCATCAATGCCTCATGGTTATATCGCGTCGCACTCTATGGTAACAGTTTCTTATATATGGTAGAACTGTAAAATTATGACATTAATGTTTTGTTCGTATTTTTCAAGAATGTTTTTAAGTGGATATATATTTTTCAAAGTAATAACTTTATTAACATAAGAACGCCGTTTGTACAATTTCAGGAACAGCAATACGGAATGTTATATAATATCGGGTGTCGCCGATTGCTTTTTACTACTAGGATTTGCCAGCCCATAGTGGCCCATCGCTTACGTAGAATCTATATTTCATCTAAAGTAATATAATAATGAAGCACGAGTCACCAATGGCCGCCCGTAGGGCCCAGCAGTGTTCCGCCGATTACTTATCTGCTAGTGATTATGATTACTCTAAACAATCCTGAATAAATTATATTACTGGCACTGAATTATTATGCATAATAATACTTCATAATGTATAGTTGTTTTATGATCGTATTATGATCGAGAAATGAAGTTATTTATTTTTAATACAACTTAAATGGATCTACTTGAAAGATATACAGAAAAATTATATTTATTAAAAAAATATTTAAGTTTCTACCGGAGCTCGAACATGGACCTTTTCCTATCCGGGGAAACATGTTATCAAGTTTCGCCATATCACCTAATTTACATCTGTAATTCTATTTTTAAAAGCAAACAACTTTATATTGCGACAAATCTCAAATATCTTTGAGTAATTCGCGCTGGTATGTTCTGAAAAACTGCAACTTCACAACAATAATGTTTTCTATAAAAAATATTTATTTTTCTCCACACATATTAAAATATATTTCGTTAATTTATCCATTATTATTATTTATGAAGACAAAAATTAATTTAAATAAACCTTTTCAATTTTGCTATTTAGTACTTATTTTATTTTTAATATGGATGGTATCGTATACTTTAACTGTATTTTTAATGACAACCTTTAAAATCAGAACTTTAAATTCAAATCAATAATAATAAGTGAATACTATATCTTATCCCGTATAAATATCAGAGGAATAATTATCTCAATAAATATGGTTCATGTTAAACAACATACACAATATTTTTTAATGTTGCTATTTTATTTATTAATATATTAATTCAGTTTTAAATAGTTCAATAAATACTATATTAGAAACTATGAATAGCAATATTAAAATAAACATTTTAAATATTACTTTACATGATGTGTAGATGAGAACAAACGGACCAATCACATTATGAAATTAATAATAATGTATCAAAATTCATAAGAGATCTAGGATGGAATCTCTTATGTGGGAATAACATTTTTTTAAGTGTCGAATAAACGTTAAATAATCGTACATGACGATTTTCTGTGTAATTTACAATACAATAATCTTTTGAAATCTGTCATGATGTTGTTGCGTTCTACAGGTGCCTGCTGAAGTGTAAAATAGCGCCACAATTTTGAGTTAGTAAATATAATTTTTTGATAAAATTCCTCACGTCTCGCAACTCGCTGACAAACATTTCGATCGACCGATTGGTTTGCACGATTGTAATGCATGCACCAAAGTAGGGGTTGCCAACCGATAATCCGAAATGCCTCCCAATAAAAATTCTTCCTGCACGGGCCGCAAGAATCGGGTAGATTTCGACTGTTTGTGAAAGGAAAGTATATTTCGTCACCTAAACAGCAACACCACATATTTCAGAATTGTGTACTCTACAGGAGAGAGACATAACTAGTTTTAAATGATTTTTGAAGAATTACTGTAGTATTTATTGCCTTCCTAGAGTTGTAAAGAGGAGCAGATTCTTTCTAAACTGAAACTGAACTAAACTTAGGTACAATTAGGTACAACTTGTGCGCAGTTGACAGGGAGTTTACAGATATGTGGTGATTACATTTCTTTGATTTGCATGTCCCTAGTCTACGCTATCGCAAAACTAGTTATATAGAATGATTCCTCGTTAAAATTCAAATCCAATAATATAAATATTTTAATTTGATAAAAAATTCAGATATGCGGTGTTGCTGCTTACGTGACGATTTCCTGTTTTACGATCACTTGTTAATACTCTATCGTTTTCATATTTTATTCTCTAGTGCCTAGCAATATTAAAGGAGTTACGAATTTTTTAAACAGCCGCTAATTTACAACATAAAAGGTCATTTTTTCAGAAAACTTTGATCGAAGTTTAATAAAAACTCCAGAAATTCGAGTCCACAAAACATGTAACGCTTCATACACGTATACATGGATGGCTTAATAACACTAAACCTATCTATAAAAAAAATGCGTTTTTTAGAAAAATATGCAGATTTATTCAGAATAAACGGTTTTATCTATAACATATATAAGTATTTTCCCGAAAACTATATGAACCGAAATAATCTAAAACGTATCACCTGATAAAGTATTTGTGTATAAATTTTCCACATATTTAAAACAGAAAATGTCATGTTGTTAAAATTTTCTTTGCATCTTCTTTTTGGTTAGCTGAAAATCAGTCCTCAATCTAGAAAAAAAAACTGACAATTTGTTGCTAGGTTTTTGTGTTATTTAGTCATAGAGTCATATACATGATTGAGGAAAGTGCATTGAAATTGGTAATTGTATTTAGAAATTGGTTCCTATAAAGATTTGGACATACTCAAAATATTGTAAAAAATATACTGGTAAATAATATATGAAGTAAAAAAAATAAGATATCTTAACTTTTTTTAAATTGTTTATTATTGTTATAAGTATTTGAAATGTGATTTTACTTTCATATATGTGATGTTTACTTATATTTCTGTCTACTAAAGCAATTTGGATCGCAATACAATGTGGTTCTAAAATTTGAGTCGCGGTCATGATTGAGAATCACCGATCTAAAGGATGTCATAGAAATGCTTAGCGGACTAGTGTTTAATATACAAATATTAAGAAAGCAATAAAAATTATCGCCCCTCCACGAAACGCCACGAACCAATAGGTACATTCGAGATAACGCGAGCAGTAATGGCAGTCCATCACTGATCTTAGAGAAGCTTCCTTTTTTTAACGTAAAGCATTCAATAAAATCAATATTTTTTTACATTTCTCATTCATTCGGTTCTGTATCGCTGCCTCGCAGCAATGAGACCGCAACAAGTCCACGAAAGTGTGACCGTCGGGCGTGGTCAAGTCGTTTCCAAGGGCAGCCGCTACACCCGCGCCGCCACACTGGCCTGTGAATTTAGTACCTACGTAATTTATTGATGAAAATACGTCAATCGCCTTCTAGTCACTACGCGGTACAGGGTAAATTAATTTTTTAAATGTAAAAAATATATATGCCTCCTACCTCAATAGAAAATAATCGTAGGTAGAAGAAAAAAACGCGTTACGGTTCGTAAAAAATAATTATAAATTCAGATAAATAAATAAAATAAAAATCTCCGTGCGGAGAACTGGACCGCAAGCTCATTCGTGACAGAGGGGTGGCTAATCATTGCGCTATCAATGAATATGAATGAAACGTGAAAATATACGTTAACAAATATTTTTATTAATATTAGCTTGTTATAAGATTCACCAGTGATAACTATTGTATTTTTCAAATAAAATAAAATATCAGTATTAAAATTTGATATTAATAATGTATATTTAACTATCGATTCTTGTTTTTACTGTCGGATATCGGAAAGTAAAATGAGCTTACTACGGGATGTACTTTCGAGAATTAAATATTGTTTTACTAACAATCAAATAACCCGTTTTCGCAAAAAAAAAAAAAAACTTTTTACTGATCACACAACCAGCTCTAAGTTAAAAATTAGTGATGAGCTAAACGTTATTGTGATTGTGATTATGCGTCTGGTATTTCTTTCATATCAATGATTGGTAACTGATATTTAATGGTTATAGGTTTAGTTTCCAGTATATCAGTCTTTACTCGCTGAATTACGAATAATCAGTTACTAATCATCGTTACAATCGAACACAAATTTCACAATCACTGTCACAATAACGGTATAGTTCATCACTAGTAAAAATATAAAACACAAGCTAAAAGTGTGAGCAAATAAAAATGGTACGAGCTTTTCTAACGCAGATTTCGTGTCAATGGGGCACCCGCTGAACAAACATAATATTTTAAAATTAGGAACAAAGACATAGAAGGTTATTTATAAATCCGTCAGGCAGTTATCAATCTTCATTATGCATTGAAATATACACCCACATTGCACAGTACGCAAGCAGAGAAAAATTATAATTATTAAGGCATTATCCTGAAACTTCAACTACAGCCATAGTCGTGAGGCCAGCGTCGCGGTAAGAAATGTCTGCCCCCCGGGTGTTATAATAACTACATAATATAAAACAGTAAGTGTCGCTTACTCTAGTCACTGGCTATTAGAATCAGCCGCATAATTTACTTTGTTTTAAATTCGAGATTAATAATAATATATCGCGTTTTAAATTCGTACAATTTGTTAAAGTGAATAATCTTCATAATCTTGGTTTCAAGATTATAAACAAATATATTTCGTATATGCTATATATAAGAATTTTCTATATTAAGGCAATTTTGTGGCACGCGAAAAATAAATTTAATGATCGCGGTCTTTTTTATAATACTTATATGTTATTAATTATTGCAAATAACATTCAGTTTATTAGTTTTACATTAGTGTAAAGGTCTTATCTAAGTAATAATTAAAAAAAAATTATACTTAGTGTATAACTTCTGAAATAAATAAATAATAAAAACCTACATTTTATTAAAAAAACGCGAAATTATGAATTATTTTTGAAAGTATGCCCTCGATATTTCCAAAGTACACGGTATTAATATAATAAGCACTTGGATCTCTCCAAAACGCAACGAAAATCTGACCTTAAAAAAATTTTGAAAATTTAATAAAAATGTCTCCTCAATAAAACATTTTGATCGCACTAATTCAGAATAATTCAAGATGTCCCATCATTTTCACTTTTGTAAATAAAATGAAATGAAAAATTATGACAGTTCAGAAACGTTATATAAAAAATTCTGAAACCGTTTATGGCACCTGTGAATCGTCTGGTGTGTGTAAAATTACGAATTATTTGTATGAAACCTGGTTATAAATTCTGAAAAATTATTATGATCCTGCATTGGACATACGACAATCAATATAGCTTTTATCATTTCACCTCGAAACACGTATTAATATCCCTTATTCATCGGATATTTAATAGAGTTAGTGCGAGATTTCCGAGAGATTGCGGGAATACAAAGGTTGTTAAATCTCGCGTTTCATGAAAATACAAAAAAATATTCCCCAGATTCCTTCCGGGCAGATGATTTAGTTATTTAAAAAAAAATGGAATGATATTTTTTTTATTAATTAAAAATATTGTGTACTGTCAAAATAAATAAAATTGGATAATTTTGATCTCTCGTAAAATTCATACGCTTGTTAACACATTTGCCTGAAAGACGTACATTGATGATGGACTTCAAGGCTCACTATTAATGGCTCAGACGGAAGGGTTAAAGGCTAGTCTCCGATTCAAAGTTACCACATCATCGTTTTCATCCGGTCTCACGTTTTAAATTCTGGATCACGGTCATAATGTTCTGATGATTCTTTAAGAAAGTATTTACAAAAAATGGTACAAATAGTCAATGTATCGCTGTAAAGTAATAGAATCTTTTGATATTTGTGATAATTTTATATGATTTTTTACAATAATAATCAATAAAAATAAAACAGAATTGGGACAAAGACAAATTATGCTGTTTTCTTAAATATAAATAACTTTTAAGACAAATAAATCGAACATTATCTACAATATACGTAATGATACATTACATGCGTTAAACATATTTTACTGCCTGTATTATGGCAACTAATTATATTTAATTAATTATAACGGAAAACTATCTTTGAATTGTATTTAATTAAATACTATCTACATGAAATTAAAATTTAATTTTATAATATAATATTTCTTTGCGCATAAAAAACAATCCATAGAAGTATTTGTTTAAAAATATTTCACGTAAAATTGTTTTTGAAATTAACGAATTAACTGCATTTTTCTCGAATAATTTAGAGTTTCATTGTGTTTGAATTTTAAGACATTAATTTATTAAAATAAATGCTGTACTGAATTATTATATTACATACACATAATACATACACATAATGAAAACTTTTTTAAAAATCCATTCGCATTTTAGAGATTTTGAATATGTCATACTTCTAACCGATATCACGGAAGTAAAAATAATTAAATTTGACATTTCATATCACTTGTGCTTGCACACGAACGATAAAAAATTGCATCAAAAAACACTGTCTCGTCAGTTGTTAATGTGAGCTTTCGTTTATTCGCCGCGGTCGTTAACTGAGAGTCAATCGGGTTAAGGAATTCAGTTCAATAGTTCCGGTAACTTTATATCGCATTACATGTATCTATGGAGAACTGTGACCTTGTCAGAATAAATAAACTAGAAAACTACATAGGTATCGTGGCAAAAAAAAAAATCGACATAAAGCACGATGTTGTTATACCACTTTTATGATAGCTGCTACTAGAGAAATATATTTATATTCGGTGAGTGATATTTATATGTGATGTGAATTAACCCATGTTGAACCAATTAGTATTACTTCTATCCGAAATGTTAATACATTTGGCATACCGAGTCGTTGAACCACTGTCTTCACGGATATTGCTTGACCATACTATGAAATGTTATTTTAAGTTCTTATATCCGGTTGTTTTATCAGTAGTATAATTTTATCATAGTAAATTTTTACTGTAGTATCTTTTTCACCATCGCCCGTGGTAAAAAACGTTTACGGGTTGTTCGAACGTCAAGTTTTTTACTGTCGAAATGAATCCCGCCCAATAGTGCGACAAAGCGAATAACCATAAAAAATCGAGACGTTCTCTACTTCTGGTGCCATCAACAATTGCGTAATTTATCGTTTTTATTATTTTCTCCTCATTCGTCCGTTCCATACGACCAAACCACCTGAGTGATCCTTTCTTAATCTTACTCACTATACTAAGATCAGCTTTACATTCTCTATTTTTTTATTTCTTAATTCTGATTTATTTAAAACATTTACCACTGGCAATACATACTTTTTATGCTTTATCTATAGTTTTATTACCTCTGAGGCACCATATAATTGATAAGATGGACACGTGTCAGTAATTTAAAGGTGTGATCATCGGCGTGGCACCAATAACCCCATGGGATAGATTTCAGGAAAACAAAGAATTCTTAGTAAAACGTCACAGCGGCGGCCTGTCGCTGATTGGTACTTGCAAATACGACTGTATGTATTGTTATGTATCTGAATAAAAACACAATATTCTGCAGTCGGGAAGGCATTCTCGATTGTGTCGTGTCGCTGTAGTGTACCGATATTGAACATCTTTTGTATTGCATTTATTTCGGCCTTATAATCATCATCATCGCTGCTTGAGGAAGCTGAAATCGGCGAACCACCCTTGTCTACATTCTTGTTTCCTGTATGGAACATTTTGTTTATTTGATATCAAAACTGAGGACGAATACTACTGTTTATGGATTGATATCAACGGTAGTATAATTGCTGAAAAATACATACATATATAGTACACTCTTTATATCTTTATGGGGCAGTTTCACTATTTATAAATTCTAAAATATACAATAGTTATTTGAAATTTATATTACGTATTAATAAAAATTTAATATTTTCTGAAAAAAATGAAATTACTGTCGGTCGATATATCGGTATAGCAATTTTTGAAAATTATTTATTTCAAGAATATAATTAAAAATAATATGATGCTTTAAGGGGATACTTTCATTTTTCCAGTTTGAAATTCGAGTATTTTTACACGAATTTGATAAGCTTTCAAGGTGACGCTAATAGTTAAATTATTTTATGTATCAGATAAATAATTAATGACGTTAATTGTTACGTACGTGCGAGAGAGGAAGGTTTGAATAGAAAGAGACGACAATAAAATTGTTGATTTTCTCGCATTTGATACAAGTTTTATACATAACTCGTATCGGGAGTATTTTTCATCTTTTTTCATATTGATGTATTGGAATCATATGAAATGAAATAAAAATGTGTGTTGTCATTTGAATCAATCATTCGTAAACTAAATCATCTGTTAGGTACCTAATTCATATTTATGAATATGTTTTGAAATCAAACAAAGTACCCGCACATATTTAGATGGTCGGTTAAATCAATGTTCTAAATTTAAAATCTTTATGACAGCTTCAATTTATTATTTTGTTAAATATTATCGATTTAAAACGCCCCGTTACCGTTTTCATGATACGTCTGTTTCATAATTATACACGATTTATGAAACACACAGCTTTGTTTAAAATGCAAGTGTTATATATAAACGAAATATTTCATTCCGACTTACATAAAAAATAACGTACATAAAATGTTTACTTTTTTCAATAAAACGTTGCTTTCCCTTAAAATCAGTAAAAAGATGTCTAATTTATGAAATTCTTTACTAATGTTGTGAATAAGTTCAATATTAATTCATACCGTGGGTAAAATATGCGTGTAAACATATATTTTCGGCATTTTTTAAGAGAGCGTGGACTAAACGTCATTACGGCCGCTGTCGATCGGCGATCTGAAGTTAATAATGAATGTAAAAAAATACACATTATGAGGATCGATATACATATTATTTAGTAAGAAATTATTGTGTTATGAATATCAAACTTGATTTTAAATAGTAGCTGAAGCCTCAAAGCATGTGATTAAATACAATATATTATTTTAAAACATGTTTTCACTAAAACAAAGTATTTTAAAAACGTCGAAAATTGATAATATATACAGCAAATTGAATGGTTTATAACTCTATTAATTTTTTAAATTTTGCTAATTTGGTTTCCAAAAGATTTGTCTCCATAATTTTGGCTTTAATATTATAAGAATATATATTTCGTTTCTGAAATAATTTAGCACATTCACACAATTTTGTAGCATGCAGAAAATACGTCTAATGGTCACGGTCTTTCTTATAATGCTTGTATTGTCTTAATTATGGCAAATAACATTCAGTTTATTAGTTTTAAATGAGTATAAAGATCCTATCTATGTAATAGTTTTCAAAAACTTAAATCTAGTGTATGTTTTCTAATATAAATGAATAATAAAAACCAATATTTTCGAAAAAAACGCGATAATTTGAATTATTATTGAAAGTAGTGGCTATGTCGCGCGCTGGTAGTGCTGTTCGGAAACGCACATTGATTCGACCGCGGCACATAAACAATAGTTGCGAGCCATTTGAAGCGAATTTAACGTTATTGGTCATTTTATCAACCAAAGATCATTCTCAAAAACGTTTTGCGTAACTGAGGTTGATAATACTACGAGTAGCTTATGATTTATTGGCCTAAATATAAGTTTTCTTAATACCAGTTTCGGCATATGTCATAAAATAGATAATTTAACGCACAAATATCTGATACAAATTAAATGAATCAACTAGAAAGATGTACATAAAAAATCTATCAGTCGAAAAAATATTGAACAAATAATAGATATCTTATAGAGACGACATATCTAGGGCCGTATGTCCTGTAATTACCCATACTTCCATATTTTCCAATAATAAAAAACAGCTTCGTCTCTATGAGATATCTATTATTTGTTTAATAACAGTGTCTTTGTTGGTTAAAATTCAATAATTTTGTGTTCTTATACATATTCAAATATCGAAAAAATATTTAGTTGCTACCGGGGTTCGAAGCGCGTTCTCTACTTCGTTATACCATTCAAATACATTTTAAACAAATTTTGAAGTTATATTCTATAATATTTCAAACTGATACATCTACTATTCTAATTTTAAAACCAATCAATTTTATATTACACTGAATCTAATATATACAAATATCTGTTACTACTACTGCTGTCCTAAAATGGGTTTCAAAGGTCAATACTACTCCTCCACCCCAAAATTATTTTATAATAAAATTTTAGGTATATCTACTTGCTCATTTACTCGCAATTGAGATTTTTAGAGTTTGATGTTGTATTTCTTGCAACTTGTTCATCGATTTCTCTCCCACCCAAGTTTCAGAATCCTTGGCGATTGCCTAAGTGGTACTCCGCAAATGATAAGTCCGACCAAAGAAATTATGTTTTATTAAACAATGTATAATAGCAGAATTATCAAATAAATATAATTATTCTATCAATTTAGTGTCAAAAAAAATTTAATATAGCCATCATTTCAGGCAAATATATAAAGTTATTAAACCTACAGAATATAATGAGGTACCTTGTGCAAATGCATGGATAAATTTTGCTAGTTACTCTCAAATTTATCTTCAATTACATTGAATATGCCATAAATTAATTATAAATTGACGAATTCCATCCATCCATAAAAAATCCATAAAAATTGCAATAAAATTGAAAATATCAATGTTGTCTCCTTAAGACAAAGCAGCTTCCAGTCCTTGACTTGAATTATTCCCGTGTGAACCAGACATAATAAATCGTAGTTTATTATAAATTGGCCAGTTAATCCAGTTACTGACTTGTGTCGCATTCGAATAAACACAGAAACGTGAAGGTTTCATGGTCGAGTACTTTAATCATTGAATATAAATAATGTAAATAAGTTTACAATGGCGTTTTATTTTATCGACGAATATTGCATTATTCTAATTATTGAAAAAGAAAATAAAGCTTTTGTAAACGGTGTTTGGAAAGTAATCATTTCTAAAAACAGATACACATATTCAATTATTAAGAATTAAACGAGAAATAACCAGTCAGTAATGATGACAATATAATAAGTTTTATTATATTTACTCAAGCTACTACCAAAATAATGTACAAATTAAATGTATCAATTATAAAGATATAATAGTTAAAACCAATTTTATTGAAAAATATCTTAGTTGCCACCGGAATTCGAACCAAGATCTTTTTGTATCCGGGGAAACGTTACACCACGTTAAGTTAACGGCAAATATTTTTTCGGCAAATTTGATATTATCTATACCTAAAAACGTTCATAAGTTTTCACAGCCGTTCAGAATCTTCTGTGTATAGTTTTTTGGGCTAATCTGCCGTGTATATCTGAAACTACGGCCAAAAACGTCGGACATACATGGCAGATTTATCCATAAAACTATACACAGAAGATTTATTTTTATTTTTATTTATTTACGGTTCTGACACATGTACGCCTAAGTGATCTCATTTCCACTGCATTCAGTCCACTTTCGTTCCTCTTCTGCCAACTCCAGGTCTCACTTCCATACATCAGTGTCAGTACCAGGACTCCATTATGTACCGCTAGTCTTGGCCATTAGTTATAATCTTTATAATATATACATTTAATTTGTATTAAAATACAAAATGTTTCTTTATCTTCTTTTTATTTAGCTTGAGATTTAGTGTAGGTCTCTTCCAATCATCTTCATGTATCCCTGTGAGCTCTCTCTCGTGTCCAGTTATATTATATTTTAGACGTATACCTATTATTAAGTTTCTTTTCTATCTATCTTCTATCTTCTTATTAATTGAATAATAGGCATAGAAAATTTAAGGTCTAAAAGATCTAAAAAAACCATAAGAAATATCTACCTGCTATTTTATTAATAATATTGTAATTAAATAAAACGTGCTGCCCATTGAGTTATTTTCGATAATATAATTCTTTGGACATTAAAAATATTTTTAATAATATTGCCTTTATGAGACTCTTTTTAAAATATGCTATGGTTAACCTGTCATCGTTGACAGATAAATTATTATCATTATTTATTTAAAGGGTTTGTTTTAAAGGTTTCATACAAAAAATGATACATACCTACACATAAAAGCGTAATATTTTTGTAGTAATGTTTTATTTAACTACTCTAAAATTAATTCAATTATCTGCAATGTTTACATATTCTCATGTAATAACCACAACCTTTCATTGCAATTAAAAGCACTTATTGAGGATTTACCTCCCCAGCGATCAACATGGTAGTATCTCTGCCTGAACATCTTTGTGATAAGTTTACGATTAAATTTATCAGTTTATTCATAGAGAAAATTGGTTTTTAATTGCTTTTTTGTGCCGGAGGAAATATAGTCTTTAATATTTTCCGGCAGCAAACACGTTTCTGATTGAGCAAACGTGTTGATTTTTAAATGCACGCTTAAGTGAGGGGGATTTGTCATGTCTAGACTTTTTTTTCTTAATCAATAAATTTATTATCAAAGAATTTATAAAAATTTGCATGCCAGCATTTTCTCCCCAGGGAAATTTTATAGTTTTTATACTATTTTTTTTAAATAATGATAAAAGAACTTTGCACCAAAAACCTGAAGTAAGAAATATTCTTAAATTAGTATGTTTTTACCATGGTTTACCAGTTTTATTAAACACATGTTTATTTTTGGAAATGCTTGATTTTTAACATACATGTATAAGGTCCAAGATATATGGCGTTCTATTATAAAGTGATACGATAGATGTAAATTTAACCTGCGTACGTCACAAAGTCATAATGACGGCCAATACGACAATGATAATTTGTATACTTTTTTTTTGCAATACCCTATATTTGCTTTTTCATATTTATTAGAAAAATATATCTATGTTAATTCGCTTCTTTTTTCAATAAAAAATTTTGCGTTATAGATTTGTATAACTTTAATGTAACTGAATGAGATCCATTAAATCTCATTGGAATTACTGCTCTATATGTACAGTTAGCTAAAAAAAAATAAAGACGTTCATACATTTATTTCTAATTTTGGTGCTGTATACTACGTGCATACCCGTATGTATATACATGAATGAGTTTACAAAATGTATATTTATAATTTAATGAACCTACAACTGTAACATATAAGAACCTGGTTGGTATATTTCGCAATAATACATATAACTAAAGTATCATACAAATTAATTGACGATCGAACTATATATGTACACGCATTTGGGAACATTTTTACGTAAAATTATGGAAGTGAAAAATAAATAATTTGGATATTTAATTTTTTTTATAAAAAAAAAATTTTTAGAAATATTAAAATATAAAATTTTGTCAAGTTGTATATACAGAATAATCAATATTTTTGTGAACTATATTGTATAGAAAAAGACGTGTAGTTTGATGAGATAATTATTGAATATAACTTAACCAAAGAAAAATATTCTAAATATGAATTAAATATATTAATTAGAAAGACATACATATAAAATCAATTTTATCGAAAAATATTGTCGTTGCGCCACCAGATAATGGAACGATTAAATATATTAATATCAAAAAGGTAACATGTAGGTTCGAAAATTTGTCGCTAAAAATATCGTCGTTGTAGGATAGTTGGATAATGTACCTTCTCCGGTTTGGAAAGAGATCCAGGTTCCGTAACAACCGGTGGCGTAACAACAATATTTTTCGATAAAATTGGTTTTATATGTATATCTTTCTAATTAATATATTTAATTCATATTTAAAATATCACAAAGCTATGTTCTGAATAATTACAACTTCACAATAAGAATGTGTTCTCCTAATAAAAAATTCTATGTTTTTCCATTCCTTTTAGAGTACAAGTTTCTAATGAAATAGTTATTAAGTTCAAGGAAAACGATTTGCACTAACATGATTATGTATAATAGGAATTAATTATCACTTTCGTGAAATCATTGATTATTTTTTGGTCAAATAAACAATTTCAAATACTAAATTAATGTATTAATTATAAATATATATACATATAAAATCAATTTTGTCGAAAAATATTGTTTTTGTGTCACCGGGATACGAACCTTCACAATAAGAATGTGTTTTCCTTAATAAAAATAAACAATTTATCATATTATGTATAATTAATATTGGTAAATTTGCTGCGTTAGTGGAAATTGTAAAATTACAAAGAATTTATAACGTCAATGGGTTGAACTGAATTAACAACTAACTATTTGATGAGTGTGTCATCGATTAACTTCTAAGTATTATCTACATATTTATGGTGTGCCACCTGATCTAGATCCATTATAATACGATTGCCTTGCATTTAAATATCTGAATAAAATGTATCAAGATGCAAGCCGTTGATAACAGAATACCATTAAAGGTTGAAACAATAAATTACGATACCGACAAGCATTGAGGATTGCGTAATACGCACACTGCGTGTTGTATACTAGGAAACTGTGATATTTACATATGCGTATAAAATTATTACACAAGATAAAATATTCAGCAGTACAGATGAACCTATTCATTTATCATTAGTGCTAAAATGCATATTACTTTTATCAAATTATGGTATCAATTTATGATTATTTTTTCTTATATATCGTTCTCATAATTCATCGATTAATTTTTTTCTTTAGTACTAATGCTTCTTTATATTTTTATATATGACCCGTAATATATATAATATTTTGCATAAAAGCGTCTAAATACTTAAGGAAAAAGATTATCATATGTCAACAATCTTGCAATAAACAACAATGAAAAAATGTTACATGATATTTTAGTTAATAGTATTTTTATTATGGGTATTTTTAAATTACAAATATAAACGAGATATAAAACGTTTAAAAGGATCTTTACATATCTCTAACGATGTAATTTAAAAACCCGCAATTTTAACAACCTTAAATCTTGATTCGCGAATGAATTATAAATTGTAGTAAATGTAATGGTTACTTTAATTTCTGACCCCAAGATTTAGGTATAATAAATAAATAAATTATATGTATCACCGTTATTCATATGTTTCATTTTTTGTGCTACTGTGTTACGCAAGGGATGAAAACACTGGTTATATCATACATTTTTAACAATCATCTTAGTAAACTATAAAAAATATTCATTTAATTCTAGAATAGTTTATTGAAATTGTTGTATTCCTTAACCGTTTTAGTGCTAAGCAATTTTCGATACAAACGATCGCAGCGCTTTTGCGACGCGTAGCATTCAAACGGTTAATATACCGCATTGTATGTGTATCGCACAGGATTAGTCGGCCAGGTGACGCCAATTAAATTTATATAAAAAGTACACGAGGCTTCATCGGTTTTCTCAGCAGAATGTTGAGCAATTAAAGAGGTCTTGGACATCTGCGTACTACGGAACGTCGACAAGGCTATTATATTCTCCGTCTCGCAAGCAGCTCTTGAATCCCTCTCTGGTAATATGAAAGTTTGGCCAGACAATGAGATAATCTGTTCCATTAGAAGATGTCTATTTAATTTGGACAGTAACAATAAACAGGCGCCATTCGATTCCTGCACATAAAGGAATTCATGGAAATGACGTGCTGATAAACTGGCCAAGAAGGCCACTCTTTCCGGAGTTTTCCCTCATTAATTCCATATCCCAATGTATGACAGACTCAATATTGTAAAAAAAACGTACGAATTCTATCTGGACTGCACAATGGAAGGGTCCAAATAATTATAAAGGTAATATTTCCCTCACTCCCTGGTTCGCCAAAAGGAATGTTTCCAAAAGAACAATATCAAATATCTCTAGAATGAGAATTGGGATTGCCAGGTAGCCTCATATTTATTCAGATTGAACTTAATAAATTTCCCAATGTGTGAATGTGGTGCCGAGGAGGAAACCCTTGACCATATATTTTTTGCTTGTTCATTGCGGATCACAGTTTTTTTTATAGTAATCTCATCAATGGTAATTTTCAACTCCCGGTTAACTCGTGTCCTCTTCTTTCACTTAACTCGCCACATTTAATCTATATAATAGAATTTTTTTTGAATGACAATGGTATTGACTTGTAATATAATATTTCCTATTCTATAATATTATTGTAATTTTTTCTATACAATAAAGTTTTAACTTGATTCATAGCTCAAATCACTATTGAAGGGTGGATTGCCAATTTAAAAGAAGAAGAAGTACACGAGACAGTTATTACTGTGAATCATCAGCGTAGCGCCAGTAAGACATGAGATATATTTCGACAAAGACTTTCCTTCTTTGATCAAATACGTCTTGTTGGCGCATGACGCTATCTACTCGCTGAAAATATAAAGCAATTGGATTATTATATGTAGCGAAATAAAAGGACATTTTCTGCGGGCAGGATCGCATTCTTGTTTATGTCGCCGTAGTGAACGTATATTGAACATCTTTTTTGTTTAATTTATTCCGAATTCATAATCATCATCATCATCGCCCGTTGAGAGAAGCGGAGATCGGCGAACCACCCTTGTCTACATTTCTTGTTTCTTGTACGAAACAGTACTTCTTGTTTATCAGCAAATGCAATTGAATTGAATTCTTCAGCACAGGTCTTCCCAATAAACTCTTCCTCTCGAATCAGTTACTGTGACCGGTTAAGAATTTCAAAGATCCGAACATTTGAATCAGCTGTTGAAAACATTTACCAACAAATATTATTTGCGATAATAATTTACTTTTGTTGTTACTGAAATACAAAATACTTTAGATGCTGTTCTAAATGCCACAGCTTGATTCTTCATCTCTACACGAAGCCTCTAGACTTACTGAAGATAATTAAAAAGATCCTTGCAAAAGGTCATGACCCTCAATAATGAGAATAACGAGAGAGGGATTTTTTTTCATTTTGCTTGAAGTATAATAAATGCATTTATATTGTAATAAGGAGTTCGTTTCATGCCAATGGGTTCTGAAATACTGAATGCTCAGTCGAGATACTTAGTTGTGTTAGCCATATTGGCATTAGGAATGTATTAACTACCGCAGTGATGGCTTTTCTCTCACATACATCTTGTAAATATAAAGCGGTGTCATTTGATTCACAAATTAATATAACAAGTAAATTTGCAATATTTATGAATTAACTCTTCAATATTTGAAAGAGAAACTTAATTTATTACATAAGCTTAAATTGTTTAATATATTAAAAACTGTACATTTAAAACTAATAAAATATGAATATTGCAAATTCATTAATAATTACGATAGTAAATATTTCATATACCGAAAGCGACGTTTGTAAAATAATGCGTGCCATTGTGTCAGATTACACTGTTCAGCTAAAAAAAAATTTTTCGTCCCGTACAATTAGACCTGTGCTGGATTGGCGATTTCAAAAATGGCATCATATATTCTGTTTCATCATTAGTTTTTGAGATATCATAGCATGTTCACTTTTCATCTAGTATATACTTGATTGACAATTAGATTTAGATATTCTCGATATTTTCTCCTTGGACAACAAAGCGGTCACATAAAATATCCGTGATTCATTTGCCTCTTGGATAGTAGAGCTAAACATGAACACTGGTAAAAAAATAGGCTTTGAAAACAAATACAACAACTTTAGGAAAACAAGATATAATTAATAAACCTTTAGTTGCAAAATATACAATTATATTACCACCATTGCATATAAAATTTGGCCTAATGAAATAATTTGTTGAAGCGTTGGATAAAAATAGTTCGTTCTTTAAATATTTATTCTTAAAAAACTGGGATTTTTGATGGACCTCAGATCAGAGCACTTATAAATGATTCCTTATTCGTAAAATCTATGAATAATGTTGAGTCCTCTACCTGGTCATCATTTGTTGAAATGATAAATAACTTTTTCGGGAAACGCAAAGCTGAAAATTACGCCGACAGTGAAAAACTTGTTGACATATATTCTTGGATGCAATGAGTTGGAGGTTCGTCACCTTCACAGCTAGTTAGATTGCTTTCCAAATAATCTTGGTGACTTAAGTGAAGAGCAAGGAGAACGATTTCACCAAGATCTCAAGATTATGGAACAAATATACCAAGGGAGGTAGGATAGCCACATGAAATCAAATTGGAGCCTTCAACGGGACAAGTCTTGCAAAACCTCACTCCAGAAAAAGTTATAGAAGAAGATTTATAAATTCATGAATGATATTTCCGTCCTATTTATTGTATATATCTCATTTCTCTAAATATTTTTTAATACTGTTTATCATGAACCATACTGTAACGTAGGTCTACCGCCCGAATAAAACTTGTAATATTTCGGTAAATACACGCAACATAAAATTCATATTTTAGTTAATCCTAAAGTCAGTGTTATGTATATATAATATGAAGAACGATTGACAAAAATAAACAGACGACAGAACAATATTAATAAGGTGTTCTTATAGAAGTGTTCAATGATTATAGCATAGTAAATACAATAAAATATACAAAAATGGCATAAATGTTGAAAAAAGGTTAGAGAAACGTTATTAACAAAAATCTTCCACAAAATTAAACATATTTTCATATCGAAAATTGATTCGTGTACGCTCTAATAACCACCCGTTATTTAAATGAAAACGAGCGTTTCCGTAAGCAATACAGCATAACATTAATATAGTCGTTCTAGTTATAGATGATACTATCTATGAAACGACAATTCCAGGATTTAATACGTTTATTACGATATATTATTGATGTATTAATATGTGTAAAGAGATTTCGGCTTGGATTGCTACATTTAATGCGGGTCGTGCTTTTTTCTTCATCAGTAACATCACTTAATGGAAAGACTGGGATTCCTACAGCGGCACATTTTACTTTCAGTTCATCGGACGTTGGATGTCATGGTGGAATAGGGATCAAGTACCATTGTAACATAATGTTTAAATTAAACGTTAGGGTCACCGGTTATAGGAGTTACCAGTATAGGAGTTACCGGTATATAAGTTTGCTGTTTATGCGAATTTATCCAGATAAAGGTAAAGAGTGTGGGATGAGTTAGTGGTGTTATGAGCGATGACCAGAAGGATCGATGTATGGATGACAGGGCCCTGTATCTTGCAGCTGTCTACTGTGTTCAATTGAGGAAAATATCACGGAGTGTGTAGATGTGGCTAGAGCAGGTGGAACAAATAATAAGTATTCTTATTGTGAAGTTGCAATTTTTCAGAACATAGATCTGTGATATTTCGATAAATTGATTTTATATATATGTATATATATTTTTAATTTGTATTAAAAATATCACAGTTCTAAAAAATTACAACTTCACAATAAGAATGTGTTCTCCTTAAAAATATATAAGTTGTATTAATGTTTCCATAAATTTTATAGAAATGAATTTTTTATTAATTCTGGCGTCTCCTATCGAATTTTACTCAAATGTGTTTGAGATTCCGTAAATATAAAAAAGGTGGTTTTCAAATAATTGAACGACAGATTTATCAATTTAAAAGTGCAATATATTGAAGTCGTTTATTAAAGACAGATGAGCAATACAGGTGAATAGACGCAGTAAGGACGTAAAAAATCTGCTGGTTGGTGGTCTGAAAAAGGAAGAGAGAAACGAATGAGAATTCTCTGAAAATCTCATTTTACATCTTTTTACGCGGATAAAGGTTCTACGATCTTGCTCAATCAATTTATATTTCAATATCTACTTCATATTTAAGTAATATAAATATTTTTTTCTTCTTAAGTTAAATTTATTTGTACCATTACGTATTTTATAAGATCTATTATAGAAATCATTTCATTTTATATTTTAAATACACAGTAAATTTTAATAAATCATTCATTGTATTTTGTGTAAAAATTAATGCCATCTGTAAATGAAATCTTTTTAGTTCTATATAAAACAAGTTATATAACATAACAATAATAGATGGCGGGCGAGCTATATTAAAAGTAACGATATATTATTATGTACTCTATTTTTGAATTACTAGCGCACTGCATGAGTTTTAGTCTTAATCATACTTATTAACACCTGCTGAGCGGCACTATGTGAAGTGGCGATAACGCTAATTAAGGAATGTTAATATTAGTGATAGATACAAATAGCTTATTAATTAATAGTATAGAGATATTAATCAAAGTTTTCTGAATATAATACATTAGACAGTAGATTCTCGATTATCCTGGGCAGGTAGGAAAAAATTTTACCGATTAATCCGCAAATACTACATTTTTATTATAAAAAACGACCAGAAATATATCGAATATATCGATATATTCTAGTGTTCACAATAATCTGTTCAGTGGTTTGTATAAACGAAATTTTATTATTATAGGGTTTAAAAAATTTCATGATTACGGGATTATAAATAAAAGATCATCGGATTCCTTGAAACGATGAATTATTAAGAAATTAATGGAATCTTGGCATTTTCCGGATATTTTTTAGAGTGTGGGTCTTCCGCTGGGGGTTGCTAGGACGAACGATGCCGGAAAGAACGGTGGCTTATGAGACCTAACGGAATATTCCACTGGCTCTCCCTTGCTCTCTTGCGACCTGGACAAGGTGAATTTCTGCCGGATCGTGACCGAGTTCTGCGA
Source organism: Eubasilissa regina (assembly GCA_022840565.1). NCBI lineage: Eukaryota > Metazoa > Arthropoda > Insecta > Trichoptera > Phryganeidae > Eubasilissa > Eubasilissa regina. Next base: position 1,755,950 of record JAINEB010000002.1, on the reverse strand, counting down.
CTTCAACACATGAATGTGAAGTTTACCCTCCTCTTTTGGGGGTGCATGACTTCCATAGCTTCTCTCTGGCTGACTTTTGAATTTAATATGATAACGAGTATCACGTCAAATTATACAGGTATGGCTCTGGTACGATGATACCAAAGCCAACCTATAATATTATGGTGTTATGAGGACAATGTTAATGACTGAATGTAATAAAAAAAAAGTAATAATGACCCACTTTAATAATTGTGCCATAAAATAAACAAAAATAAAAAAGTTAATATGAAGGAAAGCCGTAAGGTTTTAATAACTAACTGCTCCAAAAAAGGTTTTAAGATTTTGTAAAATATTGCACGCGCTGTTTTGTTGAGTGGAATCGAAACGAGATTAAACAACTATCAAAACAATTCCGAAATAAGGTGGGATCCTTTGGGGTTTCCTTCAATTATTTTAACTCGAAACATGGACACTAACCCAAGTCACCCATAAAAATAGAGGCTTTCAAAATGCGGTTTCATGAATTTCCCCATTTTAAAATTTTGTTTGTGGCTGTTACGTCATCGGATCAATGGTTGGCTTTGGTCGGACGGATGTTTTGTCATGGATGTATAGTCGTTGGGTCAAAAGTCCGCGGAGCTTTTGTCGTGACACGTCGAAATGCGATGCTATAATACAGGAGGATATTCAAAATCGCCTGGGTGGATAAACTGCAAAACGACAAGAAACGTATGAAAGAAGATATAGAAGTGTTCACTTCTATCAAGAATAGAAAACATGTTTTTTAGTTAAATATTAAAAAATAGATAATATCTTCCGGGAATTTTTATAACAACTAAACACATCGTTGGTAGCATACTCTCGAGAGAGGCTTTCACAAGGCGACCCATATGTATTGCGTTGAACATACATACATCTTACGAAAAACAAAATACAACAACAAGGGAGACTACAGAGCGAGAAGTAAAGTGGTCATTTTTATATGTTTCTTATAATGCTTACAAATATACCAAATAAGTATTTAGGACATAGCAGTGTATATCAGTTTATTTTCTTTTAACATCTTAATTGCAGATTAATATAATTAATCAATCCAGTGTACCAAGGTTCAATATTTCAAAAGGTGTCAAACAAGATTTATGTCACTTGGCTGTTCAACTTGTACGTGTATAATTGTATGAAATATCTAGAACGTACGAATATAGAAACGAAAATGAATGATATGGCTGTGTGGTGTTTATTATTATTTGTGTTCAAATGATACAGTGTTAATGGCGAACCAATAAGTATAGGTTGAGGATAATAGAATTTGTTTTTCATATAATAAAAATAAACTATCTGGGTTTTTGTAAAAGGGTAACCCGTCTTGCCTGTAAGAATTTAATGAATTATTTAAACTGTGACTGATCAATTGTTGTTTTTAATTTTATTAAATTTAATAAAATGGATATAAACGAATCTGTAAACAAACGTCTATCAAGACGTTAGACGTGTGGGTTTAATGTTAATTAAATAATATTTTAAAAAAATAATTATGAACAGATTTTCAGGATTACGATGTACACATAAGGCAAGAGATCTTGTGATGAATATTAGCAAGTCGAAAGTGATGATTTTCGAGAAAGAAATTGGCACGACCAGGTTAACCGGACATTGAATGACGGTCCTGTTCTGATAAGAAACCTGAAGTTGTGTCAGTTGTGTGGCATGTTACAGAAAAGTATGACGCTGAATCACCGTGACGAGCGACGACATGATGAGTAACAATGCCTTTTAAACGGGTGAGAATTTTTCCTTTACTAACCACACCCATAATATATATATCTCAGAAATCGATGATGTATATATATAGTGCGATGAAGATTTTTAATGAAATGCCAGAAAACATAAGAAAATAATAAAAACTGAAAAAATATATATTTAAAGTGAAACTAATCAGATATGTAAAAGATAAATTTTAGTAAAAAAAAAAACTTTAATCTTGTTTACATTAGAGCATATACAGGAGTGCTTATGTATGCACTATGTTAAGAATTAAATATAATAAGATAAATTATATTTATATTTAAAGATCATTAAAAGTTATATTCGTATACTAAGTATTTTTTGATAGCATACATAGTTACGAAAGGAACGAAACTCAATAAATAAAATACAAAGATGTTTTTAAATTATGTCTGATAATATGTATGTATGCGTGGTCTAAATAATAAAATATTATTTAGACCACGCATACCGTAAAAAGCCTCGGAGCTGGGTCTGATTGATGAAGCGGTCAAAAGGTTCTAGCCTTCCTATTGTGCATCCAAAGTAAACTTTAAAAGGTGCAACGTAACCTGAAATTGAAGGCCGTGACTCAACATCGTAGCCGGTCAACGAACGAACGTAATCGTACATTAATGCCTTTATTCATAATTTTTGACGCTCTGAAGTCATTGCGTACCTCTACAGGCGATTCGTAGCAGCTGTCACAATAAAAATAATCCATGAAAATATTGCTGTAAAAAATTGAACATGGTTTGTAATTAAAAGCCGAAAATTACAAACAAATTAATGCACAGAAAATTATTTATATGGTTAAATGATTTAGGATGTTCGACATCATTTCGGCTCCCATATAGACACGAACGAATAAATGATTTATTATTACCAGTTCCACAACAACTAACTAGTCAGTGTCCATTCTAGATGACTTCTTATTATTAATTTTCTCACAAACACATAGAGAAATTCAGCGAATGCCAAATCAATATTAGCAATAAAAATAAAATAGAGTAATTAAATTTCAAAGTTAATTATGTAATTTCAAATAATATTACGTACATGAAAACGTGTATTTTTACATTTACATATTATTTGCAAATTGTGCTATAAAAATAGAATAGCCGCTAATGGGATTCGAACTACCGTTATTAATAGCCAATATTACGATCATTCAAATACGTAATCTAGAATCACAAGTAATGTATTTTAAATTATCAAAACTATAACGGGTATTGATAAAAATTTTAATATTTTAGGTGCAGAATACCTATTATAAATGTAAGTACTATGAGAAATTAATATACTTTTGAATAAAGTTTCCACGTGAATAAAATGTTTATGTATCAAAATGAAATCAGTAACTTATTTTTAATTATCGTACACAGGTGGAGAACCAGTCAACCAAATATATTTTTGTTCATATAAAATAAATATTTTAAAGAAACAATGATAGTACAAGCTAGACATCAGCTGTAAAATGTTCAAGAAATAGATTTTTTCAGAAATATAATTAGGATAGAGAATTTGAAATATTAATTAATAGTTACACTCGCCAAATACTCGCTTACTACTCACTAAGTTAGTCATATTTTCTTTAATCGACAAATCTCAGAGATTTGTCGGTAAATGTGATTATGCATCTACTAGTTGCACCATTCCACTCCAAACAAAATATAACAAGCGATAAATCATAGCTCTGTACTCTCGCACGTGTCTCGTGAACGTGTATTCGAGACAAGTCTTTTCCGTGTACATACAAGTGCCAAAAGGACTTGTAAAAAAGGCATAATACGTGTACTTATCTACATCACTTTAATGAATAAAGAGCCGTCAGAAGTTATGTATGAGAATGCTCTTATGACTTTTTGAATTTAAAAATTAATATATTTTAATTTCGGCTTTGAGATTATTTTCAGTCATCTTTCTATAAATTTAATCCACATTTTTAAATTTACACACCCTATTTATTAAATTGGAATTCTTTGCCAGCTTATGCGTCACAGGTAAAGCATTCCTAAAAACCAATAATGAAACCAATACCTGTTTTATCAATTCTAACAGCTCGATTACTATTATTAATCATAGATACTAAATCCAGTCCGAAGCTGAAATTAATCTCCGCCTAAAATAGATCCAGTTATTTAGAACACTCTTGATATGGTGTTCCTTAATTAGGCTTTCATCTCCCGAGAGCTTGACAATCGTATATCATCGTTCATTAAAAAATTTAATTGCAAATGAATTACAACCTTTAAGTTCAGAAGTGGATGAACAAAGATAGTTATCGCATACATATTATTTCCCCCTACGTAGCCTAAGCACTAACGTAGTTAGTGGCATGCAGTAGATACAGATTTAGGTTATGCTGTTTCCAATGATATTATTATTATTATTTTTTATTTATTCATAATTTTTACAATTTTTTTTATAATACGAGTTATTAATTAAGTATTGTACATTATTACATATTTTTTATTCGCTTACTTCTCCAAAAAAGAGACTAGCTCTTGTGCTTGGAGAGGAAGTTACACTGTTATAATTTTATATAGAGAGTTATACATTTGTAGTCTATAATTATTTACTGTCTATTTGTGTGCTTCTGAAATGTTCAATAATATTACTTATTTTCTAATTATGTGCTTCCGAAGTGATCATTTCATTTCTTTCTAAACTCTTTTATATTTTTTATTTCTTTAATTTGTGTAGGGAGGCTATTGAAGTTTTTTTATCCCTAAGTATATAAAAGTTTTCTGATAGTGTTTGGTGTTACATTTAGCGATTTTAAAGTTATTTTCAAACCCTAATGATGTGCTTGTTTCAAATTTTACAGTGTTATTTTCTTTAATTAAGTAATTGATTAATTGAGATCTTTTTGTAAATGTTTTCTATTTTGGGAACTGGAAATTTTGCAAAAAGTGTTTGTGTTGAAAAAGTGGATCTTTTTTATAATATTAGTTTGATGATTGTTCTCTGTATTATTTTTACCGAGTTCATTATATTATTGTATGCTCCTCCCCACCCAATTATTATACAATCATATATAATATATGTACTTCAGTATATGTTGTACATAGTATTATGAACTTTCGTTTAACCAACGTCTTTAGACAAAATGAATGTCGTTTATACGACTCTACCATGTATTTATTTGTAATTTTAGAGTTTGTACTACTAATAGTGTTTTTAAACTTTTAGTTTTAATGTAAACTAATACCTTCTTACCCATATAAAAAATGTATGAACATTTTTTATAACTGAACATGATTCTTTTATTGTTTGAAAATCCTTCACATAATAACTAAACACTAGTAATTTACTATAGTATAGTATAGCTACTATGCTTTAATAGCTACAATACGTGGGGTACAGCAGTGGGTTGTTGTGGTATTTTTTAGAACTAAGCCTTTAAAGTTTCTACTGGTACACAGATGGTAATAAATCCCTAAAATTACGTTCGCGGTCCATATTATAGATTATTTAATTTATATTTGTTTCCCAGGATTTTTAGTAATGCACACAATGTGCATTACTAAAAATTTGTATGCACTGCAAGCCTCTACGTACAGTGCCATGCTTGGCAGTCGAATCGATAGCACGTGCAACATGATTCAAAATTTTATGTCCAAATTCAACATTCTGTATAAAATTACGGAGTTAGTGCATAAAAATATAATATTACAGAGAAAAGAAGGCCCCTGGCCTGGTTCATTGGTCTGATTCATGACGACGAAAAAAATTTTGGCATCTGGCCTTGACATTGTTATTGTCTTTGTTATGTTGGATAAATAATAAAATTATTCAAAAAAATTGTAATAAATATTTCGAAAAATATAAAAACTCACGCACGCTATTCTATATTATACAAATAAAGAGTTCTATGCAGAAGTCTTATCCGTGTTAGGGTGAAGTCCATGCCATCTATGGGACTGGTTTATACTGGAGAACGGGAGGAACGCTATTAAAAATAATCAGATTATAAGACATATTCATTGCACCATATTAAGCTTGCTAGTTTCAAAGGTAGCACATTACCTTTAGAATTACAATAATTATTTATTTTTTAGTTTCATACTTCAGAATGTAACATTATTACAAAAATAATGAGCAATATTGCTGACGATTTTGGCATCACAGAAAAAAACACTTAATTCAATGCCATGCCTGTTTTTCTAGTATTTTTCTGAATTATACAAATTCAATGAAAATATGCGTACCAAAAAATACTTTCGTTTCCTAATAATAGTAAATGTTCACTAAATTTTAGACCATATTTAAACTTAAAGCGTTAAAGCTGGGTATTTACTTCTTGTTATATTATTTCCCACTATAAAAACTTTTGGTCATTGTTTTCTCACCTCACCCAACTGAAGTTTACAAATGTAATCTCTTAAATAATTTGGACAATTGCATGTAATTCTACTTCCCACTCTCTTAAATAATTTGGACAATTGCATGTAATTCTACTTCCCACTCTCTTAAATAATTTGGACAATTGCATGTAATTCTACTTCCCACTCGCTAAAATAATATTTCTTGTACTCGTCGAAAGATTCACAGGGATTTTCATAAGTTTCATATTTCAATGCATCGCCAACTGGAATTCTGTAAGACCGCTTCAATTCAGTGCTTTTTTTGGTAAATATTTACTAAATTTGGTATATTACAAATAATTTTTGACATTCTTTATTATTTTTGGTGTACAGTGCTAGAGGTCCAGAGTTTAATTTTGTAAACATTTAATATTATCCCTATTATAAATATTGACAAGTTTTGCATGGTGGTCTCCAACTTCTTACTTAATTTTTTAACCTTCTGTTTAAAAAATATTGTTTTATTTTCATTTTACCTACACTTAGTGGATATAGTAAGAATATTGATGTGACATGTATTACAAGTGCGCATTTAAAAAAAAATCACTTTCGATACTGACAACAAGAATTTCAAATAGAACAAATGTTAACGGAGTTACGAATTTTTAAAATTTTTGAACAGTGTATAGCCGAGATTTTTAAAGAGGTCAAGTTTTCAGAAAAGTTCCAACGAAATATTATTAAAAGATTTGCGACAACACTTTGGCGGAAGAATGTTATGGCTAGAAGTGTTAGGCCTGTTAGTAGGTCACAGTTAATCCTAATTTTAAAGTCTCGTATAATTACTCAATGTGATGTCAACCGTGTAGGGATTCCTGGCACGTGGATATCATAAAACCACGTCATAGCAAATAGCACCAGTAACACTATAGCAATGTAGTCGGATTCGTGTAAATTAAAAGATACTCGAATATTACACTGTAATAATTATTGTCGACGTGCTTATGACGACTTACATTGTTTTGTGTACAAATTCCAACCACCTTCCTCCCACTAATCGGTATTGTTATTTTAATTTATTGAAAAGTTCCCACGGAAATATGCACAGCGTTCGATTGATGAATTTGTTTATCGTTTTCCAAACGGCCACAACACTGTTTTATTTATAGCATTGCATTAATAAATTTGACGGCTAAGGTAGCAGATGTGCCGTATTTGACCTTGTCGGTGGCGTGAAACTGAATTGGGTGTGCTGGAATATGAATGTACACCTACAGAGCTGCACGAATCCTAGACCACATCGTGGGGTGTTGCAACACCCCAAGTCCACACTCTGTTACATCTTAAAAAATTATGTTTTTTATCTCTGTTAGTAGTATTATTAGTAAACTAGGAAAAAGCCTGTCAATAATGACTATATATAAATGGAGGCATTCTGCGGGCGGGAACGCATTCTCGATTCTCTCGTCGCAGTGTCGCTAAAAAAAACATACTTTTGTGTTTCATTTCTTCTAACTTCATCATTATCATCATCGTCGCCAGTTGAGAGAAGCGAAGATCGGCGAACCACCCCTGTCTACATTTCTTGTTTCCTGTACGCAACACACAAAATGCTATTAAGATAGCGCCATTAATCGTCAGTTTTATGAAAGTATTTTAATTCACTCAAAAAACTCGAGCAGCCTTTATAGAATATTATTACAAAACTTTAATGGATATTATTTAATTTTACAAAACTCGTTCATTATTTCCACGCCCTTTAATATCTCATTTTGGCGTAGATGCTACAACAATGAGCTCTATACTTAACACGAGGAGGCAGGAACATGGGAAGGCCTAAGCTAAAGTGGAACGACAATATTCTGAAAGACATATCTGCCTTAGATCTAAAATTGGAGAGAAACGGCACAAATTAAAGATCAATTAACTAAAAATCATGAAATGTCTTGAAGACTCTCCGGGAATTGTAATCAATAGTGATTATTATCTTTTATTATGATCTCAAAATTGAGTTGAAATTGATAAATTGAAAATACATTCAAAATATCAATCAATCAATCTTATTTTTAATTTGACGAAAAATGTCAATTTCTTCATTATAAATATTATTCACCAACACCAGACTTTGTACTCTAAAAATTTGAATTTGAAATAGAATACGCAACATTTTTTCATATTCATTAAAGTTATATTTTTTTCCAGAAGATTATTTATTCTAATTATACGTAAACTTACGAATTTACGTTCTTAACGTTTAAGATTATCCGTACTATAAAAAGACACAAAAGAGACTTCGACTAACATATGGCATATTTTTAGGTAACCTACTACATATGAAGAGGGGCGTTTATTTGAACATGATTCATTGGTAGCTTTTATATTCGATAGTCGATACTAAATAATAAGCCTATTTATTAACTATTAACGCAAAATATTTTGTAAATTCGAATGGATTAGAAGCCGAGTACAAAATATTGTTTTATATTTAACCCCCAGGGATCCGAAATCCACGGAACCTAATGGAACCACAACGCGTTTATTTAATTTTAATATCTACGTAGATTTTTTTTTAATTCACGTTCTTTATTTTATTTTGGTTACTGTATTTAATATTTTTTCTATATATATGGAATCTTTCCATGTTTATTCCATAATTAATTAAGTCCGCTAACAAATACAGACACCTCAAACCACCGATAAATCGACGTAAAATGGTACTCGTTTTACTCGCTCGTGAATATGATATTTTTTTCTTTTAATATGCTCGCTTCTATATACTTATTTACAGAAATAAAGTTGAATCGTTATTTTAATCTAAGGATACTTCATCTATCGACTTCTACAAGTATTATCCATTTTGGTACTGTTTTCTAACTATTAACATAATACAAATTATTTCAATTGGTACAAGAAACTTGTAAAACATATTTTTACTGTAAGCCACATGAAATTTCAATTATGTTTGTCTTTTTACAAGGAATATTCATGTGCATTATACAGTATAAGTACTTACTTACAATTATAGTCATGTTTGACAAATGTGTATATATAATTATTTCTTGCGATATAAAGTAATATTTGACATACAGGTTAACAAAACAATATTCAATATTAATCCATCCGGCCGTTTGCAGGATTGATACGTCTAGAAAACCGGTCGAAAACACAACCTTGTGACGCTATTAAAATGGTTAAAACCTGCATTCACTTCTAGCGCACAACGTTATATTACAATTATTATTATAATACAAATTTCAGAAGTATCTACAATCGATGGCAAAAATGTCATATGTATATTCACGTATATTCGTATACGGCTACGTCCTTGTAAGATTACATTTTCTAACATACCACGTCTCAAAATGTCGCGGCTCTTTGTAAAGCAATAGTTCAAATTAATATTATGTAAGCTCGTATTACAAGAATTTGTATTCCGATGCATTTAACTATTTTCTATTGTGTTTCGATCGATTCACAAAATCTAAACCAAATTTAAAAAGGTTTACTAAAAGACAATTTATTAATACTTATTGGTCGTTATTGCGTGAGAGACTTTGGAATGCAGGTTTTTTGGAAAATCACCGGCGATAGTAAAAAAAATGATTGCTTTTTGGGAACGAACATTGCCGTAGCTTAATAATATGTTAAAGATATTTTTGCAATTAATTATTTATACATAATTTTTTGATTTGTTTTCTTATCATGCGATTAAATTATGCGGGCCGTGAACTAGTAATAATGGGGATTCAGAAAGGCATATTATATTATTCGAAATTATTGACATACAAAAACTCTGTAAACGTTGAAAATGAAATTGATTTGAGATTCCATAACATACAAAAATAAGTCTCTTAATAATCAATCGAGCCAAAATTCTAAATTTATAAGTTATAATAATCGATTTATCTTTAGTGAAAATTAGTTTTATATTGGGTTACTATTAGCTGCAACCCCATTTATAATAGCAATATTTATCTTCGAGGTCTAACTGCGAACATGCAAAGAAAATTACATTATGTTTGTGATCGGTTTATTATGCAGTGGTGTATCTCCAACGTCCTTAGTTTTCGACGTTTCGAAACTGACTGCAGGGTCCATCGACTAGTGTCAAATAATATAGGTCAAGAGATACAGCGTGGCATAATAATCAGTGACGTATTACGACAATGCAGTCAGTGCTGTTCTTTGAGGCCCGTTAGATAGGGGCCAAGAAGTCCGCACCCTACAATAATCAATTCGATACTATTATAATTTATAAAATTTTAAAAATCATTGCTGACTCGTGAAACATTATCGGTTTGAACCTGTAGTGGTATCCCGTTAAATAATCGAGTCAGGGATTTACCACCGTCGAAAAGCGAAAAACGAAGCAAGAATTTATATTAATTTACAAGTGCATATAAATGTTTAAAAATATTTTTTTTAATAATAGTGTGTATATTATAGACGGCAAGAGATTAATTTTGTTCTTATTGTTTAATGGATAAAACCTCGTAGTACTTAATATTCTTATAGGTATCTTATATACAATGTAATATTATTTTTATCTTCACATTAAGCTTTGTACCCTGTGGCGTGCAATAGGTATAGATTTAGGTCATGCTGTTACCAATGATATTATACAATCATATATAATATATGTTGTACATAGGATTATGAACTTTCGTTTAGCCAACTTGTTTAGACAAAATGAATCAGTCGTTTATACGACCCTACCATGTATTTATTTTTAATTTTAGAGTAGGTTCTATTAAAAGTGTTTTTAAGGTTTTAGTTTTAACGTAAATTAATATCTTCTTACCCATATAAAAAATGTATGAACGTTTTTTATAACGGAACATGATTATTTTATTGTTTGAAAATCCTTTACGTAATAACTAAACAAAGTAATTATTTTGATTAAAGATTAACGTAGGAAATAGTTCTGCCAATTGCTTTTTGTTTTCCCCAAATCAAAAACAAACTCATGCACCAAATGCACCTCGAACGCAAAGAACGACCATGAAATCAATACGTTAAAAACAGTAAGATAGTAAAATTTGCGAATTAGTAAAAGAAGACGTAGACACTTCAATGATTTGCACGCAGTTGTAAACCTTTCTAATGTTATTTTGTTTAAAAAAAAAAGCATAAGTGACGACTTCATACAAAACGGATCAACTGAAATAAATTTTCAATTCAGTAAATTGCTAATTATATGACTTGAGTAATTCACTAGCTTAAAAGTAGACAATAGTAATGTGAATATCTACAATGCTTCGAATGTAGCTACTAGCGCCACGGCTACAGCGGTGGGTTGTCGTGGTAGTTTTTTGATCTGAGCCATTAAAGTTTCTACTGGCACACAGATGGCGAGAAGTTTTTTATTTGAAATGATTTTTATTTTTAAAATATTTGCTACTGGAAACTGATGTACTAAACAGGGATTCTGTGTCGAGATAATTCGGGAATTCCATGGTTTTTTGCTTTCTCAAGTCCCGGGAAAAAATAACCCGATACCCGATACAGCAGGTGGTGACCAAGCGGCGAGCGGTGCATGTGTAAGTATATAAAAAAAGGAAAAAAAAATTCCAACTCTTGTATACTACTGACAATGCAAAGTATGTATATGGTCAGCAATAAGAATTTGCATTAAAGAGAAATTAGAAACCAAATATAAAAATTAGTAGTAAACACAAACAATAAAAATCTGAAGATAATGGTTTTGTCGGTTTGTTCAAACGAGAGATTATGCTCCCTTGTAAAATGTGATATTTTATCTTTAAGATAAAATTATGTCATATTTTGATTAAAAAAATTTGGATTAGATGAAATTATTTGAAAGACTTTATCAGAGGATTTCAGTTGCCAAATACTCGTACATACGTTATTACCTTCCGATGTGTTTCTTTATTATTTGTTTTTTTTTTTTGGTTTTTTGTATGTATTAATTTTTGTGTATTTTTATAGATGTGCTGTTTTTATAATCAATATATGTGTAAGCTTAATTTAATTTTAACAAAACTACTACCCTACTACGTATCAATAAATATTTCATCAAACAGTTTATACATATTTATTTTAGTAAATCAACCTTAACATATGTATTTTACACTACTGCACATTATATTTATTAGCAGATTTATTAATTTATCTATTCTTTATAATTAAATAAAATTCATAGTCTCGATTTCCGGGACTTGAAAATGTTGACTCCCGAGTCCCGGAAATTGAAAAAAGTCGACAACGTAAAATCCTTAGTGCTGAGTGAAATAAAACCCACCAATATGAGAAAATAAAAATGTTTTTTTATAACAAATTTCTTTATGAATCTAATTGTTAATAAAATGTGATAAAACGTTAATAAATTGGCAAATCGCAGTCAATGTCACATCCGTCCTTTCACCCATTCGGGTCGGCTGCGTGTGGGCGCGGGCCGCTAGCCGACTCCTGACTCCGATGTGCGAATCTAGTCTTGCCATGTTGGTACACTCCAGTTTTTTCCGCGTGTGACATTCAATAAAGTGGGTACGCGTGGTAATTATTTTTATTATTTAATGAATAATACTCGGCTGCAAATGCCAATACGTTACGCTTTACGACTGTGCGATAATTGTATTTTTTTATAATCCTATTAAGAAAATTAAAAAAATCTCAACTAAAAAACTGAATCTCGAAAAAGGCAAGTTGGCCACAAAATCTGTTACAAATAAATTCTACGCAGTGTTGCATGATCGCCTTCCCAAGTATCTCCTGTATTTTCGTAGTTCTATCATTTCATTTCATTTGTTTTGTTTTTCTCCTTTTTTCGGGGGTGTGTTTTGTTTTTCCTCGACTCCCCGACTACAGTTCCATTTACCATGTTGTCTCCCTGTTATGGTTCTAAAAATTTTATTGAACTGTTCTTTGTATTTTAGAATTTTATATGTACTATGTTTTATGTGATGATATCCTTAAATATATCTTTTACTTTTCAGAATAAATGAAAACGTCAGGGACAATGAGGATGTTTGTGATGGAGGCTGTGCGGCTCCGTTTTGTCATTAAGTGACAGACGGAATTGCACAGCTGCCTATTAGCATTTAAAAAATGCCAACCAGGCGGCGAATGGAAAGGACCACATAGGAGCTTTTGCTTATAAACGGTCCTGGGTAAGCGGCGGGTCCACCCTCATTTAATTAAATTTTTGGGGGCCTGTCAGCCTCTTAATTCCCCTGGGTACTTGGATGACTGTACAAGTCCAAATATTGGTAATCTCCATATATTCTTGGTTATTACACCGACCAGTCTTATCTGTTCTCTTATTCATAATTAATATGTCTGCTATAATACAGTAAAATACTAGTGTAACATGCAGAGTACCGAAATATATGTCTTACTATATTTAATGTTATCCGATTATAACAATATAACATACAGTACTATGTTACATATTTCTTTTTCTCTTGTCATCGATTATTCATTTCCGTAGCCACCTGCCACCTACCCCTATCACCATCAAACCCTCCTCCACCGCCCATCTCTTTCCTCGCTGTCACTCGAACCTTATAAGTAATGCCGAACAAATTTAATGTTACAATTTTGATCATTATAATATTTAAATAAGAGTATAATTAAGTATAATATAATGCAATAAAGTAAAATATAATAATGCAGTAGAAATGATTAGAAGTATATGTGGCAAATCCATTTATGATAAATTAAAGAATGAAAAAATAAGGAAAAAATGTAAAACTGATCTTAGAATAGTGAGTATGATTGAGAAAGGATCACTTAGATGGTTTGGTCATATGAAACGGATGAATGAAGAGAGAATGGTAAGAAATATATATAACGCAAGTCTTGATGGCACAAGAAATAGGGAACGTCTGCGACTTGGCATAACCATGTAAGCCAGGTACTGGAAGATGGTCCTGTTAGAGACCGCCGGCGAGCTTGTAATAGAAGATGTATGAATGTGGATGAGGCGAGAATTTTGTGTCAGGAACAGTAGAGTGTGGCGTGTGGATCTTCTCAACAATTTAGTTTTCAAGAGAAACGTAAAATGAGAGTTAATTAACCATAAAAAAATCGTTATATGATATTTCATATTGATTTCGTCATTATTTATGGAATTGGAACTATTGAAGTATTTCACTTCACTGACATAACCATAATGATGTTAGACCATAATTATGTATTATTATTATTATGACCAAAATTTTAATGATAATATTTATTCTAAAAATAAAATATTAACATCTAAAATCTGGTATTAATCCAGATACCAAGTAGGTACAGACGATAGTAGTTATTGATATTTAGAAAGAAAGAAAATATATAAATGTGTATTAGAAATATATAAATGTATATTATAAATTCATAAATATATTAAGTTTAACAACTATTTTCACTTTAGAACTAATATGATTAAATTTACTCTATAGTCAAATTAATTTGTAAAGGACGTATTTTTTAGAGGTAAAGAACTTTAAAATGAAATAAAACACATAAAAATCATGGTAATTGTCATGATATTGGCTTTATTAGAAAGATAATTTTATGCCATTAGTTTTTAAATATTATTTCTCGCATATGGGTGCCGCGGCTGGCTCAAATAAAGCGCAATCTGGAAATACAATTTTAGACCACTTTTTGGAGCAGCTGGTGTCGTATATCGGCGATAACGCGACGAATGTTGGTTTCCAAGTCGTCTATCGTCTCCGATTCATCGGCGTAGATTAGACTGGTGACTAGATATATATCCCCACAAAAAATAATCCAAAGGTGTTAAATTACACGATCTTGGAGGCCAATTCACAGGTCCATTACGCTTATCGAATGTTTCCTTCATTAATTGTTGGACACAATAAGTGGATGGACACAGCTCCAATTGCTGTGTACGATGGCGAATCGACTCATTCGGGTCCTCTCAATACTGCGCTCCATTGTAGCAACAGCTTCTTCGGTACGCACTGTACGACGTCTCTGCGAATGCGTACTATCAATTAGAGTATGCGTGATACAAAACGATCCCTGGTTATTGGAATTACTTGCTCGGATAGACGATTATGTCGACCGTAAAATGGACATAGCGCACGGCAAACTGAACCACGATTTACGAAATAAATTTGCACAATTTGCAAGCGTTGTTCTGGCGTAAGTCTATTCATGGTAAAATAGTAAACCAAACCGAGCACAAATCACCTGTCAAATTGGCCGTCGATGAAAAAAGTGTTCCCAATTCGAAAAACAAACCTCTAAAATAAAACACCCTTTAGTTAATACAATACATAGTCAGAACTATTACCATAATTCTGGAATAAACATGTTTGCTCATAGGTACTATTATAAAATGTGTACATTCACTCACGTCATTGGATCATATCTAAGTGACCACTTCTTCATATTATCATTCACTCGATTCGACCTTCATATTATTCGCACAACTCGTTTTTTTTGCAAATCGGTTCTTTCTTGGTCATCTAATATTCTTTAAAATACATTTTAGAAATCATATAAAAGTGTGATATATATTAACAGTGAATATACAGACTTATAATACATGTGGACCTGTATACAAATAATGAGGAAATATGTATATAATATAAATACAATTGGAAAAAAAAAAAACACGAATTATTTTGAATTCAGACTACGTCGCTCCACGCGGGTACGTGGTTGTAATCAAGTCAATATTGTGGGGAAATCTGTTGCGGATATTTCTTCAGAAGTCGCGACAAGAGATTGAAATCAAACAGCTAACTCATTGTACATAATTTTCTCTTTAAAAAAATGAACGAAACATTCAACTGAGCATGTAATATTAGTAGACACAATTCTGGTAGCTAAAATATTATTTTAAAATCTATCCTTATTGCCCGTGTCCACGGACTGATGTACGATGAGATAAATGTCAGAGATTTAGTTGAGATTTCGATATTGAGATAAATTCAGAGATTGCTGAAAAGAGACTCAAACCTGCGTACATGACTTTAGATTCAAGAGCGAGGCTCGACAAGTGCACATAAATGTAACCGTAGATACCTACAACTATTTGTTTTAAAAAGTTAGATAAACAAGGACAAACAAACATTTATTCAGTTTTAACTGCTACTGGAGATATTCAAATTCATTCAACTGAAGAAAAAGACATCAATAGTCAATGTACTAACATTTGACGTTTGACGTACAATAAGCGTGAAGTGAGATAGTCATTAGATGTTTATTTACATTTTCTTCCCAGTTGAGAAGTGCACATTTTATATGGTACTTTTCACTTACTTCAATCATGTGCTAGATACAAGTATTGCTCCCACCGTTCTTAACACAGAGTTAACGACTTATCGATGTTGCAGGAATAATAACAATAGATAAAGATATCTAAACAAAAAAATATTTTCTATATCGTAATAGTTGGCGGTCGTCTCTGTAGCGTAACAAGCACTTATTGGACTATTTCCTATTGCAAACAGACCTAATAAAAATGAACAATAGTAATTAGATTAATTCTATAGGTAGGGTGTTAAAGAAAACTAAGTAAATTGAAACTGGGTGCTGTAGGGTTTAAATATTTTTCCTTCATTTATATGCAAAATTAAAAATATATTAATAAGAAATGTGACTCGTGCACACAAATAAATCTTTACTCTCATGCCTGGGAGATTTAGCGGTAAAGATCGGTATGTTGTTCATTCTGCTCTTCGTACAAAATACAATACACAATGAATGATTACATACTGGTACGAAGATTATCATAAATACACAACCTTTCTCACGAAACAAATTTATTTATTTATTTTATTTATTTATTTATTTATATATATTTATTGACATCCATATTTTTGTACTAACAGAGGTGGATACATAATAATACATAGTTTATTGTATGGGATGGAGTAGACTTCATGGGTAATAGAAATTTATATTTATTAAGATTATCAACAAGAGTTTTTAAAAACATAATATATCAGAAACACAGAGATAAACTGTGTTCTGTCCATTTTTTTAATGATGTTTTCTCCAATTTCTTCTTGAAATTAGTTTGTCTTTCGTTGGGGTAGTTTATCTTTCGAATTACGAAATTAAATAAATAACTATCATTTATATAAAAATGATCTTGTGATCCATGTTTTCGTGACACACAGTTTATCTCTGTGGTGCTGATATGTTTGTTTGTTTATTATACCTATACGACGAGTCATCTCTACAAACGGAGAACTTCAGGAGGAGATAACAGAATGTTCAACTAACCTAGAATGCGTGTGAAAATTTAATTTGGTCATTAAAAGCAACACACCACCATGACTTGAGAGACAAATTTTTGACTTTGAATAGTAAGCTAATTCAGAATCTTCAGATGACACATCCACAGTATGAAAAGAAATCTGTTGGGAATTACTAGAAGAGAGCACAGACCAAGATAAAGGATATAATTTTTATTAAGAAGAACACATTCTTATTGTGAAGTTGTAATTATTCAGAACAGACGATCTGTGATATTTTAAATACAAATTAAATGTATTAATTAGAAAGATATAAAGATATAAAATATCCGGGGAACGTGCATTAACCGATTATGCTATAGCACCATAGTGCATTAACGACAAATTTTTCAACCTATATGTTTCTTTTTCCAAATTTCCAGATGTATTAACATCTATCGTACTACTTATGGCCAAAGTCTTGATGATTAGACGAAGTACTCAGAGCAGTGATAGTGATGTGGCATGGAATGATGGAGAACCGGAGAGAGAGAGAGAGAAGGCATTCATCCAGCAGTGAAGAATGATAATGGCTGAAGATGATGATGATATCTGTTTGATTACGCAAATATTGAAGAAGCCGTGATAAATGCGGCTCAACCGCCGCGAGGCATTATTCCCAAATAGTGAAGCCAGGGGAGCTGGCTGAAAAGTTAATAGCATTCAAAAAATGTATGTATTCGTGTTATTGATTATTGTTTATTGATTATTGTTTATTGATTATTATTTATTTTAGCCTTGAGGTAAATTACTCGAAATAATATATCATTTTTAAATAAAACCGTAGCACCCATCTGTATTATGTAAGTAGATTTATTATTTTTTTTGAGCAGAACTATTTGTTATCGAAATGAAAGGAACATATAATTCGACTCATCTCGATTCCGTCATGACAAACGGGAAATCCTATTTCAAATTCAAGGTAACAATCAGAATTTGCATTATTTCAATGCAAATCAACTGTTGTTACGAATCTCGTTACATCAGATATGTCGAACATTATTAGGTGTATCGAACTCTGTCGAAATGTTCTTTGGTTTGCTTGATCAACCTTCCGTAAAGTACTAGCGGCACTCCTTAAGAACACCTGCTTTTAATACAAATTAACACGTTGATTGCAGAACTGGCGAACACAATCAAGAAGAGCGCTAATAAAAATGTTACAATGCTTTTATACCTTTTTTTTAAATCTCAAACGCCCTTTATATATAATATTATAAAATAAATGAGACGACAAAACCGCTATAAATATTGGGTTATTAAAATAATTTATTGCAACCCTGGATCCACCATAAAATATTTTAATTAAATATTTTCGTCCGTTGTTTTACTGTTGTCGTTGTGTACCCGTTGCCAATAATGGCGTTGAACAGTTTATAACTGAGAAACTATGTCATCGTTGGCATACAAAAATGAGACGTTGGTATAGTATAACAAATGCCTCTAATAAAATGGCGTACGCCAGTTGTACTGCACTAAACTTACTTACTGTACTATACTAAAACTTATTTAAAAGGAGATGGTTTAATAATACCTATCAGAAAGTAATCGCTGTTGCTAGGTCTTACGTGTGGCTATGTTATAACCGCTGCGAAGCCATATAGTGGCCACGACCGTCGTCTTTGGGAATGATAAAACATTACAATTATCATACTCAATTATATTTTTAACAAATTTATACATGAAAAATGCAAATAAAGTATAGAAATAAAAATATTAGAAAATATAATAGTTATTTGATGATAAAAAAAATGGCAACCAATTTTTTGAAGATTACAGATTTTTTTTAAAAAATTTATTGGAATCTGACAGAATGACGACGATAGTTTTGCAGACATACAAATTAATGTTTTTATTTTAAGTGTTATATTATATGAAATATAAATAATGTCGTGGAGCAATTTAAAAATATTCTTTCGTTTTTCTAGTACGTTTTATTATCTTGCATATATCTATCTACATCTTATTTTACTTACTTTTCTATTTCACCCGAGACTAGAATATTCGCGTATATTGCTTGCACAAAAACGTAAAGAATCAATATTTTTACGACTTTCCAAAAAAATGTGAACACATGCAGGGTGACTGAAAATAATGTGGTCACAGTTTGGTATCCTTTGATACTGAAGCACAAATTAAATCAACCGATGATTGGAAAATTATACAGCTAATTATGTAGTCCAACAAATACGAAATCCGCAAAAACATTAAATGCATCCTGAGAGACGTACGCGTGGGCTTAATGACCATATTTAGTCCTGTATATATAACACTCGTGCGTTCTTATACCTCTTTGATGGAGCAACTTATCGCTTAATATGTTCGAGGATGGGATGTGGATGATGAGAGTATAGTCTCCATGATATCAAACGAAGCTACCGAGTAATTTGAAAAGGGCGACAATATCCAGTTTGGTTTAATGGTGTCGCGGACGATGTTTACGTATTTGAATCACTGATCAAAGATTCGAATGCAGCTTCATTTTCGTTAATTTCAACGCATAAATTAGATTTCATTTTCTTATTTGTAAATTAAATAAACTTATTTAACTCAAAATGGTTCAGGAAAAATGTGAAACCTCTTTATTGCGTCATTTAAGCTTGTGATAATTTAATTATCAAAAAGTAGATTAAATTAAGTTATGTATTATGTTCTTACATAGACATATTCTTTAATTTCGTCTTATGTAATTTCATTCGACGACATTCGTAGAAAAATTTTTAGAAAAAAGTTTTTTTTTTCTCAGGACCTAGTTTATAAATTAACATTCTTTAAAAATACAGATTCCAGCCTTGCGGACACAAAATATTTAAATAACGGAATTATATCGATTGTTATGTACAATAAAAACCTTAATTAGTTTTTTGTACAACGATCGACCCAAAATTGAGGAAATCTAAAGATAATTTGCCATTTTCAATAGTTGTTAATGGCATTTGATATCAATAAAGACATTCTCTGACGGCCCGGCCGCCATTATCCCACTTGCGAACGGGTAAGGTATCGCCATCATTTCTGTCTTACGTAAACGTTACAAAATTGGTCCGTGGGTGCCTCTGCGATAGCTGTTACTACTTCGTGAACAATAGATGACGGCTGCATATCTATTCAGTCTTAGGACCAATAAGAGCATGACCGCATTTGACGAGGCTTTACTGTCCCTAAGTTTAATGAGCCCTTATTGTTACGGGGCGTTAGTTTAGTTTTACCGTGAGATATGTGTATTCGGAAAGCTGTCTAATATAACTACCGGGTGTCCTCGAATTATTGGAAATATCTGCAGAAATTATTTGTGGACCCGGAAATATTTTTATTTGGAACAATAAATTGGGGAAAATATGTTAATTCAATCACAAAGTAGGTGAAATTAGAAAATTTCTAATAAAAAATAGATCTATTATTAATAATTCCTCATATAAAATATTTTATAAAACCTAGAAGTGGTAGAAAATAATAATAATAGAAAAATAATTTTGACAACGTATTTATAGAATATGTTACGTTTTAATATAGGTATACTCGTAGTAAATTCAACTGTAAAATCACATGAAGCGAGTATAATTTTTTTTTCTCTTTAACTGAGTTTTTTTGTTCATTTAATTATTTTATTTTTATTAGAACCTAACACATTAAATGTCTTTAAAGACAGCAAAAACACGTTGCGACGTGTTTAACATTAGGGTAGGTAACATTAAAACAATGTTATTGAATCGAGTTTAACCATTAGGAAAAATTAAACATTTTAAAATAATTAATTGTTTAAAAATTGAAAATGAAAATATGAACGAAAAGAAACATTATTTGTTTTTGTAAAATTTGTATGAGATTTCTTAAATGATACAAGATGAAAACTTTTAAAAATCGTCTTTTTTTATTTCATGCTTTATTGTTATTTATTGGCTGTTGAACAATGTACTTAATATTTATTAAAATAATTATTATATACAGCTGGTTATATTTAAATCTGACCATGCATAAATTATATTGAATGCATTATAAGTACTAGTTATATTCATCAATAATACGTATCCAAAGGCAGACATTAAAAGTTAAGACAGGCAATAATTATTATTGTAATGGAATATATATTTTTTAAATACATTTATCATTTTTATCTTTGATGATTAATGATTATAATAATAAAATGCCGCGCAATTATTTTAACTGAAATAATATTTTCAGATGGCATCAAAATAAAATTGATTATATTGAGTAATTTATCAAGAAATTGTGTATACCCGAGTTAATTGTTAAACATGTTGTTATATTACTTTATTACACTTTACACATTATTAAATTTCATCAAAAATATATATATAATATCGTGAATATATTTTAATAAAATAATGTCATGTAATAAAAAAAGAAGTGCTTACCATATAGACTAAAAAAATCCGAGAAGCCTTCCGTTGAGGCATCGCTATCACCTCTGGCACCCCAACTCGGCGCCGCGTCCTTCAGATGTTTACCCTTTTTAAATCACTGTTCATTTTACAATCATCCTGTATAGCACGGATACTTTAAACACTCCTAGTTTCTCGCCTGACTAATTGGAATGTCATTGTTAAAAGGTTATTGGATATTTTTCACAGGTTGTGTTGATCGGTGCGTTTAAGCTGACCAAATTAAAAAGGTGATATATTACGCGCATAAATTTTGCAATGAAATGTTCGTAAATGTTACTTAATTAATTGGACACTTAAATTTTTGAACCAGATACATAAATAATCCTTTTGTGAGAGCAATTGTAAATGTCGTCTTGGCGTCGAAATGTTAATTGTTTACTATTTTGTTTCTGTTTATTTATCAAAAATATCAAAATGAAAACACTGTAAACAGTTCATTAAATCTATTTTTGTTTTAATATAATTTCATTATCTCGTTCGATAAACAGGTATTAAAACAGTAGGGTAATATTAAAATGTTTTTATTAGTTTTTTTAAAATATATATTATAAGAATTATTTCTTCTGATTCGTTTTGATCAAAACGTCAAAAAAAATTCACAATTTTGAAACACTTCGATTGTCGTGCATAAACTGTTCGAAAATCAAATAAATAATACAGACTCAACCGCTCCGTATTTCCGTTCGGCACAAACGCGCGGCACTTCTGTGTCGAAATTTGAATTCGACGGCGCGCTCGGTGCGGCTCAGGATTGGCGCCTATCGCTCGTGAGAAACGTCAGACTAAACCTCGCGGCGTACTTGGGTACTTCCGCTGGGCACTTCCACGTTATCCGGGGTCAGTTCCCGCGCGTCCCGTCTACAGCACTCTTTCCTCGCGACTGCGCGCCGCGCGCCATCGCGCCCGGTTATACCCCGGCGCGGGGCCATTGCAGAACTGTTATCAAACAGCTGAGCGGCGTCTATTGCCAGGCGGAGAGGCGGTGGCCGGCGGCCGGCGGCCGGCGTCCGCTGATTGCCGACAGATTTAGGAACAAGATCGAGAGCATAGTAACTGCGAAGAAACTAACAAGTTTTGAGCCCGTCACGAACCTCTGCACGCTCGCGAAACCGCCAGTCACTTTAAAATCAAAAATCGTCGTTTTTATCAAAAAATTTCATTAACACTAAAAAAAATTTTTAATGCAAAATAAGAACGAGAGATGTCAGCAATAACAAAAAAATAATTTATCATTTTCCCAACCTGTAAAGAAAGTTCAAGACTGGAGTGGTAATATTTTATAGCCCTGTAAATAATGGACAAACTTTTTGCGAATAAATTTAAAATGTCTCCAGTTTATCGGCAATTTTAATAAGCCGCTCTGAAATGTGTTAATGTTAATATTTATCATGACCACCATGATTGATCGGAATATATCAATAAAATTAATTTTATTCATGCTTTGTGATTTATTTTTGTATGTATTATACATTCACCGCAGATATTTTTTTTTAAATTTACCCAAATATTATCCCGTTATTTAACACAAAAATCATAATATTATCATAAATCATAAAAGCTTGTAATATGTACTAGATTTTATTTAAGTAAATAAAAGTGTCTTCTTAAATACACACAAACAAATATACATATATTTAATTTCCAAAGCAATTCTTTAATAATACAAATTAAGCGTATTAATTTGAAAGATGTATAGGAAAATATTTTTGTTGCTACCGGGATTTGAACCTGGACCCTTTCCTATTCCGTAAATGCGTTAACCGATTACATTACACCGACATAGTTAGTTGACGACAAATTTGCGAACTTATATGCTGTAATAGCTTATATGTATAAGAAGATTTTAAATTAATAATAATAGATGTATCAATTTGAAAGAACTACAGCATATAAGTTCGCAAATTTGTGGTCAACTTACTATGCTAGGGCAGTGTAATCGGTTAACGCATTTCCCCGGATAGAAATGGATCCAGGTTCGGATCCCGGTAGCAACAAAAATATTATTTTCGTAAATTGAATTTTTCTTGTATATCTTTCAAATTGATACATTTAATTTGTATTAAAATACCGCAGAACTATGTTCTGAACAACTGCATTTTCACAATAATAATGTGTTCTTTTTAATAATTCTTTAATATATGAAAACTAGAATTAATGGATTGCCCTCGGCGATCAATATTCCGTACTTGAACAATGGTGCAGTATATTGTTGTCGAAGGTAGAATTAAACCAGTAAAACCTGTACAGAAACCTGTGTCCCAAAAAACTTGCACTTACTCGCTCACATGTAATGCGTTTATGCGACCGTTAAACTAATGGACAAAAAAAGGCAGTTGATTACAGTTGTTCTGGTTCGGAGTTGAATGCCTAGCGCACAACCTTGCCATCACCAGAATAAGACCGGACCGTGTTTGCGTTCCAAACCCGTGTCACCGAGAGACATTCTGTCCGTACTCCGTACCTGCTCTCGTTACACCGCGAGACACGACGCACTACTCTCTTTGCTAGGGTTGCCAAACACGCTACAATAGAACCATTTGTTAAGTGATTTTTATCTCCAGTTGAATGCTTAGAACAAGTTAATGAGTATCTGTACTTCCCAAAAGTATGAGTGTATTTACTAGGGACGGCAAGGTTAAGAGTGATGTTGAAAGAAGGGAAAATAAATTTAATGATGCTTTGAAAGAAATTATCGCCATCTGTGAAACAAAGCAAGACTACCGATGCGTAATTGAGTTCTGGTTCCAAAACTCGGTGGTATGGAAGTGAAAGAACAAAAGTAGACTGAACGCAGTGGAAACGCGGTCACTCACGCAATGTGAAAAATCAATGTATCCGGGGCCGGTCCGAGAGGGGGGCGAGCTCGGGCCCCGCCCGATTTTGCTGAGCAAGACGGAGCGCCGAGTAAGCCGGGGTGAGGGCGGGCCGGGGTGCCGGGAAAGCCGGGTCGCCAGGCAAGCCTGGGTGCCGGGAAACCCGTGGCGCCGGGCTAGTCGAGGAGCCGGGAAAGCCGTAGCGCCGGGCAAGCCGGGGCGCCGAGCAAGCTGTTATGGCAGCAAATTCTCCAGTAACAAATGGCAGCTAAATCTCCAGTATCGCAATAATTACAGCTCAGGGGGTGCCGTTTAAAAAGACTGGCCAACAAACACACCTGGGCTGTAATCTTAATAATAACTGGGAAATGATCTAAAAAATCAATGAAGATTCGAAAACTGGAACATTTTGCCCATGTGAAGCGAAACTTGAGAGACATATGTAATACAACACTCTCCACCTTATCATCAGTGCAAGATTGAATCACAAAAAAGAGCGTCTGGTCGCAGGAGGACGTTATAGCTATGGAATCTGAAAGTCTGAGTGAATGGTTCAACAGATCCACTGTTTTTTTTAAAACATGTGGGCGCCCAGAAAAATTTCACTCGAGGGCGCCACAGAGGCTAGGGCCGGCACTGAACATACCTACGATTGAATTAAGAATTAACAGATAGAAGCAAATGTAGGCCTATTTGTAGCATCGATGGGATTTAAAAAGAGTTGCTGAGACGGTTTGGTCATGAAACGTACATGTGAAGGAGAGAATCACATAGAAAATATATGAGGTGAGAAGTGAATATTGAAGGCAATAGGAACAGAGAGCAAAAAGCCTAGCATAATCAGGTAAACCAAATATTGTTGCTTCAGATGTTAGAGTCCTGTTAAAAGCTTAAACATCTGAAGAACGTGCATAAGATGGTGTATGAAAATGAACGAGGCAAGAGTTGAAAATGGAAAATGGACAGGGCAGATGTATGCCAGGACATGATAGTGTGGTGTTATATCTATCTTCTCTGCTTACCCCTGTGGTAAGTTAGTTAGTTAGAGTTTTATCTCCATACCGTAGTACTGATTGGGAACTACATAAGATCTACATCGATATAACCTGTTTTTATTAATAATTGTACTAGTATGTTAATGCTTATATTTTATGACATTTAAACAACTATACATCATCTTGAAACTAGAGAAGGTTAGATTAGAATATTTAAGAGAAGCTGCGTACATCAATGAAATAATTAACATAACAACATAGCTGAAAATTAACAAAATAAAATATAATCATTAAAAATATATCAAATAGCTATCTATGTACTTTGTGACTGTTTACTTTACATAATTTAAAATATTTAGTTGAAATAATATTTAATTATTAAGGAGAACACATTCTCAGTGTGTACATGTAATTATTCAGAACACAGGTCTGTGATACTTTTAATAAAAATCAAATGTATTAATTAGACAGATAAACGTATAAAATCAATTTTATAGAAAAATATTGTTGATCTCTTCCAATTCGGGGAACGTGCATGTTACACTTTTCAAATTAATACAACTATCGTTCCATTATTTGAAAGCCATCTACATTATTTTTATGGAATCTCAAATACCTTTGAGTAATTCGATATGAGACACCAGTGTTAACAATTCATTTTATTACATTTTGAATAAATAATAAAGAAGATGGCTTCCAAATAATGGAAAGATAGATGTATTAATTTGAAAAGTGTAATATATACGTTCGAAAATTTGTCGTTAACGCACTATGGTGCTGCAGCATCATCGGTTAATTATCGGTAACAACAACAATCTTTTTCGATAAAATTGATTTTATATGAATATCTTTCTAATTAATACATTTAATTTATATTCATATGTAATTCTACATTTTTTAATATATTCGTTTGACTGAGTTTGTGTGTGTATGCTGTGCATTATTATCTGTGAAGACCACAAATTTTAAGACTTGGAAATATGAATTGTTGGCCCAACCTCTAAATTATATCAGACTATCGATACTTTACTTGTGCATTGCAAAATACGAACTAGATTTGTACGAGGAAAGTTTATTTGTTGCACAAAGACGAATAATAATTGTAGAGTTTTGTATAATTTATGTACGTAAGTAAGTAGGTAGTCAAGAAGGAAACACTCAAGATATTTTCTAATAAAAAATGTTGTTAAGGAGAACACATTATTATTGTGAGTTGCAGCAACATAGTTCTGCGATATTTTAATAAAAATTAAATGTATTAAAAAGAAATATAATAGATCAGTGTATTTCCCCGGATAAGAATGGTTCCTGATTCGAATCCGGGTAGCAACAAAAATATTTTTTTGATAAATATGATATTATCTTTCCTATTGATACATTTAATTTGTATAAAAATTGCTCATAATTCCGGTTAATAAAATGGTTTCCCAATCTGTTTGATATATTAAAGTTGGCAGTTTACTGGTCCCCTGGAATAAGATTCGAACCTCTGACCACTGAATCACTAGGCGAGGCATTATGGAATTTTAGCTTTGAGTTCATACCCAAAGCTTATACTACTTACTTATACGTTCTAGTTTTCTAAATGGTGCCCATCCTAGCTGCATATTTATATCGACTATATCCACTCTTTGGCCATCATATCCACGGTACATATAGCAATGTAATGTTAAAATATCAATGCGCGCTTATTGGCTTTAGTTTTTGTATGGTAGGAGAAATGGGAAAATTATTACACAGTACATGTAGTCGCCCATTGTAGATTAGATATTAAGTTTTCATTTAAAAAAACGTATATTAATACAAATTCAATTTATAGAAAATATTTGATGTGCTCATAGCAGGGGTATACACTAGGCACTGATTTGAGTTAATAATAATGCTGGTCAAATAAGATGGACTAAATTGCCACTTGAGATTGTATCCATCTAAAAAATCATCAAAGAAATCATCAATTATTCTTTGAAACATTGTGAGATGTCAACTGGCGGACTATCCTCCACCGACCAGAATCAGTGGTGAACATGAGAGTGAGTACGTGAAACATAAACTACCTACTTACCATAATATTGAGATACACCTTGAGCATTTTCTGGGAAACAAATCTTTACTAAAATAAAATACTGGATGTGTAAATGTAGCAAAATATACAAAGTAATATTTCATAATAAAAAAGAGTTACAAATTACACGTTAATTTTTATTACAAGGAAAAATTAATGACAAAAAATGATGCTGAAAGATTTATAGTTAAATTGATTCAAAATAAAAAATAGTCACAAATGCATAGCTAATATCTAATCTACAAATAATCTAGAATAGAATATAATAATACAAGTTTTGCATCAACTGTTAGAACAGACTTTGTGTAAAATAAAGACGGTGATAATAATAATATTACATGAAAAAAATACGTCGACCTTGGACTGTAGGGCGGATCATCCAGTGTCTGCCATTAAATCTATCAGACAAAACTTCATGAACTTCAATACAAAATCCTAGGAACGGCAGCCACCGCCATTCCGAGTGTCCAGCACAATTGGCCGATTCACTCCTTGCGGTAAGTAGTCCAGGAGTAATTAAAGAAGTTGAAGCAAATGAAAATAATAAGACGAAAGAAGAAGTAAGAAATAAGAATAAGAAAGAAGGGAAATTTCACTATTTCCTGTAACAAGAGAAATTTTTGCGATACAATCAGAATTCGAAATACTAGAATATGAGTGCTTGAAAAATTAATAAATTAACTGGATTTACCCTTTGAGTATTTCCATCTTGTTTCGCCTGCGTAACGCTCACTAGAGTTGGCCCTTTTCTCCAGCAGTTCTTGGTTTTATTGGAGGTCTCCATCCTTACAGTATTTATAAAGGGTACGCGGATTAACGGGACGGCGACCACACCAGCTCGAAGATGCCAGTAAAATAATGTACCTAGGTCAGCGAGCGCTTCCTGATATGAAGCGACCATCGCGAACCCCGCAGCTAACATTTGGACTACTGCTTGGCGATTCCGCCGAGCGCAAAATTATTTTGTCTCCTATAATTCGTAATATGGCAATATTCTAAAAATCTTTAATATGTTGCACTATTTTTAATAACTAAAAAATATTATATTATTGTTGTACACGTAGCAGTAATTTTCTCTACCTGAAAAATATTAAAATTATTACTATGATTTTATAAAAGTTGTATAGTGAAGTACTAAAAATATTAGAATATGAAATAATTCAACATTCATTAAGTGTTGAAATGCATACGTTCCAGCTAATCATATACCAAATATATATATATATATATATATATATATATATATATATATATATATATATATATATATTTGTATATGATTAGCTGATTTGAAGTATGACATTGTAAAGACTATGGGACAAAAATACATTTAAAAATTAACCCGCTAAATAGCTCTAGTTAGCATATTAATGAACTAAATTTGAATTGTTTGAACGTTGACCTAAACATACATATGTGCTTTATATTTATTTGGCAGAAAATATAGTCATGTACAGTTTTTTAATTGGATTGCACGCCCCTGGTCTCTAGATACACACAATAAACAAAAATTATGTTTAACCATATTAAAAACCTTTTATAGACGCACCTTTATGAGTATTTGATTATTACAAATATTTCACGTTAAGCTTCCCTTACGAGATTTAATTTAATTTAGCATTAGTCATCCGTCTCTCCTTCACAAAACATATAAGTATTCATATTCAACAAATAACTCAATCATTCAAGTTTCCTTGGTCTCTTTTGCTCGTTATAATAATGTTTAAATAACTTAATGCGTGAACGGTATTTCCCTAGAAGATGGTAGCAATGAATCATGGTAATTTGCGCACGCAGAGATATGATTTCTTCAATAAATATTTCATTACAAACCATGCACGGTCGTTAAGAATATAAATTTGTAAATGGGTAATATGTCAATTTATTTTCCAAAAAAAGTCTCATTCAAATTGTGTTTCTGTTTCAATTCTACAAATTGTTCAAATTTGTAATTTTTTCAAATCTCTTATTATTCGAGTAAAACAAAAATTAGTAGAAATTTATTTCGAAAAAATGTAAAGTTCGCGACTTGTCACCAGTATATGTTATATTTGTATTTATTAAAAAAATGTATTTTAAAGCTATAAGGAATGAAAACAGTTCTTTATAATGAGTACTTTTCAAAATAACACGTTTTCATTTATTTTATGTTTTGTACATTTTTGGTATAACAAGTTTACACAATTTTATTTGATTGACTCATGTTTTGAACGATCGATATCGTATAATAATAAACGGACTGAAAATCTCTTCCCTTCAACGTATCAACATGCGAGTATATTATAATATATTATTTAGCTTGTTGATCTAGTGATTAAGGCGCTGTCTTAGTGATCTAGTGATCGATGGAACATCCTACCTTAATAAATATATATAAGTGTATATCAGTTCGCGTTTTAATTGATTTCATTAAATAGTTGTTGCAAAATACTAAATTGCTCGCATCGTTTTGCCTTTTTGATATCATTGCAGTTTGTACATTTGAAGCATTGAAATACTGGTTTACAATAAACATAAGAAAGCACTCAAGTCCCTACCCGCTGTTTTAGTAGTCGAGTCATATTCTAAACGAAATAAATAATTTCAGACAATTAAATTTCATTACTTCGCCAACAGCAATATTACCTATCGTAAAATGCTCGTTGTGGGTGATTGTCATCATAATTTTACAAACTGATAAGCCTATCATGAATGACGAAGGTGGGTTTTTTGATGGCTCGATTTTCAAGCCTGGGAAAAATTAAAAATTTAATTAAAATTAGAAATGGGATTAGAAGAATTCATTAATTTAAAAAAAAAGATGCATTTAATTAAATTGTGTTTTTTCTCTATAATACTCTCAGGCGCTGTTTTTTAAAATATTTCATTTAGAATATCAACATTATTCTTATGAAAATATACAATATAAAATATAAAAATTTTCAATTCTTATATATATTCTTCAATTGTTTTTGTAAAACTATACAATAGAGAAGCTTCCAGATGCATCATTAAATGTTGATTAAAGTACAATATAAAAAATAGATGTAGATAGGTTTTTGTCAGAGGGTCGCGTTCATTCAACTCAGAATTCAATGTTTTTTGATGCGTTACATCTTAGCTCCTCCCCCCCCCCCCTCCCTCCACACCTACAGACCAAAAAAAAAAATTCGTGCTCGAGTAATCCCAGAATAATTACATGTCTCGATACACTTTGATATATTTATAAAATAGTATTATTTTTACTTTTAATGTTAAATTAACAAATATATAGTTCTAGTACGATATTAAGGTAAAAAAAGTAAAAATATTATAACATAATTATGGAAATAATATGTTACAAAATAAACTTTTTCGTGGTTGAGAGAAAAAAATTGTAGTTGAAGTTGTAGTTGTGAGTAAAAAAATTGCAAATGGACAATTGAGGATACTGAACTTTAAAACCACTGCACATAAGTACAACAATGCATGGATTCCAAGGTCAACGAAATCTAATCACGTGACACGCGATAGTTCTTGGCGTTAAAAGTTAATAATGAGAACTTGGTTTATTAAGCATGTATTACATGTTCGAACGACTATTAATCATGTATAATACAATTTCAATTTTGAACTGAGTCTGTGTCAAGAAAATACATCCAAATTAGTGTTAATCTTTATCTAATTTAGCATTCTAGATTGGTATTGTAAAAGTTTGTTTGAAATAGGTCTGAAGATCTTAGTGATCCGATATTTAAATCTATTTGTGAAAATATTGAGGGGATGTCCAATTTAATATGAACCATTTTGTAGTGTTATTAATTATCATTATTATTATTGCACACGATTAATATCTAGTGATTGTATTTATACCTTAATAAAAAGAGGTTGTTTAGATTTAATTTTATATTAAAATAAACGTATGAATTAGTAAAAATTGATGTCACATGTCCATGCCTCCAGCATTCCGCAATGCGGCCATTATTACAATCTGAAAAAGCTAAATTTGTATCTAAATATTGATCATTATAATCAGCTTTATCTAATATTTCCATTCATTGTTTATCGATTAAGATATTGCATCACTAATATCACCATAAACGCGCAACAGCAATAAAATATTTTAATCAGATTTTCCTGCATAGTATTGTTTTTCAATTATTACATCTGTCCTTTCTGGGGTCATGGTGACTAAAAATTTTTAAAACACCGTTACGTTGTAAATTATCGATCAACGGACCAAAACGATTGACGCGGATTATGATTTTGCGGTTTACACGGGAAAACCACGCTGGATTAAATTTATAGATGACACATCAAATTAGTCAATATATTAATTACTTTGATTTATTTTCGAACAAAGACAAGATAATACTTTTATTTTTCTTGTAGTTTATTGATCTAAAATAAAAGAATCCATTTTGGAATTCCTTTGTTTAAAAGTAGGTATAGGGAAGGATGTGCCTAAATAGGCGTGCGAAGTAAAGTATCCCTGGTTTTACCAACAGCAATTGGACATCACCGTTTATTTTGTTAGTAAAATTTTCTTCATTTAAATTTAAATATATATATATTTTTTTTAATCATAACATGTCCTTTCATGTATTCGGATAGGAAAATTTGAAAGGAAATTAATACGCTAGGATAGTGGAATTAAGGAATCCAATCCCGGCATCCGGACCAATTTATAATATTTATGAATCTCGAGATTATTATGTTTAAACCCTAAATTAATTCATTATTATTTAATTAACCAGGATTCATATTTTTATTCTATTTCGGGGTACCAAAATTAGATCATGACTAAACAATGAAATGCTCAATGCTTTGATATTGCTTCGATCATATTATTCGTAATAATAGAAAGATTTTATTTCCAAATAGACAACTGCGTTATTTTTATTAACGTTATTTTTATCAAAGATTCTTTACTTACTTAAATGTAAATATCTTACTTAAATGTAAATATCTTACATAAATTGTATTTGTTAATTCTAGCATTTTTTTAAAATGAAAATTAATTAGAAAATGAGCATTTTCTAATCCCGAGAACTCGTGTTCATCTAAATCGAATACTGAAATCCCGGAATTGACATTTTGGCTCGGAATTGGATTTACAAATTAAAGTGAGTGTCAATTTAATTTAATCACACAATTAGACGGATGTGTGATCTTTTTGATTTGAATTTATATTGTAAGAAATTATAAAATTATAGATGGAAAACAGTAATAACATTCGGATATAAATATTATGTAAGTAATACAATTTGCCTAAAGCAGCTTTGTAAACTTTATAATTATTTTATTATACTTTGTCCTCATCA
Organism: Eubasilissa regina; assembly: GCA_022840565.1. Classification (NCBI taxonomy): domain Eukaryota; kingdom Metazoa; phylum Arthropoda; class Insecta; order Trichoptera; family Phryganeidae; genus Eubasilissa; species Eubasilissa regina. The sequence goes on along the minus strand of JAINEB010000002.1, from coordinate 1,723,114 downwards.
TGTCAGATTCAAATAAAAGATTCTTTTAAAAATCTTTGGTTTTTGTAATTTGTAATGTAGACAAATACTTTATAATAAATAGTAAAATCAACTAAAAAAATTTGGAGTTTAAATATATTATATGTAACTTGATTCTAATGAATCATCCAAACTCAACCGTTATTTGAATTATTTTTCGCATAATTGAGGCCCTATTCCACCCGTAGCATTATTAACTTGAGTTATTTTTGGAGGTCATTATCTTTTACGTAACTTAAAAAAAAAGTCCGGAGGCAAATCCCACGATCTGGACGGCCAATTGATGTTTTAAAACGAGAAATAACTCAATTTTCCCAGCTTTTGTGACACGTAGCCCCATTTTATTGAATGTAGACATCATTCAAAAGCACTTCTGAGAATTTTTCACTATTTTTATAGTACATTTTCACAATTTCAGTGAGTTAATACATGATTTATGTATCAACTCATTTTCGTTATTGGTATAGTTTTTGTTTGACAGATATCATATATTACGTTTCTAACCCTGAAATATTAAAAAATAAAGCGATATTTTAAATAAATTTAATCATCCTATATTTAAACATTTTATTCCATATCATTCATACTCCAATTTAATAGATCATTCCATGTGAATGCTATTAGATGTTGCAACGGTCTGTCTACAAGACATTGACATGCTGCAAGCCTTCAAAAAACATTATTCACGATACATCTCATAAACAGGTAGTGATTTAAATCATCTCTCTTTTTGTTTTAAGTTTTAAGGTACGTGGTGTATTTAATAAAGTTGTCTTAATCGTAAGTAATTGATCAGGGGAGAAAGAACTCAAATATGTAAATGAATATTAACGAAAAACATGATCAGTCAATGTTTTTAAACATTTTCTTATAATATTACATCCAAAATTACTAATACTGGTATATATTATATATTATATATATTAATTATATAATATTATCTTATTAATATTTCCTAGTCCACAATGTTTTATGTCCACAATGTTACATATATAGTAACATACCTAGTCCACAATGTTTTATGAGTAGAGACCTGACTAAATTATGAGTGGAAAATATTCAAGGGATATGTGCCTGATCTCAATCATATCAGAGACATAAGCATTTCGAAAAATCGTAATTTTGAGATTATTATTATATATTGAAGACAAAAAATTAATGGTCATCGAATTTCGAGAGGCTTGACTATTTTTGTTAGATGATTTAGGGCCTGAAACAAAGATAAAATTAATAATCGAACAATTTCGTAAATATTTATTTCGAAGTACGTAGACTTCAAGCTTAACGCGATTTTGTAAAAAATTCGAACAATAATATTTTCCGTAACAGTGCAGAATTTCCACATATTCCTTGAAAATTTTCGATTCGTAATTTAGTCAGGTATTTACCCATAAACATGTATAAACTCTGTATAAACATGTATTTGTTATTATCATTTATGATTTTATATCTAACTAACTAATTTAGATGGCGGATTATATATATTATCCATTTTCTAAACTGATATAATGGATATCGGATTTCGGACGCAAATCAAATATATAACTGTGACATAATTGAAAAAATGAGTGAGATAATTTATCTCGGATTAACAATTGATGAAAATTTATAATGTCGATCGAGTTAGCTCCAAAGTGAGAAAATTAATTTATGAACTTTACATTATTAAAAATGGTTAATAATTCACTTTATCGGAGTTTCGGCAGCTACGCAATATGTGCATGGGGCGGTGCGTAAGTCTGAGAAATGGATAATCAACAAGAGACCATTTAAATATAACTTTGAAGAACCTTTTAAATCCTTTCAAGTTTTGGATAAAAGAAAACTTTAAACCAGATCAATAATAAAATTATTTAAAAAAAAAACTTAACTTCACATCCACAATCCGTATCTAAAGAAACTAGAAGCAAAACCTTCGGAATTTTTTTAGTGCCAAAAATAAATACAAAATTTGGTCAACGATCTCTCTTATTTTGTGAACCGCGAATATTTCATAAATTGCCACTAGATCTCAAAGGGTCTAAAGTGATCAAAATCAAAAATAACAAAGTGGTTGCTTGATGTGGGTAGAAAACAAAATAAAAGCAATTTCTCATTTGTGTCTCCAATTATTCTAAAAGTCTTTTTTATATCTTTTGATTTTACTTTAACAATATACAACTTGTAAAAAGTGTACAGGTAATTACTTTAGAATATACCACGTCTAGTAAAGTAATTACATTTAATTTAAATATATTATTTGTATGCTAAAAAATTAAATAAATAAAATATGAAAACACTTCGTTGAAGTTTTACCGAAGCTGATGAATTAATTGATTTTAATTCTTTTACAGCCAAATAATTGGTTCTTATTTATGTTCTTAACATGAGATATCTAATCATAATCGTCATTGGTTTCAGATAAATACAAATTATATTAATCAACTAGAAAGGTATACAGAAAAAATTTATCTATCAAAAAAATATTTTGTTGCTACCGGGATTAGAACCTGGACCTCTCTATATCCACGGAAGTGCCTTCACCATTCATAACAAAAATGTTTTCTTCTAAAAATATTTAACTTGTATCAAAATTTTTATCCGAATTTAGTAAAATGGACAAATTAATTTAATTATGGCGTTTTCTATCGGGTTTACTGAAATGTATTTGAAATTTAATTAATTGATTGCTTTTAAAAATTGAATACTAGATGTATCAGTCTGAAAGATTACAGAATACAAATTCAAAATTGTTTGAAAATGTATTCGATTGCTATAGCGAAAATGGTGAACGCGCTTCCTCGGATAGGAAGAGGTCCAGATTCCAGAATCCCGGTAGCAACAAAATATTTTGTCGATAGGTAAATTTTTTCTGTATATCTTTCTAGTTGATTAATTTAATTTGTATTAAAAATATCACAGAACTATATTCTGAAAATGCAGTTACACAACAAAAATGTATTCTTAAGAATATAATATACCACTTCGCTTGCATACTTTCACAAAATGAATACAAATGATTAAACATGTTCACATGTAGTGTTAACTGCATTCGAATTAGGAATTCATAATTTAAATTGATTGCATTCACATATCAAGGTTGAATAGTTATACTAGAAGCACGTGAATGAAAAGTGATTATTCATTAGGTGAACACATTAAAAACTGTATTTCAATACAGATTCGATTATTATTGTGTAACTTTTAACACGCATTTCACCGACATAATAGACACATTAGGTATTGTCTATTGTTGTACATACCCAAAAGATTTAATCTAAAAGAAAAGTTGTGTTCTTTGTTAATTACGATTGAGAAAAATCAAGGTCCCGATGCTCATCTTTGTTTAATTTATATGCTGGCATCTGGCTTACATTCGTTTTCCAGCGAAACAAATGCGCTGCAGCAGCTCGGTCTTGGCTAATCTCGTTTTGTGTTACACAGTGGAACGTCAACCTTGAAGACCACGGTAGTGAAATTGTGTAGGTCCCGTGCAGGATGCGGCAGGGTGCAGTAGATCCACGCGACCAAGATGATCTCTGATACAAAATGATTTAAAAATCGGGTACAACTTGGCAGTTATTTAACTTAATATAGGTAAGTATTAGATACGTATTGTGTAAGTACTGAATTCATAAAGAAGTTCTTTATCTACATAAAGGGTGTCCAGCGGAAAATTAGCGGAAATAATAAAAAAAATTACTATGTTTTTCTCGTATTTTATTTATAAAAAATGGAGTTTAACGATGCGGATTTTACGTTTTATAAACAATATCGTCTAAATGCTGTCCATTTCTCTCAAGACACTCTTGCAATCGGATTCTTAAATTTGCGAACACGCGAGAGCAAAGCGTTGGTTCAATAGCAGCAACTTCACGGCGGATATTATCTTGTAGGGCTTGAATTGTTCGAGGATTGTTGCTGTAAACTCTCGACTTAAGGTATTCCTACAAAAAAAAGTCGCACGGTGTAAGGTCCGGTGAACGAGGTGCCCAGGGTATGTCTCCGTACTTGCTAATTAATTTATTGGGAAAAATTCCCCTGGCTTCTCCATTGAAACTCTAGCTATGTACTCTACACATGGAGTGGCCTCGTCTTGCTGAAATTGTATTCTGTTGTTGAACCCGAGAAACAGCTGTAGTTGTGGTACCAAAAACTCGGCGATCATTCGGCAATACACGTCAGCAGTGACTGTCTCTGACTGGTTAAAAAAATAAGGGCCAATTATCTCTCAGATGGAAATGTCACAACACATTGTCATTTTTGGACAACGCAAACGTTTTTAATGGCGTTTCCTTGGGTTGTCGGGGCACCAATATCTCATGTTCTGTTTATTAACATAGCCATCGATATGAAAATGTGCTTCGTCAGTAAACAATATGTTTCCAAGCTTTCATGCTATTCCAAAACGTTATAGAATTACGTTTCAGCAGCAGGTTTCACGTAAAGAATAGTTTGCAGTTTGTATGGATGAAACTGTAGTTTTTTTCAAAATAACATGCTATTAATTTTTTTATTCCAGTACAGGCTGCAATCTTCTTTATCGATTTATGTGAATTGTGCATAATTTCACGTCGAACTTGAGCCACACGTTCTGACGTCGCTGCTGACGTTGATGGTCCCGGAGGAGTTTGGTTAACCATTGTCCCTTATTGTCTGAACTTTTGAATCTAACATTGAATAAATTGCGTGCTCGGCCCATAGTTTACTCGTCGAATATTAAAGTGAGTACAAAAAGTGCGACGTGCACGAACCAATGAATCACCACACTTTAAATATTGCTCAACCGAGAACGCGCGGTGCACTCCCATCCAGTGACTCATTGCGACTGGCAAATTCGCAAATCACGCCTGTCGAACAATACTCTTCCCATTTACCTCACATTGATGGTTTACGAACAATTACAATTTAATATTGAAATTTTTCCACTGGACACCATTTACATACCGGGACGTAAAGAAACATGCGTATTGTAATTTTCAAACATGTTGATGTTGTGGCTTTTCGAATATATTATAAAGAATTATAAAAAGTGTCAAAATATATACTTGACGTTTACGGGTACTGTATAGAATAATTAATTTGTTAATATGTATTTGCTTGGTCACTTTTTCGTCAAATATTTTTTTCTGAGATTACTCTAGTGCGGAATTTTGTGGGGGGCACGAGTTTATAGATAAAAAAGCTATATTTATACAACATACAAAATGGTAAACTAAACTTCAATAAAAAGATTCGTTTTAAGATGTATGTACATATACTAAAATATAAAACGTTTCGAAATCACGAATTTGAATTCGAAATTCGTGCACCATATCGCCCCCAGTGTATAATATAACCTTTGATATGGGTATTTTCAACGTGGTTTCGATGCAATGATTTTTTAAATAATTAGAGTTATACGATTACAATACACCAAATACCTAAATATCATAAAGAATTGTGTATAATAATATGTAACAATATAAGATAATACACTGTGTAATATCAATCATTTCACCTAAAAAAATTACCAATATTTTCCATTTACCCACATCAACGATAGCACGTATAGCACCTCATCAGTCAGCTATATTTAAATGTTGAAATAGTTTTAGATTGAGACAAAGGTAGTTAGTTTTTTTACGATTTGACCTTTTATTTAACTTCACCATTCCTTACCATATTTAATGAGATTACTTTAGATCCAGCTTCACCTAGCTTTATTTACATATGATATCTCTACAATAACCTTATTGTTTCAACCTAATATATTTTAATAAAAACACATTTTATTGTAAAGTTGCAATTTTAAAACATAATTATATGATTCCATTCATTAAAAATGGAAATGTTTAATTTAAATAAGATTAAATGAAAGTCACAAATTCGTCGTAAGCATAAATAATTGAAAAAGCGTAATGGTAACGCATTCTCTCTGTAAGAGAAAGTATCCCGGTAGAAATCAAATATTTTTTCAACAGACAGATATTTTAAATAATTATTAATTGTCAACGTCATTATATTATTGTTATGGTATAAAAGAAAAATATTTTACGGAATAAATTATATACCTGAAAACATCTCAATAAATTTCTTTATGGCAATCGAACTTGTATTTGTATCACTACCAATTATGAATGAATTAGAACTCAACACAAGAGAAATGCAACGTTCAGTGAAGTAGCGACGATGCTCGATTTATATAAATCTGTTGCCTTGCTACATAATATATAACGTTTTAAATATACAAGATAGGCTAATTGACAATTTAACATTCAAGAGTTTAATAATTTTTTGTATTTTTGTTATTTATGTTTTAGGTGAAATTTTACATGGCATGATTTTTTTTACCTGTACATAAAGCTCGTATTTATCAGTATATTATTTTTTATGAATAGGTAAATAAACTTTGCTAGGTAAGATATCATGCAATATAAACTATAATATGAAAGAAAATAACCATAATTTATTTAATTTTTAAATTGTAATGTGACTTTTAACTCTGCTGTATTATATCATAACATTTTCATCTAGTAACATCGTGTAAAATCTATTTCCTTCTTTAATTCAAAGGTGTTGGTATTATTACGATGTAAAATTTCACCTAAAACATAAATAACAAAAATACAAAAAATTATTAAATTTTTAAATGTTAAATTGTCAATTAGCCCATCTTGTATATTTAAAACATTATATATTATATAGAAAGGTAATATTACGTTAATAAAATAACGGTAAACTGATAATATTAATATTAAACAAAATAACAATCACTTTGTATGAAATCACGAAATTTATTATACGTCAACCGATTTCGCTTATCTCAAGCTTCATCAGAACGTATTTGAAACTAATGATAAATACAAAAAGAGTGCACTTATATATACATAAAGAAGGAGATAGAATATAAAATTACATGTTAAAGAGGGAAACAGAATACATATACATATAGACGGAACATTAAGGAAAATATTAAGATATACAACCGTTTTAAATGTGCTTACAATATTTTGCTGCCGCAAAAACGGTGCAACACAATTATACGTGACATCAGATTCGTTTATTATTGGCGCTTTTTGCTCGAAGCTTGAAGCTCGTGAGCTTCAAGTTGCATTACATTGTGGCTTACTATTTACATTTCTTGTATGATATTCTGAATTAGTTTTAAATATTATGTAAATTCAAAACAATATCCCATGAAGAAAATACTTGTTGATTACCTGTACCAAAAATCAGTTTGGTTGATAAAATTACAAACAAAACTGCAATAAATCGCCTGCGTATAATATATGTTCCGTTTAGCATAGCCGGAAGAATCTTAGGACAGGAAGGAAATTGACACTCACCGCAATCCGGATTCTACTGACATCTACAAAGATGTGGACTGTATATTTTAACTCACTTTCGTTAAAGATTTCGACACAGTGTAGATGCGAAGTCTCGAATTAATATAATATTGTAACTGTACCGTACATAACTAATCATACTGGCTAATGATCGTCAATCGACTGATCGGCGACGTGGCCGGTTGGGAAAGGAAAATAGGGGGAAGGCAAAGTGCATTATTTTCGTTCAATAATTATTATGTATGCACCAAATAAATATATGTCCCAAACAATAAAGAAAAGAAATAAATTTCCGAATCCTAATGCAGCAGCCCTGAAGGAATTCTTCCCTGAACGGATAAACGGATAATATCTTAATAAATGTCCCGCCACGGGCTGTGAACCAAACGTCCGCCTCCTGATATTCGAGATATTTACTACGCCTAGTACTGGACATGGAAAAATAAATAAGAACAGTCTTCATATAGAAGTTGTCGTTACGGGAAGAAATAAATTATGGTTCTCACCGGTATAATTACCCTGATAAGAAATGTTTCTCCATTACGCTAAATCATCAGACTCCTGCCGGATACAAGTGTGCATACATATTATAAACGAATTGAGATATTTCTCATTTTTTATCAGTTGATAATTATGGTGTAGAGTGTAGGTACCCGAACACACAAGACACATTAAGACTTTAATGAACTTTTCATCTCGAGGCGATCTCTGAGATAGGGATTATGCTACCACGAGATTCTTTGAAGAAACTTCTCGGCTTTCATAGTCTAACGCGAACACAACAAGCCTTAAAAATTCGTGTACCGTCACTTGTCTCTCGCTTCATTTCACGTTTGTTGTACGATAAACGTCAAATTTCAGTGTATTGACCGTTAATGATCCGTTCGTCTGTTGAATGGATTTGAAGCAATTAAAATAAAATACCACTATATACACGGTTCGATTTTACCAATCTAAAGCGGTAATCTCTAAGATTATCTTCAGATCAAAATCTCATTACGTGTAGGTACACAGTGCTGAGATTTATCTCAGCTAAATCTTATCGCATCTTCTGTGGACACGGGCCATTACTTATTTTTTTTAAAACAATACAGGTAATGCTTATGTTTACTATATTATGACAACAAACGTCAAATCCAAACATAAACGTAACTCAATTTATGCAACCTTCTTTTACGACAAAATGAAATCGGATATCCTTCCAAACATTTATCACATGAAAAAATCAAATTGCTCCACAAATCACATGTTGCATTGAATAATATATTATGACCCTGAAAATTTTGTCAACCTCACTTCCTGATCAAGAAGCTTTGGCAGATTTAATTATTAACTCGGTTCAAGAGCGAACAATAACAGTCGGAAGTATGGTACGAATACTAAATTAATTCTTCGAGTAATGCAAACATTACTACTACTACTAGAGAAATAATTCTCTATGAGTATCGATCCTGGTTTCATTATATATCAGAAATCAAATCAAGAGGACATGTAACAGAAAATTCCTTCTGATTACTAAATCGCTCAGGAATATTAATGAGGTAAGTACAGGGTGAATATTATGTTGCAAGCTGTTATCATTTTTGAATAACTAGGAAATGAAAACAAATTTTTAATTGGGGTGTTATTTATCGATTATCTGACAGCGGCACAAATGCGGGTTCTTTTAACTATATTTTTCATAACATTCACGCACACTTCGCGTGTAAATTTAAAGCGTAGTTAGTGTTGTGTATGAGATGCCACCGTCCTGTTGAAACCACATATGTTGCAGGCCCAATCGACCCAATTCGGCCACCAAGATGTTTTCCAACATGTGACGATAGCGATCACCATTAATGGTCACATCATTGCCGTTATTATTTAGGTAAAATGTTTTAATAACTTCAACACCTTGTTGAAGTGTTAGATGCTTCATAATAAATTGTAATCAACTATTCTTAACTACTTTTAAATACAAATTGATAAATGTTTGCACAAACCAAAATGGCGGTCAAACAAAATCGGCCTGGAACATAATGTTCACCTGTATAATCAGTGGCGAAATTAGGGGTGGAGTAGTAGCCCGAACGCAGTCCGGAAAGAGGCGCAAAACTAAAACTTGATTAAATGAGCGAAAAAAAAATTGTTTTTGTCGAGAACTAATGACAATTTAGTGTTCAGAACCACGTATATAAACGTATTTCAAAAAAATATTACCTACAAGCTAATTTCGGAAAAATTTTCAATTTCAAAAACATCAATAAACGTTAATAACAAGTGGCATTACGCACATTCGGCCATAAAAAAATAATAAATTTCTGTAAATTCTTAAAGACACAGTGTTCAATTTTTTTGAATACATGGTTTCAATCAATTTGTTCTAGCCAAGAAAATGCTTAATTTTTAATTTTAATGATTATTTTTCATTATAATTTTTATAACTATACATACTAGCTCGAAAATGACACATTATACCTAATTATAGAAATTAAGTAATTGGTACTTATATCTATAGTCTTTAATTAAAAAATCTATTAATAATACAATTGTACGTATTATGTCAGGGGTGCATTTGTTTTAACTGCCTCGGGAATTTGAAAAATATACTTTCAGAACAAAAAGTTACATATACACCTATTTCGTATTTTAAACGAAATTAACAATTCACTCCAATGTAAGCATTAGACACAAAACTAGACTTTAATTTATTTTATGTTCAATTATTCTATTAAATAATATTATTATTATTTGAGAAAATGGAAAAAAATATTTATATTATTACAATTAGCGTTTACTGATTTCAGACACCTAGTAATTAATAATTTATTATTTTATTATTATTTGAATTGATATTAGAATTCACATAACTAGATATTTTAACCGTTTGAATGCTACGCGTCGCAAAAGCGCTGCGATCGTTTGTATCGAAAATTACTTAGCATTAAAACGGTTAAATTAATGCAGAAGTAGTAATAGGTAATAGTAGAAAGTTTTTAATAAACCAACATAATTTTTAATCAATTTTTTTTTAATGTTATATTTATTTTTGTATACATATTTAAGGTAGAATCCAATTAAGGTAGAATTCCAAAAGAAATCTTTAAAATTTTTCGGTTTAAAAAAATATAGTAAGTATGCAGGATTATTGTCTTGTCCGTGAATTCTAAACGAATAAACCAATCATAAATCGCAATAACAATAAATCACGTAAGCCATGGAATCCCTTTTATTTAATGATACCACATGACATGAATATTCCAATCAGTCGCAATATACCTACATCCATTAAAAACTGACCAACGCCTTCGCCAAAAAATAATTCATTACAAAGTGTCCATAATCATAGATCGTATCACATCATATCTATTTCATCTCGCATAATACGTCATTCATGTCCCTACAAGAGGCGCCATTGGACCAAATTAGTGGAATTATTTTCCTGCCTGACCAGAGCACTAGATTTACCACTAATATTATCCTTCTTGAACTTTCAAACCAGTTTTCGCGTACAATGAACTTCAAATTTATTGTGATATCGGCGCCCCTTCGGTTATGTCCGATGTCCGTGCATGCTATTGGGATGTTACATAAACAACAAGTTATCTGAACCATTCTCCTATTATAGACATCGTTATCTCTTCAGAGATAAATTTACCCGCCAGCATGTACCTACATCAGTTGATTTGAATAATAAATAAATATTAATTCGTACCAGCATATTCACTAATTACTCTCCAAACTGAGTCAAATATTTTTAAAATTTAGAACTTTATACAGGCATCACGAGGATGAATGTGAGGGGGGTGGAGTTTTATGAGTTTTGAGACATGATCCTTATAGTATGAATGAATAAGACTTACCTCAATTAAATTAAAGTACGGAGTAGAACACAGTGCAATACTCATTACAAAATGGCGAACCAACAGCAATTCGAGTGTATAATAATGAACTCTTTTAGCACAAACTTCGATCTAGTTAAGGAGATAGTAAACACCTACTTGTATATGCCAATATACCTTAAATTAATTAAATCAACTAGAAAGATATACAGAAAAAAATCTATCGAAAAAATATTTAGTTGCTGTCGGGATTCGAATCTAGACCTCTTCCAATTCAGCGAAGCGCGTTCTCCAAATTCGCCATAGTATACATTTTCGACAACTTTTGAACTTATATTCTGTAATATTTTTAATTGATACATCTACTATTCCAATTTTAAAATCAATCTAACATAATTAATACATTTTATGAAATTAAAAAAGGATTGTAGATAGATGTTAAATTTTGCAAACAAATAATTATCTCAGTTTGTACAGAAATTTTGTAAATCTATAAATTACAAATTTATTAATACTAAAATATTGTTCAACAAAGGTCATCCCAATACGATATTTATTATCACTCGCTTTATAATAGGTTCCTACTCTTATTTTTACGGGATAATATCGTAAAAATAATATGTGCGAAAGCAATATAGACCTTTTGAAGTGTTGCATTTATCCATAAATGGAAAAAACGGCGTACAATTAATAATATGTAATAGTATCTCGGGTCAAGGGCGCTTGTTTAAAGGTGAACTGATTTTCGAACAAATTTCGAAACGTTCGTGCCACCTCAGCTTGGCGTATCAAACATATTTTTTACATTAATAAAACTCGAACGTGTAATAGTAGTACCTTTAATATTTTTATATTAAAAGTTAACTAAAGTGGTTTAGGAATAACTCGGTCGATCAATAGAGAACAAACGTCCATTTCAGTTTAAGCTAGCTCTTCCACAATGACATCAATAGAAATACTTCCTCCCTCAAAAATATAAATGCTAATGGTGACGAAGTTGTACCAACTGAAGATAATGTTCAATCAGTTTCGAGCGCAAATAATAAGACAAAAGATAGGGGATGGATATAAATGAAACAATATTATAACTCTACTTGAGTTTATTAGCACTACTCGAGTTTCGAGAGAAACAGTAACTCTCATCGACAGGTGAAGTATTAAACTAACTACACACAAATATAGGAGAGGAGGCTTAGGTGGTAGACATACAAACATGAGTAGTGCTAATAAACTCAAGTAGAGTTATAACATTATTTTATTTATATCCATTAATTATGATGAAACTCTACAAAGTCAACGTCTATTTTATCAATAATATAAGACAAAAGATATTTCCACCTATAGCTGTTACACGATTGTCTAAAACTTTACCAACGAATGGCAGTCAAAATAGAAGAAATGTTAAATCAGCGGTTCTGACAGATTGTCCCGTTAAAGAAGAATTAGATCTAATACAAGATAATGAAACTAAGAGAAAGATATTTTACGAATAGAAGTAGAAATCGAGCAAATGGATAGGTACTCTTAAGACACTGCCACAAAAGAAAATTAACCTTAAAGTTCTTACGATGAAAGTTGTTTGTTTGTAATGTTTTGAGATATGGATACAGTAGTGTATGGAGTGCTCACAAATACTGCGCCAAAAGGGAATTAATTAAATAAATAATAGATATCTCATAGAGATGAAGCTAGTTTTTTTAAATTATATTTAATGGAAAACATATGGAAGTATGGATAATTACAGGGATTACGACCTGTCTCCGGCTGTCTTAAGTAATCACTTTATATAAATATAACGTTCACCATTCTCATCCATCAATCTCTATATCTATCAAATTTTTTAAAGTTGTGTATATGTTAATATGTGGACTCGCTTCGAGTACCACTACACTATCGCCATCTATGGACTAAATTTGATTATTAATTTCTCTGAAACAGCATATATGTCACAATGAGAATATACTTATATAAAATGAAGTTAACCCAGCCAAATACAGGTCGTAATCGTTGTAATTACCCGTACTTTCATATATTTTCCATTAAAAAAATTTTTCATCTCTATGAGATATCTATTATTTCTTTAATAACAGTGCCTTTGTAGGTGAAAATCCAGTAATTGTGATTCTTGAACAGATTAAAATATTGCTTGTGATTCATTGTTTGTGATTCAAAATATTGAATTTTAATTTATATTTTATCTTGTTGCAATTCCTTAGACAGCTGTTTCAACTTACCTCGGCCCTCGGAGAGTTGAAACAAGCTTGAAACACGTTTTTTTATGTTTTAGTTTTGGGTTTGAATGTTAAGCTTATAAAAATATAATAAACAAAAAATGAAGGTTTCTAAACGATAAAAAATCTTAGCTCTGTGTTTAAATAAGTAAATGTGAAAACGAAAATGTAAAAAAAAAATTTAACTCACTTAGGTCTGCCTCCCTTACTAATTTTAATTTTAAAAATACAGATACTGAAAATAATTAAAATAATTCTTTACTACAATCTTTCAACCATTGTACCGAGGATCAAATAAAAAATATATATATTGATCAAAATTAACAAGCCCTGGATACGATAATGTGATGCAAAATTGACTGAAAACGAAATTTAAAATTTTGTATTTAAATCTGTCCGACATATCAATTTATACAAAAGAGTTGCCAATATTTTTCGTAAAACCAACTTATCTACAAAAATTACATTTAATAATAAATTAATATTACTAGTAAAAATTACATTATATTGATTTATTCTCTCTATGTAAAATAAAGACATGTTTAGTATGTAGATTTTTGGCTTAAAAAATATTGTAGCTAAATTTAACACGATCGAAATTATTAAGAGATTTAAATTCGTATAAATCATAAAATATATATTTTTTAAATATTGATATTTTATCGAGCTTTTAAACTCGAAAACATTATATTTTAACGTTCTATTTAGAAAGTTGAAGAAAAAAATGTCGCTTCAATAAATGTCAGAATATTATATACAAACTGTGGCGTTCTAATCCCTCTACCCACTCTCGTGGGTAGAGGGATTAGAACGCCACAGTATTTATTCTGACACACAATACCTATACATACTTATCGATTCAGGCATGCAAGTGTACCTATATATTTTTTACAAGTTTAAACTCATACATCACTGATCCGCGACACAATATGGGCGTTGTAATTCCACCCAATATGCACACGTAATTTGACTGCAAATGCCTCTCCGGTCATAATTACTGACGTCATCATCGGACTCGCTGCCGCCCATCGATTGAGGAATTCAATTTGTTGACGCATCGGAAACTCTAGAAAAGTATAATGACTATATGAAATTGATTTTAAATATTGATCAAACCATACTAGCGTTCGTGTAGTAAGTAGCCGTATATAAGAATCAGTTTAAACATGGGTCAAGTCAGAAAAACTACGAAAACATACATACACGAAAATTGGGTTATAGAGCTTTTTGTGAATTTGATATAATACGTAATATTGGTTTATATATGTAGTATGAAATAAGTTTTCAAATAGTAGAACTTCATATAAAATATTTATCCTGCACGGTTTAATATGCCTTTTTGTGAACTTAATATAATAATGTTGGTTAAAGGAGTATGAAATATTATTTTGAATGAAAAGCTAATTAAAATGATCATGTGCACAATTCATAAAGTTTCAACTTAGTACTTATATGACGTTGCACGCGAATTTCAGAACTCCAAATACCTTTAGTGTATTAGAAAGACTCTCAATTCTACAATGAAATATATCAATGAGTGTGTTTCGAATTATGGTGTTAATTAAAACCGTGTGAATTCACGGTATAAAGACAATTTCAATATTTTGGACAAAAAGACACACTTTCAAGAAAAAATAAAAATAAATGACAACCACAAAGTATTTGACAGCATAATAAGTAATTATCTGAACATATACATTGAAATCATACGAATATATGTAAGTGTACGACCGAAAGACAACGTAGACGTAGAGATATATGGAGATGGAAGTGTGCACTGTGTAAGTTCTGATATGTTCGCAATAAAATTCTTCTAATACAATATCCAGATTAAAAATCACTGCATAATATTAGGTTGATGTATCTGCCGTTTTTTTCCGCGACATTTTGTTTTTAGAATTTGACTGGAATGATAATGATGACCGTCAGGAGGAGCGAATTCCAGACGGAAATGGCCAAAGGCAGTACAACATCAACAGCGACGTGTACCTGGCCCAGCTTGATCGTGTTTATACTGCCGTTCAGCTGAAAAGACCGCGCAAAAATAACTAAATCGTTTTCCACCACAACAACGCTCGCTCTCATGTCGAATGCCGCGTAATCGAATACATCGCTAGCAAGAGATGGGATTTGCTCCCCAATACGCCCTACTCTCCTACAGAAGCCCCCACAGACTAACACATCAACCGTACTCTGACATATTGGCAGATTTGCAAAGTCTATAACGATTTGGAGGAGTTGATAGAGGATATCAAATAGCGAGTTGCTTCAAAAAACCAGTGATTCTTCACTCGCGGATCGACCGTTTTTCAAGCAAATGGGAAGCAGTAATTGACGTTGATGATAATCGTTCATAATGTGTTTGATAATTATGGGCTAGATCAGGGATGGTAAACTTATCTCCGCTAATTAAACTAATTTATTTTCTAATTTTGGAAAATAAATTGTAACCCCATCAGTGCATCACTAACGATATTCCGCGTGTTATGGACATATATATTACTTACCTACTTGCTCAACTCATCAAAATGAACATATTTCTTGTATTGCCAATTCACACAAACAGGGCAAAACTACATTATAATGTTAATATTTATTGATACAAAAAGATACTAGATCATCCAGCTCCATCCCTTGTCCGAAAGCCTCGCTAAATAACCAGCACCTGTTTTAGCTTAACGAACATCTGGGCAATAACAATAATCTTTGTTTAATCTTATCCACTCGTGGTTTTGCTGTCTCTAAATGAAATACTCAACATTGCTCGTTACATAGATCTTTGTGCAGTAGCCGGTTTCGATACAAGCTACTGTGTAAGAATCCATGTTAGCGTTCTGTACCTATGTCAATACAGGAAGAAAGTTCACATCATTCATACAGGGTGAATATTATGTTCCAGATCGACGTTTTTTTTTTAATAACTAGGAAATGAAACACAATTTTGTAATTTGCTTTTTATTTATTTATTATTTAGTTTATTACAATTATGTATAGACTATAACATTGGCCAAGTGGCCGCCTCTGGTAGCGGCCCAAATGTGTGCTCTTTGATATATATTGTTCATAACATTCTCGCACACTTCGTGTGTTATTTGTCATTTATTTTCGAATATTGTTCAGTAGAATCGGAATTGTTTTTGAATTATTGGAGTAGACTTTTTTTTATGTACCCCTACAGAAAATAGTCGAGAGCCGGCAAATCATGTGATCGAGGAGGCCAATCGATATCACCACTTTTTGATATTATGCGGCCGGTAAAAAGTTCTCGCAAAATTTCAAGCATAGCTCGTGCTGTGTGTGAGGTGGCTCTGTTCTGTTGAAATCAAATGCGTTACAGGCCCAATCTATCCAATTCGGGCACCATAAAGTTTTCCAACATGTGACGATAGCAATCACCAAAACAAAATCGGTCTGAAACATAATATTCATGTATATAGATATTTTCTTGTTTGTACCTGTCCAGAGATATTTTCTTGTTTCGTGTACGTAGTTAAGTTTTCCGAAGGCTGACCATCCCAAACTCTTCCTTCGTTCTTCTTCTCCGAGTGCGGGATTTGCTGTTGACTACACATTCATTAATTTTATTGAGGTTTATTTTCAGATGTACTGACATCTGATACTGGCACTTTATAATTATTAGGACATTCTTATTGTGAAGTTGTAATTATTCAGAACATATGTCTGTGATATTTTAAATACTAATTAAATGCATTAATTAGGAAGATATACATATAAAATCAATTTTATCGAATAATATTTTTGTTGCGCCATCGGGATTCGAACCTGAATCTCTTTCTAAACCGGGAAAGGTGCATTATCCAACTATGGTACAGCGACAAGTTTTCGAACCTATATGTTACACTTTTTCAAATTATTACATCTATCGTTTCAATATTTGAAAGCCATTTACTTTGTTTTTACGGAATCTCAAACACCTTTGAGTAAACCAATAGTTATCTACAGAATGGGGTACGATGAGATAAATCTCGGAGATTTAGTTGAGATACAATATCTTACTATATGTGTATGTTGAGATTTTTTTCAGGATATAAACCGAGAAATCAGCTTGATCAGACAAAAATTGTATACACAACGTTTGATTTGACTATGACACGACGTGCACGCAAACGTCATCTAGAACTTTAGATACCTACAACGATTTATTCCCGTATATTATTCAATACGACGGGTGATTTGAGGAGCAATTTTATTTTTTTATGAGACAAATGTTCGAAAGGATATCCGATTTCATTTTGTCGTAAAAGAAGGTTGTATAAATTGAGTTATGTAAAGTTTTCATTTGACATTGAATGTCAAAACAAATGTTGTTGTCATAACATGGTAAACGAAATAATTACCTATATTATTTCTTTAAAAATAGGTAATGAGCCCGTGTCCACAGAACGACACGATGGGTCTCGGAGATTTTGTTGAAATAAATTTCAGAAGGTATACTGTGTACGGATGCGTGTTAAGATTTTGATCTGGAGATAAACTCATAGATCACAAATTGGTAGATCCACGGTGCTCCATTTGACCATTAATATTTATTTAAAGTTAGACAAACAGAAGGTATTACTGCTTTAATTTAACTGGAGAGATTCAAATTCATCCAACTGACGAACAGAGCATCAACGGTCAATGGACTAAAATTTGATGTACAACAATCAATCAATGGACTGACATTTGATGTAAAACAAGCAATCAATGGACTGACATTTCGACCCCTCAGAATAACAAGGTTCCATCTGACACTGACATTGTTTTAAGATAATGAGCTCAAAAATGTTGATTGAATTTCAACATATATTCATGTATATTTTGTTTTGAGTATGCAAATATGACCAGTTTTAAGGTCTCAACTTATTTTCAGTATTATTAATGACCACTGTGAGATGAGGGAAATTAAAAATAATAAAAAACATTGTAAATTAACAATAACGATCCATAAATTGAAAAAAATAACTGATGCAGTTGGAACTTTCAGTTCTTCCTTTAATATTCGTTAAATAGAGTTGTCGTGTATGGAAAAAATAAAGAATAATGCATTTGGAACCCATTTCACGCAATAACTCAAAAAATAAGTCCAAAATTTTAGTTGGAACTTTATTATTCTAAGGGGTCGATTTGATGTACAACAAGCGTAACGTGAGGCGCGAGACGGCGAATTTCTGAGACTTGTTCTGTAATCAATGGACTACGAAAGCCGCGAGATGTCTTCAATGAATGTCATGGGAGCACAATACATGTCTCAGAGATTTTCTTGAGTCAAAAATCGCGTAAAAATCTTGTCAGTAATAATAAATTTGTATTATAAGAACATTTTTGCCGGCACAGGAAGGCATTGGATCGCCAGATAGACGGTTATTATTGCTATTGATATTACATTTCTGTTTAACCATGGACAAGAATAGGCAACCAATTATTGTCAGTGTTAAATTTTTAACACCGTTGCGCCAAAAATTTAGAGAAACTTATTTAGTAATAAGTTTTATTACTTATAATTTTATTAAGAAATCTACTGTTATTACCTGTTAATTTGTAACTTAATAATTTTAGTCCAGTTGTAATAATTTGTCACGCCGTCACGTCTAATATTGCGAAAAAACCTCACTCTCGAAAATTTATGTTGGAATCCAATTGATAAGCGATCTTTTTGTATTTTATATACAGTACACTGTATGTACTGCGTGTATTATATCATGTACTACATACGTGGCATGAATATATTTGTTCACATAATCCACGTACATGGTGAATATTGGCCATTTTGATTTTGCAAATATTTATGAATTTGAATTTGTTAGTCGTACAAAATATTTAATTACAATTTATTATGAAATATAAAACGCATCAACAACATGCAACAGTACATGTTTTGTAGCTCAATATTGATGAATCCGACTTTTGGAAAAAAAAATCATCATGAGTGACAAAACTCATTTCGATTTAGCGGGTTTTGTTAATAAACAAAACAGCCTTTATTGGGGCTGAAACTGAAAATCTTCAATTAGTCAATCAACAAACTTCACACCCACGCAGAGTTACTGTATGGTGCACCATGTGGCCAGCGGAATCATTGGGCCATATTTCTTTTAGAATGCAAGAGGCAATGCTGTCAAAACTTTTTGGTGGCCAAATTGGGTCGATTGGGCTTGTAACACATGAGGTTTCAACAGAACGGTGCCACCTCACACACAGCCCGAGTTACGCTTTAAATTTTAATGAATGAAACAACGTCGGCCTGGAATATAATATTCACCCTGAATTTACATAAACTCAATAATAAGAGATATATGCTCATATATACACTACGTACATATATATATACGTACACATTTTTATACGTATTTGTCGAAGCTGAGAAAATAAATATAATAAAAGCAATAATGTAAATTCAACAAAAGTACGAACAGTTTATGTTATCTTGGTTAAACACAATATTGTTCCAAGCACATTCAAAACTATTAAATACAATATTAACAACACTACGTGTGAATGAAGCGCAGAATAACACAAAAAATTATGTATATGCCAACAATACGACACAGTGACAGATTTTTTATTTAATAAATTTTTATTTAATAAATACAAATATTATGTTCCAGGCCGATGTTGCTATTGAATAACTCAGAAATGAAATACACTTTTTTAATTTGGTTTTTATTTATTGATTATTTAATTTATTATAACTGTATATGAGCCAAGTGGCTGCCACTGGCAGCGGCACAAATGCGTGCTCGTTTAACCATATTTTTCATAACATTCTCGCACATTGACCTGTGGCATTGAAATTGTTTTTGGCTTATTGGCGTAGATCTTTCCTTTCAAGTACCCCATAGAAAATAGTCGGGAGCTGTCAAATCAGGCGATCGAGGAGGCCAGTCGATACCATCACTTTTTGATATAATGCGGCCGGGAAAAACTTCTCGCAAACTTTAAAGCGTAGCTCGGGTTGTGTGTGAGGTAACACCGTCCTGTTGTAACCGCATATGTTTCAGGCTCAATCGACCCAATTCGGCCACCAAAAAGACTTCCGCCATTGATGGTTACAGCGTTGTCATTACTATTTAAATAAAATGTTTTAATGACTTCATTACGCTGTTGAGGCGTTAGATACTCCATAATAAATTGTAATCACCTTCTCTTTACGACTACCAAATGCGAACTGATAAATTTCTGTCAAACCAAAATTGGCCCGGAACATAATATACACCTGTATTGCATTATTTGTATCTTCTACTTTTTTGTCTCATTATAGATGCTAGTTTGTTTCCTCTTCTTACTCGTCTCATCCTTCCACCGTGTACGATTGGCAAGGGGCCATCCATGCAGCGTCACTGGGATAGCCTTGAATCCTTACCCTTCTTTCCTCTATTCGCCTGTGTATGCCAATATTGACTACGTTTTCTCCATACAACAGTGTCCTCTTTTTAACACATTTCCCTAACGCAAAAACTCATCTTTATCTTGACCCTCAATCATCTCCAAGCATCACATCATACTTTTAATATTGTTGGTGCAAGTCCTGCTTTCAATACAATTTGACATAATCGACCTCATAAAACGTCTTGTATATTTTAATTTTACTGCATAATATTCTCATGTTTTTATTGCTCCATATAACGTCTCATGAGTAGCCTTATATGGTAATAGCGTTGTTAACCTACCCTGTAGGCTCACTCGGAAGATCATAGTGCCTAAAGAGATCGATATCCAGATATTGATAGTCACGGAATTATGTGTAGTAACATTTTTGTTTGTTTAATCACATTTTTTATGGGACCTTACCCGAGAGGTACAGGATCAGTGGCGTAATTATAAAAATTAAGACCCATGCAAAATAGAAAAAAGAGCTATCTATGTACATATATTCAACATGTACTCGTATTGGTCCCCTACAAAAACGACTATCAATTATTCAGTGTGTACAGTAGTGATGTGTTCGCTTACTGATTACCTAAATAATTTTACTTTTCCAGCAGCTTTAATTATTATTATTAATTAAGTGATTCTGCTGGGAACTGTTAGGGAAACTTTTTGTTTTGGCAGCTACACGGTATCGCCCTGTAAGGCGCTATCGATCAGCCGCCATAGTAGCATTAAAATAATGCCAACTAGGCGGTGAAAGTGTAGAATAAATTAATCAGCAGGTACGGAGACATATCCTGGGCACCTGGTCACCGGACCCTACACTGTGCGACTTTTTTTTGTGGAGATACCTTAAGTCGAGAGTTTACAGCAACAATGCTCGAACAATTCAGGCCCTACAAGAAAATATCCGCCATGAAGTGAACCAACTCTTTGCTCTCACGTGTTCGCAAATTTAAGAGTCCGATTGCAAGAGTGTCTTGAGAGAAATGGTCAGAATTTAGACGATATTGTTTATAAAACGTTAAATTAGCTTCGTTAAACCCATTTTGTATAAATAAAATATGATAATAACACTGTAGTTTTTTTTAAATTTAATATTAAACTTAAAAATTTTCCGCTCGACACCCTTTATTTATCAAAAATGCCTGTCAAAGTAGGTACCGTATCAATATTAGACAGATTATGACGTCGCGAACAAAAATTCGGCGAGTATGGTAATGAGTTACGAGATAATTGGGAATGTAATGGAAGGCTGTTTTTCATGGGTAAATTTGTATTTTGATTTGCCTTAAATGCCAGTATAACCGATCACTCTTGCGTCGCATGTTCGTTTGCATTTTTTATGACCGTGGCTATCAATACGAGCTACGCTTTAATTACATGGGAGGTGTCAACAATCATAGCAAAAAAAGGCCGGTTAACATTTGGGAGGGACCGCTTAGGATGGCTTTTTTCACCTGATCATCACACCTATTCAAATCAACTGAAGATTCTCAATTGTGTCTCGCAGCATTTTGAAGAAATTTTTCAGCATAATAATATGTATACTGATATCCCTCCCACGCTTTTCTACCTTTGGCTTATTAATTCTTGTTTTATTCGACGTGCTTGTTTAATGCTATAGTAAGAAACTCGTCTAATGATCGAATGGTCGGGGGATCGAGACTCGTTTAACTTATTTTGAAAATAAATTGATGTGACATGTATTCTGTGAACATATGTTTTTTTTTGGCGACTTTTTTTCATTTCTTAGTTACATTATTAATAAGATTTTGAAAATTAATATTAACTTGTACATTTAATACATTAATCTATTACATAGTAATAAATAAAATCGTAGGTGACAAATGTTAAAAGACCATAATTAAAATCAGAACAGAAAAATAATTAATAAATATCAACAGTTGATCTATAATATTGATAATGGAAGATGTTCCCGAAAACGTTATATATCATTTAACACAATGAAAAGTGTAGTGGAATGAAACAGAGTTTGACTCAATTTACAAAATAATCATGGGATTCCACAAAGTTTCACCAAAAACCTTTAATTAACAGTTAATTAACAAATGTAATATTTTATATTAATATATTAATATTAATTTTACGTATGTAAATCTAAGTATTATGTTCAAAAAATAAATCACTATTTATAATACATATATTCTTGTAACTATAATTATATATATACTAACAATAAAATCTATATTTAACTTAAACATTAATTTTCAAGAACGCCAGTAACGCCAGTAGTACTAGTTGTGTATCTATCGGCTTGCTCAGTACTCTTGGAAGACTCAATTGCGAATATCCATAAGCTGTGGTAAGCGATGGCAGGAATGATATATTTGTATTTATTACCTACGTAAAAATATTTTAAGAATATGTCCGATTAGGTATTTGTTTTTTGATTATTTTAAGTAGTAATATGGTAGACTGCTTATTTACAATAAATTATATTTTTACATTGAAAAATAAGTTTTATGGAAACATTGGCCGTGGCCGCGTAGTCCCCTTGAAGCGGCCATATCTAGCAACTAGTAATCGATGATAGCAGATTGCTTTTTGATAGTGTATATATATTATTATAATTATAGATAAAAGAGTAAAAGTTATTTTATGTGTTAATTTTTCAACAAGATTTTTTGTCGTACGTGATATTTACAAAGAAGTTTTTTTTTTCATAAATAACTTACTTCATACGATTCTAGTGAAGTTCGCTACAGCGCGCGCAACGTTGAAAAGCTCCATCACTCTGTAACTGGCTTTTAAACGGAATAATTATAATACTGATCCCGCCATACAATTTCCAAGTCATTGATTGACGCTATTGATATATTAATGGATCGGGTGACGGTCAAGACCTGGCGCAAGGTCGCCCTGCAGAATCCTATGGGAGAATATATTTAAATATCATGGGTAAGAAAGGTATAAAGTACCAATAATTATATTTATTAATAATAATTCAATACCATTAGTAAAATCTATCAATTAAGGTGCCCATCCTCTCTTTCTAGACTAGACACTCTATTATGCTGCGGTCACATTAACCGGAAATCTGAAACATTTCGATAGTCGCGTGGGGTAACCGTACGCAGAGTACAAGTTTGAGCTGAGTCTTGAGTAAATTGCGCTTTGGGTTGCTTCGATGCAATTGAGCATTAGTTATCTTATTTATTTTACCCATAATGCAATGAGAAGTACAAAGTTCCACTAACAGAAGATTCACTAGAATGTATCTTATGTAAGTCAAGAGAACTGCATGGACTACGAGAAGGAATCATTTACGTGAGATATTTGGAATGTAATGGAATTGTTATGGATTATATATGGATCATTATATATGGATATTTGGATATCATTATATATGTTATGGATTATATATGGATATTTGGAATGTAATGGAATTGTTATGGATTATATATGGATCAAGTGTACGCATTCAACGTGTGCATGAACATGATTAGGAATATAATTTCCTGATTTACAAATCGACTAATGTATACATTTTTCTAATGGTTCAATAATACTGTATATTAATAATTGTTCTTCGAACAAATTTTATCAAGCTTATTTTAAAAATAGGCATTTTAAAAATGCAATACCCTCACGTGACTTTAGCCAGAAATCACGGTTGATAACGTATTCGAAGATTATTATTAGTGCGCTTTTACATTCAGTGTTCATGCAAGCGGGCGGGTGCATCATGTAAAATTCGCGTTCAAAGTATAGGTCGATTAAATTATTGACTTTTTAAGTGATTATTTATACTTTTATTTAATATACTTAATACTATTTTTCCTGTCACCTAGCTATGTGCGCTAGATGTAGGATAATTTTGCGAAAATTATTTAGCACAAATATCTTATAAATGACATTTGAAATGTTGACATGTGCACCTTTTTCACTTATGGTGTTGAATCAACAAAGACTTCTCATTACATGAATGTCATTATTCACCTCCCAAATGATTTATGAAAGGCTTTGATTGAAAGCAATGAGCAATTTTACGAACAACATAATAGTCTTTACACCGTTGCTGCCTACCTCCATAATCACACGATAGATGAGTAATTAATTATACGCAATGAATATTATAATATATATTGAATGTCTTGTGGTGATATAATGATTACAATATATATATATTGTAAAAGAAATGAAAATATTTTAATATATGTTTAAATTACTAGTAACCGATAAACTTTCTGTCGGTCCCTCGTGTCTGAAGATCCCTTTAGGAATGCAATAGTTCTCTGAGTGAACGAGGTTCTACACTCCTTGAGATCTTCTACTAATCTAAACTCTAGTTAATCAAGTTAAAATATTATTTTATATAAAAAAGTACAATAATATTATAAAATAGGAATATTATATTACTAGTCTGTATTGTTTATATGTAGTCTGTATTAAATGTGGCAAGTTAAGGGAAAGAAGATGACATAAGTTAACTGGAAGTTGAAAATTACATTGACGAGATTACTGTAAAAAAACCTGTGATCCGCAATAAACAGGCAAAAAAGATATGGTCAAGGGTTTCCTCCTTGGCACCACACTCACACATTGGGGAATCTATTAAGTTCAATTTGAATAATTGTGAGACTACCTGGCAATGTCCAATTTTCATTCTAGAGATATCTTATATTGTTCTTTTGGAGACTTTCCTTTTAGAGGACCAGGGAGTATGGAGAATACATCTTTAGATTATTTTAAGTCGATTACCCTTATGATTATTTAGATCCATCCATTGTGCAGTCCAGATTTACTATATTAAGTCTGTCATACATCGATATATTGAATTGATGAGGGAAAACTCCGGAAAGAGTGACCTCGCTGTTCGCATTTTAACTGTTACTGTACCATAGTTGGTAATGCACCTTCCCCGGATTGGAAAAGAGATCCAGATTTGAATTTCGGTAGCGCAACAACAATATTTTTCGATAAAATTGATTTCATATGTATATCTTTCTAATTCATACATTTAATTAGTATTTAAAATATCACAGACCTACGTTCTGAATAATTTCAATTTCATAATAGAAATGTGTTGTCATCATGGATTACAAGTGTTTATTTAGAAAAAAAAACCCTTCACTCAACTCTTAAGCCCACTCCAGTCTTAGACACATCCCTCATACCTTCGTTCCATACTCGATCACTCACATTCTTGACGATAACCGCTCTCAATTAACTTTCATCTCCGCAATTCACTGGACTAAACAATGTATTAATCTCATGAATAAAGTGAATGACTTAGCTCTGAAGCGATGATTCACGTACTAATAACTACTGTGTAATACGCCACCCCAATATGCTATTAGCGAAAATGAAAAAAATTGTTAAAAATTGTATTTTCAGGAGAAAATAGTACATTTAAAAAAAATTTAAGTACGCACTTCAGGTGTCATTCGTTTGGATTCCTCCACATAAGGGAATTCATGGAAATGAATGTGCTGATAAACTGACCAAGGAGGCCACTCTTTCCGGAGTTTTCCCCCATCAATTCCATATCCCGATGTATGACAGACTTAATATAGTAAAAAAACGCACGAATTCTATCTGGACTGCACAATGGATAAATCCAAATAATCATAAGGGTAATCGACTTAAAATAATTCAAAAATCTATTTCCCGCACCACCTGGTTCTTCAAAAGGAAAGTCTCGAAAAGAACAATATCAAATATCACTAGAATGAGAATTGGAAATTGCCAGGTAGCCTCACATTTATTCAGATTGAACTTAATAGATTCCCCAATGTGTGAGTGTGGTGCCGAGGAGGAAACCCTCGACCATATATTTTTTGCCTGTCCATTGCAGATCACGGCTTTTTTTTTACAGTAATGGTAATTTTCAACTCCCGGTTAACTTGTGTCATCTTCTTTCCCTTAACTCGCCATGTTTAATCTATATAAAAGCAAATTTTTTGAACGACAATGGTATAGACTTGTAATATAATATTTCCTACTCTATAATGTTATTATACTTTTTTCTATAAAATAAACTTTTAACTTGATTAATGGCACAAATCACTCTTGAAAGGTGGATTGCATATATAAAAGAAGAAGTATGCACGTGCACCCACAATCAAATAGATCAAACACGAAATTATTTATCCTTAAATATGATATATTTTTAACGAAATTATTGTACCTCAATCATCCATACCATGCCATATCGCTTATTCATTATACGGATCTACATTCATTTGTAAGGGTAGGTACTAATCCTTCCAACACCTCAGGTTGTTGTTGATGTATATTATCGATTAATATTTCATGAAATGTGTTTTACAAGAATTTATTTAATAATACAATAATTAATAACACAAATATTAAATGCACATAATTACTTAAAAATCATCGAAATCTTCCGGAATTTTACGCGGATTCATTCCAAAACTTCCTTGATAATCTAGATGATCGAAATTATTCCGGTCATCCGCATAATCATTCGGTTCATCACTCTCGCGGACCTGGTGACCAGGAACATTACTGAATTTCTTTGTTTTCATGTACTCATCCAACGTGACGGCCTTAGATTTCTTGTTTTTCTTCAGATAAATGACATCAGATGGATTATGATTGTCAAAATGTTTCTGAAAAATGGAACGAATTAAATTAGGAGACAAAAAAAGAGATAAAAATAGTTTAGAAGTTGAACGTTATTATACTATTATTAAAAAATTAATTAATATAGGTTGATACTGCGATTTGATACATTGAAACATATCCGAGATTACATTAGTTACATTAGTTTTGCAGGACGCGTATAACCTAACTTTTGAGAATGCATATTTTTTTAACGATGACTGGTGAATTTCGATTTGATATATTCATATTATTTTGTAAGAAATACAATTATTATATAATTCATGAGTATTGTGTATATTCATTTTAATAACAAAATATATATAACGCTTACATTGTAATCTATTAATATATTTTTGTGTTGGTGATTAGGTCAGAACTCGTGGGTGGTCTTTAATGTATTGCCGCACTTTAGAATTCAGTCACTTTGTTCTTAAATATCAGCACTGACATTTCTTTATAGAATATTTAAAATCGTCGTAATCTTATTCTATATATATAATTATATAAGTATACTTAAAACAATATTTTATAACATAATCATACATTTAATCATTTTAAGTATTTGCACTAAAAATAAATCAATAAAAACCTTTTTTTAAATTCTATATACATTGAAACTCTAAACTGAGATCATAAACATGCAAGAGAAAGTCCTTATGTATTAACTATACGTAAACATTGGCAATAAATTATTTATATCATTATTAATACCATGTTTCAAAACATTGCAATAAAATCCAATGAAAGAAAAAAGGATTTTGTCGTCTAAATATCTAAAAAATTAATTATTAATAAGATAACACAATCAATGAACCAATTATATGGTACTTTATTTATACCTAAACTACTTTTTTAAATCCTGTTTCATTAAAAATACGAAAGATCATTAGAAAATACTTTTTTTAAGCTGAGAATTTTTTTTTCTCTAATTTTCAAAAATCAATTATATCACTGAGTTGGGGAGAAATTACATGTTTTGATGATATTATGCATTATGGACATCCCAATTACACAGATTTTTTTTTTAAATTTACATAAATCGTTTTTTTTTTTAAGTTTAATTAATAATGTTACGCGCACCTATGTACGCTTTTACATATACCATTCACCAACATAAGTTCAAATAAATGAAAATTCATGAAATATTAATAAAATATATTAATTAGAAAGATATACATATAAAATCAATTTTATCGAAAAATATTTTTGTTGCGCCACCGGGATTCGAACCTGGATCTATTTCCCAACCGAGGAAGGTGCATTTTCCAACTATTTATATTAATATACTTAATTCATATTTAAAATATCACAGAGCTATGTTCTGAATAATTACAACTTCACAATGAGAATGTGTTCTCCTAATAAAAAATTCATGGCCTACATGTATTAAAAAATAAACTAACCTTATCGTGCGTTATATCAATGAAAGGATTAGGTTTCTGGTGACCATAATTGTTTTCTTCGTAGTGTGACAGTCCATGTCCCTTCAAATGATGTGGATCATGTTTTTGCACAAACAAATGTTTTGAATGCGATATGCCATCAGGACCAACTTTGAAGTCATTAGTCTTGTGAACCACCTTGTGGCCAAAATCATATACATGTTGGAAAGATATGTGTTTCTCAGGATGGTGACGTTTTTCCCGCAATGTTTCTGATTCAGCCTTGACACTTAAAACGAAGCAAACTAAAAAAAAAACAACAATCGGATTATATCGATTAATGCATTACTGCTAAATATTGGCAGGTAGACTCACAGAGTAATATTACAATAATTATTATGTAAATACGTAAAAAAAATTAACCTTGAAATACTCACAGAATAATTTGAACAATAAAATCACCAAAAGCAGACGTTTAATAACACCCATTATTAAAGGTTAAAATTGAGTACATTTCGATAGATAAAACCATTAAATTATTATGAATCTTTAAACTATCAGTAATAACGCGACAATGATAACTGAACCTTTATTGTTACAGATTTGTAATCGAAGTGCTTCAAAATAGAGTTGCCATAAAAAAATAACAGCTGTACTTACTCAATATTCAATTTAGAGAATTAAACACAACTACATATATTCGTCCCGATTTATAGCTTTTTATTTATTTTCCAGATCGGACATAAATAGGGACAAGAATGATAAATATAAGAAAATAAATTGAAAAATGTACCTGTATATTTTGATGTTTGATTACAATATATGCTGTATGTATTCAAATTATTATATACATAATGTAATAAGATATTGGTACCGCATAGTATATTTTATAACAAAAAGCATTCACAAGAGCTGTAAATCAATGACGCCGAAATATTGTATAATATAATGACGCCATTTTCTTGACGCCAAAGATAGTCTGGTTTTATCGTCAATAGAGAACCAAAGGTGCGATTCAATAATATTAATAAAGCAAGGGAAATACTAATCATCATATAAGCGCACATGCATACATAGGTATGTGTACTATTTATACGGACCTGCCACACTACCGAGAAAAAACTATCAATAAAAGTGACCGGAGATGCGAGATATATCGTGTGCGGCATTAACTCAGTTAACCTTTGTTAATATTATCGATTTTGTTGCAGATGGCGGTAATTAGTGAAAGAGAAGAAAATAACTAAGCTAACTACTTTGGCTTCCAAGTTACACGAAATGAACAGAAAACTTTCCACTGAACAGTGTGTTTATTTTTAAGATGTGGTGGCAACTTAATCAAGATTATGCAGATGTGAAAGAAGTTTTTATTCAACAATTCCTAGATACTAGAGGTCGCAAACCGGGATTCTGACTCTCGAAAATACCGCTGTAAAACGGATGCTTCAAAATACCGGGATTGGATTTATGAAAACCGGGATTTTCGGTATTTCATTTTCAAAAAATATAAATCGCTTATCTTAGTTTCCATTTCTATTTAAAATAAACCATATCCATAATTTATATGATGTGTGAACCCCTCACACCGCGTGTCTCAACTGCGCTAGCTGTCGATACGATCGACCGACGGACTAGATTTGTGAAAAAAAGAAGAAGAAATTTTACGAACGATTTTACGAGCGTTTTACGAGGAATACAGTCAGAGCGACTATTCAGGAAAACATTGCGTTACTTTTGAAATTAGCAAAATTAACTTCGTGATTAAAATTCATTATTTTTATTTGTTAACTTTGTTTTATTAACCACTTATTGAGTTTAAGTACGTCTACCGGTTTCGAAAAACAGCATTTTCTTTTAATCAAAAAATTATAAACAACTAACTAAATTTAACTACGAGTCCCATTCTAAAAAATTATTCGAGTAAATTTGTATTGAGTAACAATTTGAGTTAGATACTAAATTTATTTTTTAAATAATTGTTGTTTTTTTTAAAAAATAGATTCTAGTAAAAAAACAATAATGAATATTTTTAGTTAGTATTAACATCCTGAAGAAGAAAATTGTATTTTTCAAAACCGGTAGATGTATTTAAACTCAATTATTAAGTAGTTAATAAAACAAAGTTAAAAAATAAAAATAAATATTGTGTTATTCAAATGTCTGAAGTTAGACATGTGTGTTAAAGTTAAAAGGTTATGAAAAATTAAAATGTGATTTTTTCTGAATATCTTTTATTTCATTGATAAATCGTCATTTCTAATCAAGATGAAAGCTTCTCTCAATATTGAAATACCGATTTTGGTAAAAGGGGCCGGTATTGCGACCCCTACTAGTTACTCATCCATCATGAAGGCAAACTGTCTACAAATTAAGAAGGTTCGAGGAGACAGGTTCAGTGGTCGACTTACCGCGCTGTCCAAAATCCATAACTACTCAAAACAAATTGCAGAGGCATTCGTTCAGTCACCCAAGAAATCAGCTAGAACAGCTTCTAGGGAAGCAGAAATATCTGATAGCAATTTAAAGAGATTGTTGCATACGTTATATGTGAAACCTTACAGGTCTACATTGTTTCAAGGCCTAAACGAGGATGACCCAGATTGAAGACTTTCCGTAGAACATTGTTGATTTTTTTGAATAAACCATTATTGCTTCACTAGATCATACATTTTCAGTGACTGACTGATTTATGTCGCATCATGTATTACATCATACATGCATTAAATACAAAATCAGTAAATTGTCGAAATTCCTGCGATTTAATGTTATTAGTTGTATTGAAACTCTTTGAACAAATGAAGTATTGGTACACATAGTGAGTACCTTAAAAAAATACTACCTTAAAATTAAAAATATCACCTTTCAAAACTTATTTGCAAAAGTTGTTTCATGAAAACGGTCCCCTGACGTTTGTTAAAACAATACATTAAAAATGGTTTATCACAATTCGTAAAAGAAATAATATTTAACATAATAACGACTTATTGTAAATATGAAAATATTCTTAATTATCTGTAATTATATGTAATTTAGTACGAGAGCAATATTTGTATAAATTTGCTCCCACTGGTATATATGAATATAAATAGGTACTTGAAAAAGCTTTGAAGATCAATCGTCCAGAGGATCAATTGACAGAGAGATCAACTGTCGGGGATCAAGCGTCGGTGCACCTTTACTCATTGTGGATACTTACCTCCTCAACACAATATTAATTATTTGATTCGAAATCAATATCTAAACCAACATTCTTCTACTATTAGATACAGGCTTCTCTCCTCTCTAATATCTCGGCTTTCAGTTGCTACCTGCATTCACTTTAATGCCGTCGGTCCATCGAACTGAGAGGCCCACGCTTTGGCTACCAGCTCTCGATTTACCGACATGTTTTTTATACCAATATTTACATTTCTATAAAACCAAAAGCATTTACTTTCATGGTTCAGACGTGAATTCGACATTTAACATAAAATATTTTTTTAATATAAAAACGTTATTTATTGATTTTTTTAAAAGTTTTGGATGAACTTTAAAAGAAAAATAAATAAATTCACATATCATTTATCTACGTAAATAATTCCGCTTGTACTTCATAAATACATACTTTTAATTCTATCTTTTCTCTCCTATAATCAATAATAAATAATATATTTAATAAACTATTTTTTTAAGAAACGCGATACACGCGTCGTATCACAGCTATACAGAATTTGTTTGTCTTGTTCAAAAAAATATTTACAAATTCAGATAAACAAAATAAAATTTCCCTAGCTTAAAATCGAGCCCCAGTCTCTTGCGTGGCAGGCAGGGATGCTAACCACTGCACTGCCGAGGACTACGAATAAGATGTGCAAATAATAGCATAAGCTCTTTATTCACCAGGGGAAACAATTTTCAATTAAAATTAAATTTTAATATAAAATATTATGATAACATTGTATAAAGTATATCAAAAATGTAAATTAATGCATTATATTCTAATACAATATTGAACACCACAGTCTATTAGAGATTTGGTTAGATGGTAGAGCAATAGCATGGCGTGTGAGAGGTATCACGAGTAGTACTTGTCGCCTTCAAAATCTATTGAATTTTGTAAAAAGATTTGGGAAGTGACAAGTGCTGATTTTTTGATCCCGGTACCGACAAGAAGGAAAATAAAACACGGTAAAAGTTAGAGTGTATAAAGATGTTACGAAAGCAGCTTTCGTAATAAATTTTACTAAGGTACTCGCTGAATGAACATACTGATATTTTTTTGATATGTTTCATTATTATATCACATATAAACTAAGTACTATACCTACATTATATAACATTTTGTACATATTTTGATGCGATGATGCAATAGACACATAATTAATGTTACAACACATAATGAACAAATGTCCAACAAATTTATAAAGTGTTCATTGATTACATATAGAATAATAATTTACAGGTTACTATTAATGAATACTTAATTATAGACATCTACTTATTTGCGGTGTATAAATGGAATATTATCAATTATCAATATTGTTTTTAAAACGTGCCATCTGAATTTGTTACACCGAGCAACTTTTCGAGGGACAATTTTCAAAAAAATCCTTTCCGTACTCTTCACGGGTCTAACTGTTCGCTGGTCCCTGAGATACTTACTTGCTAATGGGGAGCTTACTATTTTTACGTTTACATTTTCAAATTTTTATAAAGCTAAAAATCTAACAAACAATCAAAATTCACAGTCATTATGCATCTAGAATATCGAAAAGAAACATCCTATGGCGTATCGCGCAGAGAGAATCATCGAAAAATGACAAAAGTAATGAAATCTTCTAATAAAAGTGACAAATATCGTACCGTACAACGCTACACTGCTGAATGCTTATTTCCCGCGCCGATCACACGTTCGTCCGACGGAGTGACTGCGAGTGTAACGCCTATGTAATGCATAGCCGATTAACTATTTATGGTCCGAACTGAATTAAATAAACTGCATTCACAGCAATCTGACTAAACTTAATAAATTACAAATAAAAAAAAATTAATTCCTTGCGTATTTGGTAACGAGTCAAAGACACCGTTCTAGTTTCCCTTAGTTTCTCAGTATTATACACCAACCCTTCAAACAAAACCAAAGCCGAGTTCACCCCCGGCTGCTCATTTCTCTCATTCTTATTCGTAGATAACATTGTCTTGTGTGTCTCCCGCACCGCATATCCACCAGCGGGATGTTTCACGATTTTTTTTACATTAATCTGATATCATACAAATAAATTCTCTTTGTTAGTGTGACAAAATAAAAGACTAATTAAACATTTTGATTTGAATAAATTATTGGAGATAAAAAATATAATACTTGTTTATCCTTTATACACATTTTGACTTAAATTTCCTAAACTTTAATATAGTCATTCATTTATATTAAAATTTTAATGTATGAGCAATAATCAGAATCATTTGTAATTAATTAATTAATTAATCCCCGAAGAAGATAGAACACTATTCGTTTATGTCCTTGCATACTACTTTTGTGTCGTCTACTTCAATCTTAAACAACTTTCAAAAATTCTCACCAACTGACTTATCTAATTCGTGACATTTATTATATATAATAATACTACATTTTGGACGTGACATAAGCCATTATTTGACAACATTGTTAATACTTATTACATTACGTAAACCGATATATATATATATATATACAATTTCATCTGACCGATATTTCATACTTGAAACATGAACGAAAACTTCAGCTGCTATTTGAAACGGCACTAGAGCGCCACCATTTCTTAATATTATTATCCGGCCAAAAAGTGAACCGCTCCATTCGATAAATTATTAAGCAATAATATCGGCTCGGTTTTACGCGGGATAATTATGAAATAATGATTGTAAAACGAATCTTTGATCGAACAACAACGTTTACCATTTCTACCGCGAGATGGCAGTAAGAACAAACGTGGACTCACCAAATTCAATTGAAAAATATACAATTACGTTAGTCGATAGTGATGGTAATAAATCGTTATTTAATTTACATTTAATAAAATCGTTATTTTAACTATTATTGTGAGTGTGACTGTGTTCGATTGTAACGATGATTGATAACTGATCAAAGTAATTCTTCGAGCAGTGACTGGTACACTAGAAAGTAAGCCTCCGACAATTAAATTTTAGTTACCAATCATTGTTAAATCTGTTACCAATCACAGTCACGTAACGATTCATCATCATCCCCAAAATCCTCGTGTTCAAAAAAATGTCATTACTTTAAGTATTTTGGGGTGCTGGTGTATTTCAGCACACACGTTTTTGATAGAAAACTTTTTTTTTTGGGAAAAATTCACATACTTTTTTAAAATTCACAATAATTATTTCAGGTTTGGGTCATTATAATGATATTCGACTTTCCAATGCCCAAGTTTCTAAAAGATATCACGACAGACCAGTTTAACAATATATATATACAAATTACGAAAAAAATATATACCTATGTACAAATATATTTGCATAAGATTTTCGCATGTTATGAAAAACTTTAACAACATGATAATCAAAATTAAATCTGTATTTTTAAAACTATTTCTAATGAGTACAAATTGCTTTGAATATTCTGTTATGTTTAGTTATAATTATACTATTGTATGCAAATAATTTTTAAATACTGATTAAATGTATTAATTAGAAAAATATACATATAAAATCAATTTTATCAACAAATATTGTTGTTGCACTACCGAAATTCGAACCGGGATCTTTTTCTAAACCGGGGAAGGTGCATTATCCAACTATGCTACAGCGACAGTATTTTTGACGACAAATTTTCGAACCCATATGCTACACTTTTTCCAATTAATACATCTATCGTTCCATTACACATTACATTACGTACTATTAGTACATTTAGACCTGTAACTAGATAGGTAACCGTTTTTAACTTTTCTACCATTCTGCTTTCCGACTTTTTATAGATACTTAAAATATATTTTTGGGGTGTTAGTCTGTCGAAAAGATGGCTTTTGGTAACGTGGCATATCGGGAAGTTAATTTATTGGGATGTTGGCTGTCGGGAAGTTACCCAGCACTAATTTATTTCAGTATTATAAAACGTCTTTAAACTTCTACATTATTAACTAATTCATGATAAAATTTACAAGCCCTAAATTAATATAACCACTCTTTTGGTGTTGCTAGCCCGCCTGGCGCATTCACGTTCAAGTTCTAGTTCAACTGAATCAGTCTAGATTAAATTGTATGATTTGTGACTTGGACCCTTCAAAAATAAATCTGAAAGTCTTCAACTGTGGAACCTTATTAGAAAAAGATTAAATGTATCATATTTCAGAAGAAGGAGAAGAGTTTAAATATTATTTACTAATTTACATTATGCGTCTTCGAAAGAAATCCAATTCAATTTTGTTAGTTTCACTAAAGCGCCGTAGCCTAAATAGCATAATAACTATTAATTAGTGCTAGTACATATTACTTTTGATTTTATATAAATTCAATACAATTTCGTAGCAGGTACTATTATAGATAAATGTTGTATTTTACAAAGTTATATTGTCTTGTCTCCCAAGATGATACTACCACTGTCTTCATGTACAGTTTACTGAGCTAATGTGCCATGTATATCTGACCTTTCTGGCCGTGTATATTCCATTGCAGGGTCCTTCATCAAGCTTGATATTTTTGATACCGCCACTGTTCTCTTATTTTCAAAGTACAAAAATGACAAGATTCTAATATTGCAGATGGATACTTAAGACGGTACAATGCATCATTTTGATTAAAATACGAAACAATGTGTTTTTTTTAAATAATCATGAAGGCTAGAGGTAGTTTCGCCTTCTGCACGATGAGGGTCACAATGTCCCTAAACACCTTCCCTTCCCCAACAAATCATCGTCAAGGTCTTCACTGTCAGGAAGATCAATACAGCCTGAATCGTCATAGCGCAAAGACCTGAAACGAAAAAAATACACAAATCATACGTACGAGAATGCATTATTATATCAGATTTCAGACTGATATCTCACGTCTAAAAGTTTAAAGCTGTTTCTCAGTATAAGATATTATACAAATAAATCACAATGAATAGTGATAAATTACAATAAATAGTGATAAATTCTTCTGACAAAGTAGGAATCAAGAAAATATTATCCGAGTGCTTATTTTCAATGTGAAACCAAATCATTAATTGGACACGCTTTTGATAAAGTAGTTGCAGCAGAATAATCTTGTTTTGGTTTGCATACTCGTCGATTGCAAAAAAAATGCATTTTACTGCGGTTGTAAATCATCAAAGACAAAATTAATAATTTGTAACTCACCGCAAAGTTTATAAAATAAATTAATACATTTTTTTTTTGTTTACTTATTTATTTAAGCGATATAATACAAATCTCGTCTAATTTCAGAATGCCCAATCTGAAGAAGTTTAATGATGCGAAAAACTTTAAGAGATCTTTAATTTCGAGAAACGTACAACATTAATTTCAACCTTGTACTTATTAAAGCAATTTTACTATTTACTTATTAAACATTACAAGCGCTATTATTAAATACGTGTATGTTAAAAAATGTGTGTACTGTATAAAAAATAAAAATGTGTGTACAGGTTAAATGTTACTTTACTAAATCAATTTTTATTTTATAAAATCTTACAAAGTAGCCAGTATAAAGCTGAATCTATTAGAGGTGATACCTACGTGTTGCACTGATAACAATGTATTTGTAATTAGTGTATATTCTATTATTTCATTATTGTATGTTCACCTCTGATGTAAAAAAATGTATAAATATCAATTATGCTTAATTTATACATTTTAAAATGTTACGTTATCTACGTATCATAAGAGTAATTTAATGCATAGAATACGCTAATAAATAAAACAATATTGTGAACATTGCCACACTACTAGCCCGGAGGCATGATCTAGTATGTCAATCGCGACGTAATTGATGTATTTTTTATTTTTAAAAGTAGATAGGGGCTTTTGAAAAATAAACTCAATATTCAATTTAAAAATACTCTATTATGAGGGCGAGGTAAAAATGAAACGTAATAAAGTAAGTAATAATACGCCTTCATATTCTAAGTAAAATGGCGTTTACAGTGTTTTTTATATTTATAGCGCAAACAGAGAGCATTCAAACTTGACGGCACATACTCTCATGGCAGTTCATCTAAATCAATTAAACCATTGTATTCAATTTTACCAAATAAATATAACAAATATCATATCAACTTTCTTAAAATTGCATGTTTATTTTTATAACCTACAAAACACAGGTGTCGAGAGGTGATGGGTCAACAACGCAGCGCCCGCTGGGGATTCTCAATGCGCCCTCACTCGATTCAAGGTCGAGAACACCATAAAGTACTCACCACGGAATCCCTTTAAAATGTGCTTCAAAAATTCTTTCATATTGTAAAACGTGAAATAATTGTAATCAAAATATCGATCAAGGTTCACAGACCATTTCAGGGTCTAATCCTAGATTGAATAGTTATAAGTATATATAGCTAATACATAGATACATATTAATCATCTTGAAATATTATATAATATTAATAAAACAAGAGGAACGAAAGTAGATTGAATGCGTATATGTGGCAGATTTATTTATGACAGAATAAAGAATGAAGAAATAAGAAAAGAATGTAAAGCCGATCTTGGTATAGCGGGTAAGATTAAGAAAAGATCACTTAGGTGGTTTGATCATATGGAACGAATTAATGAGGAGAAAATCATAAAAAATATATATAATGCAAGTGTTGATGATATCAGAATTACCGCGGAAAACTTGGCACCACCAGGGAAACCAGATACTGGAGGATGGTCCTGTTAGAAGCTTCAATAATCGGCGAGCTTGTATGAGAAGATGTATGAATGGGGATGAAGCGAAAATTGTGTGTCAAGACAGAAAAGTGTGGCGCTCTATCTTCTCTGATGTTGATAACTTTAATACGTATATAAGTATTATATATACATATATATATATAAAAATATATTGTATTTACTTTCGTGAAATATGAAATATTTTGGACAATTTTTAATATTTGTATTGACCCCTTGATGGTAACAAGTTTGCCAACCTTTAATAAAAAATAATAAATAAATTATTATCGCACTTGTTATTACTCGCATAGGAAAATTCCAAAAAATTTATTACATCGCGTTTTTCTCAAAACTATGTTTTTCAGACTGGTCTGCAACATTGCAGCGATAATTTGATTTCAATTGATTTTATTTTTTTACATATAACGTTATCACAATGCGGCGTACGGATTTTTTAATCCGATAAACGATTTGTTAGTAACAATCTTAAAAAAATATTTTTTTTTTAATTTTCTTAATTTAAAAAAAAAAAAAATTGTTAGATCATCTGATATGCTACATTATAGATACTTTATTTTTAAATACGTTTATGATCTTTTTTTGTTTTAATTAAATGGGCACCAAGAAAAGTTGCAGGCCAGTTACGCACGTGACGGTAGAGAAAGTCTACGAGAATGAACATGACGCAACCATTTATTTTTTTAAAGTTTTTAAAAATAAAATAATAACTTTATTTGTACATTAAGTGCAAATAAAAAAAATATATAAATTAATAAATCCTTCTTTAAAAAAATCTCCCAATTTCTACCAAAATTTCAGGCTCCCAGGGTGGTGTAACCCCTTGAGGCGATTTAATTATTACAGATACCGACCTCTCTGGAGTTCTCGCTAGGCGGCTGGGCGGACCAGGAATAGGCGGGGAGCGGGCGGCCATCCGCAGGGCGGGATCGTCGTACCGCCGAGACACCAGCGTGAAGTCGTGGTGGGCGTCCACCAGCTTCTGTAGGCGGGAGATGATCTCATAGTCCGCCACGGGGGAGAATATTCCCAGCAACTTGGCTATTGAGGTCCTGCGTAAAATCGTAAACGTTACGAACAACCATAATAAATATCATGTAGTATCAATATTTCCTCTAAAATATTATTTTATATCAATATGCAATGACAGCAGGACGTCGGTAACAAAGGTAATCGCCGAAAGTATTGTATTTGCTCAACTTTATTCACGTGAATAAATGTAATGAAAGGGAAATAAACACTTTGAATATAATGTTTCATTGTCTACAGCCAGTGGCGTAACTAAGCCAATGCAGCCAATTGAGGCCCAAAAAGTTCGCACCCTACAATCCATTTGACATCGATTTTTTGCGATTATCGATACCTTTCCTAGTGTTAATTAATATTTATAAATCGTTACTCGTGTATATTACGAAAACATTATCAATGTATATAGTAGCAATACCCTGCTATATTGGGCAAAAAAGAAATATTTTGTAGCACCCAAATTGTATAATTCTCTCCCTAAACACATAAAAAAAACATTGAGCAACACAGACAGTTTAAAGATGCAATAAAATTCTGACTAAAAAATTCAAACCGAACGTGTGTTCACAGCATGGTCACCCATTTAATGCAAACACATACAGAGTCAAGAAGTCCCAACACCAATGAGTCAGCAGCCTGTGCATGCGTGTGTGTGTGTTAAATTAAACGGTGCTGTATTATTTAAACTTGTTAAAATGTGTATAATCCTTCGGTAGGTTATAAATTTCTCAAGATCAAATATTGCATCATATTTTGTTACTTACATTTTTTATTTTTTCTTCTTTCTTATTGTAAATTTATAGTTCATAAACTAATTATGTATAATATGATTGTTGATTAAAAATGTAAAATGTTTAGTTCAGCATGGGCGAAGCCCAGTGAGACAGATATTAAAATACCAAATATACTTATAACATATGAAATAAATTAAAATAAATGTATTATGTAAGGTTGAGGACCAGACCATCGCTGTAAAGTGAAAATTTCATTTTAAAGCAAAGCAAATATTTTTTAAATTGCAAGTGCACATAAAAGCTTAAAAACACAAGTTTTTTTTTGTGAAAGTGTTAATATTGTATGAGACTAATTTTCTTTTTACTATTTAATAGATAAATCACGCAGTATCTACTAATATTCGTATATCTTATATTATATAGAATACTTATTTAGGGAGGCCTTTTTCTATTTTGCATTGGGGCCCAATTTTTGTAGTTACGCCACTGTCTACAGCATACAGATTACATACCCTAACTTGAAGAAAGTGTGACTACTAGAAGTGTAATAAATCATAAAAAAGTTTATTTAAATACCTATAATATTTATATAATCAACAAAAATTTTAGCTTCGAAAGCATAAAGTAGTATTTTAACCAATATCGAAAATAGGTTTTTATTGTATTTTTTTTTATGTAGCTATCTCACCTAAAACTCTGTAGTTGTGCATCTCTCCTATTGGCCTCGGCTAACATCTCCTTATTTCTAGCCAAGTCTTCTCTTATCATAGTCAGCTGATGTTCTAAGATATTGCGCTCCTGGTCCATCGATTCTCCAGCTGACCTCACGTGATCCTTCAAGACGTGAACTTTTCTATTATATTTTGTCCTCATCATTTCCGATTCCACTAGTCGCTTTTGTAGCTCTTCAATTTTACGGCCTCTTTCGAGGGCTGTTATCTGAAATCAAATAAAACAACCTTTCAAAACTATTTTTTAAGGCGATTTGCAGTGCGGACGAGTATTTAACGTCACATACATTAGTAAAATCAAGTAAAACAATTTGGGTTTTTAATGTATGTACGTGTATTTATCAATGCTTGTTTTATATAGAATAATCCTAGTGAGGAAGCATTATTTTTAATAACTGAAAAAAGTTATATGAAGGATAATAAAAAATAAAACAATCAAATCACTAACTAAACCATGAGGAAATTTAAAAATATTAAAAATTTTCAATACTTTTTCATATACATACTACTAACCGCAATCTTGACAACCCATAAAATCAGGAAACTCTGGTTAAAATTACTACAAATACTAAGTGCGAAATAATTAATATAATAAAATAATTTCATGCCTTGTAATCTGCGGCCTCCGCCAGCTGCGAATTCTGATCTCTGATCTGTGCTCTGGTATCAGTGAGCTGAAGGTTAAGTTTGTCAACTTGCTTGCTGAGTTTCTTGATTCGCATCATGGCTTCATCTCTCTCCGTCTGTAATATTGCTCTCATCTTGGCCCCGTCTTCTTGTAGAGTCAATTTTCTTCTCAGAAGATCCAAATGGAGGTCTCTTCTTTGAAGCTGTTCCCTTAGAATCCGGACGCGTCTTTGCAATTGATAAACTACTGCTGTCTGAAGAAATATGTATTACATATTTTGAATAGAACTATCGATAGGCAATACAAAATAATGCACCTTA
The DNA here is from genome assembly GCA_022840565.1 of Eubasilissa regina. NCBI lineage: Eukaryota > Metazoa > Arthropoda > Insecta > Trichoptera > Phryganeidae > Eubasilissa > Eubasilissa regina. The sequence goes on along the minus strand of JAINEB010000002.1, from coordinate 1,681,100 downwards.
CCTACTAAATATGGTTTTCTTTTGTATAGAAAGATTGTCACAGCAGATGAACACGCGTAAATCCAGGCTGGTAGATTCCGATCCAAAATGTCTCGTGCTGAGGTACTTAATTATAGTTTGAATGTAGGTGCTCAAAAAATGTTTTCGATTAATCTATGCGAAGACTTTAGACTATTTTAAAGTAATGTGTACTAAAGTATTTAAACCTACGCAAAATCATAATCATTATCGATGAAATAGATTTCTAAACATAATCTGTCTAATAATACATTATTTTGCATTCCTATTTCGTGTACCTACCTAAAATGAATAAAAAACATAGCATGCATCAAAATTTGGACAAAATAAATATTACTTAATAATGTTTGGATCATCTATTTAATCTATGTAAATTAAATTTATAGAAAAGCGCTAATGAAAGTAATTGTGTGCTTAGGTTTGTCATTGTGGCTGCATGATACTGGTCATGACATTAAAGATTTGTTAACCGAAAACTAAGTGATTTTTTAAATAATGTGCTTTTTTACTTTTGAGCCTTATTTATCTTACTTCTTTCAAAATTGGCAAATCGTGATACGATCTTTCTCTTCTTAAACGGGGTAGCGAGCCATAATACCCACAGCACAGAAACTGTGATCGAAATAATAAATTATCAATGCATATGAAAAACAAGTCTAATTATATATAAATAAATAAATAAGTTTTTTTTTTTGATATCAAATCAAATCCTACATGTTAATAAAATCAATAAAATAATATAGTCAAAAAAATCACCTTGTCAACGATCTTGTCACTCTCTAATCTGGCTAATTGCTCCGCTCTGACCAGCATGGATTCTGTTTGAAGATCGACGCCTACTTCTTGTGATATCTCATCCATATTTAATGCCTTGCTTAGTCTTTCGAGGAATGTTATTAACTGAAAAAAAAGATCATCCACAGTCTTACTTCGTAAATATGTTTAATGGCAATCATTTTAAAATAACATTTCGTACGATGTACAGCGGAGGCGTGGGCCGCCTCGCATCCTATACAAGATCGATAATGGTTGCAAAGAATGTAATATATAAATAGATTTATGGATGTACTGAATCAATAAACAACTATTTTCTATCCATAGGAACGACAATAATTCACATGCAAAAAGACAAGCAAAAGTATGGTTGTTACTTTTGTAGAAACTTCGAACGCTGATGCCTAAATACGCATTTCAACATTTGTACGCATATTATTATCTTGCGTACAAAAATATGAAATCTATGCCTCAGAATGGTATAAGGTTAAATATGAAGATGAAAATAAACTAATTATTGTGGTTTCCTCTTGACTTAATAATATTAAATTTAGTAAATCAAACGTCATTTCTACATCTACCGTACTACATCAATTATAAGATGCCACCGATTATAAGATGCCACCGATTATAAGACGCCACCGATTATAAGACGATTATGAGATACACCCTTATTTTTCTAAGCCGTAAAGAAATAAATAATAAATGAATAACTGATGAACTAATAGATTTCTCATAGAGACGAAGTTAATTTTTATTCTAAATAATAGAAAGATATGGAAGAATGGGTAATTACAGGGCTTACGACCTGTCTTCGGCTGAATATCAAATTTGATACATAGATGGCGATAGTGTAGTTGTACTCGAAATGTTTCCACATAGTAACATATATACAACTTCCAAAAATTTGATAGATTGAGATTGAATAATGGGTGAGAATGATGAACGTTATATTTGTATAAAGCGATCACTTAAGGCAGGTCGTATGCTCTGTAATTATCCATACCTCCATATCTTTCTATTAAATATAATTAAAAATAGTTTCGTTTCTATGAGATATCTATTATTTGTTTAATAACAGTGCCTTTGTAGGAGAAAATCCAGTAATTGTGTGTTTTTGGACGTATTCAAATATTGCTAAAAAAATGAATACCTAAAAACTTTATTATAACAATGGAAGATATCATATTGCATACACAATAAGTTTTCGTTTCAATGCAGTGTACGCAATGTAGTAGTGAATTATTTTTAAGGACTATTATGCAATAATTAGGGACACAATTTTATTCAAAAATGACTGCCACCGAGCGACGAATGTATCCCAAGTAGTGATGAGAAAAAATTCTACTCTTGACTCACTGGTGTGATTGTGATTGATATTCGATAATATCAGTGATTGAAAACTGTGACTGTGATCATTGTTTCATTACTAATACGCATGCGCCGCACGATATCACAATACACGAAATAAATAAATTTAAAAAACATGATTGTGGGCGTATTTATTTATTATATTCAAACTTCATTTGCGTAAAAAACATATTTTAGCATATATAATTATATATATATAATTTAATATTATCATAAAGAATGAAAACCTTTAAAAAATGTGAGTTTATTTTTCAGGTCAAATGCGTAAAACGTTTTGGCAGAATCTACTAGATGGCGCTTATCTTTTATATATATATATATATGTAAATTTCTATAAGACGCATAATTATGTGTGGGCATAATTAATCAGTACTTGCAACTGCACAAAGAATGCATTTTTTATTTCATATATTTAAAGCAAATAATAAAGAAAATAAAGCAATGCAATATTTAAAGTTAAATAAAAATACAATTTTATAATATCATGTAGTGCGATATTATTGAATACAAATATATAAATCCATACACAAATTTAAAAAGAAAAGAAAATGAGAAACTCGAGAGAAATTATATCCTAAATGTCTGTCCGTCCTCTCAGCGGCAACCAATTAATTGTAAAGCTAATTACGGTAGACATATAATGTCCTCTTCCAAGAGATTAACAGATCTTGGTTCGACATAAAAATATACGTCATTGGGACACCTTGTTTGTCGGAACGGTACATTAACGTAATACGTATGTTTGTTATTAAATAACTTACATTATTTTGCTAAAAGCCTTTGTAGGTACATATATACAAACACCAAACGTCGGAAGTTGTAATTTTCTTATACGTATTAAGACGATTCCCATAACAGAATAATCGGTAGGTTGAATATAACGCTTTTGTGATAAATCATATTTAATAGTTTTGCTCTCCCTCTGCCACCTAACACCAACCTCCCTAAGTTTTCTCCCCCTAGACCCACTCATTGATTCTTCCTTACCAATTTCACCAATATTTTTAGATTCTATTTTTCTTTTTTACATGTTGGTGTACCTGTAAATAATGATTCATACATTTTAATTCGATAATACTTTCACCTAATATTACTTCGTAGTGGGACACTGTGACATTATTTTAATGGCCCGGGTCCACAAATGAGATTTTCGACTCCGAGACAATCTGAGATACGGATTTTGCTTCCATGAGATTCTATGGAAACAACTTTTCGCTCTTGTGGTCCCCGTGTACACGCCATGTCTTAGCGCCTTACTTCACATTCGTCGTCGTCAAATGTCATTGTCGTTCGTTAGTTGGGTGATTTTGTATCTCCCCAGCAGCGGTTGGTTAAAACGAAATAAATATTTGTAATTATTTAATAATTATGTTATTATTAATGTCTAATATTAATGTTAATTGAATTATGTCTAACTTTCATAATATACAGGGTGTAAAAGACCTAGTTCACAATATTTTATGGGATACCTTACTTAATTACTAGTCAAAAATGTTCAAGGAATATGTGCATATTCTGCAATGTTACGGAAAAAATATTGTTTGAAATTTAAAAAAAATCGTGTTAAGCTTGAAGTTTACGTATTTCGAAATAAATATTTGCGTAATTGTTCCATTATTAATCTATATTTTTACTTCAGGCCCTAAATCATCCAACAAAAAATAGTCTAGTCGCTCGTAATTCGGCAACCTTTCATTTTTTATATTCAATATATAATCCGGAATCAATACTTCAATTAATCGAAATAATAACATAATTACGATTTTTTGAAATTCTTATATCTCTGACATGCTTGAGATTAGGCACATATCTCTTGAAAATTTGCGACTCGTAATTAAGTCGGATAAAACTTACAAAATATTGTAGACTAGGTCTATTACAACCTGTATAGTTATAGGGATTAACGGTGATTTTAGGTCGCAGTCTAATCAAACGTCGTGTACACTGGTTTTAGCTTTTGTCTCTTTCTTCGAATCGCGCAATGATGACTGATGAATAAAATGATATGTTTACGGTGACTAGTCATTAGTTATTGTTTGTTAGTGATATTTAGCGTATTATTATTCAAATTATTCAAAATAATGTGCTTCAATCATTGTTCATCAAAGTCTAACTCGACTCTCTTCCCCGCCAACCTCCACAGCCGGTTTCGATGTTTTACTGCAAACGAGAGATGAATTCACCTCTAGTGGGAGTCAACTGGGGTAATGTGCTATAAGCAGCCGATCATATTAATAAGTAAAATTTCCCAAACAGGAGGGCCATGTACAAGAGTGGGAAGAAGGTATAACTTTAGCGAAGGCCACAGGCTGACAGCTACCAAATAGATTCTGAGGGATATCAAAAAGATCCTGGATCATAAACTGTAAGAGAACATGTCCCGAATCAGTCTCACCGATGCCGATTATTGATTGTTCAATCCAAAGAAGAAAAGTCAACAAAACAAGCTAAAAAAAGAAGTCAAAGTATGAAAAAACACTAAAATGAATTCCATATACCGATGATTTATCTCTCCTGAGTGAGTCTCTCGCCAGCTCAGCAGCCGTCAGCTCCTTATCGAGGTTGTGAACCCTGGTCTCCAGCAGCGATCGCTCGTCTTCTAGAACTCTCACTCTATTGGCTGACTGCTCGTGAGCGATGACCTGCCGATTCACATGCTGGGTCTCCGAGTTGAGTTTCTCGCGTAATGTATGCAGTTGCTTGGAAAAACAGAAAAGTAATAAATAAAAAAAATCCTTATTTTCGATTTTTTCGTGTTTATTATTTTTAATGATATCTTTAAATAAATATTTCTGAACAAACATTGACTATTATGATTGTTATAAAATATAAGATAACATTAAATATGTGATTGATATTTTGTGATGATCTTGTAGTTCTTGTCGTGTAATATGGTGTCGAAGAATCAATAAACTGTTAGTAGGCAAATTCGTTGAATTTATATTCCTTAAATAAATTTTTCAAATGTATATTATTATATGAAAACATAGCTATTAATTAACCAGCGTTGAGTAGTTGGGCACGTCAAACCTGCATTTTTTATTCATGAGTAATAAATATGGTTTTAAAATGAAGAAAAATGCTTTTATAATACGTAATAGATTTAATCAAATAAAATTATGTATTTTTCTTACGACAAAAAATAATAATTAAATAAATCTATTATTATGCTTCATATCCTACAAAGATGCATAAAAGATTAGTTTAATTTAGACTATTATATGTGTACAGAATAATGAATACTACACACGTTGCGCACTAACAATTCTACAGCATTATGATGTTTTACAATATATGATTTTTTTTTTGAAAAACAATGTCAGTTTTCACCAATAGTGTTTCAGTGATCAATTTAGAAAGAATTCACAATTCCAAAAAAATAATAACACAAGTAAACACTGGCTTAGCACAAGACATAATATTATGTTCGTAAATATTTGTGGAAAAAAATCCGTTGCGTCAGAAGACTCTACAATAAGTAGTATTTCTACCGAAGTCTACCTTATATAATATGTGCACTAAGCCATAATCTAACGAAATTTTAATTCTTTACTCTGTAACAAAAATATTAAGACTATAAATAAAAGGTATTCAGTGTGAGGTAGATAAATGATGAAATGTGAGTCCCTTGCATAAAGATAATTAGGTCTACAATGGGGTAATAACCTATAATTTCCCAAATTGAAAAATATGATACGGTTAGAGGGAAGTAATGTAAAAGAAATGTCTTTAGTTCTCATATTTGTCACGCAAACTTTGAAAGATGTGACTAAAAATATAATAAAATAAAAGTAAATGTCAAAAATATTGATAATGTAATTTGAGATATTCTTGTTTAAGTTTAAAATCAAATTATGAATCATTTGTGGTAATTGCTCAAGTTAGAACATTATGTTTGAACAATCTATAATTTTAAATTTGATCTATACACACTGCGTTATTCTGAAAAGAAAACGATAAGCACTGTACCGTAGTGGTAATGTTTTAATCAGGAGCACAATATTATATTAAGGAATAACTTATCTTTTTAATGTACATGACAATAAAACAATATTCTGTTTGACCTACCATACTCATGTCCTTGTTATCGCTCAGCAGTTCTCTTATTCGGTCTTTGATCGCGTTCTCCGTACATTCCACGAATCTCGCTGGCAGACTCAACTGCAGAGCCAAACCTTCCATGGCGCCTCGATATTCATGCTGCAATCTCTGATTCTTTTCGTCCCTGTGCTTTAAATCGTCTAAAATCACGTAAAAACAATTGAAACATAAAATAATGATGCCGATTTTTTTTTCTTTAAAACCTTTAATTTTAATAACGGCCATACCTTTCAATTGACAAATTGTTGTTTCCAGCTGAGCTATGTTTCCCGTAGCTGAATTCAAATGTTTGCTCGATGAGGAGTATTTATCCCTAGTATCGTGCACTTCTCTCTCTAGAACTCTATTTTGCATCTCCAAAGTCTCCTTTTCGTGCCGCAGTCTATCCAAATCCACAACCTGGTTGGTGCACTGCCGCTGAAGAACGTCTCTCTCCGCACTTGTCCTTTCGAGAGCCTCTCGACAGTTCTTCAAATCCTGTTCGACACAAGATAAATTTTCTATAACGTTGATGCATTTACTGCGCATTCTCGATGTTTCTTGAACGAGTTCGGCAGCTCTTACGACTATGCTTTCTGGAGAGTGCGCGTGGGAAGTTTCGCAGAATTCAGCACCCAGGGAGGCTGACAATCTGCGCACGAGATCTTGTAACTGACTTTTGAAGTTTTCTTTCATTTGCTCTTCGTTGGAGCATTCTAACTCCAGATTTCGCAATTTTTTTTCTAAATCTTTCGCCCTATCTTCGTGGAATTTGCTATCTCTTTGCAATGTTTGAATAGATATTTCATTCCTTCCTTGGGATGAATAAAGAGTTCGTTCTTTATCCTCTAAATCTTGAATTTTCTTTTTAAGCGAAGCGATGACCGCATTTTGTCGAGCTGCCTGTTCTCTGAGATGCTCGATCTCAACTTGCAGCTCCATCACTCTCTGATCTCTACATAGCACTTGATTCTTCATGTCACTTATCTTAAAACATAAATTATTAATCTTAAAAAAAATACAAACATTTGGTTATTAATATTAAATTTTATCAGTTCAATTTTTATACTTTACCTCTGAGGCTAAACGATCTCTCTTGTATTGTAATGCGGCAAGTTCACTTCTCAGCGCCATTGTGGTATCAAGTTCCACATCACCCTCCATCTAAAGACAGAAAAACATTTTCACTGCATCCATCTCACCCACAAAATAAATAAACAATAAAATTCAACGCTGAAAAAATAATTTTAAATTAAACTTTATTTCACAACGTTTCGCTATCGAATGACATGATCAAACAAAGCGTTATCATTATAAAGCGAAGAATATTAGAAAATAGGTCGGAAGAAACTTTGTTCCCTCTGCAGTCACGCATGGTAGGTACCAGGTTGACAGACGATATTAACTTACTCTTTTATGAAGCTCACTAAACTTCTAGACCGAGCCAGTAGCGAAGAATCAGAATTAAAAGCTCAGCTGCACGACAGGGAAAATAGATTTTCGAACATCGTCATGTGCTTTTATAATTTCCCGCTTGAATATCCTCCCACGGCCTTCTCCACCCTCATAACGAATCGATGTTTAGTGCAAGGCACGGATGTTTTTCATAACTGTCCATAGCGACCGCTCAGGTAAAAGATTTAGCTGATATTTTTGCATACAATTCAATCGTTTTTTATGTACATTTTAACATTATGAAATCGTTAACCTTGGATCAACAAAATATCTCCTTAGCACGACAACTATATTATATAATTTTAGATAGGTTTGTACTTACTTATTTACCTAAAAATCACAATTCACAATAACTCACCCCTGATGAAGTTTTCGAGCAGAGAATTTCAAATATCTTCCAGTCTTCTTCAGTATTAGCTCTTTCTGAGTTCATTGTGATATCTTCCATCTAGCTTCCTACACACAAAAACATCATAGTATGTCATTAAACTAAACTATTCCAGAGTTTAAACTGGACAACAATCCTAAACAGGTGGGTGTTTTAATTCCGTGGATATATCGACTAAATGTTTTTCATAATACTGGAATTCCTTAGTGACGGCATCATCTATTTGAAAATATAGAATGCGTACTCGATTTATTAGGTTATGTGTTATTTATTGTGGTCTTTCCATGCAGAAAAAAAAATCAAAATAGAATAGGTAAGTTTCTAAATCTTGTTTTGCCTGAACATGAGAAAATATATATTATATTATACATTTGTAAAAATAAACATAGTGTACCTTTATTATACATTAGTAGAAATAAACATAGTATAGTTCTATGAAATATGAATTTATTAGTATAGCAAAAGGATTAATTAATATTATTTAAATGAAATTAATAAATCCTGAGTAATGGCGGATATGTGTCGTGTTCAAAATATAACCTCCTGGAGCACTCGTCTCATGGAAAATAGAGAAACATGATATTATTTTACTAGGTAACTTAAATTAACTTTTTTCTTTATTTTTAAGTTTAGTTTTAATTATAAATATTGCCTGCTGCAAAAATATTTTTAGTTTATGACGTTCAAATTTTATTTTTCTCATTTTTAATGCAAAGAAAAGATATTCTTGGTAGTTAAGTAATTGGAACCACGAATTATTATTGATTTTCATTTGGTGAAGAAAATAAATACAATTTATTACGATAAAACATCGGAAGACTTTAATGTGCTTTAATTTACTTGATATGTGATGGAAAGTGAGGACTTAACGAATAACAAATAACTATGTACCTTTATTTTCTTTTAAGATTAGTAAATCATTTCTATATGATTTTCCTATACATGTCACTAATTATTTTAGAGTGCATATAGATTTTTACTGACATCTATCAACTAAAAATAGAAACTGAACTGCGCTTCAAGTTGCATTTCCACCGAGAGGCGCGGCACTTGCGCAACGTGTCGGGAGATTGCGGTACAAATATAGACGAAAAAGAAAGAATCACATCTGCGACGGCGCAGCATTTGCAAATTTTCCTATAGTCGCCAGCTGAGGGCCGTATTTGTTTCGTAACAGTCCATCGTAAAGTAGCAAAAATGTTTTACAATTATAACAATTTAACTGGAAGGATTACTACTTCATCGAATCTGCAGTCACCCCTGTTCCCTATCGTAAGGCCGCATTAATCATTTTATAGAACATGTTACGTGTATATTTTGTCTTCACCCTTATTCAATAAGGGAATTATTATGAATTTTGTAACGGTTTATTTATATAAATTTAAATTTAATGATGTCTTCATATCATTGAATCAAAAATTAATAAAACATTTTTAATATTATGTTCCTAAATTTCTTTCTACACTCGCATAGACCGAAGAAAATTTAACAATCAAATCTAGAAATGTGAATAATTTAGATATCTGAAGAAAATAATTAAAAATGCAAGAAATTTGTCAATAAATATTAATAATTCAATATTTTTTTAAGAGCACGTGGAAATATATAGTATCATTTTTATTTGTAAGAAATGTGTGATTATAAAAATAAATGTTGTGAATTTAAATGCATCACAATTTCAATTGAAACGATTTCCATACAATTTTTTTTATTATCTAATACCGAGTAGAAATTAAATTCGTTATTTAATAACTGAAGTATATTTATGTAATATTTGGGAAACCCTAAATTCCCACGTATTTCTTTGATATTTTTCTTCACTTAACATTTTCATCGTACAAGAAATGTCAGATTGTATGGATATATATTTTTTTTAATATTTCAGTCACCATTGTCTTCTAACAGACCTGCACCGAATGTAACATACGACAGCAGTGTAAAGATCGCAAATGTCACCCAAGTTCGAGGACAAAGTCAGAAGACAATTCCCGGAACTAACTTAAAATATTCGCCCCTAAATGAAAAATTACGTCAGAAAATGGAACTTTTCCAGGTAACTCTTTTTATCTTATTTTAGATATTTACTAAAAAAATATTTTAATATGATGTTTTCGGTCAGGTATTAGGAAACTTTAAAGCGTATGAGCTAATTTAAGAAAATAGGTGAATTTAAAATAGAATATATTATATATTAGTACATTTTTAAATGCACTCGCAACTAAAGAAAGTAAAAAAATAGATTGAATAAAAAATATATAGTTTTACATGTTTAAATTAACACAACAAAATAATAATAAAAATTAGTGTGTCGAATGACATCGCGTTTCATGTGATTATTTTTTCCAATTGGAGGAGTAGTTTTATAACCAATCTTAAACAGTCATCGAAATTAGTATTATTGAGCATTGAAATGCTGACACACATAAATGTATGTTGATCCGAACAAGCGTAATATTTTCTTCGCAATGTATCTTAATGCACTTGGAAAATATTTGCCGATCTCTATTTTTGATGTTTTAAAATGTGCAGGATTCTTCTTCTTCTTCCACAGCACTACATCCAAGTGTAGAATTTGGCCTTTTTCACAAGTGGTCTCCATAGATTCCTATCCCTGGTCATTCTTATCTAGTTTTCAGATCCTCCCATCCAGCTCCAGTCCTCTTTCAAACAATCACCTCACCTCTTCCTCGGCCTGCCTCTAAATCGCTTCCACTAAGGTAGCCACTTGGTTAAGATCTTTGGTATCCTGTTATCTGGCATTATTTTGACATAGCCAGCCCATCGCAGTCTTTGGGACATACAGAAAATTAGAATTGTTTCTTGTTTAATCAGATTTTGGAGCTGATTTATTTTTATTCTGTAAATTCCATTTGCTAGTGTAGGTCCATAATTTTTTCTTAATATTTTACGCTCAAAAACTGGTTCTTTGTTTTCTTCGATTTGGGTTGGTGACTATTGATCTTATTATAGTTTTGTATATTAGCAGTTTGCTTCGATGACTCATTATTTTAGACCCCATCAGATTTTTACACGCGTAGAAGCATCTTTTTCCAGCTAGAAGTCGGATCTTTAATTCATTAGTTGTACTATTAACCATGTTTTGTTTTAAAGTGTGCAGGATTAGATAAAAATAATAGTTCATATTTATTAGAACCATTAGAAAAAATATTGAATATTGAAAAAATATATTTAAAGGCTTGTCACTTTGATTCAAAACGTCTAAACCAAAAAGTGTTTACCACTAAAAATATTTAATAAACTGTTTTTACCCCTAAAAATGTTAATTCAGTTACACCATATCTTCACAACATTAACGATATATGTAATATAGACGTACATAACTGCTCTTAATTCTTTTGTTTATTATTTTATACATTGAACAAGTACCGTACATATTACATAGATGAATATATACGAAGTGGAAAAATTACCTGAATATAAAGGTCATGTTTCTCCTATATACTTTATATAGGTCGAGATATCCTACATTATATGTAGGAGCTAATTATTATTTAATATATAATAAGTAGTCTCATATCCTACGTTACTTTCATTACAGTGTAAAACAATAATATTTCAATAAATAATTTTAGACAAAAGCCCATTGCTATCCTGTCTCAATCATTTTGAATGTGGAACATCATGGGTCGAGAACGTACTTGCATACTTTTTAACAATAAAAATTATTAGACAAAAGAAAAATCCATAATTTATAGAGAAATTCATACGAGTAGATATTATAAATTAAAGTATTTTATTAATTAATTTAATTTTGCGTTATATGCGTTGTATCTAGTTGTATTATAAAAGTACAAAATACAACCGATAATAGTAAAGTAACTCATAATGAATGAGAAATATTAAAATTGAATGAAAAATATATTTTTCTAGAAACAACCATAAATCTTACGCAAGAGCACGCATGGTCTTAATTCATAATTATTCTTACAATGCTCATAGCGCTTTACGGTTCAAATCTAGTGAGTTAATGGAATTTTTACATTCTGCACCCTATGCAGTGTGAAACAATAGTCTTGTCAGTCAGTCAGTCGTACAAAATTACACATATCGACAATCGAATGTGTTTTTGGGTGTCTCGGTAGGTTTGACTCATGCCAGACGACAGGGTCCATTCAGGTAGCATTCAGGGGGAAAATTTGTCGGACAAAACATATTTTGGCCTCAAATAACAGACTGAAACTGCAGAAATCGTTAATGCAGCCTTGATAGTGGAGTCACGAATTATTCCATATTTCTTAAAGATAATAAAAAGTAATCATACAACACAAAATAATAATAAAGCCTGTATATACATCATTATAGCAATGTACCTAATGTGAATTCAATAGCTCAAATCGATGTTATTTTAACTTACTTCCGGTACCTTGAGGCCTGCAATTATCCCGCGGCTTCACATATGGAACCAGTCAGAGCAAGGCTGGGCTCTCATGTCATTTCAGTTTGAGTAAGCGTTTGGACATAAGTAAAATGTACATCTCAGAGAACCATTGAATCCAATTAATCAACGTGTCTTTTCCAAAGCTTTCTTCTTATTATAGTAACGTAAATGGAATATAACGACACGCCCAAATAAATATACGATTACCCAAGCAATACAAAAGCTATACTCGGAGTTCTCGGAGTGCTTTTAAAACGATTTTACGCCACATTCACTAGTGACATCCGTTTGACTATTTTGTCGCGATTCGTGACTGTATGTTGAATAGCCCCTACCCCAATGTTGTTCGTATCCGTCGCTTGACTTCTCGCAATTATGACTGCGCCAATTCGACCACGTAGTTGTCGCAAAGCTCAAAATAACTATGCCGAGAATTATTTACGAAGTTTGGCCTAAATTAACTCACCTATTTCACAATTATGCAATTAATCGGGTTCAAAATATGTTGAATTTGGTATTGAAGTAGTTCTATTTTCGATAATTTATTAATTTGATTTGCAAACGAGTAAATTATAATTTGATATTTTCCATTTTCCAGAAACCCAATGACATTCCCGTGTTTCTGAAAGGTGGCCCTGCAGATATGATACTCTACAGGGTGACCATGGGACTTTGCATCGTGGGAGTTCTTTGTTCATGGTCATTCTTCTACAGCAGGGCGTACAAGAAGGGATAGATGATTTATTGTAAATAATTTGTTGTTGTAGTAAAAAATACATTGTTACCGAATCTATATTATGTATCAAACAATAAATTGGTGTAAATAGTACAATGAATTAATAAATATAATATCTGAAACTGTACATATTGGTAATACTTTATTTCTAGCTACGTCGGATATTTAATAATTTAGTCTGATAAAGCGCAGAATTACGTTTTACTGAATATAAAAACAGATTATTATATGCTTTATAGCTTTTTTAACTCTGATTCAGAGGATGCTTGACTAGCCCCTCATTACGGGCTCTTATCTAAAAAACTGTATCGTAGTAACTCATAACTTTTAACATACTCATAACTCAGTCATATTAATTTATTTATATCATTGAACTCAATGATATAACCCAGCCCGCATATATTTTTTCTAAAAGATTTTGTATGGAGCAAATTAAGAAAAAGTATTTTTATAATAAAGGAATAGTATAAGCCAACATTTACGCTGTACATAAAATGACTCAATAATTTAAAACATTATTATTTTCTAGATCTTTCTTACTAAGTACACGGAGCATAAAATATTGTAGAAATAAAAAAAAAACAAAAATAACGTGATTTGTCAAATTGTAGAAATCATTATTAAATTAAACTATTATTATTTTTGTTATACTATTACACAATACAACAAAATATTCATTTGACAAGGGAATGCGTGATCTAAATCGGTCGTGGTTGAATGTAAATAAATATACATATATAAATACATAAAAACAACATATCAAAATAAAAGTACACAATATTTCTTTTTTTTTTTAAACATGAATTAAGTATTATTAAAATAACATGTGTTTTTTTTTGCTTTCCTCTCCAAAAAAGAGACTAGCTCTTGTACTTGTTTATATACTTAGTAACGTTTAAAAATATTTATATGAAATACACACATATAATATTTATATATATATATTATATGTGTGTATTTCAGGTCTCTACATCAAATTCGAGTATATATAAAAATAAAAACAGATTATAACAATCTAATTTAAGGTTTTAAAAAATAGGATACATACAAATACTAATTAAATGTATTAATTAGAAAGATATACATATAAAATCAAATTTATCGAAAAATATTGTTGTTGCTACCGGGATTCGAACGTGGATCTCTTTCGAATTCGAGGAAGGTGCATTAACCGACTATGCTACAGCACACAGTACTTTTGACAACAATTTTTTGAACCTGTGTTACACTTTTCAGATTAATAAATCTATCGTCCCATAATTTGAAAGCCATCTACTTTATTTTTGATTTTAAAATTGATTTTATATGTATATCTTTCTAATTATTATATTTTATTAGTTCTTGAAATATCACAGACCTATGCTCTGAATAGAATTTTGTTTGCAATAAGAATGTATTCTCCTTAATAGAATACACATAGATAAACATTGACTGTATCGTCTGGATACTTAATTTTATCCAACAAAACTCAAAAAGTTATTGTTAAAGTGGTATTCTAGGTATATATTTGATATCCCTTGAGCTAACTCAATCCGTCTTCTAACAAATTCTGTAGTTTTATTGGAAATGAGGGAAATTTCTTATGCCAACATCCAAAAATCAAAACATCCGACCTGCTATAAATTTTGTATTGTTGTTTGGGTCGTGGTAAGAACCTATATTATAAATAATATATTAATCTACAAGAGAACACTGAAAAATTTGCAATCTTGAATAAAAACCCTAAATAAGGTCGGAAATTTTTTATGTTTTCAGTATAATCTCCTTGAAACTGAATACATTTTTTCCAACAATGCTTCAAAGCTGATATTCAGTTATGTAAAAGGGTTCTTCAGATACTTCAAAATATTGCTCCATAGCCGCATCGTTCAAGTCAAATTTATCCCGAAGAGATTTTTTAAAGGTGGAAGTCTGACGATACCGTGTCAGATGAATAAGGCTGATCAATAATTGTTTTTCGCCTAATTGAAAATCGAAAATTAGTTTCCAATGTGTATGTAGCCATTTGATATGTGGAAACATGTCGCAAAGGTCAGAATAAGAAAACCAATTGTCATTTTTGAAATGCAAAATGAAGATTTTTAAGATATTTAAATATTTGATAAAGATATAAAAAATGTCAGTAAACTAAATTTCACTGAAGGTCTAACATTTCGAGTGACGACCTTACTGTAATTAAAGAGAGACAAATCACACAATATAAAGAAACTATAGTACATATTCTTACAAATTCATAAAAACTGGCCAAAATTTATCTTTTTCGTGTTCTATCTTATCAGTTGCTCTATTGTATAAAGGCAAGTTATTTACGAGTAAGGGTTAAAAGTATAAATATTTGTGTGAAACGTCAACATATTTACCTGAAAAATATAGGTTTTTTTAACATAGTTTATTGCATAATTAAAGGCTTAGTGCTATCCACGTTTTTTTCATATTAATATTATGGAATTAAATAAAATGTGTGTTGTCATTAGAATTAATCGATCGAAAATTAAATAATTTATTGTTGATATATATGAATATATTTTGAAATCAGACAAAGTACCTACATACATTTTAATTGACGCTTAACACTATGTTCTACATTCAAAATTATTATGTTACATTGCCGTTTTCGAGCTGTTTATTTCATAATTACGTAGTATTTTGATATGTTTAAATGATGGTGATATTACATGTATATGGAATATTCAATTACGATATTTCGTGTATGCAAGAATTTTCCATATAAAGGCAATTGTGTTGCACACGGAAAATTAATTTAATGGTCGCGATCTATCTTATAACGCTTGTATTGTTTTCATTATGCCAAATACCATTCAGTTTATTAGTTTTAAATTAGTGTAAAGTCTTTCTAATTATCTAAGTAATAGTTTTAAAAAAAATCTAATCTAATGAATAACTTCTGATATAAATTAATAATAAAAACCGTTATTTCGTAAATAATGTGAAAATATGAATTATTATTGAAATGGGCGCCGTAATGTGAACGAAAACCTAAATAAATATTTTTTAAATTAATACCTTCATATATCAAAAAAATAAAATACTCCTAATTGAATTTATTTGGATAGATCGGTATGACTCTAGGTGCTGAAAGTGGACAAAAAATTACATCTACCACATGAAATAATTCTCACTTCAGCTACCGTCATAAATCTGGTTACTGCATCATCATTGCTTCGCATAGACTGAAGAAGGTCAACAACAACAAAATAGGCCCAGTGACATAATAAAGTCCGCCACAACATAGAGTAAAATAATTATTATGTAATATAAGTTATATACGCCAAAAATAAATAACTTACGTTATGAATATGAAATTTAAAAATCGTTAATAAATAATCATTTTAATTTTATCGCGTGAAGCTTTATAATCGCCACACCAACATTGGTTATGTTCTTACGGTTCCTACCCATATTTTCGCTACCGCGTTGATAATTTCGGTATTTCGCGCACTGGCAGCTCTATCGCGGCCGACATCTTTCTTTCGTTTTTGGTTAAAAGTTTAGCGACCACGTTGCGCTTCAGGTGATTGATTAAAAAATTTTTAAATCGTACATTTTCTTAATTATTTAACCCATAAGTAATGTGTGCTTGCCGATTTTGATACTCATTGTATTTTAACGTTGAATGAACGTCGCGAGAAAATTATTTGAATTTCGCAACGTGTGTTCTTTTTCTCACTTCTAGCATTTGTTTTTCACGTGTGATAATTATGTTAATTGTTTCCAAATTTTAAGTTTCTGTTCATCTATTATTTTCAGTGGCCACAATGCAGATTTTCGTAAAAACCCTGACGGGTAAGACCATCACCCTCGAGGTCGAGCCTTCTGACACTATCGAAAATGTCAAAGCCAAAATCCAAGATAAAGAAGGAATTCCTCCAGATCAGCAGAGGTTGATCTTTGCCGGCAAACAGCTGGAAGATGGACGTACCCTATCCGACTACAATATCCAGAAGGAGTCCACACTTCACTTGGTTCTGCGACTGAGAGGAGGTTAGAATCTACCTTATCCTTAATTTACGCATGTTTTCTGTAAAATATAATACCGATTTATTTGAAAACAACAAACGACACAAATCGAGCTTACGATAAGCACATTCAAGTAACTTCTGATTTCAATTTGCTCAATTTAATACCTAAGTGATTATCAAGATGAATGCAGTACTTTCGAAAGTTTTTTTTTGATATTATGGAGCGGAATTATGCCGCGTATCCCAAACTTATTATTGACCAATTGCTAGATCTGCGATCGAGAGTAATGTCACTGGTGCACTGTCTCTTCGGGTATCCGCAAGCTGACATGACTGCATTATGAGATAGAATAACGCGTTCTATCATATTGCCCAAGGAAATCTGTGTAGTATTAGGTTGATGCAAAGTATCGAATGATTTTTTAAAATTATATTGTAATATAATCAAAATTGAAAAAATATTATGTACAATTATAATCCGGGGGGCGTAGTCACCATCAACATCAATTACTGCTCCCCATTTGCTTGAAATTACATTTAAATATGTCAATGGGTGGTCAATTCTGCGAGTAAAAAAACACTGGGTTTTTGTGGCAATCCAAAATTTGACATCCTCCATCAATTACTCCAAATCGTCATAGACTTTTCTAACCTACCAATTTTTCAGAGTGGTAGTCTGTAGGGGGCCTCGATAAGAGAGTACGGCTAATGAAGGAGCAAATTCCATATTTTGCTAGCTATGGATTCAATCACACGGCGTCCAACGCGAGGGTAAGCGTTGTGATGGAAAACGATTGTTATTTTTGCACTGTATTTTCAGCAGAATGGCAGTATAAAGGTGATCAAGCTGGGCCGGGTACACATTGCTGTTGATACAGTTCTACCTTTGAAGTTTTCGGCCAGTGTCCTAGTGGTGCAACTTTCGTCTTCTTCCACAGCCGCCAGAAGGGCCTGGTCACCAAAATCTAAAGATCGACTCTTTCCTGACTTGTCTAAGCTGGTACCACCAGCTTTGAATTGAATTCGTCGTAAAGTTTATTGAGATCGCAAAATGACTCCGCAGCTTTCCACACTTTCTATAATTAGTATAGCATAATGTGGCATGTATGTGTAAGGTTTTCGATGCACATTTTAATTCTTAACCCTATTAAAAAATTATATTATGATAAATGTTAAATCCAAAAAACAAAGCGTCACGAAAATTCAATTCAATTTTGAGATGAGGGTCGTGGGTACTTAAATTCATTTTGATGTATGTCTTGTCTCCAGGTATCATCGAGCCTTCCCTCCGTATCTTGGCCCAGAAGTACAACTGCGACAAGATGATCTGCCGTAAGTGTTACGCTCGCCTCCACCCAAGGGCAACTAACTGCCGCAAGAAGAAGTGTGGCCACACCAACAACCTGCGCCCCAAGAAGAAGTTGAAGTAGACTTTTATACAGCAATTCAAATATATTCATTCCTCCATATCTGGGTGTGAAATATGTGACTATCTTATACTGGAAAACTTAAATTAATAAAAGTTGCTTTTACTTACATTTTGGATTTTTCTATATTAACCAGAGATCCCACGGAATCTCATAATGTGAGTATCATAAAAAGCTAAGTTTACGAAATTGCGCCGAAGATGGCAGATTCTTATTATTTTTTCTTTAACATTTGAAAGGAAGCAAAGTTGGTGAAATATGACCGCAACTTGCTTGTTGTAGTCAAATATAAATTTACTGTACTAGTAAATATTGCCAAATTATCTGATCATATCACAAGTTTTGTTAATTGAAAATGACATCAGTCTGGGTCCTAGTAATTATACAACATTAACAAGAATGACAGTTAAATTCATGTAATTTTTTAATTGTAATTATACTTTTACAACTATTAAAAATTCTGCACTAATCTACCTCAAATAAAATGGTGAACAAATTTTACACCAAGGTTAGTCACAATGTTGAAATTTAATCCATGTAGCTACCTGGTCTGATTTATTTGACAGATTTAGCAAACAATCAAAAAACAAATGTTTATTTTAAATTAAAGAAGCCATTTGATACCTGGACACACTCGCCCACAAAATGCTTCGAAGGGAATATATTGTTTTTTAGGATTATGGTATGTTTTCATATAAAATAAAATTTACATTATTTATAATTTAAATATATTACAATATACAATGATTGACACGTCATTTCTTAGAATACTCATAGTAGATTCAATTTAATGTGATAGAATTGAACATGTAAATATGTCAATGGATGTTAACATTATCTCTAGTATACAAGATTTTTCCTTACCTTGTCCATCTAAATTAACTACGTCGCCGATAGCAAATTTTACAGAAAGAAAGTAATCAATAGTGAACAGCGTTAAATATAATTAATATGTCTAGTAAGTGGGATATATGTGTGAAAGGAAAGAACTTTATGGAATGTTATGAAAAAGTTTGTATACTTGGGAACCATGTTTGATGGAAATGGAATGACTAAATATTACATCTAATTGAGTCATACTAGAGAATACAGTAATGCAACTTAACATTTGAGGCAAGGTTCATGGTACACAACTAGTATGAAAAAAACCCTGGAGCCGGCAGAAGAATGAAAGTAGACTGAATAAAGTTGCTCAAGTATACATATATAACAAATATTTACAATTTTTATAGTACAATTTATCCATTTTGATCAGCTGCCTGCTGGTACAGATTTGTTTAAATCATCTTAACTGGAATAAAATAAGTTGTTCAGAACAATTCTAAAACATTTAAAAACCAGATTCAATTAATGCAATTTATTTGGATACACATTTACATTCTTGGCCCTGACCAGGTAAATTCAAATTCTTTAACATAATGAGTCTGAATAACAATCCATTTATAAAATACATAAAGGGTATTTTATCCAAAACTTGTTTGTTTTCTAATGCTTTGCAAGCACAATAATGATCAGGTCTAAAATTTTTGGCATTAAAAATGTATTGGAATATCTTCAATTATATTTACCGTGTCAAGGGTGTTTAAGATAAATTGTAAAATCCTATACAGTATGCTTAATAATAGGGGTATCAAAAAAGAATATTGTTTTTTTCATTACCGTTTTCAACAGTTAGTTGGGCTTTAATGATTAATAATATGATAATGAATAATAATTTATGAGGATGAAAAAAGTTTATATTCTGTGATACATTTTAATTTATATTGGCTTTTAATATTTTTCAAACTACATACTTAAATTAGTATTTTTTTCAATTCATAGACAAAAATTAACATATTTGGAATATAGGTGTGTAGATTTCACCGATGGTTGCGTTGGTCCATTATATTTGTTAACATACTGTTTGTAAATTTCTTTGGCTGCTTTGTTAACTGTTGGCGGGATCACAGAAAGTGAGCTATCCATCGAAAAACCACTACTTACCGTTACTTCTACAGTACCTTTGTTACAATTCATTTTACTGGACTTTCTGTCTGTACTAACATACCGCTTATATCTGCAAGAAAAGTATTAATATGTATTTTAAAATTAAAATATGAAGGGCAATATTTTAGTAATATAAAATTATCAGATATTAAAAAAAAAACTTCAATATTAATATTTCATTAACACTGTTGCAATAAAATTATTTCCCCATTAAAATGTGTACTTCATTTTAATAAAATAGTTTGCAACAAAATACATATATAGTCTAGCAGTCTGCAATATCCACATAAGTATATTTTTTGATACATACATATATCAAAGTAAAACAACAACAATTGTATAAGGAATATTATATGTAATAAGAAATCTTATTTAAGTACAACTTGTATGGATTGTACACCTCTGCATGACTACTAGTATACATAATAAAAATAAAAAATGATATTTTAAGTTATGGTTTTCCGATAAGATAATGTAATGTAAAATAAAGAAAGGGGAGAAATCAATTTTTTTTATAAAATAGATAATGTTAAAAATGGGAACAATATTATCGTAATAACAAAGTATTTACATAAAAAGATTCGCCCTTGATGGTTGCGACAAAAGAATCCTGCATCCACGGGTGACTATTGGGAATGTGTCCCAATCGTCTCCATCATTTGTTGCTGACAAAATCCCCACATTTTTATTAGGTGACGGACTAACTTGCCTCGTACTTGTATTAGAACTTGTAATATCGTCGTCTGATGAAGATTCACTATTTGAACTAAAAAAATACATATTAAGTAAGTATTGAAATATTTTAAGTACAGGTGATAAAGTTAATATATATGAAGATGCCACCTGAACAACGATGTACGCCACATTTTGGGCTGTGTTAAGTGTATAATATTATTGTACGCTAAATTATGCACATTTTGGTGTAGTCAGTAGTTTGAAATTCTACTACTAATTATTCTATTAGATGGTAGACTTGTCAGATGTGGTTTTCTTACCGAGTGATGTTTGGATATTAAATAAAGAAAGAAAAAGAAAAAATAACATG
This sequence comes from Eubasilissa regina, assembly GCA_022840565.1. Classification (NCBI taxonomy): domain Eukaryota; kingdom Metazoa; phylum Arthropoda; class Insecta; order Trichoptera; family Phryganeidae; genus Eubasilissa; species Eubasilissa regina. The sequence continues at coordinate 1,659,441 of JAINEB010000002.1, read as the reverse complement.
TCAAACTGGAGATATTAAGAGAAAAATTATGAAGTATGCCAGTTAACCACATATTCGGAAGAGAGGAGTGGCCGTTGCTGCAACAATGACAACTGATGTGAGTAGAACAATGCTGTACAGCACATTTTATTCATTGAACTCTGTCAAACATCATTTTAAAAGTAATTATTACATTGTTCTTACATTTTTTGTTTCATAAAAATCGTATGTATGTATTCTTTGTTGTTTTAAAATAAATGCAACTTTCATATAATATAATCTGTTTTTATTTTCACTTAAGGAACAACGATGTCAAGCACATGCCATTCAGCATTGTTCTACTGAAAAAAAAGTTTTGTATGTGCCTCAATTTCAACTTGATTACAATTTGATAAAAAGTATATTATTATCATTTATAATATATTAAAAACACACATTGAATATGATTTTTTCCCATCATTAGATAAAATAAATAGTTTTTCTCATTTCCTATAAAATCATCAAATTGTGCCATACATTGTTGTTCAGATAACATCTTCAATTGTGGATTTTATAGATACCTATCACATATCCATCAATATAAAATATCTTTTATAATTACCATAATAATAAACAGAAAATAAAATATATGTACATATTCCTTGTTCCCTTCAAAATAAATGTAAACATGTCATATTTGAATATAAAATTATACAGTACAAGTACTCCTGTAAAGTTTGTGGATTATAATATTCATCTACCTTTCCACAATTCTTATCATTATATATTAGACAAATTTACGTGTTGTCTACTTCAAAAAATCTATTTACAAGATACTAGTACATACATACATAGAAAGCAACTCGCTATTATTGACAACCATGACCACTTGAAATTGATAAAATATTTCATTATTTTACACAATTGTATTCATAATGCCAGCCAGATCCACACTATTTAAAATGAATTATATATATAATGAGTAAAAATAATTATTAATATGCAAGTAGTTATTTTACAGCAGTAGAAACAAATTGGGGCTCATCTTCAGAAAATTACAAATTTTTCTGTAAAAAATGTATAAATACACGCTACATCAATATTCTTACTATTATATTTTGAAATTTTGTGCTTAGCTTAGTGCCAATAAGCACTCATTTATTAATTAATTGCGGAAATATTCAAATATGCATACTCGCTGGAGTTATTGGAGCCAGTACTGGCTCTGCCTGATAGTCCGGGATTTTTGGATGATGGTGCACCCTTGCCTTGTCCATATGGCCTACCTTTAACAACAAATGGACTGTGGTGTGGTGTATACTGATTCACAAAATCTCGTGTTGAATTACTAAGCTGAAATAAATAGAATTTCTGTTATGTTGACTGTAATTTATAACGTGAAATCTTAAAATATCAGTACAGTACATATTTGAATTGTGTTATCAAGAACTTGCTTCTTAATATGTCAGCACCAAAATAATAGTACATAATACTGTAAAATCCTGTTAATTCGTACCACCTAAATTTAGCTTACAAATATTTAATTCATAGACATTTTTATGTTACATAATGTGAAATCTTAATTGAAAAAATCAAAATTGGATGGAATCTCGTGTACATTTTATGGGCTCCGTGCCAAAATTGCATTACCCCCAATGCAACACATGTGATACAAAAGAATGCATAGTTGCTTTATAGAGAATGTATACTGATAGATTATATAAAATTGAAATTACGAAATTAAGTAACTAACTTTTATTGAACTATTTCAATAAATCCACTTGTTTACATAATTTGTATTTGCTTGATTAGTTATTTTAGTAAGCCAAATTTAAATATATATCACCCGTAGTACACCAGCCACCTCCAACCGATTTGATTTCTTACCTTTCAATATTCAAAGATCATAAATAAATCAAATCACCAATGTTACTTATTCTTACTTGGTGCATATCTTACTCTTTAAATTTTGTGAATTTTAAATACCTATATACATGTTAAGAATAAACAATAAGGAAATCATTTTGTGATTTTTCCAGTTGTGTTTCGATAATTTTGACACTTTGCACATTGTAATTTTTAAATCATTTTTACTAATTTTTATACACTGCATAATGTTGGCATTTTTATTTATTATTACAGTGTTGCCAGAGACAATTCATCATCTGTCTTTCAAAGAGGCGTATCTCAAATTTATTGATTTTACAGCAGACAATATAATAACAAATTGTGTAGAATTTTTTACTTTGAAAAATGATAAAAAAAAAGAATCTTACCGATTTCAACGGATATTTTTTGATTTGAAGACAGTGTGAATCGTATTTATTCCATAAATATGACTTATTACTGTCATTTGTAAGAATTACATATCAAAATAAGAGTAGTTACGTCAAAACGTTCTTATGTAATATTACTTCAATGGAATAAAATTCAGATATGCCTGTTTGAATGGATTATGGGCAAGTGTTTGGGCAATGTAACCCCCGTCGTAACTCAATTTTAACAAAAAATGAGATATACCTTTTTGAAAGACGGATGACGAATTATGCAATATTTATTTGTGAATAATGCTATTTCAGTATGTTGTCAAATTTTATGAATGAAGATGTTACTGAATTAATTTTGAATTAGCGGGGAATTTATTTTGTCGGTTCCCTAAATTTTGATTATCAAGGTTCTACTATATATTTTAAAATTTTAATTGCTTCGATACATTTAGTAGTATGCTAAATTACTTAATAATTTTGATATTATAAAAACCTTATATCCATAACACTCTGACATTACACTTAATTCATAAGGTCTATGAAAGTCATGGTAGGAGTCCACCATTTCAATGGATTGTGTACCGTCACAAGTTCCTTCCAAGCGAACAATCTCATAGCACTTCTTTCTCATTTCTACATAAGAAACCGGTAAAAACTTGAATACATCAGGATTCCACCACAAAGTCATTGGATGTCTAAAAAAATGTATTATTAATAATTTTATTATTATACTATAAAATCGTTAGGTATGTCTACAAAATAAAAAATACGAAGATCATGTTACAATAAACTGTAATTATTAGGGCAAGAAATAATTTGTTTCCTAATATATCATACCTCTTATCACCGATTGGAGTGTACTTCACTGCATCAATATGATGAAGGTAATAATCTGTAGTTGCTTCCCAAAGAGGTGGTCTAGATGGATCGGGAACAAATAGCCCTAAAAATAAATTGATTGTATTTTGCTTTTCTGCATCAGAAAATGTGTTAGAAAAGTATCGACTGAGTGTTTGCATTATATCGTTTCCCTGTGAGGTCCATGGTGCTGTCTTGCGATAAGTTTTTATCCTAAAACACAGATATTTATTTTAATTTAGTGTGAATATTTCACTGTACATATTATTAAAAATGTATTTTTTAATGTGTTTTGTATGAATTGTCTCTTATCTTTTATACATTACGTCTACTTGGTATAATTACATAAAAAAATGTTTCAAAATGGAAGCTTGTGGCTTAAAAAGTATGTACAATTTGCATTGTCTTTGAATGAAGTGAGTACTATTGTAGATTGTACCAGGGTGCATTTCATGGTTTCTATACCATCATGAGAGTACAAAATATAAAAGAAATGCAACAAAAGTGGAAAATATTAAAGATAATCTCAAAGAAATATGTTACTTCAATTAAAACTATAAAAATAGTTAACTTGAACTGACATATTTTGTAAATAAAATCATCAAAGAAATATTATATTAAGAAATACCTATGTACAAGTTGGGAGCCGCCATATTGAAGAGCCAATGTATCGCCATGATCTTCGTATAAACCTTCCAAAATCTTCACGCAGTCTGTATCAAACTCCAAAACAGGACTATCTAATAAGCCTAATGCACATAACTGAAAATGTTGAGAAACATTATTTAAGAGTTACTAGAAACAGTATTTATTTGAAAGTTCAGTACATAATACTAAGAGAACAAACAAGCTAAGCTTAGTTGGGTATTGGAATTCAAAAGTTGTGTATTATTTGCAATGAATTTATACTTTGTTTTGGATAAAAAATAATTAGTTAACAAAACACATTCTTACGAAATACAAAAAAAAATTATTGATAATTAAGAGTACCTGATATCCGAGGGCACACTTCCCAATAGCAAACTGTGCCGTATTAGTTCTGTCAAGGCAATCTACACAATTAACTCTTATAATACCAGTTTGTAATGTCCCTCCTTCGTGACCTGATATTCCATAGCACTCTCCGTGTGGCTGGCAGCTCAAGAAAAATCCAGTTCGTTTTATTCCCATGTGGGATATTTCTGTTAATCTAGGAAAGTTCTATAATTAATAATCTGAAACACTATACTTACTGGCAAATACCCCGTCAACAGGCAGGATTCAAAAAAGAAAAAAAAACTATAGCAAATTCATAATATCTGTTCGTTCATTGAGAAGCGTTATGAGTTTCAAATATCGGCTGTTATTTGATTATCTTATGCTTTATTGATTACTGGAAGGTGTAGAATGGGAGAATATGTGTATTCTAACACAGTTCGTGGGCCCCATCCAAAAGCTATATGATCAAAGTTATACCACATTGAAAGTCAATAATATTTTGAACTCTCTCCAATCTTAGAAATGCCAAATCAAGAAATGACTGAACTTCTACATAGAGTAGAGATGTGACTTGAGTTAAATAGAACCAAAGTCATGATTGTGAATCGAGATGAAGCATTATCCTTAAATATCCACAGTTTATAAAATGGAAAATGAAAACAGAAAATTCTCAAATTTTTTGAACATATCGTACTCAGAGAGGAGGTAATCTAGAAAAGCTGGTGATAGGAAAAGTGGAAGAGATAGATCTCCAACTCAATAGACCAACCAGATTAAGGACAACACAATTTATATGGCTATCCTATTGCAACTGTGGTCTGCACAGAAAGGTGATGGAGAATCAACAGGTCTTTGACGATTCTCCGCACCTGGTGATCACAATCTTTAGTAGTGAGGGAACTGACTGAAGAAAAAAAAGAAGAAAAGCAATTACCTTTACTTTAAATGTATTCTTTTTATGCTAAAAATAAATTAAATAAATATCTACTCACATTAGATAAATTAACAAATAAAAATTTAAAAAATAAAAACTTTTTAAAAATGTGGAATTTTAGGTTGCTTCAGTAGTTGATTAGACTTTGGAGATATTATATATTAGTAGATAATCCCAAAATATAACACCTATTGCAGAAGTCTAAATAAGGAATAATACAAGTCAAATATACTCACTTATCAAATACTGTTGATTCTTTAATCTTATTCATTCGAGCCATGTCAATATGAAAATATTGAATTAAGTGTTCTGGAGGTAAAAACTGATTTAAATATTTTATTGATGCACTGAATTCTTCACTCAAAAATGATTCATGTTTCTTCTTCTCTCGTTTCTTTACAAGATTAAGAATAACAATGGGGGTACCATATCTTTCAAACATCTGATTGAAGTGTTTGGCTGCAACTTGATAAAAAGGATCTGCCAGGTCAATAGATATAGCTGGCTTGGGAGTCATTTTGGAAATATCCTGAGACCAGTTTCCTGGTACCGAACCTCTTAACTGCACAAATGAACTAAACCTGTAGATAATTATTTATTTGATTATTTGTCACATTTATGTCTAAATAAATAAAATAACAATAAATATGTTAACGATTTTAACCTACCTATATTGATGCCAAAAAATTAGACAGTTAAAACTGAGAGATTTTTTGATTTTCCTAGTAACGCATTTTTAACAAATTTCCAGACACTTTGCACAAATTTTTGAAACCTTCCAATATTTTATTTTTCAAATATTTTACAAGTTTTGAAAATACACTTTTAAGTCTGAGTTAACTGTCCCAGGACAGTTTGGATGAGTAATATTTTTGTATGGACACCTAATCTCAATATGCTGTATGTTTGTTTATATGCATTTCACGTAAGCTATAGCTGTCTTTTTACCATGTAACTTAATTTGACCGATGACTATAACTGTCAATTTTCACACAACAAATATTGACAGTTATATTTGCCATATCTATAAATGTGTTAATAAAATTTAAATAACATTTTCTTTACCTTCCAGTATTCAATGAAGAAACCATTGAATCGTGTACCATTTGTTCAGTTTCTACTTCATTGGCAACATCTCCTTCGCAATTTGCTCCTCTTTTGAGAAACCGTGTTCCCGCATACCTGTTACTTCTTCTGGCTACCACAGTTATATAAATGGAACGACCAAAAACTGACATGTTGGACTGATCAACAAAGCCATGTATCACATAGACTATCCAATCAGGGTGCAGTTGTGAATGAACAGGGGCAAGTAAATGAGCATTCCAAACAAATCTCCATTCCGGCACGGTTCTGATGCCAAATTCCAGCATTGATTCTTTACTGTTGAAAAATAAGTTGTCATAGCAAGTTGTTATTGTAAGAAGCATGTACCTGAGAGGTTATAAGATGAAACAAGAAATGTATTACAGTTAATACAACAAGCAAAAGTAAAATAAAAATAAACAAAAATACTTAGGTAGTGGAGAAGTAAAAGTAAAGTGTAGGAGATGAATGAAGTAATAAGTGCATTTCTCTCAGATGAAAATATCATTCACATATGGTATTTGATACTAAATAGAGGGATGGGTGATTTTACAAAACTAGTTCGAAAAAGATTGATGCAGAATTGTTTCCACATTTTGCTAAGTAAAGCTAATTATTTTTTGTACCTACTTAACACATTCACTGCTAATAAAAATGTGCTTGCATACAAGCTGTGTGCAGTAATATCAGGAATTTATGAATTCTAAAAAGTTATTAAAACATTTTAAATAGCTTTTATTATACTTTCATATACTGTTAGATATTCTATATATGAGACCTCCCTGCAACAACACTTTATATCGGTTTTTACAAATGTTACTAGATATATAGAGCGCTGGTCGTCTACAGTGTTGTTGCAGGTAAGATCATTTAGAAATTGTGTGTAATAATATTTTTATTTATTTTATATGGTTGTTTAATATACCATTCGATACCCAAGAAAATATACAACATTGTAGTAGTCATAATTCAGATTTGTCCAAAAACGATATACAGTGTTGTTGCAGAGGTTATCTATCTCGAACATGCTGGTCCTCATAGCATGTAACAATATGTATATACCAAAGAAAATAAAATGATGGGTGAAGTATGAAAGAAAGTACTACAAAGACACAACAATATTTATAAGGTTTAGAATATATATACTATGTATTTATTTACAAGTCACTAAAGTACACTGACTTACATACATAAAAGTTTTAATATTTTTTGAAAAAAAATTTGCAGTAATATTTTCTGGTTTTCCATATATTGCATTTACAAAAGTGTTTAGTAAAAGTGTGTGAAACATTCAGCTTACATCTAATACCGATAAAAAGTGACTAAATGTGATGTACTAATATTTTCAAGAAGTTATAAAGATACAGTCCAAATATTAGCACAAACGCGCAAGTCAGCACTGGTCATATTAATATAATTTTAAAAGAAAAGTTAGATGCATTTTCATTATCCAAAAGAAAATTATTATATGTATTTGTTTTTTAGGTTTAATCAAGTCTAATGAAGGATGAAATCTAAAATGAAGCCCCGATTTTAAGTTTTTAAAGGGACCAACAAAAAAATATGTAAACAGTGAGAAAATGTTAAGAGTATTAAAAAAAATTATTATATTTTATTGAAAAAATCTAACAATGTTTTTTGCTGCATGTTTTTTGTTGTCAGTGTTGTTTTTGAAAAGTTCTTTCAATATCATAAATTAAATTAAAGATTTCTGGAAGTACATTACTAATACTAGTCAAATATGCTTTGAGGCCTTCAATCCTTTGTAGGAACTGAGTTGACAAGGTGAGCAGATACTTCTTCGTCGGAAGGTTCTTCTGTCAAGTTTTCATTTATACAACTGTCCACTATTTTATAAATTTCCACTACTTTCAATGTTATTATATTGGACGTATTTAATTTTTGATGAAATTTAATACATTTTAGGCATAAATCGCAGGAAAGTGAAACATTAAACAGGTTTTTAAATATACGAAAATGACACGGGACTGTAGAAATAATACGCGGATGGAGGGAAAACGTGAATGTCGGGCAAGTAAAATCGGGATTCCACTGTATATGATACATGGAAACTAAACATGCAAAGAGAATCAGTTGTTGACTGTAACTGACAAATATAGAGAAACCCAAAAAAAAATGTTACTACCAGAATGGTGTGCCACGGGGAACCTGAAAAAATGTTAACAGAATCCACACTCACAGAAATAGGACTAAAAAAACCTGGAAAAATGAATGGGGCATCTCCTATTGTGCTCATTGGCACCAATCCAGTGCACCTGAGAGCATGTAATGAGTGGGACAATATTGACTGAAGATGTGAGGATGCTCGCGAACTCTTGGAATGCGAAAGGTGTATAAAGGGGTGAACCAATTAAAAAAGAAAGATGATGCTAAATATGATAAATGAAAAGCCTTACCCAGAATTAACATTCCTCTGATTCATTTGTTTTTTCCATGTATTAAATAGATCATCATCTTCACTTGCTTTATGAATTTTGGATGATGACTCTTCATTGCTGGATACTTCTACCTCATCATCTGGGATACCAGGGCACGAGTTAATTGAGAATTCTCTGGGTGGAGCCAAATTAACTTGCAGCGAGTGAGTCAAATCATAACTATAGCTATAATAATACAAAGACATAATATTACACATAAGGAAATCTGTAGATACTCTGTAAAGAATAAATATTATTTTACATACCTAAAATAAAAGTTTGTGGATAAATCTATCGCTTGAAACATTCGAACATAATGCTGTTCATCTACATGTTTGGGGCGAGTAGAATCACTGGGAATATAAATAAGAGTAGAATCTTCTATTTTATAGATAGAATGAAATCCTATGACAGCCACTTTTCTTCGTTTTGTTGCTAGTACAATATAGTAACCCTCGAGAAAACGTACAAAGCCTACAAAAAATGTATGCTTAAGTTTTGCTGACTCAAATTGGTTTAAATATGCAACATAAATAAATCAAGTTTAAATAACTAATTCTGCTTTTTTTTAATTTTTCATTAGTTTAAAATGATTTCTTACCAAGTATTCCAAAAGCAGAGATTACTTTAACACCCCCAAATCTAGCTGATCGATTGCCAGTGTCGATCATATTAACCAACTGGTGGATTTCTTGTTGATTGTATTCTACTTTATCATCGACTATAACTAATTCTCGTGGGTCTGTTCGATCTATCTTCAATACCCGGAACCTCGTCTGTGTATTGTTTGAACCAATTAAATAAAATCTCTGCAAAAAATTGTATGTAATTAAAATTAAATGGAATAATATATAATGCTTTATGAATTTCAACATTAAACTTACAGCCTTAGTTTCATACAAAGCGATACATTGTATTGAACCAATGATCGGATGAAATTTTAATTTTTTAGACGTCATCTTAGTGTTTATAATAAATAATGATCCAAAATGTAAGTCTTTAATGGACGTCAATGCATAAAATAACACTATTGTTATTTGTTATTTTTTGGAAGTCAGCTCAGATTCCGATATGATTCATATACTTATTGACAGCTGTCAAAAGAAATGCCAGCTAAATATTCATCTATGATATTCACTGCGGATTGTGGCATAAATGCGAGTGTGGGTAGGCACACTTAAGGCTGCTTCAGAATCAATGTGATCATGTTGAAATCTATGTAAAAAAAATAGTGTTAAAACAAAAGGTAATAAACTTAGCGTATACATATAATGCACGAATATATATATATATATATACTATAGACGCACGAATGTTTTCATTCTGCAGAAACTGAACTTAAGGACAGACTCTCAACCATTTTTTTTTTCATTTCTCAAACCCAACATAAATCCTTTAATTTTTGGGCATCTTGCGAGAAGAAAAGATAGCTTAGAGAATGAAGATGCTTGTTGTGGTAAGCCACATCAAAGAACGAAGAGGAAGAGGCAGATCCCTCATCCGTTGGACCGACCAAATGGAAAAGGAAACAGTAACTTTTTTGGTGGCAGTTCTAAAATCTGCAAGATGCCGAAGAAAGTGGAGGAGCATCATCAAGAGGGCAAGAAGGAGATCATGATTCTCAGTCATGAGGGATCGACGTGGATGATGATTTATATAATATTAAGATTAGGAATATATTATACAACAGAAGGTTTTTAAAATTGTAATTTTAAAATATGAAGTTGACTTCTCATCTAGCCCATGCTTATCCTTTTCCTACTACAAGAGTTTATTCTAGTTTAGGAAAACAACATACAATATTTTATACCTGATTATTTTGAATACATAATTATATATGACAACCCGAGTTTCTTGTAAACATGTATTAACATTAATCATTTCAATATTAAAAATATAATAAATTTTCAGACTGCTTATAAATATATATAATACATAAAAGCATAACTATGTCGCGTAACGCTCATTTAGAATTTCTTCTTTAACCTATTTACATCCATTGCTGGACATGGACCTATCTTGTTGTTTTCCCCTTTCTGTGGTTTTGAATGGCCTTCCTTCGGCAAAAGTCATCGATCTTCTATGTAATATCATTCATTTGTGGTCGGCTTCTACTTATTTTACCCAACCATTAACGCCACTAAAAGATTTCACCATTCCAACGTTCATCAATCGATCTCACCTCGTGTCATTTGAAATTAGAGTTGATAAAATAATTGGTATTACAAAATAAATTAATAAGATAAATTAATAAAAATTAATAAGTACTATTTGAATTAAATATGTACAAATAAAAATATCGCAACTGTGGTGATTCATTATTCAAAATTTCATCATAAATGTTAGTGTGGTAGAACTAATTTTTGTCTTATATTTTGTTCAGAACTTTAAAAACGTACATCGTTGAGTTTGAAAGAAATAATTTTATATTCCTATTTTTTTAATTTAGTAATTTTAAATAATACATCAAAAGTTAATGCATAAAACAATGTTTGAGTTCTTACATAAAATTATTTTTTAATTACATTAACCGTTTTAAAAACAGTTCATGTATGTTGTAAAAAAGGATTTTCAGATTTCATGTAATATCATTTATGTAAAAAATAATTATACACTTCAAAATATTTATTTTTAATATTTTTCTCTGTACATGGTTAAATCGTAAGGACATTAGTGAAGGTGGGCAAAATAAAAAAACTAATACAGCAGTTTATAAGGAAAAATCAACTGGTGGATTTTTTTTTGCTGGCAGCCAAGATACACCCCGGTTTGTCGGGCTTATAATGAAAACGATTTAACGAATTACGTTATAAAATCGAAGACTTGAAAAAAAGAAAAAACCCTATGATATGCCAGAAAATTAAACAGAGTTACAAGTTAAGCCATTTAAATAAACGTTAATAATTAGAATTAGATCATTTTATTTTATGAAATGCAAGGGGATATTAATTTTTATGTATTGTTAGTGGGTATAAAACAATTCATAAGGATGAAAATCGAATATTCTTATTCCATATGGATTTTTCGATTATACACTATAGCATAGCCGGTATTGAATTAACAATTACGATTCCATGACCTGGCTTGGCTTCATTTTTTTGTCAATATTTTATTCTTTCTACAATATTATGTCTTCAATAGCTTTTGTTTCTCTTCAGTGTACATTTGTTTAACACAATTTATAGAATATAATTAATATAATCTGGTAGTGTGGTGAGATTAGAGAGATCCGGGTGATATTGAATACTAATTTATTAAACGACATGTAGAGCATTAATAACGTTTTCGCCAGCCATTGAGTATAAGAAGAAGAAATGTTAAGACAATTGCTAACACTTTGGCGATTAATAAAAGAACAGGAGGGGAATAGAATGGTTAATGTGAGTTTTAAAAATTGTAAGTTTCAATGAAGAGGATCAAAAATGATTTCATACATATTTTGAATACTTATTATTTTAATCGGATTTAAGGTATGCAAGTAAAGTTAATGTGACTGCTATGTGTTATGAATAGATAAGGTGATATGAAACATTTAATATTCGGTCTTATTGAGTTAGCGTCTTGATTATGAATCTGCCTTTAGTTTCAATTTAGTTCCTACCTTTATGTAGTGAAACCATATTTACGTTGGTTTTCATTTTTCGTCATTCGTCCTACCATCGTTCTCTTCAGTTTCCGTATCTTTCCGAAATTCAACTGTTTTTGACGTCTCGTGTCTCGATCGGATAGTTTCCTGTTGGTTATAGTCAAGAATTTTTGTGAATCATTTCGTTACGAACATTTCTTAAATAAATTGTAATTAATATTCCTATGGAAATGACTGGCGAAAAGGTTGAATTACATTGTTACAACCGAGGTTGCGGGCAGAAGTTTGACCCGGCGGATAACGACAAAGGTGAAGCATGGTGTTTTCTAGAAGTTTCTTTTATCACTGTTCATTGAGTACTTCGACTGAATAATTAATAATTATCCCCTCATTTTAGATGTTATGCATTTTGGGTGTTTTTTAATATAAATTTTTTGTATTTTGACCCGGTTTTTAAAGTTTAATTTACTCGCAATATAAGTAAAAAAACTATTATAATATAATATCAACATATTATGTAGAAATAACTGCTCGCCGGCGAGACTATAAAATTTCGTCGAGATTCTTCCTTTATTCATTCGTGATTTAGAATGCAAGCTTCGTAAATCTTATACCTTTATGTTTTGAATTAAAAAAATATAAAAAATTATATTGAGTTTAAATGTGTACTTTTTACGTATTTAGTGAATTGAAATGGACAAAAAAATTACTTGTAAATATGAAAAATTGTAGTTACTGCGACAGCGTACTTGGAAATTCATTTACCAGAGTATCAATAAATGGGATAATTGTTTTCCATATTTCTGAAACTGGCCTTATTGTTAATTATTTATTTATGCAGGTATAGGCTTATCTTAAAGATTCATTAACTTCATTGAAATTCTTGTTTTGGTCTTGAATCAAGCATTTCACAAGGTACTTGACTAATACCGATGTACTTTCCAGATGTTTGTTGTCATCATCCCGGTTTGCCATTCTTTCATGACGCTTATAAGGGCTGGAGTTGCTGTAATAAGAAGTGTACTGATTTTACAGAGTTTCTTAATATCAAGGGGTGCACTTTAGCCAAGCATTCAAATGAGGTATATAACAGTATATATTTCAATCTTGTGAAAATTACTATGTACCTGGTCAAATATTTCAAAATACAGAAATACTTCATTTTCAGAATTAAGATAGCCAGAATGGGGATGTATTCTTACATTACATAAACAATACATATATACAATAAATAGAAACTAAAATTTATTCTGGAGTAAAAACAAAAATCTCTTCTTTAATAGATTAAAAACTACATATAGCAAAGCAAACAATGAATTTTTGAAAAGTTTTCTGTTAATATTCCATTCCCGCTTGGACGTTGACACTTGTGGTTTCACCCGTTAATTTAATGCTGATTTATAGCGCATTCAATTTTTCTGACCATTTACAACATGCTGCAAAGGCTTTTTTTAAACAACTTTTTTATCCTATGGTACTGCATGTGTAAGTTAATTTTGATGCAGTGTCGTGTGCCAGTGCAGTTTTGTACCAACATTTAAATTTTTTGAACTTTTGAATTTCATAGGTAGGTATGTTATTTGAGAGTATCCTCATGTTTTCCGACTCTAGGATTTGATTCAACTCTTCAGTATATAAAATTTTGATTTCCATCTCAATTTGTATGGGTTATTTTAGTGGTGATTAAATTTTTATTTGAGAAAGTGAAAATCATGAAATGTATGTTAGTACAGTTACTATAGGGTAATAAATAATTGTTTTTACCATATAAAATACAATTGGTGAAATCTTTTTATCACAATTATATAATATATGTAAAAATCTTCTTGACATGCTTGTTTGGTTTAGTGGTAAGACATTTGCCTAGCAATCAAGTTGTCGAAGGTTTGAGACTTGTCCCGGGAGACTATCAAGTTAGTTCTATTTTTGCAGCACTAGCGTTTAGTTCGGTTTGAAAATAGTAAGAATATTGACGTAAAACATGTTCCGTATTTACTAGTTAAAAAATAATAATAATACAGTTGACTCCCGATTATCTGGGATAGATGGTGAAAAAAAATTCCGGGCAATCGAATTTCCCGGTTGATCCGAAAGCTTTAAAAAATATTTAAAAATTACAAAAATCACGCATATCCGCCTACTGCTCTACGAAAGACGCGCATGTGTGTTTGTGCAAATGCAAATGCTGACTGGGATGTTGTAGGTTGTCAAATAAATTTCACCATAAATATTTTTTAATTCAATTATTATTAATTTCATTTAAAAAAAGCAATAAAAAAATAAATTAATAAAGAGGATTGTATTTGCCCCTTTCCTGGTTTTTGGTGATATATTTAAAATATTTATCATTTTATTCAGCGAGAGTGCTGTCATCCTACTGCTCAAGGTAGTGTAGAAATGATTCCGTGGTTTAAATTTCACGGACGGCGTTGATTTTTTTTAAGAAATCAACTTATCTTCTTCGTCATCATTAATAATAATAATAATAATGTGTTTATGCCAGCGTGAACAGGTTTTTTTTTTTAACCCGATTCGCCATAAAGATAATACATATTATGTTATACATAAAAGGTTATGAAATAAATATAATACTATAAAAAAGAAATCCAAGAAAAATATTAATAAATAAAAAAAATTTAAAAAGTAAAAAGTTCACACACAAAATATAAATATTACATATATAACTACTTCAGTCACGGCCATTGTTGTATATGTAGCTATTTTGTAGGCGCTGCCATTCTCTGGTCAGGGAACCAGCTTTCCATAAGAGCGCCGCTTGTACCAGAGAGTTGGTGCTGGGCTCCAGCTGTAGCTTTACGCCAGCAACTCAATGTCTTAGAAGCGGAACGAATCCATGTATACAGTCTTCGTTAAACATTGTAGGTGCGCTACAATAACGCGCCAATCTGAACATTTAATGCTCTGTGATCAGTTACACTTTGGTCTGAATAGACATATCACAGAGCTGTAAGTATAAGTGTAAGTAATCGGCACGTAATTGGCTTCATTCAAAATCAATCACGTGCCGATTACTTGTCAACATTCTGCACCGGTCTATTTGAAGCAAATTTGGTGACACTTATTCTTCATGATTTTGATTAAAATCGATAAATTCCTCATCACGTACAATCTTGGATGTTAATCAGGGATTTAAATTTGCTCCAGCATAAGATCTTCGATTTTTTATTAATGCTTGAAACTTGAGGTGAATTCTCGAGCAGTTAGACCATTATTGTTTAATTTTTTTCCTTGAAGGGTAATTTGTCGGATACCGTGCCTCTATGTTAATGATTCAGAATACGTGTTAAAATTAGCCTGCAACGTAGCAACTGCAGCCGCCGTCGTCATAATTTACTACGCTGCGAGCTATTGTACACAAGTGACAGTGATAACTTTCTGGACACAATTAATCCTCATAAAACACTAAATACAAATATGAATGTTTTAAGAGATCACTCTTTGGACACGACGTACGATTGATGTGCTCAACTCCAAAACATGGTTTAGTAGCCTTTATGAACGACATAAAATTTTTTGAAAAAAGTCCTGGTTGATCCGATCCCGGATAATTGGGAGTCTACTGTATATATATGTATCTAGAGTTAAGATATGTTGGCTGTACGGACATAGTTTGTCGGTGACCTGATAAAAAAAAGGTTGATCTTTCAATTATATTTTTACATAACATTTTAACAATGATCATTTGTATTTTAAAGAAACCACCTGAACTTCCGAAATCCAAAGTTGATAAGGAAGCTGCCAAAGATGTTGTGACGGTGAATATGCCTGCCCCGAAGACTGATAGTAAACTGGAGAGACCATCTTTTGATTCTCCATTGATAATGCTGACGCCGAATGTAGCCGAATCTTTGAAACAGAAGTTTACAGAATGCCCGCATAAAAATACCTCGCATTACATACTTGAAAGTGACAGGTAACCATGTTTTTCAAAATCTGTGGCATATAATTTTTTTAATCATATTTATCACAATGATAAATCTAGAATATTGTTTTTTTTCAGTTTGAATCAGTTAAGTTATCTAGGACTCAATATCTAAACAAATGTTGAACCGATTATTAATTATCCATTTCTTTCTGTAACTTCAGTCATAAAAACAATTCTCTTAAATTTATAATTATGTATTAATATTGTACAAAGTTAAACCATTGTAAAAGAAATAAAATAAATTTATTTGTTTCATATTATATTTGTTCCTTTTATATCCTATTTCTGCTTATCTTTGAACAGTTACGAGGATGAAGTTTATACCTTTTTAAAAAAAATAATTGGGAAAGTATTATAGTCTAGTGGAAATTTGCAATATACTGCCCTCTTAAAAATCAAGATTATAATTTTGTTTTTATTAAAAAAAAATTACATACCTATCAGTTTATGGGACTGACTCTGGTTTTGTTATTATTTTCATTGATTATGTTGTTTACCAAGTTATCATTATTTTATTTGCACACATTTACATTTTTGATGATTTTTCCATATTTTTAGCATCGCCATTGGCACAGCTTGTAAGAACGGAGGCTGTAGAGGTACATTTGAAGGCACGCAGAGTGATAGTTCTCCATGCATCTATCACCCAGGGTCACCAGTATTCCACGAGGGCATGAAGTATTGGTCTTGCTGTCAGAAAAAGACTACTGATTTCAATACATTCCTGAACCAGGCTGGGTGTTCTACTGGATCTCATACTTGGAAGAAAGAGGTACTAGTATGATTGTAAATAAACTATAGAAGAATTTAACATTTTCTTGTTTCATAAACTTCTACATTAATGTCAACAAAATTTTGGTAACCCATATCTCAAGAGTTATCCCTTAAAGAATTTACATAAGTTGTCTTACATTATAGAAAAACATATCATTTGACTTTGTTAAATTTTTGCACACTAGCTTATACAATAAAAATGTAATAATAGCTGTTATTGTACAATCCTGTTTAAATGAAGACCTATGTTGAAGGTGGTAGTATGAGTACTGGTAGTAGTCGGAACTTGTTCCTGGAGACCACTAAGTTTATCCTATTTTCAAAGCACAAGCGTTTACCTTAGTTTGACTAGTAATCATACAGATAGTGGATATAGAACATGGAGGAGATATTCCATTTGTGAATCTCTTTTTTAAAAATATTTTAGAATATATATTAGTTTTATTTATTGTTTCTTATATATTGTTCCTTTAGATTTTAATTTTGATCAACTGGATTCATTTTCTGTATCAAATAAATAAATGATAATAATAATAATATTGTTTGTTTCAGGCTCAAGCAGCCAACACAGTCAAGTGCAGATGGGATTGGCATCAGACGGGAAGCCATGTGGTGGTAGCTGTTTACTCCAAGGACTATCATCCCTTCAAAAGTTTTGTGAAATTGAATCCAATTCGGCTTTTGGTACAATTGGAATTTCCCAATTCTGCTGATGCTACGTTTGAATTGGACTTGGAGCTTAGAGGAGTGAGTACACAATTTAGCTAATCTTTTGCGTATTGCAGGATAGTGAAATGGTAAGACTAGTCATTATTGTGATGATGTAAGTCTTGTGATTTTTAGGTAGCATGCATGCTGCATTTCTAGTAGTTTCTCGTACAGTAAAACTTCATTAATTCGAAATTCAAAGCAGGAAAAAAAAATTTGAAAATTAGCAGCACGCAGCGGCAAATAAAATCAATATATTTGACAATTACTGGCATATGGCGGCGACTAGTATTGCTCTATTTGAATATTATAGGTGTGGGGCGAGTGGTAATATCAATTTATATGACAATTGGCCATATACAGCAGCAGCATATTATTTTGTGCCTCCCCCCTGCCTCTCCTTTCTATCTAATTATTATTGAAATATATTATTTAAATCTTTTATGAATCAGTTTATATTTTAGAATAGGTTTTAGTAAAACCTCATACCCTGTTCAAAAATGATTGATGATTTGTCATCATTCTAAGTTTAGTAAGGTGGTATTTAACTTGACCTATGAATTTTTACATGTAATTTATGTACTTAGCAATATTAGATCACCCTTTTAATAAAAATAAATAATTATCATTATCACTAACATAATTTATTGTGGGGTTTGGATCTATGTACAGTAAAACTCCATAATTTGTGTACCCATATTTTGTATTTTCACGTAATTTGCACTTTTTTCAAAAATTTTAGCCCCGAAAATAACATTTCATACTAGTTTCTACTGATAATTCGTAAAACCTTATTACTCGTAGTTCGTATGCGTTTTTTATACCCGAAGTAAATAATTTATTCACGCAATTTCACGTGTTTTTAAATTCAAACACGCGCGACTTTCATCACCCCTTCGTAAATATTTGTAGCTAGCTTCACCCCTAGCCAATCACGGCGCTGTTCCTTATCGCAATAGATTGGCATGCTTAGAGCTCGCAACTCGTAAGACCGCGGCTGAACTGTGTGATACCATATTTATGTATACCAAATTCTGCAGTGTATTTTATAAGATTTATAGTTTTTTCGACAATAATTGTCGGCGCGTTGCGAATTATATATTTCTACTCACCTTTGTAACCTCTAATTAAAATAATTTGAACAATTTTCATTGAATATTATAATTTATGAATGAATTGTGTGCAACAGTTCTATTGATTTTATATCTGGTTTTTTGTTTATGAAATGTTGCTATTTGTTTAATGTAATAATATAAAGAAACAAACCTTTGTATTTAAAATACACAATCTATTTTATAATTTTTTTTTTCGTGTCTTGTTTTCTAAAATGGCACGAACATCTCGTAATTTGTGTAAATCCTTGACCATTTGAAAAATGGAACTTATTTTAAAAACTGTCAAAAATTGATGTCAAAGATAAAATCAGCGGGTAAATTTCAATCCTGAATACCTCTCTAAGTTCAAAAATGAAAAATAATAACCTTCAAAGAAGTATGAAAATGTAAGTTTTTCTTTACTTTTTACAGGTTTTTTAATATTCCAATTTCTTGTCCAATTTTGATGGAAAAGGCGAGTTTGACCGCAAATCAAATTAAAATGTCCATAATTTTGTTGCATCAAACACTGGTGAATCGTTTGAAGAAGCCTGTTTTTAATATTAGAGTCGCCATGTCGCCACACACCTTTATTCAGGAGAAATGAATTATTTGATAAACATTTCGACACATAAAAAGCTGAAATAATAGACAGTTGCCACGTTTTCTAGTATGAAAATCACGATGTTAAGAGCGGTGGCGCGCGCCAAAATTTTAAGCATAAACTGATGATGCTTTTTTAAAAAAAAATTTCTAATGTTGCCTTCAAAGAAATTGTTCTCGTTATTCGTAATTTGTATTTTTTTTTTAAATTTCAGTCCCGCGAGTTACAAATTAACGGAGTTTTACCATGTATTGATTATACGGGTTCATTAATTGAATAATTTTTTATTTAGGTTGTGGATATAAAAGATTGCAGTGCTCATATGCTGGGGACAAAAGTGGAGATCAAACTCAGGAAGGCAGAGCCAGGTTCTTGGGCTAAACTAGACTTCCCCCGTGCCGGGGAAGCCGGAGCTAAAGAAACCAAGACTGAAGAGGAGAACAAAAAACAAGGGGAACACATTTGGGATAACAATGATGATATTGACCTCGATGATGTAGAACCCATTTCTGGATTGAATATAACTGAAGTAAAATAGCCATCTCACTGTTTATGATACTATGCATCATAATATATCATAATTAAATAAAAGTAATCTAAAATACTAATTTAATGTATTAATTATAAATATGTACATATAAAATCAATTTTGTCGAAAAACATTGTTTTTGCACTACCAATCGAATCTGGATCTCTATTTCCAATCCGGGGAAGTACATTACCAATTGTGTTATAGCGCCAGTATTTTCATGACAAATTATTTTTCGATAAAATTGATATTTTATATGTGCATATTTATAATTAATACATTAAATTAGTATTTAAAACATCACAGACCGTCTGTTTTGAATAATTACAACTTCACAATAAGAATGTGTTCTCCTTAATAAAAGTAATCTACACCATTTATGTGATGAGAGATTATGTTTAATTGCCATTTCACAACTGTAGGTTTACATGTTGTGCCTGATTAAAGTAAAATTTTTCATTTACTTTTTATACAATTTCTACATTGTACAAAGTATTATGTATATATATATAAATCACATTGTTTGACCCAGTATTTGTTATTCTAGGTTGCAAGCTTACTTAAAAAGTTTATTGAAAAATAAAGTGTTTTTCTTCCTTAATGATTTTTTTTTCATTTAAGAATATGTATAGAAATTGTGTATTACTTTAGCCGCTTTTTTTATGAGTATTCGTAGAAAAGTTTGCGGCAACTTCAAAGGACATCAAATGATCATATGACCTGAATCGACTCTAAAGTTTGATTACTATAGCACTTTTCCATATTTCCATTTTTACTAATGGAAATACAGTGGAACCTCTATTTTCATCATTAATCCGTTCCCTAGGGCCTGACCAATATGGGAAAAGTTTTTTCCATAACAAGTAACTGAAATTCGATTAGTTTCCAACCCCCAAAAATAGTAGACAAATTAATACATTTTATGTCAAAACTTTACCTTTGTTGTACTGAGGAGACATGATGATAGAAGAGGAAGAGAAGGAAAGTTACTAAGAAGGAGACAATTTAAACATCAGCTAACTCTATTTCTGGTGATGGTTTTTGTTTGCCAATGATTCAGTAGCACTTGATTTAACAAAGAACTTGCCCAATGTTGCCTGTTTCTGTCTGTTTTTTAAAACTTTCATTAAGTAGTCAATCATATTACCATTGAATCATTGATGTTTTGGTTGACTATGGCAACATTTGGGCTCCTTTTTTTTAACCATATTCTGCATTTTGGCCCAGTAGGAGAGCATTGCTGGGCGGTGGAACTGACAAATATAGAAAATATATATAGAAAGAATATGGAAACATTTGTTATCAAAATGTGCCAAATATCAAACCAGACAAATATAGGGGCTGACGAATAGAGGTTCCACTGTACATGTTTTGTTTTGTGAAAGATTTTTTCTAAGATGGGAGGTAAAAATTGAATTTTTTTATATTCCCCCAAATTTTGGTTTTCAATCATTATCAGAACATCAAATACATACACAAAACAGATTGACATTTGCTCATAAATTATACATCATGTGAGTGGGGTTTGGCTGCTTCAAGGAGATTTCTCCATTGCTCTGCACCTTGTCTCGCCAGTTGTCAATTTCAAGAACACCCAGGTCCCTCCGGATCCCATTGAGTCAATAGAGTCTACTGATGCTCCATATCCCGAGTGAATGTAAGTAAATTCTCACAAATAATATGGGGTTGTGTCGTGCGGAAGGGGACGAAGGAAGCACTAAGTATTTATATTTATTAATAATAAAAACAGGTTAAGCAGTTAGTAGAAAAATGTACTCAATTTTGTTCAGTGACACTTGACTCTTGGATGTTCTTGTATTGCTAACTCGTAACATGGTCCTGGTGTTTCAAATATACGTCCTTATTAAAAATGGTTTAATACATACAAATACTCGTATATTTTTTAATCTGAAATATTATCTAAAATCCTCCTGTTTAGAAGTATAAGACATGGAAGTTGATGATGTAACATTGTATTTCCCCAGGACTTTATTGAAACTTACATACTTTACATAATTAAGTACATATTTATCTTTTTTCCTTTAATTTTGTCTCGAGTCAAATTATAATATACCTTGGAAGTTAGATGTCTTCTACTTCTATCTCTGCTCCATGGTCTCGACTATATGGCTTTATTAATTATTACATAGATATTTCAATATTGCACATAATTTCAGCTGGTCTCACGTAGTTTAGACATGAAAGATATCATATTTTTCATGAAGTTTCAGGTGGTAGGTGGTTGTCAATATAGGAGTCACCAGTGTAGGTGTTATCGATGAGTGGCGCCAGGGCCCTATAATCTCCCGGCTGTCCACTATGTTCAGATTTGTAAGATATCACGGATTGTATATGTGTGAATGCGACTGGCTAGAGCAGGTGAAACAAATAATAAATTGCTTACGGTATGATGCAGAAAAAATATAAGCAGTAGGTACGTGAGGCGTCTGCTGTTAGTTGAACTGTACAGGAAGCCAGCCGAGGGAAGTGGTGCCAATAGGTCGGTTTGCTGGGCGGCTTCCTGCATATATTATTGTTGTTGGTTGCGGGACGGTACTAGGAGAAATTATATGGCTGTTCAGTAATTTGTGTTCACATCCAGGTATGTGCGTTTAGAACCTGTCGGCGGTGTTGCTGGTTGAGGAGGTGATAGACCTCCACAGGTTAATGAATCGTTACAGGTTAATTTTTCGGGAATGACAATTATTAGAGTGCGTGTTCACAGATGAGACTGATCTCTTATCTCGGAGATTTGACAGTAAAGGTTGGTATTTATTAGTTGATTATACTATTCTGCGTACAAAATACAATAGAAAACAAATGACAGCTTGCTTTGCACTCGACTTGTGGGCTAAGTCTCATCCAAGTACAACTTGCATAAAAGTTTCAATAGCATAATTTCATATGTAATAAAGACAAGACAGACTTAGTTTTGAGTTTTTTGTCATTCTTTGTACATGTTTTGTGCGGATAAATTGATCAACTGATGCATGCATACCTTTACTGCCAAATTTACGAATTTCAAAAAGTATGTATCTTAAAATTAATAAGTCATTTTTAAACTCTGTAACCCCTTGGGGATTTACTTTAAATTTGCAGCCTTTGATTAATTGAATTGTGGAATACATATATTTTTTATAAAGTTGCTTTAACTTATCCACTTATGTAAAAAGGTTTCACTTTAAAGATAAGTAAACTAACTGAATTGTTTTTTCACATTTATTACTTAATAATTTATAATGAAAACAAATAGTTATCACAGATTTACTGAAGAAGATGAATACAATAATTTTCACATAAAACATTAATGTATAATAACACGTAATATAGGTATATACAATATAATATTAAATTATATACTAATCTATTAAATGTATTACTTTTGATCTAGATATTTACACAATTATTGTTAAAAACTAAATATTTTACATGAAGATGGTTATCAAAAGATTAAAGTTTAATGTAATAAATTTTCAACTTAATTTGATGTACATATTTATGATTTCTAGGGAACATTATTGCAACAAAATTAATTCCTGTCACATGGGCCGGTACTGTGTGAAAGTATAAATGCATTGGTTAAAATTAAACTGACACAAATTACATATTTTTCTGTTTCTTTTAATGTCACTGATAAAAGGGGATTTTGATAAATAATTATGTATATCTAGTCTGGAAGCTGTTTTATATATGTATATTGAGTTATTTTTGAAAATATTCCACAAAACTCTATAATACTTGTAAGTAAAAAAAATTTCCTTGTAGTTTGTCCAAGTATTTATATTGTTTGAGCTATTATATGACTTGTGAAATTACAAAATATTTTCTAGAGCCTTGAATTTGTTATTGAACTTATTTTATGATCTGCAGAGTTTGAGTGTTAACCCGGAGCAAAATAAAAGAAAAGACAACTGAATACGGTCACTGAGGATATGTCTATAAATAAGCAGATCACATCCTTGCTTCGACATATTTATTAGTTATTTAAAATGCCAAGAAAAGTCACCTGCTACGTTGTAATAAAAAATTAAACTGTCAAATGTCTATGGGAATAATGCGTTGTAAATGCACTTTACACCGCAAGGAGACACTGAATATCTGAACATGTGCACTATTGCATAATTTAAATAATAAATAAATTTTCGCAATTGTGTATGTACTAGTACAAATCATATAATATTTCCCTTTTATGCCGGAGTTCCCAAACTTTAGTCCTTCACTCTCTGCTCCTAAACCATAGTGATGGTGGTAGCGATAGTACAATCAGGTATAACAGATACTTTGAATAATACATATGTAGTAATAATATTATTTTACTCACCGATATTGGTTTTTGAATAACACAAAAAAAGTACACTATTTTCTGACATCTATGAAAACCTGTGATTCTAATTAAATTAAATTAATGATTAAAATCTGGCAAAGAGATAATTAATTCAAGATATTTTACCATCTAATAAATCCAAAGAGTTGTGAGTTCATCACGCTTCACATAGTTTGACAAAAATAATATTCAAAAATTCAAATGTTTACTGTGTAATTGTTTTTGACTAGATTCATTGACACATACTAAATTGATTTACAAAATTGACCACTTTCAATAAATTGAATTAATGTGAAAATGAGGTGGTAGATAATTATACAAGTTTTTTAGAAGTATGAAAAGACTGAAATATAATATTGTATATATGTATAAAAATCTTTTTTAAATAAATAGTTCAATATTTAAAAAATGGATATCCCGAGTATTAATTTGATGTGTATTGTAATGGGAAATACTTAAGTTTGCTAATTTCAAACAAAAATTCTCATAAACTTCTAGTAAATTACCTATACTTAAAATTATATGATGTAATATTATGATAATTTAGTTTATACTCTTTGCAATGTTTGACATATTATTTTTAATATATTATATACTATTTTTTATGATACACAATAAGAATTTTTTCACAAGAAGTTTTTTAGTTAATGTTAGCATTAAATTTTTTAAACTATTATTTAGAAAATGTTTGTTGTTGATTGGTACACCAACGTTAGTAATTATTACACGTAGACTTATATTACATATAATATTAATGATTATATAATATAATATAATAATGACCAGATTTTTACAACTGACAGTTTGTGACGATACCAAGGGAATTTATGTCCTTTAAATGTGAAGAAATGGTTGTGTACCAAGTAAAATTGGTTTGATTATTATGGTTGTCCAGAATATTTCTCCATGTGGTACATGTCTCCCAGGAGCCGGGCAATGGGTATGTCTCCAATGGTATCACGGAAGAAGAGAAGTTCCACAGTTGTAGCCCGGATCTGACGTAGGGATGGCAGAAGGAGCAGCAATCGCCCGAATCTGGTTGGCTGACGAGGGTATCTCTGTCTCACATAGTCTGCCAGAATACATTGCGCCTGATCTTGAAGCATTTCAACTGGTTGGACATCACATAGGCCTGTTGTTTCTGGAAAATATGAAATAGCATTAATTTAATTTATGGTATTGGTTCTGTTTCCACTAAATATTTGAAAGTGTTTGGTTGGAAAATAATACAAAAGAACAGCAAATATTATAATTGCACAAAAAGTGTTTTAAATAGTGTTAGTGTTAAAAATAGTGTTTTGTACTGTGGGAAGGTTGGTCTGTGTTCAAGAAAAAAACATTCTTATATATATTTGTTTATTCTCATCGGGGAGAAGTCACCGAGAGCGAGAAACGACGCCATAAATGACAGAATGAAAAATGATGCAAGATTAATTGAAGGTCAGTGTCGGGAAGAGCGGGATGAGCGTCCGCGGTCTGGTCGACTCGTGTTACTGGGCGGAGACTGTCTCCTCTGGTGCATGTGTGTGGTGCACGTGGATTATGCCTGCCTGGCGGCGTAGCTTAGTCTCTCTCGAATGTTTTTGCTTTGTTCGCACGGGATGGCGTAATACTGAGAAATAAGTGAGCGAGGAATATCTGGATGATGCGCACGGGCCGCCACAGTACTTATTACTTGTTTACCACTCCTTAACCTTTTAAATGCCATGAGCACGTTAACATGCCAAACTTTGTAAAACACACATTTTTGAACTTTGCAAACTTGCAGGGATTAAAGGGATTATTTTTAAACCATTATGCCATCTGTGAACGACTTGTCCCAGCTTTTGATAGACAAGAGGCCCTTAAAGCCTAGTCTTACTGTATGTGGTGTAAGGTTAATTTGAATGAATCTCTATGGTTTAATTATGTAGATAATTAAAACTGCACTAAGCAATTCTGTTCTGTCTAATTGTGAATAACGGTTTACGCGTAAAAAATCCTTTGTGCAATTTTAAGCAGATTTTATGTGCTGGGGGGAGAAAATAATTAAAATATTACTATGCCAATAGGTAGAGCCTGGGTTGACTATATTAATAATGACGATGTATTATGTATGAATAAGTCAAGATAACTAATAATAACAATTAATGAAAAATATGGTCTTTTAACTATCAAGGAAGGCTGTATTTTCTGAATAGAAAAATATTATATTTTACAACTCATCAAAGGGAAGATAGAAGACAGCAGAGGCATTGGTAGAAACAGATTATCTTGACTGTAACCTCAGAAAGTGGTTTATTTTTCAAAATTTTGTGTCATCTTATATAGGACAAATCAACATTCTGCAACATGGTGGCTAACCTTCGAAAGAAGGCGGAACATGAAGAAGTTTTGTTAAAAATTGTGTGTGGGCTATATTTATTTGTGTGCATTATGATGCCAAATCGTGTGCACACGCACACCTTAGGAGGAACTTGATTTAAGGAGTGACATTGTTTCTTTTTCGTTTGCCTACTATATTAAATTTAATATTCTCTTGTGTATAATATCCTCTCTACCCAGCTACAGATATTAAATTATGATTTTTAATATATCACACACCTAGGTCAAAACTAAGACAACTCAAAAAACAAGAATTTTGAGTTATTATTGTATTCATATACCTAACCCCAGTTCTCGAATAGTGTCATTTTAGGATACATTTATGACCTGAAATGTTACTTAGTTTCGTAACTTTAGTAACAAAAAATGGAGATTTATTTTTTTATTTTCTGAAAAATGACTGAATGAGTTTTCTTAGTTTTGATCTAGGTGTGCGATATGTGATATGATTATTATAAAATAAACATTAGAGTTGTCCATACCCGGTGTAAAAAGAACGACAGCTTTCATGCAGCCACATTCACTTCCGTCCGGGGATATTTGCCTGAAGCGACAAAGAATTTCCTGTAAGAAATTAACAATAAAAACATTTTCTGAGAAAGTAAAGAACATTATACGAGTATTACAAAAAAACTTCTCAAAATTAGGTGAAACTATTTTTTCACTGTGTTCTTGAAGCGATTCATTGGATCATTTTTTGGCGTGATATTTTATTAAGTATTTTTTTGATATTTTTCATGTTAATCATGTAAATATATATAAGCGTTTAATGATTTTATGACTAACTATATTTTTTGGGAAATCTTTATTTTAATCAGTTCAAAGTATCCATATTAATTTGCATAAAAACATTAAAGCTTTGATGTTTTTTTAAATATCGCGATATAAGAGATGGAACGTGAATTTTTTCTTAAATTTTTTTTAATAAAATCAATTTAAAAAAATCGTTTTTGAAATGTAGCCATTTCTCTTTGAAATTTAAAAAAAAGTGTATGGTTTTTATACGGAAATATTTCGAGATTCAGTGTACCAAAGATAATTCTATTGGGAGAAATCTTAAAACAGTATTCCGAGATTATATTTTTTTGTGATAATCGCAATTTATTTAAGCACCCGTTTTTAAAGAAATACTTTTATATTGAACGGATCATTCATAATAAAATTGATTTAAAGTGTGTATAAGTGTATTTTTTGCAAAAAACATTCAAAAACTCTATACTAAAACGACTCCAAGGTAGCAAAAATGCATTATAAATCGTTTACAGGTAATAAACACTTTTGTGGCTCATCGATCGTTTTGAGATTCTTGATAATAATGACAGAATTAATTTATGTGTACAAATGTGAAAGTATTTAAAAAAATTATATTAGTAAATATTTTTAGCTCGATAGTGATGAACATTTCACTAAAGTATTGACTATTAAAAAGTATAAAGGGGGTTAAGTAGGTTTTGGGGTAGCGGAACAGTATCAGCCTAAAATATGCCTGAATTCAGATCCAATTTTTTTGCTAGTAAATTAAAAGAAAACTGGTATCTCGAGTTTCAGATAACATATGAATAAGGAAAACATTAACAAAGTGTCTGTCGTGTGAATAATATATGTATTTATTTGGATATCTACATTTTATTTGCGACAAAAAATTTATCTATAATATCCATTCACTGATTATTAAATATTTGTAACAGATAATAAAAATAACGATAAAAGAACAATTTCACCGTATTTTATTAAAAGATATGTATGTAAAATAAAAAAATATTTTATCGAATGCGGATTCGTTATATATAATATATTATACTACCTTTCATAATGAAGGAAAATAAATCTATTAACATAAAATAAGGTTTTAATAGAAAGGACTAAATGGAGGACGTTAATTAAAAATATGTGCAAAAAAGTTAAATGAAACCGTAAAAAATAGTTTCGTAATTAATATTTATATTATGTTACGTTATTTTAAAAATAAATTATTCAATCGCGTATTAGAATAATAAATCTTTAAATTAACTATTGGAATAATAAATGATTAAATTAACCCCTCGAGGAAATAAGGTTTTGTATATGATAGATACGATACAAAAAACATTTAAAATTAAAAATAATAGCAAATTTTCCTATAATGCGTCGTAACTTTTCCTTGAGGTAGATAATTAATCAGGAGATACTTTTAAAAAACCTTAAAATATGAGAAATGAAAATGAGTTCGCATTTTGCAATCGGCGGGATTACTCATAGACGTGTATAATAAAATACCAGTGAGAAATAATGTCAGACCCACTGATTCATCAGCCTGTGTTTCTCCGCTGCTGGATGCAGGTCTCCCCTAAATATCACCAATCTTCTCTGTCTTCAGACCTTCTCATCGATCTGTGGAGGTCTATTGCCTTCGCAATCAACAACACCGCCGATGTCTCCTAAACGTACCTCGCAAATGCGTGGGTGTAAAATTAGGCTCTCGTCAGAAAAAATACGCCGGTACTGACGGAAAAACAGGTGCCAATACAACGTACTGCAGCTGCCCAGGGAGCCGGCCCTAGTGCGTCACTTCTCTCACGGCCGTCTTTCCGACGAGATCGTAACGCACCCACACGCATATACACTACGCGTTGACGTCCAGTGTAATTAGTTGGGGGCACCGGAAGTTCACACATATCATTCCAATATAATACACTCATAAGCATCGTCACTAATTCCCCAAAAATCTCTTGCCTGCAATTACACGTTATTTTTTTTAACCCATTTTTAATACAATATACCTATGTATATTAAGTACATATATATCTGTGTAAAATGTTACGTTAGCTGTCATTAACATTAACATGTCGCTAGCAACAAGAATTTGTACACTTCATTAAAATTATTGATTTATTTGGTAAAAAAATATTGTAACATTATAAATCCACTATGTGCCTTGCCTGCCTCAGAGCAGACTAAATAATAATATTATTTATTATATTATATTATATTATATTAGCAAATACAATTTTATAATAATAATAAAATAAAAATAACTGAATACAAAAATAATAAAACAGACTGCGGAGTACAGAATATAACGAAAGTAGGTACTCTATTATTTATGTATAAAAAAAATCCCTTCCGGCACTGGCTGCAAGAATTGGGTAGGTAGATTTCGTTTTTGTGAGTTGTGTGTGTTTTGTACTTGTTTTCTTAACATTAATGTTAACGAAGTTACGAATTTAAAAAATGTTTTTGAATAGCTGCCATTCTGAAACAATATGGCGAATAAGACTTGTTAAAGAACATAATCAAGATATTTATGAAAAGAATTATTTGGATCAGATTGATTGAAATTCGATAAGAATTACTACTTAATAGAATCTCAAATTCCATTAATACATATCACACCTTCTAACGAAAGGTGGTTTTGATATTTCCTGGCTGTAATTGAAGAAAGCGCATTGAAATTTTCCAGAAGTTGCTTCGTGAAACTTTATGCAACGGGTAATATTTCTATCTAGCAAAACCATAAAGCGTAACCAAAAACATAAAGCGTAACCAAAAACATAAAGCGTAACCAAAAACAAAAACATAACCAGTGGCGTAACTACTCCAATGCAGCCAATACGGTGCATTGGGGATCAAAATGTCCACTATCTACAATACTTTTAGTGTCGACGCTCTTGCAAGTATCTTTATTTTTCCCAGCGTTAAAGCGAATTTATAATTTTATAAATCGAAAAAATAGAATTATATAATTTAAAAAATATATTTCTCACATATATTACAACGTGTGAAAATATAACCGTTGTGTACAGTAGTACCTTCCTAAAATGATGAGTTAGGGACCAGACCGGACACAGAAGCGAAAAATGCAAAGATTTTTTCGGTTGCAATTACGAATAAATACGCCTAAAATATACGTATTTTTTTTTCTTTTCTTTTTTTATGTCTTCTGTAATGATTATTATAGGAAATAAGTGACCAATTTTTTTATTACTATCTAAAGGATAAAACCGCGTAGTGATGAATGTTCTTGTATCTTTTATACCCTATATATACAGGGACGCTTCTGTTTTGCTTTGGGGTCAAATGTTTTTTTCCATTTCGAATTGGGGTCCAACTTTTTAGTTACTCCAGTGGTATGTATGTATTTACGTATTTACGATGGAGTTAAGTTTATTCTTATCCAAAAATATTCCCTCTTTCGAATGTAGGTACTTTAGTACCATTTGTTTTATAATAATATTTACAATTTTTCTAAATACGAAATATTGAAAGCTTGGTAGAACGATTACTAATCTATCATATTATCTGAACTGTTGGTATCTCAGTAATTTGATTGTCAATCCATAAAATATCTAAAAATACGTCTTTATAGAGTCTTACTTGAATAGTTTTGATTTCCGTGTCCGTGAGCGGGTCCCGGGGCAAACGGTCCCTGGCTTGGGGGCAGGCCAGCAGCGCGCCCAGCTCCCAGGGCACGGACCACTGCGCCAGGTGTAACAGGAACAACTCCTTCCAGGACTCCTGCAGAAGCAGTGACTGGTCGCGGCGGGACAGCGTCTGGAACGGCGCCAGACAGCGGACCCAGCGAACCGCCATAAACAGCAGACGAGCCGTTGTTTCCTAAGATATCATTATTATTACAATAAAGTTGTTTTTAAATGATGTATTATACAAATAAGATGGTTCAAACCTATTTGTGTTACTTAGTATATATAAAATAAAAATATACACAATTTATATACAAATACAATTTCATTTATAACAGTCCAAGGTTTTTTCTATGTACCTACTTATGAGTATGTCAAAATCTAATATTAATCTATGTAAGTTTGTCAAAATATAGTCTTATACTATATATGTGTTACAGAGATATTAATCGTTTAATGAATGTATTTAGATATTAATAATTGGAATATTTGAGAGATATGATAGATACTTGTACACAGATTATAATGTGGCCGACTAAGTGTATACCTGCCAGATCCAATGGTTAAAGATTTATAAATTTAGTTTTATAACAGAAGACACAGCTTAAATTAGTTAAATCATGAATACTTTTATATCTAAATGATTATTGTGATATTTTTATTTTTAATATACATATATGTTGATTAGAATATTTAGGAAAAATGCGTTTTCAAATTATAGCATATTTGATTTAGTTTACATTACAGAAACATCGTTTTACAATCGGCATTGAAATCACCCAGAGAACGACGTATTTACACGGTGTGAAAAGTTAGTTCAACATCCGTTGTAAGGAATTGAGCAGCCAATGGGAGAGCTTTTGGCGCCGGCTGGTGCCAGTAAGTCAAGTGAGTGGCCGACGCCCGTTGCTGGTACCGACGCCGTGCGTGCGAAGCCGTCGCGACGCAGTTTTATAGGCGTGCCGCCGATAAGTCAACCCTCCCATCGTCCAATGGGAAAGCGCGAATGTAATCGCCACGTGGCGACTTTTAAAGTCACGTGGCGTCGGGGCGGGTGGCGTCGTTTATCTCTCAAGCAACGGGTAATACACGTGTTTTAGGAGAAACCAATAATTTTTTAATTTGATGTTTTTTGTTGCATACTCATTAACAAAATGAAGTCTTCAATTGATTAGAGAGTAAACTTGTGTTTTTAATACATATTTTTTTAACTTAAGTATTATTAAGGAGAATACATTCTTATTGTGAAGTTTTAATTATTCAGAACATAGGTCTGTGATGTTTTAAATACTAATTTAATGTATTAATTATAAATATATACATATAAAATCAATTTTGTCAAAAAATATTGTTTTTGCGCTACCGGGATTCGAACCTGGATCTCTATTTTCAATCCGGGGAAGTACACTACCAATCGTGTTATAGCGCCAGTATTTTTCATGACAAATTTTCGAACCCATATGTTACATTTTTTTTTTCAAATTAATATATCTGTCGTTCCATTATTTGAAAGCCATCTACATTGTTTTTACGGAAACTCAAATACCTTCGAGTAAACCGACTGCAGACGCCAGAATTATCAATTCATATATTTTTCTATTTAATTTAAGCATTATTTGTAATTTTTCACCTTATTCGTGAAAGAATCGTAAAAACTGATGGTGATATTTTAATTTTACAATAGCTATGCTTACTTATATAGGTAAATTAGTAATGTCTATAATTAAAACTGAAATAAAATCATATTATGGGATGTAATAATTTTATTTTAAATGGATTAATAATGAGGGTTTGTAACTATTTATTATTTTAAAAATAGATGGCATGTTTTATGAAAACTTAATTAACTCGATAACCACTTCTCACTTATAGTTATCGTGAATTAATTTTTATGCTTTCGCTACGCCGCGCCGATTGGCCAATGTTCTTAGAATTGAAATTTGATAAATGATGTGATGATAATTAACATCGCTTTTAGAAATTTTGCAACAATGATTTCTAAATGTAAATTATTCAATTCAATTTCTAAGTATTAAACATTTAAATAAAATGTAGCTTGAGAATCGCCAACGTCAACCATATGAAACGGTTGAAATATCTACATTGAATTGAACGCAGCCAATTAAATTGTGGTTGCTTGATATGGGTAGAACGCAAAATGAAACTAATTTGTCGTTTGTGCTAACTTAACTACCCGCACATTCTTGTCACCGACTATTGTATATTACTGACAATAATATTTTTATAACTTTTTTTTCAATATATTTTTATAACTTCTGATTATACTTTTTTCACATAAATTTTTAACACTCGCTTACTAACCTCTTAACATTTATAACTTTTAAAAACTGTACAGGTAATTGTTTTAGAACAGACTACGTCTAGTAAAGCAATTACCTTTATTTTTTCATATGTACTATATATGCTACAAAAAAAATAAAATTATCTTATTGATATTTGAAAGACCTAAACAGACCGCTATAAATAAACAGTACTCAAATCGCATATTATGTTGGTATATTATGTGATTAAAATAATAGTATTTGAAATCAAAAGAAATATTAGAATAAGAAAATAAATTATTTACACATTGTTTTGTCTAAAGTTTGTGCGTTGGAAACAACATTTTTACGTAAATTCTAAAGTATTAATTATTTTTGAAGTGAAAACTGCAAGTGATCCTGAAATTTTTGGTAAATACTTAAAACTGTGGACATTCCGACATCAAACCAAAACACTAAAACGGGGTAAATATTCTATAATTAAATTATTTCTTCCGGAAAACTGTATCTAGTCCTTCGTGTTGACAACAAAAGGCATTACGACGATTGGCATCTTATCTTTATTAAATGATTTTCGAGTATTTGTAACGAACAAATGAATACAACACTCATTTTTAAATACCTGTAGTATCTCCCAGGTGGGGGCCAGTGTGAGGGGCAGCGGTGGCGCGGGGGGCCGCAGGGGGGCTGGCTCCCCTCCCATCTGGAGTTGGCGGGCACTCCACACCAGGTCCTGGGAATAACCGCCCTCAAGCTACAATGCACCACACAATAACCCAACTCAGTCTCAAGCCCATTACAGAGAAGAAAGATGATGAGAAAGGTATTTCTGATTTATTTTGTAATTGGCATATTAAGACTGTAACCAAGTACACATAGTACTAGGCACACGTCGATTATTTTAGAGAATATTTTAATAAAATAATATATACTAAATTTATAAAACAATTACTTCCAAGTGTAGATATTTATGTGGTTGTATGACAAAGGGATCTATCAACCATTTTTTTTCGTTTTTGTCTTTCTATTAATCCTTATTATTACATTAAGAAGAAGATAGCTCAGTGAAGTTTGTTGTGGTGAGAGGAAGAAGATCCCCCACCCGTTGGACTGACCGAGTGGAAAAGGCAATAGGCACTTATCTGGTGACAGCCCTAAGATCTGCAGGATACCGAGAAAAGTGGAGAAGCATAGTCAAGAGGGCGGGAGTTAATGGACATTACGATCCCCAGTCACGAGGAACCAACATGGATGACTATTAGGTCATCCCATAAAAATTGTGGTATATTTATATTTCTATTATTTTTCTAAATTAGGATAATAAAGCTATTTCTAATCTAATATAGACTTTCCTTCATTTTTTTAATGCTCTTCCATATTTCTGGTAGATTTGTAAGGCCCATATTCAAAAATCACTTGTCAGTGACGAAAAATACTCCTTCAGTACAGAAATCATACTTTTTCCTTCCAAATGATTTTGATGATTGCGGAATAAAAGATAATCAGATGTTTTGGTGTAATCAACAGTTTTAAAATAATCTAACCTGATACTTTTCAGCTGACATCAGAATATGCAGCAGAGCCGGAGGAGGCGCCAGCGACGAGGGAGGCTGGAAGAACGGGGGCGGGGGCGCGTCCAGGCCGGGCGGCCCGCCCAGGGGGCTGCAGGGGCGGCCGGACGGGCCCCCGCCCAGGCTCAGCGGCTTGGAGAACACGGAACCCGGTGAGGCCTGCAGCTGGAACTTGGGCTGGTTGGGGGACAGCTTCAGGGAGTCCTTCATCATCGGATGGCCCAGGTGCGGCGGGCCCATGAGGGCGGACTGGTGCAGCTTGGGCTTGCGAGGGCCCCGCTCGTGTTGAACTGCTATTGGTGAAAAAGCGCTCATTAAAAACCTCATAACACTATTTTACAGAGATTATAATGGACTAATATTTTATATTCGGCGTTTTATAAAGGAGTCAGTTTCGAATTGTCGTATCTTAGAACTGTCTTATAATTCGTAAATTTCTTGTACTAAGTAACAAATCATGGTAAAACAGGTTTATTTAATTTCGCATTTGAGCAATTTATTACAGTAAATTTATTTCGTAAATCTTTCACACGGACTTATATAAGTAAAGATTTTTAATAGGTTTTTATACAGTTGTTCCGTTCAACGTACATACTTTAAATGTGAATAATGTAAGAGAGTAATATTTTTAGCCCATTCCAATAGTGCTGTTTCACTACAAGACATACAATTTTAAAAAAGATTTTTATTTTTAAACCTTTTTTATTTTTATGCTGTTTCATAGTTTACATTTATAATTTTAAATATTATAAATAATCAATAATTATTCATAGTTTTCTTAATTTATCATTTAAAACTTCTTGTATTAGAATAATAAATTAAATCAATGATTTTCATAAATACGATTTGGCGGATAACGTTAAATTATCTACTTAAACAGGTGTTTTAAATCCTAAATTTTTATGCGATGTTTGTACCTATGTTCTTAACCCTTTTCATACTTATTTAATTTAATTTTCAAGGTATATTCTTTTTCTTTTAATTTGTTTTCACTTAGTATGATAGTACTTGTCTGCCTATCCTTATAAGAACAAGTCATGATATTATGCGCAAAGAGAAGATTTAAAATTTAGACTGAAAACATTTAGGTACTTGCATAATATTATATATTTACAGTATTTATTACAATACGGAAAAACGTGGATGCATATGATAATTATTACTATTAAGCTATATTCAGTTTTAATTTGATATAAATATGACAATATTATCATATAATTATACTGTATTATTTATTTTTTATTACGCTTAATGTATTGGTAATAAATTTTTTATTCTTATTGTTTATCTCCATTGCCACATATTTTGAATAGGGGATCAAATAATATGCCGTTATCTATCGAGGAAAAAATGGATCAAGCAAAAAGATCAGTGGTTCTGAATAATGAAAAATAAATACGATATTGTTCCCTAAAATAGAATACAGGGGTAGATTCTCGATAGGGGGAGGAGATTTAGATTTGATAGAGTGAGTGCAATACACTGGGGTTGACTTAATAAAATCATACTGAATAAATTTAAAAAAAGGCGAACTGTTTTTAAAATATTCTAAGAAAGAAAAGTGGGTACATTTCATCGTTATATTTTCGTAGAAGTAAAGATAAGTTAAAAATCTACAATTTATTAACAATTTTTTTAAGCATTATTTGATACACTACAAATTTTTAACTAGCAAAAAATTTACACAATATTTTTATTTTACTTTAGAGCATGAACATTTCAAACGTACTTGAAAAATAGGATTTTAACGCCTAACGACTTTTGAAAAATGATTCTTGATACATTTATGGTGATATAAACTCATGGAACTATCTAACATTCACCATATGAAGAGTGGCGCGCCCACTAACGCCGCCAAGGGGATGGTCGCGCGCATTGCCATGCACTCACCACTTAATGTATTCTTCCGCCGCATCCCGTGCGGCAAGTACTGCAGTTTTACAAAGAGAAGCTGTGCTTTATAACATCGCATTTCATTTAGTCGTGTTTTAAATCGCGTTTCAAAATGTTTGCTAAATAAATCGTGTGATTTAACCGTAAATGCCTTTTAATCATTCGTATATCTAATAATTTTCTGAATACACTTTATGATTTAACATGTACGAGCAAGTATATTTTTTTCATTCGTGTCTGATTATTATATAAATCCTATATGTTTGAATCATGCTGAAACATTTAAAGGCTTAAAAACACTGTAATAGGTTATCGGAGGCAATATCATTCATCCTCCAATTAGTGTTTTTTTTAAATATTTAAATACACGAAACTTAATGAGTAATTTTTAATTTGGTACCTTTTCATAGACAAATGTGATGTAAAATGCAAGAGAAACTGTAAGAAAAGAGTGTTTGTCGTCATTGAATTTTGCTTGCATTTTGCATTTCCAAGGAAGCTCGGTAGAAGTTTATTAAGAGTTAAAGATTCGTAATATTTTTTCGTACACTTAATATTCCCATTATCCAGGAAATAGAAACAAAATATGGCGTTCCGTTAACCAGCAAGCCCGGGCATCAGGGAGCCATAACGACCGGGGAGGAGCTAGTACGTATTCCTCGTCCCCTGCTTGACGGTAGGAAATCGGCTTACAAAGCTCGCATGAGAACACGTGCATTGTTCTTGCACGTGGCGCTTGCACAAGAATTGAGAAGGGCGGTCAATGACCAAATCTCGTGAGCAAGGACACTTTGTACACTCTATCACGCCGATATTAGGTGTGTGTATCTACCTACTGATCAATATGTTTTATTTCAACCGCCTAATTTACTTTCTTACTTGTCTAAGATTAAATTTCTATGTAATGAATTGACCCAGACGCAGATTAATTGATGTCTCAAAAAATTCATCTTCTTCTCATAAAATACTTTCCAACATCTTTTATGTTATACGTATTTATTTATTCTTAATGTAGTGTATACAATTTATCTTGCACGTATTTGCTTAGCTTAATTTTTAATTAATGTAATTTCTCCTCCTTTCTTATATCATCTGACATTATATTGAATATCTATATGGCGCTGTATACCATTGATTTCTAAGATTTAGTCTTATTCCTGAATGGCAGTCTTATTCTATCTCTTCCTCTTGAACGATATTTGTGTTAATGTTGCTTTGCTTCAATTTATCTTATAAATTATAATGTTATTTGTTTAGTGAGCACTTTAAAAATAAACACTAGGTATAACATTGAAATATATTGTTTGTTTTTTTCTTTAAGTATAATTATACATTCGTGCATTATCAGTACCGTTTAGATAAAAAGCCACACATTTTTAACATGCCATACATGTACAGAGTGAATATTATGTTCCAGGCCGATGTTGTTTTTAAGTAACTAGAAAATTAAATACAGTTTAGTAATTTGATTTTCAATTATCGATTACATAATTTATTACAATTATGTATAAAATATGACATTGGCCAAGTAGCCGCCTCTGGATGCGGCATAAATGCGTGTTCTTTTAATTGGCTTATTGACGTACACGCCGTATCCTCACAGAAAGTAGTCGGAAGCCGTCAAATCAGGTGATCGAGGAGGCCAGTCGATATCACTACTTTTTGACATTATGCGGCTGAGAAAAATTTCTCACAAAATTTCAAGCGTAGTTCGGGCTGTGTGTGAGGTGACACCATCCTGTTGAAATCACATGTGTTGTCACAATTCAGCCACCAATAAGTTTTCCAACGTGTGACGACAGCCATCATCATTAGTGGTGACGGCATTGCCATTATTAT
The DNA here is from genome assembly GCA_022840565.1 of Eubasilissa regina. Lineage (NCBI taxonomy): Eukaryota > Metazoa > Arthropoda > Insecta > Trichoptera > Phryganeidae > Eubasilissa > Eubasilissa regina. Next base: position 1,621,008 of record JAINEB010000002.1, on the reverse strand, counting down.
TTAGATAAAATGTTTTAATGACTTTAACATGTTATTGATGCAATAGATACTTCATAATTAATTGTAATCAACTACTTTTTACGATTACTAAATGCAAACTGACAAATATCTGCCAAATCTGTATGGCGACCAAACAAAATCGGCCTGTAACATAATTTTCACAATGTAGAAATTTTTTAAATTCTAATTAAATTAATTAATTAATTAACTATTTATTCCAATTGAAGTGTAAAATGCTTAGAGATATGCAATATAATTAAGATTATTTAGGGGACAGGTAAAGAGATTAAAAATAATTATTCAAGGAAGAACAAACAAAGTTAGTTATAATTTGATTTTTCTGTTTTTCCATTAAAAAAATCCAACTTTTTAATTTAAATTGTTTTAATTTAAAAGTATATAATAATGAACATATCCTAGTTCAATCCATCAGGCTATTATTTTTATTTCTCAGAAAAAGAACAGTATTCAAAAAGTAATTTGTGAAATTATATTTTTAAATAAAGTATATTAGAACAGAGCAAAATAAATTAATCAATCTATATAATAATCGATCTCAAATGATATCCAGAACTAAATACTAAGTTATTCCTATAGGTATACGCGCTTTCAAATAAATCAATAATACTTTTCTGTAGCAAGAATCGCCACCATAATAATAATATTATTGTCAAAATAAATACATATACACGCGGGTGGAACAAATCATAACCCATCAGCGAACAAAAACAAAGGGATGATCAATGTCACTTGTCATCCTGGGTTTACCCTCACACCTATCGCACGCACCCCGCCCACGGCAAGACCCCGAAACCCTGGCAGTTCGCCCCGAGGGGGCCACGATCATACGTGAATGGTCGGTGTTTAGTAACATTTCAACTTAATACTGTTTAGATCTGAATTACGTATACATTATGAAGTGAGCAGGGCCGGTCCAAGTTTTCGGCTTCTTGGGCGTTATCTGCAAAAGTGTATTTCGGAGGAGAGAACGTTACTTATATATAATATCTATACGAACTATATTCACGTACGCAGCGGAGACTTGTACAATCCGCAATAGTGACAAGCGTTAAATCGGTGGTTAAATAAAAGAGTGGTGATTGGCGTGTTGATATTTATTGTGACAGTATGATAGAATAAGGAAGACAGATATTACGGATAGAATGAAGAGATGCGGAAGGTAAGCGTGTATTATGAAATGAAGCGAGTCGACGGTCTCGCTCGGCGCGCGTGAGCCGGCAAGACCTCTATTACGGAGCGATGGAACAAGAGAGACAGATCGTTTTTGAAAGATCAGGCCAGCGCTGTTGCTAGGATCGATGCCGGCTGAGATGGTGGTGAATTTGAAATCTGATCCTTACAGCCACATTCGAAATATATTTCTGGAGTAGGATGTAACACCAAAGCGAAAATAACGGGATACAATTACGACTTGAGTATCGCCAATCAGGGTTCAGGCCAACTATATTACGCCCACTTTCTGCAGATGAAAAATAAATACACCATTAGGGGCAGAGCTCCCAATGAATGCAAGCATTCGACACCAAGTCAATTTAGATCAGTCTTAAACAGTAAACTATATGCATTAGATGTTTAAAATTGTCTCGTTACATATCCTCTTTATTTTCTACGAAATCAAATTGATATATATTATGTAAGAATAATAGGTAAGTTTACATTTATTTATTACAAGCCAATAATTTAAAATTGGTATCCAATATGTACACGTAACCGAAAATCAATTGTCATAATAGGCACGACGTATATATTTAAATCTTTGCGTTAAATACTGGACATACTCGTCCACCAACTCTCTCTCTCAGTATAGGACATATTCCAAGCTTCTCTGTAGCTCACGAGTCCACCATATGTCCTCAACTGTTTATGTCATTAGTTCTGCAAACTTCATTGAAACTTGTACAATGTAGACGTATTCGTCAACGTATATAATTTTGTTTGTACCAAGTATGAGTCAGGTTTTCCTGATCCATCATCACTTTGGATTAATCTATTTTCATGCAAAGTCCCACTTTGATATATTCGGAGTTTAGTAGAGGGATTATGACTTGGACCGTCTTAGAAATTCCGCAAATACAATAATGTTCGTAGCAAGTCGAAGGCGTAATTGCATTTCTTTATTAATATCATAATAATGCCTAACTTCTCCCAAAGTAGATCCAGAATTGTACATTTGAATGTATTGGTAAATAGTTTAGGCGAAATGTATCTCACTGCCTAAAACGACTCGGCATTGGAATCTAACGGTGCGCCGTTAGAATCCGGACAAAAAAACGTTATAACAAAAAGTTATTTAAGCCAATACACAAAGATACCAAAAAATTGTGTTATATTTAATTTAAAAGATCCTTGCTGGGAACTTTCATTTATATAACCATCCTGCGCCTCCATCACCTCGATCCTCGCCTTAAAGCGAGAGCACGCTATTTTCAACTGATCGGGGTACATGGGCGTAAATTCTGCCTCGATAGCCTAGACTTGTTGGTTTGTCTCTCGACTACGCCCCACACTTAGTAGTCTAGAGGGTTTAGGTCGAGACTGTTAGGAGGCCAAAAGTCCTTCGACCAAAACATGTCAACGTTGTCAGAGAGCCAATTTTGCACTAAAGTGTGAGCGGGTGCTCCATTTTGTTGATAGATATACGGTCTCCCAAAGACCGCAGTTTCCATCCACAATTTTACCACTGTCTTTTTCAGAACCTCTAAATAAACCTTTTTCGTGACCGTTTCGCCCTTCTGGAAGAAGTGCGGCGGCGTGACATCACCCTCATTTGAGACGACGCTCAGGACGTGGATATTGGCTGGAAACTTGACCCACCACAGAGACGTCCTTGGGGTTGTGGGCGTCTCATACAGTCATATACAGTCGATCTTGGGTACTTGAAGAATTTAATAATTTCGGTGGGAGTTCTTCCGGTACGAAGGCTTTCTATAATCGCCGCTCTTCTATCATACTCCATGTTTGGGTTGACAGGCTCGGCTATTTTGAGGTTATGAAAGTCTTACTGACATATTTAGCTAACTTTAGTGCCAACTAGCGCCTAACCCTGAATTAAAATATAGCGGAAACTTCAAATACAATTTTGTCTGGATTCTAACGGTGCACCCTGTAGATACTTTATTTGGACAATTGCATGTATTTTAACTTCCATGATACAAAATTGATGTTGAGTAATTATCATTAAATAGTTTGTTATATGTTGGAATATTATTATCAACTCCCTAGGTCGTCTTTAATACAACTTAGTAGATTAGTGCTTTTACAATTTATACAGAACTCTCAAAGAAAAATCGCTCTTGAGGGATTTATAGAGTTAACTATATTTTTGAATTTACTTTGAAAGAGAAAAATGAAGTCTACGAGTATCAAACGCGGGTATTAAAAATTGTATACAATATTTTGAAAATTTTCAATCTATTATTTAGCAATTTTTTAAATAAAAGTATTAATCCTGAGGAACTAGGAGGATTCTCTAGAGCACCCCAAGCCGTCGCTCAGATGGCTGCCGCCTCGGCGCGGCCCTGGTGATGAACTTGCGACTAATGCCCAGCAGCTGATGTTTCTTCCTCAGTACTTTGTCGGGCCCCACTCTAACTGGGGTAGCTTTGATGTCCATCGGAACGGTACTAAATCTAGTGTCCGTCGGCAGCTTCGTGTCGAGAGGGCGCGGGCGCTGGCATAAATAATGTAACATAAACCTATTTGTGGGGCTAGAGGAAATAAATTGAACACGTGGTTATTTTCACTCGGATTCTGTGAGGGGTCGTATTTTAATTACGGATGGAAAAATTGCCTTAGGTGGCTTAACAAATTTTTAATAGAATAACAACAGTATCGGCACACGGGAGATGTGCGCTGATCGAATCTTTTTTTTCCTATGTCGAAATATTGCGTCGGTCTATGATGTGATTCATCCAATTGGATTCAGTGTATGGGGTAGGAATCCTTATGGTTATGAATCTGCATTATTTTAAATTGCGGGTAGCTAATTTCTCTAAACATTGGGTACCTACCATAAAAAAAAATTTAACTTGATTTTTCTGTCATATTGAAATGTAAAAAGTGCCTAAAAAAACATTTATTTGTCGCGGTACCGTGCTTTGTAATATAAAAAAAATTCAATTAACCCCAAAATACAATATCAATATTGTAATACCTAATTATTTTTAATAATTGATTTTTTGCTGGAATGTATAAAAATATGATGATAATCTAGATGCTATACGGAATATTAAAAATATATAGATACGAGTATATTAAAAACAACAGTTCTTGTATTGTAAATATTAATAATTATAATAAAATTATACTTTTTGCATATTGTTAAATTCTAATATCTGTATGTAAGATAACATGTGTATTTTATATTTAACCCCAAAATACAATATCAATATTGTAATACCTAATTATTTTTAATTATTGATTTTTTGCTGGAATGTATAAAAATATGATGATAATCTAGATGCTATACGGAATATTAAAAATATATAGATACGAGTATATTAAAAACAACAGTTCTTGTATTGTAAATATTAATAATTATAATAAAATTATACTTTTTGCATATTGTTAAATTCTAATATCTGTATGTAAGATAACATGTGTATTTTATTTCTATAATAAAAATAAATTTATAAGAAAAATCTTTAACTTTATTTAACTTAATAAGAAGGATCTTGAATTCGTGGGGTGGCTTTGCTATTATTATAGGTATAATAAATATATATTTTTGGTATAATACTTGAACTAATCTTTTGCGGTGAGGTAAATAACACGCTTAAATAAATTTTTTAATTAGTGTATTATTATAATATATTAGTGCATTTTAATAATTAAATCTATAAACTATCTTAATGTTACTGCTTCTAGGGAATATAATTACACGCATCAAAGTCGAAATTTTTCATTCATTAACATTACAAAATTTGGATGGTTTCAATTATTTGTGGAATATTAAATTCAATTCATCGATATTTAATAATACGAATCGTCACTTTAATACCAACATATATTGAATAATAAAATCAACCCTTAAAGTGTCCCTATCTACATAATACTGTAAGCGATCGCTTTCACGGGTACTTTACCGCTTGCAGCCCTTATATCGCATCCCTCCAAACCCACTAATACCTTCTACCCCCGACCCTTTCTAATCGGCGCAGGGTTTAAGATGTCTTTGTCAAGAACTTCACAGCATCAGCAGACAGAAGGGTAAATCATCTTCAAATACGTAAGATACAGGGGTTGAAGAAAATAGTTAAAATCACGCTGTATTAATTAGTACCTATGTACATTCGTACCTAAATTATTAAGTAAATATTATTAAAATATACATATAAAACTATCTACATTTAAAGATTTATAATTAAAAAATTAACTTATCAAAAAAAAAAAATTTTTATTACTGCAGTTGTATTTGTATATATATATACAGCACAGAAATGGTGAATTAAATAATATATAAAAATATGACGTCAAGCTTACGTCACTAATTAATTCAACTTATTAATTATAATTTAGTCCAAATTTAATCAGTGGCGTAACTACGTCAATCCGGTGCATTGGGACCCACGTTACACGGAAGCCCAAAAGCTTGTAGAGTATATTTGGTACCGATACTTTTTCTAGCGGCAAAATGATCTAATAATTTTTCACCATTTTAATAATTCACTACAACAAGAAAATGAATTATAAATTTAAAAAACTCTTTTATTACGAAAATACCTGATAGTTGAGTAAGGCACCAGACCATCGCCGCAAACTAAAATTGCCGTTAAGTTCTTCCCATTGTAATTGCATATGAATGCCAGAAATTATTATTTTTTCATGAAAGTAAGTATTATAGGAGAAAAGAGATCATTTTTTTTTTCATACTATTTAATAGACAAACCGCTCAGTAATATAATTATTATATCCAATACGTAGGTACCTATACTTTTCAATTTGCATTGGGTCCACATTGGGGGCCCAATTTTTTAGATAGAACACTGGACTTAATGAAGAAAATATAACACATCATACTTTATCTTATTTGTGCTTTGAAAATTGAACTTATTTGGATGATCGTTAATAAAAAAAAAATTAGGTAGGCAAGTTTAGGTAGGCTTTATTCCTCCTTAGATTTTCTTGTTTTATAATTGTGTTTGTATCTATGAGACGAATGCGAGATGCGCACAAGGTTGGCAAGATGACGCGCGTGAAAGAGATACATATATCGAGCCGCGGTCGGCGCGATCTCTCGCCTCCAAATCGTTGAACCGATAACATATAATATTGACTTATGCAGAATTGTATAGAGGTATTAAGTTTAAATACTATTGTTACACGTACGAGTATTATTCTATTGACTTAATACCGCAAAAAACCAGGAACATTGTCATCAGAACAAATTACGGATATACTTATAACAATAATAAACCTTGCAAAAGGCCATTTATAAAATTTTTTTTTTATAATTAATTGATATTTTGTGGGTTATCTGGAAAAAATATGAAATAACTGAACATAATAAATCGTTTTGTGCTTTAAAAGCCCCGATGTTCCCGATAAGCTCTCGGAGCTTAAAAGGCAGTCAAAGGCTGCGGTGTCTGAGAGACGAGAGTGCCTTAATGGTATCAAAGGTTCTGCGAAGGCATATCTTATTCATTGATTAGTATGGGAGCTTGAGGTTCGTTCAATCCCCACACATAAATATGTATGTACCAACGTACGTCGATTTGCCTGTACATATTAATTATAAGACGTATGTATTAATTTATTATGCATACATTCAAAAACATAACATATAGCTGAAACTGATTTATAAAATAAACTTTGTATAAAAAATATTAGCGGGATACTTTTGAATTACATTAAGTATCTACACATAAACGACGTATTTAGTTTTTTAAAATATACCTACTAAGTAGTGGCGTGCAGTAGTTATAGATTTAGGTTATGTTATTACCTATGATGTTATACAATCATATATATTATATGTACTACAATATTTGTTGTACACAGGATTATGAACTTTCGTTTAACCAACGTCTTTAGATAAATTGAATCCATCGTTTATTCGACCCTACCACGTATTTATTTGTAATTTTATAGTACTATTAAAAGTGTTTTTAAAGTTTAAGTCTTAACGTAAAATAATATCTTCTGACTCATATAAAAATCAACTAAAAAATGTATGGACGTTTTTAAGAACACTATGTATAACTGAACATGATTCTTTTATTGTTTGAAAATCTTTCACGTAATAACTAAACAAAATAATTATATTTATTAAAGGATAACGTAGGAAATAGTTCTGCCTATTTCTTTTTGTTTTTCCCAAATCAAAAACAAATTCATGAACCAAAAGTACCTCGAACACAAAGAACGACCATGAAATCGACATGTTTTAAACAGTACGATAGTAAAATTTGCAAAATAGTAAAAGAGGAAGTAGACACTTCAATGATTAATAATAATTTAACATAATAACATTATAAGCCTTTATAATGTTATTCTGATTCGGATCAACCGAAAGGAATTTTCAATTGAGTAAATAGCGTAATTCACTAGCTTATAGATAGAATAGAGAAATGTAAATAGCTACACGCGGAGACTGTACAAGAGTGCCATGGCTACAGCGGTGAGTTTCCGTGGTAGTTTTTAGAACTAAGTAATTAAAATCTCTACTGGTACACAGATGGCGTTAATTATAAAATAATGTTTCCGTTTATGTTAATCCAATTATTCAATTTATATTTGTTTCTCAGAATTTTTAGTAATGCTCAACTTTTTTGCTTGTATGCACTGCACGCCCCTGCTACTAAGATATAGTTTAGTTTATCGATTTTTTTTAGAACTCGCTAGTGTTAATGTGTTACCAGAGTTATCTACGATGTAAAAAAGAAATGAAATTATAATAAAAAAAATGATATACTATAATCTCACATATATATATTATTTAACATATAAGAATCTATTTAAAATAAGGAAGCGTAAGATTCAGTGAAGATTTTTACATGATCCTATGTATATTTCCACACAGACGTTGCTTTATCATTATACTAAAAAAGATCCAATATGCAAGATTCGCAGTCACGTAACTCCTGGCACAAAGATCCGCCCACCGGCGCTGGGTGTGGGGCGGAAGTGGGATGGGGCTGGTCCCCCGTGATATCGTGCCTTCATGCTTTAGTGCTCGCTGTATAACATTATGATGTATGGCGTGTCAGCCGAGCCGCCCACCGCCGGACGTCCGCCCAAATTGGACACAAGGTTGGTAGAAATCAATAATTGAAGCGAACTGTATATATTATTATTATTATTATTATTATTATTATTATTTTGTGGAATACATCAATATATATTTTTGATGAATAGATCTTTCTATTGTTATTCTTACTCTGAGCAGTTTTCTCTAAATTGTGGAATGTGGTATCAGCGATTTTATTGTAGATAATTTAGTTTTCTTTTTGTCGAAGAAAATTAAATAATTTCGACGTAATGATATCGTTCAGTAAATAAATATTATTGTTAGGAGAACACATTCAAATTGTGAAGTTGTAATTATTCATAATATAGGTCTGTGATATTTTAAATACTAATTAAACAATTAATTAATTAATAGATGTATTAATATTAATTTGAAAAGGTGTAACACATAGCAACAATAAGACATACATATAAAATTGATTTTATATGTATGACTTTATAATTTGTACATTTAATTTGTATTTAATATATTATTGTATCAAAAAATTGTATTTCTAAGTTTATTGGGCAGATTTTATGATTATTCAACTCCAAAACAGAAACTTCGTGCGTGAAATTACAACGTCTCATTATTTAGATAATACCTTCTGCAGTAGTACCCGAATGTGTAACAAAAAAAACAATTTTAAAACTCATACCATATTTATTTTTATTATTTCATGAAAGTGGTACGAAATTATTAAGTAAAAGATATTAAAATGTGACAATTTTCGATTAGAATTACGATATTAAAAAACTGATATAATATATATCTACCTACTGTAAAATCTGGATAGTGACGGTACTGTAATAAAGAAAACTGTACATTTCCAAATAACTTGGTATTTTTAAAAATACAAATTAAATGTATTAATTAGAAAAATATACATATAAAACCAATTTTATCGAAAAATATTGTTGTTGCTACCGGGAGCAACTTATAAGTTCGAAAATTTGTCGTCAATGCACTGTGTTGGTGTAGCATAATCGAATAATGCATTTTACCCGCATATTACCCGCATTTTATCCTCATTTTACCCCAGGTTCGTATTCCGGTAGCGACAACAATATTTTTCGATAAAATTGATTTTAAATGTATATCTTTTTAATTAATACATTTAATTTGTATTTAAAAAAATATCACACCTGTATTCTGAATACTTACAACTACACAATAAGAATGTGTTTTCCTTAATAACTTAGAATTTCACTCGTAAATTAATACGTTATGGTTCTGGTGGTAAGAAAAGTGTATAAAAAATATCTCTGACTATTGAGAAACAAGGAATGAAAAGTGTTCATTCTTATATTAAGTGTATAAAATAAATAAATAAAGTTAATTGTCGGAGAACACTGTTTGGAATAGTTAATATACCAGTGAGAACAACTTTCGGGAGGTGTCGCAGTATATAAAGTTTACTAAACATTTAAATGTGTATTTTGTATTTCACACATTACGACATTGTTGTAAACTGTAAGAAGCCATCAACGTTTCCATTGCTAAACATTTTCGCTTTTTTATTTTCCCCATTAACTTCACAGTCGATAAATTCCGGCCGCTTCCTCGCTCGGCAGGAGTACGATCCCTAAATTTCACCGCAAACTCCAAGGCGGTGGGATTATTGGGTCATTAATCAAACCTTATACCCCCTCCCCCACCACCGCAGACCCTCCACATCTAACACTACGACCTTCTACCTTCCGTTTCACCTTCCCCACCCGCTGACACCTCTCCCGCCACCCTGCCTCCTGCCACCCCGCAAGGATCTCCTTGAGACTCGCGCAGATGGGATTCCTGGGTGGTTTTGTCAGTGTGCAAGTTACAAGAATGGCGATATTGAAGTAAAAGTATACCTTGTATTTGTTGTTAAAGTTAATTTAATATGACATTTATTTCACACCAATAAATCAACGAGTAATTCAAATCAGAAAACTGATCGGCTATAACTCTCTTTATAGTTTAAGGGTACGATTTAGCAGTGCATTAATCAATAAATAAACCTAACCTATTAAAGAGAACACATTCTTATTGTTCTCAATGAGTTCTCCTTAATAATATATATGTTGTATCAATGTGTCCAAAATTAATAAAAATGAATAGTAAATTCTAGCGTCTGCTATCGGTTTACTCAAAGGTATTTGAGATTCCGTACAAACAATGTAGATGGCTTTTAAATGATGGAATGATAGACGTATTAATTTGAAAAAGTATAACATATGTGTTCGAAAATTTGTCGACAAAAATGCTGTCGCTGTAGCATAGTTGGTACCTTCCCCGGATTGGAAAAGAGATCGAATGAATATATAAATATATATAAATGAATGAACGAAATAGAATCGTTTGAATCCCGGTAGCGCTACAACAATATTTTTCTATAAAATTGATTTTATATGTATATATTTATAATTAATACATTTAATTATTATTTAAATCTAACCTATCTTAGCCTTGCTAAATTTTTATTATTTTATGTCACAAATAATTCGTTTAAAGGAACAATGTATTTGTTTTAATGTACATATTAATAGTTTCCATAGTTTAATATAAGTAGGCATTGTAATCGATTACACATCTCATTCGGTATATCTAATGTGTAAATAATTACTGTTGGCTTCAATATCTGAAAAGCCGTACTTTAGGCTTCTATGAATATCAACATTTGCTATTATACTTCCACTACTTGACGAAGTATGACTCTGCCCTTGTCACCCTCCGTCACTGGGGTGGGCGCTCTTTAGGTCATTTTTGTCATGTAGATATTATTCAAGAATATTATTCTATATATTATCTGTGGGTTTTGAAATATGACCCGCCTACTTCCATTTGCGGTTTTTAGAAGTAATAATGTTATCCCTCACCTTGGTCTATGCTACAAGAAAATTACGGGAGCAAAGTTCAGATGCGGGGCTCTCTCATTTATCGATTTATACTGACACGTTAAGTGATAGAAAATTTCCTAAGCAAAAAAGTATACAATACCTATTATTGTATTTATTTTACAAATATATTGTCAAGAATGGATTGATATGCTATAAATTAAACAAATAATAAACAATAACGAACGAACTCCGTCACTTTCTAAGGATATCACGAATCATATTTAAAAATATACAAATATTAAGAGCGATTATTAAGTTAGACTGGGACTGAATAAATGTGAGAGAGAAAATCCATATTTTTCAATATTTATCTTTTATGAACGCGGGGTCTCGCTAAGCGTGGAGCTATGTGCTCCTGTACCACTTGCACCTACCTTGGATCGGCCTTGCTACACTGCGTGTGGAGTTTCTGAGTTAGTTTAGTATTCAGACTTCGGGTTTCATATGAAAGGATCCAAAGAATCCACTGATTAAAAGATCTTATGACACATATTTTTCTCTTCTTCTTATAACCCATCGGTTCAACAGACAATGGCTATCATCATTTTGTTTACTACGGCCTGGAAAAGCTCTACAGTAGACTGGCAAAACCATTGCCTTAAATTCTTCAGCCATGATGTTCTCCTTCTTTCAGGGCCTTGACTTCTAGCAATCTTTCCCTGCATTATGAGGTGCAAGATCTCATACTTCTCTGGATATCTCATCATGTGTCCAAGATATTACATTTTTTATATTTTTATTGTTTAAATATTTATTTTTCTTTATTTATCAAACCATTACATCTTCTTTCGTAACTATCCATCCAGCTAATATTGAACATTCTTCTGTAGATTTACATCTCAAATATATTCTTATGACACAGTTGTGTGTTATTTTTATATACCATAAATATTCAATCTTCATTAGCACTCTAGATTAGTTTTGTCCTCGTCGTTAATTCTTCCTGAACGTTTGCCCTGATAAAGATATAATTGTATCGAAACTGGTCGACGTTAAAGAAATCAACTTGGTCAATACAAAGTTATTTGTTTAACTGAATAATTACGTCCAATTAAAAAGTTAACCGTATAAGTATTTAAAAAAATAAAACTATGCTATAGGTCCTACAAATAAACTAAACGTGTTTTAGCAATTTTAAGCAACCGGAGATTTTTTTATAGTTTGAAAGTATTCTTGTATAAAACAGTATATGAAAATAACGTCATACACAGATTACGATAAGAATATAAGAAATTGTCTGACTAGTGTCTTTTGAAACAAATCTAAAATATTTTGAATTAAATAATATCAATGAGACGCTTGTCCCGAGATATATTATATTAAAGAAAATAATTAGCTAATTAGAAAATAAATCTTTTATAGTAATAAAGAAATATAATTTGTTTTATTGCATTACTGTTATACCAGTTATTCCTCAACGCATACCAGCAATACAGATTTATTAACACGATGCGACGAATCGCCCCACACATCACAAGGGGTAGTAAGACAAAATGATATGGGTTAATATCCTTTTTTTGTCGCGGCAAAAAGGGAAAATTCCAATAATGAATTTGAACCCTGGCGTAATCCGAAGTGTAGTCTGCTTAATGTAATTAGACCCTCGATGTGATTCGGTGAGGTTTTTCAGTTGAGAGCTTTTCAGGGCGGCGTCGCAAAAAATACACCGAATTGTGGTTTCCATCTGCAAAGGTCGAGTGGAGGCATTACGAGCGAGACGGAAGTGCAGAACCTCGTAAATGTAAAACAAAATACACAAAATGTTGTTTATTTTATTTATCCCATCATACACAACTTCCATAATAGTTTACATAATTATAATACAAAATCAAAAGTTCTGAATGCGTTTTTTAGTGTATTATGGTAAGTTTAATCAAATACCTTTTAAAAAGTTCACGTACAGGGTTGTGAGGTTGTGTAGTATCTGCCTAAATGCGAGTCGGGGATGAAAATGAGCTGGAAGCCCGCAGGGCAGTCGCACAGATACATAGAATGACTACCTTTCTCGAAATAAAAAATAAATATATATTTTTTATCTCTTTTGTCGTGAATTATTTTTTTATAATTTTTAATGAACCAGCAGCCTTCCAAATAACATAATAAATAATTAATTTATCGAAGAAGATAATCATATATTATGAATGTTATATGATTTATTTTTAATACCTGATGGATGGTTATAAAACTGAATTAAAGAAATATATATTGGCAGCAGAAGGTTAAATATATTAATTTACAAGTGGATTACCAAGCCCAGCGTTTGAAATGAAATATATCTTTTTAACTCCATTTTGTAAAACATTAAATATAAAAAAAATATTACAGAAAACGCATTTTTGTCGTGAAGTTGCGTTCTCAAAATATAATTCTGTTGTATTTAATATAATTTAAATTCTATATTAAGATATACAGAAAAATATCTACCGAAAAAATATTTAGGCCTCATTCAGGTTCGAATTCCAGTGGCAACTAAATATATTTTCGATAGGTAGACTTTTTTCCGTATATCTTTCTAGTTGATTTATTTAATTCGTATTAAAAATATATTTTTTAAATCGTTCTTATAAGGTATACCAGTTGAAATTATTTTGCTGTAAAATATATATAGAAAAAGTTGTAATCACATAAATAAATAGAGAATTCTAAAGTGTAGCATGATATTTAAGAAATATAATTTACACTAAGAATGTTAATATGTGAGTTCCATACACTACACTAAGTACGTTAACATGTGAATCCCTACTCTATACTAAGTATTTTAACATATGAGCCCTGTACATTGCATGTTTATATGTGAGTCTTATATATATTCGGAGATTACAGGTTTTAATGATTTATTATTTACATATTTATAAAAAACCTGTAAAATTTGGCAACAATGCATAACATCTGAGAGTATAGCATCGTTTGAAATTACGAGGCTTATAATATGATCATTAAATAATGTGCATGTCTTCTACGCACACCGACACCATGAAATGTCTAGAATACAATTTCTCATCGCTCAATTCTTCAGAGAAAAATAGCACACTGATGACGGTGCAAAACACGGAGAATTAACTTCTCACTACACGGCATTCTTCCCTGTTCCCCGAATCATTTTGATCATTTAAATAATCTCAATGATTTGATTGACGAGATCAAAGCAACATTTCTGCCGACCGAATATTTACAGGCTGTACATTTATTTTGTTGAATACAGGGAGGGCTTGCGATGGGCGGTGAGGGATGAGGGCGAGGGGTGAAGGAGGGCGGGGGCCCTTTTCCTTCCGACATAACAATTTACCTTTTGAGTGAAAACATCGTATACTATTAATTCCGCCAGGAAGCTTACAATTGCGGGCCCTCAAAAAGGCTCTTGTGCTGAAAAGGTATAACCTCGAGAAAAGAAGCGACCGGATACGAAAACGTATTTTTGGAAATATATTTGATATTTTTTCAGCGAGTCGACTATGTCATCACACACACTATCACAGATTAGAATATTTATTCTATAAACCACATATTTGGTCTCTATACTAATATTTTGTTAACATAATTTGTTTGTAAAAATAATTTGATGTCTTGAGAATTTTTAAATTATTTTTAAGGAGAACAAGGTGCAATTTCAGAACATGATTCTGTAGTGTTTTTATTACAAATTAAATTAATCAACTAGAAAGATTTACAGAAAATATATATTTATAGAAAAAGCACGGTCCAGGTTCGAATCCCGGTAGTAACTAAAATATTTTTTTGATAAATAGATTTTTTTTTGTAGTTGATTCGGTTAATTTGTATCTTAATTTTTACATAGATAATTTTCTAAATATTTAAAAATACATGTCCTACATATGCATAGAGAAAAGATGATGTTCAGAAGAAAGTGATGGTGATCGAGAGAGACGAAAGAGTAACTAAGTGTGATATAACAGTAAATAATGAATGCTTACAACAAATAAATAAGTTTGTGTATTTTTGAAGTAGAGAATACAAGATATCGAAAGGAATTAAAATCGAAAGGAAGGTGCTTTGAATGCAATTATCGTCAAAACAAATTTGCAGCATGAAGCAAGACTATTAATACATAATGGATATCTGGTGCCAACACAAATTATGGAAATGAAGCCTGTAATTGGAAAAAAATGAATGAAAATAGATGGATAGAATGGAATGGAATGGAAATGCGGTCAACCATGTACGATAGAGTGAGGAATCTACAAATTAGGAGCCAATGTAGAACCGCTTGTAGCGTAGTAGATGGAATAAATAATTGTTCACTGAGAAGTATAGAAGCGGATGAGGGTGGCGTTCTATCCTCTCTATCTACATCTGCGTGGGAACAGAATGATGATGTAAAAATAAAATAGTAAGTACAAATACATTAAAAATTGTTACTAATTTAACATTTTACTTAATTAATCAATATTAGTCAAATAAGAGAGACTACGCATTGAATCGATTATATATTCTTCGTGTTTGATTGATCATCAGTAGTAACTTTTTATTAAAGTAAAAAATGTTACTAAACTTAAAAAATTGCGAAAACGGGTTGTTTGATCTTTAGTAAAAAAATGTTTATTTCTCGAAAGTACATCCCGTAGTAAACTAATTTTACTTTCCGATATCCGATAGTAAAAATTAGAATCGATATTTAAATATGGCGAATATTTCACAGCTGTTCCAAAAGTCATCTGACACGTTGATACTTTAAATGTTGCAGTATACGACAATTAATCATTCAATATCCCACTTATTTATTGATGAGAGTTCGTCCGACGATGGTCTCGTTGTTTAATAAAAATAAATAAAAAATCCATAGATAATGCATAGAATAAAGCATATTTCATGATTATTTGTCACACCTATAAACATCTCCATCTATGCTTTGACAGTAGTAAATTTGATGTATCAACAACCCGTAAATAATTTTTACTACAGGCGTTAGTAAAATGTTACTATAGTAAAAAGTTACCATAGAAAAAAGTTACTACTGATCACACAACAGGCCCTAACGATGAGAAACTCATCTAGTGATCCATTGATCCAAGGCTCGTCTTGGTCAAATCAAATCATTTCTATTTTCATACCACAAGCGCTTAGCTTTGATTGAAAATAGAAAAAATAATGATGTGAAATGCATTTGATATACGTATCTCCGTTTAAAAAGATCCTCTCCGACATTGACCACAAGAATTTGGTAAATTTTGTGATTTTGCATGAAAGAAAAATAAAAAATTACGCATTAAACGGAGTTTGGTTTCGGGATATTCTGGTTATTGCGAAAATTGCATCGTAAGACCTTCTACAATAAGTAATAAATCTATGATTTGTATGAAATGTGTTATCGCTTAGGAACAAATAATTATTATAACTAGCAACCTGATGTCATTACGACATACATATTTCTCAATTAGGATGATAAATGTTCAGAATTCATATTTTGCCGAATACTTATGTTCTTAAGGGCGTTTTTTCATCTTTCCAGTTTGATTAGGATTGATATACATATTATTAAGTCAGAAATTATTGTGTTTTTGATATTAAACTTGATTTTAAATAGTAGATGAAGTCTCAAAACATATGAATAAATACAATATATTATTTTAAAACGTTTGTTTTCAATAAAACAAAGTATTTTAAAAACATAGAAAATTGGTCATATGTACCTACTGCAAATTAAATAGTTTATAACTCTATTAATTTTTAACATTTTGTTAATTTGGTTCGAGGCAGATTTGTTTCAATAATTCCATGGCTTTAAAATTATAAGAAAATATATTTCGTTTATGCAATAAATTAGCATAACACAATTTTGTAGCATTCGGAAAATGTATCTAATGGTTGTGGTTTTTCTTATAATGTTTGTATTGTCTTAGTTATGGCAAATAACATTCAGTTTATATGTTTCAAATGAGTATAATGGTCCTAACTAAGTACTAGTTTAAAAAAGTCAAGTCTAGTTTATAACTTCTGATATACATGAATAATATAAACCCACATTTTCGCAAAAAACGCGAAAATTTAATTTATCATTGGAAGTAGCCCTTTAATTTAATTTTTGAATAGCTTGTTGGTGTAGTGGTCAAGACGTTGGCCTAGTGATCTAGCGGTCGGGAGTTCGCGCCTCGTTCCCGGACACCAGCAAGTTAGTCTTATTTTCATAGCACAAGCATTTAGCTTAGTCTGAAAATAGTAAGAATATTGATGTGACATGTATTCCGTGTACGCATCTCTATTTAAAAAAAAAAAAAAAAAAAATATATATATATATAATAAAATATGAATGAAATATATTAATTAGAAAGATATACATATAAAATCAATTTTGTCGAAAAATATTGTTGTTGCGCTACCGGGATTCTAAACTGGATCTCTTCCTAACCGGGGAAGGAAAGGAAATCTAACTATGCTACAGCGACAAATTTTCGAACCTATATGTTACCTTTTTTAATATTAATACATTTAATCGTCCCATTATTTGAAAGAGCCATCTACCTTATTTTAAGATATTTAATTCATATTTAAAATATCACAGACCTATGTTCTGAATAATTACAACTTCACAATCAGATTGCGTTCTCCTAATAATAAATTTAATTTATTAACTATTTAAAAAGATTTACAGAAAAAAAATATTTATAGGATTCATATATTTGGATGCTACCAATAAGTATTAAAAATATCACAGTACTCACAGACTACCAAATATATAGACATGAACTAACGCAAATTCCTTGTTTCAATATTTGCATTTTGGAGTCACTGACGTGATCACTTTGGTACCACTTACGCAATGAAATAGCTTCGCAACGTTTTTTAAATATATGACTCGATTAGAAGGAAAATTTAAACGCTGATAATATAATATGCATTAATGTAAAAAATACGTCTTGTTTACACAAAGATTTAATTTATGAAGAGCAAATACTTTTACTGTTACATAAATGTGTCATAAACTATCGGATTTATGTTTCCACAAAGAATATTTGTAGAATACTCCTCATCCC
Organism: Eubasilissa regina; assembly: GCA_022840565.1. Taxonomy (NCBI): domain Eukaryota; kingdom Metazoa; phylum Arthropoda; class Insecta; order Trichoptera; family Phryganeidae; genus Eubasilissa; species Eubasilissa regina. The sequence continues at coordinate 1,602,892 of JAINEB010000002.1, read as the reverse complement.
GCAAATAGTGTTCCAAACCCTTCTTCAATATGTACACTTTATTTCATGTCTATTAATTTACTGGTTTGTGACAGTACTATTAAATGTTCTGAAATTGCAACTTCATGACAAAAACTTATGTTCTGTTGAGGTACTTTTGTTTATCGGAATAATAAATGAATTTGGTAAGAAAGCAAATTCTCTCATTTCGTTTGGATATCCTTGTTCACAATAACGCGTAATGATTTCGTTGGAAATGTTTGTAATAATTGAGCGAAGCAAATAGGCCGTTTTGGACGCGAACATTAGCCGACCTACGAGCGTTTTCACGCTGCAGAGTCACGTTCGAGACCGTCTCCCGCGCGAAGCGTGTGTCGCGAGAGGGACGGAAGACCGGCTCGATACCGAGATTCGGGCGGTCGGAGAGGGACGCGAGAGGGCACACATCGAAAAGTGAGAAAGATGTATCCAGAAGTGAAATAGTCTGCTGGCTGAACACATCATCATTAACGCGGCAGAGGGGCGGCGGGAGGGGCGGCCCAGGTGCGAAGTCTCCCACAGTTCGCGGGGTAGGTTGTTACATATTCTCCTATAAATAACCCAACACATATGTAGCGCCGTTGCCCACACTTATAAGGGGAAGTGAACTGAAAAATTAGGTTTATGAATAAATAAAAGTGTCACTGGGGGTCGGGGAGAGTGGCCGGCGGCGGATGGAGGAGGTATCTTGTGAGAGCAAAGCGCTGTTCCCGGCTCCGCCTTTGGCAACTTTTTTAACTTTGTTCCGAGAAATTAAGCGAGCGCTTCCACTAAGAACCTTGATTGAAGACTTTGCGATTTTATAAAGGGTTCGGGCGATTTCCAGTTGGAGCTGGAATAATTTTTAGAAATAAATTAATTTTATCTTTGGTTTATTCATTTTATATATATATATATATGGAAACGGTTTCTCTTCTAAGTTAAATAGGGTTATTTGTAGATGGTTTTTTTGGGGAAACCAAGGGCGACCTTTCGAATCGATAACACGTGCCATTGTCAAGGCTTTACCTCAAAAGTTACATTAAAACCGTAGGGGAATATAAATCTAGTGCTCGCGGAAACCTTAAATCAAACATATACAGGGTGTAACAGACCTAGTCTACAATATTTTATGGGTGTATACCTGACTATGAATGACTACAGGGTAGGCGAAAAAAAGTGAGAACATTTCGTAAAATGTTATATAATTACATCAAAATTAGTTTAACTGTATCAGCAATAGCTTAAATAGTTTACTAATTTATTTACTTACCTGTTTACCTATATTACGTTTTATTTCAACAATTTTGATTATTAATTTTTCCATTGTTTAAATTTGGTGTTTTCAAATTGTTGCCCAAGATGACAAAAATTATTGCAGAAGACCGTATTCTGATCAAAAAATTGCGAATTGAAAGACGTTGGGGTGCTAGGAAAATGATCAAAGCTTGGAGTATAGCTAGATATTACAACATAACGACATTACAGCAGGACGAAGTTCTATCTCACACAGTCTCATACAAGGTCTCATATAATCAACTTTCTTCGTCGTGAGAATGTTAATTTCATCGAGCCAGGCATGTGGCTACCGAACAGCCCAGATTTAAGTCCAGCAGATTATGTAATATGGGTTGTTTTGATAATTTCTGATTAGTTAAATATTGTGCAAAAAAAAAGACATTAAGAATTATAATTAATTATATTATGTTTTGAAATAACTCATGTGTTACGAGATGTTCTCACTTTTTTGGGCCACCCTGTATACCTGACTGAAGGAATATGAAAATTCTACACTTTTAAGGAAAATAATAAAGTATGAAATTTTTACAATACCGCGAAGTACGTAGACTTCAAGCTTAATTTTTACAATTACGCTTGAAGTTTACGTACTTCGAAATATTTTTTTTGAAATTGTTCAATTATTAATATATATCTTTGCTTCAGGCTCTAAATCATCAAACAAAAAATAGTCCAGCCGCTCGAAATTCGATGACCTTTAATTTTTTGTATACAATATATAATTTGGAAGCAATAAAATATTTCAATTAATCGAAATAATCGCATTATTACGTTAATATTATATAATTAATAGTTATCAAGCCAATTTCTGAGATCATCGTCGTTGATGAATGTAACGCCACGTATTTGATTGGAGAGCAACTGAAAAATGTGATAATCTGACGGAGCGAGGTTGGGACTGTAGGATGGATGAGACAGAATTTCTCATTTGAGCTATTCGATGATTATTTTAACCTTAATTATAGGCGAAGAGAAGTATGTGTCAAAAATATTCGTTTTTCTCAACTCCATTAATTAAACCTTAAAAATAACAATAAGATACAAGAAAACGGCGACTATGACGTTTTAGGGCAGAAAAAATGCTATTGAATAATACGTCATTTGTTGTCACAAAAAAATAAAACAGTTGGAAAACAGAATTATAAAAAAAAACATAAATAATTATTAGATGACCCAATAGTACACGCAAAACTGAAAGCAAATATACACATATATAAAACTAATCCAAGAGCTTGTGTTATGAAAACAAGTGTAACTTGCTGGCTACATCAACAAGCACGTCAAAAACTAACTTTATTAGTAATAAAACTAAAAATGTATCACTGAATATTGTACTGCGGTGGAGTAGCGGTGTGTACAGCGAGAGAGATGAAAGCCAAACGGTATTGTGAAAAAAGAAGTTGATTATGGTAGAAAAGAACAAATTTGAGAAGTCGAAACATTTTTAGTCCACTGTTATCCTTGTCAATATTTAAAATTATATTTATTAAAATTTTGCAACCAAATTAAATTTTTTTTTTCAAGAAATCTATGTTTATATTGGTTTATAGTTTAATTAGTGATACTAAATCATATTAAATTTAAAAAAAATGTTTTTTGAATGTTGAATGTTGCTACTCAACTAGCACGTTCCTGAGTGTACGTATTTTGTAATATGTATATTCATATAAAAATATAAGTGTACTTTGTCTTATAAGATGTGGTTGTATTGATATATTAACAATCTTTTCAATAAGTGACGTGCAGTAGGCACAAAATTAAGTTACCGACGATGCTTACTAAGTATACAATAGATGTCAAAAAAAATGACAGAAAAATTATTCTAATTTTCAGAACAATTCCACCAATTTATATTTAGAATATAATTGCGAATTATTACTTTAAAAAAAGTAATAATTCGCATATTTTTTAAACTCTATTAAAAGAAAATTAGGAGCAAACTCTGGTTTATTCCCGAGGAAATTGATTTTTTTTCATTTTCAGTGTCGATAAATCGACATTTATTTTTATAACAATATTCTTTTTAATATAAAATCCTTAATACAAATATTATAATTCGTTCCATTTATACGCATGCCTGTTGGCCGCTTCCTACCTCGCTAGGTACGTACTCAAGCCAATAACAATTTAAAGCGAAGAGGAAATTTTTTTTACTTTCATATTTTTTATTTCATGTATGAAATTAAATTATAGTAATTTGTGATTCTTGTGAAAAGCATTGAAAAAATTATGAATAAAAAATATTCAATTTTTTTGAAATTAGATAATTTTGAAATCAGTCTGTAGCAGAGGCGTGCATCGCTAGCATAAATTCTTGGAAATAAATGAAAAACGTAAATAATAACACAATGATATGTTTTATGAACGTTCGTATTAACGTATGTTCATAAAATCTATTATTAAATTACACCAAAATTTCCAAACTTGTCTACTTGAGAGACTCATCTTACCCCGCACAGATATAGCGAATGTTAGTTCATCCGTCGCCTCCAGCCGCAATGGCAGGTAAATTATTCGAAAATTGATTACATATCATATATATCATAGATTCAAAATCTCCCTCTACACAAATCCATACAAATAGTATATTTAATTCGAGTAGCTTGTTGGTGTAGTGGTCAAGACGTTGGCCTAGTGATCTAGTGGTCAGGGGTTCGCGCCTCGTTCCAGGACACCAGCAAGTTAGTCCTATTTTCATAGCACAAGCATTTAGCTTAGTTTGAAAATAGTAAGAATATTGAATACATGTATTCCGTGTACGCATCTCTATTTAAAAAAAAATAACGTTAAATATATTTAATAAGGCTGTTCTCACCGAGTAAACGAATTAATAGTGAGAAATATTTAGGGCTAATCATATGTCTATAAATCGAGTAAATTATTTTGAAAAGTGCTTAGCGTCATTTTTTAATGTAACTCGTTCCTTTGAAGGTTTCTCATATTGGCTCAAAGCTGCACGCAATGATAATACTTAGGGCCGGTTGTGTGATCAGTAGTAACTTTTTACTATGGTAACTTTTTACTATAGTAACTGTTTACTAATGCCCGTAGTAAAAATCCTTTGCGGGTTGTTGATACATCAAATTAATTTACTACTGTCAAAGCATAGATGGAGATGTCTATAATTGTGACAAATAATCATAAAAAATGCTTTGTTCTATACATTATATGAATTTTTTCGCCTTGACATTCGAAATTTGTCACTTTGATGGTGATATTTTTTCGTATTATGTATTAAACAACGAAATCACCATCGGACAAACTGTCATCACTAAAATACCGGGATATTGAATGATTAATTTCCGTATACTGCAACTTTCAAAGCATTAATGTGTCAGATGACTTTTGGAACAGCTGTAAAAAATCCGCCATATTTAACAATCGATTTTCATTTTTATGCCAGCAGTCCACTCTCGCTGAGGCATGGCGAAAAGAGCCCAGCACGATAATGTACTACAGTTCTCGGCTTGCATCGCCTATTCTCATGTCGAGTCGCGTCGTCTTGTGCCATCTGCCCGCGCCGCGAGTGTACAGCCAGCCCTCGGTTTCTCTCGCTACACCTCGCACGCCTTGCCACGGCGAGAGTGTACTTTGTATCACTCGGGTCTCAGCACCTCGGCAAACGCCTCGCCCGAGGAGCGGGTGGGGATTGTAAACCCCGCCTCTTTGGTCTCTACAGAATGAAATGAAATATATAGAGGGGCGCTGCGGCCTAAAACTCATTCTCGCTGCAGCCAACCTACGTTTAACATCTGTCTGGCTTTAACTTTTGCTTCCCGACCTATCACCTTCCTGGGACCTTGTCACTATTACGAGTAGCAAAGTAAATTACTCTCAGACAGCAGCGGTCCTTCGGAAGACACGAGCTAACTGAGCGCTTGGTTTTCTATGGTAATACACCGCCTAATATCCAGCTCAGTGACGCCTGCACTTCTTGCCGACGAGAAGCGCGGACCGGCAACCACCCTGTGTGTTGCTGTAAGTCGCATGCTAGGCCTGTGTGCAACAACAATCTTTACAGCTAAGTTTAAAAACACAGGAATTATTAAATTTATCATCATTATTAGGAGAACATTCTTATATTGAAGTTGTAATTATTCAGAACATAAGTCTGTGAATTCATATATATACAATAAGAATGTGTTCTCCTAATAATAAAAATTGTATCTATGTGTCCAAAATTTAATAAAAATGAATTGATAATTCTGGCGTCAGATAACTCAAAGGTATTTGAGTTACGGTAAAAATAAGGTAGATGGCTCTTTCAAATAATGGAACGATTTAATGTATTAATATCAGAAAGGTAACATATAGGTTCGAAAATTTGTCGCTGTAGCATAGTTGGATAATGCACCTTCCTCGGTTTGGAAAGAGATCTAGGTTCGAATCCCGGTGGCGCAACAACAATATTTTTAGATAAAATTGATTTTATATGTATATCTTTCTAATTAATATATTTAATTCATATTTAAAATTCATCTTTTATGTGTGTTATTATAAGAGGCCGTCTCTGGCGAACGGCTCTCTTTCATCACAATTTCACCTGAAGAACTAGTCTATCTCTGAAGTATATAATTTATAATTACAATAAAACTTGCTGTAATAAACTTAAATGTTACCTGGATATACTGAGTTTTATGTTATAAGGAAGTGGAAATGCAGAGGAAGTGGAAGTGGAAGAGCAAACCCCAAGGGAATTTGGTGATACTACAAAAATCATCACATTTTACTTGGGAAATTATGAGTAATTTTGCTATATTATTTGTATAAAATGCAAGTTTAATGTTTGGTGGTAGGTGTATAAATATTTCTTGAATATTTGCAAAATTATTTTGTGGTCTCATTTTATTTTAATAATTATACAGTAAATTTTATTAAATTTTTTGGATTTAAATATTTATATAATTAAAAATAAACTAGAATTCAACATTTTTCGTAAAAATACTTACACTGACATAGTAATACATAATACTTCTCTGTTTTCTCAAAAATTATCAGGTTTTCATTCCATGCTTAGTAGATTAGTTAATGTTCCTTTATCCATAAATAAATTTAAGATACAATTAAATATTATTAAAGAAATTGAAAATAATAATGGTTATAATATTAAATTAATAGATAATTTCTTAAACAGAAAGTGTAAGAAAAAATTTGATCACATTATATGTTTACCCACCTATTATTAATAATGAGAAGCAGTAGAGAAAAATTATGTTTTTAAATAATCTTACTTCAAATTCAATTATAAAAAATATCCCAAATTCTATACAATCAGCTTTTTATACTAATAATAAATTAAAGAATTATGTATTAAAAAACAGAAATAAGGACGATATTTAAAAAAAATCGGGGGTCTAGAAATTAATTTGCAATGATTGCAATTATTTTTATGTAGGTAAAACTTCAGACAGACAGACCAACAGAAATTTTGATATTAGTATTAAGGAGCATTTGAGATACCTAAATAACAATAACTATTCAGAATTTTCCAATCATCTTTTCAAAACAAACCATTCCTTTGATGTTAATAAGGGTTTAGAAATTATACATACAAATACTAAGGGTTTACAGTTAGATAAATTAGAAATTTTAGAAATAAGAAAAAGTGTTAAAAGCAAGCTTAAATAACCAAATACTCTTTGCAAATAGTCACCTTTTAAATCTGTTTTCATGTTAGTTCTTATTTATTCAACATTTTTTGGTTTTGTTTTTATCTATGTTTGTATTTATAATTTCAGTATACATTGTTTCCTGAAGAAGATACCATAGGTATCGAAACATGTAGAATAATTAATAAATAGTGGTTTAAACAAAGTATTTGGTCAATTATTAGTATAGTGTAGAGCTGTAAAGAAATTGGCTAGTAATATATTATTTTATTTTTTTTTATTTTTAAAACGTGTCTATTAATTCTGTATTGTACCAGTTATTTGGTAAGTGCTATTTGAAAATTACTCTTTGGACGAGATGAAGCTAATTTTTGAAAATAAGGTAAATGCATGTATCAGTGTGCTGAGGACGAAAAATTATTTCTCCGATTGAGATTATGAATTCACATTCATTCACTCAATTTAAAAAATTTATGACTGTCAGTAGATTTGATTTATTTCTGTTTTGTTATTTTTAGGATATTTTTTGATTATACTTTTACACGAGATTTTCACCCATTCCTTTTATATAACATTTGCACCCGTTATCCAAACCGGCGCAGTTTCGTGTTTAGGGGTGGAAGATAAAGGTAGTTTTCGTACATTTCTGCGGAGAGTCATGTCCGTGCAGCTGTCCGGCTTAGTGATGCCTGACACGAACCTTTCTGATGATTTTTCACATTTGTTCTTTTATGTTTTATGCCCGGAAGCACCTAGAAAACGCGGAAAAGGCTAACGGTGTAGAAAATAAAGGGTTGTTTCCGGGTTTATGTGTTTCAACCAAAAATGGGGCTGAGAGGTTGAGCCGCACGCATTGCGCTTAGGATCGAACATTAGAAAAAAAATATTAATCCGAAATATATTGATAGTGAATGATGTCAACACACAAGTAGCTACAGTTACAATTAATTTATTTTAAAATAGCCACGTATAAGATTAAAGATAATTTTTGTAAAAAAATATTACGTATGTAAAATAAGAAATTAATGAATGCACACTCGCTCGGGATAAATTCAAAAACATTTTTTTAGATTATCGTTTTATTACTGAATATAAATAAAAGTTCTTCTTTGTGTAACTATCATAACGGGTTCAAGTATGCGTAAGAATTTTGGTGTTTTTTGTAGAAATTATAAAATATAAGTAACAATAATAAAACTAAAAAATAAAATTAAAATTTTGCTTTATTTTCGAGTTCCTTCGGAAGTTATGACGCCGAAACGGTTTTCCTATTTACCTTGAAGAAATACGTAAATTTGTCAGTTGACGAGTGCCCCCTCCCAGCCGCCCTTCGAACATCCGAGAGACAGTAACAAGTTGAAATGTCTGTAGGTTCGCATAGAAATATATTCTCGAAAGCACTCCGGCCAAGTTGGCGAAATTAATTTAGCCCCCATCCCCTGCCCCGGCCCCAGTTCGCCCCGCGGAAGGGTAACACGATAAAAAGATAATTGAAAAGTTTAATACTCTTTGTTGTAAGGCTAAAAACAAATAGGGGTTGACATCAGATTGGCTCAAACAAAAGTATTTTCATATAGAAGTGTTCGACTAAAGGGTGGTTTTGAAATAATTTATAAAATACGAATAAAAATGTCAACATAAAAATAAAATATTTTTATTAATAATTATGAGTATTAATTTAAAGACTTAAGTACTACTCTAGTAGAAATGTAAAAACGTATAAAAAGTGTTAATATCGGAATTTTGTTCCTGTTACATACTTTAATATCATACAATAATAAATTAAATCTTCATAAATTAGAATGATCTTTATTATTCATAAGTACAAATTATTGTATTATTAAAGTAGTAACATAAAATAACATTTATAAGAGCTTAATTTAGCGTTTGTTTTGCTTTGCTAAAAAAGAATCATGTACATGATAGTTCAAATATACTACATGATATTACTATTATTCAAATAAATTGTACTTGTAAAAATTAAAAAGTGTATATTTATGGATCTTTGATATAAATAATACATTGCTGTGTTATCAATGATCAAAAAATGTTATTTTCATTTAGACATACAAACTCATTTTTGATAATCTAATAAATTACGTACCTAGATACAAATCTGAACAACGTCTAAGTCGTATTTATAATGAGTAACTAATTAAAAACCATCATGTAAATTATTCAGATTGGTTGAGGATATAGCGTGATTTCCAACACACTGTATCTGGTGGAGTGAGAGCTTTTTGTCTACACAGTTTCCCGCCCAATTTAACAGAGTCGCGTAGAAGTAATTTTCCAAAGGCTTTTTAATTCTTTTGTTTTGACACTAGACTGCTCAATTTCAATGGAGACTATTCAACGTAATTGGATATATCAAATTCACATATTTAAAAAAAATCCTATTTTTTACAAAAACACTGAAACAGTATAGATTTACTTTCACGAGTGAAGTTTTGAGCCTTACAAAATTTTATCAAAAATACAATACGAAAAATCTTAATTAAAAAATGGATTTGGTGAATACAAGATGACTTAATTAATATTTGTAATTAAAATGATCAACCATTAACTAGCAGATAAGCAATCGGTTGTTGCTGATTATTTAATGCTGGGCCCTGCGAGCAGCTGTTGAAGCCGCTTCGCGGTCAGTAGTGGCAACTACGTGGCCGTTGATGACCTCTGCGCGGTCAGGGTCTCATCGACTGTCGCCAATTGCTTGTTGCTATTCCCTGCGAGCGGCTATTTTGGCCGCTTCGCGGCCTATAGTGGACACTACGCGACTATTGGTGACCGCTGCGTGGTCAGGTTCTCAATATAATCCATATTTCAATGATGGAGCTTACCCCAAAACAAACCACATATAAATTAAATGTCGATGAAATTAAAATTATTACATCTCTGTAAGTTAGCTGTCAAAATGAACAAAAATGAAATATAAGAATCGTGGATAGACAATTTCTATGGTAAGAGAGAAATCTTACCATAGACAGAAGAAAAGATAACACATGTCAATATATGATTTCGCTAAAATAAATTTTCATTTCAAATTGAATATATATTTACGTACTGTTATTGAATATATACAAGAGAAAACATTTAAGTAATCTTAACCTAGAGATATTAAAAACACGTTCGTTTTTTCAGACCTGGCCGTTTAATCAAGCACTACACAGCCATAATGACACCACTGAAGCTGGCATCCAGAAAGTAGTAGCATGTAGGTGGAGAAGCTTGCTATTATTGTGAATAATCTTAATTCTGAAAAATTCATTGAACTCGTTGCACTAGCCACTTTATGATTTTCATTCATCCTATGAGTTATCTTTTATAATTATATATTTTATTAAATAAGTATATATTTTAGTAATAAGCACTAAATTAGACCTTAATTTACTTATTATGTTCATTAATCTTTCTCAATATTTTAAGTGTAACGACTAAAAATCAATATTTATGTCATTAAATAGTCATAGAAAAATTTAAGCAAGTAAATATTGTAAAATGTAAAAGCGTCAACACATTACTATCATCAGATTATTGTAGATTGATTATCAAAACCTTACGATTAACGTAGGAATCAAAGGAATTCAAAAAAGTACGTGACATGAATACTGATGTTTCCATCATTCTTTCATTTTATTATTCGTTTTTATTAGTATGGTTATTCGAAATTCTAATGAAATATTTAGTTGCTATAATAAATAATTATTTGGTATTTGATTAACCATTATGCATCCCTTATTTGCAACCTAAAGTTCTCTAAATTCACCAACTGTCAGTTCGTCATTACAATGTAGGTAATATTTTATCTGTATTCACGTGGTATGTTTTACTTCTATATTCTAGAACAAAGATTTATTATTATTTTAGTTTCAATATATGAATGTGCAAGTATACGACAGCCTTTACATTTGGAGCATATCGACATCTATATCCTTTACATATTTATTCAACCTTTGATCCGGCTCTGTTCTTTGTCCAAGAGTTATCGGAGCCGCTGGGGATTGTTTGCATATCGTTATTGGACCTGGCTGATTGGCTCAACTCTCAACCCCCATACCATACTACGGAAAGGTACATCTTGATGCGATCGAACTTTTGGGAAGCTCGCAGGTAAAATGAGCTGCCTTAGTAGAAAACACACAAATTCTTTTACAATATCATAAATATGAGAGAGATGAAATTAACACCTTTTTGTTGAAAGTCCTTTACTAGGTGAAATAATTGAATAGTTGTGATTGAGCTTTAAAGCACGTAGGACTCGGCCAACATCGCTAACTTACTCACGGACCGATCTTTGACTAGGATTACTGCCTTATGATTTCAGAGATGGTGCCTTATTAATTTTAGAATTTTAAGAGATTTCATTGAATATTAATTCGCGTTTTCGTGTATGTTTATTTAATTAATAGCATATCGTAATTTTATTTTATATAAGTAATTCACATAAGTGATTGGTTATTTTATATAAATGATAAACGCGTTATAGGTTATTTTATGAGAATTTTACTGTAATCCGGAATACGATTCTGGAAATATTTAAAATTAGATTCAATCTAAAAGATCTTTTATGTGTTCTATAACTGTAGATTATTTATTAAATTTAAAAAACGATAAACGGGTCACATCAATATTCATACTATTTACAAACAAAGCTAAACGCTTGTGCTATGAAAATAGGATTAACTTGCTGGGCTTCTTCGATCAATCACTAGGTGTGTCTTAACTACTAGACCAATAAGTATTATTATAATTTATTCCACGGTTCTGTCGAAAGACAATAAAGTATATAAATATATATATATTTTTTTATGAATGAAGTTTTGCTTTTGTTAACAGTATGCTGGTACTTATAGCTCAATAAACGTTATATTATATATTTATAAAGGCACAAAAGTCAGCATTAATCAAATTAATATAATAATTATTAAATTTAAAAAAAAAACATGCACTTAAATGTTAATATCTCATATTCACCCAGTATCTACATATTTTTTTGAATACAAACAAATTTTATTTAAAGGAAAAACTTGAATTTGAACCAACAAGATATAAGATACGCGCGCGGAACTAAAATGAAAACTCAAACCTCAATTGTCGCTCTTACTTGAAAAGTACTCAAGTTGGGAAAGTTATGTGGCAAGTGGAGAGCTCTAGGCGTCTACGGGTAGTGCCAACTTCCTTCGTCTTTAACGAACCAAGTTGGATTTAGAAGTAAAACGGCCACTGCGCCGATTGACTTTACTGCGAACAGTTTATCTTTAGTTTATTGAATTTTTCGACAACCTTATTTAAACTCGTACCTTGTTGAGAAATAAATATAGACTCTATTTATTTATTTTAATACAAAATTGTTTTTTTTTTTTAAAGCTTATGGGTTAAAATACATCATAACCAATGTTCAACCAAATTTCGAACCACAGTGTGCGCATTAAACATCGTTTGTGCAATTTTAAAGACCAATGCTATTATTTGTGCGCTACGGAAAAGAATAAGAAAAATATTACTACATCAGTATAATGGTTGAACCTGGGTTGACGCATAACTAATGAAGATGTATTAAGACGCATAAAAAAGTCACGAGAACTAATGACGACTATCAAGAAAAGATGCGTACTTCGGACACATTCTCCGTAATAATAAATATGATATTTTACAACTCGTTATGTAGGAGAGGATAAGAGGCAGCAGAAGTGCAGGTAGGAAGGGATTATCTTGGCTGTGTAACTTCAGTAAGTGGTTAATTGTCCAAAATGTTGGTGATCTTATACGGGATAAATCAACATGGCATTAATACAACACAGTCCTTCGACAGAAGGCGGCACATGAAAATGAAATTTTGTTAAAAATTGTGTGCGCACTATGGTGTCAAATCGTGTACGCGCGCACACCCGCATTGGTATTTTTGTAGATATCACCGTAATGTTATATTAGGAATCAGATCACTTTATTTTGTGGAAGAGACTTAAACAAAATAAAATGATCAGATTGGGCGGATGAATCAGAAAAAAATATAATTCAATACATGGGTGATATGATACACGTGACTGAGACATTATGCTTATTATACACAACTAATCATCAAATAACAGTAAAAATCTAATATGAAAATTCATTTATTTTTATTTTTTACAATTACTGAGTTTCGCATTATTTTTTGTTTGCTATTATTTTTGTTTGTCGTTTTTAATCTAAAGACTTTCTTTCGAATTTCACAGGTCGTCATTTCACCTCTTGACCCGCACAGCGCACCGAGATCGCATCGATCTTGATAATTGATAATAAATATCGAAGAGACGAAAAAAAAATCGACGCACTATTCGAGACTACATTACTTGATACTTCACCGCAAGTGCTACCTAAGTTACTCCAGACAAACTTATAAGATCAAGTTGCTATGTGCTGATGGCTGCCTGCTACCCTGTCTCGCTGTATGTATATGTGTGTACCTAAATTCTGTGTATATTTCAATTCTACTTTAACGTTTCACAAAAGTAGATAGAGGTAAACACCATACGTTATATACCTACATGTAATGGAAATTCAGAAAGGGAATTATTATCGAAATAATAAAAAATGCTGCCTCTGCTGCCAAAACGTCTACTTGTTCAATGTCTCACCCTATACATAATTATAACAAACAAATAATCGATAAATAAAAACAAAATTAAAAAATTGTATTTGATTTCCTAGTTTCAAAAACAACATCGGCCTGAAATATAATATTCATTCTGTAGCTAATATATTATACATAATAAATGGTAATTTTGAAAAATTAGTTTCAGTTAATAAAAACATGAAGTACAAAAAAACACACATACCTAATCATAAATATTTAATTTATAAATCTATTTCTAAACAAAAACATTAAACACAGATATCTTAAAATTGTTCCATGCACGATGATTTTACTAATTTTCAAACATTAGTTAATATTATATGTTAAATGAATACCTTAAAGAACATTTTTTATTTTATCTATAATATATTAATATTGTAAGAGCTAAGAACGTTATGAATTTTTCTTATTGAAAATGGTTACAGAACGATCGTCCTTTTTATAGACGATCAAAAAAAATCTTGACAGTTTTTGTTAAACGTATCGCTTTTGTGCTATAAAATGGAAACTCGCTAGTTTATTGTTAACAAAAGGCGCCATTCGTCTGTACAGGAAAATGGATCTCAGCATGTATCATATTGGTTCTTATAATGGATTCCAAGTTGACAAAGGAAAGTGATAGAAATATATGTGGCGGCCATTGTAATAGGTATTTATTTACACATATCAGCTAGAGTAATTCTACTCTCCGCCTGTTGCAGCTTCGCTTTTTTACATTATATAATATCTACAGGAAATTAATTAAGTAAAATTGTACATAATAAAATCATTTCAATTAAAATAAGTGCGTCGACTTTTCACCTCATTTTCCGTCCATGGAAAATATATAATATTTTTATTTATTTACTTTGCTTTATTAACCACTTATTGAGTTTAAGTACATTAATGTACTAGATGTATTTAAACTCAATAAGTGGTTAATAAAACAAAGTTAACAAATAAAAATATGAATTTTAACCACAAAGTTAATTTTGCTAATTTCAAACGAAAATATATTCGCTAATAGTCAGAATTATGTAATAACTCTTATTTATATCAGTTTCATAAATATTTCTCAGACTCCAGCAAAGTTTTCCCTGTTATGAAAAGTCTATGTTAAGCATCGTGAATGATAGACTTATGTTATACCTAGTAGGCCCTTTATCGTGTCCTCAGAACCTTTAATTATAGATAAATAGATATAATAGTATTGTTAAATATAAGATTTGAATACAGATGATATAGTCAATTAAACTTTAATTCAAAAATGCATTATTATCCTTAATTAAGTCAATTAAAATTAAGTAATGCAATTTTTTACTAGGTGAAGTAATGACTCATTAAACCAAAAACGAAGATTTATAATTACTATTTTGTTTCATATAGTCTTTCATATAATAACACTTCATATTAATCAATGTTCTAATTTAACCGTATCACGTTATTTAATGGTTATATTGTACTTATCACCGTATGTTTATTTTCTGTAGTATTGCCGATTTGTTCTGTTCAAATTAATTTTTAATTTTTATTTATAGAGCATATTCATATATTTAGCAAGACCAAAATGCATCCCACTTATGTTAGGTTTTTTATGACGTTGCAAAATATTTTTACTTTTTAATTTCCTGAATCATGTCAGTCTAATTATTTTTTACTGAGACTGCACTATAAAATATTAGCACTATTAAGGTCACCATCTACTTTTTTAGATAAATATACGATTTAGTTTAAATGCGTATATCTATAGGTCTGCGGTTGATTACTCAAAGCGTTAAACTTACATTATATAATGTTGTTACCATGAAAAAAATACTACATTTCAGTAACAAGAGATTTTCTAAGATTATTAGAATCAATATATATTACCTATGTACTCGTATATCTGTTTTCAATATTTTTATTAAAAATAAATAAATAGGTGAATATAAGTCTGAGATATTGAAAAATTTAGAAATAAATAGAAAAAAGTGGGTTATTTAAAGTACATAGAATCAAAATATATTATTTCTTTTAAATGAAGCTATAAATATTTTATATTTTAACGAATCTAATATTTATTATTAATGTTTAAGGTGGGGACACCTGGAGTCATAATCCGTTTTATTTGACTAGTATTAAACGTTTTTTTCCTAAAAACCAACCAGTCCACCAATATATTATAAAACTGTAGACGTTGTTTAGTGAGTAGTGATATTGTTTTTTTATGTTTCCATAAAACAAGCAACTCGAATTAATTCAATTTGAGTTTTGAATGTGACAAATTCGTTCCCGTCGAAAACGCAATTTTTTACGTCCTCTACATAGGTACTCACTCACCTTTGACAGCCTCGGACACTCGCGCGCATCGAATCCGGAAACGATTTCATTTCCTTTTTTTCATCTCCCGCCGTTGGCAAAACATCTGCAGTCTACCGAGCACCGAGTAGCATACACACGACGGTACGGATTCAATTATACCTGGTATTCCATCTATCATGTCACCGTTTAATAACATATTGCTCTTATTTTCGATGCAAGCGCATGTGGTCTTCCCTGGTATCTGTCGGGGTAGGAGCTAACCCGCGGGAGAACCAACCCCTCGGATAATAATATCACGCTAGGAGTAAATGCGGTTATAGGATAAATTAGCGCATCGAGTATGGAGGGATTAAACGCTGGGGTTAATATAATGATGGACGAATTGACTAATAAGAGATTTAATTTGTTTTTGTTGGAGAGTGTGCTTTAATTGTCGGATGAGAAAAAAATTAACGGTAATTTAGAAAATATACAAATATGAATAAAGATTAATGCTTAGAATGTCTTGGATAGTAATATTCACTAATGCTTTAATTTTGGAATCAAGGATTCTAGGTAAATTGTTCACGATCTGTCTGAGATCGATCCTCCAATTTTTAGGAAAAGGATGAAGATGACTGGAGAGAGAAAAAGGCCGATCTCCAACTCGATGGGCCAATCAGATTAAAGACAATACTGGCTATCTTATTGGAACGGCTATCTGAACTGAGTACTGTGAAGAAAGATGGATTAAAATCGTTAAGGACATCAGCAAGTTATCCTGATGGTCACGATACTCAGAAATAAGGAAACCAACTGGAGAAGAACATCTAAAGGTTGATTTTAAATATACGTTTATAAAAATTAGTCGACATTCTTCTGTCATTAATAGAAAAATAAAATAAAGTATTTGTGTGTGGATTGTCTCACTCAGTGCGACTAGACTTTTGCTAATATTTTCCGAGGATTTAAGATGAAAACGGGTATAGGCACAAAATGTGTCATTTATTGCACTATAAACCGTCAAAACACATTAGAATGTAACAAGAATTATTAAATTCGGTATACATCCATATTATGATAAATTATGATACCAATAATGAATTTGGCTTGAGACATCGATATCTGATAAATATATTTTGATTAAATTTATCTCGAAACTTATATAAACGACAGTACAGAGTCTCCGAGATGCGAGAGAAATATTTCATGCGTGCACATTCAGCCATCGTTAAAGGAAAAATGTGCAAATATTTATTTAATAAAATAAATGTAAATTTTCATTCTAAAACATTGAATTCAACAAATAAAGAATAAATAAAGAAAGGACTTGAGTTAGTACCAAACTATTATTAGACGACTCTTCTTACCTTGTTCGTAATAAATTAAGTTAAAAAATAAAAATATAAAAGACCTCCCCCTTCATTCATGGGACGAATGTTGCGGATGGGTGGGGAGAGGAACACCGTATCAGAAAATAAAAATACGGAAAATTATTTCATTTGAACAATTGAGACACATCAACATACAAAAATTAATTTCCCATTCTAGCAGGCGGAGAAAATTTTAATATTAGGTCTGCAGTAGACAGTACATTAGCGAATAATTGTAAGTGATAAAAAATTTAATTTGGGTTCAATAATATTAATTTATGTGATAACATTAATAATTATGTGATCGTTGCATTCATTAATAATGATGTGATTGATTTATGTATTCATTAATAATTGTGTAATTGTTGTTATGTGAAATGCAGCGGAAATTTGTATCGAAAACATACAATGTTTAAAGCGCATTAAATAGTGCGGACTGCATCCTTAGTTGGATGCGCTCGAAGGCGGTCATCCGACGGTAATCGGATTTCCTTCAGTTATGACACGATTTCTGTTTTGTTCCAACCTCCAATATTCTCATATTCATATTATACTCGGTAATAACTGTACCTTTGTAATCACACCGTAACATTTTTAATATCATATTTTGTTTTCATTTTCATACAAATGTTTCATGAGTAATAATATGTTTTATAAACACAGGAGTGCATTTTAGTTTAATCGCATTATATTTTATTAAATAGATTAAACGGAATTATGATAATATAATACAATATATTGTGTTATGTCGTCACGGACAATGCCCTGACTGAAACGATTATCATATAAATTGTAAATTTATAACCCAAAATTGCAAGTCAAGTTTTAAAAATATTGTAATACAAATTAAATCAATTTATGGAAATGGAATGGAAACTTGGATCTTTTCCTTCAGGGGAAATGCATTACCAGTTACACCACACCAACTTAGTATGTTGACGACAAATTTTCGAACTTATATGCTGCAGCTCTTTGAAATTGATTCATCTGTTATTCCATTTTTAAAAGACTATCCACCTTTATATTGCGACAAATCTCAAATATCTTAATACACGCTAGGAGATGCCAGACATTAAATCAATTATTTTTTAAATTAAATTTGATACAACTTGTATATTTTCAAGGAGAAAACATTACTATTGTGAAGTTGCAGTTTTTTCAGAACATAGTTCTGTGGCATTTTAATACAAATTACATTATTATACAGAAAAAATATTTCAGTCAGACATATTTATTCCTAAATAAATCTAGGAAATCCAAGTGTCTCCAAGAAGATTGATTTTTTGTTGTATATTTTTTTAAACTTTTATATATATTATTTACTCTATTATATGCCCACTCTATTACTAGACTCACAGAGCTTCTTTTGGGATGCTTGTCCATACATTTATAAAAACACAATATTTGAACAATGGATAATTAAAATTTACTCGGTACCCTAATAAATAAGGTATTTAAATATATTATACAAATATGTTACTAAAACTAGGCATATAAATTGACTCACAAGTGCGTAAGAACAGCGCTAGACAATGCATTGTTTAATGCGTCCATAATAAATAACAGCATTCTCGAACCGTACTTGTTGGTGGTTTTAGGCAGTGGCGTAATTTTACAAATGCAATGTATTGGGGTCAAAGTTAAATAGAGGCCCAAAAAGTTCACTCCTTACAATCCATTTGGCATTGATATTTTTGCCTTCCTTCAGCTTTATTAATAATTCACAGCAAGAAATAGAATTATAAAATTAAAAAAATCGTTTCTCACTTGAAAAAAATTATCGTCGTATACAGCAGTAACCCGCTAATAAAACGCCTTAAAGCAAATAAATTATTTTTTTATATGTAAGTACATGTAAATGCCTAAGAATACTTAAGTTTTTTTTTTATGAAAGTGTGAATATTATATTGGGACTGATTTTGTTCTTATTATTTAATGGATAAACCACGCAGCATTCATATTCGTATATCTTATATAAAATACTTATTTAGGGGGTCGCTTTTACCATTCTACATTGGTTTTAGGAAATTGAATTATAATATAGAAGTAACTAAATGTATCCTGACCGTCTTTGTTCATGTTGGCCTGGAAGCACTTGGCCAGTCTGCAGGCTCTACACTGGTTCCGGTGCGTCTTGTCCACGGGGCAGTGTCCTTTCAATTCTCCGCCAGCCTTGCATGTATACACACGATTGCGGTGGATGGACCGCTTGAAAAATCCCGAACAACCTGCATAGTGTAAATGTGTGAAAGTTTTACAATTCTTTCGAGCCATGTAAAAAATACTGGAAAAATGATATTAAAAATGAGTAGTCTAGAAAAGGAATCGGTAATTTATTTTAAATACAGATACGTACACGAAACATACGTGTATCAATCTATCTACATATATATGTATATAAAGAAGAGTGTTTCTTGCATTTTTTTTTTTTAAATTTACAGTTTTTTCCGAGATGGATGAAATTTTGCACCCTTGACCTTTAAAATAAGAGGAAAGTTACTGTCTGCATGAGATTCGAAAAACCACCCCCATCCCTCTTTCTCACCCCTTAAAGCAGAATTTTGGTACTTCTTGATGAAATTTTGCACATTTGACGTTCATGAGAGGAAAATTACTGTCTACAACTGATTTCGAAAAAAAACTATCCCTTAAATGTAGCATCTTCACTCTGCGTAAAGTCCGGGCAACGCCGGGTACTTCAACTAGTATTATATAAAGAAGGGTGTGAGTGGATGTATTTGTTTTTTACACAAATCTACAGTTTTCTTCCGCGCTTGATGAAATTTTCCACATTTGACCTTAAAAACAAAAATAAGGTTACTACTGTCTACTTGAGATTTTGAAAAACCACTCCCATCTCCCTTTCTCACCCCATTAAGTAAAATTTTGCACACTTGACGTTCAAAATAAGAGGAAAATTACTGTCTACATCTGGTTTCGAAAAAAACTACTCCCGTCCCCCTAAATAAAACCTCTTCACTCTGCGTTTTCTGCAATTAGCAAACTGAGTTTAAAGCTTATGTTATCTTATTTAAACAATATGCCAAAATAATGTAATAGTTATAAATTGAGTAGCTTGTTGGTGTAGTGGTCAAGACATTGGCCTAGTGATCTAGTGATCGGGGGTTTGCGCTTCGTTCCAGGACATCAGCAAGTTAGTCCTATTTTCATTGCACAAGCGTTTAGCTTAGTTTAAAAATAGTAAGAATATTGATGTGACATGTATTCCGTGTACGCGTCTCTATTTAAAAAAAAAATGATGCTATATTAAACTTATTGTTGATCATTTTAAATGATTTTATGATTAATGATTAAGTAACAAAACGTAAAGTATGTCGCGGAAGCCACATTAGAAACCGTTAACATAATAGAGTTAAAATTGTATACAGCTTTTGTATCACCACCATTTTGTAGCTAGAATTGGCCAGACTGAAACATGTTTTCTTATCATTCCTATTTATCTACAAAAGCTGACATTGACATGAGATGACATTTAAAAACGTGACAATTTTTTTCTGTGATTTTTACTCAGGAAATTAACGCCACAGCTGGAGACACGTCTAACCATATCTAGACGAAAAGACTGCACATTTTTCTAATTCAGTGTTGTTTCTTTGATACTTGTTCATCATCATCATTAACAGCCGTTTTCTAACCAATACTGGATGAAGGCCTCCCCAAGTCTTCCACTTTTCTCCTTCCATTGTTATTTGCCGCGTATTTTTACAGAACGTGCGCAGAACTTCTCGCGCGTAACTTCGTACCTCTGGATGACTATTCTTGCAATGATTATCTGTCCTCCAAGCGATGTGGACTGACCAGCACTGGCGCCAGACTGTTTGCAGCCATAGGCAAGATTGTTTTTTTCTGCCCTAGTAACTTAAGTGAAGATGGTGTTTTAAATTTTTTTTAAGCCATCCCCATAAACTGGCCGTCCCTTACATCGACTGCCCGCGTGTCTTACGCGGTATTCGGTTAGGCTGGCATCTGGACACTAGTATTGACTATAAATTACTGCTTTATTAGGAAATAACTATATAATATTGCATTTGCGTTCTTGGATTATTTTTATTACACACTATCTGTTATCGTTTCGCAATTTGGGATTTTGTTATTCAATTTTTATATATCTTTCAGCCGTCCTCTTGATTTGGCCGCCACGGGCATGAGCCTGCTCTGCCTGTGCATAACGCTGGCACTGTAGCTTGTCCATTGCAATTTCATTTTCTTGGCGTGTTTAATTATAACAACATGTCTTG
Source organism: Eubasilissa regina (assembly GCA_022840565.1). Lineage (NCBI taxonomy): Eukaryota > Metazoa > Arthropoda > Insecta > Trichoptera > Phryganeidae > Eubasilissa > Eubasilissa regina. Next base: position 1,581,480 of record JAINEB010000002.1, on the reverse strand, counting down.
TCAGTTTTTTTCTTCACACATTTATTTTCCTATCTCTTCGTGTGATGCTGTGAACATCTTTCCACACATTCCTCGTTTTGAACGCTTGTTTTGTTGGTCCATGTTTCGCTGACATACATGACTACTGGAAGTATGTATTGATTCATACGATAGGTATATGTTGCCCCTAATTCCAAAACTCCCTAAAACGACTTAATGTGTTTTTACGTTATGTAAGAAAACGTATATTTTGAAAGCAAATGTATAAAATGTTTGTTTTTATATCAAGCATTACTTAATGAGACAATTCTGTAATGTAATATTTTTCTGTATACATCGTTCTGGCAGTCATACTGGATTTTAGATCGCGTGATCATCAACAAGCGTTGTGATTGGCTGATTAGGAGAAATAGCAATTTATACTGTGTCTGCTTTGAGGTATTTTGGAACTAACCCTGATTTTGAGCATGCAATATCAAGTGGCTTTTGCGAGAAATAATATGTTATGCGTGTAGCTGACAAAAAAATCAACAAAACTGCATATTTAACTCTTATTATGCCAAATATGTTTTAGAAGGTTTTGCTATTAGAAGCTATATATTACGACAGTTGTGAAATTGTAATACATATATTTTTAGCACCATTATGCACACAAATAAAACACTGGTCATCAAACATACGGATTCTGGTCTAAAATAAGATGAAATAAAAGAAGCTGTTTTCGTATCAAAGACTGTGTATAGCTGTTAAGTAGGTTAGGTATATTTTATACATATGACTAAACTGTATTATTCATAAGTTTATACTATTTTTCACAGCGAGTGTTTACAAATGAAATATAATATTTGTACGAAAGATTTTATTTTATTTTAATATTGGCGTGTTTTTCTTACTGCTATTTTTTTATGTATCAAAAAAATATTGCTTGTAATTAATAAGCGCTAATATTAATATGTAGATTAATTTACCATCACAGCTGTATATTCCATAATGTTTTCCAGAACTTCGGTCCCCACAAACATTACACGGGATGTCGAGAAGTCTGTCACCTGTTAAAAGAAAAAAAATTAACCAGATTAAATAACATAAAAAAAAACATCTCAGATAATTACTTATATACCTGCAATAAATTACATGCTTCCATTCGCGCGTGTACATAATACTTTTAATAATGGCGTGCGAGTGCAGTTTGAATAAATCTACAATCTTTATTTTTATTTTTTATTTTTAAAAACACATTCTTATTGTGTTTGAGATTCCGGAAATATAAAAAAAGATGGCTTTCAAAAAATATGACGACAGATGTATCAATTTGAAAGAGCAACATATAAGTTTGAAAATTTGTCGTCAACGTACTATGTTGGTATAGTTAATCGGTTAATGCATTTTTAATTTTGCATTAATGCAAAAATATTTTTTCGATTTATATATATATCTTTCTAATTTATACATTTAATTTTGTATTAATTCTATAATCGTCTGGTACGTACTTGACTGGATTGAAAAAAAAAAGTTGTCTATACGTTAAATGTGATGTCCTTGGAATGGTGGGATGGTGTGTGTATGTGTGTATGTGTGCCGCACCGCCGGTGCGGGTATGTGTGGCTATAAAGACGGCGCGTCGGAGTGTGAGCGTCTCTTTTATCTGCGGTTCATTAGTTTAATAGTTTGACCTATACTAGTGATATACCTTGTACTAAATTGTAGCTTATTGTAATAAAAGATTAATTGTTACAAAGTCTATTTCTTGGGCCTTCACGTTACGAGGTGTACACTTAAGACGTACTAAGAAGTCAAGTACGTAACATTAAATGTTTTAAATTTGTTGGAACTCTATGCATAATACCTGGTTTCCATTTGTTGATGAAGCCTGTTGATAAGTATCATTAACTAATCGACTAAAATTAAAGAAATGGAATAGCTACGTTACCATATTTCATCAAATTGAAATTCTAAAAGATGTTGGAGGATTGATTTTATAACGAAATTTATTAGTAAACTTCTATTAAAATTTTGATATATCTATTTTTGAGGTTGCCTAGCTTCGTTTTGTGAGTAAAATACTTCCATACGAGTTGGTGGTGCTAACTGAGTAGAGATTTGCATGTCTAATCCTAGTAGGTACTAAGTGCTTACTTTTTATATTGAATAACATTTTTATTTAAAGCAAGGGCTAACTATTTTGTGTAGATTTTGAAGTATGATTTTTACTGTTTTTCATTTCATTAATGGAAAAAAACTTGAACTAAAGCATTTTAATTATCAATTTTAATATATAACAATTGTTATTTTATAATTGGTCACGAGTACGATTGTCAATTATTGCTATCAAAAGTGATGTATTTATTTGCGAAATTTTAAAAATAAATACATTTTATGTATATAGCCATTCATATAATAAAGGTTTTGTCAATTAAAATGACGTGAAATCATACTTTTAAATGATTGATATTATTATCTATTCCTCCCTTCACGGCCGCGGTCGGTCCACACCCTACACCAATTGTTTTCTTACGTGCCTGTAGCGGATTGTCGACACTATGCGTGTTTGTAAAGCGGGGTGAGACCGGACTAAATAAACATATCGAAGCTTAGGGACTTTCTAATGGTTAAGGCCAGTGAAATTTCAAATATATTCTATTCAATATAGCATTTAGGATTAGTGTATTTTCTTTATCGAAGATCTATATTGTTAGCATTATTCTTTGATCTAAGATCATTTTATAAGTTTTATACACGTGTCCCAGAGCACAAGCATCTTATATTTATGTTTACTTATTTATATAATTAACTGAGATAATGTACATACGAGTATATATAATCTAATTCACACAATTGTACTGATACCAGTGGCGTAACTACGCCAATGAAGCGCATTGGGTCCCATATTAGATAGAGATCTAAAAGGTTTGCGCCCTACAAAGGACCGATAATTTTTCAAATTCGCCACAGCAAAAAAAAAAAAGAATTATAAAATTTAGAAAATCATTTCTCGTGTTTATTACAAAAACACATGAAAACACTGTCGATGTGTACAGTATATATTAACTAAACTATAGCTGCGAAGCAAAAATGTGCATATAAATGTCAAAAACAACTGTAGATTTGAAAAAAAATTAAAACCGCTGAAAAAGTAAAATTTAAGTAATCAGTAAATGAACACTATTTTAATATATATATTATAAATAATAGGATATCGTTTTTATAGGACTCCAATACATATTATAGGGGACCTTTTTTCCATTTTGCATTGGTGCCCAATTTTCATAGATACGCCATTGACTGGCACCCGGTAGTTAATTGTTGTGATAGAGCAAATAGTACTTTAAAAGAAATTGTAAAAATAAAGGAAAACAAATACGGGAAAAATATTAATGTGTAAACAAAACAGACTAAACAATAATAAATTAGGTTTAGATGCAGGTATATTAGGTACGGAGAATTTTAAAATTTGATTAACTGAAAACCTTTGCTTGCTCATTAGAGACGCTAGTTTACTAGTGAAAAATAAAATATAGTACACGGGTCAGGCACGCTCGTTTTATAATAATTTCTTTACGTGTTTTCATTTTGTATTTTGATTTTCACATTAAATTGTATTTGATTATGATGATTTTTATTGATTGAAAGAATTCTGAGACACTATATATATATATTCGCCATAAAGATAATACATATTATACAATACATTAAAGTTACGAAATAAATATAATGTTAGGAAAAAGAAAACCAGAGAAAATATAAATAAATAAAAAATGTTCACACACACACATATATATATATATATATATATATATATAAATTTTAACTAAATTAAAAAAACCTGATCACGCTGGAATACATGATATTCCTGATTCTGACTGGAAATGGCAGTGCATCACGAGCTCTTACCGCTAGGTGCCGTATGAAACGAGGGCCTGCCACATTCTAGTACCAGAGTGGGAATGGAATCAGCGGTGGATGTGGATGGCATAATTACTTCCGCGACACATTTTCATAAATGAGATTTATCCATGTAAGAATTAGTTGTAGGTACGAGTGTATACGCGCAGGCAAAGGTGTTTATTTCATTTATAATAATTTACTAGCAGAAAGCAGTTGGGTAGATAGAGGCCGCTTTGCAGCCAATGGTGGTTGCTGTGCGGTCACGGCTAGTATTTTCACAAAATTTATATATCATTGTTGGAAAATGATTATTATGTACCGTTCTGGCGATGACGTGATACGTGACACTCAAATGCGACGCCTGACGACGGATTATGTTCGGGGTCTCCAGTTTGCCGGTAGCTACAAATAAAGCAGTTTGTATCTTGGCTAAATATAGAGTAAAAATGAAAGTTAAAAAAAAAACTCGTAGCTTGGACTCGGATTTGAACCTGCGCTTCCAGTGGGAAAGTCAAACGTCTTAAGCCGCTTTGCCGCAGCCAGATACGCGAGATATATCGTTATTATAGTATTTATAATAAAAGTTTACACCAGATGTAGATGTGACATTTTTATGTGTAATATTATGTAGGATTAAATACAAAAAGTTAGTAGGTATCTATATACCTATATTCAGAGAAATTCATTAACTGAAAATGTGTTAAAAAATAATACAATGAATAGAATTATAAGTATTCATTCAATTTAGATATTTTTTTTATAAACTACTATATAAAATACTCTATTACCTATTATCCGCAATCATCTGTTTTATGTATTTATTGATAATTAAATTAATTTATTAATAATAAAATTACCTGTAACGACACATGTACAATCTTAAACCCTAAAAAAATTCTAATATCTCGATCAACATCTGAAATAGCACAGCCACATTAGCGAACTGGTGAAGAGAATCAGAAAATGTATTTATATGTTCATAAGATTAAGAAACATTTTAAGTATAAATAACTTTAAAAAAATATATTTTGCTATTGTTCACTTACTACTCCAGTATGGAATTATTGGGTGGGGAGGCGCATACAATGTAATGAACTTAGTAAAAACAGTAAAGATAACAATTATTAAAGTAATATTAAAAAAAAGATCAACTTTTTCAAAACAAGCACTTTTTCCAATATTCCCAGTTCGTAAAATAGAAAAATATTTACAAAAAAACTCAAATAATGAATTACTCAATTAAAATAATATTGTAAAACTTGAAACAAGTACATTATTAAGATTTAAAAATATTTTTTAAATCCTTAAATGTAACAACAAACACTATCAGCAAAATTTTATATATTTAGGGATAAAAAAACTTCAATAGCCTCCCTACAGAAATTAAAGAGGTAAGGATAAAAAATAAATTAAATGAACACTTCAGAAGCACACAATTAGATAATAAATAATATTATAGATTACAAATGTATATCTTTTAACTTTACATAAATTACTACAGTGCAAGTCCCTCTTTAAACACAAGAGCTAGTCACTTTTTTGGGAGAGGTAAGCGATTCACAAAAATATGTGACTTTAGTTTTGTAATAGGTTCAAGTAACTTATATATAATATAAAATTTCAAAATAATGAAAAAAAAATTTTCATGATTATTATTCCTGGAAAAAATATTACTGAATACAAGGTCAATTCCAATTGCTCCGAAATATCTGCTGACACTTTATCGTATTTATATTATCGGATTTATATTTAGATAAAATTAATGGTTTAGAAGTTCAGATAAATAAAGTTATCAGCAAGCGAGCGCCACAGTTGGAAAAGCGCCCTTTGGGTTTCAAACGGGCGATTTTCCTTTCGAAGATCGGCCGAGACGTTTCCAGCTATTGTCAGTTAATGCCTCGCAAAGCTTCCCGGCCACTTTGTGTCTGGAGAACTGGTGGCCAAGCAAGCGAGAGAGGATTTTCATACAACCGTCCTACAGGCAAATCATTTCAAGAGGGGTTTACACACCGAAGCGATGGAAACGTTTAAAATACATTCATGCGAAAATCTATCGACAAGTTATAACATAGTTACCATACGATACCGTAATGTCGGATATATAAAAAGACAGATTAGATTTCAAAATGTTTATTTTATTTTTATATATTTCAATTATTATTTTTAATAACGTGGATAAGTGCGTAAGTACTTAAATCAAGAATTTTGTAAAAATAAATAATGAAATGCTGCCAAAAGCCTTGATAACGGTTTTTTCCTATCTTCTTTATTGTAGATCTTGAATAGGTCATCAGATCTCCCGTTACCATGGCCTATTAAGAAATAAAAGGAATTTCGGACGTTTCCGGGTATTTTTTAGGGTGTGAGTCTCCCGCTGGGGGTTGCTGGGAGGGACGATGCCGGGAAGTGCAGTGGCTAGAGAGACCTAACGGAGTATTCTACTGGCTCTCCCTCGCACCTCTTGCGATCTGGACAGGGTGAATTTCTGCTGGACTGTGAACGAGTTCTGCGACTGTGACACATAAATGTGACGTCCATCCTCCCCTTTTGGGGGTGCATCATAGATTCTCTCTGGCTGCCATCCAAATTTAATGTGATAACGAGTCTCACGTCAAATTGTACAGGTATGGCTCTGATACAATGATACCGGAGCTAACCTGTGATGGTATTAAGATGTTAGTAACTGAATGTAATAAAAAAGTAATATTGACGAATCAAAACGAGAGTAAAGAACTCTCAAAACGATTCGGAATAGGGTGTAAATAAAATAAAAATAAAAATCATAGGTAGGTACAGATATAAACTGTATCATAATAATAAAATAAATTGTAGAATCTAAGCATTTTAAATTTCATTTTATCAATATAAACTGTGTAACTATTGTAGAATTGTGCAAAAAATGTCTCAAATTCAAACAAAAAATATTTTCGCATTTTATTAACACTAATTTTGCAAATATTTTATCATAACTTGATCATAGCTTAATATAATACTTTATCGCAGTGTGAATTATTATTTAAAAAAAAATTGAATACTGTATTTTCTCGATTACAAGACGCATGTTTTTTCTTATTTTGGTGTCTCTGAATTCAGAGTGCGTCTTGTAATCGATGGCGTCTTACAATTGCTGAAAAATTCCGCAGTCGTGATTACTAGTAGAACTGAGTCGAAAAGTGATTTAGATAAATCGGACACTCAATTTAAAGAAATTTCAGACTAAATTTGATTGACAGAAAATTGATGGTAATAGCTGATAAATAATATAGCTATTTTTAAATCCACTTTATTGCGATTTTAAAACTTTGTTTCTTATAATAAAGTTTACATAATGTTTTATTTTTTATTGTAAGTACATAAAAATAAAGGTGGGTCTTATAATCGAGGAAATATGTTACATATAATAATCATCATCACCTTCATCCACTTATTCGCGGACACAAAACCTTAACAAGGCGCTTCCATATTTCCCTGTCTTACGCAGCTTCGGTACTAATTGCCCACTCAAGTGCACAATTTGTCTTCTTGTATTTTCCGCTGTTTATCGCAGGTGCGAGCGCCACCGGTCATATTTTCTCTGGAATTGCCAAGAAGACACATCTTAGTAGTCATTCTTTTGGAATTCGCAAGACACCTTAATTACGGTATTTATTTGTGTAGAAGTAAGGCCTCCATGCCGAGGGTCTTCTGTATGTCGACACTTCTCACTTGGTCCAATAATGTAACTCCTGTCACTCCTCCAGGGTAATTCATTTCGACATCCTGGAATCTTAATCTCAAACTCCCCGTTATGATCCACATTTGGTGACGATATACGAGTATTACAGTGAACCGATAGACTACCAAATATATAGACACGAACTAACGCATATTCCTTGTTTCAATATTTTCAATTTGGTGTCACTAACGTGATCACTTTGATCACTTTGATATGCAATCAAATAGCTCCGCGACTTTTTTTTAAATATATGACTCGATTGGAACGAAAATTCAAACGCTATGCATTTTATTTTACACAAAGATTTAATTTTCGAAGAGCAAACACTTTTACTATTGCATAAATGTGTCATAAACTATCAGATTTATGTTTCTACCAATAATATGTGTAGAATGCCTTTCGTCCCGCAATTAATGTTCCAAACCCCTCTCCTATATGTATACGTTATTTCATGTCTATTCATTTACTGGTGTGTGAGTGGGCCAATATACAGCTTTAAAAACAGTCAGCTTGGTCTTGACACATATCTTGTTATTTACATTTACAAAATATTAATTCTAAACGGCGAGATAAGTAATTAAGTTTCTTTTGAATATTTTTTGTGTGAAATAAATAAATACTGCATTAATTAATACTTGGGTTATTCAACACATGAATGAATATTAAGTTATACTTTTAAAATTAGCAATATTAACTTTGTGGTTAAAATTCATATTTTTTATTTATTATCTTTGTTTTATTAACCACTGAATTGAGTTTAAATACATCTACCGGTATCAAAAAATATCATTTTCTTCTTTAGGATGTCATAACTAACTAAAATCATATATCATTGTTTCTTCACCAGAATTTATTTTTTAAAAAACAACAATTATTTAAAAAATAAATTTAGTTGTTGTCGTTTTTTTAAAAATAGATTCTGGTGAAGAAACAATGATATATGTTTTTAGTTAGTTATGACATCCTGAAGAAGGTATTTTTCGAAACCGGTAGATGTATTTAAACTCAATTCAGTGCTTAATAAAACAAAGATAATAAATAAAAAATATGAATAATAAGATATTAATTTTATTGTTTTACATTATTAAATTAACGCATATGAAATTACTATATTTAATAATAATGACACCAATACATAAATCTAAAGCGATCTAGATTTGTTTAGTTTATAGTATAGTTTAAAAATATATCAATTTAAAATATAATATTTGTACATTGCGTATTTTAATATTGACCTTAGTGAGCTTCGCCCGCTATACTTTGATTTTAAAATATGTAAATAAAAATTCTAACAAAGCCATTAAAAAAAATTCTATAAACTAATTTCAAGAAGAATAAAAATATTAAAACGATCTTGAAAAATGTATCTCGACATAAATATTAATAATATATAAATAACATTAATTTTTGTAGTTAAAATATTAATTATAGTTAAAATATTTTTTTCGATCATATATGTACATATTTTATATAAGAACATGGATCTAATGATATACCGATTATAACACAGTTATTAAATAAATAAAAATATTGCAATGCATTTTAAATCGCATATAAATATATATTTTTAAACCCTTTATTTCTTTTCTAATTCAGCATCAGAGCTCTTACCAATATTGTGAACTTCTTTTGCATAGTGATAATATGCAATTTTGAATAATTAATAATAGTGTATTTTTCTACATATTAATAACACACATACTTAACTAAGTAATTTAAAAAATACAATGTATTTGGAATACAATTTAGATCCTTTCGTTTATCTTTACTCCATCCCTCTCGATCTTCACGGAAAAGATTTAGGAGGATTATGCCAATCTCACTAAATTCTTTCCCTTTTTAGTTTTTCTTCTGTCAGTGGAAAAAGAAAGGGTGGATTGTTTTTCATTATAATAGCTAAGCCTCTAGAAATCTATTAAAGTAGCGGCGTGGAACTGTCGCTGTTAAGCTTAAAATAAAAAAAGATATTGCGGCACGGCGTATTAACTTTTGACTAATTAAATAAGCAATATTTTTCTGTAAAAAATATGGAAGTAAATTTTTATTTCACGTTGATAATGTGTTTTTTTAAATGTAGAATTACTAGTGCGATATTAACAAAATATACATTATTATTTTTAAATAATATGAATATGCAGAAAAAATTGATAAAAGATAAATATTATATTATATTAACATAGTGTAATAATTTGCCAACATTTGTATGTTCTTCCATCTTCTCAGAAATATTTATTAAAAAATTTTCAATCAACCCTATGCTTTCACTCGATTATGCTGATAACACGAGGGCAGCATAAGATCAAATGAGTCTTTTGTAAGGGTGAATATGAAAATATATTTAAAATCTCTGTTTTTTTAAAATATTATTTGTAAAACATATAATAACACTAAAATATTAATATTACACAACATTCTCACGAAGGTTGAGCTGACTCGCAACTGAGTTGATTGTTACTTACTCTTGTGTAGTGTTCTCATAATATTTGTGCTTTGAGATTGTTGTGTTATTCTAAATTTTAATAACTAGACGATTAACCAGATTTAAAAAATTTTTTTAATAAAAAATCACAATGAATTTCTTTATTTCCGTAAAATGTATTTAGGCCGCCATAGTTACGCTACTATTCCAAATTAGCTAGTTATTTAATGTGAACCTAACTACTGTCTTAATACATTTATTACACAAACAATAAAGTGTTATTAAGTAAAAAAAGAAATCATTATTACTAAATAATACCTTTAAATGATTTATCTTGACTGACACTGTTTATGTACATAAGGTAATACAAGTTACTAAATATAAAAAAATAATAATATAGGTATACTAATATAAAAAATAGGTAAAAAATGTAGTACGTTTTAACGCCTTCCTAAGTGTTTAAACTTTTAAAAAAAATGATTAGGTGGATAAAACATTTAATTGGAATAGAGCTAAGCTGCTCATAATTACTATATCTATGTAATTTAAGATATATCGTTTAGAAACATAATACAAGTATTATGGTAGTATTTTATGTAATTCCTTTTTTAATGTAAACTCATTTTTATTGTGAAATTGCAATATCAGAACATAGTTCTGCAGTATTTATAATACAAATTAAATGAATCAATTAGAAATGTTTGTTATTATCTAGTTTTATTAAAATTAGTTTACGTGAGTAAAGAAGATTAGTAGATAATATATTAAAAAAGGAATAAAAAAATAAAATGTACATATCTTCGAACAGTTAACTTGCCATAGAAGATTAATTAGATTTGGAAGAATGTAGATAGGTATGAATGTAAGCGTGTAGGCACCTACTCTAGTCATCGTTTTAGATGTGCTAAATCGTAAAAAAAACACTGACACAAGTCATTGAAACATATTAGGTACGTATACATAACAATAATAATGAAAAAATAAAATCGCAAGAAAATATACTAAATCGGCAAATACCAAAAATTACATACTTGCACGGAAAATAACAAGAAAGTTGTAAAAAAATATTTCACAAACAACGTAATTAAACACAGTGAATGTTACTGAACATTTGACATTTCTAGATTGGTCTTCTGAGCTGTGCCAGCTTTATTAGTTGCATTAGATTATTAATATATGACATGGTAGCGTGTTACTGAAAAAAAATATCGAATAAAACAAATCTGATTAATAAAACAAATAACAGTCGGGAGAGCAATCTACTGGTGATAGAAATACTGTAATTTTTCGAAAGAAAGATGTGCGATTACCATTTTTTTAATAATTAAGATAATTTTCAGAGAAGGCGGTACGTTTTGAAGAATCGCAGATTCATCGATGAAACGTGAATTTAATTGCAAAAATTAAACAATTTACTCAGCTCTATTAAGATTTTTGTATAATTTAATAGTAGGAATATAAGTGTATTGCATTTTATTTAAACTTTAAAACGTGAGTAATATATTTCTATAAAATAACTGAAAAAATCTTTTCCTAATATTGAATTGTAATAAATTATAGTTGACAATTTCACTGAACATTATTATTTATGGATAAAACCCTATTTACTAACTTTTATTTTTGTAACCTTATTCATCTCCAATAATATACATACATAGTACACTAGTTATGACCTGTATATGATAAGTAGGTGACGTATGAAATTATATCTAAATTATGTCACGAGACAACAGAATTATATTATGTTTCTCCTTGATGCTTCATGAACTGTATATACTGAATATAGTTTATTCAAACTGTTAATAAATAAACAAAATAAAAATACGCTTTGATCCAACCTTCAGCGGAAACAATAATGATTTAAATTAAAAACGGGTGTTTAAAACCCGTCGTAGGACGGTCGTGAAAGGTTATTGCAACCGAATTTGAGTATAAGAATTAGCTATCTACGTACATATGACTTAATTGAAATATTTACATACCTACCTATGGCACAGCGGTAATACAATGTTACAATTTCAAAATTTCTGACAATATGTATAAATTGGATTTTTTAATAATTATTTGATACATGTACCTTTGGAATAAAAAGATTGCATATCCACTAATTCGCATATTTTAGAAAAAATTGATATTTAATTCCAATGTAATGTAACAATTTCTTTTAGAATTTTCCGGCACAGACTGACAAACAGGACATTGGGATATTATAAAAATAAAAAACTAATTAAAGTAATATTATTCTAATCCGGTCATAATTATAATAATAAAATTACCTAAGTTTTAAGGATATTTGTTACCTGTTCCCATTCTCCTGATTGGAGCAGCACGTTGCTTATCCCAAAGAACAGTAGTCATTACACTAATATATAACTAATTAACTTTTGTACGATAGTAGAAAACTGTCAATAAAACTTGTGTCCATTATGAATTATGAAACAAAATTATAACATAATTCATGTAAGTAAAAGTTTAAAAGTCAAGAATTGTAAAATTTTTGAAAATCTTATGAAAATTATATGTTACAAATTACTGTCACAATTTGACTGACAAAAGTGGTTAGATTTGATTTCGTTCGAACACCGTCAGAACTTTCCACCGTTACCGTCGCTAGGAAGCGTTATCTGTCGCTATCATCCGACTAATGCCTCCTCCCGTCAGCCAGCATCCCTCCGGAGCCTGGCGTGATTCATCCCCCTGCGAGCGAGAAAGGGATGAGACGAAACGAGGCCGTTCATTTCCACGTGGATGAAAGGGATGACGGTAGTGAGGCAATACGACTCGGGAGTCTGCAGGCCATTTTGTCATGCCTCCACCCCCGCGAGGCCACTGCTCACCCCTGTGAAGGACGTCGGGTGGGAGAGGGTACGCCTCTCACCTCGCTTGAAACTGTCAAGTTCTTGCGAAACTTGGGAAACTTAAAAGCTTTCGCCTAAGAGTAGAATTTTGTTTCTCATTTATAGTTGAAATAATATAATAGAATTTTTATTTAACTGAATATATTATATTAATTATACTTTATATTTATTTCTATTGATATTAAATGTATTTTTTGTATTTCTATTACTTTCTATCTAAATTTATTAGTTAACACTTTTTTGTTGCAATGTTTGTTTTTTTCGTTAATTTAATTATTTCTATTATCTACTACCTAATTTTTTGTTAAAAATATTATAAATTTAGTTGATTTTTTTTTCAAAATATCTTCATCTCATCAAATTATTATTTGCTTAATATTATGTATGGATTTTAAGGAATATTAATAAAAACTAAGGAATTAATTTTAAGTAAGTAAATATAGTACTTGTAGCAGATGTTAAAAATAATTACATGTTTAATAATTATGAAAAATATATTAATATTACCATTGTTGGATCTGTACGCATAAATATGAGCCATATAAATAGAAGTTAATCTCATTTTCTCTTACACAGTTAAAAACATCTGTACTATCTTTATCTTCAACAAAAAATCATTTAAACATTGGTAAATTTAACATATCTACGTAGGTACCTAAATAAAAAGTGTTAATAAAATTGTAGTACCATTTAATTATTTTTATTTCGCTTATTATTATTGTGAAGATAAATAAATACAGTTTATAAACTTTATTAAAGTTTACTTGACAACAAAATAAAACAAAACGTCATTTATAAATATAATACGAGTACCTAGTGATATTCAAAGAAGCAATGATATTCTAACATACAAACAGATTAAAAAAAAAAAATTTTATGCATTATTTACTGATCTCAGTATGTGGGGCGATGCATCGAGTTGCATTCGTCTCAGTAAGCCAAGGCGACGTCGGCGTCGGTTTTCGGCGAACCTCGCTTGGAGCCGTCGATGGGCGGTGATCTGGCGGCGGCCAATCAGAGCCTCGGGGGAGGGGCTAAAGCTCTATTGTGACTTGGCGAGACGCAGCGCTGACATCCGCAGAAACTTTGTTTAAATTTTGTTTTATAATTCTTATTCTTATTCCCGTATAATTAAATTAGGAACTATTACATTTTTTTACACATATTTCCTTACCGTCTGGTAGAAGATATTGGTAAATATAATTTAGGTAAAATAAAATATATAATATTATATATAAATATATAATAAGTGTTTAGATTTTAGTGAAATTATTCAATATTTTTTATTAGTACAAAGCAAGCGCAAGATAAACATCTTAAAATTTAATGGAATATTCGTATTTAATCAATATGTGTATATTGCTTATTTAATAAAAATTTAATTATTAATTCCGAAACGAATATGGAATTATTGGTTTGCTACCTATTAAAAAAATAAAATGCATGGATTGTTAATGATTCTTTCTCAAATATTATTTTAACTATACCAAAAATTGAACAAAATTCTCAAAATCAAACAAGAATATAATTACACGTATTACAGAAAAGTAAAGTTAAATATAGGAGAAGAATATTAAAAAATAAAATGTAATGTATTTAACTGAATAATTAAAAATATGCAGCTATTTAAGAGTAATCAAGGTAGCAGTATAATAATTTCGAAGTCAATTCTTATATGTGTAAATCGTATACGTACCTATAGGTGTATAAGTAATACATACCTATACAATATTATATCAGGTTGAATTTTTGGACAGAAAAGACGAAGATAATACGGAGATAATGTGAGGTAAATCCAAATTTTATGGCAAAGGACGCAAGAAATATTGAGCAGAACGTTAGATTATTTTCTTTACTGTTTTATTAATTTCAAAGACACTGGTTGTCGCAGCATAGTGGCCATCATATGGCTTTACAGTGTTCACAACATACGTGGCCTAACAACAGCAATAGGCAAAAAATTATTGCATTAAATAAAATCGGTATAAGCTTTTTTAATTTTTAATAGTCACGTTGAACGTAATGCAGATTTCAGGTGTAAAAATGTGAACATTTACTCGTACGTGTAAAGTTACCGCTATATTTAAACACGTAGATTACGTAGGATTGTCAGTGAAATGCATTCGTGAAATATTCACGTAAATACGGCCAGGCCTTGTCCTAAGCCACATAGGCACGCTTGCACGTGCGTTCTATGACAGTGGGGGTTTTATGGGCAGGGAAGGGCGATAGTATAAAAAATAACGATGAAATGCATATAAATTAAAAATTATGTTTGAAATTGATACGCTAAAATAATGCCAATATATTAATTTATATTTACACATCAAATATGGTTGATGTAATGTTATAGGTATATACAGTTTATTTTTATATCATGAATATTTTTTTCCATAAGGATAAGAACTTATTACAATCAGCGAAGGGTAGTTGCGTTTTAATTTTAAAGTTTTTTTTAAATCGGTAGGTATTGGTTTGATTTTTTAACCACCACAATTTTAGTATTTTAATTCATTATATTACACAAATATGTCATAAGAAGAAGATATATCATAATTAAGAATATCAAAAATGCTATACAGAACTTACTAAGACTTCTGCTAACTAGCCTGTACCAGATGCTTATCCCAGACGGAAGCAAATGGAGGACGGTAATGATACGTCATAAACTAATAGTTATCGTTTTCAGTAACGCATTTGATATTTTACTAAAACTGATTTTATTAAAATCACCACGTTTTCAAAAAAAAAAAATTTTTCTTAAAAGCCTTACATCCAATACCGTTCTCAAACCACGTAGATACATTTAAAAGTCCTTGGTGTCCATGTTGACTTGATGATGAATGATACTTCTACCAGTACAAACATTTTGTAACGCGCTAAATTTATTAATATTTATGAATGTATTTTATGTTAATGTATTCAACATGAAATACAGTAGAACCTCGATATAACGGACTTCGGATATAATACACATACAAAATATCCGGTCAAATGTGAAAATTGTTAAAAACATTCCGTGAATGTTAAACACGTTCAAACACAAGTGTTGCCGCTCGTATCACATCATGACTGAAAGTGAAATAGCAGATAACCTTGTTATGACCTTGGAAGATGAAGAAGGGAGTGAAGATAGTAAAGAAGAAGAAGAATAAGGAACAGACCTATAAACAAAGTTATCAGTGACAAGATCGCATCTCGACGATATAAGAACATTTACTAACTATTCATCAGATAACGAAATACAGCTTTTTTATACCTATTTTCGAAATTTTAGAGAGTTAGACTTTAAAAGTTCAAACAAAACTTGATGGATTTTAATTAACGTTTCAACATTGAACATCAATATCATTTCACAACGGATGTGTTTGAATATATCATCCGAATACCAATAAATAGGATTTTGTTTGTGTTTTTATATTTTTTAAACTTTATACCTACATATAATTAAAATGTTATTTATTTATATTTCTGTTATCTAAGCAGATTTTTTTAGTGAAATTACATTTCACACTCATTAATAATAATAATAAATTTATTTATAGAAACTTCATATGCAACAAAAAAGCACCACGTTATTATGTAACGAACTTTCGGTTTTAACGGACACCCCCTCACCCGAATTAATCCGTTATATAGAGGTTCTACTGTACTAGACATCTATGATTTATAATGCACATCTCTTTTATGATATAGTATTTTTGTAGATGTCGACGAAACAATTTTTTCAATTTATAAAATAGATTAATTCCGTGCCTTACAAATAATATAACTGTTTTTAAAGAGAAAACATTTGTGTTGTGAAACTGCATTTTCAGAACATTGCTTTGTGATATTTTTAACACAAATAAAATGAAATAACTATAAAAAATCAATTTATCGTAAAAATATTTGGTTGTAACTTGGACCTATAGCAATTGAATACATTTTCGACCAATTTTAAACTTATATTTTGTAATCTTTCCAATTGATACATCGATCATTCTCTTTTTAAAAGAAATTAACTTTATATTGCGATGAATCTTAAATAAATTGTAAACGAACTTTTATTTTTTTCGAAAAATATTGTTTTTCTGTACATATTTCCAGTTGATTTATTTAATTTATACCTATTAATATATTAGTACTTACAAAACGTAACGGCGCGTGGTGCCCATGGCTACTAGTATGATATATTACAAGAACTAAAGAGAAGAGTAAAATATTTGATCAAAATCCCTCTATCGAATTTCCAATGATATTATCAAGACCCATTTGTATACCCCACTGGATGCAGGGTTGTGCAGTGTACCTACCCAGAGTTGTATTCGCTGTACACAGTTCGGCAAAGCGCTGATCCGCGTGTTCACGCCTGCCCCCGCGTGTACACACGCCTCGCTGGTCACACAATCCGATGCACAGCGATTGTGCAAGGGGAATCCTACAAGAACATTTTAAACTACCATTAAAAATATTGTAATTTACATAAACTACTTTCATTTAAGCATTTTTATATTTATCATCTAAATTCTCGTACGTATATAAAATATTCTTACAAAAATAATTTTGAATGACAATTATTGGCGTGTTAAAAATAACTCGTAAACAACTGACGAGAAATAAATATTTAATTTATTTTTTAATTATGATAATTAAAATATTTAAGCCTAAAATTTTACCAATCTTTATAAATTACACACGTTTTCGACAGAACTTCATAGATTTTTTAAATAGCATAAACACTAATAGGTACCTACTTACCATTATATATATGTTTTAATTTTTCTGATGTTGATCAACGATGTTTCACATTCAAAATGATTAGAAGTCTGTTTTTGTTAAAAGTTTATTTATTGAAATATTGTTGCATAATTTATTGTATAATTATACTACATGCGTGGACATCCAATCCGAGGCTATTATATATTTTATAACTAATTTTTAATAAAGATGCGTACTCAAAATATGTATCATATCAATGTTTTCAAACTAAGTAACACGCTTGTGCTATGAAAATAGGATTTACATATTGATGTCCTGGAACGAGTCTCGAATCCCTGATGACTGCATCATAAGATGAGTGTCTAAACCACTAGACCATGTAGGATAATTAAATAATATATATACGTTCATACTCTATATATAAGATATATTTTGTACATAAAATCATCGCCCTATGTTAGAGTAGCGTTCTTGCCTACCATTGGATATGTTTTATAGAAGTTTGATGTAAAAAATGGTTCATCCAGTTTATAAAAAATTAGAATTATCAGAAACAAACACACAAATTGGGAAATTGTTCCAATCTATCAGAGAATTCCTTTTCAACTCTGTACAGAGACTGAACTCAGATATTATGTCTTCTAGCTATTTAACTCCATAAGTATATTTTATAATAAATAAAATATTAAAATACAAGGAACGACCGCAAAATGCATGTCTGATTAGGTACAACTACAACAGAAATCGACAACTACGGCATGAATATTGAGTGGTCAAAAAAACTTTAAACTACTCAAAAAGATTACTAGATTCATGTGAACATATCATTATGAAAATAATTTTCGGTCGTATGGAGTGCTTAGAGGTAATCGAATTTTCTTCACAAGGGTGAAGGTCACAATGATGTGACCATGTTGCAGTATATTGATTTATACTATGCAAAATGTATAATCTTAAGATATTGAGTCACCTTCGAAAGGTTGCGTATCAAGGTTACGCTCATTGCAGAAAATGTGTCAGAAAAATGCAGCTTTCTTTCATTTAACACTTGTTCATGCGTCTTAATACCTTTTCATTGGTAATGTGTTCAACCCAGGGTTGAGTTGGAGGACGCCCGGGGGGGCTCGCCCGAGACCCTTGTTAAATTTGATTTAGGCCGGCGAGCCCCTTGTTAAGAAAATCAATTAAGAAAAAACAATATTTTCAGATCAAATCAATATCTATCTGCAATTTTCGTGGATGGTTTAAATATATTATGAAACATGAAACTTCTCGTAAAATACATTGGGTACATAATAAAAGAGACCTAGCCATTTTTTTTGTCTATAGTCAATATATACATGCTATAATAATTCTTAAAAACGCCGATGTTTGACATATATTGCTTTCAGATGTTGTTAAATATTCAACGCAATATTTTAGTGAATGAATATCCTTCATACTTCACACGTGCACATTGTTTTCCCTATACCGTAATTGTGCTTAGTTTTGAAGACAGTTCCTAATATTTATTACACTGTACCTTCATTTCCTAAGGAAAACTTCAGTTTCAATCCAGTGTTCTGTTTTGAAACATAGAATTGGAGTGAAAAGAATAGTACATACTTCTGCGACAATATTGGAACTTTTCACTCTTGCAATCTAAGGTTAGAAGTACATAATTCAGCTATTGATATTAATTTTTTACTGTATATTACGTATTGTTATATAATATAAGTATATTAAGTAACATTCGATTACTTTTATAATTGAATAGTTCTGAGATTAAGCGATTCCCTTGTTAATGTATTTGCAGCCTACCGCTGGTTTAATTTTAAACATAATTCTGGTACAACTAAATATAACGAATTATGGAATAGCTCAATAAAGAGATTGTTACTCTGTTCTATCCATCTGTTCTAACATTAAATTGATTGTGCGGTTTCTCTGGCAAAAAAGTGTTATGTGAAAGCTATTTTTTTAAGTTTTATACATTTTCAAATCCTACAGTGTGTTGTGGCAACCCTGACTGTGCTCTGCCAGTAGCCATGAAGCCCTCAGGTTGATCGCGCAGTCGGCCATGCGTGCCTAGTCCCGCAAATTATAACCCTATGTTGGTTGGATATGGCAGTACATATGCGAAACCGACATTATTATCACGTAATCGGTTACGTGGTTTCGAGTTTGGTTGATATCCCAATGAATTTTTTTTATGTTTTTAAAAAAATAAATAAACGAAGATTGAAATGATTTATGTACAAATACATTAGACCATTATTATATAATATCATCATAATCATCAGCTCGTGTCGATCCATTGTAGGATGATGTTCTCCCTATATTTCCCTGGCGCCCTGCTGCTAGGCCATTCCGTATGGTGTCGGAATCAGCGTGGCTTTGGTCCGCCTCGCAGTTTCTTTCAAACCCATTGCAGTATTTCGACTCGTTTAACGATAGTCAGTTTCTCTGGCTACATGACCCACCCATTTCCACATCGATTTTTTCGCGATAACGTCTTCAAATTTCGTTTTATTTTGTATGTATTGTACTTCCTATCTCTACTGGTGTAGCTAGGGAGTACAATCCCAGATTACGCAATTCCGATCCATTTTATATTATTTATGAATTCCGGGATTAGTAGGTAGGTAAAACATATTTTCCCATTGCGTGGACACGAGCAAAAAATTCATACCAAATAAATTGTTAAATATTTTTTGTTCAAAGATTCCTTACTTACTTACGTATATATTCTGTAAGTTGCAGTTATTCTTTCTGGCCATTTTTTATAAATTTAACATTAATAAACAAAGAGCATCTTATAATTTTAGGTTAGTCCCGGGATTTAAAAAATCTGATCCCGAAATCCCGGGCTACTTTGGGCCCGGGATTAAATTCAGTAAATGTAACTCAACATCTGTCTTTCCATATCTCTCTTTATCATCTGGAGCTTCCGTGTCTACGAATTAAAATTTTTAATTTAGTGATTATTTTCTTTGTTAATTATAGCACAAACATTTTTAATTTTTAAATAAAATACACATTGGTCAAACCATCGATTTGATAATATTTACTAACATAAAAAATATTGATGCTTTCCTGCATGTACAAAAGCATTCAGAACGCAATATCGCAAACATAGTTTTATCTTACGTATCTTATTAGTCTTGTGATTGACCAAAAAAAAGTCAATTTATATTCTTTGTAGAAATTATTAACCATCTACATCAAAACAAAAAAAAAATACGCGAACGAGATATATCAATAATTTTAAATTTCCAATAATATTTTCTTTTTCAATATGGGTACCTCTTTTAGGCTTTTATCACTTGAGTTGAATAGTCATATTCATCACCATTATATATCACCACATATCACACTACTCATGTATTTGTATTCATAAAATTTTGCATAAAATCGATAATTCATTACGTCGCAAACCAAAAACTTACGGCTATATGTGTAATTAGTTACGCTTCTAACAATACCTGATGATTGATCTATTGATACGATGAGATTGGAATTGTTTAGTGTATACCTACATAAAACATATTTAATTATTTAAACATAATTTTAGAAGTCTTCAAATAATAAAATTATGCACTTCATTCAAGTTCAATTCATCTGCGATGGATTGGATAATTTAATAAGGTTAATTAATTAATTACTAGTGGAAACGAATTCATTTTAAATTTTGCTATTACACATGGTAAAACGGGTAGAAATGTTAATATAAGAGTAAGGGAGCATTTGAGATGTTTGAATAATAGTGGGTTTTCAGAACTTTCTAATCATTTGATAGAAAATGGTCAAGATTTTGATAACAAATTGAGATTGTCAATTTTGTATATAAACGATGTTGGTCACAAATTAAATAATTTGGAATCGTTGGAGATAAATATAGCGTATAAAACTAATCAAAATATTATAAACAATCAACTAAATTTAACTACGAGTCCCAATATATTTTTTTTTCACAAAAATTATTAGAGTAAATTTGTATTAAGTAACAATTTGAGTTAGGTACTAAATTTATTTTTTAAATAATTGTTTTTTTTTAAATATATTCTGGTAAAAAAACAATAATATATGTTTTGAGTTAGTTATGACATCCTGAAGAAGAAAATGGTATTTTTCGAAACCGGTAGATATATTTAAATTCAATTATGTGGTTAATAAAACAAAGATAATAAATAAAAATATGAGTTTAAATTATGTAATCTCGTTTTTATTTAAGGAATCTCGTATGGAGTGATTTATAAAATTATTTAAATATTTTATATTATACATTTATTAAAATAATAATAACAAAACATAACAGTAAAAAGAATACTTCATTATATTAATAGTTTTACAGTAAAATGATTGTTCTTGATAATAAAACTCTATTTTCTATCCATTGTAAGCGCTTCGCTTAAGATAATAATCTTTTTCCGCAACATAAGCTTAACTTGTCAATTAGAGTTATTATTAACACGGTGTTGTGACGTAGCTCTGACGTTGTATCCTTCGATGGGAAATGTGCCAGCCGTTTATTGGCTATCCTCATATCGCCATTTGTTCTACATGATGTTTGAAATATCTCTAAATGAGATAATAATTTATTGAATTATAATTTTTATAGATAAAAAAAATAGTGTACTCTAGTCAGAGTTGTCATCGTCTTTTTAGAATTTAAGAGGTCTGACAAAACCAAAACGTGATATTATCATTGAAAGTAATTATTATGTTATTAAAAGTAGTATATTATTATTCTGTATGTATGGAAGTGAGGTCTGGAGCTGGCAGCAGAGAAACGAAAGTAGACTGAATGCAGTGAAAATGAGATCGCTTAGGCGTATGTGTGGCAGATCCATTTATGACTGAGTAAAGAATGAAGAAACAATGAAATAATGTAAAGCTGATTTTAGTATAGTGAGTAAGATTAAGAAAGGATCATTAATGTGGTTTGGTCATATGGAACGGATGAATGAGGAGACAATGGTAAGGAAGATGTATGACGCAAGTGTTGATGGCACCAGAAATAGAGGACGGTCGCGGAAGACTAGGCACGACCAGGTAAACCAGATACTGGAGGATGGTCCTGTCAGAAGCCTCAATAATCGGCGAGCTTGTATGAACAGTTGTATGAATGTGGATCTCTATCCTCTCTGCCTACCCCCGCAGAAACGGCGTGATGGTAAGTTAGTTAGTTAGTTAGTTTCATTATCCTATAAAAATCTTAAGTAAACAATTATTTATTCATGTGGGAAGCGTTCTACAATAAATATGTATTAGTTTTTACTCAAATGTATTAAACAATCGCTTTTCGAATAATCTTAAATATTTGGATGCGTTTCTAAAGGTCTTTTTTGCATAATTTAGATATATATTGTATTTATGAAGTTTTAAACTTGTTGGAGATCGATCCTGGCCAACAAATGTCATATTTTCAGTAAAATTTGAATAATAGTCAGTTTGAACATTGTTGAAATATTAAAACGAATTCTTCTTCAAGTGTTTAAGTGTTGCATTAGTGCATAGTTGGCAACTATAATAAAAGATGCACAGAAAAAAATATAGTTTTCAAAAAAAATACCGAAACTTGTGATTAATAATAAGTAAAGTAAATAAATATAAACTCTTTATACTTTCAATGTTACAAATACCAAATTGTCAAAAAAAGTCACTATGCAGGTATATAGGTCGATTTTTTTATTAATAGCACTGTACCACGGCCATTGACGAATCAGTTGCAAGTGTAATATTTTTTTAATATGTCAATATAATAAATAGTACACAGATTTCTTCAATGTTTAATTATTTTATGGACAGGAAATAAAATAATATTAATCATGTATTAATAATAATAATGGCTTCGTCGGTGCCCTTCATAAGCTGAATCTAGTAGGTGAAGAAATTAAATTTTGGTTAAAAGTGAACAAGTTATTTTATTATATTAATATAATGGATAACCACTAACCACCATGTCGGAAAGTTTTAAAAATGATTTAATAATAATTATTATTATCAATGTGTTAAATTTACTTTTATTCTGGTATATATTAAAGGCGCAACTCACTGCGCGGTGTACACGACCGATATTATGCGTCAACTGACGTCAAGTGTGTTGTTGCATTACTCTACATCTACATCTAGTGTGAAACTGTCATATAACTTTGTCTCTTTCTCGCTTAGATAGCTCTCACGCACACATTGACGTGTATCGGTACACAACGTATTCGTGAAGTGCCATGACCAAAAAATCGACCTGTAGTAAATGTGTTATATTTTATCAGTGTCAATTAAATTTCTTCAGTCGTAATTATGTCGCTTCCATTACTTTTTATTTACTTTTATACGCATGGTAAGTAAGATGGGCGGATTTTGTTGATCGATCAGCTTCTCTTATCTTTAATATTTTTACATTTTGACAGAGATCTCAATAAATTATCGGGTCGTCAACTAATCTCGCATGATATCCCCTAAATAATAAATATAGAGTCCTGACAATAAATTTTCCCTCCCAATCGGTAGGGGTGGCGATGTGGAATTCGCCGAAACTTGCGCTTCTCGTGTCAGGGGATAATAGCCATCCGATAGAGGCTTGATGACAGCGGGATTAGTGTAGCCACCCCTGACTGTCGGGGCGCCGGACCGCGGATCGGCGAACGCACCCCTGGTTTTGGTGTTAATGCCGTTTTATGTGATATATCTACTGATGTTGCTTTATTGTATCCGCATGACGGTA
The DNA here is from genome assembly GCA_022840565.1 of Eubasilissa regina. Lineage (NCBI taxonomy): Eukaryota > Metazoa > Arthropoda > Insecta > Trichoptera > Phryganeidae > Eubasilissa > Eubasilissa regina. The sequence goes on along the minus strand of JAINEB010000002.1, from coordinate 1,557,217 downwards.
TTCAAATTAAACACAAATTGAGTGAAATTAATTTTATAATTATGAAAAGTAAATATTTTTTGTGAATTTATTTTTAGTAACCACATGCGAGATAATTGTTACAAATCTCTTATTGATTAAATTTCTTCTTCTTCTAGTGCTTGTCCGCTTAAAGAAAGTCAGGGCTCATGTTGAAGATCATTATTTTATTTGCAAATACAGGATGAATATTATGTTCCGGGCCGATTTCGTTTGGCCGCCGTTTTGGTTTGGCAGACGTTTGTCAGTTCCATTTGGTAGACGTAGAGAGCAATTGATTACAATTTATTATAGAGTATTAATAGTGTGTTGAAATCTTTAATACATTAAAACCGTTAATACAAACCCGACTTTTGGAAAAAATCATCATGACCGACGAACCTCATTTCGACTTGGCGTGTTTTGTTAATAAACAAAACAGCCGTTATTGGGGCACTGAAAATCCTCAATTATACACCCATGTAGAGTTACCGTATGGTACGCTATGTGGGGCAGCGGAATCATTGGCCCCAATTTTTTTCAGGATGCAAGAGGCAATGCTGTAAAAACTTTTTGGTGACTGATTTTGGTCAATTGGGAGTATAACACATTTGGTTTCAAGAGAACGATGCCACCTCACACAGCTCGAATTAAGCTTGATATTTTGATGAATGAAACAACATCGGTCTGGAACATAATATTCACCGTGTATAATAGATAGGAAAATTTATCAAAATATAAAAAAGACTATCGATTAGCCCTATTCGAAATCCTATTACGGATTTATCGAAATCCTACGGATTATGAAAGCATATTTACTAATAATCAAGTCTAGGCGTGAAGGTTATTGGCGGTGCTTAATAAGATCGTTAAATAACTGTTGGTTAGAAAGGAACAAGGTTAAAGAAAGATATCAAAGAGAAAAAAAATAACCAACTGACCATAGAAAGTAAACGCTTCGGACGTATTCTGCGGCGTGATAATTTCATAACAAATGTAATAGAGGTGGAATTTGAAGGAGATATAAGAATAGATAGTCAAAAGGAGTTCTTGTGACTTCCAACTATTGGAATAGTCTGGAGAAGATAAAAGGACCTACATGCCTTAGCGTAGGATGAATGAAGAACGCTATAACTACGGGAAAACCGTCCTATCAGATTCTTTGATCGTCGATCCATCGCACTTTTAGGGTTGTAGCTTTATAGGTTATGGACGTAAAGAAGACGGTCACAGAGACTAATGACCGATTGTGTGCTCAGTAGTAAATTTTGACCATTATAAATTTTTACTATGGTAACGTTTTACCATCGCCCGTAGTAAAAAAAATGTTTGCGGTTTGTACGTACGTCAAATTTACCACTGTCAAAGTCAATCCCAAATATCTGGGATTTTTACGAAAATTGATTTATTTTAAATATTCACCATTGGTAGAACATACAATTTTATGCTTTGTCTATGGCTTTATTCACCCCTGAGTTCGAAATCTATCACTTTGCCGTCGAAAAATCTTCAGTAATATAAATTAAACAGCTGTACTGCGATTTTTAAAGTATCAATATGTCAGATGACTCTTGAAACAGCTGTGAAGAGTCCTCTATTTTTAACTAATGATTTACGATTTTGTCATCGGTATTGGAGAGTAAAATTAATTTATTACCGAATGTACTATCGATGAGTTAATATTTTTTATTAACGATCGAACAACCCGTTTTCACAAAAAAATTTACTAAAGTTACTTTTTATACCATAGTAAAAAGGTACCACTGATCACACAAACGGCCCTTATGGCATATTATGGCAAAAAGAGAAAAATAATATATTTAAGAAAAACAATTATATGTGTAGTCATTGCTTGGTTTTATGTGGCAACGGTGCATCGTTTATGGACTGACTTACATTACAAAATTATTGATTAAAAGTCACAAATATTCCAATTTGTTTAAACTGAGCAAGTAATACATGCCATGTGACTCTAGATGTTCATATATATATATATATATATATATATATATATATATATATATATATATACTTGTACGTGATGAACATATTATTAAAATAAAAGATAAATAGATATTGAATTATATATATATCTCGTTTAAAATAATGAGTTGTTCAGTAGGTATCGGCGCTACAGAGGTTTTTCGCAATTATCTCTAATCTTATCTCGTCAAAATATGAGTTTTGATTCTAATTATTATTTTAGAATGATTTATAAAGCAATACTAAATGTTTATCTAATAAATATAATGAATATTAGGGGAATTTGATTTAATTAAAAACAAAAAACAATTTTACCTAATCATTGTAGTATGGACGTAGATCGCTATTAATTATTCATTTGGATTACTTAATTATCATCCAAAATAACACAATATTAAACGAAACTAAATATGTAATTAATGCACCTACTCAGAAAATTAATAATAACATATGACATTTTTTCCAAAATTCGTTATGTTAAAGTGATATTAATGGAGTGTAGATTGCAAATAATGTTACTCTCTCACACAAAGCGCCCCCTCCCTGTTGGAATATTAGTGTTTGGCGCTCCGCCACGCGAGCACCCGCGGCACTCTCGGCGAACAAAAGGCAAGCGATTGTCGCCCGAACTTAAACCGGCTCAAGTGCTAATCTGTCTTCTGCTCGACAGGGATGGAAATGGATTTGTTCATGACTGTTTGATTCTGGCAAAAAGGAGAGAAAATTTTGAATCTTAAAATGTAAGTTAAATGTTTTAGATGTATTAATTATAAAGATATACATATAAAATTAATTTAATGGAAAAATATTGTTGTAGCCCTATCGGGATTCGAACCTAGATCTCTTTTCCAACCTGGAGAAGGTGCATGTTATGCTACAGCGACAGTATTTTTGTCGACAAATTTTGGAACCTGTATGTTACACTTTTTCAAATTAATACACCTATCGTTCCATTATTTGAAAGTCATCTACATTGTTTTTACAGAATCTCAAATACCTTTGAGTAAACCAATAGCAGACGCCAGAATTAACAATGAATTTTTATGAAATTTTGGACACATTGATACAACTTATATATTAAGGGGAACACATTCTTATTGTAAAGTTGTAATTATTCCCAAGATTGGAAAAATGTATATTTATTTAATTAGTGTTTAAAACATCACAGACCTATTTTCTGAATAATTACAACTTCACAATATGAATGTGTTCTCTTTAATAAATTAAATGTATTTATAGTAAATGGAGAAAATTAACTTTGTTATCATAGGTTAGATTTCCGTCCAATGCAAATTAATTAAAATAGTATTTTATTGTGATAAATAAACATAATATGTTTTGACTTTTATATACTCGTATATTACAGTCCACCCACGACCTCCCATAAAATATTCCGAAATTTTCTAATGTATATTTCAAATCGCAAATCCATTCTTGCCAATATTTCTTCTGAGTTTGGATCACGGAGTGTGTATAAAAAAATCTTTTGTGCAATTTTAAGGATCAATGCTATTATTTGTGCACTGGAAGAAAAAATAAAAGACATTACCATACCAGAATTAGGCTAATGATAGGGTCTGGATTGATCACATTACTAATAAAGATGTATTAAGAAGCATAAATAAGTCAAGAAAAAAAAAAACAGCTATCAAGGAAATCTTTGGACATATTCTCCGTAATCAAAAATATGATCCTTTACCACTCGTTATGCAAGGATAGATAGAAAGCAGCAGAGACGTAGGTAGAAAGAGATTATCTTGGGTGTAACCTCAGAAAGTGGTTCAGTGTCCAAAATTTTATACAAAAAAAAATCAACGTACTGAAATATGGTAGCCACTTTCGATAGAAGACGGCACGTAAAGAAGAAATCTTGTTAAAAATTGTGTGCGCGTTATATTTGTTTATGTGCGCTATGATGCCACATCATGCGCAAACCCGCACATCTTATATAGAACATTGTTTCTAAGTTTTATTTTAAGAAAGAATTGTTTATTTAGCGGGTACCCCAGAAAAATTTGCCGCGACAACTGCGTTAGAAAGATTCGTAATATTTTTATACAATGTCATTTAAAATTAAATTTTATCCCGCCACTTTACATACAGCGAGCGTTCTACCATATTGCTATTCACCCATCTGACTGTGGCATCAAATTGAAGTTTAAATGCTTTAAAAATTTTATCTAAAAATATTTATAGCATTAAAATATAAATAGCTTAAAATATTTTAATACAGCAATTGGTATTGTGGAAATAATTATTCCCGCCTAACATGCGAGAGGTCGGGGAATCAAAAAAATTAACTTAACATTTGTTTAGTTTAGTAAGACATTTTACACGGACAGCCTCTGAGAGTTTAAGAAATTCAGTTTTTGGCCCAGTCAAACATAATGCATGCATAGATTATAAACAGTCCCTTGTTTTGAAGTGCATACCTTATAATTGAATTATTTACCTTTATTTAACGATATTTATCAGATTCAAGTTCACTGCCTTACTCGAGGAATAAATTTGCATCATGCCGTGCAAACAATAAAAATATTTAATTACATTGTGGGCTTAACATAATTAAGTAAATGCGGGCGTAAATATATAAATATATAATGCGGGCGTATATGAAGAATAAACCTGCAAATTAATTTTAAAAAATCCAGTGATTTTTTTGGGATAAAATAAATCTTTCTGAATCTAGCAATGTGAACATTTCGGGACTCAAAGTTAAAAAATATCGTCTAAATGAAAAAATTTGAAATAAATGGTTTCAAAAATTAAAAATACATTTTTTTACAGAATGATTAGTATGATTCTAGTGAAAAGTGTGGAAATAAGGTTGGCAGTAAAACACTTTGCAACACATTTATCCAAAATTAAAACAAACCATCATTATTTCCATTTTAAGCACTGATACCCACCCCCCAGTTTAAGCCTATCTGAGGTGTTTATATTAGGCGCGATGTCCTTTTGGGGAGGCTTGGAGGGGCGTGATTTTAAATAAACACTAACCATGTACTCTTTTTAAAATTTAATTTTTACTATCATAAATTTGATTTTAAATATGCAAGAACCGCACGCACTCGGTTGTTTATTCGGGTAGAAGTTTTATTGTGCGTGAAGTGATGTAACATATTTTATTTTGGATTTTTCATTTATGATTGCCATTCTCATGAAACTCTCAGTTGTTTGGGGCCATCGTGGGAAAAAATTAAAATTAAATAAGTGAATATTTGTATTTGAATGATAGATAAAGATAATTAAATAAATCACAATAAACCTTACACAATACCTAACTATTTATCTTAAAGAAGTTAAATTTATCAACTTCTTTCTAATAGAATCTCAAGATTAAGGTTAAAAAGTGGAGAGCAGACAAGAAAAAAAAAAACATTTAAATATGAAAAAAAAATTATCTTACTTATAATTCTGTATGAGAAGTTTTTAAAGTTTTCCAAAATGAATGAATATGCAACCATACGGAAATCATATTAACATAAGACTATACGAGACCAAAAATTAGTTTTATTAATCTTGTATTATATTACTGAAAAGTTCTTGTCTTTTCCACCGTACCAGTCATGCAATCATGAAATCTTACTATAATATATCGTAAAAGCTCATTTGTATGAGTGATCGCTTTCAACTTTGGTCAGATTATAGTAATAGTTTAGAGAAAAAACTATAATCTTGAAATATAAATTATAATTAACCCTAATATTAATATTTCAATTGATAATTCTGTAATCGAAAGTTTTAATTTAAAAGCACAAATAATGATAATGACAGCCTTTATTGTCTTACCAATAATAATTAACAAGCTTAGAGATGTGATATTGTGGAAATAAAATTAAAATGAAACTTTTACATTTTTTTGTTTGATTTTTAACAATTTTTCCACATTTTAAGACAAAAATAAATAAAATATATGTTTTAATACAAATTAAATATGTCAATTAGAAAGATATACATACAGATAAACTCAATTTATCGAAAAAAAAAATTTGCTGCCGCCGGGATTTGAACCAGGATCTCTTCCTATCCGGAGGAGTGCGATATGTTTTTTTTCAATATATTGAGCTTATCTATCTTTCTAATTGATATATTTAATTTGTATTGAAATATCACAGAACTATGTTCTGAAAAAATTACAACTTCACAGTTAATAATGTGTTCTCTTTAAAATAAATATATGTTTGATTATTTAATTGTTACTTTAAAACTTGTTTGTATTTAGGCACACACATTATCGGAATTAATTTTACGATTATAAATCAGTGTGTCGAGAAATATAATTCAAAATATCGTGAAAGTGAGATTAATGTAAGTCCCTTCAAGTGTCTATAGTGAACAGCACGTAATGCATACAATGAGCTTAAGTCAACAGCGCGATACAACGAATGCCTGACAGGATTTAAATTTAATTAGTCTAATATTATCGGGGAATTATATGTTATTATTCATTTGCCATATCATAATTTTTTCACGGGACCTTGCACAAAGGACACCTGAGATAAATAGATTGCTCTCTTTTTAATCTTTTATCATCATCAATCAAACCCAAAGACGCTGGTTATGCCGGCTCAATATCCATTTTATAACGCCTGAAGGGTCTTACAACAGTAAATGGCGGAAGCCGAATGTTTTGTTATAATAAAAGTAACATACAAATTTAACTTGTGAAATATCAATTAATTAATAAAATAAAACACAATGTTGTTTACTTCACACTACACTTTAATTAAAATTAAAACGTTTTAGACGTTTACTGCGTCATCTTCAGTAATAAACCAAAACTTAAAACTAGAAGATATTTTATCGACTATATGGATGGACGCGGTATGAGAGCGGTGTTAGGGAGAGGGAGGTTTCGGTAACATACACATTGAATATTAAAAACTGGTCTATTCTAGTCAAAAAATAAAAGTAAGGTCTGCCAAATTTTTAATATTTATTGATTGATTGAAAATGGTACCTACCTAGATTTTGCAGATAAAATAAATTACTAGAATAATATTTTAATAAACACAGCGTTTAGCATCTAATTCAACCCTGAATCCTCTATTTTGAATATCATCAACGCATTATTCGTCACCTGGTTAATTAATTGAAGTTTGTCGCGCCCGCGGGTACCGGAGGACACGGCGCGGAGGACTAATGTGCCTCCCCGACCCGAGTTCCAGCCAGAGGCAGCGTCCATTAGCACCAGCCTCCCCCATCAATCGTTTGACGACTGCATTAAGCCTTGGCACCCACCCAAATGTCGCCCTGAGTGCCTTAATATTAAGCTCAGCGTATAAGCATTTATTAGCTCCAGAAGATCATACATAACCGCGAGGAAGACCGGTAGGCATATTTCGAAATGTTTGTCGTCTAAATTTTGCACTTTTTTTTGGATATTCTTGTCTTGGAAAATGTGCAGTTTAGTTATCTTTAACACTTAAAATCAAAGAAATGTCGTTTTTTAAAATGATACCTTAGTAATTGAAATTATAGTTTTATTTTCCTTTTAAAATTTTTTAAAATTATTGTACGAAGCTCGTCGATCAATCAAAATTTCTGGATCTTCCTTCAAAAAATGATTACATTTGTACCGTCAAGTTGAAAAAAATGTAAGTTTTTCATTAGAAAGAATATATATTTTATTTTATTAATTTTATTCATTCTTTTATATAAGAGTTGTATTATAATTAATAGCTACCTTATAGAAAACTAATATAAGTCTAAAACAATCTATTGAGTATATTCCGGATCTATAATAGATTAGCAGAATTCTAGTCTAGTAAACAGGTTTTTTACTTTTAATAAACATGTGCTTAGTGCGTTTACAGTAATTGTACCATTATTTGCTGACGTATTATTATTATAAATTTTGTAATAAATAAATAGTCAAACTTAGGGGAGATCGAATACGAAAGTAAGCAGGAAAAGTTATAAAAAACGCCTTAAAAATCTAATTGTGACTGCAAAGCAACGGAGAACATACCAAATATCGATATGAAGGTCTTATAAGTCGCGTTCTGGTGTTGAACTTTTTGTTTTTGGAGGTGTAAAATTTTTGCAATTTATTTTCTCTACTTCCCATGTATTGAGTGATTATTTTAAGAGTTTCTGATTATTTTGAATATCACGCATCGTTAGTAACATAAATTATAAACTACTGGATGTAAATAAGCTCTTTGAATACATAAGTACAAATTATTCGTTCATTTTTCACGCGAGAACAGAAGTAAAGGTCTAAAATTTTTACAAAACTTTTGATTTTTTTTGTCATGTCACTAATTATCTAATACTTATGTATACAAGCAGGTAACATATTTGGGGAGTTCTTCATCCAACAGAAAACAGCTATATAAATTAAGATTACGATTAATGATGATAATAAAAATGGGAAGGAAAAATAGATTGAATGCAAAAGAAATAGAATATTTTTTTTTATGTCTGCCATAATTACCTCTGAATAATTTTTTGGCTATTTTTAAATGTTTTTCATTTTAGTTTTTAATAACATAAAAACCAAGCAATCTATATAATGCATTTTCTTTTGATAAATACCTAAATATAAAATATTTTTATTATCATTTATTTTTTTAGCATAAAATAATGCATTTGAAAATTAAGGTAATTACTTTACTGGACGTGGTGTGTTCTGAAACAATTTCCTGAACATAAGTAGAATATTGTTAAGATACAATCAGAAGTTATAAAAAAATATGTTTTTCTGTAATATAGTTGGAGACAAAATGAGTAGGTAGTTGGGTTAGCACAAATGACAAATTAGTTACATTTTGCTTTCTACCCACATCAAGCAACCACTTTGTTATTTTTAGTTTAAAATCGTTAATCACTTTATCACTTAATCACCCTTTAAGATCTAGTGGCAATTTATTAAATATACGCGGTACACAAAACAAGAAAGTTCGTTGACCAAATTTGGTAACCATTATTGGTACTAAAAAGTATCCTAAGAATTTTCTCCTAGTTTCCTTTGAATCGGATCGTGGATGTGAAATTTTTTTAAAACATAGTTTTAGGATTGATCTAGTGAACAGTTGTCTAATATCCAAAACTTGAACGCATTTGATGTACACTGTTGCAACCGTGTTGTAAAGGGAACGAAAGTAATTTTTTTCCTATACGTTATTTTATGTCATAACTCATAATTATCGAAAGTTATACTTATAATTTATTTAAAAATGTCCGCAAAGTGTTAAATAATACACTTGTTTACCTTTCATTGTGATGTGAAATAAAATGTACAAACTTCAAAAATTGAAATTCGCTACTCTCGTTTCTGGTCTCCTGTGTTCTACATAATGGGTAAGTGTGAAAATTTTTTGTTAAAACTTATGACGTTATGTATGTAGGGCTTTTTAACATTTTTAAAGTATGTATACATGTTATACTCATGTAAATTTGTACATATTAAATAAACTTATAAATATATGATCGTGTATTCATATCTTATATTTATTTCAACATTGTAAAATATATTATTGATTTATTTTAGTAGCGATTCAATGAAGGAAACATAAATAAACTATGTGTTATTTTTTTCTATAAGATTCATAAAATCATATGTTTTAATAATTTAAGTTTCCAGCAATTCCGCCTTAAGAGTTATGGCTACCACCACAGACCAGTAAATGAATAGACATGAAATAAAGTGTACATATAGGAGACCGGTTTGGAACATTAGTTGCGGGACGAGAGGCATTCTACAAACATTATTTGTGGAAACATAAATCCGATAGTTTATGACACATTTATGCAACAGTAAAAGTATTTACTCGTCGAAAATTAAATCTTTGTGTAAAGAAGACGTGAAGTGTATCCAGCAGAAAGTTTTCATTATCATATAGTTATAGTTATCATTAAATTAAATAAAAACTACAACGTTATACTCATATTTTATTTAAACAAAATGGAGTTTAACGATGCGGATTTTACGTTTTGTAAACAATATCGTCTAAATGCTGTCCATTTCTCTCAAGACACTCTTGCAATCGGACTCTTAAATTTGCGAACACGTAAGAGCAAAACGTTGGTTGAATGGCAGCAACTTCACGGCAGATATTTTCTTGTAGGGCTTGAATTGTTCGAGGATTGTCACTGTAAACTCTCGATTTAAAGTATTCTCAGAAAAAAAAGTCGCACGGTGTAAGATCCGGTGACCGAGGTGCCCTGGGTATGTCTCCGTACTTGCTGATTAGTTTATTGGGGAAAATTCCCCTCAGCTTCTCCATTGAAACTCTAGCTGTATGTGGAGTGGCCCCGTCTTGCTGAAATTATGTTCTGTTGTTGAACATAGAAAACAGCTGCAGTTGCGGTACCAAAAAATTGTCGATCATTCGGCAATACACGTCAGCAGTGACTGTCTCTCGCTGGTTAAAAAAATAAGGTCCAATTATTCCTCAGGCAGAAATTGCACACCATACTGTCGTTTTTGGACAATGCAAACGTTTTCCCTTGGATTGTCGGGGCACCAGTATCTCATGTTTTGTTTATTAACATAGCCATCTATATGAAAATATGTAACGTCAGTAAACAATATGTTTCCAAGTGTACGTGCTGTTACAAAACGTTCCAGAATCGTTCTCGCTAAGGTTTCACGTTTCACACTAGATAAGTTGCGTGCTCAGCCCATCACTTACTCGTCGAATATTAAAGTGATTACAAAAAGCGCGACACGCACGTACCAATGAACCACCCTTCTTTAAATATTGCTCAACCGCGAACGCGCGGTGCTCTCCCGACCAGTGACTCATTGCGACTGGCAATCCCACAAATCACGCGCGTCAAACAATGCCTCTCCCACCTACCTCACCCTTATGGTTTACGAGATATTACAATATAATCTTGAAATTTTTCCGCTGGACACCCTTTATTTTTTACATTAATGCATATTATATTGACATGTTTAAATTTTCATTCAAATCGAGTCATTTATTTTAAAAAAAGTCGCGGAGCTATTTGATTGCGTAAGTGGTGCAAAAGTGATCACGTGGGTGAAACAGAAATCAAAAAATTGAAACAAGGAATTTGCGTTAGTTCATGTTAGTTAGTTATTTAGTAGTCGTGGCTACCACATACACACTGATACTCGTTCGTTAATGAAAACTCCTGTATACGTATTAAGGTTGTTTTTAACACATTTTTCTCATTCTGGTTTCGTAGGTTTTCTTCAAACCTTTTCTACTGTCTACTAATGGACAGTTCATTAGGAAGTGTAAAAGCATCTGGTTGAAACATACCAACAGCGCTGATAATCTACCCACCCACGGCGTGTGTGACCGATGTTTCACAATTTTGAAAAATAAAGGTTTATCTTCATAATGTATCGACAAGTAATTTTAAAAATAAATAAAATTGTTCTTATATTTAATCAAACGAGGAAAGACCAGTGTTTGTTTCATTTAAAGTCATAAAAAACATAGATCCTTTTTTTTAATGGTGCTTTGGAAGAAAATTTTTTAAAAGGTGAACAAAATCATGAATTTTGTAACCTTTGGGCTCTCAGTCATACTGAAGAATATACTTTTATTTTGTAAAAGGACATGACTATTGGAGTCAACACATAAGGCTCGAAATGGCTTTCAAAAGTGTTTTATCCATATCAAGAAAAAAAGATAACAGGATTTGATACATTTTTATACCATTGGCAACGTTTCAGAAGAGCTTCATCACTGGTGTAAAAATTTGACATATATTGAAACACAAATTGAGCGTATAGCAGAGCTTTAATTTTTTTATGCTATTTTAATTCAGTTCTTAGATTCATCTTTACCTTAATTATAAATTATTACATTTTTAAAATTACGTATAATTTTACTTTGTGCTAATAATACGTAACTGTCAGGGGCTGAAAAAAAGCTGGACATTATTAATGATTCTGGGAAATTAAACAATCCTTATCTTTTGAAAATATCCCATAAAATTCTAGCCATTATCAGGATTAGCGAAACCAACGGCTAGATTTTAATTACGACAGTTCTCAGCAAGTTCACATTAATGCTGCGAGGGAATTTGCTTGTTTGCGTGCACCCAATTTGTATGTTCGACGAACATATGCGGACATAACAATTTATTGAACTTGTATTTCCCAACTGTATATTAAATATACTCTGATTTTTCAAAGAATATCCCTCAATCACATCTCTCCATTTTTATAAAAATAATTTCAAGAAAGTAAAAATAAAACAAAAAAAAAAGGTTTAAAAACGTTGGTATTTTATATTACTTGGTTAATACCACCTTCAATATTTTCTTGGAAAATAGTATTCGATTAGTAAAACGTTTAATATTACTATTATCTTTTGGATATGCACGAGGCAGTATAAAATAAGTAAGCACTTAAAATAGCTAGGCTGTCACCAGGGAGAACCTTTTCGAAGCTTACTACCGGCAACGTGGTGAGAAAAATACAGCGCAGAGAACAAAGCACAAATGCGCAGCGAGGTATCTCCTAGAAACGGGCGCCCTCTAATGGTGAAGAGGAAAAATGGCCAACGAGCTTGTCGCAACAAGATTTTCTTTATTGTTTTTTTTCGAGAGTAGGTGCTTCCTTTCACATTGTCAAGACACACCGCAACAGGGGAGAATGAGGATAAACTATGTTACAGATACAACAAATGGAGCTGAATACGTTCAGAAAGATGATTCTGGGGATTAGGAAAAAAACGTACAATTCGAAATATAATAGTATTACTTAAGAACCTCGGAAAATATTAAAATAAATGAATACATTATACACGTGTTTGGTTTGCTAAAGCCTAGTGACCAAGTGGTCTGCGGTTTGATAAAAACATTTAATTTTTTTATTGCTATTTTAATTAAATTCTTAGATTCATCTAAATTTAAAATGAAGTATTATTTTCTTTATCACATGTTCCGAGAGACGACTAAGTTAATCCTATTTTTCATAACAATGGCCAATGTTCAATTTATTTTCGCGCAGTCAAGTTTTAGCCGTTTTTTCGCGCACTGCAAGCATAAAGTGAGCTAAATAATTTCGAGGATGATTTTAAGAGCACTAATAAAATAAACAATACAACATATCAAGTACCGAAGAAGTCTCAAACACACGCATGCCCCATGGTGATACTAATTATTATGGTTCAGGGTCAAGACACTTGCATTTATTTACAATTATGGAATAATATTAATGGAAACTAGTTTATTTTTTTTGCTAAGCGTTATTAATCTATCGATATATTTAATCGTTTAATTTTTTTTTTTAACATGCGCGGTGAATTTTGTATAGTGCACATTTCATGTGGTGCGTGGCCGTTCGGCCGCGAAGTTTAAAGGGAACACCGAATTCACTCATGGTTTTTTTTAGCATAAAAATAATAAGAAAACTAAGGTGACACGCATGTCAATTTAGAAATAGAAAAAACTTTACCACAAAACATCTAATGTTATGTAAAGTCAATATGATTTTTATATTTATTGTAACAGACCACAATATGGACATTTGTTAAGCATGTATTGTGGTAAAGATTAATAATAATCGGTGATAAGTAATTGTTGACTATTTAAACATGTACTTAGTATTATATTTATACATTTTGTTTTGCTATCTTAGTATGCGAATATATAATATAAATAGCAATATTTGAATATGTCCAAGAACACACAATTAATGAATTTTCACGTACAAAGGCACTGTTATTAAACAAATTATAGATATCTCATAGAGACGAAGCTATTTTCATTAAATTCATTCAGGCGTATTCTAGTAAAATGTGTTAAAAATATTTACAGATAAAGAATATTGCTTTAAATATTTTCAAAATAATTAGATTCTCGTTAATGACATCTATGCTGTTTCAGCGAAATGAATATCGAATTTAGTCCATAGATGGCGATAGCGTAGTTGTACTAATTACTCGAAGTGTTTCCACATAGTAACATATATACAACTTCCAAAAATTTGATAGATATGGAGATTGATTAATGGGTGAGAATGGTGAATGTTTCATTTGTATACAGTGATCACTTAAGCCAGCCGAAGACAGGTCCCAAGCCCTGTAATTACCCACGCTTCCATATATTTCCATTAAATATAATAAAAATAGCTTCGTCTCTAAGAGATGTCTACAATTTGTTTTATAATTATTACATTCATATTTATTCGTGGTTACACCTGTGCGCATCCTGGCTTTTTTTTCAACAGATATATATACAGAATACGTGTCTCTGAATCTTTATTATTTTCAAAATAAACTAAACGCATGTGCTATGAAAATAAGACTACGCAAATATCGAGAATATTTGTTCTTGGATTTTTAAAAAAAATATACATACCTATAGAATTAAGCGATCAGATTTAAAAAAAAAATATCTGGTAGTAGGTATTTAAAAAGTTATCATACTTTAAAGTTTCATAAAAATAAATATATATATATATGTGTGTGTGTGTGTGTGTGAATTTTTATAACTTTACTTTACTTTGTATTAATATTATAATTTAATTAACGAAATAAAATATGTTGATAATGCGCTCGTGATGCTCTCGTATTACAGTTGTTACATTAAAAAAAAAAATACCGAGAAAATTAATTAAAAATTTTATAAAAGATTAATAATATTAAATCGCAAGAAAAAATTAAACCGAATCATGTCAATTCTGTTAAATAATTTTGGCACTCAATTAGGTACGTATTGAATCATAAACAATTGTCAATTATCTATCTGGAATCATTACCTAATTTGCATTGTTTACAAATATTCTCATTCTATGGCATAAACTACCGTGGGTTGTAAGCGATTATATAATTACTTTTTCAATATTAGCATATATTATTTTTATCTATGCTTGTATTTTTAATTTCAGTATACATTGTTTCCCGAAGAAGATACCACAGGTATCGAAACATGTAGAATAATCAATAAATAGTGGTTTGAACAAAGTATTTTGTCTAATTATTTGATTATATAATAATTAACAATAATTTTTACCATGAACATTATTTTTGTAAATCGTTAAATTGTCATCCTCTAACGTAACTGTAACTTACTGATTTCAGGTGACAAGAGTTGATAACATTTTATGATAGAGAAAATTGCTGTTTTAATGCCTGAGCCTGAGCCTGAGCCAGAGTTTTTCATAATATCTGTAACAAATTAATCAAATATTTGACCACTATTCATTTAGACCTTCGTTTACAGGTTTATTAACCCTTACAAAACCATGCAGTAACACACGTCTACAGCCTTAATTAAACATGTAATTTTTCGGTTATTAAATTAATATTTTTGTTAATTCTAAGAAAAACGTTTACGCTTAGAACTGACTAGTGAAAAACCAGTTGTGTAAAGCGAATCCTATAAAAATAATTATTTTTAAATTTAGTCTGTTATTAAATTAATATGCTGGCAAAAATACAATTTGTGTTAAGACAAATATATATGATAAATTAATTTCAAATTAAAAAGAATAACAAACAGACGAATATATGACCTCTCTTTCTCACTAATTAAATGAAGAGAGATAAGACAAAAGGTCGTATTGTATAGGACTTGATGAATACTTCGAATTATATTAGAAAATTCATCCAATTTTTGCTTAATATTTAGAATAAGTTTATAGGATTAATAATTTCAAAGACTTTTAAGCTAATAAAAGCTTTTTTCTCACTAAAAATTTCTTACGGTAACACGAGTTAACAGCATGGCTGCAAATGAGTATTTTATATCACGGTATGGTAAAGGTTAAGGGCATCCTCTAAATATTCCACAGTACAGATAGTTGAAATGTAATGGTAACAACTATGTATTCTTCTAATCAACTCTCTGGTGCAAGCGGCGCTCTCATGGAAAGCTGGTTCCCTGACTAGGGAATGGCAGCGCCTGCAGAATAGCTACATATACAACAATGGCCGTGACTGAAGTAGTTATGTATGTAATATTTATATTTTGTATGTATACATGTGTGAACTTTTTACTTTTTATTAACGTTTTTTATCGAATCGGGTTAAAAAAATAGAACCTGATCACGCTGGAATAAACACATTATTATTATTATTAATCAAAGTTTTTAAGTAACGTCCTTTATTTAATTATTATTATTAGGTATTTATCAAATGAATCCGGATATGGTGGACACCGCGGCGATTCAATTTCTTATAAAATTAATTAAAGACATCAATAATTCATTATAGGCAGTGTCTGTAGGCGAAATTCCATTTATTCTGTTAAGGTTTCTGTATTCCCACGCTTTAATGATATGAAAATAAAATAAAATTATCAAAACACGGTTGACATAATATTCGAGACTCCGAACAACCCTCCGATGTGCTTGTAAAGGTAGATTTTTATTCCACTAGGGAGTCAGTGTGCTTGATTTATATTCAGTAAATGTAAATTATACTATTTTTTTAATTCACAAAAGAAATATGAGCAAGTGATAAAACAATTTTGGTTGATAATTAAAAAATATTTTTAATTAACATAAATAAGTATTTATTATTTTGGGAAATAAAGATTTTCAAATTTATTTTGTGTTTTATATCTGTATCCAAGAATCATTTCGATAGTCATGTCCTGGTCTTCTATTAGTAACGTTCACAGAGTATGCAATTATGCAGATAATAACCACTAACTTGCTTAATCTATTAATATGGCCTGCAATCTGCTGTCCGCAATCTTTTGGTGGTTTTCCGTGGACTTCCGGCTGGCCAGCCTTCAACACTTGAACCGATAACAATACGCGATCTGTATCTCGCGTTCATCTCCTTTAATAGATGCGTAATTGAAGGCGTTACAATTGACTCTGATGCCGCAAGTTTGTAGTATTACCCGCAATGTAATGTAGGAATGTGCATACTGATGTATTTTTGAAAATCAGGGCTATCAACCGAATCATGTATAATTCCTAAACAATATCTATTAATGATAATCGTGTAGTTTCCGATCTATTTTTTATCTCTCTCTCTCTCTCTCTCTCTCTCTTTCTCTCTCAGTTGACATGCCCATGTCTGAGCATCATGGTCCTTTCTACGGCGCAATTATTATTTTTTCTATTTTGGGTACGTAACCGATAAATAATGACAAAAAAATTGTTATGTCCTCATTATCACGAAACGTAATAAAAACAACAAAAATATATGGAATAAACGTTTTCAAAGTAAATAATAGGCAATTAATATTTTCATAGAATGATCTTAATAAAAAAAAATGTAAAAGTATTGACAATTATATTTTTGTTATCAGTAATTTACGATAAAGATAAATAATCATCAACATTTTGTACAACACAAATATTAGAAATCTAATTACAAGTACCTTGGAATCATAATAGATAACAATCTCAAATGGAAAGAACATATTACTAATCTCACAAACAAAATAAGGAAAACTGCCTACATATTTGTTAGACTCGGAAACATCTTATCACTTACATATCTGAAAATAATACGAGTATATTGCGCGTTTGTACAGTCACATTTGCAATACGGTATTATTGGATGGGGAGGTGCAAACCAAAACTTCAATGTCACAATTAGAAATCATTAAAAAAAATGATAATAAAAATTATTCTAAAAAAAAAGACTATCCAAGTATACAACTTTTCACAGATTTTAAAGTACCAAAAATAGTAACATACAAAAAAAAAATCAATAATTCAAATTTTTAAAAATAAAAATCAATTAAATTTTAGAACCGAATTCCGATCTACAAGATATAGAGATCAAATTGATATCCCAAAACTAAAATATACCGCAACTCAAAATCAATGTATTTATCAAGGCATCAAATTTTTAACAATCTCCCCATCACAATTAGAAAAATTACGGACTATCATAAATTTGTGACTGAAGTAAAAAAAAACACGTACACAGACTAACTGAAACATAAATTAACTCGTATATACTCCTTCTCTATACACGAGTCTTACTCTCATAGAGAAGAAACAAATGGTAAAATATATATATATATATATATATATATATCTACTGATTATTCAAATTGTATTATATTTTTAATATTAATAAAAAAATGTAACTCAAAAATCAATGTATTCAATATAATATAAAAATGGATAAACACCGTATCTCTTTTATTTGTACGCCAATGGTGAAATAAAATATTGTAAAATAAATCGTGCTATAAAATTCAGCATTACAATATTTTTCCATTTGACATTGACGTTTTGGTTCGCCTACGGTGATTTTAAAAGACAATGAAATAGCTAGTAACAAGATTTTTTTTAAATTTATTTTACGGGGAATTCGTTCTAGGAATTTTTTTAATTAAACATGGTAAGTACTCGCAATTTCTGAAAAGACTCATTTATATTTTTATTAATTTAGAAATATAACAATGTATACGAGTTGCGGGTGATTTACCCACAGAGCCGAATATCTCGTTTCATATGCAATACAACGGACAAGTTTCTATGAGATAATTACATTTATTAAATAAGTACCTACTCGCATTATATTAAAATAGATTAAATACATATATCTAACGCATATTTACAAAAAAAATGGGTATTATCATATTTCAATGTTGATCTAAACAATAGAAACTAAAGATTTTGTGAAGTTAGTTACTTTCCACATATACATAGATAAATAATCGATTAAATTAAGAAATATCTACTTTAATATTACATATTCTTATATTCTCGGTCACAAACGCGGAAAACACGGTTATTCAAACCAATGCTCTGTTTTGTAAATATATTGCTAGCGACGCTGCATGTCGTTTGTATCGCTTTGCAATATAAGTGTATATGTATTGCTCGTTGCTAGCCTATTATTTACAGTATTTATATTCCCATGTTTGAAAGATATTTTTTATGCAAATCGTTGGAAAATAGTATTGTATTTATGATTTTACTAGAAAAGCTTATTCACAACGTAGAGTTGAATCTTGGGAAAACATTGGAAAAAATACAAGTGTCAAAAAATAACACCCAACAGTTCATCGTCTGACCTATTATGGACAGAAATATTCTTCTCTGTATCAGAGTTTGAGAATATTTTGAAACAATTGAGATTCCTTTGATAACGCATATTAAATAATTGCCAATTTTTAGACGTATACTGAGTATTTATACAATATGACAACTGATTTCGTCTGAGTCCTGAGTTGTCCTGGTAGCTCGTTTTATTTTGAGAGTTAACTAACGTGTTTTATCAAAGAAAAATGTTATATGCAATGTATTTTCGTAGTAAAAAATAATATTTTTGTATAAATAAATAATGAAATATAATATTTTATATTCAAAATGGCGCGAAAAGTATTGTGTAAAAGGCGCGTTAAAATGGAAAAGACTTAATAAAATATTTGCATAAAAGCAAAAGCGCTCTTTCAACCTAAGAACAAATCAAACTCTTCTGAAATAATATAGGCCACCCGCGCTGAAAAAACATTCATAATGAATGGAATAACAGAGATTTTTCTTTTTCAAAGAGGGAAAAGGAGTTTTGTGTAATGTTGCCAGGCATGTGATAAAAATAATCAATTCAATAATATATTTTAATAATGATTATTCAACGGGTACCCCAGTAAAATTTGGCACGAAAACTGGGTTAGTAAATTTAGTAACATTTTTAATATTTTTCTTCTTGTGCCCTATCCGTTTAACGGACGTTGGCTATCATCATTTTGTTTCTGCGCCCCGGTGCAGCTCTACAGTAGACTGGCCAAACCATTGTCTTAGGTTCTTCAGCCGTGATGTTCACATTTTTCCAGTGCCCGACTTCCTGCATTGTGAGGTGCGAGATTTATTTATTTTATTAATCAATTAATTTATTTATTGTTAACTATTTAATGCATGTATAAAAATGCGGTTAGACTGTGGCCGTCTCACTAGAGAAATTCTGTCTTGAGACGGACATAGTTTACGAGCAATTGTACTAATAAATTAGTATTACAAGTATAAAAAAACAATTATAAAGTGATCTTTCAAATACATTATTTTGAAGAAATTTGTGACAACAATTATTAAAAGTTTGAATCAATATGTTTAGGTGAGTGCACCAATACTAACTCTGCCCGTATTACGAATCCAACTTTTTATTTTCAGTTTCATGTCATTGGGACAATTCAATTGGGTTAAATTTTCATCATCCTATTAAATAGTTTAGGCTTAAAATATTTGTAGTTCCTTTGGCCATATTCTGTATGTGCTCTTAGGGCTTTTATTTGTAATTATATTTTGAGTTGTTTTAAAATGTATCTGATTGTGTTTATAAATGTAGTATTAGCATATATTTGTCTTATATCAAAAACATCGAATTTATTAAAAATTTCGTGAGTGCTTGTTGAGATTGGGAATGTTGTGGTTTTGAGAATAACTTTTAAAATAATTTTCTGAGTTGCTATTATTGGATTAGTTGCAGACATAATCGCTCCACCCCAAGCAATTATACCATGCTCAATGATTGATTGACAGATTGGATGTCTCATTATATGACAGAGATATTGTAGTTTTCGGATTTTTATTGTTTTCAATACTTATTTTTCTTTATTAATCCGAACCACAACAATTTTATTTTACCTTGTATTTTTATTCATAGCTGAAGTCAAACATGATGTTCAGAAAAATAAAGGTAACGATGTACAAAACTGATAAGACCAGTGTTTACCAATGCACCAGAAACCTGGACCCTAACAAAGAAAGATGAATCAATACTGGATGTACTGGGTGAATATTATGTTCCAAGTCGATTTTGTTTAGCTACCATTTTAGCAAAGATTTGTCTATTTATATTTAATAGTCGTAGAGAGTAGTTAATTACAATTTATAAAGCATCTATCATTTTAACAACGTATCGAAGTCATTAAAACAAACACAAACTCGATTTTTGGAAAAAAAGAAGCTCATTTCGACTTGGCTGGTTTCGTTAATAAACAAAACAGCCATCAATTGATACATCAACGATCTTTACACTCACGCTGAATTACTGTATGGTATGCCGTGTAGGCCAGCGGAATCATTGTGCCCTATTTTTTTAGGATGCAAGAGGCAATGCTGTAAAAAGTTATTGATGATCGAATTGGGTCGATTGGCCCTGCAACATATGTGATTTTACAGAACGGTGCCACCTCACACACAGCCCGAGCTACGCTTAAAATTTTGATGAATGGAACAACATTGGCCTGGAACATAATATTTACCCTGTATTTAAAAGAAGGATCATCAGCAACATTTTTTGAGTTGTCATAGAAAAGCTGCAGTGTGAGGCACGGTATATCATGAATATACCGTGTAGATCATATTAATGATAATCAATAATAAATCTGAAGGAAGTCGTAAAATAGGTAGATCCATAATGAAGTGGTAAGTCGATATAAATAAATCTATTCTTGGCGTCAGCAATTGGCGAGAAGCAGATACCGGTGATGGTGTAGTCTTGAGGTGTCTAGGACCTATACCTACTGGGTTGTGGAGCCAGGGATATTGATCATGATGATTCCATTTCACCTGCACCGGCACCGGGATCAATACCAAGCGCTTCCGAATCTTTTGGAAATAAAAAAGATTTTGAAGACACCGGGTATCGATCCTGCTACATCTCATATAATAAGCGAGTGCTCTACCATCTTGCTATACCCCCTCAGAATGTAGTGTCAAATTATCGTATAAATATAATAAAAAAATAGCATCACATTAGAATATAAAATTTATGGCATTGATTTATTTGATTATACTTAAATATTTTATTATTAATATTATATAATAATTTCCGAAAACCAAATTTGAATACTGCTGTTGCATTTTATTTTAAAAATTGTTAAATCTGGTGAACTTTTTAATGATGCTAATTAATAAAGAGCCCAAGTTTTTTGTAAATGTTTAGTTTCACGTTAAATATCGTATCCGTCACGTGGGAGACTTTAAGGAGTTTTTAAAAATATTTTTTTTATTAATCAACTAATCATCATAATTTGGTTCTTAGGCCATCAAGATCCAAATACGTCTAAACAAATTAATGTTCGTCAAGCATCTCTATTTCATTTATTTTCAAAATATTTCAGGTTTATACGGCTGTTCACAATCTTCTGTGTAATTTTCTGGGATATTTTTCCTACTTATATGTTGCTCGTGTTTGCAGGGTCCATCATCAGGGTTGATGTGAAAATAAATATTCACCGGGGTAAAAATAGTATCCGGTTTTGGTTTTGTTTACAAAAACCCTCGAAAATCGGTTAAAACCGACAAAAAGCCTCGAAAAAAAATTTATGCATTTTAAATATAAATGATCACATTTATAATAGTTTAAATATATATGTACATATATTCATTTGAACTATCAATTTTTATTAGATTATCAAAAAAAAATTTGTTAAATGGTCAAAATAGTTAAAATGATTAAATAGTTCCATCAACTTAACATATTTCTTCGGCATGAGCTTCAAGTCTTCAAAATATTAACTATAATATATATGATTTGGTTTGGTAAACACGAGCAAAATATAAATAGATACCAACTGTATTCTAAATGCTCATGAAGTGAATAACTCATGTATGATTGTGTTTGGTTTAGAAAAAAATAATAATATTCAACCGACCGTCGACGTCAAGATGGTCATAAAAATAACATACGTCGTGTTTGAAAGTATGGTTAAACGCTACATCAAAATACACCCAATATGTGATTGTATATTTGTAAAAAATCTTTTAATCGGTTAACCGAAATAAAAGGTTTGGAAGCCACGTATTTGAATTATTAGTATTGAAAAATTATGTTCTTTTAATTACCACTACTGTACCTAGAGTACCTGTTGATGACAGAATTACTAAACTAAAGACCAAGGTAGTAATGCAAGTCATTAATTTATTATTAAATTATTGTTAAATTATGAGAAAATTGTTGATAATTATTGAATCGAGTCTGGCAGCACGAGGCGTGTCACCCCGAACAAACAGAGGGATCCCGCCGCGCCACAGAAAAAGTCCCGCTAAAAATGTTCGATCACGTTCTGCGGCCTAACCCGGCCACCCCCATTAGTTTATAAGTGGCAAATTGTTGATTTACAGATTTTCTCCGGCTAATTCTTTCTCGCTGCGAGAACCCGGCATGCTTTCAGCGGGCGCACACCAGTGAACAAGCGAACAGATGAGTGGTTGGATTTATTTCCAGCTACCTTTACGCGAACCGTATTTGAAAATGACAAAGATGGCGAAACGTTGCGAAAAAATAAAACAAGAGGCCCGTTCATATTTCTCTAGGCGTGTTGGATTACTTAACATGTTAACAGAATATGAAATGGAATGAAATTGACATACTTGATACGTAATGTTTTTAGTTTAGTATTTTTAGCTTTAACATTAATAAAATATACGTATATTAGTAGAAGCCATCTAGGTAATAGTTACAAGAATTTAACTTAACTTACCATCTTCAACACTCACTTTATATATTTTCTTTACTATCCTCTCCTTGTTAATATGTTCCACATGACCAAATCGTCTCAGCGACTCTTTCTTTATTTTATTGACTACACTACAAACATACTATTCTTCACTCTATTGTATATAGATTTTTTCACAGGCGTCTAAGTAACCGCATTTTCGCTGCACTCAGTCTAATTTCGTTCCTTTTTTGCCAACTCCAGGCTTCAGTTCCATACATTAGTGTTGGCAATTGAACTCTATGCCCCACTACTCTTGCAAGAATATTCAAGATTTAATAATTTAATTTGTGTCATGCTTAAACAGTGACATATGTATACACTGTACGAGTAGCAGTTATGGGGAAGCTTTCATCCAACAGTGACTGATAATTATGATAAACAGTGAAAATGGAAGTAAATAAAACGTCAATATTACCTAATTTTGAAATCGCTAGTTTTTGAGATAAAAATATAAATCACTATGTAAAAATTCTTAACTATCATATTCATTTTCAAAATCAGTGGACTTCTTTAAGAATTGATATTACATACTTAGGACTGCGCTCAGTTAAGTTAAGAGTAAATTTAAATGCTATATTTTAATTTCTTTTAATTGAAGTCGATAATATATAACCACAAAATAAGACGCTCAATCTTCACATTTCACGCTCCGCTATTTCTGTACTCTTCCTTTTCTATTACTGACTCAATAAACGACTCTACGCAACCCGCGAATTTCATTCCATCACCAAAGCTTTTAATCCAATATATAAAGAAATGGAATATACAATAATCGGGTTCAAATAGACGCCTTATACGCCGACTCAAGAAAGGTATTTAATAATTAATGGTTAATAATAAAAGAATCTAATATTCAAGTACCTCGGAATTCGGAGGGAATTTATTTTGATGCATAACCAATTTATTTCAATGAATAGTCTTCTAGAAGTTTCTATTGAAAGATTTTAAAATAGTCTATACGCCATTCTCTTTGGAATTCAATAGTGTTTGCATTTGGATTGCTTTATTCCAACATCAGCGACACTGTAAAACAATTGAAACAACCTTTAATAAAAATTTATGCAGATAACAAAGAACAAAAGTTGGTTCTGGAATGAATAGCTTGTTAACCAATTTGAAGCGTTTGAGATGAACGCTTCTTTCGAACTAAAGATGATACTTGACACACCTTGCGAAGCAGGTAGGTGTGATTGCTTTGCAGGTAGGTGTGAGTTCAATGAACTATATGAAGTGTACAGCTTCGTGAAGTTCAACACTAGTTCGCTGTTTATTGTGCATACTGCCATACTTCCCGATTCATTCGGTTCTTGCCAGTGATTCAGGGGAACCGGACATTCTGTTTATGTACTTTCGAATACTTCTGTTCACGTAGTTCATTTAATTTATTGTGCATATTGCAAGGGAGAGGTGCTTATTAAGTGTATACTATTTCAATTAAAATGATAAGTTTTTTATTTGCATTATTAGTTATCATCATCGATGAACATGATTTTTTAATATTAAGTCATTACGTTTTTGAATTTTGATGTATGCTAAGTGACAACATATTTTTTCCTTCGCAACGTTTTTGTTAATACATACGTATATGCTGTTTACAGCTTGATTATGTGGACGAATACACTGTTAATACGCTACCAACACGGTGCGAGACAATCCGATTGAACTGCTACAACAACTGAAAGCGTGCGAACTGTGAAGAGCGAGTATCTACAACCAGTATTTTTTTGTCATAGAACGCACCGGAACGGCGTTCCGACACATTTTTTCGACAGATTTTCTAAGTTTTAAAAGTAACTTTTAAAAATTTAATATTTGGTCCACGTGGATTAACGAAAATTTTGAAAATTATTATCACATTTACCTTAAATAAAATAAATTTTATTTATGTTAAGATTCCACGTGAACCAAATATCAAATTTTTAAAAGTTATTTTTAAAACTTGGAAAATATATAATTTTTATAACAAAAGATTAGAGTGATTCCGCCGTTTCATGCAAAACATATTTCCAAGCGATCTTGATAGAGAAAATTCTTTATTTTTGTCATTCTTTTTGCACATCACTAAGCATTAAAACGCGACTTGCAATAATAATTAAAATTTTCGCGTTTTTTACGAAAATGTGGGTTTTTATTATTCATTTATATCAAAAGTTATTAAATAGATTTGATTTTTTTTCCAACTATTTCTTAGATTGGACCTTTATATTAATATAAAACTAAACAATTTAATATTATTTGCCATAATTAAGACGATACATACATTATAAGAAAGAACGCGACCATTAGATGCATTTTCCGTGTGCTACGAAATTGAGTAAATACGCTAAATTAGTACATAAACGAAAAATATATTCTTATTGAAGCCAAGATTACGGAGACAAATTTGTAGGAAACCAAATTAGCAAAATGTTAAAAATGAATAAAGTTATAAATCATTCAATTTGCAGTACATTTGATGAATTTGTGATGTTTTTAAAATACTTTGTTTTAGTAAAAACATTAGTTTTTAAATAATATATTATATTTAATCACGTGCTTTAAGGCTTCAACTACTATTTAAAACCAAGTTTAATATCGGAAACACAATAATCAATTTTAAATAATATATTTCAAGTCTTATGAAATACGATATTTTTAATTAGCCCTCACAGTGTTAGAATGCCATTCGACACGGCCACGGCGGTCGTAAAATCTGCGTTCCAATAGATTTGAATTAAATTTGCCTATAAAACACATTTTAATACAAATTTTGACTACAATATGAATGAATATTATACTAATTCTCGATACCAATTACTTATTTTTGTAAATTGTGTGGGTTTACGCTGTTTTTATACGAAAAAAAATTATGATATTGACAGCGCATGAGCATAACAACATTCTAATTGATAACGTTGCCGTGAATTTACGAAACTGTCAAATTTTGTGTTTGGTTCTCATTAATATATTATTACACACATTATTATTCTGAAATTACTGCCTCCTGTGACTCAAGATGCCTAAGGTCAAAAGTATTCATTGACATGCTCTAGGAAATGTTCCAACAAAATTTTAAATGATTATAAACTTCTTGGAAAAAAAAATTCAAAAAATCGCAACGTAAGTTAATAATTTTTAAGATTCCTTTAACAATTATCTATTTGATTTAACTATATAAATTACATAGTTCAATATACATACATTATGTAATACAGTTAAATTATTTTCTATTGGAAACACATACCCATAAAGAAAAATAATTTTATCAAAAGAATTATACATGACAGACCTGTTTGATTGATACAAATGTATTTGTTATAGTATTGTATTTTAATATTTTAGCCATAAAAATACTGATAACTAAATACTAATAACAATAATAATAATATTATAAATTATTTTCAGGATGTTCCCGAACTGAGCATTGAATGTGTAAACTCATGTCAACTTCCTAAATTGGATGGCAAAAGAGTGATCGACATACACCAATTCTTTTCCCAAATTAATCAAATTTACTCCCACAAATCGATGTTTGGGTGCACAGGAACGAATATTGAATATGTGAAAGAACGTAAGGTTTTATTTCTAAATTCAGTTTAAAGTGTAATGTGTATGGATTAAATTTTATTTTGAATACATATAGAGAAAAAAACAACGAAATTCTGAAGAACGATAATATGCTTGATGAACAACTAATTATTTGACAGTGAATAATAATACTTTTGTCATATTTTAATATTAAATATATATGCAATGTATTAAAACAATAAATAAGTATTTAAAAAAAACAGTTTCTTTTCTTACAACCGGAGTATGAATATTATATAATATAATATTAATATAAATTGTTTTCTCTTCATAAACACAGCTGCTTCAAAAGTTATCAACATTATTTATCAGGATGAGTTTACATAATTTTTTTTCTTATAAATCGGGGCAAAATCGTAATATTTTATGTTTATGTTTAGGTTTTTTATAAACATAATAATTCTTCATAGTATAAATATAACAATTCTTAGGTGAGAACTTTAACAAATTATTTAATTTTCGCTTGATAATTTTAAATGGCAACACATATGTATTATGAATGCTGAAGAAATGGCTACATATGTAAAATGGCTATTTTCTGATAGCTAGGAATTCAAGAGAACCAACAATTGTATATTTGTTTTTTTTCTATTGATATTTTTCACTCTAGAAATATTTACGTAAAAAATAACGCACTTTTATGCTTACTTGATATTGTAAAAGAATTAACTATTAGTCTCATCTTGAAAGGGTATGCAAAATGCAAAAATATCTCGAAATTCAAACTGGAAAAATGAAAGTTGCCTCTTAATGAGAAAAAGTAAATGACAAATGGCATTAGACAACTATTGATTTTTCTAAAAGGAGCATTTCACAACTTATCACAATAATTGTTAAATATCCACCTATCCCAAAAAAAGATCCCATATTTTCATTACCTTTCAGTTTTTGGAAATGAATTATGAATCGGTCGATTTCTAAATTAGGAGACAAATGAATTTTACCTTCAGTGTCTCTGAGCTTGAATATTCTTTATATGTAAATCTATGTCAATAAAGATTAAATTGAACTATTTACAATATATAATTTAACGTTTGTCCGAAGTTTTTTTCATTGCTTTCAGAGTGAAATGCATTACATTTTTCTACATATTATAAAAACCTCGTAGCCCTGTATTATGCAAATATGTTGTTTCCTTGTTTCCTGTCCAGTTCAATAGGAAGAGTTGTCAAGATAGGGTGTACGCTATTATTTTCAAACCATTGTCAACGATTTTGCACAAAATGTTTATTTTCGTCCAGTAATGTGATTTTTATTTCCAGAGTCGTATACTATTAGAATATTAATAATAAAACACATTTATAATAATTAATTTCCATGTGAATAGTAATATCTATAATATCCACAATCTAAAATTCTTTGCACCAAGCCACTTTGTACTATAATTCAGAGTAATCCATTAGCATCTGCTTGCATTTCGTTACCTCCATTATCATATTTTCAAATTCATTTTTCTCGTTGCAGTAGTTCAATCTCGTTTTTCGTTCAGTGTATTGTGGAACATCACTAATATCAAAAACTCGAAGTGGAACCACAGATAAGACATGTACTAGTTGCGTTAGTAGAACTGTCAAACTGTCAACAAAATAACAAAAGGTACAATGTTAAGAACTTTTGATAAAGGCTGTGCTTAGCCATTAAATTTTGGATATATTTTAAACACTTGATAAACAATTATTTGTTTATGATGGTATGTTTACGAATAACACGGTTCGTGATACAAATAAATGGTCCTATTGTATACATTGTAACATTCTAATACTCATCATTGCGTGCATTTAAAACGGGGCTTCATATGAGATATTTAAGGTTAGAATGGCTTGATATGACAAATATTTAGAAATTTTACATTCCATTTGCTTTTTGCCGTGCTGCTTTTAGGTTTGCATGTCTGACTGCATGTTGTCAATTAATTTTCTTGATTAATTTTTCTTTGATCTATCAGCGATTTCATACACAGTCGACACATCAAGTAGTACTGTGAAATATTTTTTGATAAGACTGTTTATTGATAGAATTATTTATTTAACGATAAGGTTATTAGTGAAAAAAAAGTGAACATAATAATTTAATTTATTTCCAAGTAAAATAAGGATATAAATGTTTTTTTCTAAAACCAACAATATGTTTCAATTATGTGGTTCAAAGTTTGGTTGCATTGGTTTATTATTTAGAGGTAAGATAACTAATGTCTGTATAATGTAAATAAATGGTTTATATACCTAATGATTTTCTTGACATTTTTAATGGTAGGCGTGATGTTGTTGTAAGACTGGTTATTGAAGGCACATATTTATATGTTATCTCCAAGGATGTTCTTTAGTCAACAAATATTGTTCATCCAAGACTCACTGATTCATTACCAGTTATATCTTATGCCGTTTTATCTCATATTTTTATTAGTTCAGATTTATTTACATCTATTTTCATGCTGATTGCTGCATGTTGAGCAGCTCTTAGGGTTTCATCCGGTTTCAGGGCTTCAACACCGTCTCAGGATTTCAGCCCTGGGTTTAGTTATAATCTAATGTTAATTTCCAAAAATTTCACATGCGGCTCGAATATCTATCTCTTTCATAATGATTTATACAAATAAAATAAATGTGATGCCACAATTTACATAAAATTAGATCTTTAAAATTAAGTGTCACTCACTAAAATGTCGGAGATGTGATATGATGGATAAAAGACTTTAAAAACATGCCTGAAAAGCAAAAAATATCAAAGTTGAACCTGAATTCAAGCCACCAGCCAACTTCTGACAATATTTTTGATAAAAATACTTTCCGATAAGAACTGGGTGACAGGGTTGCTTAAATTTATTATGGAATCAATCATCATCAGTTACAGATGTATTGTTTGCGGTATCAAACGCGACACATCCATTTACAATGATTCCAAACTAACTTACCATCACGCTGTTTCCCCACGGGGTAGGTAGAGAGGATAAAGCACCACACTTCTGTCTTGATACAATTCTCACCTCATCCACATTCATACAAGTTCGCCGATTATTAAGGCTTTTAAAAGGATCATCCTCCAGTATCTGGTATACCTGGTCCTATATATTTCTTACCATTCTCTCATTCATCCATTCAATATGACCAAACCACCTAAGTGATTTTTTCTTAATATTACTCAATATACTACGATCAGCTTTACATTCTTTCCTTATTTTGTCATTTTTTACTCTATTATAAATGGATCTACTGCATATACGCCTAAGCAATCTCTTTCCACTGCGTTACTCTACTTTCGTTCCTCTTCTGCTAGCTCAGTGCATACATTAGTGTTGTTGCCTCGGTTGACAAGTTCCTATTAGATATAATTCCATTCGAAGCACCATTCATTTTTTCTTTTCAGTCACTCTCCTTTCGATATCTGGCAAAAAGCTGCATTGCGATTTTTTTTTTACCACAAACAATCTCAGGGTTTACATAATTATAATTTTATCCACTCTACTTGTGTATTGTATAACTCATAATACCATGCACCTATTTCTTTTCACAGAATATTTCTTATAGAAACTATGACTTTGGCACAATTCATTATTTAATTATTTAAAAATATATCGTATAAAGAAAATTTATCATTATTTTTAGGTAAAATGTCTGCAAGCACAACAGAAGGTGCCAAAGATAAAAATGAGAAAGATAATGTACCCTGCAGTTCTCCTATTATGTTTGAGGATACAGAAGAACTAATGGAAATTGATGCGGTTGATAATGCATTGGAACTTTTGGGTAATATATTTCAGGTTGTTCTCATAAATCTGCTTTTTTTTTTAACCCTCAGACGGCGGATAAGATTTTCGGGAATTGTTCCCCTGGAATGGCGTGATTTTTAAACATTACGATACTTTCATGCAAAATTTAATTACGCTGCACACAAAATATATAAATCTACAGAATAAATTTTATAATGTGGTCAAATGTTTCAATTTCACGATAAAATAATAAAAATCAGAATTTGTAATGTATAATTATGTGTAAAAAATATATAGAAAAAAAAAAATACCTCAAAAATGCCGCCTCCGTGAAAATAATCACTCATAGAATACTAAATGTAAGGTTTATCGTAAATATTTTTTCATGTATATTGAGAACCAACTTTTAACTATATTTCTCAATCATTAAAGAAATCCTTGTCTTAATCATATTGTAAACAAATAAATCTAATCGATACACTCAAAAACTATCCCGGCATGAGCACTAACACAAGCGCACCGGTATGTTCTCATTGGTTAGGGTGACCACACGATTGTATTGCCGAGATATTTTTATTTTGACTAAAAATGTTGGATTGCGTGGTATGCTTTGAAACATTTAATAGGGCATAAGGCAACTTCACAGTCACTACACCAATATCGAGTTGAAATTCGTCGTTCAGGTTGTCGCAAAGTATTCGCACATACAAAACACCGCCGGTACACAGATTGTCTCTTGGAATTTGATGTTTGCGGAATATCTGAGAGAAAATGTCGAGCACTCAGTCTCAAAGGATAGTCGCTACATTGTCTAGCTCTCGACGTTGACTCTGGATGGTGGAATTTTTATAAAATTTGCCTGATTACCTCTAAGTGAAAATCAGTCAAACACACATCACGTGAGCATTGATTAATATGACGTCAATTGTACGGAACGCGATCTTTTTATACCACTTAATTGTTTTTTTCACACATTCCACAAAAGATATCATCATATCCGACTTATCCACATCGCCCATGAGCTTATTTATTATAACTTAATATAGATGATGGTTTCGAAATAGGAATTTTGGTTTTGTAATTCACTTTTCCTGTTTCCATTATAGAAGCATCTTGTGCAGTTGTTAACATGTGTAGTTCTCTTTTATCGTTCCATTTTACGGCAAGTAAACATCCTGATGCCTTCGAATCGGTTTCACCTTTTGGTACGTCTCCAAATTTTGGCATATTCTTGTCTTTCTAACCGTCCCACAGGCATTAGTTTTTTGAGTGTGCAAATAGCGAAACAATACTGGACTTGAATACCAATTATCCATATAAATTGTGTGCCCTTTTCCCAGGTAATCTGCCATTAATGAGGCCACGACTTTACCCGAGACTCCCAGCTCTTTCGATAACACTTGATCTATATCGCTTACTGGCAGTTCTGTTTTAGCCCCACAGTATATAACAAATTGTAAAACTAAACCTGTTTCACAATCACATAAAACAAACAGCTTAATTCCAAATTTGTGTCTTTTGGCCGGAAGATATTGCTTTATTCTTAATCTACCTTTAAATAAAACAATTGACTCGTCAACACACAAATTTTTGGATGGATAAAAGTATTTTTTGAAATTGTTGCACACAGAATTTACAAAGTCTCTTATTTTATGGATACAATCGTCTTTTTCTAGTTTTTTATTATCGAAAAAGTGAAGCATACTGAGTATAGCTAAATAACGATTCCGTGGCATCGTCTCGCCAAAAATTGTAGATGAAATAAGCTTATCTGTAGTCCAGTATTGGCTAATTCTACTTTTTTTACTCCTAACCATGAGCATAGTCAATGCAATAAATATATACATTTCTTCAACATTCACGTTTTTCCATTTATGCATTCGAGAATGTGGAGGGAATGTTTTACTAGCTTTAACATCCTCATAGTAACGGTTAGTTTCAATCACTATACTGTTTACGATATCTCCACTTAAAAATAGTTCGAAATAGTCCAGTTCCTGACTCTCTTCATTGAGTTGAGTATTTCGTAAACCAGATTGTTGATTAAAGTCTTGTAATACTGGACTGAAGCTACTACCATTGTTACGCACAACAATAGCGGTCGCCCAGTCACGCCGCCGCCAGGGAACGCCCAGACGTCGCCGAACGCATTGAAAAATGCGGGCTAGTCCGAGCGCTCCAATTTCGCCGGTGGTATTACTCCGTCTTGCTATATTCGTACAAATGCGAGGCCCGCAGGAGGCGATGTGTGCAGGAGAGAAGTAAAAGGCAGAGAGATGTCGCTCCGGAAGGCCGCCGACGAGAACTGGACGTCTCGGCAGCGGTACCCCCCCTATTTATTTCATGTATCAAGCAGACATGGCAAGCAGTGGTGGGGGTGGCTCACAACCCCCACCACTTGACCGCTGCTACGCGACCGCCGCCATGCGGCGGTCCATCGAACTACAATATACGGAGCCCGACAACGCACGGTTTTAATACCGTGCCAAAGTCGGGCTCCAGACAAAAATAAATAAAATGCAAAATAGTTGTGGATTATCGCGAGTAATTAACAAATACCAAATAATACATAACTCGCGATATCCACAACATAATCAAGTCATTTATTACTTAATAAACAAGAAATAAACAGGGGGTGGGGGGCGATCACCCGTAATCTACACAATTATTTTCAATGGGTGATCACCCCATACAAAAACAATACAAGTGTGTGTGGATATCGCGAGCATTAAACATTAATTACCAAGCTAGCTCGCGATATCCACGACAAAGTTTACAAATGTGGGCGACCGTCCGAAATCTAAATTCACAAAACAATTACATTCGGTGGACGGTTGCCCCATACAAAATACAATGGGCGGCCCTACCGAGGGCCGCCTGCGGCCCCACCATGTGCCCCCTGTGGGTCCATGGTGAGCGAAAAACCGCTCCTGTACCACTCGCTGGTAGCTCCGCCACCGCGAGTTGGTACGTGGTGGCTGGCCCCTTGCGGAGCCCGCCACTGGCGCTCAGCGCCCATCGGCCCGCTTGGTGCCACTGGACCGAATAAGAAAAGGCCATTTTCAGGGCCGCTGAATCGTAACGATTCGTCCAGTGGAATTCCTGAGCCTGTCGTGAGGCGGAATCCTGTGTGCAACAACCATTGTGCCATTCAGACGAGAAATCGTCCAATTGTATTTCTGCCGCGGGATCCAAATCCATTACTTCCGAAATATCTATTTCACAATCACTATTTTCTAAATATTCAACTTGGTCCTCTAAATCTATTTTGTCCGGAATGTAATCCTCATCGTCACTCATGGAATAATCAGAATCAATGTCTATAATGTACTGTTCTACCTCTTTGTCATTCATGGTTGACACTAAGATAATATATATTTTTAAATAAACAATAATTATGACAAAAAGGGTAACGTCAAAGTTCACAAACCAAAAAAAATCAATGATGAGCTAAGAGCTCTCTGTCAACTAAATATTTATAAACAAAATAAAACAAACGCGAGTCCTATAAATCACGGTTTCAAAAGCAATAACAAAATAGGCACCCGAAGATAAACACACACCGACATCAAAAGCGTGTACCGACACGGCGAAGTGGCGCGACCTACACACAGCTAAGCGCGCACGGAACTGTGTGTGTGACGGCCGACTAGAGCAATGAAATCTGAATGGATACGTGTTACAAAAAAGCTGATAAATTTAAATCCTCTTATAAAAATGATGTTTTTCAGTTGTCAAATCACAGAAAATAGATGAAACCATTCAATGAACTTTTTTACTTCAGTCTTTTAGCAATATTTTTACTTAATAATTGAAGATGAAAAAGATTAATTCTTCTGAGCTGCATATGTAGTCAGCCGTCCCGTGGGACCGAATATCTGGACCTGCAAATGTAGTCTCCCGCACACTGAGGGTTAATGTGCTCCGCTTCTTCGGAAAATATGTTTTTAGAGTTTTTTTTTGATGTTTTGTAATGATAGTTGTGTTGGCAGTGTTATTATTATTTTTACAATCCTAAATTAACAGACATGGGAGATAAAAGCAGGTGCGTCCATTGCATATAAACAAGAAGCAGTTGTTGCTTTAACTTGTTGTTAAACATTCTAGGAACAAACATAATGAAATAATCAAATGTTATAAACTAACAATTTACTGTAATTACAAATTAAACGTATTAATTATAAAGATATACATATAAAATCAATTTTATCTAAAAATATTATTGTTGCTACCGGGATTCAAACCTGGATCTCTTCCAATCTGAGGAACGTGTATTATCTGATTATACTATACCAACAATGTGGATTGACAACAAATTTTCGAACTAATATGTTACATTTTTCAGCTTAATGCATCTATCGTTCCATTATTTGAAAGGCATCTATTTTGTTTTTACGGAATCTCAAATACCTTTGAGTAAACCGATAGAGACGCCAGAATTAACAATTAATTTTTATTCAATTTTAATTCTGGCCTCCTATTGGTTTACGGTCCCAAAAAAGTCCCATACAAATTACATATTTTTTTGTGCTTAATACGTTTTCCAAATAATAAGTTATCTTAAATTAATGTATTAATTATAAATATAAAATCAATTTTGTCGAAAAATATTGTTTTTGCGTCACCGGGATTCGAACCTGGATCTCTATTTCCAACACTACCAATTGTGTTATAACGCCAGTATTTTTCATGACAAATTTTCGAACCTATATGTTACATTTTTCAAATTAATACACCTTCATTTCAAAAATATTAATGTATTTTCGCATAAAGTATGGCTCTACCTATATTCGATGTCATCTAAATAATTTCTCCGAAAATGCACTGCAAATGAGATTCAGTAAGGGTGAATATTACATGTTTAAATGCAATTCAGTAACTTTTATTTTATTGACATTGTGTTTAAAGGTGATGTTTTTGGACAGTTATATTGATCATACATGTGTTGAAGATACATGTAAATTGTGTAAAAATCACCAAAGGGATCAATTTTAGGTACGAGGTCAAAACAGGTAACTATTTACAAATAGTACTTTTTAAAAAATATGCATTCTTCAAGTTGATCTGCAGGAAACAGTACATTTTTTAAGACAAGTAAAAAAATTACACTTTGTAAAAAACAAACTTAACGCAAGATAATAAAATAATGTCCGACTTACATGTGACATCTTTGTCATATTTGATCTATTACTCGTGACCTATCCTTTACGATAGAAAAAGTCTAGATTTGAATTCTAAAATCACTTTTGCATTTTTGTCTTGTCGGTGATTCTACTTCAGATTTATTTCTCTTTTAATATTTATTTGGTTCTTTCTAGCATTCTTTTTTCAGGTTAGATAGTTATTCTTTGAAAATAGTAAGAATATTGATGTGACATGTATTCTGTGTTCGTGTCTATTTAAACATTCTTCAATAATCGTAATATTAACGTAACTTTATTTAAAACGCAAAATTAGTTGTCAAATATAAATAATGTGAAATCCCTGCTAATAAGTTTGAATAATCACAGCTCGGAAATGTCGAGACGGGTTCTCATTGATCCCAAAAAGTGCCCTTGAAATTGAAGTGCTGTAAATTTGAAATACATTTCTTGAACTAAATATATTATTTTGTAAAATTATTTGCTAAGGGAAAATTGACCCGTCACAATCCGGTGCATCCACATCAAACAATTATATGTATAAATATATACAGATTTTGTATTTTTCATATATCTTTCTCAATTTACAGGTGAACCTTCAACATCAGGTAGAAAAATTAAGTTGTCAGAGACCTGGCGGGGTGTTCCAATGACTGAAATATATAGAGGTAGTTCGCCATGGAATGCCCCTGAGTTCTCCCCAGTTTCCCCAGCTTACAATCATGCAGTATTGTATCACATCCCCAAGTCATCAGGTATTAATATTGGCAGACAACCACCGGTCCCGCAGCAGGGAAAGGATGTATGGGATAAAGAGCATGTTCGGATGCCATTTTCGTTGCAGAATCTTTATCCTGTTGAACAGGTTTGTTAAAATAATGTTTTATTAAAATTATTGAACATTATTTTTTTAAATGGTGCTGTTATGAAATATTTCTCAAATATAGATTTTCCAGAAAATTTCATATACAATATATGTTTTTAACCTTTTCGTCACTAAGCGGCCAGAACTTCCATGTGGTCCGAAGCGGGGTATAGAAATACCCCAGATAATATGTATACAAAGGATAATAAAAAATTCATGACGGGCGACGTGGTCCCAACCGCCTCGCCGGACATCTCTTGTCCGAACGCCGCGAGTCACAATAAGCGATATACCTGTCTTCCTCATTCGCATCTGTGCTATAGGGCTACCCAGTGCATTAGTTAGAGTGAAACAAATAATAAACACAATAATTTAAAGGTAAGACAAGGGTATGGTATCGACATGCGCAGGTGTATGTACCATGTGAAGATCACTGGACCGAAAACAAAGTTTTTAAATATTATATGTTTAGAAATTAGAAAAACAAAAAATGACAAAATTTTCATCACTATTTCCGTGAAGATTACAAAAAATAAGAATTAAATTGTTTTCGTAATTATTGAGTTACCGAGTTGAAAGCGATCTATGGGGAATGTGAATACCCCGCTTTGGGAAGGCAAGGTTAAGGTGAACACATTTTTGTTGTGAAATATTTTTTCTGTATATCTTTGTAGTTGATTAATTTAAGTTGTATTAGAATATGTATATGTTTTAGAAAAACCTTTTTTTCTTCTTCAGATTATATGTTTTAACATCATCAGGAATTTTTAATTATCTATTTTGTTTTAAAGTCATTATGTTCTATACTTACATTCTGTTTCCACTAATGTTATCTCCAGTATCAACCCTAACCATTCCAATATCAAGAAATGATTTGAAAGAAGTTATGTAAGGGTGCTGGAATGATTAATTTTAATAGTTCAGTTTTCATATTTCATATCTTATCTAAAACTATTGTTATCTTAAAATGATTTACTAAATGTCATTATTTTTTCTATTGTATCGCCCTATTAATAAATCTGGTTTATAAGGTATCTTATTTTGTTTCATGTAAACAAATGTCTATTGAAATTACATTTCACGAATATTGTTAATTTATTGCTTTGTTTATGTCTGAGAACCTGGAGTTGAATACTTTGATGTAATACGTATGATAAACTCTGATGTAATCTGGCTCGTTTAGTCGTGCATATAAACTGTAGTGATAATATAAATAATTAAGGGCGAGCTTTCATTTTTCCAGTTTGAAATTTGAGAAATTATATACGAATTAGATGTGCTTTCAAGATGACGCTAATAGTTACATTATTTCAAGTGTCAGATAAATAATTAATGATGTTATTTGTTACGTAAATCGTGCGAGGAAGGTTTTAATAGAAAGAGACGACAATAAAATTGTTGATTTTCTTGCATTCGATACAAGTGTCAAACATCTCATGCCTTATACAATTTTTCATATTAATATATGTATGGAAATAATGATGTGTGTTGTCATTTGAAATCAATTGAAAATTAAATCATTTATTAAAGTACCTAATTAATATATATGAATATGTTTTGGAATCAGATTAAGTACCTAAATATATTTAGATGATCGCTTAAATCAATGTTCTAAATTAAAAATTATTTTGACAGCTTCAATTAATTATTTTGTTTAATATTATCGATTTAAAACACCACGTTGCCATTTTAAACAAAACTGTCTGTTTCATAATTATATACTATTTATGAAACAGACAGTTTTGTTTAAAATGTTATATGTAAACAAAATATTTAATTCTGAACTAAATAAAATTACATACATTAAATGTTTACTTTGTTCAAGAAAACATTGTTTTCCCTTGAAATCAGTAAAAATACATCTAATTGATGAAATTTGCTACTAATGTTGTGAATAAGCTCAATATTAATTCATACCTTGGGTAAAATATGTGTGAAAACATATATTTTAGGCATTTTTGAATGAAAATTATGACCACGTGGATTCTACGACCGTCACGGCCGGATCGAGTGGCATATTGGAATTCTATTGGACAATTAAAATTATTGTATTTTATAAGACTGAAAATATATTATCTGAAATCTGATTATTGTGTTCTGATATAAAACTTACTTTTAAATTGTAGCTGAAGCCTCAAAGTATGTGAGTAAATATAATATATTATTTAAAAATGTATGTTTTCACTATAACAAAATATTTAAAAAATATTTAAAATTGGTAATATGTCCTGCAATTTGAATGGTTTATAACACTATTAATTTTGAACATTTTGTTAATTTGTCTCAATTGAGATTTGTCTCCATAATCTTGACTTCAAGATTATAAGGAAATATATTTAGTTTATGCAATAATTTACTAAAATGAACACAATTTTGTAGCACGCGGAAAATGCATCTAATGGTCGCGGTCTTTTTTATAATGCTTGTATTGTCTTAATTATGGTAAATAACATTCAGTTTATTAGTTTTAAATGAGTATAAAGGCCCTATCTAAGTAATAGTTTTAAAATAAGTCAAATCTAGTGTATAACTTCTGATATAAATTAATAATAAAAACCCACATTTTCATAAAAAAAAAGAAAATTTGAATAATCATTGAAAGTAGACCTTAATAGTCTACTTATTATTAGTATAGTATGTATATCTAATTATTATTTTTTTAGTGTTATTTTTTGTGTCTAAATGATGTATTTTCTGGTGAAACATTTTGCTTACACTAAAAGGTTTATTTTTAACAGTACTTTTTGGAAGAAGAATCTTAATGAATGGGATTTCATGGGTTTTCCACCACCCGCAATATAGTTTAACATTCTTACTCTAATCAACATTCTTGAAAAAAAATTAACTCTTTATTTTATTATTTCAGGCTAATGGCAATAGTGTTCTGCATAATAGATGGGACCTGATAAATGAAGCATTATCACAACCAATAAAAAATTCACATGAATTAGAAGAGGCGATTTTAAAATACAATCACAAATATAAATCTCAATGGAAATTTACTGCTTTACACACTCTATTTGATGAGGTAATTCATTTGTCATTTATTTAAATATTATTTTTAAGATAATTAGATGTTCATTGCAGTTCTTCTTAGAATATTATAATGTAAAACACCATTGGTTGGACAAAATCCCACGAAAAATACTTTATTTATAATTTTTTAAATATATTGTAGTCAATTCCAAAACAAAAACGTTATGTAAATGGTGTTGGGAGCTTTGATCGACTGCGATGTCAGGTGGAGAATAATACACCGGGTTTGAATGATTCGCTGACCAAATATAGAACTTATTGATCATTATAATTTAATTGTACATTTTTTTTTTTAATAATTTTAGTATTTGACTGAAGAAGAGTCTGAGTGCTTCTTTAATTCAACACTTCCCTCCATGATTAATTTGGCATTGAGGTTACCACAGCTGGTTCCCAGCTCAATTCCATTACTAAGGTAGTAAAGAATTTTGATAATTTTATGAGGGTTTGACACCATCGAGTGATAGAGTAGTGACCATGAGTTACCATAACATAAGTTGAGTAGTTACCCCAATTTACTATTAAATTATGTTTAGCAGCGGCGTACAGTCAGTACTTTGAAATAATCTGTACCTAATTAGAATTTATGCGAAATAAATTGAAATGAAATATATTAATTAAAGCGAAAAAAATGTGGTATTTTATTATAGTGAGAAAAATTTTTTTTACAAAAAAATATAATTTCCATTGTTACTTATGAAATTTTGCCACAATTTGGGTAATTTTTCGTTGCCTCTTTTGTAAATTTCTGACGTCTATTGAATTGAAATTTTCTTTTTGAAGCGAACATTCCATAGACCGGAATAAATGAAAATCCGATGGTGCTTTGTCAGGAGAATAAGGGGGATGTGGTAAAAGTTCTAGATCCAGTTCCTTTATTTTGTCCTGTGTAATTTTCGCTGCGTGCGGTCTCGCAATGTCGTGTTGTAAGATGCGCTGTTGATTATTAATTAGGACTGATTGTTTTTTCAATAATGTCACCTTTAATCACTCCAATTGAGTACAATAGAATTCAGCTGTGATGGCCTGACCAGGTTTTAATAATACATAATGAATAACACTAGAAATATCCCACCAGACACATAAAATAACCTTTTTAAGGTCGATGATGGTCGAGGTGTTGAAACTGGTGTTTGACTTGGGGATAGCTATTGTTTTTTTTTATGTTAATTGCTATGAAGGATCCATTGATAATTCGTTTCAGAAATAGATTGGTTTCAAACCTGCTTAGCAGCGAAGAACAAATTGTCACAAGTTGATCTAAGGCCGACGGTGATATACTGTGCGGAATCCAAACTTCTTGCCTATGCTTTTTGCCAAGCCTTTTCAAATGATCTTTTACTGTTGACCAGGGACAGTCGATCTCTTCTGATAATTCCTTGATGGTTTCGTGAGTTTAACACGTTGTCATTGATTTTTTGAGTTCTTCCTGATTTCAGTTTATCTTTTAGGTTCTTATCACTGTTTTTGAATTGTTTAAACCAACGTTGGCATTTCCAAATATTCAAAATTACCCCCAAATTTCACAAATGCTCTCAGGGATATAGTGGGGTTTTATCCCTTGTCAAATAAAAACAAAAAAATACATCGCAACTGCTTCTCCTCATTCTCTGGCCTTGACATTTTTACTATGGGTGAAAATGAAAAAAATTGTAACAAGTTGTAACAATCCGCCTTTTTACTCTAATCTATTATATATAGTTAATTCGAATAATTATATTACTCTAAAATTAATTCAGAATAGTTAATATAAATAATAAAACTCCTGGTCTCCGGCACCAGTGCGATGAATTCGATATTCCTATTGTCTACTTAAATATAATTTTAATATTACTATTTCTAATTCAACGCGGAATTTACACTTTCCCTGTGCGGGCGTCCCCTGCTCGCAAGGCACCCCTGTGACACATTCGTAATTCCCTACGTGCGAGCTCTCCCGGTCGCAAGGCCCAGCGTGAGGGTCCCGTACATTCTCCTACTCACTAAAATAATACTTTGTGTTAATTTATCCTCCTGGCTTCCGTTGCCAGTGTGAAGATCTCGCTTTCTTACTTAATACAAATTTTTACTAGTTTTACGCTTAATGCTAGTTTATTCGCTTAATATCTAAATTTGGCCAATTTGGACTAAACTATTTACGCCAGATTATATATCGGAAAAAGATCATGAACGGTAAACATATGTAGAGTTAGCCTGTAGCCTTGTGCACCCTACGCAGACCGATGATGTCCAGAACTCTTTCATTATGGCTATCACTACCAAATCAATATAACCATAGCTAGCCCGTCCACACTTCATGCCACCGAATGACTCTGTTCAGCCTCCAAAAGCACCCTTTCCTCCCAATCAAATCATCTTAGGAAAATTACACTTCACATAGGCGTTGAAAGTCGGTAGAATGAAACACCTGGTTTCAGTTTGATAACCGAAAGGATAAATGTATACATAATGTAGGAATCAGTGCGGAGTCTTACTTGTGAGATGTGTCGTAAAGTAAAATATTCAGTGAGTTGTTAGCACAATGTCAATAATAAAGGTCAGTACGATTTACATACGCATGCGATTGTGCGTTCCCAAAGTAAATAAACACACAAGGTTCTCGGATAAATTCTATCATTTTTACCTACTAGCCATTACTTCGGATCGAAAATGTAATCTATAAAATGCGCCCCGTCTCTCACCATGGTGCCAACAGCGTGAGCCACGACAGGATTTATGAGATTTTTAGATTTAGATTTCCGCGGATAAGTGAATACACAAATAATTACGTACATAGTTACATGATTATTTACACGGCCAATAGTAGTATATAATTGGTCCTAAATGATGAGATACATGTAACTGAAACTTGTAGGTGGGTGTTCCCAATTTATAAAACGGACAGTAATTAAATAAAGTGAAATATCAAGTAGCCTAGCGGTTACGCCAGTCCCTTTCTATGAATGAGTAATTACATGATGATCCGAATCACACTACAGTATTTGTTAGCGGTTTTAATTATGTATACAAGCATGCTAAAAGGTAAACTTAGTATTTTGGGTCCTCAGCTATGGTCCTCAGCATCTGCGCCGGTCCTGGTCTGCCATCTGGATCCTGAAGTCACTACACTCGCGATTTGTGGATTTTAACGCAACCTTCGCGGACCCGGAAAAACAACACGATCACCCCTGAAACACTTGCGGCGTAAATCGAAAAGAAAATCAAATTTCGTTCCCCGAACTGTCGTTTACGTATCTATCATTTTTCCCGGTTCAAAAGCGACTCTCCGCGAGCGGGTCCCGAAACTGACTGTCGTAAGGTAATCGATTATCACTTTAACACATTAGATCAATTCTAACAACCCTCGCGGCCGCGTAAACTCATAACTCATCCGTCCGAGTGCGCTCCAGGCTACCCCCCCCCGCTCCCCGCGCAAAGCCCCCGACCGACCGACACCCATCTGACCATTCCGAAAGCTCGAACCCGACTGTCAGGAGAAACGCCCCGCTCTACTGGCGTCTTCATCTCTA
Source organism: Eubasilissa regina (assembly GCA_022840565.1). Taxonomy (NCBI): domain Eukaryota; kingdom Metazoa; phylum Arthropoda; class Insecta; order Trichoptera; family Phryganeidae; genus Eubasilissa; species Eubasilissa regina. Next base: position 1,514,050 of record JAINEB010000002.1, on the reverse strand, counting down.
GAAATTTCTCGGAATTCATATTTTTTTATCAGTTGGTTATATGTGGATCATCACAGAGTATGAACAGGGCTACAAAATAATAACGATGACGAACTTATTCGACGGCAGCTGAAAGCAAACGGACTTCAAAACAACACATAAAAATACAACATTTCTTTTTGCTTTACCTAATATATCTCATAATATTCTTATCACAGTTATTATTAAATTATTCAGATTTGAATGTATCATAATATTCTGTCGAATATGTATTTAATTTCGCATTATTTCTCAAAATATATACATATTTACATACAGCTTATTTCAATGTACTGACTGCATGCGCCTGATGTTTAGTGATATACATTAAAACAACTCTCAAAACATAAAAAGCAAGTAAACACGCCAAGAAATAATAAAATATAAAAGTAACGAAAAATTCAAAACCTTTTGAAAATACAACAAGAATATGTCTGCAATATGTAGCTATAACTGATTTAATCATATTTAATTTAAAGGGATATCAAAACCCACACAGGATGAGAGGATTAATATAGATTGAGGGTGAAAAGAATAGAAACGCAATTCTCAACATTCATGGTGATGCAAAAAGTTTCATTTTATATAAATTGGCGACACAAGAATAAGTTGACATTGTACATTTTAATATTTTCAATTTCAATATTGTGGTTCGATCTCTCTTCTCAATCTATTTTCTAATGGTGTAATGTAAAAATGTATTGATTTATGAAATAAGGAACTCATCATTATTTTGAATATGTTTTTTATTTAGGTTTTCAAATTACAGTAGAATCGCGTTAATTCGAAGTTCAAGGGACCAAAAAAATTGAATTCTTATTAAGTGGAACCCCATTAATAAGAAATTTAAGGTACCAAATAAATATGAAATTTTGATGTCATGAGAAAAGCTGCTAATTTGGTGAAAAGCTTACATGTTTTAGCATATTTTGCAAAATCATCTTGAAAATGCAGTATTTATTATACTAATACAAAATCGTAATGTAATTTGTTATATGTACTACTAAAACTAATTAGTGTGAATATTAGATCTATTCCTCGTAAAGATCCTACTTTCAAATGTACTCGAGAAATTAAACAATCATTAAATAAAATACACGATAACTAATAACTATAACACTAAATTAAGAATAATAAGAATAAATTTAAACATTTTTAATTGTCAGGCATGTTTCGGCTTGAAAAAATTATCTATTTTTCCTTGTCTCATTTTTTGACACTTCTGCAATACAAAATTTTACATCGCGTCAAATGAGCGTATACTTCCGCCGGTGTTTCGAACAAAAAACAACAACAACAAAAATAGCCGCACCTATTGAAAGTATAATTTTGGCAGTTTTATGCACTTTATCAGCTGCGTTTTGCTAACCGTTATACTTAATATAAATAAGGCAACATATGTACATGCTTTAGTTTTAATAAATATAAATTTTATACCTTAATAAGAGCATCAAGAGTTTAATTATTGAGTACTACATTAATTAGGAAAAACTTCCATAAATATCTCTTCGAACTAAATCAGTCATTCTTAATTCAAAATGATGAAGGATTTTAAAGCGAATTTATTATTTTCATCAAATCAATATTAGTTTGACCCTCTTTTGAACGGATTATACTCTGAATACGCCTCGGCATTGATTAATAAAGATTGTGTATGTATTCCACTGTAATTTATTCATACCACACGTTTTTAATAATGTTTTTTAATTCTTTAATAGTTTTGGGCGATTTTTTGCAGATATTTTTACTCATTATGGACCACAGATTTTCAATAATATTTAAATCGGGACTTTCCTGGCCACAAAAGTGATTTCAATCCCAACGATTCTTTGAACTGTGATACCTGTGAAAAAATTAAAAAGAATTTAGTGTTGAGAATGTTCACTAAGTAAAAAAACAAATTTTAAAGATTCATAAAAATTAACTTACAGAGTAGACACGATAGCAAGGTGCAGAATCGTCCTGGAATACTGGATCAAAACAAAATTTGATCCACACATATTACACTTTAAACTGAATTTAGAAATAAAACCGATCTTACGTTCTTCCACATATTCAATATTCATTCCTGTGCACCCAAACATTGATTTGTGGAAGTAAATTTGATTCATTTGTGAAAATAATTTATGTATGTCGACCACTCTTTTGCCATCCAATTTAGGAGGTTCACACGAGTCCACACATTCAATGCTCAGTTCAGGAACATCCTGAAAATAATTTATAACATTATTATTATTATTGTTGTTGTTAAATTATGTTATGTACTTTAATAATATACAATAATCTAAAATTGAAATAGGGGTTTGATTAATATTAATTATGAAGGCCTTGTTCATTAACATAGTATAATCCACCATAGTATAATTAGCATACATATTGATTAGGTCCACAAACAAGAAAATATTTGCGTAATGTTGAATGGGAAATGCACATAACTAAATCCATTTAAATTAAATATCTAGTAATATTTTATAGTGCAAGATTCGCTATCATGATAATATGTAAAGAGATAAAATCAACAGACTGTACAAAAGGATTACATATTTACTTACAATGCTGGTTGAAAGAAATGTTTTGTGGTTCTTGTTTGTCTGTATTTCAGTAATTTCTTAATAAAAAAAAATTGTTAATACATGTATAATAAAATCAGTATTGTTCTGTCTAAAATATTAAAATACATATTTATTTATTTATATGACTATAACAAGTAGATTTGTATCAATCAGACAGTACTGTATGTATTTTAAGGGTATTTCCAATAGAAAATAATTTATCTGCACTACATAATATATTTTGAACTATATAATTTATATATTTAAATTTTGTTTTAATGTTAAATATGTAGATAATTGTTATGTATTTAATGGTCACCGTCTTTTTTATAATGCTTGTATTGTCTTAATTATGGTAAATAACATTCAGTTTTACATTAGTGTAAAGGTCCAATCTAAGTATAACTTTTTAAAAAAGTAAAATCTAGTGTATAACTTCTGATATGGATGGATGGAGGATGGATGGATGGACGGATATGGATGGAATGGAAATGGATAATAAAAACCCACATTTTTGTAAAAAATGCGAAAATATGAAATTAACAATGGGCATTGTTAATTTTTATAAACTACTCAAAATTTTCGAAATATGTGATGAAAAAATATATTAATTTATGATGAAAATTATTTCGTATTACATATATTGCACACCTTGATCAAAACTAAGACAACTCAAAAGAACAAGAATTTTGAGTTATTATTGTATTCGGATACTCTGTCATGTATACAACTAACTTAGCCCCGGTTCTCGAATAATGTTATTTTAGGATACATTTATGACCTAAAATGTTATTTAGTTTCATAACTTTAGTAACAAAAAATGGAGAAAAATGTTATTATTTTTTTATCTACTGAAAAATGACTTTTTGAGTTGTCTTAGTTTTGATCTAGGTATGCAATAGGTTGATTAAATATGAAACTGACAATTTGGGTCTTGAAGTGTTTGAAAATTTAGAATAAAAGGGGTTCGAATTAACGCGGTTTTACTGTAATAAATGACTAGTGTGAAATAGATAATTTGGATAGTAAATATTATTAGGGTCTAAGCGTAGAAGGCTTATTTAAAATTATTTTCCTTGTTCATTGACTATTATGACATATTTTTGACTCTTATGTTTTTCAAATCAAAAAACTATTTACAATCATATTACACTGAAAGGATGATTACCCTCAATTTCCAAAATTTAGTTCTAGTCCTAAAAACAGTTTAAAATCAGGGCTCTTCTTGCGTTAAAAATATCACATACCTGATTGAAATGACTTAATGTTGAGATAATTCAAGTAGACTTTTAAACTACTCAATAGTTTTTCAAACCTTCTGAAAGTAGAATCACATTTTATTTCAACCCCATAAGTTAAGTGAATTTATTTATAGTAATTTTACATGCTAAGTAAATATTTTATCATTATTGTTTAATCATTTCAGGCAACACTTCAACCGTTCCATATCACTGAGTCAGCAACAAGTCGCCTGTTTATTGAGTAACGGTTTCTTTTGCACATTTCCTCGAAGAAACACAAATAAGTTAAAATCGGAATATGCCACATATCCTAACATAAACTTCTATAGGTAAATTACTTAATGAAATTATTAAAATTTTATTTACGGTTGATCTTTAATTTTATGTTTTTCTATAAATTTGCTGGTCCAGTTTACAAACTGGTACTAAAATTACCTGAAATAAACAACAGTACAAAACTGCAAATTTGTATGATTCTTCAATTGTATTCTATATTTCTGTTGTTTATTTTTTTATGATTCTTCAATTGTATTCTATATTTCTGTTGTATATTTTTTTTACTTGGGATTTACAATTAACAAATGACTTTATTATTAACAAAATTGATATTCTGATTGTGAAATACATAAATAATTTCAAATTAGCGAGGTTTAATACTTCAAATGAGTTTTTTATGTAATATGTCATGCTTTCTCTCTATCCTTATTTTTGTGTCATTGTTTTGAATAGTGTTTTTATTATATTTATAATTTTGTTATTGTTTTTAATTCAATGTTTGAATACAAAGTTTTACCTCAGTCCTCAGAAAAGTGTAAAATCATGGCATTGCTGTATTTTATGTTGTTCATCACACAGTAATCTATAGAAAAAAATTATATTTGCAGGTTATTTATGAGTAATTCTGTTGCAGTATTAGAAAAATTAAAATGTCTTTGTCATTATTTCCGAAGAGTTACCAAAAATGGTAAGAAAATTCATAAAATTATTAATTTATTTGTACACATTGAGCAATTTGAATTAAGGATATTGAAATATGTATTTTAATCATTATTGGTTTTTATTTTAGTTCCATGTGGGATTATTACATTTTCTAGAAGAACAGTTGAGCCTAGTAAGTGTCCGGATTGGTCTAAATCAAGAGAGCTTTTAGGTTCCGTTCCTTTGCACATTAACTCCAATGGAACTATTGAAACTGATGGAGTCGGGCTATTGCAGGTTGATTTTGCTAATAAGTGAGTGTCTAATGTACATTTTATATGTGTAATAAGTGTGTACCATACAGTTTATACCTATAATTATTGTCTTAATCCTTTCACAGTTCAATTAAAAACTGTATTGATATAAGAACAATGTGAGACTTTGTACACAATTGATATAAGAACAATGAGAGACTTTGTACACAATTTGACATTTACTATAATATTGTCAAAAAGTTGTTAAAGTATCTATAAAGATAGCAAAGAAAGAGCACTATGGTGCATGCTTCAATAGGAAACAGTCATAAGTTATGGCAAATTACATAAAAAACTGAAAAGGAACGCACTAGTTCTTTTCTACAGTAAGAGAAAAGCTGGTAATGAGAAATAAGGGACCAAGACCAGCGACAACAGGTCAAAGCTGAGACAAAGATAAATGTTTCAATGTATATTAGGCAAACTTGGATTAGCGTTTGACAAAAGAGCGTTAAATGGGGTTATTTTAACACGGTAAATAAGAATAGGGGAACACGCAATCAAGAATGAACAATATTATTAATTGACATGACGGTTACTTTGTGGTGCAACATGATTATTTTAATTTTAAATAACGGGAATATCGTTAATATTTATAACAGGAATATTGTTAAGGACCAAAACCTCACCCCTCTTTTCAAACCCTGCCCCATTGCCTGGATAGACTAGATAATTGCCTTTACATTGGCAAAAAGTGATAAAAAATTATGGAAATTATTTTGTTGATTAGTATTTAAGATTTTTTTTAAATAACTATTTTTCACCGGCAAAAAAATATTTTGATTACTTTTCGATCCTCCTAATATAATTGACAAAGTGCTGATAATTATTGTCGAAATAACAACAAATCTTATAAAACGCTCTACAGAATTTGGTATACATAAATACGGTATCACTCAGTTTGATCTTGTGAGTTGCGAGCTCTAAGCGCGTCGATCTATTGCGATAAGGAGCTATCGGTGACATGTAGTTTGACGCATGTTTCATATTTAAATGTCAAAATTATAATCTGTTTTCGTATAAAAACAGCTCAAAACCATACAATTTACAAAAGTAAGTAATTGGTATCGAGAAGAAGTATAATATTCATTCATATTGTCGTTAAAATTTGTATTAAAATGTGTTTTATAGGCAAATTTAATTAAAATCTAACGGAGCGCAGATTTCACGACCGCCGTGGCCGGTTTGAATGGCGTATTAAAACTTTGAGCGTTAATTAAAATTATCTTGTTACATAGGACTGAAAATATATTATTTAAAAACTGATTATTGTGTTTCTGATATTAAACTTAGTTTTAAATAGTAATTGAAGCCTCAAAGCATGTGAGTAAAATATAGTATATTTTTTAAAAATGTATGTTTTTACTAAAACAAAGTATTTTAAAAACATCAAAAATTCTTCAAATGTACTGCAAATTGAATGATTTATAACTTTATTCATTTTTAATATTTTGCTAATTTGGTTTCCTACAGATTTGTCTCCGTAATCTTGGCTTCAAGATTATAAGAAAATATATTTTGTTTATGCATTAATTTAGCGTATTGACTCAATTTCGTACCATGCCTAAAATGCGACTAATAGTCGCGGTCTTTCTTATAATATTTGTATTGTCTTAATTATGGCAAATAAAATTCAGTTTATTAGTTTTATATTAATGTACAGGTCCAATCCAAGTAATAATTGAAAAAAAAGTCTAATCTATTGAATAACTTTTGATATAAATGAATAATAAAAACCTACATTTTCGTAAAATTTTAATTATTATTGCAAGTCGCGCCTTAAGCAATTGTCGGTAGGAAGAGATTGAATCCAAATCATCTTGCTACTGCTACTACTATATACTTTTATAATCTGGATCATTTCAGGAAACTGAGGAAATCTGTAGCAAGTTTTTTGGGTTCATCGTTTTCAAAATCACTATTATATATTTATATATGTACCAGGTTTTGCACAAATTCTTTGTTTTGCCAGTTCTTGAAGGTCAGCACGTTGATAAGGTTCTTTCCAGAAACTTACATTAACTTCTCAATATTCTGCTTATCTACATGTCCTGATTTTGCTGTGTCGACTAGGTTGACAATTTGGTCAACAATTGGCTTTTTTTAATGAAAATTCTTTGGTAGATTTAGGGAAATTACAGCATTATGATGAATTGACACTTTTGGCTGACTGTTTCGAGTTCAGGAATAATTGTATAATATACAAATCAAGGAAAATGTGGCAATAAATTGAATCACCATAAATTAAGTATTTTTTAGGCTTCAACTACAACTGTGTTATAACGTTAATTAAGTGCCTTTTTAGGGTTAGGAAAAAAACGAATCAGCATTAATCGAGGTAGCAGTGTTAATAAGGCAGGGTCTTTCTGTTCAGGGGCTGACTGGTAAATTAGATACATTTAAACCTTCCGAACTAGCACTTAGAATATAATACAGTACAATGAACCATATATGCATACAGTTAGATAAGTTATCCAAAATACCAATATTTGTAATAAGCTGCTCTGTACGGCATTTGACACGGCTGTAACTTGGGCTACGATAGATGTGCTTCAGCAATATCAGTTTAACTACAGATAAATTGATGTCATAAAAACATTTATGCCAATGCAACTCTCACAGTTGTTATAAATATAAACCAAATTGATTCCAATACATTGTCAGTAATGCCCAACTTCAGTAATCTCCCGATTATCTGGGATAGATAATTGGAATAGCCGGTTAATCCAAAAGCATTGAAAAATTGTTCAAAAGAAACAAAAATCGTGCACTATGCGCGCATACTATTCAAAAGTCGCACAAATGCCGACCGGAATGTTGCAGGGTTGTCAAATAACTTTCACCATAAATATTTTTTAACCCAATTATTATTTCACTAAAAACAGTCAACAAAAAATAATAATAAAGTAAATAGGATTGTTTTTTGTCCCTTCCTGGTTTGTGACCATATATTTCTAATACTTCTCTAATACAGTAAAACCGCGATATAACGAAACCCGATATAGCGAAAAATGATGTATATGTATATTATTTCGCACTTACAAAGCCGCGCCGATGCATCTGCTGTATGCGAACGGTTTTATGGCCTTCTCGGCGGGACGCGGCGGTCGGCCGACAAGGTAATAAAACAATTCAAACTTCTTCTTGGGTTCATAGTAGGCCCGTAAAACCATTTGACATAATTCTTGCGGCGTTCACTTAGACACGTTTTACGTAAGCATACGCCTCTAATATGTATTGCAACCCAGACCTAAACAGCTGTAAAATACAAAAATTAACAGGAACCCCCCGAAAGTTGCAGTATGTACTTATTGGAAATGTCAGTCTCAGTGTAACGTCTAGAGTTAAGTTTGTTCAGCTTTTAACGCGATTATTGCATGACCGAACTGAATATTTACATAAATTCATTTTCGTTTGACAATTGTTTTCGTGTGAACTCGTCAATAATATAAATAATTTATTAAAATATTTTATGGACTATTTTTGTACAGCATTTTGTATTTCCATTAACTATTGTTTTCGTGTATTTTAAGTGAACAATGTTAACTATAATTTTTAAGTGAACAATTTTAACGATTATATTTTGAAGTGGTTGCCACCGTTACTGGTAAGTATCTTCGTAATTTATATACGACTCATTTTATAAAAATGCCGCGATTCAACTGTAAAATTGTTATTTTTGAATTATTTTGTTTCATGCTCAAAACAATGTTTGAAGCGGCTCTACATTTAAACACAGTTAAAATATTGTTGTTTGTAATATTCTGGAATTTACAAAAACATCTTCCAATTGGTGTTGAATAGGTTCTGTTCTTAATTTAATTCCTTTGATTATCCATTTGCTTGAAATCTCCCTGCAACTTTAATTCATCATAAAAATATTTCGCTTGGATTGCGCAAATAAAATAATTATTATGGTACTTTTTACTTCAGGCTCTGTCGCAGTCATAATTTACTGCGCTCTATTGTAAACAAGATACTGTTACGTAACCAAACCAATATAATTTAATATATTATTTAATTAACATGAGGTGCCCTTATCAGGTCGTTCGGCTGTACTGAAATGGATCTGATTCATTGCATCGATCATTCATTCAAGGGGGAAGAAGAAATTTTCAATGAAAATTAATATTGGGATTTTTCTATAATCATTTATTCTAACTTAACTAGATAAAAAATAGTAAAATTAGAGGTTACATGCAATGTAGTATCCTCACCAGTTTATAATTTTAAAGACATTCACAATTTTAAATCTAAACTAAAAAGTCTTACAACTATAATACAACATTAATTGAAATAAGTGGGGACTTTTTGAGCGGGAGGGAAGGACTTGTGCCAAGGCGCGCTCCGTAAATAAATGTAGGTAGTGTGAGTTAGAAGTACCTTTCTTTATTCTGCTGTGGTGGCTGGCGATGGTCTACTCAAGCTTTCTGACGTGGCCTCAAACAAGGCCTGATGGTGGAGTTTCGTCCGACGTGGCTCCAAAAACAGGTGTTTATCGCGTAATTACACATATATATAACAATATGATTATTATTGTAGCACCAAGGTTTCTGTGGCTTTCTTGGTCACATGTCAGATGTAACCATTTGTTTCATTTGATTTTACTTAATACAAGTTATTTTAATATTAGCTAGGTAACACTCCAAATCCCAAGACTTGCAGTCATTAAAATGGCTGTGGTTTAAATATACGTTATTTAACTGATAAATCTTAATGTTATTGGATTATAGATAGGTCAATCCGGGTCAAATGCGCGTGCTATATTTCGAGTTACTCCGAACTTTTGAAGAACCTCTTTGTTGCCCCGGTGCTAGATCTGAACTAGCCCTCGCAGATGAGCACGCGATTGATTTTGTACCGTGTCAAAAAGATATCTTTGGGATAGAAATTCGTGCTCCTTCACTTATGCATACTGATGTTGGAAAGAGAAAGTCTATAATTAGCACCTTGTCGGACACTATATTTCTTACTGGCAGGAAGTGTTCCTGCACGCATATCTGCAGATTGCGTGCAGAACTTTCTCAAGTAGGTGTAAGTCAATTTCGCGTCCTTTCATCCAAAGTGATCAGCGCTCAGACCAAAATGACGCGCGAGAGTTAGAACCTTTCTATCCAGCGCCTGGTTTGCTTATTATGCACCATCCAGCCCGAATTGTCCTTGACACATGCCGACTCTCCTCGACTAACGGAGTTACTTTATATAAAATTAAGATTACGAAATGTTTTTACGTAACAATACAATGACGACTGGACACAACTAACCGCAAAGTTTTGGCATTAAGAGCAATAATAATAATAATTATGTGTTTATTCCAACGTGATTTTTTTTAACTCGATTCACCATAGATTGATCGCAATGTGGAACATCTTCGTTTTAAAAAATATTTTTTCAATGACATTCAATATTCAAACCGTTATCCGCATCCCAGATAATCGGGAGTTTACTGTATTTATCTTATTGCAAGGTTATAAAATATGTCCTGATTGAGAGTTGTCTTGTATTGGATAGATTTCAGAGAGAATTTCTAATACTTCTGTATTACATGATGACTGCTAAAATCTACTATTTTATAATCACCATGGGTGTAACAGATGGTTAGTGAATTAAATTTTGTCTTATTTTCATATCAAAATAACTCAAGTCATCATTATTTACTTAATCCAAGTAAAATATCACATCCAAATTACTTTAGTTTATCTCTGACTTGTCTAACTGAAAAGCATTGGGCACTTTGTCTGGGAAATTACATTCCTCTGATTCTCTCCTGGTGAAGAGGATGAAGTGGTGAAGTGGATTAAAACCTGTTCATATTAGAAAACGTGCTATAGGACTTCTTTGGTGGATAATTTGTTCAGATTAGATATGTATGTGCAACATACTTTGTGCAGATGACGTTTTTTTCTCCATAGTTTTAAAAAGTTTTCTATGTAATATAAATTTGATTCACAGGTTTCTGGGTGGTGGTGTTTTAGGCCATGGATGTGTTCAGGAAGAAATCAGATTTGTGATTTGTCCTGAATTGATTGTCTCCATGCTTTTCACTGAATGTTTGAAGCCTACAGAAGCTCTTTTGATGATTGGTTAGTACTAATTTTACAAATGCCAAAGTTGGAAATGCCACAATGCTGGTTTTTGTTTTGCATGTTTTTAAAATCCCCGAAATATCACCCCGACGCATTCATATAGTTTGAGAATGTTTGTTCAATGATCAACTTATAACCTAATTCGATTTGATAGAATGTGGCACCTGCACTAGTTCTGACACAAAGTTAATTGAAGAAATGAGTGGAGATGCAATTGCTATTGTGAAATCTTAAATTTATATTACATTAGTCAGAGCGACTGAGAGCAGAATAGAGTGGGATATTTTATAAGCCTTACCGCTTTAATTTTTTTCCTTTATGTATTATTTAATTGTACACAAAAATTAAAGTATTTAAAAAATGATAAAATGTTTATTTATTATTCATTCAATTTTTTTAAAATACTAGATTATTATGAGAGAATGTCTATGTTATTTACATTTCTGTTGTGTGTGGTAGTTTTTGAAATAGTGTACTATTTAGCACACTTGAAAATATGTCCCTAGTCAACCGACAACTGTGTGCTGTTGCGAAATTATATATGTCGGTTATATGTCGACAAAAGAGTGATAAGGATAATAGGCTGGACATCACTTTTTGTTTTTCAAAATTTAATATGATTTTAAAGTTAAAGATTATGAATAAAGTCATGGTTTTTATTTCTTTTTAATGCAATACATATTATGAATCAGCACAGTTAATATTACAATTCACATATTATTACGTTTTAAATGTATTCATGCAACTACCCTGTTAAATTAATTATTTCTTTAACTAATGAAAATAATAGATTTTTGTATCTTTTAAATTATGTACGGTGGAACCTCGGGTTACGAACTTAATTCATTTTGTGAGACTGTTCGCAACTCGAGTTGTTCGTAAACCGAAACAATTATTCCCATAAGTTGTTATCTTGTTATAATGTTAAATGGATTAATCCGTTTTATACCCCCCAAAAATTGACCTTTATTATCGATTTTATGCGTGAAATTCTGTATAAAATGTTGAAAATTCATAGCTTTAACTAAAAAGAAATTGGAAGTAATAAAACAAAAAGATTAAACGTACAAACAAACTTTTTTTCAAGGAAAAAACAATTTAATTAAGTGTTAATTAAATTTTGAAACAATAACAATTCATATACAAAAGTAATAAAAGACGCACTTGAGTTGCATTCCAATAAATACAACTCACTCGAGCAACAGTCTGATAGTTAAAACGTACTGCTCTGCGTGAAGGCTGCCTCGAAACTAACGCTCTTTTATTTCCCTCCCGCCGAGATCTTAGTTTATGTGATTGTCTGTTTGTAAACCGAGGAATTTTTTTGGCAGTGATTTTGTTCATAACCTGAATTATTCGTATCCAGAGTCGTTCATAACCCAAGGTTCCACTGTACATACAAAATTGAACATGGTTGTATCTTTTAAACAATATCCGAAATATAGTCAAAATGATTACTAATATTTATTAAGATATGTATGTTTTCTCTGATTTTCTAAAGGCTGTGAAAGGTATAGTGAATACACAGGCTACGCGGATAGTTTTCAGTGGTCTGAAAATCACAAAGACAGTACACCATTTGATTGCAGTGGCAGAAGGAGATGTGCCATTATTGCTATCGACGCTCTCTATTTTAAGACTTCCAGCTTCCAGTATGAACCGACTTTCATCACAAGAGAACTGAATAAAGTATGTATACTTGGTAGATAATTTATTAGATTAAGATTATGAAATATTATGATTTATCTGCATTTATAAATCATGGTATTTCATATTTTAAGCTCGGACATAAATGTACGTCCAAATAAAATTAATGTTTAAAATTAGTTTTTGCAATTTTCTCAATTTTTTTTCGTTTTGAAAAGGTTTTGGCCTTTGAATGAATTAAAATAGTTTGTACTAATAACTCCAAGGCAACCAGTTAAACTAAAATATTTCTCAGAATAGGTCACTGAAAATATGAATCTTAAATATTGTACTATGTATATATTATTTGATTATCTCGGAGGTTAAATTGGTACACTTTTTTCTAAAAGATTGAGGGTCTGATCTTCGCATTCTGTAAATTAATCTTTTTTCACATGCATAGCTAGTTGTAAGTACATAATATACATGGCATGAAAATTAAATTTTAACATGTATCTAAAATATTAAAGAATGTTTAAAAATAAATATTGATTTAAAAAATATATATTCTAGATCACTTTGAGCAGATAAATTTCTTGTTTCAATATGTATGTTATTTTATTGCTCATTTGAATTATTTTGCAGGCATGGGTAGGTTATTCAGTACACGTAGATCCTGATATACCAGGTTTAACAGTTCCTGGGGTCGCTACTGGAAATTGGGGTTGCGGAGCATTTAGAGGATCCCCACAACTCAAGGCCCTGTTGCAGCTCATGGCTTGCTGCAAGGCAAGGAGACCGATAGTTTATTACACCTTTGGTGACACACATTTGCGAGACAACACAATCAAGATGTACAATTTTCTGTCGCAGCAAAATATCACTGTTGGTAAGAGTAGTATACGAATAATTTCACATTGTTTGTTTTCTCACTCATTTTCAGTATACTAAAAAAAGATGACAAATATATCTTGCGTATCCTCGATTTTTAAATCTTTATTGTCCTTACCGCGACGCATTAACTTAGCTTGCATGTTTTTTTCTTTCTCATTTTCTTTACGTTAGAAAAAGATAGCAAATATTAAAAAATCTAATTAAGTAATACAAGAGATTGACATAAAATTTTATCCTAAACAAAATTAACGGAAAAATACGCAACTCCATTAACGACATTGTCGACAATATTAAACATGATGATAGAATAAAAGGAGTAAGGAAGCGGCGAGTGAAGAAGATGCCGTTGCGCCCAACACAAAGTTTCATAAGCACTGGAAACTTTTGTTACTAACTTCAATACAGAGGAGAAATTACTATGTTGACAAGTTCAATAATTATGTCATTATTAGAAATGGTGCGAAAAAATATTCCATTATAATCAGGGTTTTTTTTAAATAAGTTATTTGCTTAAATTTGTGCTGTAATTATGATTAAGTGGAAACAATCCATGTGACCAAGTGAAAATAATGTTAAATACTATTTATCATATTTTTATTGATTTGTTTATACTGTATTTTGACAACTTGTTCGTTATTTTAAAATGTGTGGATACAGGTATACATAATTACTTCGATTTGTAATTAAAAAAGTTATGTAAAAAATAACTCATTTTTTAAATTTTTTTTTCATTACCGTGAGTCGTTATTCTAACCTTTTTCTTGATTTTCAATCCTCTCAACTTCGAATAAACAGGATTTTACTGTATTATAAAACTCTTTTAGTAATTAATTTACATCTTTTTTAAATTTGTCATTAAATTAATATACTGAACCGTTGCTTTCTGATGCATCTTTTAATAATAGTGATAAAACATGTTTATATACATATTTTATTAGTACATGATAAGGTACAGTGAAACTTGCTTAATACGTTCTTTTATAATGTTTTCCCACCAAATATGATTATATTTTTTCATCCTTAAAAAGTCTCATATAAATAACTTTTTTTTTTGTAGGTTTAGCACATTTTCCGCTTGATACGGTTTCCCGCCTAAGATATGCAACAGGACTCAATTTATCATTACAAATAAATCTTTATGTGTAGTAGACACAAGAAAAAAGTTTTCCACCCATAAAACTAGTTTTGCTGTATCATAAAAGCACTGACAAAATTAGTTCTTTTTTATAAGTGTGCACTCTTTATTAAGTTAGCCAAGAGGAGACTGATAATATGCATATTCAAAGGTGTTTGGTAAAAAAGCCTTGCTATACACTGTATAATAATAAATAAACTTTATGTCCATTTTTTAAAATTCATCTCGTATTTTGGTCTCGTTTCCGTTTTTATTTTTCGGCATGTCAGTTTTCAGTGAGCATTTTCTTTTATTTAGGTAGTCAGATTTTTTTTTAGCATTTCAAGTTAGGGTGTATACTAACTAATAAATTCAATTTTACTTTTAATATGATTTAATTCATAGAGCACAATGGTGACATGTTTTCAATTTGGCTAAAGTGACTTATGAATGCGACTTTAAATATTCTTTCAGACCACACAAATCATCCATCCAGTCCATCTTTCTAAGAGGCGTATCTTGAATTTATTGATTTTACACTAGACGATATATTATCAAATTGTGTGCAATTTATCACTGTTGAAAAATTATAAAAATAATAATCTTACAGATTTTTACACATATTTTTTAATTTAAAGACAGTTGTGAGGTGTATTTATTACATAAATATTACTGATTACTGTCATTTGAAAGAATGACACATCAAAATAAGAGTTGTTGCATCAAAATGTTCTTATGTAATATTATTACATTGGAATAAAATTCAGATACGCCTGTTTGAATGGATTATGGGCGTGTGTTTGGGCAATGTAACCCCAGTCGTAACTCCATTTTAACAAAAAACTAGATATGCCTTTTTGAAAGATGGACAACAAAGTAACATATCCAAATGATGTCTTATTTTGTTTTTGGCATTATGTATAATATTTGAAAGTTACAATTTCTTTCTAATAACGTTTATAGAAATATGTGACATGTCCTAACTTATCAAACAAAAAAGCATACAAGAAGATTGATATGTAGTCTGCCTATATTTGAAGTTTCGTTTTTATATACAGTTTTTACAATTTATGATAAGTATTGCAAATTTAAATAGTGTTCTCCTGAAAAATGTTGTATTTTTTAATATATCGCTCTATAAAGTCGATATAGAAAGCTCTTTTTTATATGGTACTCAAATAACTGGGTCCGACGTTACAATGACAATGCAATTTAGTGTTAAGTGCTTAAAAACTTAAGTAGTAAAGAAAATTTTGTTTTCATTTTATATTCAGTTTATATTAAGGTTTTTTATGTATTACATAAGGCGAATCGCCTCATGGAAATTAAACGAGTAGAATTAAAAAACAAATATTTATTTTCATATGTGGTGACTATGCAGTTCTACAAACTTACCTCCGAATCAATGATTTTTTAAATTTGTTTCTCCTTTGAAAAACGAATTAAAAGGGTTTCACTGTACTTAATTTGATTTTAAAATATGTTAAATTACAAAATATTTTGTTTCCTTTCAATTTATGTATGTATTCTTATTTTCAGCCGATCTATACAAATATTTATGCCAATTTCATAAATCAAAAGCATCTGAAGATCAACTATATCCATTTATTCTTCAACTTCATAAGGATACTCAAAATAAGCCACAAATCACCCAAAAGTTTACCATGTTGTTGAAGAAACCATTTGCACTAATAAAGGTGAGTTTATACATAATCAGTGAGTGCAGTTGAAGAGGTGAACCCTGTGTTAAGTACTTTACTTATTATTGAAACATTCCTGAATTGGCAGTCTGTTAAAATGGGGAGTTTTATGTACAGTAAAACCTTGATTGTACACTTTTCTGGGGACTGGTTTAAAACGTTCTAAAATAGAGAAAAGTGTAAATTAAAGGTAATCATTCTTTCATTATGTATATTGTTGTGTTACAATCGTATTTAATTTGTAAGTGATGTGCTTGTTTGGTCTAGCGGTAAGATTCTTGCTTGCTTTTTCTTTTTTGTATTGCTTTTTGGTTTCTTTTTATATTTCACAAGTTGTTTTGATTATTTGTGAACCTTAATCCATTTAAACATAAAATTTTGAACACAATTTTATTCACAGGCATTTTACGGTATCTTCTTTGGTTTCAGCATTGTGTGATGGTAAGATAGTTTTGTTTGTTATGTAAGCTAAATTGTGTGTAAGAGTTTTTGAATTAGTGTAAAAATGTGTGAGGTTACATTATTCTTAATTTTTAAATTCACCTCTTCAAATTAATGTTACATATGTAAATATATTATATTTCTTTCAGCCTTCAGATGAAACAAATGGAGAATCTAAATGTACTACCAATACGAAACATATTTCATCTGAATCATCCTCAGTTGTTGACACCATATTGTTGAATGATGATTCTCAAGATACTAGTCCGAGCCATGATTCTGATATATCTAAAGAAACTGTACACGATATAGAACAAGCTTTATCAAATCATCAACCGGGATCTAGAAAAACAAGTTTAATAGATGAATTGACACATTTAGATGAGACCGCATCCAAGATACCTCAGTCACTAGCTAGCCCTTCAAAAAAACACGGAAAACTAAATTTTTTTGAAATGGTTTCTACTGAGAAATCTGAAAAGTGTGTTGAAAAATCTAAATATACAACTTTACCCAATAATAAAGTAGAGTGTAGTGAAATTATAAAAGATAGTTCAAGAAGTACACCAAAAAAAGATGCCAAGCCTCAAAATAAAACTCCTTCAGGCAAAATTTCAGACTACTTTCAGCGAATACCAAGAGATAAGTAGTTTTTATTTCAAAATGGGTGAGGCCGAATCTGGCCCGAATATTTCGATCCTGCAACTATGCAGTACCTGTTTAAGTTCACACATTAAATTGGATTGCTGTACACACATTTGACTCACCATAATTGACGAATACACATCATTTGAACATATTGTTATACAACTGCTCTTACGGGGTGAATGAATTCCTCAAGATGGTTTTCAATTAGAGGCACATTTAATTATTTTTATTTCTTCATTCGGTCAGTTTTATAACTGGGATATAACTATCCCATGAGTGTAATTGAGATATGAAATTGTGAAGGCATTTATAAATTTGACGACCTCAGTTGGAATGTGTCACCTCTCTTAGCAAATGAGTAATCTAAAATTTAGTACGATATTAATTTGGAATCACTTTTTAAAGATGAAATTTCAATTTGTTTAACTATTTTGTCCAACAAATTATCTGTAATGTCTTCAAATATTTAATAAATTGCAATATTTATTTAAAATTGATTTTATTTTATTAATTATAACTTTTTTAACACATCGACTGCCGGTTCTTTTTGGAATATTAATAAATGCCAATTTTATATTATTGCTCAAGCCATAAAACCAGGGCACGGAGGATATCGGTTACACACTGATGTGAATAAACATGTATGGGAATGGTCCACACTTTGGCGATGGTGGAACCTAGCAAGATAACATAATAAAGTCCATAGACAGGATTGGCAGTCAATGTGTTAAATATTTTATCTAATTATATTATTACAACAAAAATATTAAAATTAATTTGTAAAATCAACAATATCTTTAGCAACTTTGCTTCCAATATATGAGATATGCCCTCCTTCGCGCAGTTGACCAAGGATCTACTGTCTGACCGCTACTACCCATATGTAAAACTATAAATCGAATTTTCAAAGACCTTATCACTAGATGAGGTCAAGAATTGATCTATCAGTGTTAGACCCTGTGATGTATGTATTCATTGTAGTATTATCTATTCTAGTAAATCAGTATTATGGT
Source organism: Eubasilissa regina (assembly GCA_022840565.1). Taxonomy (NCBI): domain Eukaryota; kingdom Metazoa; phylum Arthropoda; class Insecta; order Trichoptera; family Phryganeidae; genus Eubasilissa; species Eubasilissa regina. The sequence continues at coordinate 1,495,485 of JAINEB010000002.1, read as the reverse complement.
ATTTTTGAATTTTTTAGTAAAATAACAGTGGCATGTTAGTATTACTGTCTTTAATATTGTTTTGTGTTGATTTTACGTTTTATTTTACATTAATTAATTTATTGTGTAAATTTAGAAATCACTTCATGGGAGAAAGAACCCATTTTTGCCGATCTGCCCAAAAGTCTAAATTTTCTGTGGCATCGTTTTTGAAATGTGATATATACTATGGACATACTTACCAGGGACATGCACTGTAGATATGCAAAAAGGCTGTGCATTATTGGAAATTCTATATTCTATTCAAATATAAATTAAAAAATTTAAGTTATTAACGGACTATATAATTACACAAAACTTGTTCTACATATCTGTTATGCGGACAATATGCAAATTAATTTTTACTGTAAGCCAGGTGAGACAGAGGTATTAAAAGGAAAAATTGCAAGATGCGTAGATAAAATAGGTGAGTGGATGGCACAAAATAGACTTACATTGAATCCATCCAAAACAGAACTACTATGGACAGCAACACCTGGAAGGCAAACTTAATATAGGAATCAATGTCTGCGAATGCTAAATCTGCAGTTACGTTGTTGGGTGTGCATGTTGATTCAGATCTTTCAATGAATACACAAATCAGCAAAACTCTCAGCGCATGCTTTTATCAACTGAGACAGATTAAAAGTATTCGGAGACATCTTCCTCTTGTTTCCATTTTCTCTCATATAACATCCCTTTTACATCAGCTACATTGGCTCCGATTCCCTGAAAGAGTTGAATTTAAATTGTGCTGGTTGATATTCAAGGCGACACACAACATGGTGCCTCTGTATCTTCAAGAACTTTTATCCCAGACAATTTGAATGGTAGACGTCAAATTCTCAGGTCAGCCTCTACTTCAGCTGCAGGAAGGATTGTAGAACTGACCAACCGTTGAAGAGATTTCTAAATTTAGTGAACGATCATTTCCGGTGGCAGGCCCAAAAGCGTGGAACTCTTTGCCCTCTGTCATAAGAAACAGTGCATCAGAGACTTTATTTAAGAAAAAACTAAAAATGCACCTTTTCAAAAAGTCATTCCCATAAGTGAAAATAACAATTTTGAATTTTAAAAACAAAGATAATTATACATGTAGTTTATGTGTAAAGCGCTCTTGAGGTGAAAGCTTTTACAAAAATGGCGCTATACAAATTATCCATTATTATTATTATTACATATATAGTACACCACCATCTTAACGGTTGGAATCATTAGTCCTGTGGGTTGCCACTGTGTACAATGTGGAACTTCTTCATATATGCTGCATGCGAATCTTGTTAGCTATTTTTAATACACCTTTTTAGTCAACCTACGTTGTATCAATAATAAGAAAGTGATTTTTGTATTTTCATTTATCTTACTTCTTCAGAAGGTCTAAAGCTTCTTAAGGAGCTATATCTTAGTCTAGAGCTGCGGGCAATGACACTTCCTCTTTTATTAATTCTCGAATTTCGATTTAACTTACTCAATATTTGTTTTTACTTTCATTCCTTTTTTGCCTGTGATGACAAAAATGCGTAAAGTACTGTCGCTGCATTACTGTCGGGTGACATTTTTGACTTGAGGTTTAAGAAGTCTTCACAAAACTATAGCAAATATTGCTATCATTATTATTTATTATTATGATAGATTTGTTTAATCCAAATATATTTTTTTTTGACTTATCTAATAATTTGCCTTTATTTATTAATAAAAAACAAATCTGAAGAACTATTCATGAAATGCAAGAGATTTAATTCAAATACATTTAATATGGAAATCTGTCTGTACTGACATTGTTTTTACCTTCATAAATTGATTACAAACCTTTAATAAAAACAAATATTTTATTTAGTTATTAGATAAAGGGTTTTTAACACTAGAAAGACCGGTGTCTCGGTAACTCAATATGAATTAAAGATGTTTCATTTATTATAAATTTGACATTTTATGATATTTAATATTTTTGAGTTTGACGTCTATAGTTGAAATATAACATTTTCTCATTTGGTTTTCAAAATGTACTGCATTATTTCTACAAAGATAGCAGTTCGAATTTGATGGTCAATAATAATAAAAAAGAGCACCTGTAGGGTGATTCTTTTTTATTATCATCATTACACAATTGCTTTGTTCCTTTTGGTCGGTGTTTTACCAATCTCATTGGTATCCAGATGTGTCACCAAGTCGTCATTTTACTCAGTAATTATTTTTATTGGAAGCTTCATTTGCAAAATACTATTTCAAAATGAGTGTTCACAGAAATCTTATCACAAGAGAAACAGAGCAATAACTATCAGCTCTTAGAAATATAGTAGATAATATGATGGATGTACATATAGTCGATAATGTGGCCATGAAATTTTAACAATAGTGACGATACCGATTTTGTACCGGGGCCCAATACTTCTTCATCTGATGACACAGAATCAGAAAAAGACTGATATAATGAGTGTGTATTTCAAGAACCTTGGTTTCCAACCTTCATGGAATAAAAAGAGGTATTACATAATAAGGGGAGGTATTTACAAAATTGTATGTAATTCTTCAAGATTATTTATCTCTCAATACTTCCTGCGATTGAAGATGTCCAAATGGAAAATAATGGCATAGAATGGACATGTCTATCAAATGCTCGATAACTTCAATTGTCTAGACAGACTGACGTAATCATTAAAATGTACTTGGAGAAGCTGCAGGTCCAATGTCATATGCAAAGCGAAATAATCGAAACAACAAGGTTATAAATAATAAGGAGGTGTGGTCGATGAAAGGAAACATAATAAATATTTTGTAATATAATTAAAATTATTTATTATCATTCATTACAATTCTAGCTTGCTAAACGTAAATTAGTGTTTGTATAATATAAATAATCAATTATTTTTTAAAGTTTTAAGTAAATATACACAAGGTAAATTGTAATAAAATAAAAACGGGCATGCAGCATATTATCAGATCTCTTGCACCCCTGTCCCCTAATATGAATGCATACATTTCAATAACAAACTATTCTCAATTCAATATTTAATAATTTAAATGGTAACTACAAATTTTAATAAAAATTAATTTTGAATAAAATTGTGCAAAATTATGGTTTTTCAATATTTAAATATATTTTATAATGAAAATGAATTTGAGTAAAATTGAAAAATGTAATGTAACATGATTAAACAGATTTTTAAAGATCAAAAACAATGACAGAATGACAATATGTATGTTGTTTTCAGAAGTTACCCATTAGCATTGAGTTTATTTTTTATTTTCTCTTAGCTTGCGTTAGTTCCTTACCGAACGACTTCTACAACTCTCTGTCCAACAAAAATGTTTTAATGCACAATTTACTTAGAATGAAAACAAATTTTACCAATCTATAAAACTGACTTTGCAATTTATGACTACGTTTCATCCGTGATACCTCGCCACTAATATTCTATTTTATAACCTAATAATCTTACATAAATAAATATCAAATCCAAGCAAAAAATTTATTAAAAGCAATAAATTAAAGATATCCCTGGATATTCAATTATAGTTGTGCTATAAATAAAGATTTGTGCTGAAAAGATATTTCTTACTTTTTAATGTAATTTAATATGAAAATAAATATGACTAGATATAAATTTTGGCTTATCATCAATACATTAAATCTGTCTAGAGATATATAAAAGCTCTAATTTTATGGTTCCAGGATATCAATTTTAGTGATAATAACTTTTTATTTCGCTAGTTTGCGGTGTGGTTAAAGTATTGGCATTCATTCTTTATTTTTATTTATGCTAACTTGTTAGGTGATAAAACTGCAATCATGACAGTCGTATGTAATTAAATAATTCCTTTAACAATGTGTTGTAACCATAAGCGTTTTTGTTACAATATACACATCTCTTAATGAAATGTCATCTTATGTTTCATACAAAATTAGCATCAATGATATTTGTCATAACATTAAATTCAATTTATTTATTTTAGAAAGCTTTAATTTTTCTATAAGGTTATGCATTAATTTTAGTCTACATCATCTCCTGCAATAATATTTCGAGTTAAGTCTAAATTTAGATAAAAGATTTAACATGGTTGAAGGCCATGTTCTACTTAGTAGGTACTAGAGGTACACATGAACAGTAACAGAATGAACAGCGTAGTCAGGAGCTAGGTGTCTGCCTGCAATCGTGCTCACTCAACGGACGCACAGTCAACTGAGAGTGGTGAAGTCTGATTGTTGATTTACGAAATACAATATTAAGTCTGTATAATACACTTTTTAAAACTGCTTTTCTCAGGATAAACTTACATTTATATTGATAAAATATTTGTTCCTCTTAGTACTAGGATGTTATGTTACAATTAGCAAATTCTGTACAAAATGTATATGTCATGTTACAATGAGGCTGAAGTATGTGTAACAAAGGCTTATGCTTTGAAGAGACAATCGTAGTGCCCTGTTGGCAGGTGAAATATAAATATTTGTGTATACGTGGTTTGCAGCAAAGCTCGATGAGCATTTCCCATTTTCCTAGTATTTGGCGTACCTCTCACCTTATAGCCAAAATATGAAAATGCGTAATTAATGAATTTATATCTAGAAGTGGAGCATATAGAAACATCGGCACGCTCTAATGACGCCCATTGAATGAAAAACATTTACACATAAATAATTGCAAAGCATACCCTGTATCCTAGAATCACTTTACTGCGCGATTTTGTATTCATTTGGGGTATTTTAATGTATTTTAAAACAATCATTTCCAGCAGTCACTTCCTTAGCAGACAAGCGGCGATGCGCCTTACATTCCTTTTCATTATGCGCATACGCAATCAATTTTTTTTTCAAATACGTTATTATATCATTTTGGCCTCGAAAATATTAGTGACCTAGCCTAGCATATAAGATAATTTTGTATTTTTCGAATTTTTTCCATAATTACTAGTTATCTAATTCCAGTAACTGTAGATAATAAGAAAAATCTACATTTAAAATATGTAATATGAATAAATTACACGTATTTATACTGTATTCTAAATTTGTAGACGTACTAGTCAGTATAAAGACGTGAAATTGATAAAAGTTAGAAGGAATGTTAGTAAGCTTGGAATGCTATACATCTAATTGTTAGTACAAATTCATAAAATCAAGAAAAAATTTACATAAATATTTTATTTAAATTAAAAGAGAAGTTATAAATATTTGTTATTACAACAAAATCATTTGGTAGTTTAGTAAATAATAAATAACAGTAAAATAAATAAAAACATATTAGAATTAATTTTATGTATATAATTAAATTGCAAAATAATCCATTTTTATGGATGATAAATATATTTTAAAAATAAAACATATTGCACTATGCTATTATCATTTTCCAATGTCGCAAAAGATAAGTTGTTCCTGATAATGCTTTGTCACGCTAAATCCTCCATGATCTTCATCAATTTGTCCCCTTAAAGCTATATTAATAAAACTAGAATACTTTATATATTTTTGTTACTTGAAATTATATTCTATTCTACCGTCTCTGTCTGAAATATTTGACTAGAGATGTTAGCTCACTGGCAGCTGTCGGGCGGTTCTTTAACACTGCTGTTGGTTTCCCGTCAGTAGCTTCCCTCGCACACTATGCGGCTGGTACTCATTCCCAACTACTGCCCGAGTTCTTAGCCTTTTAAGTACTTTACTCATTACTCCTTGAGCTCTTTAACATACATTGTTCTTTTAGTACTCTTCGCTTTCAGTTCCCCCTGTGGCTTTTTTTCCTTTCCGACAATCATTTTTATCTTTTCTCCTCTTTTACTTACTCCTCAAGTATTCCAAAACTTTAGTCTTCTCGCCTGAGTGTTGCTAGTACTTACTGACTGAAGGAGACTCTTACAACGAGCCTTTTTACTTCTCTCTCTCCCCCCTTTGGGTACCTCCGCACCGACAGCACCTATCCAATTATATTACCTAATTTTTTTAATACAGTGTTAAAATTATCGTGATTTTATATACCACGTTCCGATAATGATTAGTTCTTTTTTTAATTTTGGTTAAATCTAATTAAATTCAAGACCGTCTACAGATTTTTTGACTAATTACTAGTACTTTTGTCTTGTCAGTTGTTACGGTAACGTTACATTGTATTACATTATTATATTGGTACTTTTGTTGATTACGATTCTAAGATTTTAGTACAAATATTATACTATTTTTTTTAATAATATAAATCATAACTTGTTGTATCTACTTTACCACCCCGAACCTCACATTGGCTGTTACTTTCTTCAACTGTCGTGTGTCACTTAAAGTAGTTGAACTTTTATTTCTGTTTAGCTGAGAGTGGTACGAGTGATACTTAAAGAGTTCAAATCTCTGGATAACATTTTTACAGAATGACTAACAATACATATAGACACTTACAAGGTACATTGTAAGGGAAATAACATTAGGAGTGGCACCCCTTGGGGCGACACAATTGACTGCGTCACTTAACATTCATACACAGACGAGAAGACAAAGCGGCCTGTACAATTCATAAACTGATTTGGTTTATCACAGCACATTTGGAATTTCTCGAGCATGGCCAGATATCTTAACTCTTCACTCAAACTGTGGGCTGATTCATCAGTCGGGGTGTTGAATTTGGCCTGTGTCAGATACCAAAATGGACACAGCAAAACACAGAGGCGTATTCAAAAATGTTTTTGCTTCATTTTGGAGTAAAATGAGAACTTCTAGGACGTAAACATGGTATTAAAGCCAAAATCTTTCAAAATTTGTACTAAGATATACATGTACAAAATTGTTTTCTTATCTCAGCCATCCGAATCTACTCTGACAATTATATATTACTTTAACAAAATAGGTGCTCTCTTTGAAAGTCCATTTTGTTCCTTCCCAAAATAAAAAAAACAGCTCAGTTCATTAATGTGATATTTTCGACAAACATTTACAAAGTCAACTTTATCAGAACTTAACGTTATTGGAGGGTAAACACGAAGGTGGTGCGATTTACACTTTAATGAACCGAACATTGCACACTATTTTGGGAGACAAGAGTGTTTGGTTGTTGAGTTGACTAGAAACCCTTCTTTTAAATATATTACAGTAAGTTGATTTATATTTATAATATAATTTGTCATAATTTATAGCAGTTTGGCTTAAGTACAAGAAAATACTTTCTCCACAGAGCTAGTATTGTAATCAATAAATAAGTACAATAAATATGACTAAGATATAATAGTACGTTTATCAATTATGAGAATATAATAATATATTGTGATAATAATAATAATCAATCAATTTAATGGTAATAAAATGTATATAATAGTTTAATCATTTAAAAATTTATAATAATGATAAGAATGAAGCTTTCCTACAAGCTGTTTTTTGGTATTATATCTAACTATACTGGTATACTTACCAAAATGGCCTGTTTTCTTTACTTGATATACATTTTTAAAATTTAATTACCAATTTAAATTCCTTTAAGGTCAGTGATATTATATAAATACACCTGCCGACAAAATTTACTAAACAGAATTTAATTCGGCAGTTATCAGTAACTGGCACACAATGCCATCAGACATGTGTGCGAGTTGTACATTTTTTTATAATAATTTTTTTGTTTAAAATATTGACCTCGACTTCTCCGTAGCTGGTCTTCGATTATCTGTAAAATGAAAATTCAGTTCATATTAAAATACACGAAAACAAACTATTTTAGAGTGCATATTATTTTATCAACTTTTTCAGGTGGTTTTTTTGTTAATACTCTTTAATATAATTTGTAATTATTTTTTGTTTGAATTTTATACATTCTACATAATGTAATACCACACTAAAGATATTTAAATGTTATTTTGAATTTTGGTTGGACGACTAGATTTGTAAATGGAGAAATATTAGCAAATATTTTCGTAGGATATTAATAACTAGAAAATATTCAATATTTATCAGAAAATTTGATATTACTTATATTTTGAAAGAAACCTCGTTTATGTGCTATTTAAATAGTTGTTGTGTGCATCAGTCAAGACTAATTTAAACATTTTATGTTTTGTATGGATATTGAATCATGATCTGTTTGACCATATTATGAAGATTGATATTGAATTACACGTTAAGAGTCATATTTTAAAGAAAATTGTTTTTTTATATTTAACTAATTTCTATCCATACTTTCACAATAGCGTACAGAAAACAGATCAATCCTTTTGACCCTTTTAACCTATCATATGCGCGAGGGTGGGCTAAAAAGGTCCGAATATCCAGCTATTCAACCCTGAATGGAGCATCGAAAGAAATGTGCTTACTCGTATATATCTATGATAATAAATTAATTATTCGGGGGGCTAGGCTATCTAGTTATTATACAATATAATTGTGGTACGTTGACAAGGTAGTTTTTAAAACGGTATGCCATTCCGATGACGGAAGTCATCGGAATGGCATACCGTTTTTCGACAGTATTTTTCCGATATTTTAAAAGAATTTTTGAAAAATTACAATTTTTCATATTTTTTATAAATTGTTGAAATAAAAGTTGTGTGCCATGTAATAAAATTGAATATGATAATATTGGATGACTTTATCAGATTAGTTAGACCATCTACCAACAAACATTGATTTGTTGATCTGTGGATACTCAGAGGACGACATACAACCCAGGACCATATTTAGAAAAATTGGGCCCCGATGCAAAAATGAAAATAAGGCCCTTTCTACTAAGTTATGAGAATATTAAATACTATACAGTTTAATCCATTCAATTGTAAAAACAAAATTTTGCTCTTGTTCTATAATATTAACATTTTCACAAATAAATGTTTTTAGGCATATATACTCACAATTGAAAAAATCCTTTCTTTGCTTTACGGTAATTTATACAATCTAGCGAAGGTCTGACATCGTCTGTTCGATGTATTACCAGGGTACTACTGTTTATATATATTATAATTAAATTTTACTGTAGTGGCTTTTTAAAATTATTAGTTTTTGTTATAGCAAAAGCACTGTAGGGCGTGAAGCTTTTGGGCTCCTATCTAACATAGGCTCCAATGCATCGCAATGGTTGCATTGGCACAGTTATGCCACTGATACAACTATAGATGCTAATAGCAAGGAACGGAGTTGAGATGATTTGTTTGTGAATTTTTGAAGTTTAGATATACATTCCGACAAAATGTTGGAATATTTTTATAGATGTAAGATGCAGATTATTGAATTGTCTTACAGTAAAATTTGAAAATAAAGGATTCATTAATTTACCTATAGTTCCAGAATTTGTCCGTTGCGCTTGTGCCGATCCAACAGACGGCGGGGGGTGGGGAAGGGGTTAGTAGGGCCTGTTGGCATCCTTGGGTCGCTTCAGCTGGACTTTCAGCCGCTTCATCCCGATCTGGAAGCCGTTCATGGCCTGAATGGCTGCCTGGGCCGATGTCGGGTTGTCGAAAGAGACAAAACCTGGAAAAGTTCCAAGGTACAATCATTCACTGTCGTACAAATCGAAGTTAGTTTATATATTAATAGTTTAAAGTAGGTGTTCACATAATTTTTTTCTCAAAGCGAGATACCCCACTAACGGTTATTAGTGATCAACAAGAATGGTGAGCTTTATGATACATAAAAACGGCGTACGAAAAGCGTTTAGCATGTAAACGCACTAATTTGAAATATGTTATGGCTGTGTGGCCATTATTGGTTTAGGGTATCATGACTCTAATAAGCCCGGTATATTATGTAATACATTGGTATATAAAGATAAACTTGCAGAAAATCATTTTGATTGATGAATTTTTTCTCTTTAATAAAAAATATTTATATTTAACATTGTTATCGATACTAACGTATCTTCACCAGGGCTAGCGTACAACCGGTTGATATAAAATAACACAGTGGTTTAAACAAAGTTGAATATAAATACAATTTTAAATTATGTTACAAAGTTAACGCTACAGACAACATTTTTTATTTATTTAAACATGCCGTGGAATTGGAGTACAGTATGATAGTTGGTTAATCTCAGTAAAATAATGTAGATACATAAGGACCTATGTTTTATGTGTCATTTTTTTTAACCTTACGATAATTATTTGTAAATATCTATATTTGTAATATTATTTTCATTTCAGTAAAACAATTAAAAGCACTTACAAGTCGAGTGTTAAAATCAAAACCTTATTTTAATTTATCTACAAATAAACCAAAGTTTTTTTATAACAATAAATTCAGCAGATTACTAGTAAACCCTTAGTGATAATTTTTAATTATTTAAATAATCTTTTACTGGGTAATTACTGGGTACTGGGTAGGTCTCGATTTTATCGTTCAGGAATATTCTGGATACCACGTTTTAGGGAAAAATTTCATCGAATCTGAAAGCGGTCTTATGACTCCAAACAATTGTGAATGTTTGTATTATTAAAATTTTTGCTGCATTGAGGAGGGATAATAACTTTTTGGGTTTTGTAAACGACCCAGCAGGTAAATTATTTTAATACAAATTAAATGCATCAATTAGAAAGATATAAGTACATACAGATAAAATCAATTTATCGAAAAAATATTTTAGCTGCTACCGGTATTTGAACCAAAAACACTTCCTATCTGGGGATTTGAAATAGCTGCAATATATAAGTTCAAAAATTTGTCATCAACTTACTAGGCTGACATGGTGTAATTGGTCAGCGTGCTTCCCCAGACAGAAAGAGTTCCTGGTTCAAATCTCGGTGGGAGCTAAAATATTTTTTTGATAAATGATTTTATCTGTATGTATATCTTTCTAATTAATGCGTTTAATTTGTATTGAAATATCACAGTACTATGTTCTGAAAAAATTACAACTTGTTTTCTTTAAAATATAGGTAAATTATTTGACTAGATATTACTTTCATGTAGGATTATTTTTTCGAGAAATTGTGAATCCCTCTGAAAGAACATGTATATTTTTAGGTAGATTTCTATAGAAATACTACCTATTGCAATTGGTCTCACAATCTAACTTCCAGAAAATTTCAACGCTCTTTTTTCGCTCATCTCTTCGAAACCACTCTATTACATATATGGGATATGACGGATTTTATGGATACGATAGTATAACCTGGTAAATAAAATCTTGGATAGTTTCAAAATGGTGGCTATTCAGAAACTTCTTACTCCGTTAATGTTGGACCTAGAGGAGAAAATAATAAATAGTGATTCTTGCTGAGTTGATTTGACGAGATTCAACTTGTGGATGCAGTGGAGCGGGAGCGTGAATGAAAATCGTAGTTAGTTTTAATATAAAATAGGTACAAATAAGATATAACATACCGAAGCATTTGCTCTGATTGGTGGCCCTGTCGATGAAGACCTTGCTGCTGATGACGTTACCAAAAGGAAGGAACATCTGCATGAGCTCGGCGTCCCCAAACTCTTGAGGCAAGTGATAAATGAACAGGTTGCAGCCCTCAGGCCCCGAAATCGAGCAGCCTGGGAACATAAGAAAATCTTTAAAGAACTCACAAGATCCGTCTAGAGAACCAACATGAAGTGCTTATTATCTAGGATTGGATACTTAAAGGGAAATAAATCTATTTTGTGGTCTTCTATCGCCGCCTGAAATTAAATTAAATTTTCAGATGGAGTGTCTTCTTTTTTCTGTTAATATATGATTTTTTAAACTCTAAATTATCAATACAAATTAAATTAATCAGCTTGAAAGATATGCAGGAAAAATCTATTATCAAACATATATTTTAGTTGCTATCAATATTCGAATCTGAACATTTCCTATCCGGGGAAACGTGCTATCCAATTTCGCCATATAAACTAAGTAGTTTTACGACAAATTTTATAACTTATACTCGATGGCTCTTAGTTGATATAGCGAAACTGGATAACGCGTTTCTCCGGATAGGTTTTCCTAGAATCGGTTCGAATTCTGGTAGCAACTAAAATATTTTTTCGATAAATGGGCCTTTTAAGTTGATTAATTTAATTTGTATTAAAAATACCACAGAACTATGTTCTGAAAAACTGCAACATATGTCAAAAATATTGTTGAAATTAACAGATCATTATTAATTAATTGTTAATATTACATTTAAAAAAAATAGCAAAGTATTATTGTTCAATACAATATTGTACATGAAAAACTGTATTTTAGGCCCGCAACACACCATTCGGAAAAAAAACTGTCTAAATAGTGTTATTTCAGTGAGAGTTTCAATGAATTTAAATGGAGCTTTTGAATTACGGATCCCTTAAAAAAATTATGTATGAAATTTGTATATTTTTATTTTCACATGGCGTGGTGCGTGCTTTCGACTAAAATAAACATATATAATATACACATAAATAAAACACATATAACATGACCAACTAGCGTCGGTACTTGGTTAGTCTATTTAAAAAATAAATAATACTACATTTAGAAATGAAATATTACGACAAATTCAAACGGTAGTGTTTGTATCAAAGTGAGGAAATTTCTTATGGTGTATGTTTATTCAATAACTACTGTGAAGACGAGCGAATATTTAATTCCATGAGTTCAGAAGAATGTACCCACCTGGAACTTAGTAATAAATATATGAGGATGTGCGGTGTGTGTAATGTCCAGTAATAGTGTAGTATACGTAACATATAGAGGATGTAACAGACCTAGCCCACAATATTTTATGGGTGGCTACCTGACTTAATTACGAGTTGAAAATGTTCAAGAAATATGTGCAAATTCTGCACCGTTATGGAAAATATTATCGTCTAAAATTTTTACAAAATTATGTTAAATTTGAAGTCTACGTACTTCGAAATATACATTAGCGAAATGTATCCATTATTAATGTATATCTTTGCTTCAGGTCCTAATCATCTAAAAAAAAAATAGTCTGGCCACTCGAAATTCGACGACCTATCATTTTTGTATTCAATTTATAATTAGAAATCAGTAAAATATTTTAATTAATCGAAATAATCGCATATTTAGGATTTTTTAAAATGGTTTGATATGGTTTGATTAGGTTCATATTCCTTGAACATTTTCGACTCATAATTTAGTCATATAACCTATAAAATATTGTGAACTAGGTCTGTTACACCCTGTATATTATTATGTATGTCAACAGTTCCTGCATGCATATGTTCGCCTGTTATTCACGACTTGTACCCAAATCTTTATTTTTTGTTCAATTTATTACAATTGAGTCAAATCGTCTTAAACAGACAAATAACATTTATCACTGTTGAAATGAAATTAGTAATATTTACATTACGAAATGTAGTTTCTTGTGATCATGAAAATTCTTGGTTTGTTGTGACTAGTGATTCTTCACATCTATTATAAACTTTATTTTAACCTCTGAATTAAAAATAATATTCTTATCACGAAATTTTTCCGAAAATATTATTCTTAAATATATCATTATTACACAGTATTACAATTTTTGATTCAAATTTATAATAAATCACATTCATAATAAAAATCTAATGTTTTATTGAGTTGTAATGGTGTTAGAAAGCCTTAATTAGTTTTAAAGATAGATTTCTATTGATGAAATCTATTAGCGATTAGGTATCGACTATTACGACTGAAAATTATAACATTTAATACAAATGAACACATAAAACACACACATAAACATTATGCACACGAAGAAACCACACAAAATACAACTAATTAAACATCAAAACAACAATAATTAATGTTGCAATAAAATATCACAAAGATTATATTTTTTGTCCAAAACAAGGAAGAAATTTCTTTGAAATATTTTTTCATTCATTGCAATGTCAATCCAAATGATTTGAAAGGCAAGACGTGTACACGAAGTGCCATTATTGTAATTTTAAATTCTATTCCAAAATGTGTAAAACTTCACCCGAGTGATTATTAATTCAACTTTAATTAAAATTTTGTCTCACATAAAATTAGCAATCGGTAGACATTTCCTTCATTGCCGAGTCAAATACCAATTCAGGTCATCAAAAAGTTTCCTTCCGCTTAGTGAAAATTATTTTAAATTAATATTTGGAGGCTGGAGCGGAGGCTCGATAAGATGATGAGGTTTTTTAAAAATGTTTTCTTAAGCTAGCCGTGTTTTTGACAAGCTAGTACCTGCTAGTGAAGGTAAACAAAACGTCACGGGGGTTTACATACACTTTCTTTGCCGTTAAAACGTGTATTTACGTCATTTAAATTGTCTTAAAATCATATACATTAACTTGATTGAAAATGTTATTAGCAATACATGCTAAAATTAAAATATTTTTTTATACAGGGTGAAAAAAAAAACGAGAATTTAAAGATTTATTTGCGCTATATGATTGGTAGAATTTGCCGTGATTCAGACAAAATTAGATTTTTTTTCAAATTGTTAGAGGTGTGGTGAAGTGAAACATCTGGCAACACTACAGTATAATATATAGGATGTAACTTATTAAGTTCACAATATTTTAAGGCGCAAATTCTAATGTTCAAGCGTTGTTTAAAAATTACGTATGAGGATAAATCAAATACAATATTAGATTTTTAATCAAAATATTTGACTAATGTAGTAGTTTGTAAGTTAAGAGTCTACTGGTGATACAATTGAAGTAAAACCCAATTAAACTGTCAGACATATATATATATATATATATATATATATATATATATATATATATATAGAGCGATGAAAAACCTCAATTAAATTTATAATATATAAAATATCAATTCCAATTTTACAGTTTTTGAATTTAATATATCGTTTGAAATCACTCAAAGCCATTGAATGCTCACGACTACTAAAATTCTAAATAATTTTGAAATGTTTAAGATTTTGCAGACACTGCTTGAACATTTTCGATTAAATTTTTTGGTTAATGTATGCACCCCTAAAATATTTTGAAATAAATTCGTTACGTCGTATATAAAAATATTTCTTTGTGTGAAAAGAATAACGGGATGAGTAAAAAGCTTCCAAAAGAGGAAAAATAATAACAGATTTTCGGAATTTTATTAAAAATTTGTTAATATCATATTTGCTCATATTAATATCATTTCAATGATGCCAGGTGTATATTTATCAAAGGTGCAACTCTAAACTAACGCAAAATTATTTTTTTTCAAATCTTTCCGTTTTTCCTTTAGAATACGGATTGTATTTTTAGATTTTTTGGAAATGTTTTCGGGATGTCGGGAATATTCCCGGGAAGATTATTTGATTATTATTTTCGCAGATGTTACATGAGGTACGTGTATGAGATTCTTATGTAGTACCTACCTATATGAATAATTTTTCGTTTTGATTTGTATTTATTTAGATGTTTTTTGGCGCCTTGGGCTTCAACTTACCTTCTCTCTGGGCCGGGGCGATGGTGGACAGGGGCGGCGGGATGGGCTGCGGAAACTGGCCGTATACCGCCGGATATGCTGCCGAACATTATCACAATCATGACACCATAACAAGAGTCGGGACTCGTCTCATCGTGCACATTACACACAATTAACACATACCCGATTTGTCACTTTTAAAAAATTCTAACCGCTCTTGCGAGTGTCGAAATTCTGAAGGAATTCGCGGCCTCGCTGTGGATTTATTAATCTTCATTTTTTTCCGACCAAGGGTTCAAATAAATTCTTTCATTATTTTACTTTCAAAATATTTTTTCAATATAATTTTATCGACAATTTGAGCCAATAAAAAGACGCCTCTGAAGGCTTGAAAAATTTAAATGCCCCCGAGCTATTAACATAATTAGGAAGGGCGCCGACGAAGGAATTTATGAATTCTCTACGAATATTTTAAAAGTTGACAAATTTGCAAATATAGACACGTAAATATAAAAAAAGTTAATAAATAAATTTCTTTAATTTAATGATGTTGTAAATTCATTAAAAATATTGGCCATTTTTAAATATCTATCGATACTTTGAAAATACAGTGTGATTATTTGTGCACAGTGCACACAGTGTGAAATAGTCCAAACGTAGTATCATGATTCCTACAAATAGACTAGTTTCGCAAAGTAATTGACATAATCTCGGATTCAGCTAGTGACCGAGCGATTGCGTAATATCGTGTTATAATCGAGTTGAAAAATTATCACAATCGTATCGCGATAATGTAAAGAGGTCAATCTTTTTTAACAAATTTAAAAATTGTTTAAATTTTACAATTACCTAATGCGGTCAGCTTATTTTTGAAACAATATTTATTTGCATCTGTATCAATTAGTAAACACAGAGGTATTTATTATAGACATTTATAGACACTGAGCATGCAATATGAAATTTGAGTATAATTAGCGCTAAAACCCTGCTGATAAACATCGAGTGCCGTAATCCAAATGCGATGTGACCATAATTTTACAGAAATTCTTTTACTATGGTAACATGCAACATTTAGCATGAACTAAGCTAACACATAGTTAAATTTACTGTGCCACTGAGTGTATGTTTACAATTCTGTTGATGTCTGATGATTAAACTGGCGTATTGGTATCTTATTAAATGAAATCTCGCCCACATTATCGTCGTTAATCCAAAAATCAATAAACCCATATAGTTTGATGTTTCCTTTGTGCCATTTAGAGCCGCGCTTGTCGTATAGAATAGCAATACAACCATATAAATCGAATTTACGACATCGAAACGTAAATACGAGTGCAAAACACTTATATATATTTATTTATGTTGAACATTTATGACGATCCACAAGACGATAATAAAATCACAAAAAAATCATAAAGTTTAATGTGGAATAAAAAGGGGAAAACATGTTATTCCACTTGGAAACAACTCGGCATCGCTCACATCAAAGGGTCTTTGTTTTACTAAGGTATCCATAACAATCTCGGTTAGTATGAATAAACTATTGTATGTAGAAATCATATCATACACAAAAGTTTACGATTCTTTTACCTTTATGAATAATGTTTTAATAGAGAACGTATGTATATATATATATATATATTGAACCTTATTATTCTTTCGAATTAATTTAATTTGCAGGACGTCTTCATCCTTTTGGTAGATGTTATTTTAACGAGATTGATATTAAATCGCAAATATTATGTTGAAATTTTTTGTGATCACTGAAATGTTGAATTAATTTCTCCAGACCGCATCTAGATTACAAAATTGGTATTTTTTCGTCGATGTTTTTGTGATTTTATTATATATATATATATATGGTAAGAGGAACAGTAAAGTAAATATTTGGCCAGTTTTAGCTGAGCTAGATCCGACCGCGAGCACAACACTCATGATGCCGTGAAGCGATGGGTAGATAGGGCGGGCGGACTCACCGACTCCCGGGTAGGGCTGCATGCCGGGGTAAGCGGCGTGCTGCAGGGCGGCCTCGCCGTTCGGGAGCCCTTGGGCGGTCACCGGGACCGCTGAGATAAGCTCGGGGTGATCTGAAACATAAAACATTTCTGAAATTTTCATAGCCGTTGTCCATCTCATAATTGTCTACACCATAGTAGATAGATACTGACGGCTATATTTTACACGGCTGTGTTCACCTCACCGTTCATTGGTAATGGAACATTGAAAGAAATTGAATATATTCGATTTTAACGCATTCAAATATGGCTAACTAAATTTTCCGACCGAGAAATGGATCTATCAATTCTTGATCTCGCATAAAAAGGCACTGATTAGGACTTTGGGACTTTAATCGATGAACCAAAATGTACCCTGTCGGGCAGGCGTTCACATAAAAGAGGCACGAAGCTAAACAATTTTCTAGGAAACTCATTTACAGTTTAGACATGCATCAGAAATGCTTTCAAAATGTATGCTTTCTGAATCTCAATATTTGAAATAATTTAATTCCAGGATATTTTTGTGAAATTGAAAATTTTGAGGATAAAATTGTTTTTTCCACAGCCAAGATAGAATTAGCGCTTAGAATTAGTTTTTAGATTGTATAATATAGCGTTTAGAATTAGTTTTTAGATTGTATAATAGTAATAGTCAGTGATGATAGAGGGTTGCAGATAAAATTAATAATCTAGCTTCTAATCGGCAAGAAACACACGGTAATAATATATTTTTTTTATGCGATATATAATAAATAAGACCCATTTTTT
This sequence comes from Eubasilissa regina, assembly GCA_022840565.1. Taxonomy (NCBI): domain Eukaryota; kingdom Metazoa; phylum Arthropoda; class Insecta; order Trichoptera; family Phryganeidae; genus Eubasilissa; species Eubasilissa regina. Next base: position 1,477,448 of record JAINEB010000002.1, on the reverse strand, counting down.
ATATTTATTGGACAATATATCTACATATTATGTGGCTCTAGTACACTATACTTACGGCCTGTGAAGGTCTGGTGGATGCCGTTAGTGTAGACGGTCTCCTGCGGAGGCGGCTGACCGTTGGTGGTCTGGGCGGCCATGTTAAAGGTGGGCATGGTGGGGGATGGGAGAGAAGGTAGGGTGCCGTTCAGGGGCTGGCCTCCACCGGTGCCTATCGCCAGACCTGTTGGCAAACAGGATTGTTGGATAGTTTTGTTTTTGTCTATGCTTGCATTTTTAATTTTAGTATACATTATATCCTGAAGAAGGGACTGTTGGTTTTGAAACATGTTGATTTATAAATAAACAGTGGTATAAACAAAGTGTTTTTATTATTGTTAATATGTGTTGCTACAAAGTAATTTCGGAATTATTGAAGAACTAAAATATATTTTCTGTATGATACATTACTATTGAGATACATTTAATTTGTATTATTAAAATATATTATAATTAAAGAAGTACATTTACGAATTTTAATAATCAAAAAAGACTGATTGGAGGATTAAATAGACAAAAACAAAATCGTGTATACATACTACATGCAATTTACACATTTTTTTAATATTTGTATTTCTCTTAAAAAATATTTATTTCATTACAATATTATTTTTGAATAAAAAAAAAATGTGTCGAAAGCGCAGTCTGACCTGATGTGGGTGGGACTACGGAATTAGGCATGCCATTGAGGGCATGCGGCAACTGCGTGGCGAGAGCCGCCATGGGGTTGATGTAGGAGCCCTGCGCAGTGGCGGCTGCCATCAGGGCTGCTTGCTGCTGCAACCACGCATCATCACACATCTCAGCGTTAAACTTGGGCGCCATCTGATATTGTCAAATGAAAATGTTCTGTTGCTATGTTGAATAATATTTATGCAACTACATAAAAATGGGATGTGGGATAGGAAATTAATTTGAAGATAGATAAATATTGAGAATTCAAAAATTTTTTGAGAATTGAAAATTATTTTCATCGACATTTAGGCATTATAATAAATTAAAATTAAGTTCTGAATAATTACAACTTCACAATGTTCTAATAATACAGTTGTATCAATGTGTCCAAAATTTAATAAAAATGAATTGATAATCTGTTATCAGATTACTCAAAAGTAGTTGAGATTCCGTAAATATAACATAGATGGCTCTTTCAAATATTGGAACGATTAAATGTATTAATCTCAAAAAGGTAACATGTAGGTTCGAAAATTTGTCTAATTAATATATTTAATTCATATTTAAAATTAAGTTTTTACGAACTAATTTATTTTTAAAGTAAAAAAATAATTTTGTATTTTAAAATATTATGTACTATATCTATATATTTGTTTCCAATGTGTCACAATTTACCGTCTTCAATAATTGTATGGAATAATAAAATAATTGTAAAAATATTATTACTTTCAAAACATCTCATGAAATTTTAATATATGACCTTATTCTAAAGTGTAGTTTTTGCGATAGGGAAAAAAATCGGATCTCTAATAGAATTGAATCTACAAATTGCTGGCCTTCTGCGAATCTTCAGTCAAATGATATAACAACACGCAAGAAAATTCATACAAATATCTCTATAGATTTCCGAATTGAAGAACAAAGCTTTCATTTTCAATTTGATTCTCTAAAAGTATGGGCAGAGCTTTCAGCAGCTGACGAATAAATCCTGAAAAAAATATTAAACATTTTTAAAGGAACCTCCTCGAGCGATGGAAAATAATTATAAATTCCAAGTTGAAAAGAAAACGTTCCGATCGAATAGTTCTTTATAAGAGTTGGGCTAAGTTTAAATCAAAATAAATTTACATCATTCGGAAAGTTTTCAATGTTCCAGGAGGATATTCAAAATGATATTACTGTAATTATTGTAAAATGAAACTAGAAATCTCTCTTTCAACGTCAGCGAATATTTACTGAAATTCAAATTACTTGCAGCGGCCATAATCATCTTTTACTGAATATCTGACAAAGTTTACATTCAAAAGCGTTTACTGGTTGGAATTATTTAATTAAAATTGCCCAGTTATGATTTATACTTTCCAAATTGCCCCGATTTAATATATGGCAAAGGAAATTTTCAATTCGTAAACCGACGAAATTTTAAATACGAAATTGAGTTTCCGCGGAATGTTTAATTTTCTTTAGGGTAAGAAAGCTTTTGCTTTGATAGCTTTGTATGTTTTATACGAATCATTTCGATGAATTTTGGTTGTTAAACTACGCCGAGTTGGGATATTATAAGAATCCAGGTTGTTAATATCCCAACAGCAATTGTTATTTAATGTGTCACTTTACAGGGTTACAATTTCGAAAACATATTTGTTTTTTTTTTGTACGGGCATAAACATTTTTTCATATGAATTAATTTAAATGCTACCCGTTACCAATTGCTTCCTTTACAACCCATTTAATCTAAAAAAAATCGGTCGTAGATAGTAGAGTAGTATCAGTTTTATATAAAATGGGTGCAATAATCCAAGAAAATTGGTTATGTCATGGAAGATTTATTCCACAATATTTTATGGGTGGATGCCTATTAAATTTAACATAACATAACCCCTTAGAATAACAAAGTTCCAACTAATATTTTGGACTAATTTGAGTTATTGCGTGAAAAGGGTTCCAAATGCATTATTCTTTATTTATTCCATACACACCAACTCTATTTAATGGATTTTAAAGGAAATAGCAAGAGCTGAAAGTTTCAACTTTATTTATTGCATCAGTTTATTTATGGATCATTATTGTTAATTCACAATGTTTATTTTTATTTTTAATTTCCCTCGTCTCACAGTGATTATTGATAATACTAAAAATAAAACTAATCATATTTGCATACTCAAAACAAAATATACATGAATATATGTTGTAATTCAATCAACTCTTTAGAGTTTATTATCTCAAAATAGTGTCAGTGTCAGATGGAACCTTATTATTCTAAGGGGTCGATTTCTCAGTAATACAATTTCAACGTAACATAATTAAATAGTTTAGATATTTCTTCTTAATAATTAAAGAAAGAGATTTGCAGTAAATCACTTATTTAATTTATATTGCATTTAGAAATCTAAATTTGTATACCCCGACTTGCGTCAATATTTTTTATACTGGATATATCATTCGAAATCAATAAAAATATTAATAAATACATTATATCTCTGAAATATCACTTCATATCGCATATTTCCGACCAAATTTTGAAGGCACCCGTTTCTAAAATATTGTAAACTTAATTTGTTTACTCTACAATGGCAATACTAATCCAGCGTAAGATTTCATAAATGTTCCATCAAAGTTGTACGCTAAAAAGTGACACGAGTTTTTCGACAACTCGTCTTAGATACACCAAACTTGTTGTATAAACATAATTTTAAAATCACTGTTTGAATAATGAAATTTTTTACAGATAAATATGGCAATCGACCATACCTGAGCATAGGCGCCGTATGCTCCAAACTGGTTGAAGACAAAAGGGTTGAGAAGACTCATATTGCCGGCCATCTGCTGCATACGGCGGAGTTGCCTTTCCTTCTCAGTGTCCGCGAACTTCACCACAAGGCTGGATGACGCACCCTGTAATAATAGTACAGTTAGTCTAGGTAAGTATGTAAACATACGATTAATATCTAGTTAGAAATTGTACATACTTATTAAAAGGTAAATAATGTTAATAAATTAACAAGTATTTTCTTAATGTCTATTTCAGAATTAAATTAATAGGTGCCCCCTTTATTATAAATAAGAAACGTTCTTGTATGTTTGTTTTATTGTGTTTTATTATTAAGTAACTTCACATTTATATTCGTTTTGTAGTGTCGTGTGAATGGTTGCGATTTGATATATACATAAATTCTTAGAAGTAATAAAATACGGGACAACAACGTAACAACTCTAATAACAAAGATGAAAAACTATAACACCGTCTCTACTGATTGAAAAGTGCTAGAATTACAAGGCATCGTGAAACCCATATAAATGTTACAAGTTAGCTGAATATTTCTAAGTATTAATTTATTATCAAACGGCTGAAAAGCGTAAATAAAACACAAAATAAATCTTGGACATCTTCAAATATTACAATTTACAAAGAGATAAACTTAAAAATAAGATAAAACTGTTTTGTTAATATCGTGTTGAATTGCTAAATGCTACAAATAATTATATAAGGAAATATTTCTTCATTTTAACGAAGCTAATTTAGATTTCGGATGTCATTTGGCGTGAATTATTATTAGTCCAGTAGGTAGTCCAAGTAAATTAAAGGAAACATTAATAATGGCAGTCATTTTGTTATTTATTTTCGTGTAATTACAATTAATATAATGATATACATATATGTAATAAACATAATGGCATATTATTTTCTGTTTTCTGTTCCAATCGTGTTTCATAACTTAAAACGTGACTAAGTGAATGGTCAATTTTGTTTATTTTGTCTGTTAAAAATCTTTCAGGTGCTCGAAACAGAATTATGTAGCAGCGTTCTAGTTAAAGTTTTACGGAACTGATACCGATCCAATTATTCCACAGCCAATAATACGCTCGGCTAATCTAGCCTTAATCGACTGCATTGTATGTATTCATCCATTATATGTACGACGTTTGCTTCCGAGGCAGTGCACAAATAAATTTTATCGCTACACCGCGGGCAGGAGAGGACGGGCGGTCTGTAGGGGCGGGGGGGGGGGAATAGAGGCTGAACGCCGACAGGAAAAAAAATAGAAGGGGATTCCAGAGGCATCCACCATTCGCTTGGAGAGACTCCTTTATACAGAACCGGAGGCAGTATTAGCAAGGGGTGAAGATGCTCTCTGTTCCACCCTGTTATCCCGGCGACTATTATTCTAGGGTTGCTAAACAATGTCTACTTTAAAAACTTGCGATAAACAAATGATCAGTTTAAAAATACAACGTTCAAAGAGAAAATAGGATTAAATACGTAAACTACAACAATCGGTACTAGTAAGAACAGGGCGTGCAAAACTGTGCGTTGCGTATTCTACTGAAAAACATCGAAAGGCGCTTTGTGGAAATCATAATCTTTGAGCTTGTTGTATTTTTTCTCAAAGTATGAGGTGTGAAGATTGCACAGAAACTGAATAACGCTTGAGAAAGAGCAATCATGAGAGGAAAACTAATGAACAAGCAACAGACAGGCCATACAACAAGCGCCCTCGAGCTCGCCTACCAATTGGCTGTAAAAACATTGTATGCAGTCCAACCCTCCTGGCGGAGCTTCGTCGGCCAGGTGCAGGGACATGGCTGACTTCATCCGCGGTACGAGGAAAAGCTGATGGAGAAAACAAACAATCTATGCAATGGTCTCTATATTTGTATATATATTATATATATATATATACCATGCTACAGTAAAATGTCTCATCTAATGAGAAAACATCGTAGGTATATTTTGTTTAAATACATATTTTTAAACATTGTAATGCAATAAACTTGCAAACATGCTGACATTTGCAAGTTGAATACGCTAGTATTAAAAACAGTATTTAATTCTGGTCTTTGGACATTTAAAATTTTCAAAGATTTCAAAGTAATTAATTAAAATGCAAGAAAATATGCAAAAAAAGTATTTAGGATCCATATAATTTGATTTAAGGCCACGTTGACTTAAGGTATTCCTTGAAAGCTTGACACTAAAAAATTGCTCCGTAAAATCAGTGAATCGCAATAAAATTACCGAACGTGCAACATTGTGGCGTTGATCGATATACCTCTCCTGTAGATCGATTGTCTTGACACAACCCTCGCCCGATGTATGTAGGTACTGAATACATCGATTGCTTTGCGCTCCAACAGAGGGTAGAGAATGCGATGCAATTGAGGTTGGATTTAACGATTTCTAATAGATATCTGGCGAGTAGGGACTGGGGAGGAAGAATAAAGCCCCTTGTCAAGGAATACGGATCAGATGGAGGCACTACTAAGGGGTAGCTACCCCTAGACAGCCTCGGTGATTGTAGTTTATCACTGAACTTGTTCCTTTATTGAATTTACTCGGTGAAGGAAATAATACTGGAATTTTCTTGTGGGTTTTATTCTTTTAATTTCAAGACATATTTTTTATTAAAAGGAAAAAAAATAGAGCAAGTTAGCAAGGAACATTTAACAAAAAAACATTTTTTATATGTATAATTCAACAATTTTAATGCTTAAAAAAAACTCATACTGATTTATTAATTGGGAAATAAAAATGTATATGAAGTTAGAGATCTTTTAGCACTAGAAGAAGTGATTTTATTTTAAAACTTTATCAACTAAATATATTTTACGGTAATACAACAGTACATCCTATTATATTATGTGTATAAAAATTTTGGTGAAAAAAATATCTTACATTCTTGAAATATGTATTTACTGAACTGTCGATTATAAACCTTCGCTACTAACTGCTGAATTTATATAATTGATAAAATACTTCACTAAATCAACCATAAATCACGAAAATGTCGTAAAAATATCTATCTAAATGATCGTAAATTTTCTGATTTCGAAAATGAGCTCTCGCCATTTTCAATCACATCAAAAACGAAATCCGAGGCACCTGCAGTGAAGAGATAGTCTGCCGGCAACGGGCCGGAACATCAACCACCTTTAGAGAATTATTGGCTTCATTTCGTTTTCATACCGGATAATGGCATACTTTTTGTCTCCAATCCGACTCGGGAACGTCATTTTGTCGTCGGTTCGTTGAATACGGTATATTTTTTACCACGAACCGCGGGTGCGGAACCTAGGGTATAATGTACTATTACTGTCTTTAAAAGTTCTATTGCTAAATTATATTTATGTATTTAAAAAAAAAATTAATAAAACTTAACGTTTGAGAGAAAATTTTGGAACTAATTAAAAGAAAATAAATTTTTAAAATGCCTGAAATATAAACAATTCGTTCAAATTATTTATTAAATAAATTTATTTTTAGGCTTGTTTCAAGGTATTTACGGATAAAAATAAATTTGGTAAAAACGTAAAACTGTCTTGAAAGTCATTTTGCGAACTACCATAGTACATTTTGTTTACTACAATGTCATATTATTTCAAACAATTTTTATTTAAGGTCGTATTACTCAACATACAGTAATCCATCTTAAAATGTAATCGAATTAAGGTGGTAGACCGACGATCACATTTTCTTCGAATCTTTTACTACCTTATTTTTATCCTTTTTTTTGTTAGCGGCACTCTCGTGCAGGTCACCCCTTCGGGAACAGAAACAGCTGATGACAGGCCACGTGACATTCGTTTGTTTTATGGGAGTAGCTTTAGAGCGGTTCGGGGTGATTACCGCCAAACCGGCTCTATCGAGTTTTCACAATCGGAATGGAGAGGTGCTCCGGGGGTACAAATTGAATTGAAGGCCCCCGGGCGAGCCAATAGGCGGAATGTAAATGAAATGAAGGCAGCCAAGAGATAAGTTAGTCAAATTGAGCACCTGTAAGTTGAAAGTGTCGGTGTTGATGACTGCGAAGGTTGAGGGATGATTTCAATTAAGCGGAAAAAGAGGTCGTTCTAAGATTTGGAATTGTCAGGCACGAATGAATGTGTTTAAAAATTAAAAAACTGGGGTGTATTTGTCTTCACGAATCAAATTATTGAAAAGTTAGGTATTATATTTATTATTGGGAAAATTAGTATTACAAAAATGATATTAACATTTATTTTTTAGATCAAATGTAGAAATACAAAATAAACTTTGAAGCGAGTGAATTCTATTATTTGTTTGAAAACGTTTGTTTGTACATCAATTTTATCTCCAAACTTAAGTTGAGTATTTAATTAATTTTTAGGGTAAAATAAATAAAATGTAAAACGTTCGTTTTTCTAGCAAACGTAAACTAAATAGTTAGTCTATTCTATGCACAAAACGAAGAATTATAATAACTGTATAAGACACGACTTTCTCACATAAGAAGTGAGTAAGTTTTCACTGGAACACGGGCTGCATGTTAAGCTGAGCAATTTGGCAATAAACTCCTTTAAAAGAGAAATTAAGCCCCGAAATAATGAAAGTGCTATTCTCACTCTGTAGAACATAATGTAAATACTTTCGACGCCGGCGTCGCGACGCACAGAATACGGGGTCTGGAGTCTCGGGGTTACATAAGCCTCAGTGGTTAACACCGGCCAGATCTTTATTTAGCAATTATATCCAGCTATTTCACAACACGCAAATTGGGTTGAACGGGATTAATGCAAATTATTCAATGTTTTATGAGTTTCCATACAAATTTGGGGTCACTAAATTTACCACGATAAATCCCACCGCCGCGGCCGGGAAGCGGGGCTCGTATCCCATGAATATTAAATATCGAGGTAGTTCTGTAGTTCAAAGCCCGAGGAGGTCGTGGGAGAATGCAGTGGAGAAATTACACGGCCCGATGACCTTAGCAATAAGAACGGATTAAGTAACGCTCGCTTTGAAGGCCCTACCATATCTGGTGAACCCGAACGGTGACATTTCAAACAACTTTATGTCAAATGTTCACTCACTTGTTCACGGGGATTCAGCGGCTGAGCATTTTGGTTGGCTGAATATGAAAGAATTTAATAAGGGACACATTTTATATATTGGTTTAGGGGATCGACTTTTTTGATGTGGAACGTTTTTATTCCCAGCTCGGGGAAACGGGAAGTTCCGCTTACGTAGGTACCCACTCGAACACGGGAACAAATGTATCGAATGTTCCGTAGAAATTCACCTGTGTAAATATTTAAAAAAATTGGGATTTCTCCGAATACTGATAAAAACACTACTAAATATATAATTTTTGTACTCTTATTCGGAGATCATCAAATTCACACGAAGGTTTATGGGACGTAAATATTTTTACCATCATTTTCCAAAATGGTAAATTTTCGCCTTAAATTTGTACAGTACTAAAGCACTGGTAATCTGATTGACTTATAATTTTCGCTGCTATGGATTCATACAAGAGAACTCCTCGTTATAAGGGAATTATTAGTGATTCCTTATTGCTTTATAATAGATGCCTACTTTTTATCTAGTTATTTAATATCTTATAATTATTCAATCATTTTCTTGTGGGTCGATCGACTTGCCGAATTCGGTTGATTATTCAAGATAGGTTGGTTGTAGCCGTACTTAAATTCGCACCTTCATCGCCGACCCGCCGAATGCGGACGATGTGTCGGTTGACTAAAGGTAGGTCGAAGGTCGATTCAAGGTAGGGTATAGCGGTATGTAAATTTGCACTTTCGAGATATATCTAACTGTTTTATTAGAATTATTGCACAAAGCCTTATTTAAAATAATATTATTCTTCTTCTCCCGTACAGCTCTGATAAAATTCATATCTTCAATTGAATATAGATTGGTTTTGACTAGGAGGTCTTGTTTCGGTTACTGTTTTATTATATAATAAAATGTAAAGGCGTAGCCCAAAAAAAATTGCGAACCATCAGATATTTATCATTCTAAGAAAACAAGTCAGTCAGATTTCTGAAAAAATTCCTTTAATACTTTACAGGCCACCATCAACTTTATGGAGGTCTCTCGCGAATAAGAGTGAGTTTATTAATAGTCTAACTGTTACAACAGCAAATTAAGAGGTCGATATTTGTATGAATATATAAAATTATTGTGCATAGTTAAGTGCTATCGTGCATATGGTCTGAGACGTAAAAGCTAATTGAAAAATAAAAATATTGATATTTTAGTTTAAGTAAATTTCTAGAATCATTATTCTGTTTGGATATGCCAATAGATATCTTCCTCTCTCAAAATATCTCCGGTAAAGTAGAATAACACACCCACGGTGAGTACGGCTGGTCGTTGTTGGTCGACCGCATAATATATCTAACCGCTTCCCTCATGAAATGCGAATTGCACATTGTTCGGATTTTATTCCTACCGCCCGCGAGGGCCCGAGTAATAATTTGAAAAGTGCTTGACCGCCTTGCTCGAGCGGAGAGAGGCGGGGGTGTGTGGGAAGCGCACCCCCACTCCTGTTGCGTTGTCCATTCGGTTCACGTAACTAAAGGCCGTGGAAATGCGTCCTACGGAAAATGGGCCAGAGGGGAAGAAAACTCCCCGTATTACGGCGGAGGCTTTGATTTGAAGCTTTCCGTGAGTGCTTTTTTAACAATGTTTCTGGAACAAAGATAAAAGCGTACTCATAATAATAAAAATATCTCGAAAGAAAGCGATGGCAATAAATTAAGTTAGAAGTTGTTTTAGACGAAATGAAATCTTTAACGAAAGATTTGCCTCGGCATAAATTAAACGCCCGAGTTTAAAAAGCGCCCTCTCAATCTTTCGTCTGCAAATTTTCAACTTGTTTTGACGTTTCGTTTGACAATTTGAAAGACGCCAGGCCGAGTATAAATGCCGTGAAGAAATGTCGGCAATATTTATTAGAACTAAATTTGTTTGACGTAAACCAATATTCGCAGAAATGAAGCTTTCGTCAAATGGCTCCGCGCTGCGCTGTGCCGGGACGCGAGACTTTTCTCAAAAATATGTCGTTAATTGGAATTTCTTAACGAAGCTTATAATAATGAATTTGGCAGGTTCTGAGAACTGATATTTATCAAATACATAATTACAATTTTAAATGCTTTAAACGATTTAAATTAATTGAGAGAACTAGACATTTCATTAGAAAATTGTTTTGCGTTTGCCACATTTGAAAATAATATATAAAATGTAAATAAATAATACATGATCTATTATATAGAGCGCTTAGTGTATGTTAACGGTGGTAATCGAATATCGAAAGAAATAATTTAATTCCGTACCTGAAGTATGGTAACAATATTATTCGATGATACAATAAAATTGTAAAAACATATATTTTAAACGTATTAATTAGAAAGATATACATATAAAATCAATTCAATCGAAAAATATTGTTGTTGCGCTACCGGAATTCGAATCTGGATCTCTTTTCCAATCCGGGGAAGGTGCACTACCAACTATGCTATAGCGACAGTATTTTTTACGACAAATTTTCCAACCTATATGTTACACTTTTTCGAATTAAAAACAATGTAGATGACTTTCAAATAATGCAACGATAGACGTAAAATAACGAAAGATATGGGGTTTACATTGCATCTCTTTTTTTATAAAAATAATAATTGCCTTATTGATAGAATCGGAGTTAATTTTATAGTTTCATCATAATGGATGGATATAAATAAAACAATGTCATAACTCTACTTGAGTTTATTAGTACTACTCGAATTTCGAGAGAAACTGTAACTCTCCTGTTTCGTATATTTGTGCGTATTTAGTTTAATACTTCTGTCGATTTAAATATACATATTTTTATTTATTTAATTACTAATGCGATATAAATATAATGATATAATACTTTTTTTTTTCATGCTACACTTCTGTTGAAAGCATATGCTTTTGCAGAGAAGTGGAAAATCCATCCATAATAATTTCCATTTTATTCGGTCATTAGCTGCTCTATTTTTTTAATTATCTTCTCGCTATATAATCGCCTCACTGAATCATGATAGTTGGTGCGTGTGAACATAAATGAAGAGCTTAGCATGCAAAATAAAATATGTCTAGCAATGTATACGCAAAAAAGTGTTTCCGCAATAATGAAAAATTTATTAAACACTGGTGCACTTTTTGCATTTTTATCAAGTTTAAAAAAATGATATGTTAGTTTTTTTATGTATTAATTACAGTAAATGTAAATATTATAATTACTTGTTTTAAAACATTGAAACATAAATTGCCGTGTTATTACTTTTTATTAATTTATGGACATATTTGTACTAGCGCGTATTATTGAGAGCCGTATCCAGATCAAACTTCATATAATAATATTTCTCGAATATTCTTAGTCAGTATGTAAACGAGCTCAGAAGCATAGTACCGATAATCGTTATATTAGGTGTGATAGGTACTGTTTCGTGCTTTTTAAAGCATGAAATGACTTTTACTACGTTTGAAACAATTCAAACCTTACCCAGCAGCGCTTTTGCTAGTCAAACTATATATTCACAGTACTTGCAAATAATATATAGAAAATATACGTTAATCACATAAATGGTGCTTATTTTTACATAGACGCATTTATTATTTGTATCGTAACTAAAAATTTGATGGATATCGTATGTAATGAATATTGTATGTAAAATAACATATGTAAGTTATATGAATAATCATTGCTTTTATATGACTTTATTGATTAATAGTAATGTGGTGTACTTGTAATTGATATTTGTATGATTTGTAGTAATTTTAAAGTTTGCCGACCGGCGGGCAAATGAGCCTGCCATATAGGAGTGGTGGAAGGGGTGCCCAATGATTATAAGAATGAAGACGCGCATCGGAGGCGGTCTCTTTTTATTTTCCTTCGGCACCACACTTTTAACTCCAAATCTGTATTGAATATTATGTTGTTGTACATAATAAATTATTGTCATTTAATTACGAATAATTAATTCTTCAAGTACCTCGACAATAATCGTCTCATAGTTCAGCCGAATCAATCGGAAAACCTTAAGGGCACCACTCTTATAATATTCACACTCATGAAAAAAAGTTACTTTGAAAAAATTATTTTAAAAATTGGTTAGTTAAATTGTAAAAAGGTTAGTTATTAAAAGAGTTGTGAGATATGTAGAAGCATTTATAGAAATTTAATTGGCGACGGTTTAATCATGTTTTCTAAGTGTTTTGTAATACAAGTAAGAAAAGAATTAAAAATTTTTTAGTAAAAAATATTAGTCAACTAACCCTGGGAAAAGAGTCGATATTCAGAAATGTTTTGCAGGTCATTTTTTGGACTCTTATCTACACGGATCTCAATTCAATACATTGGCTGCATTGGTATAATTTACTTAGGCTACTAATTTCACTCGATTACAATGGATTTATAGAATGTTCTTATTTTAATGGTCGTGCATAAAGTTTAAGTATTTAGGGTCGTTATTACCAACCCCTTTCCCACTTTATTCTACGAGCCGTACCTAATTCACTCAGATGGCTAGTTCATGGAAGAGAATATGGGCGGACATCTTGTCTTAGAAAATAAAAGCAAATTTTCACACAAAGTTCGACCGCAGTATTTATGTAGTGCGGTTCACGTAGCTACACTGCCAACATACCACGACCCCGTACTAAGTTTACCCACAAATTCGTTCAGGATGTCGGCAGTTAAAAAAAAGTGTTTTTATTACGATGTTACAGTAATGGAATTGAGAAACTCGCATCTTTCTTTTTACTCGGCGGTCGTGTTTCCCTTTCCGACGTTCCCATTTTTGGGTTTGGTTTGTTTTGGCGTATACGGCTTTCTGTACATTCGTCTGTACGGTGGTAACGGCGTTAACATTTCAATGAGGCCATTCTACAGGTGGTCAGTTATTGCACCCGTCTCGCTTGCTCACACTGCCCGTCTTTGTTTAACCATTGTCGTAGGCATACGAAGTTAGCGCGTGTAATTTTCCACGTGGTAAAAATGTTCGTAAAATTATTCAAACATTTCAAAATCTGTACATTATTTCAATGTTGTCTATATTTTCAGGTATTTTTTTCACGAAAAATTACTACAGCAAATGATCATGTCGTATGTCGCTGAAAAATAGTAAGTATGTCGCTGAAAAATAAAAATAACAAATATCTGTCAAAAAACCGAGATACATTTTTCAGTAACTCATTGACTTTAGTTTAAATCAAAGGATGATATGTTATGAGAAATTGCAACTTCATCAATAATAAGTGAATTTAATATCATTAAAGGTAATAAATTCGTCATATTAATACTGAAATATTTATTACATACTGTCATTACATTAATTAAATTGAATAAAAAAATGATATTATCTTAAAATTGAGTCGGTAGAAAGTAACAAAACTATCGACTCAATGTTTCTAGTTGTGGGAATGGAATATCGGAGAATAAAGAAACTCTGAAAATATTTTGTGCCCACGGAATATTCTTCATATAAATAATTCACAAGGTAAATAAGGTTTGTGTATCTTCTCCCTGATTGGATGATACGGTGAATGCGCCTTGATATAGAAACCCTCATAATGTAAAAAGAAACGGGATGAGCTACGTACTTGCTATTTCTCGTTCAAGGGAAACAAGAGTACCTTAAAATTTGCAGATTTAATATTTGATGAGTAATGGGAGTGCCAGGAAACGGAAGAAGACAGTTTGCGCCGAGTCATGGAAGGTGAACCTTCGTTTTCAAACGCCGGGGGATTGCAACGCGGAGCAGAATCCAATTTATCCACGTTACACTTTCAGTATTTTCCCCAAATGGGATGTGATCTGACGCGATGTAAAACATAGCACTGGAAGAAAAAATCTCGCAAGACAAAGAAAAGACGTAACGCAAAAGGACTGGGAGATCCTACGGCAGACGTTTATCAACAGTAGTTAGCTTTACATGGGTGCCCACGCCGCAGTACTCAGCGCCGGTGCCTTCGCAAATTACTCGCGGGGGGCTCCACACAGGGAGGGCATCGGAGTAAGCTTTAAATAATGAGATTCTTTAAACGTCAGATAACATCAGTGACAAAGGGTGAGGGCAACATTGGAGGAACAGGGACCGGGAGGAGAACGGGGCGGGGAAGAAAGAACGCGGCCAATAGTCTGCGGGCGGATATCGATTTTTAATTAAAATTACCAAAAATAATCCTCAATACAATTACTTATTTTATAGTAGTTGGTATATATGGCATTTTAAGTCTATCTCAAGAATGTACGATTTGTTAGTTGTTGGCGCGACGCAAAAATACTCTAAATTGTTCTAGATCAATTAAAAATTAAAATAATTAAAAACTTTTTGTTTCTACTTCTTTTTTTTTTACCCTATCCTGCAAAAATGACAAATAATATATTTTCGTGTACAAAGGAAATAGAACTTTGTAAATACGCGTTTTTTATCTATTCTATCTAACGAAGTCGTGTTTAACCTAAATAAATAAGTACAATGCGCAATGTATCTATTATTATACTAACCTAAATAAAATAAAAAACCTAATTACATTTATTATAAATATGATAATTGTCGAACGACAAAATGTGTTGTGCAAAGAATTTTTAATGTAATCAGTAAAGGAATTATTAAACATTATGAAAAATACAAAAAAAAACCGCTCTAAAATATAAATTCAAATACATTCTTATCTAATTATTTGATTTCACCATTGTATTACATTAAAAAAATTGTTGCTGATAAAAATGTTTATTTTAATTTACTATGTTAATTACTTTGATTGAAGAGTAGTCCTTGCCGTGAAACTGCTACGCAGTTTGGCAAAAAGTAAAAATTACTATGCATTACGTATAAAATAAAGTTATAATAAAAAAAAAAAAAATGGCGATGCAACTCTGAATATAATCTGTCGCCAGGCGGCTTCACAGTTAGTCATATAGTATGGATAATAGTAGATACACACGTGTTGCTTCATCATCGGAACGGTACATTATGTATATTAATAATTTTAACAATATATACGATTAGGTATTTGCTTACGTTAATTGTATTAGTTATGTTAAGTTATACTGTGGTAGAGTACTCTTATTATTTTATAATAACTTAGAATTTAGACATTAAAACTGGTTTTACAAATATATTGGCTATGGCTACGCAGCGGGAATCGCCAGCAGACGATTGTTTTCAGTTAGTTTGTCATAAATATTCTGTCACAATCGGAGCCATAAAGTTAAGAAAGCCGTCATCTTAACTCACCGGGATACGAAGATCATGCGCCCTTTTTCCATTTTCATAAGACAAATTCCACAAGTTGAGTGTAATAATAACGTGGCTTTGTGCATTTTTAATGATCTTCTAAAGAGAAAGCAGGCTCCATCCGGCGGGAAAAAGCTTCACGTCGAGCGAAGAGAGTTGAACATCTGCCAACACAAACCACCTGGGCCAACTTTTATATCGAAGTTTAAACACGTTTAGTGTATCTTTTATTAAATAAAGTTCTTATGGTCAAGGAATACTACGGAACTGAAATGGAAATACTTTTTAAAATGACATTTTGATATCTTCATAAAGATAATTTGTCACGAATAGATAATTTTTGATGGCCTTTTTGTGAAAGGTAAATTGTTTCACTGAAAAAGTACATAAAAATCGAATATTAATAAAAGTGAAACTTCATGTCTAAAGGTTTCTTTGTAGGTAAAACAGAAAACTAATACATTACATCGGATTAAAGTGTCAACTTACTTTGATATTCAATAATAACGTTTAAAAAAATATTTGTAATACAAAATCATGATCACATTTAACACTTAAAAAATGTAATTTTAGTTTTGTCACTGCAATCAAACACTAAGGTTCAAAATATGGAAAATCAAACTGATTCGACGTTGAAGTGATACGATCAAAAAATCCAGATCAGTTAAAAGTCAGGCTAACAGAACTTCTGGGAGACGTACCTCAATTTACACAGATTGTGGTATTCAATAAGATGTATAAAATGTAAATTTTAATTAATCAAGAATTATCAAGGTAAAGTTATGAATAAATACTAGATTTATTTAACAATCGATTATTTTCAAAAGTTTTATTAATACCAACCTACAATAGACTAGACCCCTGTATATAATAGAATTACAAATCAATTTGATTATAAAAAGATTGGCACAACGTCATAAGATGTGTTTAGTCGTAGTATAAAATATTGATTGGATATTCAAATATTTACGCCATCTTAAAAGCTCCAGAAGCTGTACAAGATCGTTTCATTGAAAATTATTGCAATAATAATATTTTTAAGTACCGTGTTTCATGGAATAAATTATTAATTGAATACATAATGGAGTGCACGGATATTTTACATAAAAATGTTTAAATAAATTCCCCGGAGTATTCTTATTATTTTACTTAAAGATGTAATGAAAACACGAGTATTTTAATCTCCCATTACAGAACCAGACTCGATAATGTAATGACGGCCCTGTTTGAGGAATGTTAGCACCGGTTCGCTTCTCAGGGGATGGGGCCCTGCAATTAAGTGTAATATGTTTTTCGGATGCCTCTTAAGAAAGGCGGATGTTGTTTCGCGTTCTAAGAGTACTTATGTATTGTGCTCGACCAGGGCTGGCACTTCATGGTACATTTACCCATAATAATATATTAATGTTAATTTTAAGGTTTGCTGTCTAACTAATTCTATATTCACTTCTGTAATATTTGCAAAACTACTTTGTTTAAATATAAATATGAATTATAAGATAAAACACTTTGTTTAAACCAATATTTATTGATAAATCAACATGTTTCGATACCTATGGTATATTCTTTAAAAAACAATATATACTAAGATTAAAAATACATAAAAACTAAACTATTAAAGTGTAAGTGGTGGGTAACTAAGTAGGAACTACTATGACAACAAATTTAAAAGGTGACTATTTGCAAAAAGGATTTGGATATTTATAATATTTAGGTTTCTATTAATACTTTTACTTATTTATATAATTTCAAATTTATCTAACTGTAAAAATGTGAATTAAATAAAATATTTTGTTATTAAGGAAAACACATTCTTATTGTGAGGTTGTAATTATTCAGAACATAGGTCTGTGATATTTTAAATACTAAATTAATGTATTAATTATAAATATATACATTAATTTAGTATTTAAGTATTTTGTCTTATTATTTACATAATATATAGCTACAAAGTAATTTTTCTAATATTGAAGAAGTTATTATATAAATAATAAGAAAAACACTTATACACTATATTTGTTTTCATAGTAGTTCCCAATTAGTTACTCAACACTTGTAATTTTGTTTTTATCTATGGCTGTATTTTTAATTTTAGTATACATTGTTTCCTGAAGAAGATACCATAGGTATCGAAACATGTTGATTTATCAATAAATATTGGCTTAAACAAAGTGTTTTTCTTATTATTTAAATTCTGTATTCTGTTTCTAACAGCACATTTAAAAATGTATATGTTCTGTGTACGCAATAATTATTTTTATTGTGAATTTCTGATTGACATTTCTAAACAGGTACTAACAAAATATAATAAAAACTTTTAAAACACAAGTTTATAAACTGCCTTTAATGTTAAAAATGCTTTGTCATTTATTCAAGTGAAATTGCATTGTTCAACGGCTAATTCAGAATGCAAATAAAATAAATATTTCTACGTGCAAATGGATTGACTACATAAATTGTAGTATTTGCTAAAAGGATTACTACTTTAGCAGTTTCGTTTGGATACCTAACTTTAAAATTACATTAAATTGGCAACGGCTAGTTCCAAATCACTCGGTAATCAATTAAAAGCTCGTTTGGTCTTCAACCCTATCAAAAAGTACTAACTCTCTCGCAGGCTCGGAAGGAACGGAGTAAAACGGAGCGCTTTAGTCAGCGATTATCGAGTGACGGGGAACGAATGTTCCGTTGTTTTTAATCATGTGCCGTTAGGAACTTCAAATCCGGCTTAGAGCTCTGGCCTTTAGGCGTCCTTCAGTGTACAATGGGTTTATCTGTAATACCACCAGATCTGAATCCCTGCTCCAAATGACAATCCAATTTCCGCCCCATGAAAAGTTCAAAGCGTTGGTATTACATATATGAATATTGTACCAGGGAATCTTCCTTATCCTACTTTACAGCAAAATTTTGAACGTTCTTAGTAAAGTAAAAATTAAAAAAAAATCATGAATTACGAATGGGTGGCTCTGTATGAAACTAGTGATTTAAAGGATATTGTTTTCGTGTTATTCATTAAAATGTTTTTAGTAGGAAATTTTTTCTAAAATTTTAACACAAAATTTAATGAACGTTTAAAAAGATTAATTATTTATTTTGAACCAATATTTTATTTGGAAGTGCAATATTTCTGTGTCGCGCAGGATCGAGCAGGTTGATCCAAATTATATAAAGCAAATTAGATAACACCGCTCCAGATTTGCCAAGAAGACATTAACAATACAAAGGTATCCAATTAAGTTAAGACAGTTCCTGACAAATTCCTCAGTGTAAGTAGGTAAGGTTTCAAGGCACAGCTGCTTGCATGAATTTCATCAAGTCGCTAAATCCCGCTGAGATGGAGTTAGCGATTTATTTAAAGATCATATTTTGGGAAAGAATAGGCAAGCTGTACACGGTATCCTTTAACATTTCCGCAAAATTTTTGCTTTATTTGAAATATCGTTTGATCTAAAATAATATTGTTATTCTCATTACTTTTAGATCTTCATTTCGTCGGCCGAATTGCTAAAGCGCCATCTTCAACCCGTATATATGAAAGAAATAACTTAGTTAAATATTATGTCAACTGTAATATAATAAATTATTTGTTACATTTTTCATACTTTACTGTTATTTTCATTTCTCGAGATTTAGCGTTAATCTATGGTACGACTAAAAAATTGCTAAAAAATTCTCACTTCTGGAAAGAATCAGAAGATTCATTAGTACAGTCTTGTAAAATAGTATACAACTCTGTTATGATTCCTCACATCAATTATTGCAGTAGCATTTTGTTTTTGTTTATTGAAGAAAAAATGCAATAATTGTCAGTATTGTAAAATAAAGCTTTGAGAACAAAACTCAGGAAAAAGAGATATACTCAAATCAGTGTAATGCGGAAAGATCTGAATATGATGACCTTAAAGCAGAAAATATATTTCAACGTAATAGTATTTATTTATAAAATCCTCACTAAGAAAAAATAGGCAGAATTTATACGAACATTATACCAGAGGAAAAGATAGACCGAGAATGCCATTCAGGAAGAAGGTTAAATCTCAGAAATCGATGATGTACAGTGCGATGAAATTTTTTAATGAAATGTCAGAAAACATAACAAAGGAGGAGAAACTATATATACATATAGTTTCAAAATGAAACTAAGTAAATATATGAAAAATAAATTGTAGTAAAAAGGAACGATTTAGATCTTGTTTATATTAGAGCATATATAAAAATACTTACGTATGCACTATATTAAGAATAAATAAATAGTATGATTAACGTCTTAATATGATGACTTTTAAAAATTAGATATATATCAATATTACGGTATTTATTTTAAAAATTCTCACTATAAAAATATTAGTCATTTAGCAAGAAGGCCAAATCCCAGAAATAGGTGATGTATAATGCGATGAAGATTTGAGATTAAAAATTAAACTATGCAAGACAAGTTACAGTAAAAAGAAAATTTTTGATATTGTTTATATTAGTTTTAGTAGTAAGTAGTTATAAATTCAATAATAAAACTAAAAGTAATGAAAAAATTAAAAAGTATGAACAAAATATCCTTTTTTATTTTTAAGGAATATGTAATCAAAGTACTATAAGTGAAAGTCAAATTGAGATACGACCGCTATACGTGAAGACTGGATACCTTATATAAGAGGTGGTACCAGCAAGGAAGGCATAGCACTTTAAGTGGATTGGACGTGTATGTAGAGTATACGTAATTTTGTTTATAGCAAATATAATCAATGGTGTTCATTTTTCTCTTACTAGCGACGAAGGGGGCGAGCGGGCTGCCGAATGAAATGGCATTCTGATGGCTATCGTATGTCTTTTTGTCGCGTATATTCATCGCAATTTCTGCCAGAATACTTTGCGAATACCTACACTCGTATTTGTGGAAATTCCTTAGCGAACATCATGTTTGTAATTTAATATAAGTGAGACGTAAAACTTTCGGCAGCCCCCCCCACCCTCTCTGCAAGATTGACAATAGATCACTGAAATACGCTTGGGAAATGATTTTCAATAACTTTAGCGGATAGTTATCGGCTGAAAATTGGAGGTTTATTGAACACGTTTTAAACTGTTACTTGTACAAAAAGTGCACTTTGAAGACGAAAAATTTGATGAGTAAAATGATAGAATTCGGGATATTATCATCTGAAATTTTTTAAAAATAATTAATTATACACATTAATTTTATTAAAGAAGTAGGCAACATATTATAAAATAGAATTAACAAATAACAAACATTCTTTATTGCCGACTAACTAACATTTTTTGGCAAATTTTTAAATATCTTCTGTGTACAGTTTTTTAGGTTAATCTGGCCGAAATATATAACCTCTCTGGCCAACGTTTTGGATCTCATTGTATGATTCATCATCAGGACTGACACATCAGATTAGCTTTGAAAACTTTACACAGAAGATTCTGAACGGTCGTTAAAACCTAAAAATATTTTAATATCTATGAATTTACAATAGTTGAATAAATATTTCATATTTCGTGATGAGAAGAATTACACCCTTTATGGAAGAAATAGTTCAAAAATATTCGACTGCGTTCATTGAAAATAGGACGCACAGCATTACCGATCAGAACGTTCCAACCTGCTGCTCACTGTGTCAAGCGTATTGTAAAGTAAAACGTTTATCGATATGCCTTACGAGGAAACAACCGAGAAATAAAGTGTTCCTTTTTATTATTTTTAATAAAACTAGACAATTTAGACGACTGAACAAGACACATAATATCCACCCACTGTGGATAGGGTGGTTGTCGGCGCGGGCATTGTAATTTCTCTGGGGAGGAAAAACGCCCAGAGTTCCGGATAGTACCGACGCGACGCCACGCCGACGTAATAATGGTAATAAGAATACATACTTTACTTTTTATCCGAGTTTCAAACCGTTTCGTTCCATCCTCAAAACTGTGGAATGGCAATTATAAAATTGGGAACTATGAATAATATTTTTTAACACGATTGTCGAAGTTAATTCGACATATTTGCACAATATTAAAATATCTTTTCCCATTGTACAAAACATTTTTTTAGGAGTTAGTAAAATGCTAATCAAATCAAAGATAATGCAGTCTAGAAAAAGTGAAATACAAATTTGTGAAATTAAACATATTTTAAAATTAAAAATATTGAATAAAAACTAAATATTACAGCCTTCCTTGGTTAAATATTCAACAAAGGTTACAGTTGGCATACAAATGACTCTTATAAAAGTTTTCTTTCTATATACAGTGGATAATAATTATTACTCTCTGATATTAACTAATGAATGCAGTGATAGTTGAAGCAAGTAACTAAACTAGTTTTTTCCCTTCCTCTTCTCAGTTGAAATAAACCGAATTTCAACCTTGGCTATATTTCTGCGAGCCGGTGGATATTCAACTTAAGTCGAAATCAGCTATATTTCATGTTCACTGTGTGCATTCTTTAAAGGTCCAACGTACCTTGTCGTAATCTACAGATAGTAGTTGAAGGATACGTTCATAAATATATGATATCTCTGTTGGCAGAATACCCATATATCATCATGACAATCCTGGGATTGGGGATGTTCTGCACCCCTTCCATTCCGGAGGGTAGGGGGGCGGTAATCGAATACTGGTCGGTGCAGGGCGGAGGCGGAGGTAGTCCCGCTGCATATGCTAACTGCATTTCCTGGTTCGCCGATTTGAAAATGTCGCCACATTGCTTACTGGGATTGCAGGACTAGTGCGGTGCATGTACTGCTGCGGACAGAGAACCTTAGCAAATTCGTTCCACTGTAACCATTAATATCCACAAAAATTGGTGCGTACTTTTACATATCACCTAATCCTGTACATGTGTTATTTTTTGGTTGTAAAATTTCATTCGGTAAACTTGATCTATTTCATATTTCTAAAAACAACGATGAGGATATGATAGATATATGAAAACTTGACTATTTAATTAGTTTACTAACCATCGTTTAATTAAGTATTGAAAATAAATTAATGATTTTCTTAAAAAATGCAACCTCACAATAATAATGTGTTCTCCTTAAAAAAATTTTTTTACTCCGGTCAATATAATACCTCTTTAATAATATTTTTGTTGTCGAGTATAGTTTAATAATATTTTATTTTTTATAATAGAATTGAATCGTTCACCAACAATTCGAGTTCATTTCTACTAAATCAATAGGATACAGGTAGACAGAAGGCAAAATATCTCATGTACGTATAACAAAGTATAGATTTTAACGAAGAACGTTCTCTGCACCTAATCCTAATGCATTTATAATAGGGAAATTCATTAGACTGTTAATGGATGAAAGCTTTAATTAAACTTGTTGTTTTGTTCTCTATATTTTATAATATTCCTATTCTTTTATACACGTGGATTCTTATTCACGAGGTAAAAAATTACATCACAATTACCGGTGTAAAATGATATTTGATAATTAATGACGGCATAATTATTTATTTCATAATTGGACTGTTAAACCGGTTATAATGGTTGGATGTGAACAAGTAATTTTTTTATGAATTTAAAAAAATCTTCATTAATTTTTAAAAATTTATGTTTTAAAAATAAATAAAAACTCCGCTCTCTCACAACCGAAAATATAATCAATAGATTATTGAGATTCAGATGTTTACATCTGAAATTAAAATAATAGCGCATTTAAGAATTAACCCTATCATGACTGCGAATATAATTAGTGGTCTTTCTGAACGTATATTAGCGATACATAATTTTTGAGGATATTATTGTTTTAAGATAAATCTTAGTTATATAATACCATAATAGTAGAAATGTATATATTAAAATATTGACCAATCGATAACCAAGAAAACAATGAAATCGAATTTACTCCATTTTAAAAAGCGACTTAATTAATTGTTTACATATAAAAATGTCGTCGGGTTTGTATCGATTCACCAAAAGAATTACCGCATTAATTTAATCTACCCTTGTCCAAACAAAAGCGGACATTATACCCAAGTGGTTTTTTCTTAATTAGAAATTGCTTTAGTTGCGTGTCTCAAAAATACGGACAAGTTCATTCGGAAACACAGCCAATCAAGGGAAAATGGTAGCCACTACAACAGAAGTAAAATGACGAGAACTGTTATAAATAGAATCATTATTATAACGAATGCTCTGAATTCAACGGACTGCGATTGGTAAAAAGCGCAATTAAAATATAATAACGTCTGAAAACAGCTATTTTCAGGATTGATAAATAATTTCACCAAAGAAATGTTTTCAGAACATTACAAAAAATATTAATAATAATAATACAAGGTTAATAAATCATAATATCGTAAGCAAACATGTAGTAAAAAAATTAACGACAGATGGAGAATAACATTTTTATGACGAGAATAAGGTCGTTTTTATATAATTGACCTGTAAAGATATTTTTCTGCAAATATTGAATTCAACTACACATTTAATTTGGACTATACACAATTTGTACTTGTACTATAAATTAACGTCGACGGTCGTTCGCGCGTAAATTTTACGACTTGAGGATACTTTTTCGATGAAGAATGTAATAAAATTAACCATTTACGCTGTTTATCACCGCTTATTACACATTTCATCTGTAATTATAAAAAATAACAATCTATTAATTGATATGTAAAACAAAATTTAAAAAAAAAGGTACTTTACACATTACAATTACATTACATACATATTACAAGACATACAATTACATTACATACACATTACAAGAATCAGATGATGTTTTTTCACACGTGTTGTAAAAACTCGTCATTTTCATAACTAGTTATGTTTAGGTACGTTTTCACGTGTAGAGTTTGCGTAACACCTTCGTAGAAATTTAATTTATTTATTCATATATTAATTAAATGGATTTCATTAATGTATTTGTTTCCGATTTGGTTATGATTGACTATTATTAATGAATAAATTATTAATTAATCTCCCTTGTTTGAATAATTCTTAAGTAAATATAAAATGATGATAAAAAAGGATGTGATTTTATATTAGCGACAATTATTTTATTTAGTTATGACGAGTTTTAAATATAATTTTATTTTACGTTTAGTTGATTAGTGGACTACTAATTAAAGTAATTCCATAAGAACATTTACTAAACGCTGTACAAGTTTTTTTGCTTACTGTTAGACCTTGCGGGGAGCGTTCACCAACGGCCGCGTAGCGGCTACTATTGGCCGCAAAGTGGTCATTGGTGATCGAAGCGCGGTCAGGGACTCTATATTTCAATGCGAATACTCCTCATTACATTGCATTGACAATAGTGCATTGTGCATCCTTATTATATTGCTGTATATTAAATATAGATTCCACAGAAACCCTGGCCGCACAGCAGTCACCATTGACAGCGGCCGTTGGTACTAGCAGCAAAAGGCAATCGGTGCATTCTCTATTGCTCTCCCTGGAATCATACACATGGTGTTCTTAGGTACCTATCAACTTTGAATATCGAAATATATATCCACTTAAAGATATTCTTGAAAAATACAAACAAAACATTAATTTGTCATCCCCTTTATGGTAGCATTTGACAGTGCTAGCGATATGACCATGAGACATAGATGAGATGACAGGATGACAGATGCTCAATATACATGCCAGACACATAAAGACAATGTTCACTTCATTTCAAATTGAATATATATTTACGTATTGTTATCGAGTATATAAAAGAGAAAATATTTAAGTAATCTTAACCTAGAGATATTAAAAACACGTTTGTTTTTGCCTTGCTCGCGTTCCTCAGACTTGGCTATTTAACCAAGCACTTTACAAGCATAAATGACACTATGCCCAAATCCAATACATCCAGAAAGTCATATATAAAAGACGGGAAGCGAAATATTATTATAGATAATTATTTATTAGATAAATTACTAATATTTCACGTTCAATAAATTCAATCGTTCAGTCAATTGTCTAAAGTACAATATAACAAATTTGATTTAAATTATCACTTGCAGCAGTAATGTAAAAATAAATTTGTAAAATATGTTTTGCTTAAAACTAATGAACACGAGTGCGTGCGGATATTTGTATTAACATATAATTTTTTGTAAGTTCCGAGTTGTTTATAAATATGAAGCACCTGGCAACCTCTGGCCTCACCGAGCCCATAGAAACACAAAGTGCGCCCATGAAAACGCCGAAAGCTGAAAGCCTAATGAACGAAACAATTTGGGAAAGTGGATCATTTGTGTTGAGCGTTAATACCTAGATGGGTAAACGTGTTAAGAGCTCCATTAACATGCAATTCATATTTCAAAAGATACAACCTTCCACTTGAAGCGAAATGTATCCCGCGTATACGAGTTTTCCTCTTTCGAACGTAATGGTTTTAATTGAATATTGAAGTTACAATCAAGAACCGTTTCATTTATTAACATTAAAATATTTATTTAGTGAAAAGTAATACTTGGTTTCGTCAAAGACATTGAGAGTAAACAATCATAACTCATCGAATTTTGAGTCAGTCATTTTGAGAACAATAATAAATTATACAAGGTATATCAGACCTAGTCCACAATACTTTATGGGTTATTAAGTTACGAGTCGAAAATGTTCAAGGGACATGTGCCTAATCTTAATCATGTAAGAGATATAAGCATTTAAAAAAAACATAATTATGCAATTATTTCGATTAATTTAAATATTTTTATTAATTCCAAAAAAATGAAAGGTCACCGAATTTCGAGAGGTTCGACTATTTTTTTTAGATGATTTAGAGCCTGACGCAAAGATATAGATTAATTATTTGAACAATTTCGCAAATATTTATTTCAAAGTACGAAGACTTCAAGCTTAACACGATTTCGTAAAAATTTCAAAAAATAATATTTTCCGTAACAGTGTAGACTATGCACATATTCCTTGAACATTTTCGACCCGTAATTTAGTCAGGTGTCCAGCCATAAAATATTGTGGACTAGGTCTGTTACACCTGTATAAAGTTAAAGGTGAGAGTTATTCAATGGTTTACTTCTATTTCTCTTAGAGATTCGACTCAAGATCGGATAAAGAACATTTATGATTATAATGACGCATCCAGTATGCACGTACCATTACTGACTCGCAGATGAGAGATAATTGTGGACACGGGTCTTAATACAAATAATATAAGAAAAATATTTTTATATATGCACAAAACATTATTTTTGTAAGACGTTTCATGATTTTTTAGCAAAACAATGTTAACAGTAATGAAAAATATTGCGTAATATGTGTAAATAAACAGCTGTGTGTAGTCATATATATATATATATTTAGGATATTTACCGATGAAGGTAATATACTAATTTATATTTCAATTTAGTGTAAACAAATGTCAGAAATAAAATGAGGTGATAACATTCTGTAGATAATAAATGTTATCATAGCTAAACTAAAATATCTAGAAAAGTAAAGTGTTTGTAATTATTAAAAAAATAATCCAATAATCGACTCATTATCAACGGAATGAGATATGATGAAATAAATCTCAGAGATTTAAGCGAGATAAAGCCATCACCATGTATACTCGTTGAAATTTCAATCTGGAGATAAACACTGATAAAACAATTTGAAATTAGTAGAAAGAGACAAAAACTTAAACCAGTGTACACAGATAAATCACATTGAAATTGGCAGGAACCGTCAAAAACTTATACTAGAGTACACGACATTCGATTCAATGGCAAGACTTTACATTTAAACAAGCCTTAGTTAGAACCATAGATACCTACAAATATTTATTGTAGGAAGTTAGACAAACAAAGGCATTAAATTACAAATATTTATCCGGTGTTAAATACTGCTGGGGAGATTTAAATTCACTAAACTGACGAACGGAACATCAAAGGTTTGACGTTTGACGTACAACACGCACGCGTGAAGTAAAGCGTGAGATGGCGAATCTCTGAGACTCGGTGTGTACAGAGTGAAAAAAATCTCATTCGTGGACTAGGGCCATAAAATACAAATTCTATTAAAGTTGGATTGACTTATGGCCATCGGTACCGGGGTATATATTTGAAAAATAAATCTTTAAGATAAATGCATTCTTTTAGATTCTAATTCTCATAAACCCCGCGATTTCCAATAGCCGTATAACGATTTACATTCGTTATTTCCAACTTGAAGCAAATGGCCGACCATACATTCGGTGTTTTACCACTAGAAACAGTAAAATACGGTCGCAAGCGTAAAAATGTACAAGAAAATGGCGATGACGCGCCACGTTTGGATACAAAAACCCCGTCACTCGGTCCCCAAAATCTCTCGAGCAGAAGGAAGAGGACCCGCGATATGCAGCTTTATGGGAATCGTTTCTGGAGAGGTGCACTTTGCTATTTTACGAGTGCTTTATCTTCAAAACGGACGTCCACGGGGCGGGGGATTTGTGACATGTCATGTTTACTAGTCTGATGAAAGCGAACATTTCGTCAGGTTGTAAAAGTTTAGGAAATTGAAAAAGCAAATCGAACGCATTTAAAAAATAACTAGAAGTTTAATATTAAGACAGTGGTTTATTTCAAATACGAGTAACAATATAGATAATTACGTTAGCAGTTTGTTGATATAACAAACATTTATGTTTTATCAGACTAACTAATTTGTATCCAGGTAAATTCAAAGTGATGGTTCAATGTTACATTTATTTTAATTTCATTAATTAATGAAGACACAAGTTAATGTTACCTTTAAAAATCTTTAAGAAGAAAATATTTTATAAAATTTTCAAGTGCGGAAATATTTGTAATGTTTTTTGACTAAAAAATTTACAATTAGAGAAAAAATAAGAAAATTCGTTCATTGCACGAACAATTACAGAAAAATAAAAGTTATATAAATTATTTTTATCGGCGATACCCATGCAAAACAACCTTTGTCTGTTAAATATTTTTTTAAATAAGGCACAGAATAAGAATTACATAAGTTTAATAATTTTTTAAAATTCAGCTATGTAATTAAGACTAACATGGTGGGCTTTGTAGACAAGTTGCTAACTCTCTACCTCTGGTTACTTGGTGAATGCCTTATTGCTAGACCAAACAAGAGCTTCATTTTTCATTTTGTTTACTGAAAATCAACAACATTGCAAACTAAAGGAATATGGTAAAATTATTATTTTATTTAAAATTATTATTGAAAGGTCACAGGTTTTGATTATATTATACCAGTAAAGCGACTATACTATTATAGAGTATGATTTCCTTAATGATTTTTGCTTGTAATTCTGCCCGTGGTCACCGTCCCTCTCCACGCCCCGCACGAGAGAGTTACGTACGTATTTGTAAGGGTACGAATTGGCGCATTCAGTTAACTTCGGGATGCTGTGGCTTGTGCGTCGTAAGTTCCATAAAGACGAAATAAGTATTAGATGCAAGCTCACAAGCCCTTCTGTTGCTCAATTTTGCCAATTGGCCGAGCAGAAATCGAGAAAAGTTGTGTTTTACAGTCGTCTATCGTGTGCAATATGTTCATGATACTCACCAAGTACTCGGAATCAATAAAAAACACATCAGACACCGATAGTGATGATACAGTGACTTCAACGTGGATGTGGTTTAAAAAAAGACATTCATAGAAGTTTTGAAACGCGAGTTCAACACGGACTGCATGTATAAGTCAACTAGCAATCTCAGTAATGCTTGTCTTAATCTTAGATTTGCCTGCAGCGTTAATGTATGTAATGCTGCCATATGTCAAATTATTAAATCAAATTTTATTTGATTAAATAATTAGTATATTTTAAATTAAAATTAAAAAAAAAATTATCACTCGAGTAAAGCATTTTGGTCACAAAGTGCACGTTCATTTCGTCACAAAATAAACTTACTCTACTTGTTAGCTCGCAAAGCTTGAATTTTAATAAACATCAAACAATGATACCTAAATCGAATCGAAAAATTAAATTTGTGGCTGACGAAATTTAATAATCTTCATTTTAGTACTCCACGAGTCTCCATTTTTTGCAAATACATATAAATAAGCTATGATTTTGTCTGCCACACAAGCGCATTCTTCGATGCAATATCAACATTGCCCGATCGTCAAAATAATCCCGCCTTTCTGCGCAAAATGTCTCGCCTAACCCGGTTACTGAATCCAGAGCTATCGAATACAAACATTAATGGGAAACCGTGTGACAAAGGAGACATGTAAATATATAAAATTTTATTACCGTTGCTTTAGTGCTTCGATCGTTCGTTGGTATGGTGTAAGGCGAATGGAACTTATTATCTCCATATGTTGGTCGAGTAAACAACCGGAACAACTACCTACTTTGAGTCGTTAAAAAGTAGAGTTAAATATTGGTTATGGTATATTTAATACATTTCTGCATTTCGTGTTACATATTACGTATTGAAAATTTTCACACAAATAATACATTTTATTCAGTTTAATTGTTACAAATAATCGATAAACAGTCGAATATTTGAAATCATCGATGCGAAAAATATTTTATTGCACAGTTTTCGGAGACAATATTAATAAATAAATTTTGAATAATTTTAAGACAGTTTATTTTATGTCACATTCAGGGTGAATATAATGTTCCAGACCGATTTTGTCTGTATGCTATTCACTTTGTCAAAGTCTCATCAGTTATACAATATGTGCATGCATTAAGGCTCAGAAATGGGTCATTAGAGTAATAAACGAGAGGTCATTTAGACATAACTCTGAATAAATCATAATATCATAATCCTTCCAAGTTTTGGATATAAGACAATTGTTTACCAGAGTAATCTTAAAACTATTGTTAAAAAAAACTTTACTTCCACGATCCGATCCAAAGAAAACTAGGAGCAAAGGCTTAGGATACTTTTCATTGGCAAAATTTAATACCAAATTTGCTCAACGAATTTTATTATTTTGTGCTACGCGAATATTTAACAAATTGCCACTAGACTTTTAAAGGATCTAAAGTGATAAACGACTTCAAACTAAAAATAACAAAGTGGTTGCTTGATGTGGGTAGAAAGCAAAATGAATGTCATTTGTGCTAACTTAACTACCTACACATTTTTGTCTCCAACTATTGTATATTACAGACAATAATATTTTTAAAACTTTTTTCAATAATAATAATAACTTCAGATTGTACTTTTTTCACATAACTTTTTATAACTTATTTAACATTATACTTACTTACCTCTAAACAATTACAACTTTTAAAAAATGTACAGATAATTGCTTTAGAACATACCGCGTCTAGTAAAGTAATTACTTTTATTTTTTCATATGTACTATTTATGCTACAAAAAATATAAATATATTTAATTAATTTTGATTGTTTTTCTGATATTCATTTGCATCAGAATATAACATTTTTATTCTAGCAGCTTATCGGAATGGTTCTCATGAAGTTCTTCTTATTTTCTCGCACGAAGTCAAGTAGTCCTTAAAACAGTACTTAACAGTACACACAATCCGAGAGGCGGGCTTTTATTAGGTGGTTAATAAAATTTTATATAAAAGATAATTAATCGTAATTTATATATTTATTTATTAATTCCCATTTTTTATCGAGAAACATTACTTTAAACACTCGTACAGATTAGACCCACTGTAGTAATTCAAAATAATACTTCAAAGGGCGCTAATTTAGTAAATGAAAAAAGTCCATTCGAAAGTTTTTTATGTTCTTATTAAGATATTAAACATAGGATTTTAAAGTTAAAAACAGAATTAAAATATATCGTCAGAGTTTTGGTATTGTTATGCCTGCTCATACATATTTATGATAGTGATGGAAAGTATAATAGATGCCTTTAGTGCGGAATATATTAAACCAGACTCTAATTAAGAGATTTGGCTAACTAATTTTCCTATTATTAATTTTTAAAAGGAAGCCAAATAAAGTTGAATTAATTTTAACATAAAAAAATAACATCAATTTAAGGATGCTACACCGAGTATTGGAAAATGCCGGTTCTTACTTTAAGATAATTATTTTTATAAAATAAATGTAGGTACCCTAGGTTATTCGCTAAGATGGAAGACGCAGAATCAAACGATTCCTTCTGAAACCTTCCAATACAAATGGTTTCGCGGAGCCTTTCCGATCAAAGGCATTTCCCCCAAACTCTCAAATAATTAACCTGAAAGGCGGCTGCTGTGTAGGAACGCCTAGCGCCGTTTTTTATCTGGGGGCGCTATCGGCGCAGTGCCTCTCCTCACTCCCCCGGCGCCCCTCCCCAGACCGCAGTCATAACTTTACACAAAACGGCGGTAATTGAAAATTGGATTCCATTTAAAGGGTGATTGTTTACTCAGGCATGAGAAACTAGGCTGTATTGTGCGCGGGGCGGGCGAACAAGCGAAGGGCTCGGCTAACACTAATCCAACGCCTCGTATTTCCTTATCCGATTAAACAGTACCCAACCCTTAGCGATGATCCGTCTCTCTCTCTTGAGATTGACTCGTAGGATCATTGTTGGATGATCCTGAAATGAAAGATGGCGATTACGTTGGACCCTTTTCAAAAAGCGATTTATTGTACGTACCTGTATGAAAAGCAAACACCGAAAATACGTCACATTTTTTTGAAAATCTATCTACATATTTTATATATAAAACTGAACGTCTGTTTGTTCTCTATGCAATCCGTTGACCGATCTGAATAAAATTCTTTAGTACCTTACACAAAAAATAGGCGCCATTTACCGTACGCCATAGCACTCCTCCCCACGAAATAAATGTATTTCATATTGAATGCCATCTATTCCAAAATTTTGCATAGTTATTATTTAGGACCCCACGTAAAACAAGATGTCCTCTCTCGTTTTCCTGACCTACTTACCCTCCCCCTCGAAGTAAACGTGTATTAAATGCCATACGTTTCTAATTTTGCATTAATACTCTTTAGGATCTTGCGCAAAACAAAAACGTCCCGCTTCAAATTTATATTTTAAATTATAACTAAATCGGGATATGGAGGCTCGGGACCGCTAACATAGATATACGTAAAAATAAATTGTATGTTCTCTGCACAATTATACACCCTTTGAACCATGTAAACCAAATTTTAAATAATTTCTCTTTAGAATTCTGCGCAAAAGTCACCTCCTCATCATTAATTCAATTTGCTGTTGCATCGATCGGTATCAAATTTATATAAAGTTTTTCCCATCTACGAATAATAAATATTGTACAAAAATAAATAACGATACGATGTGTATACAATACATTATATAAGAAACTCTAAAGGTAGATTAGAGATGCTGATTGAATTTGGATAAGGAGAGTATAGAATAGGTGAGAAAATTATAAATATTATATAATTTTTTAAGTGAGCCGTTAAACATGTTGCATGTCCAATCTTTTTTGGTAAAATATTTTGAAACATATGCTCTTCGTTTATTAAATGTTTAATTATTATATCTTTATTATCATTTTTAATAAAATGAAAATTGCTTCTATCACGAATAGTAGCTACCTATATAAAAGATTTGGTAGAAATTTTGAATCACATAAAAGTTATCGCTGTCACAGTTTTTTTATTCACATTGACTACTGATGCGGAAAAATAAAGACGAGCGAAGTGAAATATTCAACCCAGATTCAATTTACGATCACAAAAGTAATATCGGTTATACATTGTTACCATTAAATTCTGGATTACCTCATTTTGCAGGGCAGGTTTCCCAGATAAAAATATAGATATAAACCTACCTAGTCATAAAAATATGGTTTTGAAGAAATAGCTTTCCGCAAAAGAATTAACGATTTTCTCGATGAAATAAATCCATGATCGATCGACTTCTATCATTTTAATATTTGATTGACTTCTTCGTATATTCAGATTTCAGTTTCACTTTGGTAACTAAACCTTTATAAAAATAATCCCTTCCTACACTAGCTGCAAAAAATAGATATATTTTGTCAGCGTATGAAAGTGTTTTTAATTCCTTTCTCTAGGCCCAATAATAACAAAGTTATGAATTTTTAAAGTTTTTAACAGTCGCTGTTTTGAAACAAGATAGCAGATCAGGTCGGTTAACGAAGTTACCTGAGATATTACTATTTTTTAGAATTATTCCGTCGAAATCTGATAAGAACTGCGGGAGTAATCGTGTCCACAAAATCGGTAATTAGGTATATATTTTACATTATATTAGAAAAAGAGCATCGAAATTTTTCGTTGCGTCATGAAAGTAATAATAGCGTTTAGTAGTGATGTATTAGTAGCGTTTCTATTTGTTTTAAAGAAGATTATCGAGTGATTCAAAACAGTTACAAGTTTAATTTAAACACTGAATAATGTATCAAAATGTGCTCAAATATGAATGAGTTTGAATCGTAAATGTATATCACAAGTTCAAAACTATCTGAAATAATCATTTTAAGTTTAAAACGATAATAAAGATTGTTGTCGACTACCGTAAATAAGCAATTTGAGGCTAATAATTTATTTTCCACGACTGAGCCGCAATAAGAACAGGCTCGGGGTAGGCGGGGACCATGCACAGGCATTCGGGGGCCGACGCAGGGGATGGAATACCTATTAAGACGTGTCAAAGGGAGGGAAATGTAATTTGAATTTCGTGTAGGGTTTCCCAGTATTGGTGGGCCCCGCGCTAGGTTTCCGGGGTACCGCTCTACACTGTTAATGCCTACTGCAAGATGTTTAATAAGGGTTGATCTTTGTAAAACACAACAATCAGAAGTGTAAGAATATTATATTTTCGTAGAAAGCAATCACTTTGAGGTTTGACATATTATATTAAATAAAATAACAATCACTTTGTATGAAACCACGAAATTTATTATACGTCAATCGGTTTCGCTTGTCTCAAGCTTCATCAGGACGTATCGAACTGATCATAAATATAAAAATAGTGCACTTTTAAATACATAAAGAGGGAGATAGAATATAAAAATACATATGAAAGAGACAGACAGAATATTTTCCCCTCCCTTCATGTTCCGTCTATCTGTATATGTATTCTGTCTCTCACTTTCGCATAGAATTTTATATTCTGACTCCCTGAGATGAGATAAGTGAAACCAGTTGACGTACACATATAATAAATTTCGTGGTTTCATACAAAGTGATTGTTATTTTGTTTAGTGTTAAAATATATATTAATTTGCTACATTACAACAATATTATAAGTAAAATCACATAGTCAAAACTGAGATTACTCCGTGTTCCGATGTAACGCCTTTTTGAAAGTAACATAAAATATACACAGCTAAGTAATCGATAATTATTTACAAAATAATCTAATATTACTATAGGTAAAACCACGGACGCGGTTTTGTTATAAAAAATATATTCTTTATCGTAGAGAAGTTTCGAATATTATGATGACAGACAATTAGTTATTCGATTTATCAACATGTTTTAAGACTAATTAAGCATTGTTTTTTCCGAAAAATACACTTATTTCATAGTCATTGGTTAAAATTTTATCAATATGCTTGTTGTTAAGCGTAATCATAAGATTTAATATACAAATCTCTTTAAGTGTAAAATGTTCTTAGGTTTTCACGGCTGTTCAGAATCTTCTGTGTATAGTTTTGCCGTATACATCTGACCTTTTTGGTTGACGTTTAGATACAGGTCACCATTTAACATTTAAGCCGAAAATCCTAGGAAAGCCCAAGAGTCATCACGCACGTCTGGTTAAAGAGGCAAATTAAATATACAAACATTAATAGGGATGACGGGATAAAATTAAAAACCTCGAGGTATCCGGTACTTTAAAACCATAGGAGTCGAAGAACCCTCACGGATAGTGACCCGAAAGCAGATGGAACTTAACATAGCACAACGCCAGTTTTCGACACGGTAATGGAAGCCAGTAGTTAACAACAACACTAACAGTTATATAATACATCACATCAGCCCTGATGATGGACCCTGCAATGGGATCAAGATCAAAGATCAAAAATCAGATGTATACGGGAGATTAGCCCAGAAAACTACACACAGAAGATTCTTTAAGTATCTTCACAAATCAAATAATGAATCTGTGTTTTTGTTTTCGTATATAATAAATATATTAACAATAATAACGAGAAATTACTAAACTATTTGTCGTAGTGAACCAAAATAATCATCAGAGGCGAATTTTAAGTAGCAACAACTCAAGTTTTGGTTCATTATACAGAATAAATATTTTAGATCGAGTAATTTTACTATGAATAAAATGATCTTATTTTGATTTGTGTGAATTTTTTGTGTGTCAAAATATAACATTAAGACTGCACAAATAAAAATAGGTTATAGGGTGAGAGCCCTTCTCAGGGAGGTCTACACTCGCCCTGTAATTATGTAGTTGCGCCGCCTTCGGAGCTGAAAGCGGAGAAAAGTTTAATCAGACAGGAAATGGTCTTAAAATTTGTGTTATTACGGTTCAGAATGGATATTCGCCATTTTGCCGCGATACATAATGAAAATGCCAAAAAGCGCGGGAAATTTAAGTTTTATTGGATTGGAATTGCTGGCGTTAAAGTGTGCGTGGCAAATCAGATCCATGGCGACTTTATGGGTCGTTTTCTTTATTAGTGTAGTCAGTGAAAATTCTAAATATATTACGAAAAATCCCGTACGGATGGAAAAGTTTATAGATAATATGAAACAAATAATTTTAACGATCACAGGTTTCACGGTATTTAATTAAAATTAAAATTTTAAGCCAATTTAAAACATTTTCGTATTTCCAAACTTATAAAATAAATAAATTTAAAAATGTCAATGTTATCATAGAAAGTAAAACTAGTATTTTCTCCTTTCCTTCTTCATATCAATATTGTCATATAGTGGCCTCAATCAGATAGGACTGGGCTTGTAATGCATTTTCTCAAGTCCCGGTCCCGAGCCGCTCTTGCAGCTGACAGCTGACTTCAAGGTCTCTTCAGCCGGTTATAAAGTAGTGGCACTCTTTCAGATCTTCTTCGATCCAAAGTTACTATCTAATTTCATAGACTGTCACTTTAAAACATATGTGGCTAAAGGATTGAAAAAATATTTTGTTCACTATTGTACGATTTATTCATTGCAGTATTGAGGAACTCGTGCGTCGTGCTGTCTACAGGATGCTTCATATCCTTTTCCAGCAATACATTTCGAAGGCGATTATTTTCCGCTTCTCGCTTTGCGGACTGTCTCCGCTGCATACATGAAAATTGGAAAGTCAAGAGTATGAACCAACAATTTTAAACAAATAATAGATATTTCGTAGAGATGAAGTCATTTTTTAATTATGGAAAAATATGGAAGTATGGGTAAATACAGAACTTCCGACCTGTCTTCGGCTGGCTTAAGTGATCACTTAACATAATGTAACGTTCACCATTCCACCCAATCAACCTTCATATTTATAAATTTTTTTAAAGTTATATATACGCTGATATCATTTCGAATACCACTACACTATCGCCATTTTTGGACTAAATTTGATATTCATTTTCCTGAAACAGCATATATATCACAATGACAATCTAATTGTTTTTTGAAATTATTTAAAGCAATATTATTTATCTATATATTATTGATTTTTCAGCCATATTCTAGTATAACGTGTTAAAAACATTTTACAGATAAAGAATATTGCTTTCAATAATTTAAAAAAATAATTAAATTCTCATTGTGACATATATGCTATTTCAGGGAAAATGAATATCAAATTTAGTTAATAGATGGCGATAGTGTAGTGGCATTCGAAGTGATTCCACATATTAACATATATACAACTTTCAATAATTTGATAGATATGGAGGTTGATTGGATGGAATAGTGAACGTTACATTGTGTAAAATGATCACTTAAGCCAGTCGAATACAGGTCGTAAGCCCTGTAATTACCCATGCTTCCATATTTTTCCATTCATTAAAAATAACTTCGTCTCTATGAGGTATTCATTATTTGTTTAATAACAGTGCCTTTGTAGATGAAAACGCAGTAATTGTGTATTCTTGGACATATTCAAATATTGTCAACATAATTTTAGTTGCTTACTTTATGTCACTGTCTTTCCATATTCTAGTATGTTTGAAAACTAGTGTAAACTTGCTTAGCTCTGAAATTATTTCACTGGCTATACTCAATGGCCATGTAGGGTAAATGAGCTCCGACAGTTCTGAAATTCTAAGACTACGGTCGAGAACATAGTTTGATCCAGTGTCACAGGTGACCCAGCGGGTAGGGGGGTGAGCAGTCTAAATCGAAAGCTGAATTTGAAACCCCCGGCGATAAATCGGCCAATTGTGTAGGATTATGGGTTGAAGTTCTATTGAAGTAACTGTACTTTGTTTTGTATAGTTGTAACAAATTGTGAACACGCTTTCGATATTTATAACTTTTTAATTTTTTTTTAAACTTAAATTAGAGTGAATTTTTGAATACATCAAAATGTTTCATAACAAATATAAATATTTAGCTGAAAACTAATATTTGATAAAAATCGTATATCTTTAATTTATTAGATTATTTTATGTTTTTATTAGTAACATTAACAAACATTAATAAACATAGACACACAAACATCAATCAGTTTAAATTTAACAGTGAGTCATCAACGAGTTTTACACCATCGTGGATGCGCATCTTAAGATAAACAAATCTGGTTTGTAAAATATTTTGTTAGGTAACCAGAATACTTGGCTTTGATAAAAATAGTTGGGTGTTGAAACTCACTAATGAACATCCAAGTTCTTGCATTATTAAAATTAAAACAAATTTAAAAAAATAGAAATAATTAATAAAATTATACGAACTTTAACAATTTAACGCATGTAGAATTTTATTAAATCCGATTACTTCTCAAATGAGTTCAATTACACAAAATACACGATAAAGTGATTCGCATTTAAAAAATATTAACGATGTTGTTAACAAATTGTTGTATATTAAAAGTTTGAGTATTTCTGTGTTGTACATGGAGGTACTATATTAAAATTTTCTGAGTGGCTGCTATTAAACGACAGTTTTGTAAAACGTATCGATAAAATCCTTTGATAAATGGAAAACAGTTTTTTTGTACAGCAAAAAGTTATCGTGAAAATTCGTCAAAGTGATATATTCGAACGATAACTCATGTACAACAATAAAGCCCCGCGAATATACGAGCAGGTATAAGTTATTACTGAGTACCTGAAGAGAGGCATCCAAAGTTTCCAAGTTCGCTCGAGTAAATCTCGAAACTCATTACGATCGCTATGGAGACCAAGCCTGTCAAGTGTGTGATCTCCTGGCAATCAATAGAGGCGTGATAGAGGCATGCGAGGGACGTGCCGCCCGTGTGTGCGAGACGTGTTGTGTGTGTGTGATGTCTGTACGGCGGATTGTGAGGAAGCGCCTTTGATATTTCAGGAATGGTCGGGTACGCCGGCGTTTATACCTACGGTAGTGTGAAAAGAGGGATTCCATTCAATACTCTGGTATTGTTTTTGAGAAAATATTGGGAAAAAATGTATAAATAGAAAAATCCGATAATTATTCAACTACACATTCAAAGATAATCGAAAAAGAGCTCGATAAATAATATTTTCGTATAATAAATATATTTTTACGAGAATTTTGTAATAATACGCATGCCTACCAAATATAATAATATTAGAAGAGGGGTGTTACAGAAAGGTAAACTGAGGATAATAGGAATACGATAATTTAAACATATATATAAATATAATAAGATATATGTAAGACTGTAAATGATTAAGTAAGAAAAACTAGAAAAAAAACAAAGAAATAGTTTTTTAAAGAAAACATATTTTTGTTGTGAAGTTTCATTCTCAAAACACAATTCTATAATTCTGCGGTATTTTATCCCGATAGCACTAAATATATTTTTTTCGATAGATAGATTTTTTCTGTATATTTTTCTAGTTGATGCATTTAATTTATAAATACTAAATTAATGTATTAATTATAAATATATACATATAAAATCAATTTTGTCGAAAAATATTGTTTTTGCGTCACCGGGTTTACTCAAAGGTATTTGAGATTCTGTAAAAATAATGTAGATGGCTTTCAAATAATGGAACGACAGGTGTATTAATTTGAAAAATGTAACATATAGGTTCGAAAATTTGTCAAGAAAAATACTGGCGTTATAGCACAAAGGTAGTGCACTTCCCCGGATTGGAAATAGAGATCCAGGTTCGAATCCCGGTGACGCAAAAACAATATTTTTCGACAAAATTGATTTTATATGTATATATTTATAATTAATACATTAATTTAGTATTTAAAATATCACAGACCTATGTTCTGAATAATTACAACTTCACAATAAGAATAATAATAATCATTTAATTTGTATCTAAGAAATAGATTGAATAAAATAATATTTATCTTGAAGATCCAATTAAAGATAAAAGAGATATGGAGAGTAGATATGCATAAAGAAATAATAGTCAGCAATACTTTTTAACATAATTGCGGTTCAAAAATCATAAAGCGACCAAAAGGCTTGGTAAGTCGTAATGGTGGCGGGTCAGCAACCTCAAGGATTAACGAATGTGTATGAATATAGGTATGGTGTTTAATTCCCTTTATCTCTAATGTACGACGTGATGATATTTATGTCAGGTCCAGGAAGAAGTTCATACAACGCGGGGGTCGTGAAGCGACGCTTGTAAAAACGAAACAATTATATCAAGCTTTAAACAACCAACAAATTGGATTTTAACAAGAATTAAATATACAGTCCAGGTAAATGTAGATGGACATACATTTTCCGTTTGCGCAAGGAATCGTTATCTTTTGAAAGCAGGCAGTCATTTTCATTTAATGAGGTTCTATAAAGATAGGAAGATAGTATACAGGAATAATGATTTTTGCTATTCAAATCTGGTCAGCAAAATAGTTAGACGTAATATTTTTTAAATACTAATTAAATGTATTAATTAGAAAGATATACATATAAAATCAATTCAATAGAAACATATTGTTATTGCGTCACCGGGTTTTGAATCTGAATCTCTTTCCAAACTGGGGAAGGTGCATTATCCCACTATGCTACAGCGACAGTATTTTTGACGAAAAATTTTCGAACCTATATGATACACTTTTCAAATGAATACATCTATCGTTCCATTATTGTAAAGCCATCAACTTTGTTTTTTCGACAAAATTAATTTTATGTGTATATATTTCTAAATAATATATTTAGTTAGTATTAAAAATATCACATACCTATGTTCTGAATAATTACGACTTCACAGAATGTGTTCTCCTTAATAGTAATATTTTGTTACCAAATGTTACTTACTTACTTACCATCACGCCGTTTCCCCGCGGGGGTAGGCAGAGAGAATAAAGCGCCACACTCTTATGTCCTGACACACAATTTTCGCCTCATCCACATTCATACATATTCTCATGTTGAACAGTGAG
This sequence comes from Eubasilissa regina, assembly GCA_022840565.1. Classification (NCBI taxonomy): domain Eukaryota; kingdom Metazoa; phylum Arthropoda; class Insecta; order Trichoptera; family Phryganeidae; genus Eubasilissa; species Eubasilissa regina. Next base: position 1,436,358 of record JAINEB010000002.1, on the reverse strand, counting down.
AAAATGAAAATGAAGGGAATTAGGAAACAAACCAACTCTCAAAACGTATTTTTTTACTTTAGAACCAAATATTTTTAGCAAATTATTAATTTTTATTGAAAAAAGACATGTTTAAAAATTTACGTAATTAACAAACAATAAAGATGCCGGAATTTGAATAAAGATATAGAATTATAATTATCGACCATATAAAACGATTACGGAAATCGTTCCAATTTGAAAATTTTTACTCAATACAAAGAAATTACCTGAAAATCATGAATCAGTTAAATTTGTACGTTTTCACTTTTATTAATCACTCCTTACATGATTATAAATTTTAAATAATTTTCGTTAACCGGAACGAAAGTGAGAACGAATAGTTTTTAACCGATTGTATTTTACTAATTTATTCAGTTTGAAAATTGGTTTCACTCAATTGAAAACGTACACACACAAAAGCATCTTAATTGTAGAATTCGCATAATAATTTGCATGTAAAATGGAGCGAACTAATTGCAGCTGTTGTGCGAGGAAAATCATAGTTCCCTCGCAAACCACAAGCGCGTTACCCGCACCGTAATGATAAACACACCGTTCCATTCGAATTCGAATTTCGAATTGGGATCGAGTTTTGAATTCGGAACGCCTCTTAACGCCCGCTAATACTGTCTTACTTTGTCTTATTCTGATAGGTTTCCCTGTGAGAAAATTGTAATTAGAAAGGAGCGATTCGTCTCACAACCCTACATTTGCTCAAGGATTGGTGTGGGGTGGCAGGGGTGAGGAAGGGGACTCGGCGGGCCGAGACACGGGGAGGATTGTTGTCAGGATTTTAAAAATGAGTTATTCTAAGAATTATTTTAAAAAAATAACATAATATTTTGTCTTTCAACGATCGCGTAGTACCTAAAAACGAATTTATTAGTATTTAGACTAGCTTATATTCGCGACTTTTACGCACTCTTATCCATTTGTCTGAGACGAATCCTTAAAATTTTTGGGCTCCTTGCGAGAAGGGAAGATAGCTTGGAAAAGCTTGTTGTGGTGGGCCACGTATAAGGATGAAGATGAAGAGCAAGATCCCCCACCCGTTCGATCGACTAAGTGGAAAGGCAATAGGCACATTCTGGTAACAATCCTAAAGTCTGCAGGATGCCGGAAAATGTGGAGGAGCATAGTTAAGAGGACGATAGTTCATGGAGATATGAATATGAATACTTAGTCATGAGGGACCGACGTGGATGACCGAGTGTGCAGAAAGAAAGGATAGAATGCAACACTTTTCTGTTCTAAAATATCTCTTTCGCCTAATTCATATAAATACATACATTTTTTTATTTTAATATTGGAAAATGTAATAAATTTTTATAATAATCAGTAGGATATATTATGACATTATGTTATAGTACCTACCCGCCACGAGATATTGTTTCAAGTTGACGTTTTGCAAATGGCCACACTGCACCGCGGGAAGGAATTTCTCTATGGAACTTTCCACTGACGGATCGAAAGCGTGTGCAATAAGCAGCTCGTCAAATTAATATTAAAAAATGTGACTTCATGTTTAGAAAAGGAAGGGTGAAAATAATATAAAATATTAGGCATCTGTGTTACGCTCTACCATGTATGTCAAGAGTTTTTGTTATTGTGTTCGTGTATTTAAAGGATGTAAAAAATCCCTTCCTGTCACGACGTCCATGAGGCGTAATTGAACGACGGTACTAATTTTTTTCGTGAAGGATTACTAACGAGTCAAAGCATGATGAGAACAAGATTGGATTCCATCACCTCAATCTATTTTACAATATGATGACACAATGGTTTCTGCGCTACTTCAGAAACCACGCCAGGAAGCAGGTGACCCAGCCTTTATGACGTTTGTGGTACGAGGAGACACCAAGTGTACATTACGGGGTGACTCGGAACATAAAAAAAAAAACTGAATTCAAATTATAGATTACTCCTGAAAAGCAAAGGTTCTTGTATCTGATTGTTGTGAAGGAAATTCTTAGTTATAAAATTTTGAAGAGGTAGTAAATTATAATGTTCTCACATCTGATTTTAATGCTAGTTGCTAATTTTGTTGTAGACGATTTGTTGAAAATTTATTTCGTTGAAGATGATTTGTTGAAAATTTATTTTGTTGAAGACGATTTGTTGAAAATTTATTTTGTTGAAGACGATTTGTTGAAAATCTGTTATTGAAATTACACTGATGTGATATTATTTTTTGTACTATATCACCTTGTACATTTTCTTATTCTATAATGCTCAAATTATGAATGCAAAAGCTAATTAATTATAATGCTATAAATCTAAAACTTATTCTATTATTTTTTCCTTAAGAATGATTAGTGATGTGGATGGGAGACAGTATGGCGAATTCTGTGACCACGCATCTCATGCTTTCCATTGAGCGAACTGGTGGATGAACACGTTATAATATATATTTATTTTAACATTTATTTCTACTCTATGAGAGTAAGACTCGTGTATAAAGAAGAAGTGTATTCGAGAGTTTATGTTTCAGTTAGTCTATGTACATATTGTTTTTACTTCGGATACACATTTATAGTAGAGATTGTTAAAAAATTTGATGCCTTGATAAATATAATGATTTTGGGTTTCGGCATATTTTGGAATATCAATTTGGTCTCTAAATCTTCTCTTGTAAATTTTAATTGATCTTTAATTTAAAATATTTAGATTATTATTTTTTAAAATTTGAAATCAGTGAAGAACTGTATACTTGGATAGTCTTTTTTTAGTGATTCCTAATTGTGAAATTGAAGTTTTATATGCTCCTCCCCATCCAATAATACCGGATTGCAAATGTGACTGTATCAATGCGTAATATATTATTTTCAGATTTTTAAGTGATAAGATGTTTCTGAGTCCTAAAAATATGTAGGCAGTTTTTCTAATTTTGTTTGTAAGATTAGTAATATGTTCTTTCCATTTGAGTTTGTTATCTATGAGGTGTCCAGCGGAAAAATTTCTAGATTAAATTGTAATTGCTCGTAAGCTATCCGGGTGAAGTAGGAGGGGTATTGTTCGATGCTTGTGATTTGCGGATTTGCCAGTCGCAATGAGTCACTGGTCGGGAGCGCGTTCGCGGTTGAGCAATATTTAAAGTGCGTTGACATTGGTTCGTGCACTCACTTTAATATTCGACGAGTAAGTAATGGGCCGAATACGCAACTTATCTGGTATTGGATTCAAAAATTTAGACAAGAAGGGACAATGGTAAACCAAATTCCTCCGGGACCATCAGCGTCAGCAGCGACGCCAGAACATGTGGCTCAAGTTCGACGTAAAATTATGCGCAATCCGCGTAAATCGACAAGAAAGATTGCAGCCTGGCTTAATAAAAATCAACAGTGCACGTTATTTTGAAAAATAAAGTAGAGTTTCAGCCATACAACTGCAAATCGTGCAGTTTCTCAACAAAAAATACTATTATTTGTGTGAAACCTTAGCGAGAAATATGCTGGAACGTTCTGGAACAGCACTAACTCTTGGAAACATATTGTTTACTAACGAAGCACATTTTCATATCGATGGCTATGTTAATAAATATAACATGAGATACTGGTGCTCCGAGAACCCGAGGGAATGCTATCAAAAACGTTTGCATTGTCCAAAAACGACAGTGGGTTGTGCAATTTCTGCCTGAGGGATAATTTGCCCTTATTTTTTTAACCAGCGAGAAACAGTCACTGCTGACGTGTATTGCCGAACGATCGACGAGTTTTTTGGACCGCATCTGCAGCTGTTTCCCGGGTTCAACAACAGAACACAATTTTAAAAATGGCAAGACGGGGCCACTCCATATACGGCTAGAGTTTCAATGGAAAAGCCGAGGGAAATTTTTCTGAGGGGAAGTACGGAGGCATACACTGGGCACCTCGGTTACCGGACCTTACACCGTGCAATTTTTTTTTTATGAGGATATCTTAAGTCAAGATATCCTCATAAAACAACAACAATCCTCGAACAATTCAGGCTCTACAAGAAAATATCCACCGTGAAGTTGCTGCCATTGAACCAACGCTTTGCTCTCGCGTGTTCGCAAATTTAAGAGTCCGATTGCAATAGTGTCTTGAGAGAAATTGAGATATTGTTTATAAAACGTAAAATCCGCATCATTTGACTCTGTTTTGTGTAAATAAAATATGAGAAGAAAATTGAATTTTTATTTTTATTTAATATTAAACTTTAAAATTTTCCGCTGGACACCTTTACATAGAAGTATCTTGACCCTGAACCATAATAATTAGTATTTACACACCATGCAGCATGCGTGTGTTTCTTCGCTACCTGATATGATGTATTATTTATTTCATTAGTGATTTGAAAATCATCTTCGAAATATTTAGTTCATTTTATATTTGCAGCGCGCGAAAAAACCGCTAAAACTTTACTGGGCGGAAATAAATTGAACATTGGCTATTGTTTAATATAAATATGAGAATAAAATTGTATTTTTTAAAAATATTTAATATTAAACTTGAAATTTTTTCGATGAATACTCTTTATTCCTAGGTACTTGATGCAATCTTTTTCTTTAATTGATGAATATTGGTCACAAGAGTCTTCTTGAGTACAGACTTTAGGGTGAATTTTAATATTAATTTCAGTGTCATCTTTCTGTTGATGACACTGAAATTAATCTTAAAAAATATGTTTTATCAGTATTAGTTGATAGTAGGTCTGTATGTCCACTTTTTTATGGTATTAACATCCTCATTTGTATCTGCTCTACAAGCTTGTCGATTGTTGAGGCTCCTAACATCTGTACTCGTAATTATCTTCGGTATTTTGTTCACCAGGTCTTTTTACCCTGTGCCACCAATATTTGCGTCATACTTATTTACTGCCATTATCTCCTTATTCACCCGTCACAAATGATTAACTTACCTAACTACCAAAATTTTGGTAAATTATGGTCTTTAGTTTTTACTACCTTTCAGAATATTTGGCGAGAAAATTTACGGATTACTTTTCTGGGATCGCATTGCACAGAATTTCGGATCAAGTTTCATCAGAATTAGTCACTTATGCGATGTATATAAATGATCTTAACAGCATGTCAAAGAGGTTAAACACACGCGGTACATTGGCTCAAAATATTCGACACGGAGAAATTAGTTAAGTTAGGATAAAGGCACTTTAACTGTGAAGAACATATGTTATCAAAAATCTTACGAACCGTTTTCAATTATCGTTTTTTTTTGTATTGGTGTTTTTTTTTTTACAATTAGTAGAAAACTAAAAGTCTAGATCCCGGCCAATAAAGACCCCAAAAGCAGATTTTTAGGGGGAGCAGAATTTTAATTTATTAATAAGCTTTAATTTATGGAAGAAAACTTGCTCCGAATTCACCGTTTATTATTATTGACGGTCCATCCCTGTGGATTTTTATGACGCAGGGATTTTAAGTTTTTTATTGCTGAGTTGTTGGGAAATTTATGGTAAATTTTAAACGGTTGTTGAATAATTAGGGATTCTACACAAAAACAAAAATTGTAAAGTAATACATTTCAGATAGCAGAGAAAATGTTCAGATTTTAAAAATACTGACGAAGTTTTGAAAAGATTAAATTTGTAAATGTTAATAGATTGGACCGGCTCGGGAGATGACCCTACTTGGGCCAGGTAAGGCCACTTCGTTTGATTTTAAGTGATAATAATATTTTTTAATGATTTAAAAATCAATAAGGGTGGTATATTAAACCTTCTAAAGGCATTGGAAATTGTAAAAAGATAAGTACTTATTAATTCTAATAACACTTTAATTCCAAAAATTGTTTAATCAAGATAATAAATATCTAAAATGAAGCAACATTTTATGTTAATATTAATATTAAAAAAAATTGTAACCCATCAAAAAGTAATGATTTTCTAAAGATTCTTAATTTGATTCTTGATTTTTACAAAAAATACATAAAATAAATTACAATTTAAGTATGTACCTATTTAAACAAATGTATTTCATAATTTTGCTATTAGAAATTAATTTGAATAAAATTAGAAATTATTTTAAATCCCGATAGCAAAAAACGGTATTTTTCAACACAGAAATAACATTTTGTGGAGTTTCTGGTTTCGATGCCAGCGTACAATTTGATCATCTCTCAACGAATAAATACTACCCTAAAGTTCACGTTTTTCTAAAGGGGCGTATGATTGGGAAGGGTTCATAATAATAATAATATAGTCTGTTAGAAATATATATATATATTTTACAAATTATATAAATGACTCTACGTAAATATTGAAATGAAAAAAGTTTTATATGAACATTGAAAAATTATTTCAATAGATATTTCGATTGGTAGTGAAATATTGTATTAATTATAAAAATTAGTAAATTTACGTTAGTATTGAATAATACTTATTGTTCGATATTTATGACAGATCCACGGATCGCAGTGCATGTGTCTTTTTGCTCCTCTATGTTTACTGTATCTATCTGTCCCCCCCCTACATCTCAGATCACAACTTTTCTATGTGTATTGTCTATGACTTTTAAACTGTGGATATCCTGTTATGTGCTCGTCACTAACTTGAAGTTTTTGTAAAGTCACTTGTTGCTAGTGTATTCGGTTCATCGCTTGTGCGTGCCGAAACCGCTATTATGGATCACAGTGCTTCGTGCTAATCATCGCTGAAGGTTTTTTGAAGTTCAGGCGGTGTGACTACAGGAGAGAAAATCCAGGTGAGTAGTGTTCTGCCTGTTCTTTATTGTCCTGGCCCTGTACCAAATTCCTATTACCCTTCCAACATCCCGTTTCCCCACCCCTTGTGTAAACACTTACTTTAAAACAATATTAGATTTATTAAATGCTCTTAATTTTAAAAATGTATGTGCTGTTAATAGAATCACTGTATCTTTTATGGTATAAATAAAACAACTTATAAGAATACACATTCTGAAGAAAAGTAAAAAAAATAATTAATTCAATCTACTAAAAATAAAATATAACCGCTGAGAATACTTAAAGTACTAAAAAATAAGTAATATAAAAATTTTGAGTAATTAGTAAAATTATACCAAAAGTGTCTAAAAAATTAGGTATTTTAGGTATCGGCATCGGTTAACCCAATGTGTCGTAGTGCGTCGGTGGCGCGCCGGCGGACAATGAAGTACAACTAAGCCATTAATGTCGCCACCCAAACCTTCCAAACGGCGGATGTCCTCGGGGCAAACTAAAACCCAAATTCTCATCAGATATTACAAATAGCGTTAGGGATCGTGTTATGCAAAAATATTAGCATCCAACTACTAAATACGGAATTTCTATAAACTAACCCAATCAGATAAATTTGTGAAGTGCTTGTGGGAATAAATACATTTAATATGTTAGTGATAACATTGTTAGGACACATTCCAATAGATCTAGAACTTTCTCAAATTTTCCGAGAATAGATTTACGTGCGTTTTCAGCCGAATAGAATTTGCTATATAGTATGACAATGTTTGATAGAGTTTTAAAAAGCTAGTATTACTCGAATAATTCTATGGAAAGAAATATGTGGGAATTGGTATTTTATCAAGAGTAGTTTGAAAAACTCTTACTAGTTTTTTTGAAAGTAGTTTTTTCGTTTCTTCGTCACAAGCGCACCTCATAATTCAGAGAATTAGGAGAGGGCAGAGATATACTATATCAAGTTCTCAGAAATTCAGGTCCTGATTACTTTGAAATTGTCATTATTGTTAGTATTCTAGTATTTAGATTAGTTTTATCACAATACAAATGAAATGAATCAACTAGAAAGACATACAGAAAAAATATATCTATCGAAAAAATATTTGATTGCTATTGAAATTCGTACCTGGAGCTCGGCCTATCCGGAAAGCGCGTTTAACATTTCGCTATAGCAATCGAATACATTTTCGACAAATTTTGAACTTAATTGATGCATCTATTATTCCATTTTTAAAAGCAATCAACTTTACATTGCGAAGAATCTCAAATACCTGAAGACGCCAGAGTTGATTAATTAATTTATTTAAACTTTGGTACAAGTAATATATTTTTTAAGAATATATTTGAGCAAATTCAGTCTAACTTCTTAACTTCCAACATACGAGTATTCATATTGTGTTCTGGTGATATTTACATATGTATGTAATTTTAAGTTTTAAGAAAGTGAGGCAATTCTATTTATTAATCATTAGTATTTACCATATTAATTTAATGTTATAACATTTGTAAGCTCTCTTCAGAAAAAGTATTGATTGACCCACAATTTACCTCTGAAAACAGTACGGTATTATCAGCAAATGAGACGACGAATCCCAAAGGCAGCTCCGTAATACAATAATTATTGATGTATGCTCTTTTTAGCACAGGACAATGGTTGAAGAGTAATGATGTTAAGAATAAACTTTAAAAAACACTTACATCATGTATGACTTCATCAGAGCATACATGATGTATGTGTATAACACAATTGGTGGTGTACTTCCCCGCATTGGAAATAGAGATCCAGGTTCGAATCCCGGTAGCGCAAAAACAATATTTTTCGACAAAATTGATTTTATATGTATATATTTATAATTAATACATTAAATTAGTATTTAAAATATCACAGACCTATGTTCTGAATAATTACAACTACACAATAATAATGTGTTCTTAATAATAACTATTTAATGAAAATTCTAATATAAGTCAATTCTAATTTACAGTTTGGAGATATTTATTCATTTTTCTTACGTATGTTTCCCATTGCTGTGAATTACTTCAACATAAATATTTTTTATGTAACAAAAACCTTTATAAAACTAATCTTTTTGATTTGTCAAATTATTTCGATTTAGAAGAGTTTTATGAAGAATAAAGAAAAGCGTGAAAGGATTCGTCTCAGATGGAAGAAACATTATTTTATAATTTTACTAAACAATCCATTGCGAATTAAGATGTGCTTTTAGAATTGCGTATTTTTTCGCCTGCTGTGCCATGCCGGAGTTTTTGCATTATTTTGCATATTTCTTAAAAAATTTTAATATCAGACACACGTAGCTCGGCCATCTAGTGTAATTTTTCATCATTAAGGCGAAAGCCGCCCTCCGAATGGAAACGGAAACATTTTTTGACATTGAAATATCTGTCCAATCTCATTCACAATGGTGGAAGCGAAGCGTTTATGCTCTGCGCCTGTACATATTACCGTACTTATATTTAAATTAGTGGAACCGGAACAGAGCACGGTTACACGGCTCAAGAGGGGCTGGGCTCGAGGGAAGGCTCTCGAATGTGAGGATGGTGCCGAGGAGATAAAAAACATGTAGTTGGTACTCGTGAAATGAGAAAAATTCCTCACAAATATTGATAAATGACATTCCTCTATACTTATCCTACATTCTCGGGTGGGGACTGAAGAATGTCAGGGGTATCATCATGTACTCTAGACAATATATGAAATGTTACAAAATGTTCTTGAAAATGATCGATTGATTTGATTTGATGATTTTTCTGAATTTCCGATGTACAACATTTTTTATATTATTTTTCTTTCTGAATTACGCAACAAACTAATATGTTAGAAGTATCTCTAGTACAGAAATATATTTATAGACATGAACTAATGCAAATTGCTTGTCTCAATATTTTCATTTTGATGTCACCCACATGATCACTTTAGTACCACTTACGCAATCAAATAGCTCCGCGACTTTTTTTAAAAATATGACTCGATTGGAACGAAAATTTAAACGCTGACATTATAATATGTATTTATGTAAAAATTACGTTTTGTTTACACAAATATTTAATTTTCGAAAAATAAATAATTTTACTGTTGCATAAATGTATCATAATCTGTCGGATTTATGTTTCCACCAAGAATGTGTGTAGAATGACCCTCAACCCGCTACTAATGTTCCAAACCCCTTTTCTATATGTACACTTTATTTCACATCTTTTCATTTACTGGTCTGTGGTGGAATGGAAATATAATTTTCCAAATTTAAGAAAATAGGTTTTATGAAGTAAATCTTAAACAAAAATGTAGGTAGGTACCTTAATTTTTTTTTAACAAATTTATGTTGTGAAGTTGTATTTAAAAATGGAATACCAATTGTAAAAATGTACAGATATAAGTTGTAATCGTAATCGCTTGCTATTGCGTAATGGTCAACACGTTTCCCCGGTTAGGAAGAGGTCCAAGTTTGAATCCTGTAGCAACTAACGATTTTTTCGATTAATAGATTTATTCTGTATCTTTTTAATTTATTCATTTAATTTGGATTAATAATATACACGTTTATGAGAAATCAAATGTAACGTTATGTATGTCCTTGTGTTGAGATAAGAAGTTATCTTTTTTTAATTAAGTCAAGATGTTGTTTATTCCTGAGACGGATGAATATGAGGAAGAGCAGTCCATCCTTTTTTACCTTCTTGTATCTGTCCTTGTATTTAAATGACTTATTAATATCACTCACGGCTGAAACTACAGTCATACGCATTTAACAATAATAGTTTTCTATGCGTGAGCCGTGCCGGATTTTTTCTGGTTTTTTCTGGTTTTTTTTTCTGATTTTTTTCTGGTTTTAAAAACTCACACCGATCACTAAATACAAAAATAAACGATATAGATTTATATTCATAAGATGCAATTATTTTAAGTATACAACCTTTTTAACACTATGGTTTGTAAAACTTTAATTTATAAATGAAAAAAATAAACATATAATTTTTTCAAAGATATTCCCGGTGATAAGGCGTACTTACCATTTGAAAAGAAAATCATTACAGTTGGCGAACTGTGAAACGTTTTCCCAATAATTTGTTTTTCCGCTTGTTTCTTTACGTATACCTACATAAATGAAATTAAATATGATTTTATGGATGAATGTGTATTTATATAAAAAATACGACTTTATTGAGTTTGTTCGCCGAAATTGAAACAAAGCGAAACTTTATGAAGGAACACAGAAGTTTTTATTTCATAGGTGATTTAATAAGTCTTAATAAAGCGGGCGAATCTGAAAATATTGTTAAAGTTAGATAATATTCCAAGTTTCTTCTCGTATCTCTGCTCGGTAGATTGTGCAGAATACAGTTTGGTAAACCCATTCCTGTAATGGCTAATAACCGATATCGTTATGGGATTTGGAATTGTCGGCAATCTGGATTTCTAGATGTCTGATCAAAACAAACATTTTAATGTTGACAATCTTTATAAAACATGGCATTCCGATAATTTGTTTAATGAATGATTTATGAATGAATCAAGATAATTGCTTCTGTCAAAGTTTTGGAAAACAAGGAAATACGGTTTGTACAAGATGACGTTAATTACGATTTTTTTATTTATTTTTTGAAATTAATTTATATACGGTTTTCGAGTACACCAAGGATATAAGTAATATTGTAGAATGGGTTAAATATTATATGTAGATTGGTATTAAAAATCATCGTAAGTAAAATAATTATTAACTAACTAACTTACCATAATGCCGCGGGGGTAGGCAGAGAAGATAGTCAAACTCGTTTGTCCTGACACATAATTCTCGCCTTATCCAAATTCATACATCTTCTCATACAGGCTGGCTGATTATTATTGCTTCTAATAGGATTATCCTTCAGTATATGGTTTATCTGGTCGTGCCAAGTTTTTCGCGGACGTCCTGTACTTCTGGTGCACGCAACTAATCCAGGAAGTTGAATAGTTAATACATAGGGAAATTAATGTAGTATGTATATTATTTTTATATATTTAAATTTGTTATGTAAAAAGATTAAAAATAAAAGAATGGTAAGATTTCAAATTATCGAACTGTCTTTTAGAATCAGAATCGAGAAAATAGAAATTCCAATCGTAGCCTCTGTCTGTGAAAAAACCATTTCCTAACAGAGTAGATTGATACTGTCGCTCAGGTTGGTAATAATTAGTGGGGTGTTCCGTACAGCCCTGTCTACGCGGGGTATATCCCATGCCTTAAGGCCTTTCACTGGCTGAACTGCTTTAATTACAAAGTACTGAACACAATATGTCAGTGATGGGAAATATCTCGATATTGGTCCGGCGTTATATTGTTATATTGCTCACTTATGTTCAATAAAATATTAAGATTAGATTGTTTTACATATCTTTAAACAAGGTTGTTATTCTTAATGATTGTAGCTAAATGACCCTGCAATGGTTAATACTTGGTTTAAAATCCCAGAAGACTTTGAAATTGGAGACCATTGTAATGAAGGTTCAAACTTAAGGAGACCTTGGACATCTGCGTACTCCGAAACGTTGATAAGGCTGTTATATTCTCCAACTCGCAAGCGGCTCTTGAATCCCTCTCTGCTAGTATGAGTAAAGTTTAGCTAGATAATGAGATAATCTGTTCTATTAGAAGATGTCTATTTAATTTTGACTGCAACAATAAACAGGTGTCATTCGTTTGAATTTATGAACATAAGGGAATTTATGGAAATAAATATGCTGATTAACTGGCCTAGCAGGCCACTCTTTCCGGAGTTTTCCCTCATCAATTCCATATTTCGATAAATGACAGACTTAATATGGTAGAAAATTGTACGAATTCTATCTGGACTGCACAATGGTTGGATCCAAATAATCATAAGGGTAATCGGTTAAAAATAATTCAAAGATCTATTCCCCGCACTCCCTGGTTCTCCAAAAGAATAATATCAAATTTTTCTAGAATGAGAATTGGGGATTGCCAAGTAGCCTTACATTATTCATATTGAACTTAATAAATTCTCCAATGTGTGAGTGTGGTGCCAAAGAGGAAACCCTTGACCATAACTTTTTTGCCTGTCCATTGCGGTAATCACAGTTTTTTTTTACAGTAATCTTGTTACTAGGAATTTTCAACTTCCGGTTAACTTGTGTCATCTTCTTTCCCTTAACTCGCCACATTTAATCTATAACGATAGTGGTATTGACTTGTAATATAATATTTCTTATTCTATAATATTATTGTACTTTTTTTCTATAAAATAAAGTTTTAACCTGATTAATGACACAAATCACTCTTGCAGCATGGACTGCCTATTTAAAAGAAGAAGAAAAATAAGGTTCAAACATGATATACTGCATGGAAAAAGCCTAGAAGTATTTGTACAAATGTGTTTTAAAAAATATTTATTATCCACCAAATAACTTATTTTATAGAAGTTTTAGAGTGCCAACTTAAGTTATTTTAAACGTGAAATATTTTAATTGAGTAGGTACCTACATATCTGATGTTCCGGAAAAATAAGTATTTTTGTTATTTTTAAAGATATTAAGTTAATTTCTAATTTTTTAAAAATATTTTTGAGAATAATGAATTTTCGCAAACTCATTCGTTATGAACAAAAAAAAAATTATGTTGTTAATATACAAGGAACTAAATTTTATCAAGGTATATGTTAATCTCGTTTTTTTAATAAAAAAACCAAAGAAATTTACGTTCCTAATAAAAGTACCGGGCGACCTCTGCATTTTGGGGCGAATGTATAAGTTTATCGTTCGGGCGACAATGAGCGAACCGCTTTAAAATGAATACCCAACCTTAATTTAACCCCCAAATAATTATGGTGCGCCGTGCACGGGCGTAGGTTCCGCAAAGCAGCAACGGGGCGGTGATAAATAAGGGAGGCAGGCGCGGGTGGGTTCGGGCAAGAAGATCACAGGAGCATGTGCGCGGGACAGGTGATGATATTACTGTCACGCGGACACGACGCAAGGGCGGTAGGCGGTAGGCGGTACTGAGTACATTACAAGACTTTTACAAACCCTTAAGGCAAAAAGGCTCTTAGTAATTTCAAAGGAATTATTTTTGCGGGCGCTTGACATTAATTCCTAAATGCAAAGATTGCTTTCCCAGGCTTCCTTCTCAATAAATACGCTCCAGCAAGTTTAACCGCAGAAATATTTTAAGAATCAAAACTCGTATTTTCCAGTGGTTTGGGTTTGTACGGATAAATTTGTAATTTGATTTCTTGGAAATATTAAACTTCCTCGTAGAAGAATCTTAAGGCTTTGTGTTTTTCTAAACGCGAAATATAATTTATAATATTCCACTGAATTAATAAATAAATAGTAAATAAGAATGGCAGCCTCTTTGCCGTTACGTATTTCAGCAAATTTTTTTTATGTTTAATGTATAAAAAAAAATAGTTTTAGTTGGTATTAAAAATCTTCAAAAGTTTTAATGAAATTTACTCTATTATAAAGACATAAATGAAAAAATATTTAGCTAAGTTATAAAGTTATTACCGACAGAGTCACAATTTCGGGTTCTGATTTCTGATGGCTGGCGTGCACATAGTAATTTATTTAGTAATCGGATTATTTTTTTTTTTTATTATTTGAAAATAAATAATGTTTATCGGTAGATCTTAGTGGTGAAACATTTATGAAAATAGATTGCCGGGAAAATTATCCTAGTGAGCACATGTTCACTGCACTCAAGGCAAAGTTATTCAAGTGATCGGGAAAACGACACGTGACTAAATAAGCATCCAGGATAATGGATATAAAAAAGAAATGTTTCAGTAGATGGCTGTTCGAGCATAAGGAATTAATATATTATAAAGGAATATCCGGACAGATATTAGACTAGAATTTACCATAGAAATATGGAAATATGTAATAAACATTCAATAAGCGAAATAATATATTTATTTTATTAATATTTTTATCTTTGGTGTATTATAAATTGTACGTTTGTTACATATTCATTTTATTATTGATGTATATTATAATTCACCCATAATTAATTCGAATAATTTTCTACACTGATAGTTTTTTCATTTAATTACGATATATTATTTTTTATTTTGAAAACTAATGATCCAAATGTATATTCTGGTTACATATTAGTGATTAACTAAATAAGGAGGGAATCAGGAGAAGTTAATCGGATCTAAGTACTAAGTACAGGAAAACAAATTAAAAGCACATGTATATAAAAATAATAATATAAATAAATATAAATATATGCGCTAAATAATTTCTAACGAAACAATAAATAATCTAGTTTGGCGGTAAGAATCAAATAAATAATTATAAAGTACAGGCGCGCTGCTCTGTACCGTGGTAACTAAAGAGTCATCGTTTTTTTTTGCAATAAATAAAACAAAGTCGCCGCTACTGCGGTCGCAGGTATTCTCTCGCTGTATCCAGCATCCAGCATCCACCCGGGCTTAATGCTTCCGCACAATGTGTTGTTTATTGCCCGCCGCGCCTGCGCTCGCTCCGAGTATTACAACGGCGCATTTAGATAAGTGCCGCGGGCCCCTGGTTCGTTAGAATAATACCTAATAATTCTCAACTGTCATTTGCCTTAATATTTCGCTTAAAACGCATAATTTTAAATCCTTTGTGCCGGTAAACTCAGGTGTTAATTAATAACGGGAATCTCATTCTTGAAATTGTCGGCGTCGCGGCGCCGCGTCGGTAGGCTGGGCGCGCGGACCGTCTTCAGGTAAACGGCGAGTATTATCGGAGTAATGGTTTTAATTCTGTGAAGTTTTGTCACTTAATTGAAACTGTTTGAATATGGAATTCAAAAATGGATAAACGTTGAGAAAAACAGTTTCGAAGAACGTAATATTAGGTGGCCTCATTATTCAACATTTATTAATTTTTATTCATTTTTTGACACATGACTTATTAATTCATTTATCAGTAATAATACATTATGAAAATTGTTCACCTTTTTTATATACTTAAAGAATTGTTTATAATATGTAATATGTAAGAATGTAAACGCAAATGTAAATAAAATAAATAAATATGTATATATATATATACGACATATTGTTTTTTGACACTACTAATATAAGGAAATATATGTAAACCATTGAAGTTAGATATAAAAAGATTAAAATAAGTATGATATAAAATGTTTTCATGAATCCGAAACGTCGGCCAGAGAAGTTGGAGGCATATGGCAGAACAGTCTAGAAAATTAAAGACAGAACAAACGACGAAACAGATAACAGCCTAAATTGAATATTTTAATAATCCATTTTTATTTAATCATTTAACGATCAAGTTTATTCATAAAATAACTTGCACCTACGCATAAATAAGCACGCATAAATACAAGAAATATAATATAACGTTTGTATATATATAACACAAAAATCAAATTTTTAGCACATTTTATTACAAATAAGAAAAATGTTAGTTTCAAACTTTTATACCAACCGATTTAATACTATAGTTATAATATTTTTATTGATTAATTTACTAATTTGTTTAACTAAAAGGTACGGTATGAAAATATTTCTTGTATTCAAGTACAAGTAAATAATTTTTATCTAAGAATTTTTCTGTTATAATTATACCGATTCGTTGATTTTTTCTCGTTTTCCACATCCGTCGTTATTTGAGGCTTTGGGACACAATGGCGTCCCCTTGCGGCGCAGATTGGATACATGTCAGGGGCAGGCTGCGAGCCCCCCGGTGCCTCTGCTACCCCTTCTAATACCACCCCTTACACCACAACACGCCCGCCCGACCCTCGCCCACCGGAAGTAAGCAGCCCTCCATCCCCAAAGCCGTCAAAATCACACCCCCTTTTAAATCTGACAGCTTCATGTGACATGGAAGACTTAGGAATGATCTCAGAAAGTGTTTACGAAGACTAAAAATACATTTGATGAAAGAAATCGTAGATTCCAGAAGATTTTCACTTTTATTATTCGAAATCGAAAATTACTTATTTTAAGAAGAAAACATCAAAAATAATGTTATGTCAAGAAGAACTAATACGAATAATGAAAGATTTTTTTAGAATGGTAACGGAAAAAACTTTCGTTAATGATAACGTAGAAAATAATATGATTTTCAAATTTCACATTTTTCTGCCGTGACACACACTATTCTCACTTTATCCACATTCATACATCTTCTCTTGCAAGCTCGATAATTATTGAGACTTCAACAGAACCATCTTATAGTATCTGGTTTACTTTGTCATACCAAGTTTTTCTCTCGACCTCTATTTCTGGTTCCATCAACACTCGAGTCATATATCTTTCTTACCATTCTCTCCACATTCATGCATTCGATATGGCCAAACCACCTTAGTGATCCTTTTTTAATCTTACTCACTATACTAAGATCAGCTTTACATTCTTTCCTTCATTCTTTACTTTGTCACAAATGGATTTGTCATATATATACGCCTAGATGATCTCAATTCCACTGCATTCACTCTACTTTCGTTTCTCTTATGCCTGGTCCAGGCCTCACTTTTATACGTCAGTGTTGGTACTAAGACTTCATTGTGTATCGCTAGCCTTACCTCGATTTCCTTTAGACTGACAATAAATTAGGTGGTGTTGTTGATTTTAAACAAAAGTATACTTAATTTCCAATGAACACTAACAGCACGTTTCTTTAAACAAAATTATGTTTTATGAAATTGGTGACATCATCACTGGAGCATCACTAATACATATAAAAAATGACCTTTCTTTGCACTTCAAAAACAATTAGGATAATTTGAATAAATAAATAAGTTTTATTTCATAAGATAAAAATAAATGACTACGTCAAAAATGTTTGCCAATCAATTAACTATATACATAAATAATACGAAAGATCTCAGGGGGAAAGATTTTTTTCTTGTATCTAAAGACCGATCGATCATGTATTGGTGGCGTTACTTTTAAGATATTTCAGATATTAAAAAAAATAAAATAAAACGACAACATTGATGTAATAAATATAAAATAAAATCGAAAAAAAATTATTGAGTATGCATTTTTAGTGTTTTACGTGATAGGTAAGCTACGAGAAGAACAATACAATTAAGTGAGCATTACATTTATTTAAAAAATTCTAATAAAATTAATGAAAACCTGTTTTTGAAGTGATTTTCAGTCATCTTTTATGCGCAAACATAATTGATAGGAATATTAAACGAAAATATTTCACTTAATAATTTTTATCTAATATCTCGATGACACATTTTCAATCACTGTGGACATTTTCCAAGTTATGCGATATTATGTACCGAATTTCACAACTTAAAAAAATATGTGGCATGCTTTTACCGAATCGTGAGTTCGGGAATAATTCAGGGCTGCCCCCAGTACCGCTCCTGTCAGCCTGTACCGGAAACCGGATCGCTGGGCGGCACCGCCGCTCCGGTGGGCTTATCTCGATACAATGCCACAGAATACGCGTTATAAATGAACTAACGCTGCCCGCCTGTGATAGTTGGATATGTTTTTGCCGCCTGTTCAACATAATAGTGTCGGAACCATTGTCTATGGCGGTAAATGTAAAAAAATCTACGATTGGTTCTGCAGGAGTGGTTGGTAGTTCGATATTGTCATTTTTTTTTAAAAAGGTTGTTAGTCATCTCTTGCAAATTTGAAAAAAAAAACATTTAGTCGCAGATTGTACTACTTTCGATGACGAGATACAATACTGCAATAATTAAAACCGATCTTAAATATAATTAAGATTATTAATTGAAAGTTTATTTTTAATATTTAATTAATGTTAATCTAGAAAACGTACAAAATGACACTAATCACTTAATTAGCAATAAAACCTAGTTTGTAAACAAAGTAATTTATTCTAGCTGGAGAAATATAATAAAAGTCTGTTTAAGTCACGATAATGTCACCTGATATTCTTTTCGCACCTTATAAAGTAGGTCCTACCATTAAATAATATTTGTTTGTATCCAGTCCATTTTTGTCCATTACGTGACATTAATTTATTTATTTTGTCTTTAGTGTCGTTATATTGAAATACATTTCTACTATGTTTCACGCCTACCGCACCCCAAAATGGACACAGGCCAAACACATCATAGAGGCTAAAGTCCGTGGACGGCGGGCGCCCAGCTGGGCTGAAATGATACGTCACCGCGGTCAGTTAATATTGTTAATGTGTGTTCCGAGTTTATGGTTCTCGCTTGTCGCGCGACACCCCACGTGACGAATTAAGGATTGTGAACTTAATAGTGCTGACGCAATGAACGCCATTTTGATCTAGTTATTTTATGATGATTAAGCAGTAAAATCAAGACTTACTAAAAACAGTAATAATTCAACATATATTTTTTCAAATTATACGATAATATTTTTAGTTTTGAATGCTTTCTTCTGTATAATTTTTTAATAATAAATTTCATTGACGGTGTTATAAATATTACAATAATGTCGAGATATATCAAATATATATTCTTAAATACATATTATACAATTGGTTAATTACTTACAACATAAATGAAAAAATAATAATAATAAAAAAGAAACATTTGATTAATTAACAGAAATATACACGTACTCATAAGTGCATTCAGTAGAAAAAATATATTTATGTCCCAAAGGTATTATAAATAGATAAGATATTTAATTATGATGTATTTCTATCCTACCCTTCTATCCTATGGAACGTATCCTAATATTTATTTCTTAACTGAAGAATAAATAAATTTATAAAGCTCTTAATACATTTGATTAACAGAGGAATGAGTATTCCATGGCCATCTATTATTATAAAAGCAATAAACTTTTAATTTTATTTTGTAGTGTTGAACCTTTTTATGCAAATATGCATAATATCTTTGATGTTAACAAAATGTGAAAAATATTTTTATAAAGCTGTGTATTTTTTTAAACTTTTTTATACACGAAAGACTTACATCAGAAGTCTTAAGAACGATGAATATGTGTATGAAAATATACAAATATAGAAGCTGCATATGTGTGATATAATACGAATGTCAGATATTATATTCTCTGTGCCTCCTCAGAGAATACGGCGTAATGGAATATATAAAATAAAAGTTAATATTATATAAAGAGTTTTAACTGGAGGTAGTTATTTATTTTATTTTATTTATAAATATTGAGATAACCAACCGGTATTTAGATTACTGTAGATTATCCTGTATTAGCTTATCAGTAGATTAAAAAAATACATTTGTTAATAAAAATCAATAAATTGTTAGTACAAGAATTTCCGGTAGTACTCATAAATGGCTGCGAAACAAAAGAGAGGTCCAAAGTATAGACTAACACAAAAGGGCATGAAACTATATGGATGTTGGGTATCCCATGGAGAAACAGGAAAAGAGACGTGTGGATAAGGAAACAGACAAGAGTAGTCGATGATAGAATATGCCAAGAAAATTAAATAGAAATGTAGCCATTGAAATACAGACAATGGTTAAATAAACGCAGTCAAATATTCGCCGCCCCATAACCAGCTAGATTGACAAAATCGTCTAACTCTACAGCGAATACCAATGAAAAGTGAAAAGCCTTCATCGGAAAACGAATGAAAGTGATGATTATTACTAGCAGAGGATAGAAAGCAGGTGATGGTAATGATCATTACCAGCGGAGAATAGAAAACGGATGATGGTGAAGATCATTACCAGTGAAGGATAGAAATCGGATAAAGGTAATGATTATTACTAGCAGAGGATAGAAAACGGATGATGGTGATAATTATGAAACACTTCCTTATATACAATATTTATAGAACAAATATTTTTATTATAAAGTTGCATTTTCAGTACATAGTACTGCAATAAAAAGTTGATTACTTTTAAAAATGAAATAATAGAGGCATCAATTGGAAAGATTATAGAATATAAGTTCAAAATTTGTCGAAAATGTATTCGATTGCTATAGCTTAATGGTGAATAGGAATAGGAAGAGGTTTAGGTTTGAATACCGGTAGCAACTAAATATTTTTTCGATAGATAGATTTTTTTCCTGTATATCTTTTTAGTTGATTAATTAATTTGTACTAATATTCTTAATCAAAAGCGTTTGACAAGAATTCAACGCTAGATTTAAAATATTAAAAACAATGTGATTTATTAAAGTACTAATTAGAATAAATTGACTAAAGAGAATACAAGCGAGAATATTATTTGTAAATCAAAATCTATAAAGGCAGTGGCGTTATTTCATTCCGCTTTCGTCCGAAATTGTCAAAATGGCGTTCGCGTCAGGCAATGTAATCCGGTGGCCTTATTGTATACGGACTCACACCGGGAATTACATACCATAGTGGCAGACGGACCGTTCCGCGTGTTCCAGGGGTTTTGTTACTTTGCTTAATTAAGTGCACAGTGTATTTTAATGGCGATCAAACTAGAGTCACGTGGCACCCGGAGGGTGTGACAGCCTGTTAATATCCTAAACTGTCCGGCTGACAACCTTAACAACGCATGCCGGACAGCTGTAATTATAATTAAGGTAAAAATATCATAATTCGGATATAAGACAATAGTAAACAAACGGTGAAATATCATTATCACTATTAAAAGCGAGTATTCAAATAAAAAATTAATTAAAATTAATCAACTAAAAAGATATTCAGAAAAATCTGTTTATCGAAAATATATTTAGTCGCTACTGGGATTCGAACCTGGACCTCTTTCTATCGAAGCATAGCTATAGCAATCGAATACATGTTCGACTAATTTTTGAAATATATTCTGTAATTTTTCAATTATCCAGCCTATTATTCCATTTTTTAAAACAATTAATTTTATATTGAGGTTTATCTCAAATACTTTTGCCCATTGTCTATCATACAATTATGAAAACCATTATAAATATTATTATTACATATTTTTATTATCTAAACCAAATTATTAGGAATGAAGAAAGCAGGGTTATAAAGAATTCTAATAACATAATAAATAAGTAAAATACTCTCGCTATCCCATGATTGAAACACTATGCAAAACAGAAAAATGAATATAAAGAAATGATGTTCTGTTCATGTGATCATTTCTATGAATCTTTACTCAGTTTCTTTTATGCCAACACCCAATAACTAGCTCCTCAGATGGTGTTTGAGTTTGTTCATCGAGAATTGTTTCATACTGCTCGGCAAAATATTATAGGCTTTTGGGGCCAAAACATATGGAAAGATTGACCAAAGCTTGTTTTCATTTTATGGTTAACGGTGAGCCTAGTCTTTTTTGAAAATAAAGGATCAGCCTTTTTACGTAGAGTTGTTGAATGTCAAGAAATTGACATTCCTCAAACAGTGATGAACTTTTGATGCGAAAGTAAAAATTTCGTTTATAGTAAATGATATGGCTTACTTGTAAATATTAATTTTAATATTGTGTTATGCCATTTATTAAGGTTTTTATTTGTTCATTTTAAATAATGTACATTTTTATAGAGTTTTTAATAAAAGCAACGCATGTTAAGTGAACATATATATTTGCAGATAATAATCTACAAAGATGCTTCATGGGTCAAGATTTTAAGATCAGGTAAGAAAATTTATAATAAATAAAAATAAAGTTTAAAAAAAAAAATGTCACATAGTCACATCACATTTGATGTAAATCATTTCAATAATCAATGTATATCGATTCAGATGCAAATTCGTGCATTGTTTTAGTAGATTAGTTTTTATCTACTAAATTAATATATTTTTGAAACGTTTTTAAAATTTTTTTCATCATCATTTATATACAAAAACTAATAAAGTTATATCTTCTGAATGTATTAAAATAAAGCTTTATATAATAATAATCTGGTTCTTAAAACATAAATATGTGAAATATTTTTGTGGGTTTGAAGAACATAAGTACCCAAAAGAACAAATAAAAAAATATATTTATTCAAAATGTTTTTTAAATGTCGTATTATGGAATTAAGGTGGGAAAGTTAAAGTTGTGTTCATATGAATTACATAAATACTGTAAAAAAATGCTCCCGACAGTATTTGCGACGGCGGTGATACCGATGTACATAAAAAAACACAAAAGTTCTCCAATATTTCGACAAGGGATTCAGATCAAGAATACAGAAGAAATTTACATACGGTGGCCATTGTTTTGACAGTGAAAATTGTGAGAACCAAACGAACGCGAAATTTCACGAAGAACGAAATAACTGAAGAAATTCATGCGAGAGCAGAACGTAAAGCGAAGACTGAAATGTTGCAAAATGTTCTAAAAAATATTGTTTATCTTTGTGTCGATTATTATGGGTACCACCTATATGTAATAATATATAAAGCTATTTTTAAATTTTTAACGAAATATTTTGACAATTAAGTTAAATAATTGATAATATAGAAGAGCATCAAATTATTTAAATCCATAGAAACCACAGCAAAGAATGTTGCCACCGTTAAATAATGTTCCTCTAGCACAGTAGAGTATGCTCGCTCCTGCCAACGCTTTCTGCCAGTGTTTTATTCCATCCCTTTGTGGATTTATTTATTTCCCGCCAACCTGTTATCTGGGCAGGTCATCAAGCAGGAACCCTCATCTCGGAAGGTGAAGCTGCGCCGACTCGATTAGAACACGGAGGAGAGGAATGTTATTTCTTATCTCCAGACCAAAGATGATAGCTACAAGTTCAGTCGACGCCTTTGCTTCGCGCAGAATTTCACGGAATAACGCAGAATTTCTCACTTGAAAGCGGATACGAACTGTATTAATTACTTTCATCACAACAGTTTTACTGTTTTTAGTATATTTTTAGAAAATGTTTTTCTATTCGCTATGTGTCATCTCGTATTGATGTTTGTTGACATTAAAAAATTTGAGGTAATGATTTCTAATCCATCTAAAATAATTCAAATTCTATAAAATTTTGTACGAAGTCAGAGAAAACATGTTTTAAAAAGATGCAAGTGGACCAGTTAATAAATACAGTATTATACAATAGATCCTCAAGGCAAATACCTTAAAATTATTAAACAATTCTTCTGATTAATATTCTTTTAGAATTTGACAGATCGATACAGATCTGCCAACTGATTCAGGTTATATTTATAATGGTATGAAATGTATAATTTTTCTGTAAAGATTATTATTTAGTAGCAAGGATTGTAAAGTTTCACAATAAATACTGAATTATGAAATATTCTCGAGCAACGTAAATTCAAAATACAGAAAATATTTCCCAGATAAAATCGTGCAATATACTCTTAATACATATTATACCCGTCAAAGAACGGAGTTATGAGAGACCGCGTGGACACGAAACCTAGACTTATAGGTTCAATCCAACTACGGATGCTATTAGAAATTTTGTTTTAGAAACAAAATATTCCGTAAAATAATAATTAGTTTGTTCAAATTGTTTGGGTAGTATTTTTAAGACATTTTCGCAAAATACAGAAATATTATTAGAAAACTTTTCATAAACTTTCCACTCAACTTTCGAATCGTTCAAAACTGACATAATTTCATGATAAACAATTCGGAATTCAGACTTTACACTGCAGGAAGATGGAGAAAGTTTTAATAAGATATCCATCAAACTCAAGAGCATTACCACATGCTATACGTTATGTCTTGCGGGAAGCTTTAAATAATCATCTACGCTAATTCACTCATTCGCCGTAACATTGTGGCTTTGTGAGGAAGGATGAGAGGAGTATTCCATCACACGTTACAACTAATATAAAAGGGGTGGTCGGAGGATAAGGGTGTACTGAGGCTAGAATAAAAAAATGCTGGGAAATTATTTCACAGTTTTGTTAATACCTACTTCAAAAGTGTAACTAAGTACTATACAGCTTTTATTTAACTAATTAAATTAACAAGACAAGTGTTTTCATGACGAACAAGTTAATATGGTATCTAAGAATGTTACAAATACCTACATATATTGATTATGTTTACGCACATTTTGTTCCTTCGACTAGTACCCCTGCGATTTCTTGTCGATTGGTATTGGTCATTTTGTGTTGTGTGAATGTTGCCGCTTTTCGGAGATTGACGACCAATGGAGACCAACTGCGGTCGGTCAGAAAACTACCCAGAGATAAAAAGAACAATAACATTGGACCAGCCACGACGCCAGAGAAATAGCTACTGTCAATGAAAGGTTAGTGGTAGTGTTCATTCTGCATACATGACCATATTATTAATAAACCCGGAACTAACAGCTGTCTAAGGCATTGACGAGAACAGTGTATTTAAATGTTTTACGAAATTATATATTTTATATTTCTGTGAGATATGTAAAAAATATATTTTCTCCAATATTATGATCGTACATTCACAACTAATTACTTATACTTATTTTAAAGATCAGAAATTTCTGAATAAAAATATAAAATAATAGATAAAAAAACACCTTTGTAGCGAGTATAATCTTGGTCTCTATAAACAATGTAAAACTATTTGATTTTTTTTAAAAAAGTTAACTTTTTTTATGCAATATACATACAATTTATATTATATTTTCTACTTTTTGGACAATTGAAATTTTTATAACATATAAGACATGGACCTGTTAACGTGGTATTGGTATTTAACGCTGCAGACAGCAAGGCCAGTAAATGTCTTTATTTTCAAGAATTCCTTTAAGAAGGAAGGCTTTCCTTAGCCTTCCTTTCTTAGTATAAATAACCCTCTTGTACTTTGGGGATGTTGCTAAAAGAGACGGAGGTATCCGGAGAAATGAGTGATCACTAGGAATATCGCAACCTCGCTATACATCGCACTAACAAGTCTCAGGATCGCGAGTAGTGGAGACATGCAGTTTGCTCTGTAGAAGTAGACTAGACAACTGCAATACTCAGACATGAGCACACTGAAAGAGAGTAGATAACTTACTTACTTACTTACCATCATGCCGTTTCCCCGCGGGGGTAGGCAGATAGGATAAAGCGCCACAACACTGGTTTCTGGTGCCATCGACATTTGCGTCAAATATCTTTCTTACCATTCTCTCCTAATTTATCCGTTCCATATGGCCAAACCATCTAAGTGATCCTTTTGTAATCTTACTCACTATACTAGGATCAACTAAACAATTCTTTCCTAATTTCTTTACTTTGTCACAAATGGATTTGTCATATTTATATGCCTAGATGATCTCATTTGCACTGCATTCAGTCCACTTTCGTTCCTCTTTTGCCAGCTACAGGCTTTACTTTAATACATCAGTGTCGGTACCGGGACTCCATTGTGAACTGCTAGAGAAGACAATATATTACGTTTCTTCAATGAATTATTTTTTAATGAAAAGTATCAATTAAATTGTTAAATACATCTCAATTATACAGAAAACAGTCAGTAGACATTAATAACTACTTTACTGTAAATCAGAAAAATAGAGTTCCGATTGCTTCAGTTTATTACTTGTGATAAAAACGTTGTTTCGATATAAGAACTACAAACGACGATATTAATGAATCGAAGAAAAATATTTAAAAAACCTCAATTACTAAAATATATATTAGACTAAAAAAGGTTTTTTAGTGATATAGTGTGATAATATATTTAGTAAGATAGTGTGAGAATATATATGTATATTGAGATAGTGTGAGAATAGTATTTTTAAGCTATTACTAGGAATATTAAGATTTTCTTTAATAATCATTTGGGTATCAATTAGACCTATTCCGGATATGAAATGAAGAGTTGATAATTTTTCAGGAACGGTTTTGATAGTTTTGAATTTGATTGCAGCAAGTTTAGAATATGTATAGATGATCAGAGTTACAGCGATGAGGGAATGATCCTTAAAAAGATAAAAAGAATAATATGTATTTTTATTCATAAATGCTATCCACCCTCCATACATGTTAAAAAAACGGTTAATAGGGGTTTTAATGACATATTTGCTCTTTTGGTTCACACAAATGAAAAAATGATTGTGTAATCATTTTACCCTGGCAGAACATGCCTCTGTTTAATTGAAATTTGTTGGTGTACAACCATTGATTAAAACGGAAAAATATTTTAAACGTTCAAAAAATTATGATACCTATTTGTCATCACGTCTCCCCTACAGAGAGGATAGCGATTTAATACACTTGCTCTTATTTAAAGGATTCCCAATTAATTTAAATGGTTGTTTTGTTTTGGATTGTCCGTATTCCCCAAGTGCCCGTAATGCCCCGGCTCACCCTGTTATACGAAGTGTCCGTGATCATTTTTAACTTTCAAGTAACGTTATTTCACCGCGTTGGGTTTCCAGTGTCATTTATTTAAAATCTGACGTTTAATTAAATATGTGGTTCGATATTTTACAAAATTGTGCATAGATAATTCGAGGTTCGAATATTGTGCTTAGATAGAATAGTTGATTAAATATTTTAAAATGTTTGAAAACATAATTATGATTCTTCTTCTTCTTCTTCCACGGTACTACACTAATTACGAATATTACAAGTACAGACTACCAAATATATAGACATGAACTAACGAAATTTCCTTGTTTCAATATTTTCATTTTGGTACCTTTTACGCAATCAAATAGCTCTGCGACTTTTTTTAAATATATGAATTGATTGAAACGAAAATTTACACAAAGATTTAATTTTCGAAGAGTTATTATAATGTGTGTAGAATGCCCCTCGTCCCGGAGATAATGTTCCGAACCCGTTTCCTATATGTACACTTTATTTCATGTCTATACATTTAATAGTCTGTGATTACAGGACAAATTTATTTTTAAAAATCATAAAATAAATTATACAGTTATTATCGGATATTTTTAATATTTAATATTTTTGTTACCATCTCTCAGACGGCTTTCTCTTATAAAAGGGTACGAAAAAATAACACCGAATCTCAAGAAGCAGTGCTGAGACACCTCGAAAAATTATCAACTTTTATAATGTTAAATCATTTGTAGTTAGTTTTATAATTTTAAAATGACTGTGTTTAAATAATTTTGTGATTTAATACACTTCTTGACTTTATTATCAATATAATATATTAAAATTATTAAAAAAATTACCGTACAATAGTAAATTTAAAGCTACATTATATCTTGTTGTAGAACGTGGTATGCGAACTAAGCTACATCATAACGCGGGCAAAACCAGGGAAGTGGTCACCCTTTCAGTGATCTAATAATAGGTTGCTTTATTTCAAAAGCATCAAGCACACAGGTATCCATCCAAACTGACTAAAATATAATTACACGACAGCACAAGTTTGCCAGAAGTGTTATTGAATTTCTATTGTTAATTATTTTATTAAAAAAATAGTTCTTAATTTATAAAAAAATGCGTTAATATTATTAACCACGTTAATTACCCGTCGTGTGACTGTCATTCCATTTTTATTTAAATTCGTGTGACTTTGTACTGACAAATGCTCACTTATGAATATTTAGCTCATTTTTTAATAGAGATTTCATAATGCCAATTACGTTCATAATATTATTTGTATTTGCTTTTCTGAAATGACTGTTAAACTTCTTTAAAAAATATTTATTTCTAGTCCGCCAATTTCATTTAAATAATTGATTTTAACGTATATGGTATATTATATTATGTAATTTAGAAAATTAATCCAACAAACAAAGTAATAAAGATCTAAATGCAATACATTTCTCATATTAATTCACATGCAGAGGATGGGTAGAGATAGACCAAATGATGAAAGGGTTATTTGGTAAACACGCATATGCTTCAGATCCCCCACAAAGCGCTGAAAAACGGTTTCAGTACTGTAACGATTTCAGTACAATAACGCTCCGGTAGCGCGTGGATTCTTATCAGTGTTAATCTCAGCGTGAAAACTCTCTTCATTGTATGGGCAGATCCCATCTCGCAGCATCTTGTTCGGCAGTGTATGGCGGATTGCCCACCGCGTAGGCGCAAAGGCCGATCTGTGAAGGGTGAAGGGCTGGTTCAACTAAACAATAGGGGCGAGCATTTGTTCGCGTGAATATATTATGGCTCCCGTTATTTGAATTTCATGTTCGTTTACCTTTCGGGGTTAAACTATTTAAAGTTTCCCATAAAATTAACGCAGCCCCGGGTGTTGATATTCGGAAGTTTTGAAGATGATAGTCCTCCATTTTACAAAAACAAACAAACTTTACAAAAACAGCTCAAGGATACGAAGGAATTTTTCAAAGAACATGAAAATGACATTTTTATACAAATACTTAAATATACGTGCACAAAGAATAAGTTTTAGCTTTTACGGGAAAACTTTTCACAAACGTTAAGCCGTACTATGTTCTGCATATCAGGTAGGTATTGTGTGCATTACCGCGAGTGATCTTAATATTTACAAAACATTTTTTTTTGTAAAAGCCGTCTGCTAATTATCTACACATTATTTATTTTTGATCTTGATTCATAACTAATTTATAATAACATACTAAATCACTTTAAAATAATTAGAATCTTTAAAATAATAATAAATATATCTGAATACAGCGTATAACTCTTTTCATTTATATTAAATAATAAAATTTATTTATACATTTAAAAAAAACTTTTTTTGGTCGTTTTTACAAAGACAGGATGATAAAGTATTTGAAGAAAAGATTTCTCATATTTCCTCTATACATAATAAAAATTGGTATTCTTAATTCAATTAATCAAAAAATCAAATTTCATCAAAGATGTCTAAATCTATGTACTAAAAAAATCGAAATAATAAACAGTGTGTATATATTATAACCTAAACAAAAATATCTAAAATTAACAAAAAAAAAAAAATAACGTTGCATAGAATTATACATTCCAATGCATGTATTTACCTTGTCACTAGTTCAAGTCAGTTCAAATCATAAATTATTGAGACTAACTTAGAGAATAAATAATTAGTGAAGAACACTTCTCGTATCTACGAACCCAAAAATTGTGGGTACTGCTGCTTTGTAAAAAAAATCATGTAGCTACATTGAAAAAAATACAAAAATTAAAATATTAACGTAATATATTCATCTCAATTTCTATTTTTAAATATTGGTTGAGTAATAGGCATTTGATATTGCCGTGTCCAATCTAGACTACGGCGCTCGTTACATTTAAAAACAGCAAAGATGTACATAAATAATGCACGTAATTGTAAATAAAAGCGAACCGTAACAGACCGTAGACGGTTTAAGTAAATAAAGCTTTGAATAGAAAATTTAAAAGTACAAAATACGGAGCTTAAGCTGTCTCGGATTCTTTTCATATTTCAAGACATGCAATTATGCTCAAGCAAAGCCAAAAAAACACATTTCCCCTGAAACTCTTTGTTGTTATATGGTAAGCATCTTGCGGCAAAGTTCTCTGCAAAGTTTCTAATGCACTTAAGCATAGTGTATGACAAAAATATGCAAACTTAGTTTAGTTTGTTAACTCTGGGACAAAATGATCCATTTGTTGTTGCAATTTCTTGGATCCGTGCAGGTGAGATTTATGAGCTCCTCCCCAGCGAGAAAATGAATCGTTTTATTACAGATTTAGCCACTCCTCGTCTGATGACTTCCATGCTTTGGTATATTAGGAGTGTAATATATTGATTTTTGATAAAATACGCTCCGTACACCTTACACGATTTTGCTCTTTGCTCACTCGCTAAGTAGAAAATAATACGACCAATATGATATGTTATATTAAAAATGATTTAGCTCTAATGTCAACTTAAAATACTGCGAATCTTTATGGCCTAAAAGAAATGGGATACGTCTTTAAGGCGCAAGCTCGTTCGTAAAGTAATATGGAGCAGATTATTCTTTATATGGAAAAGGTTTATAAGTAAAATTGACTTTTATTTTCAAAATTGCTATCAAGGTCTTCACGCATAAAATGGGACTTCAATCTGTATGAATAATAAAGAAAATATTCAATATTTTGATTATATCATTTTTTCATATTAATTATGGCGGTGTCGTGGCTACTTTTGTAAATTCTTGCAAAGTCCATACCGCCATACATCATATTTATCATAATATTTAATATAAAAGATGCATAGTTTTTCTTTTGGTTTTATTAATTATAAAATCGCATCATGTAATAATGATCATACATACACACGTTTAAAAATACTATTTAAGTAATATTATATATTTTATTATTTAATTATTTTCAATTTAAACTACGTAAATTATAATTAAACATTAATTGAGATAGGTATATTACGTTAAAATTTTTATTCTGATTTGATTTTAAAGTTATTTAATTGAATTATAAGAAAGAGTAACCATCAGTTAAAGAAATATCTAGACGAACAGATAAATGAATGCAAAAATTTTTGGTACGAGCTTTGGATTATTTAGAATTAAACTAAGTGTTTCAGATTCGACACTAGAATAAATTAGGATAACCGCTGGTGAAATAAAAGCCATCAACCTTGTTGCTAAAATATATCACCCGCTTTCTCTATTGTTGCTTTTCTTTGTGAATATTTCTCAAATAAATATTTTATTTTAAATGTAGTAATCGTATTTTGTAGGGAATGAAAATGTTTTGCAGTCAAAATTATTAATATTACTTAGTAGACGGGTTTATAAAAAATGCGGGAAGAAAGAGTCTTAATGGCCACGCAGGTCCCCAGTCCCTGGGCCCATATCTCCATCCCTTTTCATTAATGGTCCTTTTCTTTTATTCATCACCCAATTACGAGCGAGCCAGGCTTTTCGTTATAGATAAGTACTGAATTGAATTGAGTAGATGCTGAAAGACGCACACTGCGGCGCTGCAGGGAGTCTCAAGCGAAAATGACTCTTCGCTTCGACATCAAAGTAATACAAATTCAAAGAAGGATTCAGAACTGTTATAGCATCAATTTGAATCACTTCACTGCGAAATAAAAACTCCCAATTCTTAATTAAAAATAAGTTGTTTTGTATTCATTTGAATTAATTAAATTTTCTGTACATCGTATAAAATAAATAGAAGTAACATGAGAGGGTTGTCATTTTTTCCTCCTTGATTTTCTCTATCCGAAAACGAAAAACTCAACGTAATTTTAAGTATTGCAATTTATAAATTTTATAATTTGTAAAAAGAAAAGACGCGCAATTTTGATATTTATGAGTCATAACAAGCGATCTTTTTAATTAAAATGAGATGCGTGCACGGAATAAATGTCGCATTATTATTCTTACTTTTTTCAAACTAAGCTAAATGCTTGAACGAGGCTCGAACCCCCGACCTACATGAGTATCGTAACCAATAGATCATAAGCCCGTTGACGGGCATGTGCACGAATATATCTCTAGAAAAATTTGGTATAAACACAAAACAAAAAAAAATAAATGAATGTCGTTGTCAATACGATGATAATGTGAAAAAAATTGTGGTCCTTGGGTATTTGGCAGTCTAACGAAGAAATCTCATTGGAACAAATGAATAAGTCTATTGGTATCCCAATCCATGCACCCAATGCACCCTGACATGGTCGAATTGGGATCAGTGGTGGTCTTAGGAAATGATCATGTAATTTAGATCCCCAGTAATAAGAGATTAATGTAATTTATAAATAAATATATAATAATTTCTTGTCAACTTTCAACGTGGTAATTTTGATTCCAATATAACTTTTTCATGAAACATTTTGATAATTGTTTTGGATATCATTTTTATTTATTATTTTTATCATTTTCATGGACACTATTTTATTTTCTACTTATTTAGTACTTTAATCATTCTAAATACTATTCTTCTATTTTTTTTCAATGAATCCTCCCGAGGTATTCAAACGGTTGGAGATATCTGCGGCAGTAAATGTGCCGGGAGTCGTAGGCAGCGGGGGTGACTTTGAGGCAATATCCCGGACAAAAAAGTTTGGGGTGGCCTCGGGAGGTATTCAATATGTACGATCATCGTTTTTTCTCATCCACCAATCGATCCTTTTGGTTGGCACGGGAGATGGGTCAGTATAAGTCGGGCCAGTGGATGTCCGGGGGAGTTCTCTGTCGTGCATCGTAAATAACTGTATTTGTCCCTCTGAGAATTGAGCGTGTTTTAATGTATTCAAGAAGGTGCGTTCATAATATATAACTAATAGTAATAAAGAGCAATAACAAAATGCATTTACTGGAATGTTCCTGTTAATGAAATCATATACTTTTGGAAATATTGCGACTTGCATTTGGCCCTGATATAGTGACAAACGTCAACCATGTGTCAAAAAATTAAGTTATAATTTTCTAAGACAGATATATCTTTCAGGACTTTATCACTCAACCTTAGCCTTGGTTTTCCTAAGCTCCTGCGCCCTGTTGGTCATGTGTTCAGCAACGCATGCTTGTAGTCTAGTGGTTACGATAATCGCCTAGTGATCTAGTGGTTGAGTGTTCGAGCCTCATTCCAGAAGGCCATTAAGTTAAGTTAGTACTATTTTCATAGCACAAGCGTTTAGCTATGTTTAAAAGTAATAAGAATATTGATAATAATAATAATAATGGATAATTTTTATAGCGCCATTTTCGTAATAACTTTCACCTCAGGGAGCTTTACACATAAACTGTTTATAGTTCTACAGTTATCTTTGTTTCTTAAATTAACAATTGTTATTTTCACTTATGGA
Source organism: Eubasilissa regina (assembly GCA_022840565.1). NCBI lineage: Eukaryota > Metazoa > Arthropoda > Insecta > Trichoptera > Phryganeidae > Eubasilissa > Eubasilissa regina. The sequence continues at coordinate 1,403,156 of JAINEB010000002.1, read as the reverse complement.
AATTAATTTTTGAAAAAGTGCGTTTTTAGTTTCTTTTTAAATTCGTTTTTAGTTTCTCCGATGCACTGTTTCTTATGACGGAGGATTAGGAGGGCAAAGAGTTCCACTTGAGTCACACATTAATGTGACACGTATTCCATGTACGCATTTCTATTTAAAGAAATGGTTACGGTAATTGCTACTCACCTTTTTCACATTGCATAACAACCAAAGTTTCCCTATTTTAATAAACATTTGATATTTTTAAACGCTATGTATATAAAAAAGATTCTACAGGCTAGAATATAAAAAAGATTCAATGTATTTTCATCTAGTGTTATATATATATGTATTATATATTTTAATTGCTAATATAAAGATTAAGTAAGATTCTAGGCAAGTAAAAAGTGTATGCAGTAGTTACAATCGATCATCTTCTTGTTAGAATAATATAAGAACGCGGCCGCTACTGGTGAGCTATTTATACTAAAGAGAAAACTTTGGCTCGATTAGTCGATCACTCGATAGTCTTGGAGTGTACCTGTTGGTGAAAGCCTCCGCCAGTTTGTCCAGCATGTAGGTATATGATCGTTTCACTATCTTAAACCATAAATTTTTTCAAGTTATCTACGCGCTTTGTGATGTGGTCGAAGGTTGCATGCACAATTGAAGAGTGGAATTAAAATATCATTTAGGTACCAAAATTCACATTTTGAGATAATCAAATAAAAATGTTTGAAATGTATGGATAATTCAATTTTAATAATTAATTGTTTTGTATAAATAATACCATAATATACCTCAGAAACTAAAAGCAAACACAGTTTGATACAAACAATCATAATTGCTTACACTTAGATAATATTTGAAATAAATAGCAAATGAATATTCAACCAGCGCTATTTTTTAGAATTGTTAAAAATGAAAATAAGATAATATTTAAGTTTCACTCATTAAACATGTAGATTTTGATATTGATATACTCCTTTTGTGGGCTATGAAATTAAAATCAGTGATCACATGTTAGATATTAATGAAAAGTATTTTAATGTATTTCTTAGAAATCGAAAAACGATAGGATGTACTAGTTGATTCGATTACCGTATTCGTACTGTTAATTTATGGTACGTATTTATTATGGGTACACAGACTGTGAATTTATGCGTGTAGAAATATTGAATTTAGAAAAATGACTATTTCGAACGTGAGGATATTTTTGAGTGTTAGCTTTTGTAGAAAGCCACTCTTCTCCGAACGCCCACCAGAAATGGTATTGCAGCGGACGATAAGGGCTTCCTTTGCTGGCGGAAGTGCGTATTTCCCAGCCCATACTGTTACCGATATTATTATGATTGTCATTTCACTTTTATCTGCCGGCCCGACTTTTTGCCCCCATAATGGCGGCCGTGCCTTGTTTGGTAATTTTATGCGTTTTAAATTTGGAATCCCGGACCTTCGGAATGGCGGTTTGAAAATTGCGTAGTCGGGGTGGAATCTAAATTGCCGGTGATTTTTGTCATGGTCCACAGTTGTAAATAAAACGTTTTTGGCGAAGTGTAAAAGAAGAAGAAAAATACTTAATTCTGTAGATGTAGAAATATTTTTCATTTTAGCGCTTACAACTAACATTCTACGCGCGGCAAAGTCAATTGACTAGATTGTACTCGTAATACTATGAAAAATTAAACTACATGATAAAGTTATATCGGATTGGTAGGTATTATTATAAAAACATTTTTAGGTGTGGATGTTATATTTTTTTTAACCTCTTGAATGCTTTCAATTTTCATGATAATTATTTTAATTATGAAGAGATTACTCTAGGTTTAGATAGAACCAATATTTCCTCTAAGGTGTATATAATATATATTAAGGTATAATATTCTCTCTCGCGCGCACACGATTCGACATCATAGCGCGCACAAAAAAATATAACGTCTATAAAATATTTAATGTGTCGCCTTCTATCAAAGTTTGGCGCCCATGTTGTTGTACGTTGATTTATCATGTATAAGATTATTAACGTTTTGGACATTGGACCACTTTTTACGGTTACACAGCCAAGATAATATTTTTCTACCTACCCTTCTGCTGGCTTCTATCTTCCCCTGTATAATGATTTATAAAATATCACATTTTTTCATTGCGGAGGATGTGTCTGAAGTATACAATTTTCCTTGATAGTTGTTATTAGTTCTATTGACTTATTTATGCATCTTATTATACCTTAATTAGTAATGTGGTCAACCCAGGCTCTACCAATGTCCTTAAACTGGTAAAGTAATATTTTTCTTATTTTCTCCCCCAGCGCACAAACAATAGCAGTGGTCCTTAAAATTCCACTAAAGATTTTGTATGCACACACCGTGATCCAAAATTAAAAGGAACATTAGATAGCACTCTATCTTTTCGTGTTATTTTCAGACAGAATATAAATCAAGAAAACAGCGACAACCTAAGCATGTCCAAAACTCCATGATACTTGTTATTATATTTTAAGTCGAACTCATTAATTTAACAAAACAATCGTGTCATACCCCGACGACCTCATGAATCATCGCCCGGTCTCTAATCTTCCGCTCCTCTCAAAAATAATGGAAAAGGTTGTATCATGTCGTCTTAACATGTTTTTAACAGAAAATGCTTTATTTCCTAAAATGCAAACTGCATAAAGACGTCATCATTCCACAGAAACAGGGGTGGTTCGAGTCCTGTCTGACATTATAACACTTACGGACTCGGAGCATTTGGTTCTGCTTGCTTTTTAAGATATGAGTGCTGCATTTGATTCAGTCGATCATCAAATGTTGCTTGAGAGACTGCAAAAAACCTATGGTGTAGATGGAAATGCACATGGTTGGATTAAATCAAATCTCTGTAATAGATTTGATTGGATGTAATCGGTGCGATTTCCCCTACATCTACTTCTAACATCGGGGTACCTCAGAGATCTGTTCTCGGACTACTATTGTATATTTTAGGTACGAAAGATATAGAATATATAATAATATCGTCAGCATTATGGCCCCACTGTTATGCAGACGATATACAAATTTATTTTTTCTGTAAGCCAGGTGAGACAGAGGTATTAGGAAGAAAAATTTCTAGATGCATAGATAAAATAGGCAAATGGATGGCACAAACTAGACTTACATTGAATTTATCCAAAACAGATCTACTATGGCCAGCAACACCTAGAAGGCAAAACTTGATACATGAATCAATGTCTGCGAATGCCAAATCTGCAGTTAAGTTGTTGAGCGTGCACATTGATTCAAATCATTCAATGAATACACAAATCAGTAAAACTGTCAGTGCATGCTTTTATCAACTGAGACAGATTAAAAGTATTCGGAGACATCTTCCTCTTGAGGCAGTCCGTCTACTTATAAATGCATTTGTGGACTATTGTAACAGCATACATGCTGGCCTGCCAATGTTTCAGCTTGATAAATTACAATCTATTCTAAATGAGGCTGCACGGATAATGTATGGAGTTTCCAAATTCTTTCATACAACATCCCTTTCACATCAGCTATATTGACTCCGATTCCCTGAAAGAGTTGAATTTAAATTTTACTGATTGAAGTAAAAGGCGACACACAACATGGTGCCTCTTTATCTTCAAAAACTTTGTATCCCAGACAATTTAAATGGTAGACATCAGACTCTCAGGTCAGCCTCTACTTCAGCTGCAGGAAGGGTTGCAGGCCCAAAAGCGTGAAACTCTTTGCCCTACGTCATAAGAAATAGTGCATCAGAGACATTATTTAAAAAGAATCTAAAAACGCATCTTTTCAAAAAGTCATTTCCATAAGAGAAAATATCAATTTTTATTTTTTTTAAATAAGGATAATTGTAGAACTTAGAACTATTTATTTATTGGTAAGAAACAGTTTATGTATAAAGCGCCTTTGAAGTGAAAGTTTTCACGAAAATGGCGCTATACAAATTATCCAATATTATTATTATTATTATTATAAAATCTTTGAAAGATATAGCACTGATGGAAATGTTCATCATGATTGTAGCTGATGTGAAAGCTGAAAGTAATCCTTAAATCTATAATAAACTAGACTAGACACAGGTGGTTGATTAAGATTATTACAGAAACACAAAAATATAGATAGGCGGTGAGGATATTGGCTAGGTCCACGCTTAAACCATGGATTTCTTTATACACTGAGCCATTCACTTAAAAAAATCTGAACTAACTTTAATATAAAAAACAAGTTGAAATATACTGAATAAGTCAATTTTATAATATCAAAAATAGAGGTTGACAGCAAGCTGTTAAATTTCACCAGCTATAGATACGTATCCAACCCGTTATCAGCATGTCGACCCCTCAGATTAACAAGGTTCCATCTGACACTGACACTGTTTTGAGATAATGAGCTCAGAAGTGCTGATTGAATTTTAACATATATTCAGGTATATTTTGTTTTGAATATCTAAATGTTTTAAAGTTTTAACCTGTTTTAGTTAAAAAACATTGTAAATTAACAATAATGATCTATAAATTAAAATACATAACAGATGCAGTTGTAACATTCAGCTCTTGCAATTTCCTTTAATATCCGTTAAATAGAGTTGGTGTGTATGGAAGAAATAAAGAATAATGCCTTTGAAACCCATTTCACGCAATAACTCAAATTAGCCCAAAATGTTAGTTGAAATCTTATTATTCTAAGGGGTCGATGTTGCACTGCGAAGCCTTTCGTCATTGTTCATACTCTCTGAATTGCCTCCGCGAGGCAGAACTTTAGCTTTATTCAGGTCGAGTCGTTACAGCTACAATGCTACATACAATAATAAAGGAATCCCTAATCTCTCACATCGATAATATGTCAAAGTATTATCGTGTAGCGTTCAGCTGAACCGCAGCGCTGGCACTAATCTTGAGAAGCACACTAGCCAATTTAAGTTTAAAGATTTATCGGTTCGGCAGTACAGTACATACAATTTATTGGAAAATATTGCCCGTTAACGACATTATTGGCAATGTAAAGAAGAATGGGTATTTTCTCACTCGGAGTCTCCGAAGCAAATATCTATTTCATTCTTTGTACAAAATATTTACTCACGTTTATGCGAATTTCGAATTATTTACCTTTGTACGACTATTGACGTGATATATTTGGCTTCAACAAAGTTTTCATTTTATCAACATTAACATCTTGTAATAATAATCAATACAAATAAAATAAAATACATTTTTATAATTTATAAACATAATTTATTTAGTTTATTTGTTTTGGTTAAAACTTGTATTTTTAAGGAAATACATTTTAGTTGTGAAGTTGCATTTTGAGAACTGTGGTATTTTTTAATACAAATTAAATCAATCAACCAGAAAGATATACAAAAAAAAATCTATTTGCAGAAAAAATATTTAAATGGTAATCACGCCTCCCGGATAGGAAGGGAAGTAACATTTTTTGTTCAATTCAATATTTAATTTAATTTGTATTATATATTATAATTGTACTTTACTTTTTAAAACTGAACTGCGCCCGCAGCATATTAATTATTATTATCAATAATTTATTTGAAAATAGCGTTATTTAATAATAATGATTATTTGTATTTTGTTATAATCTATACATATATAATATATAAAATAATCACAGGTTAGTTCTAATTATATCTGTGAGTCACATTTGTTCATGTTCCTGTTTTGCTATTATGCAAAAACTAGTGTTTAAGACACATCCTAGGACGGATGCAAAATATATATATGTACATACATGCATAGGATATAATTTAGATAAAGTTTTTAAATTTGAACAGTATATATTAAAAAAAAAATATCACATCCATATAATTCGTATTTTTTAAAAGAAATTATCACTTTTCTTCAATATAATGTTCCTTTAACACTTTCCTATGCGTGATATACAAATATTGGGATATTATATATAAGGTAAGATATATTATATAACAAAAAAATTCTTTCCAAAAACATGTGTATAATTTTCCGAAACGTTTTCTACGAAATATTTTTTCTGTTGAAAATTCTCGTAAGGAATAGAATAAAAATAAAGAATACATCTCTCTGGGTCACAGGAAAAATCTTATTTTAATTTTATATAAGCACATAAATATGTAAGCCTGTATACACCTATATTGAAGAAAGTAGATATAAGTCATGTAAAAAATATTTCTGTAAATATATATACAATGTACATTTATATACTTAAAGGAACATGACAATAAAAGAAAGTCATACATCAAATCAGAGTTCTAAGATACTTTTAATGGCCTGTTTGAGTAATAAAACAAGGAATATTTGTTTCAATTTATATTTTCTGCCAAATGCACAAATCTATTTGCCTTTTGACAAGATGTGCGACGAGACGTCATTATTCACGTTCGCTTCGTTTCTTTCGAAAGGTTTCATTTTGGGAAAAGAAGTAGAAACAATATCCTACTATATATTAGTATTAGTGTGGCAGTTATACATATGTATATATACAGGGTCGAAAGAGCATGTTATAATCTTTATGGATTTTTTTATGAAAATGAAAATCAGCTCGAGCAAAATGTAATGTAATGCAATACAGTGTAAATAATGTAAATTTTTATTATTACTATTAAGGAGAACACATTCTCATTAGGAATTTGTCATTATTCAGAACAGACGGTCTGTGATACTTTAAATAATAATAAGAACGGTATACATATAAAATCAATTTTATCGAAAAATATTATTGCTGTTACCGGGATTCGAATCTACAGGTTCGAAAATTCGTCATCAAATTTACTGTCTGCTGTAGCATAGTCGGTTAATGCACCTTTCTCGGATTGGAAAGAGATCCAGGTGCGAATCCCGGTAGCAACAAAAATATTTTTCGATAAAATTGATTTATATGTATATCTTTCTAATTAATACATTAAATTAGTATTTACATTTTTATTATTTAATAGAGTTTTTGACGTTGTACTTAATATTTGTATGTTTATCTTCCTTGTAATATCTATATGTGTGTAGATATATATCATGTGTAGATATCTATGAATCAGGTCCGTTTTTTCTCTATTCAAAAACTCCTTCAATATTCGTCTTGACGATATGTTCCGCAATGGGTTTCGAAATACTTGAAAATGAGGATAATCAAAATAATATAATATAATAGTTATATAGTGAATAAGATTAAAAATGTTAATTTAGGTGATTTGTTCATATTGAACGGATATATGAGGAAAGAATAATAAGAAAGATACATGACACAAGTGTTGATGGCACCAGAAATAGAGGACGTTCTTGGAAGACTTGGCACTACCAGGTAGACCAGATACTGGATGATAGTCTTGTTAAAAGGTTCAATAAAATTTAAGAAGATTGTGGCGCTCTATCCTCTCTGCCTACCCCAGCGGAGAAACGGTGTGATGGTAAGCTAGTTAGTTATAGTTATAGTTATAGTTATAGTTATAGTTATAGTTATAGTTATATATAAACGCATGGCTGCACAATTTTTAGCTCCATAAGTTGAAAAAAAACCACATATAATGAAATTAAAATAAACATTCTAAAGGAAACTTAAAAAATATAAAATAGGCCTTATTGCTACTAAATATATTATTAACGATTTCTTCAAATGTTCTGCACAAATTAATCGAACTTATTGAAACTAATAATAATTATTCAATATTATTATAAAAACATTATGCGGGGTATTTTACGAACTGATACGTATTAAGATATAATTAAATTGGGAACCTACATATAATTTTGTTAAAATAATTAAAAATTTTAGCAAGCTTACAGGTATACAAATCACTTCCCGTGAAACAGTTTGGGAAGTAGGAGTATTCTGCGAGGAGTGTAGTTTATTCCGTGTACTGGGTCCCCGATCTCGTTCCGTTTACTTTTGATCGTTTCAAAACAATGCCGATCGCCGCCGCCCCACCTCGTCTGCCTCTTTACTCTCGAATGGTTCAAAAACTGCTGACAAAGGCGAAGAAGATACGAAGAAAATAAATTGCCAATTATATTCAGTTCCTTTTGAAAGAAAGTTTTAGTTTAAAACAAATGAAAAGGGCACAGAAAGAAAAAAAGCGAAGAAAAAGCGACTAACGAACGAGACTATGCATTAGTCTAGTTTTGAAAGGTGTTTCTTCGAACGGAAAAGGAAAAATATCAAAGAGTAATGCTATGGAAATGTGTTTTGTTTGGAGGAAAAAACAGTTTAGTATTGTTTTCCAATATTTTCCAAAATACTTTATAGTATTTTAAATCTCTAAGGCCAAAAAGTTTATGGTAAAAAATATGGTTTGTTTAAAAATATATTCAAAAATATTTACTAAATTTGTCCATAAAAACATGTTTTATTTAATAAAATAAACATCTAATAGCACCGAGAAAACCTTTTAAAACCGCTCTCTAACTTTCAATCTATTGACTTTGATAAAGTAAAAGTTAATGAAGGGATTTATGCAAAGCACTTTATTGGATGAAATAAAACGGAATCGATAGGTTTTTGTGACAAATTGTCAACGCAAATTAACGAGCAAAAAAATAAACCCGAGAAAAAAACAAGCAAGAAAGTCAATACTGTACAAACACACGAGCAAAAAGCCCATTTCGATTGGCAACCGCCCAAATGACGGCAAATTTGACCGTCGACGGGTCTTTACACACACACACACACACACACATACACACAACATGCGTCGATCATTTCGAATTCGTTCGCCAAAAATAACAAGCCTTTGTGACGACGTCATTAAAACAGAAGTATAAAAACATCAGTAGCAAAATGCAAAATAAACGAACTGGTACGGAGGGGTAGGGTACCCAATTACTCTCATACCGGGTCTGGCCGCGCTGGATGAAATGTATTTTTTCCGACCATTTTCAATGGCCCTAAGCGCTGTTTTAGTGACGCATGGACTTTATTGGCCGGAGTTGACACACTAGGGGTTGTCAGTGCACGCACACACACACACGCACCCACACTTGCGGAGGGTAATGGTTCAACTAGTGGACATCAAATTTTATTATTTCACATCGTAGTCACCGAAAGCAAAGTTTAAGAGACGTTAAAAGGAAAACGCTGGCTGTCTGGATGTGTTTTGGTTCAATTTGCTTGGACAAATATTACTTTTATTACAGGATTTTTTCTCCGAATTGCAAATTTCCTGCAATCACCTTTTTGAGTAACACTTATGTAGATACGTTCAAAGTAAAAAGGAACGTTAATTCTGCACTATTTTTCAATATAAATAATGTAGAAGCAGTTATTCGACGCATGTAACAAATAATATTCAACAGATTTTTATTTCAGTAAAATAAAATAAAATAAATAATTTATTTACATATCTAAATATTAACCGTGCAGAAAATTTTATCATTAATAAATAATTAACTTTGGTTTAAAAAAATTACAGATTATATAGCACTATTAAGAAATATCTAGAATTTTTTAATGTACTTCTATTCAAAAAATATTCACTTAATGAAATTTATATTAATCTACCGTTCACTTAAATCAAACAAACACTCACATAGTGTGTACATTCTGTACCGCAAACGGACAACAGTAGAATGCGTGATTCGACGTCACGTGGTTTTCGCATGTGGTTGGGTATCAAGCGATGTTGTTTTGTGGTAGATGTGAAAGGAGTAGCGTAGCAAAAATAGCAACAATGCCAATAAAGACACTCCGTATAGTATTTATAATATTTTATAGAAATAAAAAGTCTCACCACTTCTTAAGTAAAATATAAAAATATTTTGTTTCAAAAAGTGGTGTAGTCTTTGCACTAAAAAATATTTTAATTAAAATAAATTGCATCGTCTTTTTCATTATGATAACAGGGGTGGTTTTTATAACCGTCATACCAAGGCTGTCACAAAAACAATAATATGAAAACATTTTTAATGAATCTCTCCGAAACATTATGAATCTTATTATAAAAATACATTTCACAATTTGGCGACCAGTAATTAAAATACATGTCTACGTATATATATATTTTTCACAAATAAACTTTTGTTTTGATGACCGATATATTTATTCCGTATTATTTTTATTATAGCCTTAAAAGCAACAGATGTACAGTTTAGATAACTTGATACAGCCACCAGGCAGTATTATCTCGAGAAAAAATAGATTATTATTTTATATTTTGCTTATCCCATTTTCCGTACCACGTCACGCAAACTCAATTAACTTTTTAAGTGCGAATCTGAGTCACTCGGGTGGGCGGAACCTTGAAAGCAGAGTTTGATCAAATAAGTGGACATAGATAATTTTAAACTTGTATTAGATAATTAGATTCTACAAAAATATTAGTGAATATATAGAATTGATAAGATAATAAATGTTTTAATTTATTTATAGTGACTTCATTTATTGATAAGGGACAATTTTAAATATCAAAATCATTGTTAGAAATAGTTAGTTTGAAAATAAAAAGGTTGTTAATATTGATGTCTTCATTAAAAAAAAAATCAATGCGAAAATAATTTGCTACTACAATACATAAAGAAAATTTTTATGGCTCAATTTTTCAAAATTATTTCATGATTAGAAATGATTTTATACTCATTTTTATTCGTTCATATTTTAGTGAAACTATTGCGCCATTGAGTTAAATAAATCACAAACCCTTAGTCGAAATGAATAATCATACATTTTATTTGTGTATATGTAGGTGATGATTATTCTCAGAATAAATATTCTGAAGTGGAAAGTGCAAACTTACATTTTTTCTAGTTCAAAAAAAATTATGGTTAAATTAATAACTTCTTCAATAATTGCAAAATTACTATGTGGCAACATTTTTGTCAATGCTTGAATTTTTAATTTTAGTATATATTTTATCCTGAAGAAGGACCATTGGTTTTGAAACATGTTGATTTATCAATAAACAGTAGTACGAACAAAGTATTTTCTCATTATTATTATTAAATTAATAACAATTGAAGTCTGGTCCAAAATACGTGTATGTTGTTTGCACAGTGCAGCGCGTACGAAGCCGGGTTAAAAAGTTTCTTTGCTATACTTTAACTTTAAGTGGACATTGTCAAATTGTATAAATAACGATGTACGCAAGGAAAGGACAATAAAAGTCGATGGCGTCCGTTTATAACTCAAAGTGACGTGGCCGCCGCCACACTTCCCGCCAAAAAGTGTTGCAATAACACTAAAATATAATACCTCGAGAAGGAATCGGCGGGTTATAAACGACCCGTGGGTAGGTACGCTCGCGGAAACGGATGCGATTCTCTATAATACAAAATATGGCTACCGCGACTTGTGCGGCAGAGAGAAAAGTTCTTAAACTAAGTATTTTGTTCACGGAAAAATAAATATTTATTTAAAACATTTTCGTCTTTCGTGCTAATAATATGTTAGACTTTTACTACGTGAGTATTTAATCAATTAAAAAAATAGCTCAATGATTATTTGTGTTATCTACCCCAGGGCATATGAGAAAAATTAAATGTGAAATAAATAAAAAAATAAGCATAATAAAAAGAAACTTGAAAGTAAAAAAGAAAAGCGGTGGTGTAAGTTTTAATACAAATTAAATTCACCAACTAAAAAGACATACAGAAAAAATAAATTTTTTTCATTATATAATATTAAATGAAGTGAATATAGGAAATAAAGTATCACTGTGTATAAAAAATTTTGTCTTTAAAATGGCGTCCATTGTCTGCTTATACAAATGTGCCCTCTCTAAGGCGTTTCAGGTTCCAGTGTCCTGATTTCTGCACAAATGTTGTCCTTCAGTTCAAACACTCCAGTAGCTTCAAAAGTTTATGCCAACAAGCCTTGAGGTTTGTTAGCATAAACCTTTTTCTTTAGGTAGCCCCAAATAAAGTAATCAGGAGCCGTCAAGTCTTGGGACCGCGAAGGCCAAATTGTGTCGCAACTGCGAGAAATCATTCTGTGATCGAAAATTTGACTGCATATTCTGCACTTCTGAGCATAATTTAAGGGTTTTAACTGTTGTACTAACTGAATTTTGTAAGGATAAAAATTTAACGATTTCAGGATACACCGGAGCGACGTCCGAGAGAGCCCAACCTGTCCAGATTACCTTCGCGTTGATGTTGTTAGGTCTTTTTGAACACTCTGCCGTGGCTTCATTTCTAATAGTCTACCAATAGGTCGAAGGTCGGTAACTAAACTCTGGCTTTCAAAACGACCAGTTAAACGCCAAATCATTGATTCGCTTGGAGAATTTTGCACATCGAAATAGCGATGATATGCACGTTGAGTTAAAATTATGGATTGTTGATTTTCATAATAAAATTTCACTATTACCGTTCGCTGTTTAGTCGAGAACCTTTCCATGATCAATCTTCAAGGCTTTTCTGTAAAAATTGGTAAAAAATTAAAATTTTTATTTTTTTATTTTTTTATTAAATATTGTAACCCCTTCATGGCTTTAGGCCCACTCTGTCTATTAAGGATAAGAACAGGTTCGAATTCCGGTAGCAACTAAATATTTTTTTGATACATAAATTTTTCTGTATATCTTTCTAGTTGATTAATGTAAATATGAATTAAATATATTCATTAGAAAGATATACATATAAAATCAATTTTATCGAAAAATATTGTTGTTGCGCCACCGAAATTCGAACCTGGATCTCAACTCTCCTTAATAATTAATTAATAACTTATAATTTAGTGTAAGCATTAATATTATTTTGTAAAACAGACCGTTTAATTCAATGATATTTTTAAAAATTCTTTAAATATATTAATAATTGTGAATTGAAAAATTAATCAATTAGACATACGAAAAATATTATTTTTTGATTATATTAATACATTTAAAATATATATTTATTTCTCCTTTGGCGGCAGAGATATGGCGTATAACCAAATAAGATAACAGATCATTCTCACTTTAAAGCTGCCAACCCTTAGGGGTGCTACAGGTTGAAATTTAAAAAAAATGTGCCTGATAATTATTATTACATGTTGAGAAAGTGAAGTGGGATTTTTTTAACCAAAACAAGTAACTTCAACGACCAGTTGATATAGGGACTAGTATTTTATAACTGGCGACAGTCACAATGGAGTTATTGCCCCGGGTGATATATCGACAGTGGCGAATCTTTATACCGCATCCGGCAGCGGCGTGCAGTTTATTGTGTGCTATTACAGCCGGTTTGCTTTTAGTCGAACAGAAATAGAAATGATTACAAAGTTAGGTTAAAATTTATAAAAATAATATATTTCTTAATAAAAACACATTTTTATTGTGAAGTTACAATTTCAGTTGCAAGTTCTGTGGACATTTTAATAAAAATTAAATTAATCAATTTGAAAAATTTACAGAAATTTAAATTATTTTTGGCGTCTTTGGCTTTGCTTAAAGGTATTTGAGATTCATCACAATATAAAATTGATTTGTTTAAAAAATTGAATAATAAATATATCAATTATAAAAATGTACAGAGTGTAGGTTCTAAATTAGTCGTAAACATTATCAGTTGATATTTCAAAAATATACGGATAGGAAAAAGTCTAGGTACGAATCCCGGTAACAACAATTTTTTTTTCAATAAATATACTATTTTTGTATAGGTGCCTTTCTAATTGGTTCATTTAATTTATATTATAAATAATAATTCCCTCATGTCCAGTTTGACTAATTTACCATATTATATTGATTCATTTACTCATGTTCTATTGACATTTAGAACTTATGACCTGGTATGAGATCGGATAGGATAAATTTCAGAGATTTAGTTGAGATAAATCTCAGTACCTATTAACGCATCTCGTTGAGATTTTGATCTAGAAATATACTCAGAGATCAGCTTGAGTATAATAGAAAGATAAAAAAAATAAAACCTGTATACATTCGATTTAACACCGAGACTCGATAAGTACGAACAAACTATCTAGAGTCATATATCTCTACAACTATATATTTTTGACAAACGAAAAGCATTAAATTAATGATTATTTCATTTTTACTACTACTGAGGAGATTTAAATTCATCCAACTAACGATAAGAACATCAATGGTCAATGGACTGACATACGCGAGGCGCGAGACAGCGAATATCTGAGGCTTAGTGTGTGAACGGTGGGCTACAAAAGTCAAGATTTATCTCCAAAGAACCTCATGGGAGCATAATCCCTATCTCAGAGATTGTCTCGAATCGAAAATCTCATAAAAATGGCTTCCGTGGATATGAACCATTAGAGAATATACGATCATTAGGAGCTCCTATAATATTTTAGTTGCTTGAATGGCTCTCTGGCTTAAAATAATTACATTTAACATGTTCAACAAAATTAATTATGATATGGATAAATAAAGGCCGTCTGAAAAATGAGGCTAATAAATATGTTGGAAACTGTCAAATATTTGACAAACTTGAACGTAGCAGCAAGATCTATTAAAAACTGTTTCTCCACTTTATCACTTAAATAAGCTTTTAAATACTTATTGCGAGAATGATTATTAAACCCTAATAAATTGCGTGATCAAGTCATATATAAAATAAAGAAATAATAAGAGTACTTTAGTTTCGCGTTTATTAGCGACGAAACCAGAGATGGGCAAGTAGTCCCGGGAGCATCTTAGATTTGGGAGGGGGGAGACACAGAATTAGAGGTGAATGTACAAAAAAATCAAAATTTTCTTATATCGAGAACCAGTGACAATTGAGTGTTCAAAACAACTAGTTTACGAAACGTTTTTCAGAATAGTATTAGTTACCAAATGTGTGCACATTTTTAATGTATTACAATAAAATATCATTAAGGAAAACACATTCTTATTGTGAAGTTGTAATTATTCAGAACATAGGTCTGTGATATTTTAAATACTAAATTAATGTATTAATTATAAATATATACATATAAAATCAATATTGTCGAAAAATATTGTATCTCGGTGACGCTAAAACAATATTTTTCGACAAAATTGATTTTATATGTATATATTTATAATTAATACATTAATTTAGTATTAAAATATCAATGAAAGGACGATGTTGTTAAGGCAAGTGCTGTTACATGCATTGAGCATTAAGAAAAGCAATACATACATGTTTTTAACCAATTACTTTAAAGCGAGGATATGTTTAATGCATATTGTTCGTAATTTTTTTATAATTATACAGTAGCTAAGAAAAGGTAAATATTTTTGTGTAATTACTGTGAATGCATTATAGATACCTACGTACATAGTATTTTTTTCAATTTTTCTGTTAAAGAAGATACAAATTTTGTATTATGTATTTTTGTACTGCGTCGAGAGTTAGAATACTCAGTTCTACCTTATGATCTATTCAAATTATTATCGAATCAAAAATTTAAAAGATCTTCAATTTCGATCACAATTAGTTAAAATGGTTGAATTATTTAAATTTGAATGTGGACCCTTCATGTTTTAATATACCCGCGCATGCATTATTATGAAAATATTCAAAAACTTTTAAAATTGAGAATTTTTACATATTTATCATATTGCTTGCTCTATATCTCAGGATGTTCTGCACGCCATTGGAATCCGAAAACCATTTCATTTGCATCGGATAGCTTTTTTATTATTATAATGTTCCATGTTTGATGGCCCAAAAAGGTAATAAGCGACGGTGAAGGACTATAAATAACTTTTTTATTGGTATCAAGTGGGGAAATAAACAGAGATAGTAGTATACTGTATCCTATAAGTGATAAATGATTTACACAATAAGTTTTATTAATAATGTCATCGTATAGAAGTTCAGTTTCACGAGAATTTTTAAATATTTGCTATGGCGACCAGATTCTGCAAAAAAAAAAAAAAATCGGTATAAAAACTGGCGCTTTATGAGCGAGTACTTCTATTTTTGCGAATATGTCTTATTTTTGAACTTTGTGTAGTCAAATAATCAAAAACAAGTGAAAGTGGCAGCGAATCGTCGTGCTCTGAACTAGAAATAACCATAGATAGATCCGAACAAATCCGTAGGAATTCACGACTCTCCCTGGGTTATAACACTGTTGATGATGATGATGAAATCAATTAATTTATACGCAAAATATACTGTGCAAATATATTCACAGCTATATTAATACAAAATGTATTTACTTAATTAATTAATTATAAACAGTACAAAGTTTCGTGATACATGAATTTTTCTAGTAAATTTAGTTTTCAATGAAAACACATTTTTTTTGTGAAATTTCAATTTCAGAACAGCTCTCTTGTATTTTTAATACAAATTAAATCTTTTTTTTTCGAAATAACGATTTTAATAAAAAACCCAACCCAAAATACCCATAACCCAAAATTAGTTGTAATCATACTAGTGAATCAATGGCTGATTAGAAAATAAATAACATTAAAACAATTATTTTTTTTACATGATTGTGTGATTATTTTTGATGGAATATATACTTTTGATAGCATAGAGAATATATTAATATATATATATATATATAATATATAATATTAAGTACATAGTGTACGAAGATATTTGTTGATTTATCACAAAAAATTCATATAAATATTGAGTTACTATTTTCCGTCATCAATATTAAAACTTTTTGACAGATTGTGGACATCGACCCTTACACAATTACGTTGATATATATAGTTAGTAGAGGGGGTGGAGGCTATTATTTCAGAGAAGTATCAGGTTTACTAGAGATGTATCGAATATTTGAATAATCTTCATAATGACTCGATAGCAATACGTTGATCCTACTTAATCTTAATATTTTCTCAACAAGCTAAGTTTATATATCAAATTGTTTGAATATTATAATCTTACATTTCCATGGTTTACAACTAAAGTAGAATAAAATTATCATACAGCATTTTAAACGAGCATGCTGTAAGGCTAAACTGCGCGGTAACTAATTCCTTATGCAGTTTCATATGAACAGTTAAGTAAAAGTGTAAAGTTAATGTGTTATGGTAGGAATTAAGCAATGTATCAATTTGTCTTAAGGAATTGTGGTAATTGTGCGAGCTTAATCATAATATGTAAATGCAATTATAGTAAAGTAACGGTTTATACTTAATGAAAATTTAGAAACCCTAGCGCTGAGTGCACTAAAATATGGAGTGCGTTTAGTAATATTTTCAAACAAATATGCATATAATATGTTGACATTATAATTATTGCACTCTTTGCTTTTGAAATATTTAGTCGAGGACAAAATTAACCGCAGAGTCAAAGAACCGAGTAAATATATCGAAATATGTACACATGTAGACAGAATAATTATGAAAAGTAATGCGAAATTAATTAATAATGTAAAATTTGTATAGGCAATTTATGTTTAGATTTTATAATATATTATTATTTTGTTATCAAGAATGCATAAAATAAATAGTAGCTTTATATTTGAAACGTCATATTCGCAAGAAATTTTTTTTGAATTTTTTTTATAATCATTAACTATTTGAATACGAGGTTCGCGGTTTGCATGAATATACATTTTTTTTTGGATTACGTGTTGATACGTTCAAAGAGATGAACATTCTTTCTTACTCTCCGCCAGTTGTAATATGAGAGTAGGTATTTTGTGGAAATTTCAACTACTTTCAGACATCTGAAAGTGCAGACTTCCGCTCATCCAGATGGAGCGGGGGTATTAATATCCCTAATTACTTTTGCTGAGGGAATTTAAATTGTTTTACACAAAGCCCTGAGGGGGAGGGTGGGGGATGAAATGTAGCCTTCGCGGAGTCGCAAGACATACCGCGCGCCCTATAAATTTAGAAATTTTTACAAGAACGTGGCGTTCGGATCCTCATTAAGGATTAATAAAGCCTCATGTGCGAAAGCACCCTCCGTTATCAATGAAAAAATTCCCCTAAAATTTGTTTTTTATTATTTATTAAATTGTATAAAAATTATGATTTAATAAAATTAACACAGCGGTTTATTTTTTTAAAAGATTTTTTTGCAACACGTATTCAAGAAGAACTACGATAGATGAATTATTTATGTTGCTGACCCCATTCACGTATTATCAAATATCATGTTATCAAATGCTGTTTGTTTTTATTCGAATATCAACATTTTCCGGTTTATCAAAGCATAACTAATTACGAGAATAGGGAGTGTAAAAAAACGGAAATGAAAATTAATGAGGTAAAAACCTATTTTCTTCTGCTTGCCGGATTACGGAAAATATTTCACAAAGAAAGCGAAGTCAGTTTAATGCCAAAAAGGGAGCTGAGCGGCTTACTCCACAGGAGAAGCGTCATATTTATAGATGGATTAACTACACTACTGCTACTGTTTCTGTCTGCGATTAATTAGTCCGCAGAGAAAAAGGTTTACCCAAAACAGTTTGTGTATTACCTAAAGCATTTCGCGTATTACTTAGTGTCCTGAAGAAAATTTATACAGCGTTACGTATCTTTAAGGTACATATATTTTGAAGGTCGGTGTGTATTAAATCAATACATTAAACTAATAAAAGTACCCTTAACTTTTATAATTTCACCCTAACAAGTAAAAATTTTATAAATATAAAATGTAAATTTTCCACTAATTTTGTTAATATCCGTCGCAGCAGACATTTTGATTAGAATTAAATCAAAATAGAAATAATTTTATTTTATAAAAGTAAATCTAATATTTTATCACTGTTTTAATAACAGGATTTTACGCAGTATACAAATTTACCCAGTAATTATCACGATTATTACAATGATTTAAACAAAATATATATCTGAAGTAAAACTGTGTTTCCGTTATGATTGCTCATCTAGCCAGCTGTGAAAAGAACGAGACAGGAAAAGAATTAAAATATGAATAACAAAAGATGTAATTAATTATTTATTAGTATTACCGATGGTTAAACATTGATGCTATTTTTATTTATGTGTTTATTTCACGAATATCCTTGTGAGAAATACTTATAGTTCTTGTATGACTTACATAGAATTAGGTTATTGTTAAAAAGATATTGATTTTTTTTGTTTTAAATAAAATAAAAGAGCTCTACTCATCCTTTCTGTTATCTCAGTACCTTAAATATTGCATCCATTTAAAAAAACAAATATTATTTACAACTGGGGCATCTATAACATGTGAAAAATTTATTAATATACTTAGTGCAACCGGTAAAATAAACTTCAAATAAGTCTGAGTATTCAGAGAAAAATAAATAAATATTGAGAATCCTTTGAAGTAGTATCTAAAAAGAATGTTAGGCGCCCCTCCTAATAATTTATTTACGACGCCTTGAAAATTATTTTAAAAATCACCTTCTCGGGAGGGATGAGAAGAAAAAGGTGCCTTTTAATTTTAATCATATTTAAGATAAATACGTAGGTTGAAAATTAATAAATAATATTTTTTTAGGAAGTTCTACGTTATTTTAAGTGAACTAAAGCAAACATATTTTCTCTTGATGAATTGTATAGAATTTCTTCTTCTTTTTATAATAGTGAGTCTTAGGAGCAGTGGTGATTATGAAACTACAGTTAATTATTGTAGATGATGGCTTGAATGATTTATCGTTATCTTCTTCAGTGTGTGGCTTTTACTGTGCAGTCTAGAAATAGGCTCTGCATCGAGGGTTTGATCAGGTCGGTCCATCGTGTTGCTGAACTTTCACGAGATCCGGTACCTTCCACTCTTCCTTAGACTTTCATCTTTCAATAGTATCCTTAAAATAATCAATGAAAAAATAGTAAAATATATTAATAAAGAGGCAACATCGTATTACTTTACCAAATAATACATTATGAATATTTTGATGGGAAAACTTAAATATTTTGTCATGTCCCAACCACTTTAAGGAAATAATAAAGGGGTAGTCCTAAAATATGAAATGCCATCATATATTCGATCACAATCAGGATAGGATTTTAAAAATATTTCCTGTGAAAATATTTTCAGGAATAATTTTCCAAATAACATTTATATTATTATATAACCTCTTACTGTTTTCCCTTTTGGTGTGCTTCTTCCTCTACGATTTGAAATATATTATTATCTTTGTCGAAATAAATTAAATCCGGCAAAGAAACAATGTAATTTTCTAAGGCACAAAATTTGGCCTTAAAGTTTATTAACGAACGTTTCTTATGATTCATTCTAAATATTCTCGTTAAATGGGAAAAACATGCGAGAAACTTCTTTAAAGGGATTTTTAAAACAGAGATATATTTCCCCCAAAAGGGGCGGAAATCGGAAATACCGTATTTGTTAACAAAGAATTACGGGTACTGTAATAAATTCCCGTTCCTTTGATAACTTTATAGTATGGACGTATATCATTAAAACTTTATTTCTTTTACATAATTCATATAAACATTCTTGATTTGATTTACGAAGATAAGTTTTATGAATAAATTTGGCCGTAGTAGAAGATACGCGACATCATATATTCACTTTTACCGCTGATGCACATATTCATACCGTAATAAGATATATCATAACATCCCCATTGCGAATCATTCAAATTTTACATTCGAAGTATAAAAATCGCTTCATATTTTACCTCTCCAGCCAGATAGCGGGAATAATATCTCTCCATAAACTCGGAGTTATACGGATTCTGGAATCACTGCTTCGGAGAAATCTCGCAACTTTTCGCGGTGCCTTCCCCGTGTTATTGATAAACCAAAAAGAAGCCGTTTTTGAAAGTTTCCAAGATATATAGCCTCGGGTTCGCTGCGTAGATTGGGAGGGAAACCCGAGGGCGGATCGCAGGTTTGTTCGCGAAAGCACTCGGCAATTGTTATTCTATGCAAATGAATGGGATGCGACCGCCGCGGATTCCGCTGCCCGAAAATTAAGAACATTTATTCATCGCGCGGAGCAGTTGCGTTTTTGAAGGGATTGATTTTTTTTCTTTTTTAATTGCTATACCAAGTAAAACTGGGCGCAACTTAGAATGAAAAATAAATAAAACCAATTTTAAAAAATTTAAAAAAATAAAAAGATTGTGTTAACATGTGAAAATAATTGATTATACACCATAAAAACTTTGAAATCTTTCAGGGATCTAAAATATCTTACATAGCAATATTACCTCTATTATCAGAAATTAAACTATATTAATTATCTAATGCTCCTAAATCGCTAAGATCAAGCTAATATCCCATTTTTCTACTATACAAAATATATTAAAAAAGAAGTATAATTTTATGAGTAAAATATAATAAACCAACCGGTTTCAGAAAATACATTTTCCTTCACGAGGATGTGAAATAAACTAATTAAAAACATGTCAAATTATTCCAAATTTTTTTTTACAATAATTTTGGGTTATGTAGTCAATTTTCACATCTTTAATCATCGTAACAGTTTAAGACAGGTAAAAAAAAGAATTTACAAACTTTAGAACAATTTGACATATGTTTAGTTAGTTTATTTGAAATCCTGGTGAACTTAACTCATAAAAGTGATTAAAAACAAAATTATAAATAATTTATATTAAAAATTTTTTAAATACTAAATTAATGTATTATAAATATATACACATAAAATCAATTTTGTCAAAAAATATTGTTTTTATATCCCGGTGACGCAAAAAATTTTATGTGTATATATTTATAATTAATACATTAATTTAGTATTTAAAATATCACAGACCTATGTTCTGAATAATTACAACTTCACAATAAGAATGTGTTTTCCTTAATAATTTTTTTTTAATTTATTAAATTACAAGGGACATAAAATTATCAAATCGTATGTAACAATAATTTAAATATTATATGTAATCACATAATAAAAAATATATAATATTTATAATCCGATTACATAAATGCGTTTGATTATAAACGCCAAAAGATTTTTTAAAAATACATAACGATTTCATACCTTATTCACTGAAAATTTTTAACGCATACGATTTTATAAAATGTGAATATTAACCAAAGTTATTCTGCATAAAAATTAAAGCCTTTAACTTTTGGGCGAGGTTTGGTTAAATGGAAATGTTAAAATTACAAGAAAAACAAGAGGTTAACGCTTCGATAACTTTTGAATTCGGAAGCGGAATAACATTTAAAATATTCGCAGCGCAGAAAAAACAAATTCGGCAGCAGCCGCACGCAGAGGGATGGCCGGTCAGAGGCTCTTCAAGGAACCCAAATGGTATGCAGATTTCTGTTTGTGCAAGCGTTACCGAGGCTGGAAGGGCTGTTTGCTTTGGGGCCAGAGCCGCCAGGGTCATTACTGGCTCCCCAGATGCCTTGTAAACCCAAATCAGTCTATTCCTCGGAACACACATCCCCTAATGAATGTCCGACAATATTTGGCTGGAAAAACTCCGGCGAGGGAGCGCACGAACGCAGCCTTTCTAGCCGAACTGCGCCGCCTTCGATCCAAACTTCCATCTAATATTTTGAACGTTGAACTTTTGAACGGCGGCGAGAAGGGGATTTAAAATTCAACTTGTAAGCTAATTAGCTTTTGTTATTTTATGAAAATGAAGTGGCGGAGAATCATAACTGCTAGTCGAGAGAGTACCTGAACTAGCAGGCGGCGTATTTAAAAAGTTACCCAAATGATTTACATAGTGTATTTAAAAAAAGTTACGTTCAAAATATTTTTGTTGCACAATCTCTACTCATATTAACTGACCTTATTAATTAATGAAGAAAAAACAAACAACCATTTTTACACGTATAGTTGAAAATAATAAATGCAGTATGTATGTCTATCGAATAGAATAATTAATTAGACAATTAATATACAGGACTCTAACCTTTCTGAAGTAAAACATTACAAAATTAAAAATAGCTCCCATTAAGAACAAAGACCGCGTGATAAAAGAAAAAGGAACAACACCGCGGATCGTTGATCAAAGAAAACTAGCACATTAAATAAAAGGATAAATAAAACATTGCAATGTTCATTTAAGATAGATTAACAACTGCTGGCTTTTTCTGAATTGCCATTTATTTCACTTCTTCTTTAAGATTATCTACATGATCGTTAAGTACTAAGACGATTCTCGACTAACAAACCATTTAAAACTACTTAATAACTTAGTGTCCCTTTTCATTAAGTTAGGCTAAACTTGAAGGCAAAGAATGGCGCCTCGCTAAGGCTTGTGATATGACAAGAACTTTAGTTGATTTGTGTGGAGGAAATTAGAGGAAAAAACTGTTTTCTAGGTAGGTAAAAGCTATATACAACTATAATAATAGTGTGCTTAGTAGAACTTGGAAATGTAACTAATTAATTTGAGGTTTTTTTATAAAGGCAACAAAAATTCGTTAATTATTTTTTTAAGGTATTTATTGTTTATTTATTAAAAATACAGTTTTCTCATTATAGAATCACAAAATGATATTAAATAAACGTATATTTGATAAACGTATACATAAACAATATTTAAGTTTATTCAGGATAAAGTAAAACTGTATTCTCTATCGTATACGTTTATGATGATATAATCATTATTAGAGAATTGGAAAAATAGTATAAAATATATTAAGAATATGTAAATAAAAATTATTGTTTTATTTACGTTTAACACAAAGCAATGTTAAACGTCATTTGTTTGTTGATAGGGCTCGCAAGCGGTTATATTGACCAGTGGTACCAGTAAAGAATACATTATTTCGTTAAAATAGTAATATCCTTGCAGAATATTACAGTATTTTCAATACAAATATTATTATAAAATGACTGAGCGTAATGGTGAATCGGATATACAAACCAACAAATTTATTATTGAATTTAAATGATTGATTAATAAGAATGCATTTACAAAAATAAAGACTCACACAACATGTTAGCATAACAGCACACATTGATTAATAAGAATACATAACGACTCGCATTACGGTATCAACACTGACACACCGGTTTACTTTAAGCACTTGGCAGTGAAAACGAGCTTAAATGCGCGGCGCGAGGCCAAAAACTGAGCGAATTCTCGCTAGCTAGACGTTTCAATAATAGAGTCGCGGTTCTCGTACAAACAGCTTACAATAATTTGGCGCTGCGTCGTCAAATCAAGTCACAACCCGCGGCGTCCATCGCAGGTGCATCTTATGACGCCATCAAAAATAACAGTCCATTTGGCTTTACGCCCCGTAGTAATTTCCCGCGCGAGCCAGGACACCGCGACATTAGCTGCAGAAGCGACTGACGCCAGCAGAGGACGAAAGGGACGTTTAAAGCACAAAGGCGTTGAGTTCTGAGAGGTTTCAAGAAAAAGGGCGTTTTCGTAAGTTTTAATAAAAAGAATTTGGCGGGAAGAGTCGTGTGTGGGGGTGAATATTAAAGGTTCGGGGTAGTCGCCCGTTCGGGGCGCGGAGGGCGCATAAAAGTCACTCTAGATGGCGGCGGGGATGAAATAAGCAACATCATAAAAACGTTATGAAATATTTAGACGTTTTTCAGATAAACTGGAGAAATAAATTTTATTAAATTAAATTTACCGAACGAGATTCGATTTACACGATAGTAATGTGTTTAGAGATCGAAAAGTACAGGTTGAATGTTTCACGTATTTAGATAATTAAACGACCATCTTCATCTATTACATGAGATTGAATAATGCGGTGGTTTCAAATAGCGGGAAAAGGAAAACGTAGTGAATCAATAATACGGAGATATTCCGGTATCAAAGGAATTTTTCCTGAAGTATTTCTATTAGGAGCTTTTATGAAGATGTTTAAAAGGTAAAAGAGCACGACCCGAGACTGAGAGGTCCGTCCCTTGCCGAGGGGGATTCCCAAAATATGTTCAACACAAAGTAGTCTCGAAATTCCGTTTGTATTACAAAAAACCCCTTAGGTTATAAACTATTCGGAAAAAACTACAACAACGCAGGTGGTAATTTTTCATATTACGCATAGTGCCTCGAGTAATATTTATTTACAAATAGGAAGTAATTTTCGTTTATAATGATTTGAAGATTTCGTGAAGAATGTTTATTTTATTCATTATTCATAATTAATTTTTTTTTCTCAGTTGCTGTTTTTATACATTTTACTAACTTTAATGAACATTACAAATACTAAGCAGACCATTTCATTATGTTGATGTACTACATATTTATTGATTTTCATCACATACTGTAGATTGACTTTATCTCTCTTCATTCTTACGCCAAACTTAGCTGTATCACTCCCACTGCATTGATAATTTCACCAGACATCCAAACTTTGGGCGATCTCTAGATGATTTTAATCTCGTGGATACTATTTAAGAATATTATTTAGTCTATATTATAATATACACATATGTGCGAATTAAAAAATGGTCTATTCATTTCTATTTACACGTTAGCAGAAATAAATAAATCCTACTTGTGCTATATATAGTATTACATGTTGATATCAGAGGAAATGTTTTCTTTTATTATATTTTATGTTGGTGTAGGTCCGGATAGTCGTCATCCGGACAATCGAACCCGTAATCCGGACAATCAAAATTTTAAATATATATGTATGTGTAGGTCCGGATAATCGTCATCCGGATAAACGAATCGTAATCCGGATAATCGAAATTTTAAATATCTCAAATAATAATAAAAATTCGCGCTCGTCGGTTTTTAAGGTTTTTGAAATAGCCTTACTCGCCTAACATTACTGGATATTCTGCAGACCCTTTTGATTTACACACTTCTTTCACACAATCTTTCTTTATTATCTTCATTCCTCTTGAATTTTATATTTTTGTTTGTATTTTAGTTTCTCACCTTTTCGTTTTATGCTTCCTTTCTTCCAATGCCTATAATTTTTAATTTCAGTTGTAAACATAACATAAATTTGGACTAATCGTAGATACATAAAATATACATCGTTACATTTCAATAATTATATTTTTTTTACGTTGTTGCTTATCTTGATTCGAGCCTACATCATACAGTGAGGTACATGACGAATATAATAAATAAATTTGCGATGTTTTCAGATTAATTTTAATATGTTTCTCGATTATATTAAAACAATCATTTTGAAAACATAATAAATTGGTTCAGCGAAACGTTTTTATGATGACTCACCTTCGTCATACTTTCAACGAGAGTAATCGTAATAATGGAACTGTGGCTAATCGCGGATCACACCATAAATGATATTTCTAGTGCAGTGGTATAAATATAAAATAAAAATAATATTATTTAAATTACAGGACAAAAAAGTTCAATTTATCTACGTTTAATCTGTATGAAACAAAATTGGATCCTACTACGCTTTGACAGCTGAAGAATTTCATCGACGATGAAGACGGTATGCACGTGACCATTAACGATATAAGAGTGTATAGAGTAGCCCATTTTATACGTCCAATATGACTACGATATGCGAAATAACCAAATATACCCAGTGCAGTAACTAACATGCGTGTGAGTCAAACAAATCATATAATACAGCGAACGTGTGCAAGATACTAACCAGTTTTTGTAATTAACCAAAGTGAGTGTGTTCATTTATAAAGATTTTAATATTTCAATTATAACGTGTATAAAATTGTATAAATTTTGACCATTTCATTGTTTTTATAATCCCATAAACAAATTAATATTTTTATGAGAATGATCTATCTTAAGTATACACGCATTTTAAATAAAATAATATAAACTGTATACGCATAAATCACGAATTAAAAAAAAAAAAAACCTTTTCGACAACTCTGATTCCGTTATTCGTTTTTTTAGAACAAAGGTATCTTTGAAAATTAATTCCTAGGAATATACGAGTTTGCTTATTCAAATCCACAAAATTAATATTAATAAAATATATCTTATAATTTTTATTTCTTTCTAATGTAATGATGAAAGTAATCAGTGTGCTTAGCAGATGAGCTCAGTTCACCAATATTCTTACCGTTTGTTATAATAATAATTAAACAAAAAGAACATCACGAAACAATAAAATCGCGAAAGTTATACAACTCGGTTTGATCAGACAAAGATTGGGCGCAGAGGATCGGGGAATATTTGCTAGCTAGCCACAAAGAAAATGGAAGAGTAATTGAAAATACCTCATCTCTCATCTAATTAGACCGCGAGTGGTTCCTTAAAAGCAGCCTAAAACCGAAATAACTTAAAGATATTTGTTTTGTAAATTATCTTTTCCCCTATCCCATAGAAGCCTTACTTGAGGCTGTTAAATTCTTGACTCACCCCAAAGGAAAATTTATGCCCGCGCGAAAAGGATTCTTATTACTGAGACACGAATCAAGCATTAAGAATTCATTTTATTTAGGTTAAAAAATTGTTTTTTAGCATTATGCAAAAAAAATCGTAGGCATATAGGTCGATTTTAGATTATGTTAAAATTTAATTTTGAAGTTATGTATTCTTCTTCTTCCTCTTTAATGATCTCATGGAATTCAGCTCGTGTAAGTATTGTATATTACGATGATATCAATACAAATACAATTGTTTCGTCGGTAGGTTATTGCAACCTTTTTTCATAATTAAAATGGTATATAGTAAAAAAATGAATATACTTTTCAACTTGTGAGACCTTTTATTTATGAAAGGAATATTTACAGTTCTATCACATTTATTGTATTACAATTCTGCGAGTATACTTGTTGTCTAAAGGCTGATACAAAAATACCTCAAGGGAAAACATTTTCTATACTCAGTATCAAGTAAGCAGCAATACTTTTGGATTATTTTTCAGAAATAAGAAATACAATTTTGTTTAATAACGCTATCAAGATTTAAAATATCAGAAATTTCTGAAAGCTTAGAAAGCAGGTATATAATATAATAATAATCTTCCGTAGGAAAGAGTTCTTGTCCTATAATATTATTTCATTTTGATATATATTAGTATATGTCGTTGGCATTTGATAAGCTGTATTGTATTGTTCATTAGAAAAACAAAAATTGTAGCATGGTATTCATAATTTGAATGATTTATTAATAACGGTTTATTGAAGTCTTACTTCTGCTTTTGCTCTACCATCTCGTATTACCCTCTTTGTTGGTGCAACCCTTCCGCCTGAATTTACGTCGCATGATGTGTTTTGTGTTTTTAAAATCCAACTAAATATCTGGTAATTCCCACCATTATTTAATTTAAATTTCAATCTTAGGGTTATTTTATGGTCTAATTGAAAAGACAATTATTATATGTATATTTTAAATCTCAAATATACATCAAAGTTTAAAGAATGTTATATATATATAACTATTACTTTAAATATATATAACCATAGGAACTAATTATGTATAATTATTGTAGTACGTTCATTTGGAATTTTTAAATAAATAAAAATTAAATGAATTACTAGAAAGATATACAGAAAAAATCTGGTAGCAATTAAATATTTTTTTGATAGATAGATTTTTTTTGTATATTTCTAGTTGATTCATTTCATTTGTATTAAATACCATAGAAATATGTTCTGAAAATGCAACTAGACAAAAAAAAAATTGTTTTCTTAAATGATAAAATAAATAAATGACTGAAAACGATTTGAAAATATTTATGGAACGGATTAAATAGATGAAACGTTAAATATAATACATTTATATTATTTTATAATTTCAGGGAATCTATTGTTTTTATTCAAAGTATATTCTATTGAAATGTAATTATATAAGAGCATTTCATTTCCTGTTTTGGGCGTACTTGTATTGGATGTACCCTTTTGCACTGAACCAGGGTAGTGAGGCAAATTGAAGGAATGGTTTGGAACTCACGCATCGCTGAACAACGGAGGCCCTTCCTCCCTTATTCTGTCACAAATATAAACGCGTCAACCTCCTTTCGGATGACAGGCAGGCATTTGGAAATGAAAATCGGAAATAGGTCACGAGAACTCTAGATTATACCTCGGTTATGTTTCTCAGAGAGAGAAAACTATAATTTACTAAGGGAAATTGCTTTCTTTTGTGTAGAAATAAAAAAAAATGTGTGAAATTTAATCACGCGCAGATTACTGCATAATGAATATTCGCGTATACTCCTGAATATAGTAATAATGGATTACTGTCGCATCACGATCATTCGTTTAACACTAGATTCACTCATTACAGATAATTAATACATCGTGAATGTTCGTGTATATTCGTGAATATACTTACAGTGAACTACTGTTGCACAGTGAATATTCACAGTGAACATACTGATAATAGATTAATGTCGCATCAAGAATATTCATGTAACATTAGATAATTGATATATCACGTATGATTGTGTATATTAGTGAATATACTAACAGTGGATTGCTGTTACATCATGAATATTACTAAAAAGACTGACAGCAGATTACTATTGCGTGAATATTCGTAAACAAGCTAACGCGTGACTACTCACGCGTTAGCTTGTTTACGAAGTTCATGAATTATAATGATATTATCCTACGATAATATCATTATAATTTATGAATATTCGTGAAAAGACTAACAGGGAGATTCTATTGCGTATGAATATTCGGGTACATTCGCTAATTATAATTAGATAAGATAAAATAAAATAGGATGAGCTTCATTGACATATTTATATATTTTTTACATCAAAGGTAAACACAATAATAAAATAACGTAAAACACCTATTAGAAATAAATTTCTGTTAAAATTGCATCATTAAAATTCACGAGTAGACTAAAAGCGGATTATTATTGAATCATGAATATTAGTGAAAATATTAACTAAACGAATTACTATTGCACGAGAGTTTGGTAGCAAAGTATACATCGGGAATAAACAAACAATTTGAATTGTTATTAAATAACTACTTGAAAGAACCAAGTTGTTTTATAAAAGTAACTCATGGATTGACTGATATTAACTAAAAAAAAATTCTTGAAATATGCTGAAAATTTTGTGCATATTTGTATAATTTATATAATCAGTCGTAGTAAATATATTTTAGAAAAAAACGGCAAATGTAAATTTTGGCATTTTTCGCTCCAAAAGTAACTTTCGCTTCATACCTAGGTTTATCTCGGTATTTTCATTTTACAAAAAGTATGGAATGATCACAATTCAAACACGAGAACTGGTTTCAAATTAGTTTGTAAATAATGTAACATAGCAGGTAGGTTCGTATCGGTATACGTACGAGTATCTAATATGATGTCTACATTAAAAATCATATTTTCGAGAGACAGAATCCATGTTTTCACAGAGCAGAGCCATACGCCAACATAAATAAGATTAAACGAAGAAAAATACAGACGCGAATACAAGAAAGTCCGCCAGGGTGAAATAAGAAACTTTATACACTCGCAGATTTCCATTACAAAAGCGTGACACCGTAACTACGTCGTAGGTGGGTCGTGCACCCCCTTCACGCCCCAGCCTCGGGATGGGCGTACCTCACCCTGTACCTATGTGAGTACCATCTCGGTACGTGCCCGGTAAGTACCTTGAATGAAAATATCAAAAGTCCAATGCGCTGGTGATGTCGCGAGTCCTTTGTCGATTTTAGACGTGAATGGCGTTCGTCTGGCTAGGATGCCCAGAGCGAACAGACTGAATATACTTGACCGTTAAATATTCTTTTCAAAAGTAATTTTTTACTATATTGATGAAATGGAACAGAAGATGATTCGATTGTTAACAATTGATGTCAAACTTTGGCATATTTATTACGTTTTTTTTTTTACAGGTTTTTAATAAAGTATTTGCATTCATAGATCCACATACACATTTCATTGTGGAAAAAATGAAGTACGCGTGCCTTAACATTAACATCTGTTACATAATAATTAATTATTCTATCTGAATGAAGTGAAAGAATACTTTGCCTTGAATTTCCTTCCAATGGGATTGTTTTGAATTTCCTATCTAATTTCACACAAAACACCCTTAGAAATCATGGGCTACACTTTAAAGGGTATATCTTTTGTACGTATTTTTGTTTAACATCAATAACGTATAAAGTAAATAAATGTTACTATGAGTAAATCAAAATATGAATTGTTTCACTTTGAATTGGATAAGTATTTATAAGTAAGTTTATCCGCACTTTTTCATACGTATACAATTATTTCAAATATAAATATGTCAAATAATTTGATTGATATATATTTATAGATTTTACACTCAGTTAAAACAAATGCGAACCAATATATTATATTATGTAGACAGTTACACAGAACTTATATGGGGTATCCAGCGGAAAAATTTCAAGATTAAATTGTAATTGCTTGTATACTATCAGGGTGAGGTAAGTGAAAGGGGTATTATTCGACACGCGTGATTTGTTTATTTGCCAGTCGCAATGACTCATTGATCGGGAGAGCACCGCGCGTTCGCTGTTAAGCAATATTTAAAGTGCGGTGACATTGGTTCGTGCGCGTCGCGCTTTTTGTACTCACTTTAATATTCGACGAGTAAGTGATGGGCCGAGCACGCAACTTATCTGGTGTTAAGTTCAAAAGTTCAGAAAAGAAATGACAATAGTTAACCAAACTTCTCCGGAACCATCAACGTCAGCAGCGACGCCAGAACATGTGGCTCAAGTTCGACGTGAAATTATGCGCAATCCGCACAAATAGATGAGGAAGATTGCAGCCTGTACTGGCTTAATAAAAATCAACAGTGTCAGTGTCAACAAATCAACGTTATTTTGAAAAAAAAAATTACAGTTTCACCCATAAAAACTGCAAATAGGGCAGTTTCTCAAGGAAAATTACTATTATTTAAGAAAAACCTTAGCGAGAAATATGCTGGAACGTTTTGGAACAGCATAAACTCATGGAAACATATTATTTACTGACGAAGCACATTTTCATATCGATGGCTATGTTAATAAACAGAACATAAGATACTGGTACTTTGAAAACCCAAGAGAATGCCATTAAAAACGTTTGCATTGTCCAAAAATGACAGTGTGGTGTGCAATTTCTGTCTGAGAGATAATTAGGCTTTATTTTTTTAACCAGCGAGAGACAGTTACTGCTGACGTGTATTGCCGAATGATTGACGACTTTTTGTTACTGAAACTGCAGGTGTTTTCCGGGTTCAACAACAAATCACAATTTCAGCAAGAAGGGGCCACTCCACACAAAGCTAGAGTTTCAACAGTGAAGCTGAGGGGAATTTTTCCCAATAAATTAATCAGCAAGTACGGAGACATACTCTGGGCACCTCGGTCACCGGACCTTACACCGTGTGACTTTTTTTGTGGAGATACATTAAGTCAAGAGTTTACAGCAACAATCCTCGAACAATTCACGCTCTACAAGAAAATATCCGCAGTGAAGTTGCTACCATTGAATCAGCGCTTTGCTCTCGCGTGTTTGCAAATTTAATAGTCCGAGTGTCTTGAGATAAATAGACGGTATTTAGATGATATTATTTATAAAACGTAAAATCCGTATAGTTAAATTCTACTTTGCATAAATAAAACATGAGAATAACATTGTAGTTTTTTTTATTTAATATTAAACTTGAAAAATTTCCGTTGGACACCCTTTATCTTCTTAATATGATTACTATTAGTAAAACAAAATAAAATTCTTATAAAATTAACTAAATAGGATTGAATTGGTCGTTTCTTGGAAAAAAACGTATTTAACTTTATGATTGTGATAGTTGTGAGATTTTTCATCAGACACTGTAATTTCTTTCTAGCAAAGGTAGCAAAATTTTTAGTAAAAAAAATAATATAAATAACCTGGAAAGATACACTATCTGTCGAAAAAATAAAGTCATCATCGGGGCACGAATCTAGAACTTTCTATAGCCGGTAGACGGCTTCGCAATATTTCATCTACTTTTTATATTTGTTTCTTTCAAAATGTTTTTTATTATTATGTTTAATTTATTAATGTTTTTAAAAACCATTGAGAAGAACATGTTACACTGCGCCATTACTTCTAGTTCATTAACTAGAAGTAATGGCGTAGTGTATATTAACTAAAATCATTAATTTTATGATTCCATTACTTCGAAATATGTAAAATGATGTATTGCTCACAAAAATGTTTCTCGTGCATCGTGGTAGATTGATTCTCAAAATGTATTTTGGTTGTAAATAAACATTTTCCGCGAGATTATCTAGTGTGTTCGCGCAAATCGCCTACGGGCGAAATTTGAAATTATCGAATGCGTCTAGCGGCGCGGCGTCGGCGGGATCGTTCCAGCGAACTTAGAATTATGACGGCGAGGGCCGGCGCGGTCGTAATGCGCCGCGCCGTGGCGAGCGGACGAACAGAGGGCAAACCTTTTCTTAAGGGATGAGATGTCAAGATACGAAGAGCAGTTTGGACAGAATGGATTTTTACAAAATAAATAATTATTTGACGTGAAAACGTTCATGAGAGTATCTGTTCAATTTATCAGACTGAGGTAAAAACTATGAGTAACGATAATACGAGATGAAAACTGATCTCTGATATTGAGCTCATATATTTACTAACATTTTACCTCGTTTCTCATATTTTATTTATTAATGTGATTCGGTGAAGTAATTAAGGGAAACGATAAAACAAATTGAAGAAAATTCGTCTACCTATTGTTAGTTTATTAAAACGGAAAAAAATATTCTTTACTCCTTCAACGCAATATTACTAAATAATGCATAAGAAACCATGTGGAAATTTCAATATTAATTTTTACAGGTATCCAATCAAAATTTTTAACTAATTTCTTCTAAAATAATATTAAACTAATGATTTTAAATTTGTATTTATTTTGTTTTATACTAATATTATATCGTGTAGCTAAAATTAATGTTGCGTTTCATAGTCATTCGGACTCTTACGATCTCTTTATGAATATCTACGAATCATGTAAAATGTATTTTATCATATCCTCTATCGTATATACGTTTCATAATTTAGCTATCACAAGCCCATTGAAGATGTATTGGAACATGAAATTGGTGAAACTATCGATAAATAATAAGTGGTTTAAATGATAAACGTCTTCGGATTCTTTTCTAGGTTTAAAATATTTTACCTCTCTCAAGCCGTAACTATTTCCACATGATAGAACATCACACGTGCGTGCAGGGTTATCGTTAAATTTTAAATTTACTGAAAGTGTAAAAGATTTTTGATAAAAATAAAATAAAATTTTAAAAATTTGTAGAACTCATTTACTTACTTTAAGTATGTATATACTTCAAAATATTTAATGTATATCGTTACTTAAAGAACAGAATCTTTTGGAGTTAATTTCTAAAATAGTTGAATCGATCTTATTTTTATACCTACGGTTTACGTGTAAATACATGAGTAACTTTTTAAAGTAAAAGTAACATTCTTAAATCACGGTCTCCATAATGGAAATTGATGAAAAATTGTTGCAGATAAAGGTTTAACTTTCTGGAAAAGTAATAAAGAAAACCGTTTTTTTTGGCCCACGTCCAAATGCTATAATGATGATAAAAAATTAACCCTCCCCTCAATAGCACGCATTTGAAAAAAATATCGCAATATCCTTTCTTTATTTTAAGATGTAAATAAGATTGGGTCTCCTCATCATGCGATAATGTATTTTTAAAATGCGTTTTTATTTAAGTACGCTATACCTTAACGTATGTACTGAATACCAATTTAAATAAATAATGAATATAATATTAGATATGTTACAAATATAATTGATTATAAAACAAAAATAAATTTGATTTCTTTCATGAAATTTCAAGATTTTGGCTTGTTGTGGATGTTTAGTATTTGAAAAATCGGTAATTCGTTTGCGTCGATATGAAGTAAATATTTTTACGGGCGATGACATTTTCTGTCTCGACTCAGATATTTTCGAATTTATTTACTCGAATATGGGCGATGACGCTTACGGACGTCACTAGGATTCTTTCGTAGTTATTTGGTCGAGCGTAAGTGATGTCGCTATCGGTCGTCACTCAGATCCCTTCGGAACTATTCGCTTGATTATGGGCGATGATGATTATGATCGTCACTAAGATTAATTTATAATTATTCGCTCCAATATGAGCGATGTCGCTTTCGGCCGTCAATCAAATTGTTCTGGAACAATTCGCTCGAATATGGCGGTAACGGTTTCAATCACTATCCACTGGGATTTTGGACGGTTTTCCGATCGGATGCTTTCTACTCTTATTCAACTCGGTACGATTGTTGTAGTGACTTAGTAAAATTATCGAGAAGAAGTTGTGAAGAAGTAAATAAATTTTTCGCTGAATCAGTGATTGTCATACAATTGTATATTGTTGACTTACCGGCATAGTTTGACTCCCGTGCAGAGTATTAATGGCCGCCTGCGCCTCTTGGTGCGAACTAAATTTGACGAAGGCACAACCTGAAACAAGCAATAAAATATTTCAATTAGTCAAGAGCCAGATATCGAGATGTTTATTGTGGATTTCAAGAGAATAACGACGGTGGCGCCATCTGTTGGAAATTGCATCTATGCCTCCGAGCCACCCAATTTCTAATAAATAATTTTATTACTAATCAGAGAATAGTGACGACTTCAGGCTAGGAAATTGAACTGGTTCTAATTCGTCATTTATTTTTATTAACGATTGAATTTAATGGTGTATTTAAAAATAAATTAAAGGCCGAAGTTAATTATTTAAGTCGTTCGTGTAGACAAAAATAAACGAAAATTAATTAATAAATATGAAATAACTAGAAAAAAGTCATGAAATAATGAAAGCTGCTAAAAAAATTAATGTTTAAAATTTTCAGAATTCAAGATTGATCAAGAAAAATAAACATTTTATAATATTTAAAAGCATCGTTCAAACTAGATATCGGAAAATATAATATGCTCCCCGGAGGATAGCGTACTTCATTTTGTATAATTAGCCGAATAGGCGTGTATTATTTAGAGTAACGTTTATCTTGTAAGCAAGTATGCTGGGGAAATTAAAATATATTATGCTGTAATATCATTCAAGGGTAATATAATATGAGCTATTTGCATACCCGCATTCAAATGAAAATAGACGCCCCACAAGGGATGTTTCTCTCGAGATGAATATGCCGTTACGCGAAAATCGAGTTCGTTGATTCGTATAAATTTACAAAATTATTCAGCTTTGATTAAATCAAGCAAAAAAATACATGTAATGTATTTAAAGCAAACGATTTCGCAAGCGCGTTCTGAAAGAAGCATTTATTTCGAACGACCTAGACGATTAGTACAATGGAAATAATCGCTTATCTCTTAGAAAAACATTCGACCACTTCAGTAACGTTCACTTATTAATGTTAAATTCGCTTCTTATGAATGGCATTGTTGCAAATAAATTTGATAAATGTAATGCCGTAATAAAACAAAGACTGGTTGAAAATACTATATTTATTGAGTTTAAAACCCGCCCCAAAGTGCTGTTCAAGTGTTGTTTTTGCTGAATTGAAATTTTTTTCATATTAATTAAACACTTTTTAATAACTATCGTATTGAAACGATGAAAAAATTTTTTTTTTAATAGAGATACGCTCACGGAATACATGTCATCAATATTATTACTATTTTCAAACTAAGCTAAAGGCTTGTACTATGATGGTAGGACTAACTTGCTGGTGTCCTGGAACAAGGCGTGAACCACTTCATTATAACCACTTCAGCAACAAGCGCTATCATTGAAAAATAATCATTATGAGAATATTTAAAAAATAAGGTATTAAGATAAAATATGGTACCTACAAAATATTCGTATCAGAAATATTACTGTTGCAATTCGAATTTTTAAATTTTATAATAATATAAATATAAAATTTTTGTACACTATTTTGAAAAAATCAATTTGATAAGTCTTTAAAGAAATGTTTGAATTTCCGAATCAATTTTTCATTTGTGATAAACATAGTATTTTATTTATAAGAATTAAATATTTGTAATATTATTCAAATGTGTCTTATTTTGAGCGAACTCTTCTCCAAACTTCAAATTAAACTTGAATCGATAATCAAATATTGAACAAGGAATCGTGATATATATAAATTTTAGTTAAAAGGGTTAAGTCATAAACGTATATATTGAACTAAATGAATTTCTCTCGAGTTAAATAAAATCTGAAGAAAATGTTTTGAGTGGTGGAGAAACTCTTTAAATAAGCCAGCGTGCAGTTAGGATAATAACGCCAAACGAATAACAACCGTTCGCGCCGTGCATTGTGCATGTTTCGATATACTTCATGTCCTGCAGACCAGAATCAGCGGGGAAATACGTAATGTTTGTCAGAGGAAAGCGGCGCCTCGCAAGGGGAAATCCTTCAATTAGACGATGAGATTGTGTTTCCTCCGGATGTTGGTGCAACTACCCGAGTGACTAAAACCACTTAGTTTTCCAACATCTGTGTGTATTCTTCCTATTTCCTCTGCTGGAAAATGTAATCGCGAGGCGACCGAGAAAGTTGGATCGCAGAAAGTTGAATTGCCAGCTTTAGTAATGGACTTATGCCGGAAATGGTTGAGCTTTTAATGGAGATGTCAAAAGCGCACGTGCAATATTTTAAATTGCGAACACAGGTGAGGCTTGGGTTTTTTAATGGTCTCATGATTCATATATCACAATTTTTCACGCCAGACTTCTGTTGGTTTTAAGACCATTACAAATTTAAGAAATACGTTTTACAACATTGATAAAATTTCACATCGAACATGTACATTTTTAAAAACTTTTAAAATATATAAACCTCACGTAAATATGATATGAAATGAAATATTATACGTAAATATTTATGAATATAATATTTTTTAATTATATAAACGAATGAGTTGAATTAATTTGAAAACATATTTGGTTACCACCGGAATTTGAACCTAGAACTTTTCAGTTCAGAAATCATGCTACGTTAAACATTTAAGTTTACGATAAATTGTGTTTTTTTTATAAATTACAAGAATGGTATGAAAGATACATGACGCAAGTGTTGATGGCACTAGAAATAGATGACGTCCGCGGAAGACTTGGCACGACCTGGTAAACCAGATACTGGAAGGTGGTTAGAAGCTACAATAACCGGCAAGCTTGTATGAGAAGATGTATTAATTGTGAATGAGGCGTGAATTGTGTGTCAGAGTGTGGCGTTCTATCCTCTACGCCTACGTGAAACGGCGTGATGGTAAGTAAGTAAGTAACTTTGTAAAATTTCCGATTTTTCAATATTTCTTTCAAATTAATTTTTGTTAATTAATAAAATCAATTTGTTTTTTGCGAAAAATTGCAACATTAATTTATTACATTATTAACATTTTAATGTTACAATACATCTTTATATAAAAATGATTCCACAATATGTGAAATAAATAGAATGCAATAATATTATTATTATCAAGTGGAAAAATAATACCAACAGGTATTTACGTTTCATAGGCTTACTGCAAACAGCATAGTTATTACGTTTATTATAGTAATCTTTTAATCTCTCCGTGGTTTTATTAAGTGAGTTTTGCAAATTCATTTAAAATTGCGTTCAGCAAATCTGAATAGTGAGCAAATATAAACCTCACATTTTACCAGCGTTAAAAGCATAGGTAATTTAAGCCTATTTTATTTTAAAACATTTGTGTGCAAACTGAGCCCACGGTATTGGATTGCTATGGAGGTTTTCAATGCCAATACACTTGACGTATTGACAGTGATGGATCTAAGGAGAAAAGGTCCAAAAGGGAAACCTCTCGATGGGATGAAGAAACGAGGCAGATGGAAATAAACATTCATGCAAAAGGAACGAATGACCCGAGGCCAAAATATTTTACCCTTATTACCTACCCTTTCTTTTAAGAAAATTATATTAAATTTATTAACGTCGAACCTCCGACATGGGTTAAATAAAACAATAATATATCTAAAAATAAAATGATATTGGATCGGGTTAGTAAATGGCATTATAACTAACTAACTAATTTACCATCGCGTCGTTTTTCTTCAGGGGTAGGCAGATAGGATAGAGCATCCCGCTCTTCTGTCCTTACATACAATTCTTGTATCATTCGCATTGATACATCTTCTTGATTATTGAGGCTTCTAATAGGATCATCTTGCAGTATTTTTAAGATATTTTCGTTATTTTAATTAAAATTGAATATTGATGTATTTAAAATACACCATTATACAGTTCGAGATCATCAACGAGAAAATGAATGCGATGTGCTCCTTATCTTATTTCAGACAACATGAATATAATTTCAAAGCATATTTCTTTTATTTCATTATTTCCTTCTGTTTGCGCGGGAAAGCTAACACTGTTAAAAATAAAGTGTTATAATAATATTATATCGGTATGGCGACACAGGCATTCTTGAAATTGGATTTGTGTTTATTTGGTCACGTGGTCCGCGAAGCTCTACGCATTCTCCATCATCGCCAGCTGTGGACTTAGGCGAAGATGGGTGAATTTATTTCACAAAATCTCTGACCGCTTTTTTCGCACGTCGAGTGCCATTGTCTGCCGAGCGAGTGCCCATTGGAGGGCCGAAACAAAACAATCCGGAGTCCCCTGTGTTTGACATGTTATTTACGTCTGGTATCGGAGGGAGGTTTTCAGAAGTCGACCAGTTTTACACCATCACTTCCATACACGATGCAAACAACTGTCCCGCTGTAATTGTGTGTTTAGCGGAAATTTATAAAGAAACAATGTTTCGGATTTATGAATGTTCTGAAAAATTTATTGAGTTTGCAATAATCCAGTACCCAATATGTAATATTAATATAGCGCTTCCCCATATTTTAACTATGACTTTTATCTGCATATCTTATTGGATTTCAATCTGTACATGTACTTAAGTGTCATTGAAGTATGAAAAAAATTGATATATTCGCCAAAGTGGCTAATATGTCGAACGTGTTTTTAATGTTGAGGTTAAGATTACTTAAATGTTTTCTCTTTTATATATTCAATGTGAAATGAAGTGTAAATTGTCTTTATTACGAGTAAGAAAAAATATACATTAGTGAAACGAATTTTTACGACTGGCAAGTATATTGAGCATCTATCATCTCACGTCGTACTATAGATTATGTGGCACTTTATTTTATTATCTATAATCAAATGTGATGCGGGATGTCAGACGAATGTTTATGTTTTTTTAATGATCATTTGCGTAAACATAATCTTAGTTTATTCAAGACTGTCTTGAAATGGATATATATATATATATTTCATAGTTGATACGCTAGAACAACGTTTGTACAATTAGAGGGAGGGCAATTCAGAATGCACTAACAGAAAAGATAGGACCTACGTCCTATAGGACCATAGAATCTATATTTCATCTAAAGAAATATAATAAGGATGCACAATGAATTATTGTTAAAGCAATATAATAAATTATTTTGGGATAATGGAAATATTGATTATATTATAGCCCTTGGCATACCCTTGGCATAGCGTAGCGGCTACCACTGGCTACGTAGCGAACACTATCGGCCGCGAAGCGGCCATAACAGCCACCCACAGGGACAACCGATGACAGCCGATCATTTTCCTACTAGTATACTTGAATACGCTACAAATACTAGAGTACACCATGCTGTACAGCCTTTATTTTCAGTAAGAAAAAATGTAATCATGTGCATTATGTATACATATTATTTTACAAAATATAGCAATAATAAT
This sequence comes from Eubasilissa regina, assembly GCA_022840565.1. NCBI lineage: Eukaryota > Metazoa > Arthropoda > Insecta > Trichoptera > Phryganeidae > Eubasilissa > Eubasilissa regina. Next base: position 1,362,787 of record JAINEB010000002.1, on the reverse strand, counting down.
TTATTATCTGTTTATTTACCTTCACTAGATAGTCTTTTAAAAAGGGCCATTTAATATAAAATAATTCAACGTCCATATTTTTATAAATTATAACAGTCAGTAATTAATTAGGTCAAGTCGATATTGGTTGACATTTATCCAAGATACAAGCTGATAATAATCTGTCACCAGGTGTCACGTATGTTGCGGGAATGGTACGTTACGTTATTATTGAAATAATTTAAAAAATATATCTGATTTGGTATTTGTTAGTATTGATTGGGTAAGTTAAGTTGTACTTTATTTTTTTATATTCAATTATATTTTCAACATTAATAACTATTATACTATCTGAAGGCTATTCAGCTAATTTATTCTGAAATTATGAGGCAGTCGAGGACCGCAATCATATACCATATATTACCTAAAAAATATTGGATATGTTAAGTATTTTCCAAACATTGTGAAAATCAGAAAGAATGAACAGAATATTAACAAGTATTTGACACACGAGAAGTATCAAATTATTCGTAACAAATGGAACATAAAAATAACAAATATAAAGCATTCCGGTTTATTGTTAGCTCAAAACATCAATAATACAAAATGGTGATCGTAGTGGACGAAACGTGAAGAACACATCGCAACGTCGTGGAGACAAACTAATACAGATGTCAAATAGACAATTTTTGTAAATAAATAATAAACTTATTATTATAAAAATTTAGAAAAATCACTTTAAAAATAATTGATGGAATTGATACATTTAATATAGTGAAATATCATAAACACATTAAACAAATAAAGAACACCTTGCAGGATAATAAAATAAATACATAGAAATGTGCCAAATGAAGAAATAAAAGTAAAATATTCGGCATGTTGATAGATTAAAAAGTAATAATGTAAAAAATATGTAAATATAATATATATAGTGGTATTTAATTTCGTAAAAATCAAATGTACCATCAAATCAATCATACCTGTATGTAGTTCGGCATTGATTTATATATCATTCTAATAATTATTTATATTTGAAAATAAAGTATCGATTTTCCACTTTAGTGAATTTGATATATTAGAAAAACTTTTTATAAATTATAAAAATCCTATCAAAAATATTATACAGGGTGATAAAGATACAGTAGATCAAATGGTACCTACAAGAGGAGACAAGCTCATTAGCAACTGATTGTGCGTCAAATAGGGTTATTTGAAATTCAACAGTTTATAAGTTATCCCAATTTTTTAGATTTTCAGAAAATATAATATTTTGAATAAGTCTTAAACAAAAATCTGGTAGCTTATGTAGTAACTACATTATTATGGCTGACGTGTGCCAAGTTTCATCACAATAGGTTAAGTATTTATGGTACAGTGCCTATTTTTGTAAAGACAGGTTACTAATTTCTCGGAAATTACATAAATCCAAATTATTTCTAAACCGTTGAATTTCGGATAACCCTATTTGACGCTCAATGGGTTGCTAGTGATATCCCCTAAGCATGGGCTGCATTTAGACCACTGTCTCTTAGACTCCTTATATAAGGTATTATTAAATATATTACAAAGTCATGTTTTTGTACAAGGTAGATGCGTGTATAGGGACGTGTATGCATCTGCTCGCTTTAAGCTTTACAGTATATCTACAATGAATTAAATTACCATTGAATTAAATATAAATTACCTATCTAAATGATTAACGATAATATGTTTAAAAAATGTTTGAATTACTACAAGATATCTTTTTTTTTGGGTATTAATCACTTATTCTATGTATCTAAGTGTTATTAATTTAGAATAATTTGTTTTATTTTCAAATCAATATCAGAATCGTAAAAATCTAATCAAATTACTCAAGGAAATAACGTTTATACGTTTGTTAAAATCTGTTGGTATAGAAACACCTTGGTCTTTCCTAGACGAATTGAATTAATGATTGTAATGCTCTAATTGCGTGCACAAAGGGTATGCAGCCTTATCGTAGCATCCAATCGGATGGTTGGATTTATTATGTACCAGGCGTTAACATCAAACACGTTAAATTGATTGCGTTCGAACAATGGAGCGACTTAATAATCCATTTTATCTGATCACGCACTTTTAGCCGATTTAAAAGCGGATATTGGAGTGTGGAAAAATATTTCATTTTGTATTTTGGCGATGTTAAAATACAACTTATTTAGATAAGATTTTCCTTAAAAATAAATGAAACATTCCGTTAATGTGAAGATTCTTATATATTATGGATTAACAAGATTAATCTTCGCTTATTGTACTTCGTGAAACAATGATTTAAGTATAACTATTTAGACAAAATAGTTAGTGCAATAGCATTAACTTTACAAACCTCTTTATAAAATTACACCTTTATTTTGAAGGAAAGTATATTGTAATATGCAAATATTTCACATCGCGTGGAACTCATTTATCAAAACTGCAACATAAAGAATCACGCTCAAATTATACCGGTGATGATGACGTATAGCGTATCTTTCCCCCCCATTAATTCATCATTCCGTTGACGACTTACCAGGGTTTAATACGACAAAAAGGATACACCCAACGTACGCTACTCATAATTTATACGGATCTATCCTTAATTGAAGAGGAAGAAAAAAACTCTCTCTTACCCCAAAGTTTCCGCGGCGGAGTTTAAAGGAACAACAACAAAGGCGTTGCAGGGTAAGCACCTGTTACGAATATTTTGCATCGTAATTGCCGAAAATGGAAAAAAAAGTATTCAGCGTGGGCCGCACCCTAGCAAGGGTGCTGCTACAAAAGCCGTCACTGTGAGGGCGATTTGTATACTTTTGAGGTGTACTATTTACTGTAGTGACGTGTTCTACCTGAAGTAGAAAAGTCGTTGATATATGTTCGCTCAATACTTGCATTATTTATAACGCTATTAAAATGTGAAGAAAAAACCAATAATAAAAAAAAACATTAAAAATTATATTAAATTTAAAGTAGCCAAAATTGCTGATAATATTTGAAACGTTTAAATTTTTAATTTCCAGTCACTACAAATATTACACTATTTAATAATTAATGCAAATAATTTACGAGATTATTATTCAGTAATTATCAGATTATGCAAACAAATTAAAATTTCACAGTGGAACAGTGTTTTCAAATAACTGTAAATACGAATAAAATCTGCCGACATTTCGATATATTCGATAATTTATTCAAGTTATAGTTTTTTTTTACAAATAAATTAATGATAAATCAGAATATGAAAGTTGATTACGAATAGTATTAAAGAAGAATTTATTCAACGTACAATTGAAAATTGTAATATAATACTATAACATAATAAATAATACAAATTAATCTATTAAATAATATTTTAGTGGAATAATACAAATAATAAAGAGTACACAAATATATAACGATAAATAAACATCGTTTTTTTATATTACGTATCCTTTAGTTTCTAGATTATTTATACGAAATAGTGTGAATTTTCATGTTTATTCATCGAATACAACTTAAAAAGAAAAACGAGTATTTTTTTCAAATTTAACAAAACTTAAACGAAACTAATCACTCCACTTTCTATTTATGCGTTATCCACAAAATCACCCTGAGTATTTTCATTACTTTGAAAATTTCCTGGGAGGCTTATCTAAACGTTTCACCCCCTTCATTCCTTTGTATCGAACTTCCTGTTTCCCGTCTCGTGAAAAATAATATTGTTTGTCTTGACACTTCATCTCCCCGACAAAAGGGCTCTCACCTGCTACAAGATGACCCTTCAAAGATTGTTTCAAGTCCAAGTACTTTGGGTGACGTTTAGGGATGTTTTCAACCGTATACCGATTGAAAAAAAAGTAATGGAATGGAATAAGACGCGTTTATTTACATGTATACAAAATTCAAGTTTCATTTTATCATAATCATTTCATGAGGAACATAATTAAATTATGCATTTTTTAAAAAGAAAATGAGTCAAAAAAAAAAACGTTTGATGATCCACACTTTTATAAATTCTCTCTCGGATTTAGTTCTGCTCAAAATTACGATGAATTGATGTAGTGTAAATCGATGACTTTGAATTATTGTTTTTTTTTCGATATAATAAAATAAATTCGAAAAAAAAAAACACACGGAAGAAAAAAATTCAATAAGTATACAAAATGTCGACGGGAAGGGGTGTGGGTGGTATGGAGGGGTGAATAGAAAAGAATAATTTCGGAGATTGCTCAAAGGGAACAATTTACGCGGGAAGCCGTCCAGGGCCGCGTATTGAAAGGAAGGAACAAGCGAAAAGAATGAGCAAAATCAAGATGCTCCTGCGGGTCTTCGAGACTCGGGGAGAACGACTCCAGGAGCAGAAATGTACGCAAAACTTGACTTGGCGTATATGTGATGAGGTATAGATTTAAATACAGAGAAGAGTATAATTAATATCTGCCAATCTGCTATTGAGAGGGATAGTCATGGGGAGGTCTTCATCCAGAAGTGGATTGACAACGGCTGATGATAATAAAGCTATAGAGATATTTTCAAAACTTTAATAAAATTTCTAATAATTGCAGTTTAAAGATATTAAATTAAATTAAGAAGACGACAGAATATCGACGAAGGGAAAGTTGCACGTAGGGACAGAAGAGTGTGGCGTTTTTTCCTCTCAGCCTAACTACGAGGCGAAACGGTAATTGTTAAGTGAGAAAGTTAGTAAATAATATTTAAAATTAATTAACTAATAGTTTATAACAAGTAACGAACTGTATTTTTATTTAGCACAGCAAATAGATTTTCAAAGTTATGAGGGTCCAATAATTATTTATATGAATTTATGTGAATAACGAGTACATGGGACCAACTACTTCAACAGTATTTTTTTTTTACAACTGTTATAAACTAGTCTATATATTGGCTCAAAATTAAATACAGAATTTGAAGAAATATGAAGAAAATACATAATAATTATCTTTTAATAAATGTACATATATACATACATAAATTATTATTTTTTAATTTAAAGTGTAATTTTGTATATGAGATAATATTTATATCTTGATGAAGTTCTTTCTTGAAATATTTCCATATTAAGAGTCTTTGTTATTTAATATTTTGGAGTTTTATTACAAAATATTACTATCATGTGTTTACACTTCTCTAGAGAATTATTTTTGTAAAGGCAGGAAGATACTAAAAAAAAATTATAAGAGTATACTCCCGATAATAAATGATTTATCTTCGTTACTTTTAATAATTAAATAATAAACTCATGAGAATAAGGATATTGGATGTGAAAAAAAATTGATTAGTATTGAAGTAAAATTCAATATAATATTTCGGGAGCGGACATATCTCATAACAAAAAGTGAATAAATAATAAATAAAAAGGATTGCTCTGCGTATAATAGCGAGAATATGACTTTATAAATACTTCAGTATGATTGATCGAACCCATACAAGTTTATTGATTTTACAAAAGGCAATAGACGAAATGGTTCCCGGACAGGCCGGTGGAATGACAAATGGCTTCCAGTAAAGACAAACAATATATACCAACAAAAATAATCAAACTTTCCAATAGTGCTGGCATTTTGGACTATCCAGGAAATTCTTGGGAATTTTGCCGTTCTTTATCTCCATTAAAGAAATTGCGTCAGTTTTCAATACAAGTACGATTTGGTGATTTAATGGAAAGCACATTAAAATTTTCGGAAGTATAATTATTTTTTAGTTTTAAATTTCACGTGTATTTCATTTAGAATATATTTTTTTTGATTTTTATAATATTTTTTCTTCCTGGGCATAAATAAAATAATAATATACCATTATAATTCGTTCATAATAATCAGCATGGTTGATGTACAAGTTTTTTTTCCAATAACTTTATTATTAAATTAAATAAGTCTGTCATTTTGTCACCGTTGATAGAATATTTGTAATCTCTGCATTATGCAATGTAAATTTGATACTCGGTGAAAAGACGATAATTAAAGCTCGCTCCACGCCTAGCTGACATCAATTGCATAAAAACGATTCGATCGAATCATTCACGTGTGCGACCGTTTGGAAATCAATTTTGTGGCTTCTATCAACCATTACCTCCCAGAAACCACCCCGTTCACCCCCATCTTAATAGTTCTCACGTGGGTTGGGTATAAAAAAATATATTAAAATTCAAAGAAATCTTTCGATAAAGAGCAAAAGTTTGAAGTTATTTTAAAACTTGTGACATTTTCTCGGTGTGAGGAAAGGTTTGACAAGTTCCAGAGTGTAGGCTATTCGTTACTCGGTACAGGACATTGAGCGAGCGCGCTGAGGTGTTTTTGCGTGTTTGTTATCGAGGGTGGGCTGCAGGTGGACTGGCAATGCTCCAAAATTCTGTTTTCCCGTCTTTGGACCTGGCGCCTTCCAAGGTTTCAAAAAAAGCACACAGATCAGCTTTTATCGCGAGCTTTTATCGCTTCGAATGCGCTCGGGTCGTCTGGACCGAGAGTCGCTCAACTATTCGCTGCAACTTTTACCTGAAAAACTTTTAAGACAGCTATTTTATCATTTATCATGTTGTGCACGCTAAATTGTAAAAATAGATGTTATGTCAACAACATCCTAGTATGGCCTTCATAATATTGAAATTGTTGGATTAAAAGATCTGTCAATATTTATCGGGAATAAAATATTTAGATTTATAAATAAAATACGAAAAAAGATTCGAGTTGAATAATATTTTAGATAAATGCTTGACGAACGGTATTTGTGATGAGGAGTTACACAGGTTGGCCGGGAATGGAGCGAAGGAAGAAGATTGGTAAACTGGGGCGAATCTACGCACAGCAGCGACAGCGCGCGCCGAAACTTCCGGCACTCTTTAGATTTATATGTGCGAAGGTTCGTGCGCGCTTGTTTGTTCATTGAAGTTTGAAGTTTTTACTGACTTTGGAAGAGATACCTGATGGCAGTGCGTAAACTTTAACTGCCAGCGCTGGGAGGTTACAACAGGAGCTGAGCTAGGCATTCTGGTTTTTCTCGTATCGTAAATTCTCAACAATCTCCGAAGATTCTGGGTTCTTTTTTTCCACGTGGCCATTAATACATAAACGTTTTCACCTTTGCTCGCAGATATATTCACAAGGTGGGACTGGCCACTCTCGAGAGAGTGGCTGTTAAAAGGCTCGTGTCAATGACTCAATATTTATGTGATTTTTTTACTGAGAGAATCCACAAAAAAGACCAACATAACAAATAGTATATTTAAATCGAAAAGAAGTGTTATTTTTATCACATTCATTAATTTATTGTACATTGTTTTATTGTATCTGAATTAAATGCGGACTTTTAAGTTTCGCTATTATTTCCTTAAAAAACATAAACATGTGTATTTTAGAGTTGTAGTCAACAGGAAAACCATTTAACTAGTAAATACTCTGTAGCATTTTAGGGAAATAGAACCAAGTCAATCTTTTTATTTTCACCATTCTTTCATTCCTTCGAAAATTTTTGTCAAACTTCCTCCCCCATTTCACAATATAAATTTTACCTTTTCTTATTCTGCGTGATACTGAAATTGAATGTAAGAATTATTAATTAAATAAATTATTGAAGCTTACATGATGATGAATATATTATAAAATTTTTATGTAGTTAAAATTAAATCTTTATAACAAATATATCATCGCACTTCGACATATATAAATATATCATATAGGTAAGTGATAGATGTATATAGGTTCAATGTGATGCTCAGATAAAAACTAAATCATGATTGTCGACATTATTATTAACGGTCCTCAATTTTTCCTGTGAAATAATCAAATTATCATAATCAAATTAGTAGAATTATCAAGAATGACATCTAATAAAATCAACGAGGATTAAGAAATTCTATTTTCATTACGCTATTAATTTAATAAACATAAGTTTATCACTTTAATTTTCTTCCATTTTCTCTCGACCACGCTTTGACAGGTTGCCTTAAAATTGTGCGTTATCCTGACATAATTAAACCATCCCCACAGTGTCCTGTTTACCCTACGCAACAATAACTCCCCTCTACTCACCTGTCAAGTAAACACCTCAATCTTTTGCACACACGTCCGATCATACCGGTGGGGAAGGGTTTTTCGGAATGACGGTAACATTGGAAACGGTGAAAAACATCGAACGCGGTGAAAATTCCTTTGAAAATTGGTTTTGAATATCAGCTTTTTGCTCGAATCGAAGGAATTTTTTGTTTACTTATTTCTTTGAAACTCTGCAGATATTCTTTCCCAGAAATATGCTGAATGTATATTTCATTTGAATATTAGGTAGGTAGTAGGTAGATATTTTGATCTCAATATTTTTTGTGGAATGTTTCCAAATTCGTCTACCAAATGTTAGAATACCATTTTTAAAACGTACTTCAAATATATTTTTTTAATTTTTGGATTTTCGCATTTTGAAATCTCGAGACCGGAAAAAAAGCTGTAAATTAGTCGGTGAGCACGCCAAAGAGTAGTGAATATTATTGTGTATTTTTCACAGAATTCTGTTATCAAAAGAATAGAAATCGTCTAATTATGTACCCAGGTACTTAGCTTACTATTTGAATGCGTCTAGATGGGACATTGTCCTGTGGAAGTTTGTCAAGGGGCGTACGAGGGGAAACCATTCAGACTTTAATTAAATATGGGGACACGCGAAATACACCCCTTTGGCGTTGAGTGGATGAAAATAAACGCAGCGGTGGTCCTCGTAAACTTATGTGAACTTTTGTTGGTCTGCGCAGTGACGCCCGGTGGCTATTTATTAAGCCCGCAACGTGGAAAAAATAATAAATATACGCTCTCAGACCTTTAATGAAAAACGAAGAAGATTTTGAGTTTGGAGGTAAAATGTGAGATTTTACGTTGTATTTACATTTATTTTTGATTTACCTAAATAGTGCTAATGAAATACTTTATAAAGAAAGACATTTAATCGCGTTATATGTTAAAAAGTGTTTTAAATACGTATATTTGTTTTCATTTGTTTGCACCAAAAAAAAAAATATTGTAACGGAAAAAGTATTCGTTTATTAAAAGCACTTTTATTATCAGAATGGATAAAATTAATGTTCCTTAAAGAGTATTCAATCAATTAGAAAGAATACAAATGAATTGATTATTTCTCTACTTGAAATTTTCATTTGGATTTCTCATTTTTATTTATAAATAAATTAAATTTCGTTATTTATTCATTCACAGTAAGTACTACCAAAAAAATACATGATTGAAACAAAGTAAGACACAAAAATATAACATCGATAAATTAATATAAACTTGATTAATATTTTCGACACATTTTATTGGCGAAAGTTTTTTTGTAAAATGTGAAACACTAATTAATTTGACCAATATTGTGTCTTATGTATTGCCGCATTTTTATAAACCCCTATATCGACGTTTTGTAGCAACGAAAACTAATTTATTTTGGAATATGGCGTTCACCTGAGGCACTTTTAAATTAATATATCGGAGATTCGTTACTAATCCCTCGGGGAAGGGTGGGACCGCCGCTGGCGCCGCGCGTTTTTAAACTCCACCGTCCTCTACGAATAATGGTGGCCGATTGGTTCATGACATTATTACAAACTAAAAATAGAGTCCTGATTTTGAAATAAGACTTTTATTGAAATTCTTCTATAGAGTTCGTTAATAAAAAAAAATCATTCAACTTAAGTTACAACCTCGTTTTCAATGTGAAACATTCTAGGGTAGAGTAAATTATCAAAAACTGACATTGTTAAAGAAATCTTACGGAAGTGGTATTACACCTCTCACTAATCGCACAACATAGTACACAGTGCACCCACAGTACAGCGCTACATGGTAATGCGAACTTGACGCTCGCGTCGATCGCACGTTTAACCGACAGAGTGACTTTGAGTGTAACAGCCAAGCATTTAATCACCGATAAATTCTCTGTTTATAGTCTTATTTCACTATTTATAGTTCATTTAACTTTTATAAATAAGTTCAACGTGATAAATCAGAAAAATAATAATTTTATACAACATGCATTAGTTTCCTTTATTTTTTCTTTCATCATCGCCAATGAGGCAAAATGCAGTCTCAATTTTCGTCGGGATTTCTCACGGTTTTTAAAAGACAAAAGTTTTTTACATCTAAATTTACTTACAAACATTATTAAAAACAATTTAAATTATAAATTATATTGTATTAATAAAACACATAAAAAAGGTCAATGTTCCAGCGTTTTACACGTATCTTAATAACTTGTTAACACGTAAAAATAATTTATCCAACCGTGAGACGTCAGGTATGTTATTTAAAAAATAATATTTTAAATATACAGATAAAATAAAGTTTTTTTCCCTAAACAAATTTCTTTCCGAAGTCATACCTTACGTGTTTGATGCTAGACGCGCTGTATTACTTTATTTTATTTAGATTACGTACGTATTTATAGTATCTACGTCATCAAGAAACATAAATATATTTAGTTTATAAACTTACGTGGAAACTCTGAAGAGAATAGAAGACATTCAGTATATTAAGATTAAGATTGTAGTGGAACAAATCCAGAAAAAGGCCGATTCAAATCACCGAGAGAGAAAAAGGATTTGCAATGTATGACGAAAATGTTTACTCGAAGTTTTGATGTATGCATACGGGGAAACTTTGCGGCGGTAAATTGGACTTTGGAAGAGATACATCCCAGCACTCACCGCCTGTAAACTTAATAAAGGTCAAACAAAATTTATAGCAGAGTCCAAAGTTATTTCACAGCGCCCCCCGGCCGTAAGTTAACTCTCCCCCCACTCCCTCGGAGTAAGCGATAAGACGATGGTTCTATGTAAATAAAATCACTGGAAACCGACAAGGCGGGCTTAATGGTTCGAGATGGCGGGAGATAGATGGCGGTCGGTGTCTATTCTCGCAGTATCTGCAATCTGGAAGCGGGCGGTGGTTTGTTTCCCGGCTAAATCAAATAATAAAATGCAATAATGACTCGACAGTGTTTGTTTGGTCTGATCTTTTTTGTGACATCTACTGTCAGAGAGAAACAGAAAAAAAATCGTTATAATACATGTAGGGTGAAGTGGACGTCGGGATCACTCATAATGGAGGAATGTCAAATCAAAGTGAATTTAGAAATATGATTACCACAAATGATGGGCCGACAATGGAGACGGTACGTCATTCTCAATAAAATTTGATTTAAAACATTATTGGTGACTCCAATGTGATTTGTGCCGTCGTCGCTAGATCGTACCTCATCTTCATTTCACTTAGGCCTCTTATAAGCGACATCAATATACTGAAAGTTTTTAGTTATTTTAATAGTTTTAAATATTTTTTTATAATTATAAAGTTGCTCAATTTATATGCGAAATGGATCATTCTAATGATATCGAAAAAATATTTTGTAGCTTAATTGGGGCCACATAAATATAAAAGTGAATAAATGTATTTTTTATGAAAGATGATTAGTAGGTAAAAATGGCTAAAAAACAAAAATAATAAATAATATTACCATAGCATAAAAGCCTTTTATGTAATGCGGATAAGTTTGCTATGACTGTATTACGAAATACGACTTTTTGAAATTGTTTATTTTTATTTTTCTACCTGTAATGTAGTTTTACGTGAAAATATGTAAAAGTTTACTTTTAAAAATACAGTATAATATGTACATTATTGTCTTAAAATATCACTGTAATTTATCGGTCAATTGTAGCAATGGAAGTGAGAATAACGAAATTAATGGTTACGGCTCATGCAATGAAATTTCATATTTGTAACTCTTGTAATGAACTTTCATGTCAGTTGCTCTTGCGATTTCAAGTGTATAGAAAAAAAAAACATTTTAAATACTTCAAAGCACTTTAGTGTTTCCAAACACAAGAGTTTTAAATATAACGTATCGTAATATTAGAGCAATGTGGAAAATGGTTTAATGTTTGCATCCCTACTATCGCAGGGTTGATAAGACTACCGCAGGCGGAAATGGTGACCGGAGCTGCCACATTCAGTGGACATTAGTCCGGTCACGCGACCATCCATTAGGACGAAGCATTTGAAGATATAGACAATGAACTGAGTTTTCGTAGTACATCGGATAATCATTTTAAATTAACCTTCGCGTTCTCAAGCGAAATGTCTCTCCAAAACAGACTTCGAAAAAAAACAATGATATAAGATGCGCTTGTTAGTCCAGTGGTAAAATGCTCGTACAGTGATCAAGTGGTCGGGGGTTCGAGTCTCGTTCTAGAAGACCACCAAGTTAGTCCTATTTGTATAGTTCAAGTTTAAGTATAGCTTACTTTGAAAATATTGATGTGACACTCATTTTCAGACGTATCTCTTTTTATATAAATAAGAATATTTCATTCTTCAAAAATGATTTCATGATTATAAAACTATTATGATTATAAAACTATAAATAGTTTAAAAAATCGTAATGTATCGCAGTAACCCCACCCTGCGTTGGAACCGGCGTTATTTTTAGACTTAAGAGTGCGGAAAAATAAAATTTCAATTTCAAAAAATTAAAAAATGCATATGTAGTGTATCTTAATGTAGCGAATGCGTGACGTGCATGTATTGGCATGACTGACACGAGCGAAAAGGATATAAGATCGCCGGACTCTTGTACGCGCTCTCTCGCATCTGGGCCGTGACTCGAAACGCATCTCTTGCATTGTACTTAACTGAAAGCTTAGTATAATAAAGTGTATTGTTACCACATCGGATTATCTTGTGCTACCTCAATCCCGCATATAATAAAAACCGAAAGCAGATATCAGATATCACAAAGTGACCGCCGGAATCCAGTCGAGGCAAATATTTTACATATAAATCAGTTTTTTAATGTTTTGTATTGAACTTTTTACTGCATACCAAAATCCTTGGCGTATGGTGACAGAACTGGAAATAATTAGTTATACAATTAAATTATTGAACATAAAACTCATGGATCTCTGTAAACTTTTAAAGCAGAAAAATGAAAATTAACAGCGATATCATTGTGTAATTATCACATATTTTGATTTAAAATTTTTCACATACATATATAACGTGTGGGAAGACTGAGTGATTAAGTAAACATAAAGATAAAAATATTCCAGTCAATGTGCGCCTTACTTAGGTGTAAAATAAATGGTTCAAGAATAATAGCATAATATAATAAGAGACCAGCCTAGTTGGGGTAGCCAGAAGCTAGCGTAGAAAAATTAGGCCAAAAATTAAGATTTAAAGATAAATCATCGTGAAATTGACGATACAACATTATTTTTGTAATAAAACCGACCCGTAGAGCGTGATATTTCTGAATATACGTTGAGCGTGTCACCAAATGAAATATAGTGTTTTATTCGAGTTCGAATGTTAATCAGTTTCATAATTCAAAATTATAAATATAAATATTTTGCTAGGATCTTTGAATAAAATGTCATAAATGAGTGAGTCAGTATAATTCATATACCTTAATTTTTATTAATTCATATACGGTCGTATATGTAAGTATGAACACATGTAAATATTTTTTTTTGCTAAAAGCAAGCCATTTTATGACTAGACGCGATCTATTTCACCTGTTGAATCTTTAGAGAAATTAATACAATTTTCAGACATCAATTTCAAAGTTTAAATTGCTCTATGAATATTATTAAAAAAAAATATGTAGATAGTTTTTTTTAAAATTTAGGAATTTTAAAGTGATTAAATTTAAAGGAGATATTAAATTATTATTTCAATAAAGGATTTTAAAACATTTCAACATTTCGGTATTTTTATATTATATATATTTTAATATGTGATAATTCTGTTGAAAAAAAAAGGTATTTTTTAATATGTTTCATCTGAATATCTAATTAAAATTATGTATAAAGTAGTTAATATTCTAAGATACCAAATATATTTTTACATAACTAAAATAAATGATAATATTTTATAAACTAAAGAACAGAAGTGATCATAAATAAATAAGTTTCTCATTTTAATAATGACGATATTTAAAAATCACGTCATAATAGATAACCACATTAAAAATCGATCCGGGGTTGTTTAATCGGGTTTTAAAACCCGTTCAGACGTGCGTAAACGAGAGAGCAGAGATAAACTTAAGTGACGGCGTAACGCAGCGTCCTTTCCTGTGCCTGCGTTAGGTCGGTACTTAAACAGAGAACTGAATAAAGGCGGGTTCATAATGGAGCAAGTGTTCCGGAAGACGTACCTACCCATCGATCGGGTAAGGTGCCTACTGGACCAAGCAAGTGTATAAAATTGATCTCATCTATTTTTAGACAGACGGTCTGCGTCTATCTATGTATTGCCGCCCATTGAAATATTTTGCGTTTTTTATCACGATGGTGAAAATTATGATAACCGATGTTTATTAAAAGTGATTTTTCATATTCTAATTTGAAATTATTGAATTATTGGGGAATCTCAATTAAGTCTCAAATATTATATGTATTTATCTTATTATATTTACAAAATAACTACGATTTCAAGATTTAAAAAAATAATAATAAGGAAGTATGGTCTGGAAACACGTAATAAAAATATCATAAAATATGTATTATATATATATATATATACATACCTTTATATTTTTTTAATAAAAAAATAGAGATGCGTACACGGAATACATGTCACATCAATATTCTTACTATTTTAAAACTAAGCTAAACGCTTGTGCTTTGAAAATAGGACTAACTTGCTGGAGTCTTGGAACGAGGCGCGAACCACTGACCACTAGATCACTAGGCTAGCGTCTTAACCACTATACCAACAAGTTACACACCTTAAATACTAATTAAATGTATTAATTAGAAAGATATACATATAAAATTAATTAATCGAAAAATATTGTTGTTGTGCTACCGAGATTCGAACCCAGATCTCTTTACAAACCGGGGAAGGTGCATTATCCGACTATGCTATAGCGACAGTACTTTTAACGACAAATTTTCGAACCTATATGTTACACTTTTCAATTAATACATCTATCGTTCCATTATTGAAAGCCATCTACTTTGTTTTTAAAATATCACAGACCTTTGTTTTTAATAATTATAACTTCACAATAAGAATGTGTTCTCTTTAATAATAGATATTAGTGATAAGCTAAAAATCACGAACCGTGAGTCAATCACTGATATCTTTGAGTCACACTCACTATAAGTGATTGAATATCTGGGAATATCGTGATTCATTTATTTATTTTATTTATATTTGGTTGTGAACCGTGATTCGGCGCCTGCGCATTTGAGAGGAAAATATTCATGAAGGAATAACGTTATAATTCGTGATCAGCGCCATCTAGCAGATTCTTCGCTTTTTACGCCTTTGATCCAAAATGCTGAGAATTTAACCGGAAAATAAAATTTCATTTTTTTAAGGGTTTTCATTCTCTTTGTGAAGATATTAAATTACATATGATAGAATATGTTATTTTTTTGTGTGTTGTGTTATCATGCGGCGCGTGCGCGTTAGTCATGAAACTGTGATCACAGTTACAGTTTTCAATCACTGATATTATCGAATATCGATCACAATCACACCAGTGAGTCAAGCGTAGCATGTTTTCTCATCACTAATATATATATATATATATATATATATATATATATATACCTTATTTATTCCCACTATTTTACAAATACATTTTAGAATCGCTTCGCAAGTCTTTAGCGACCATGTTTATTAAAACATTAGTTTGATGTTCATTCGCAATTTCAAAACGGTAAAAAAATCGTTGAAGTGTGTGTCAAAAAATTTAAAAGAGCTTTAAGAAATTGAACTTTGAACTACATTACCATAGCGAATAATACAAATTACCACAATGTTACTGCCGAAATGATAAACAATGCTTTGATGATGTTTTACAATTAAATGATAAATTCACGTTTTATTAGTGAAGTTGCGATTCTTCAGAACATAATAATATTTGATATTCGAATCAAAGTAAAAATGTTACTAAAAAATACAAAGGATAAATCGAAAAATATACGTTTAAGAAAGTTTAATCGGAGACACATTACATTTTTAAAAATTATTAAGATGCACAGAACAAATCTGACGAGATTGAAAAGGCTGATATTGCACGGTCGGCAAATAAGGCATTTAACTGGCAACAGAGATCTCAAGGTAATGACACGATGACAGTTCTATTTTTTTGAAAGAAAGATTTGTCCTTTGCACTTTTTTTTAGATATGTATTTACGTTGGTTTGCAATGTTTTGTTTAGAAGGTATGAATATTTAATATGAATTTCATATAGGACAGAGTATTATATAGCTACAGAATATATAAGCGAGTTTGGATGAGGTAAAATCGAAACATTCAATAAAACAGAATACTGGGAACCTTAAAACGACGAAGCGTAAGAAAGTCAGGAATGTGTGATACTAGATCCGTTCTGCCTACTTTTATGATGGATAACGTGAGGGAATGTTGTTTTAATGAGTCATTGCTATGGCGGAAAATTAATACGTTGTCTAATAAGAGCGAAGTGTTATTTCGAAAAGTTGGCCAAAACAGAAATAAACTTCGATGATGGGGCCGTATTTACGGTTGTGATGCAAAATAAACAAACCACAACCACGAGCATATTGATTATACATAAAAACTTTTTCTGACTTCTTAATTCGGCTTTGAATGCGAACATTTCTGTTGTGAAAAAAGTATCTATTATGGCGCGGTCGTAAAATGTAACCTCACGGAGATAAAGAGACGAAAGCCTCCCCGTAGATGTGTGGCTTTTCACGAAGCAAACACGGCGATAAAATTACGTTACACTTACAAGTTTTAATACTTTATGTAATGGCCTGACGATATTGGGTGGAATCAATATCTCGGTGGTGGCGCCGGGCCGAGAAGTCATCTGAACTTGAACAAATCATGGAATTTACTGCGTTGTTCCGGAACCTTTTAGCTTAAAAAGGTGAATTTATTGATAACGCACGTGTTCAACACCCCTTCTAGGGGCGTGAATATAAAACTACCGCATCTTACCGCCCATTTAGGCCGAGCCTTTCAAACTACACTAAAATAAAATATGGTCCTTCCCTAAAATAAGGACTCGGGTAATACACACATTCCGGAGGATACTAAAATAGGACGATGCTGGACTTTGTTGCCTTTTAAGCTGGATTGATTAGGGTTTCATTTTTTTGAAACATAAAGAAATTTTATATGACGGAGTAACAACTTTATGGGATCATTCAATTTGACTACAGAGGAGCTCAAAAGGACACATTGTTTCTGAATTATTATTATGTCCCATGAAATTTTACTAATTTTTCTGAATTATTTAATTTTTAATAGTAATAGTCTTCGAGAGGAACGACTTTAAGTAAATACATTTTTATTCAATAAAACACATCGATAGTAATGTGTATATTAAACTTCATAGAGTTTTGATATTAATAGGAGGCGTCCAATGCACGAGTAATAATTACCTTTCCTCCTTAATGGAACTACCTTTCAAAAATAACTGAAATAGGAGAGAGTATTAAACCAAGTCCAGTTAAGTTATGTACTGGTACATTGTCGATTGTTTTTCTGTTAATACATTCTGTATTGCTCTCCCTATAATTTTACAAACGGTGTTCTTACGTATCACATTTAAAAATATGTATTTATATATATATATATATATATATATATATATATATATATATATATATATATATATACACTTAAATACATTCTTGTAGAATACGAACAAAACATTTTAATATCACATTTGAATAAGTTTGTATTTGACAGTGCTACCATAGATAAGGAAATAAACTGCAACCATATAGTGCGACGCGATATGACCATGAGACATAGATGAGATGATAGGATAACAGATGCTCAATATACCTGCCAACCGTAGTACGATTTCGTTAATGTATGTTTTTTCTTACTCGTAGTAAAGACAATGTATACTTCATTTCAAATTGAATATAAATTAACGTACTGTTATTGAATATATACAAGAGAAAACATTTAAGTAGTATAAACCTAGAGATATTAAAAACACGTTCGACTTTGGCGAATATTTTTTATCACTGGCAAATGACATTACAGTCCAAAACATCCAATACAAATAATACACAATCCTTACAATATATAATAAGGATTGTGTATTATTTGTATTTCTTGGAATAAATCGAAACAATTATAATACGCATTATAGCTATTTATACAAATATATATGATTTTTCTTTATTATTAATATACAAACAACAATTAAATACTAAATTAAGTGGACTTGATCTCCATATAGAATAAAAAAATATGAAATCATTTATAAAATCATTATCATAGAAAAACTTGACTGCTATTCTTTCATTGTCATCATACGGACAGAAAAATTAAAAACTGTTACATATTTTAACGTTTCGTAATTTTTAAATAATTATAAGTAATGTTATCATTAGAAAAATAAAATAGTGACCGTTTATAAATGGAGAATACGAATATAACTAAATAATAAAAAAATCAATTTAGGTGTAAAAAAAAATTCCTTTGTGTTTCAGTCGTAACGTCCAATCGAATAATCACAAACCGATATTAGAGGAATCTGTTATAATTTATAACGGCAGTTTTTCTCCCCCGTTTATGAATACAAACAAAACAGAAGCAATAAAATGAGAAATCCTTAAAATGGGAACCATAACAGTGACTTGTTTATCGCCGCCAACCGGTGAAAGCTGTTTCGTCTTGCGTTCATCCCAATTCAGATATTCGCGGAGAATTTATTATTTTTCCTATTTGCGACTGCCTCTATCGGTTCGTACACCTGTATCCCGAATCCCGGATCCTGGATGTTTACTTTCCAGTGCCGTGGCTGAAAGAGGAATAAGTATTTTTAAAGTTTTCTTAAAACATACAGAATATCGATTGAGATAAACATATTATTATTCTTATTATTATTATTTATTAGTACTTATATATATATATATAAATTTTGTTTGGACTGTGCCTGTCTCACTAGAGAAATTCTGTGTCGAGACAGGCATAGTTTACAAGCAATTGTTCAATTAATTAAAATTACAAGTAGATAGAATTACATTCATTACCATATAAAAGATGTATATGAAGAACAATTTTAAAATGGACTTAATTTTTGGATCACTTTGTAGCAATAATTAATATAGGTATGAGTTAATATGTTTGGGTGAGTGTACCAATACTGGCTCTACCCATATCTGTTTGTAATGTAAGCAACTCAAATTTAATTTAAATTTAAGTGAAGTTAATTGTAAAAAAAAATATTTTCTGAAATTCAAAATATACCCAACGATAAATAAGATTAATTCGTTAAAGATAGATCTTTATGCATTATTTTTTATTAAAATATATACCAAATAAGTAATGTGCGTGAATTCAGGAAGGAGAACGATTTTCAAATTATTCAATTTGAAATACGAATTTGATATATAAAAAGTAGACGTCATAAAATTTATTGAAGATTTCTACACGTAAATTGTGCAAACCACCGGCAGAAGATCACGCGTATCCGACTGATTGGGTTGAATTTATTGAAAAGTGATACAGCAAAATAGTCAGACTCGCTTGTAAGCCAAGCGGTGAACAAATACGAGGTATGTGAGAAAAGTAATGAGACTGATTTCATACTAACCAAAGTTTTTATTATTTTCAAACAACAATGTTATCCCCTTCAAAGTAGTTCCCTTGGGCAGCTATACACCGGCGGAGTCGTCGTTCCCACTCTTGGTAACAGCGCTGGAAGTCTTCAATTGGTATGGCTTTTAACTGGTCGGTCACAGTCTTTTGAATGTTCTCCAGAGTTCCAAAATGACGTCCTTTTAGGACATGTTTCAATTTCGGGAAAAGGAAAAAGTCACAAGGACTCAAATCAGGTGAATAGGGGGGTTGAGGAACAACAGTAATGCGTTTTGAGGTCAAAAATTCACGGATGGAAAGGGCCGTGTGACACGGAGCATTGTCATGATGAAGCATCCACTTGTCTGCAATGTCTGGTCTCACACGGATCACTCTTTGCCTCAACTTTTCAAGGACACTTTTATAAAACACTTGGTTGACAGTTTGTCCTGGTGGAACAAATTCTTTGTGCACGATACCCTTGATGTCAAAAAAACAAATCAGCATGGTCTTGATCTTTGATTTGCTCATTCGACATTTCTTCGGCTGAGGAGATGACGGAGTGTGCCATTCTTCGCTTTGCCGCTTTGTTTCAGGATCGTACTCAAATATCCAGGATTCATCACCGGTGGTCACATAATTGAAGAATTCTTGGTCATTGGCCACCCTCTCAAGAAGATCAACGCACACGTTTTTTCGAATGTCCTTCTGTTCAGTTGTGAGATTTTTCAGCACCATTTTGGCACAAATCTTTCGCATGTTCAAATCATCTATCAAAATTTGATGCACGGTGAAAGTGTTTAAATTTAACTGTTCACTGATCATCCTTATTGTTAAACGACGGTCTGATCTCACAAGAGCCCTCACACGATCAATGTTTTCGTCAGTTTTTGAAGTCGAAGGTCTCCCTGAGCGAGGTTCATCTTCAACGTGTTCTCGGCCTTTCAAAAATGATTTGTGCCAGCGGAAAACTTGTGCTCTCGATAAGCACTGTTCCCCAAAGACCTGTTTCAACTTTTCAAAAGTACAACTCGCGGATTCACCAAGTTTAACACAAAACTTTATTACACAATGTTGCTCAAAATTCCGATGCTCCATTTCTGTGACGCACAATCAAAACACAACTTTACTAATGGCGCTGTCAAAACTAACGTGTTCACTGTACGGAGTTGTAACTCGGACTGAGGAAGTGGAAGGGATAAACAAACCGATTTAGCATAGCCTGGTAGACACAACGTTACCACATCTCCCGCAGTGTTGCCAATCTCATTACTTTTCTCACACACCTCGTATATTACTGGCCATACTCTACCTGCCATTAGGTCAGTTTCTGTGTTCTTCTTTCAAACTTTTAATAAGTTACCACTGTACTTTCGTATTTTTTGAAGTGCGAAATAAATATAATTTAAAGTATGACAGAGTGCAGTTTTCTGTAAAGTAAACTGTAAAGTTTTCATTGTAATAGCGTACAGTAATTACCTATAGGTGGTGACAATTATTATAGCCTCGTTAAAAGCCTCAATTATTGACAAACAAGCTTGAAGGATCGTAAGATAAAACGAATGTTTTTTTTTTTAAAGCAGAGTAACGTGGCTTTGTACCACTTTATCTTTCCTGCGTGAGATAAAATAATAGTACATAAATAAAGTTAATATCTAGAAGTGAAATGGCGTGTGAGTTTTTACACCATCATTTTTCTTATGTTTAATATTTTATAAAACAATTTCAACAAAATCGAGTAATTACAAATTTTTTAACATCGTATTTATCTTATTTAAAAACTAAGTTTGCCATTGAATTATACTATTTCACTACCGTTATGCATAAATACATAATTATGAATTATAATAACCCAGCTAACGCAATATAGAAAATTATAAAATCTTTATTTTACATTTGTGAAGCCTCAAAATATTCGTATTTGACTAACATACTTTTTTCGTACAGAAAACCTACAAAAATGAGGACAAAACTGCCTGGTCCCTGAGGATAGCTCGCATCCCTCGGGTGATAGTGGTGGTATGTTTTAGGAGCGGGCGGCGATCGGAGGGTGGAACCAACACGAGACGAGCAAAACATCGGAAGGGTATCGACCGTGAAAATAATGACTGCCATCACACTCCCCCTCGCACACCCTGCATCAGATATTGGAAACCATCGTTGGGGCTAATCTCCGGATTAAGATTTTTTATCGGATACGAAAAGCCTAGACAAACATTTTCAAGACTCTTCAAATTTGATTTTAAAACTTGGAGAGGAAGTTCTTTAAATACCCTCGCAGATTTTTACTGTCATCTGATAATTATTGTAAATCTTTTAATAATTACATAAATATTATTTCAGTATGAAGTATTTTTAAGATCTTCACGTCAAACGGATTTGGAATTTTCTTACTTGTAATTTATTAAAATGTTGTCACAAACGTTTAATTAATATAAGATAAGATTTAATATTACATTTTATTTTTATCACAAGAAACGGAGTGGCACGTAATAAATTTGATGGGTATATTAATTGTTTGTCACATTTTTGATACTCTAAATTAAATTAGGCACAAGTTTGACGAAGATATGGAGAAATCGATTATTTCTAAAAATAACTAAAATTCGTCTAGTAAAATCTCTGATATCCTCCATAGCGCTATATGGAGTGAAAACATGAAATAATTAAACAATAGAATATTTAATTTTAAATCACTTTATTAAGTATATATATAAATGTCAACTAGTTTCGGTTAGATCTTCTTCAGGATAAGATAATGTAGACTAACCAAAGTACATACTAATTTCTTAACCTTCTATGTAAATGTTTGTACTTAGGTTGGTCTATATATCTTGTCCTGAAGAAGGTTGGGTTCAATCGAAACTAGTTGACATTTAAATACGTATATAATAAAGTGGTATAAAACTAAATATTCTATTAATTAATTATAATGTCAAGCCACAAAGTGTTTGCTTTCTTTGAAAAATTAATAAATTTGAAAACAGACGTTGAGAAAGAAGACAAATAGCATGTTAGATATCTTCGAGATGTGGTATATCTGGAGGCTGATGTGTATCTTGTGTACCGCGAGGCGCATATATGTCTCTATCTTCTAGGAGTTAAGGATTAGTGAAAGACTTTCGACAACATGCAGGATTAAATTTTTTGTACATGTTATCAGAAAAAAACGATGTTTGTCAAGAGAAGATCGTGATCAGCCAGTTGACCTAGATCTAGAAGACGATCTCCCACAAAGTGGATATACCAGATAAAGAAGTTAACAGGATCCTCTTTAAACGTTGCGATCGTTTAAAGTCCGGGAAATGGCTCAAGACCGGAATGAATGGATGCGTATTTTGCGCAAAGTTCTAGATAGATCGACCACGATGCTCAGTATTGAGCACACAATGAAGAAGTAGAAGTAAAGACTAATGATTAAGCGCACGCACATTTATTTCAGACACATTTCTTTTCTACAGACTGTTTGTTTGCAGGTGCCCTATGTTCCTGATGACTTCAGCACACGCCTCATATACTTTACTTACCATCCTCTCTTCATTAAGATGTTCCAAATGCCCAAATTATTTCAGTGGTCGTGGATGGATATAAATAAAACAATGTTGTGCTAATAAACTAAAGTAGAGTTATAACATTGATTTATTTATATCCATACAAAGTTAATGCCGATTTTATCAATAATATAATTTCAGCGGTCGTTTGTTTATATGTCTGTAATATCAATATCACCTTTATTATCAAACCCACTGTAAAAATATTTTGTTTTATATTTTTATGCATATGATTTTACTGCTGTAAAATAACTATTAATATTATTTGTCTTTTTAATTTATGAAGTAGCGTCTACATAAAATAAGTATAAAATAATTGCCTCAACGCAGACGCCCATTATATATACAACGTTTTATCAGCTCTCAAGACAATGGTCGCGGCCGCATAGTGACCAATATTCAGTGACAGCCGATTGCTTTCTGGTAGTATATAATATAAAATGTTTGAAAGTAAATTTAGCGCCTATCTACATACATAAACATTTTTGAAATTTACAAATAAAATTGAATTATTTTGTTTCTTTAAGACACTTAGAATATATTTGTATATTAAAAAAAAAATAAAGATAAAAAGTAGTAATTTATATCGCATAGTATTAAAAGTACATAAATGTGTGATGCTGTGCTTGGGCTCAATAAAAATTGTTCCCATAATATTGTGGAACAATTTAACGGATTTTAAAAGATTGAACAAAATAAGTGTATGATGAAAAATGAATTCTTCATATATTTCATTAATACATAGACAAAATTAATTGAGATAAATAAAATGTATTTATAATGTTGAAATTTTCAGTAACTTTTCATAGTTACGTAGTAATGAGAGTTTACTTGTTTATATGAAAATATTACAAACTTTTAAATAGGTATATGTTTCTAATGAATCATGAAAAAAGCTATTCATCCATGAAATACGTTGGGTCGCGTGCTTCTACCTGAAAGACTTATGCATGTAGGCCCTTTAAACCCAGTCGAGAAGGGAAGTGACTATGTTGCAGACAGTTTACCAGATCAGTAGCCTCCACGTTCTTCAGAGAAGATACGATTACGACGATATTGGATGCAGAAAAAGTGCCTTTCATTTAGATACATATATACATGTAATATTTGGCGATTCCATTGTCTTGTGCCAATACTACGTTGTTCTTATTATTTGAAATACACAAATAATTGTCATACACAAATTAAATACATCAACTAGAAAGATGTACAGAAAAAATCAATTTATCGAAAAAATATTTCAATTGCTACCGAAATTCGAACCTGGATCTTTTCCTATCTGGTAAAATTCATTATCAGTTAAACCACGCTAACCGAGTAAGTTGACGACACATTTTCGAACTTATATAATACCACAAAACTGTGTTTTGAAAATACTGCAACTTCACAATAATATTTTTCTCCTTATATAGCTAAAAATTACACTTCGCACCATTTAATTCCATTTGTCAAATATAAATATTTCGAATATGCATTTTGACATTAATAGACGGTAAGTATTGTCAAATACTAATTCTATTTCTATTCGAAATTCTCAAATACGGGTGTAATTTTTTAGTAAAATAACGACTAGTAGGAATAAGAGAATACAGCAGACTTGACCAATTATTTTGAGGCATCGCAGGCAACATGATTTCATTATATGAGAAGATTTTTTTTTATACTAACACATAAACAGTAAAAAATATAATATCGTTTATGTCGTTAAAATACATATAGGTAGATTTAATTATTTATTATATTTTATTCTAAACATGTCAAATATAGTTATTAGTATAAGTTGATTGTTATACGAGTGAATACGTAATATATTATACGAATAAATACATATATTGCGAACATATACAATATAATTTTTAAAATAAGTCGATCGTAATACAAGTGTAAATTAAAAATAATATACGAGTAAATAAGTAATATATTATATATTCTCCCTTCTATGCACAAGCACATGCTTTAGAACTGAAAAAAAAAACAACTTATTATTGTATTTTCATTGCAATTATAACCGATTAATAAATAAAAAAAAATTATAACATAATATATAATCGGCAAAATACGCATCAGTTAGGAGTAAACTTATATAGGTAATAATCTCTTGTTCAACCAACCGCTGATTTTAGCTCAGATAGTGTTCGTCAATAACTGAAGCAATGTGATTCAATAATATAATTATTGTTGCAGTAGGCATAATCGGAAGAAATTGTAACACGAAATAACCTGTGTTATTACTGTCTCAATTGCGCTATATTACGGTACAAAATGAACGTCATATCGCATTTCTTATGTTTTCGGTGTAGATGAAAACTCGTCAAATAGTCAATCAAAAGCATTATTTGTCTTCTTTATAAAGGTTAGAATGTCATTCTTTGAGAATTTGATCCATCAATATGGATCTGTATCAAGTTTGACGATCACCCGAACGAAATACCTCGAAAATTCTCGGAAAGCCCCAGAATTCTTGCGGTGCCCTTATACGCGTCCGGGCCATTACGCGGCAGGCTCTCCTTTGATGGCAATCTGTATTTCTCAGTACCTATTCCTAGGGGGGTAGAATAATTCGGGGAAAGATGCAATCTAGAATGTTGGACAAATGGCTTCGGTGGCGAAAAGGCCCTGTGATACCGGGCCATTGGCCGGACTGGGCTATTTGTAACCGTCGCGCGGCCATTGTGAGGGGCCCGCCTGAAAAATGGCGGGTAGGTCTCCCGACAGTATTGACAGTAGCGAAAGGCCGAATAATGATGCGGCCGAAGGAAGATCTCGGCAGGAGAGGGGGGTGGCGTGTCTAATGATGGTGGTGGCGAATATTAAAGATTTATGTCTACTGAGCTCACAATTAAAAAAACAGATTTTAGAATTTTTAACCAATCATTCGAACACGTTTCTTACATAGTAATGTAGATTATCTTGTTGTTAATGATGTAGTTAATACATAAATAGCAGTAAAACTTTAATATAATAAATTTATCTATTATTTTATTCCCGGGTTCACATTCATTATATAAAAATAAGAGATTTTCATGAAACATAAAAATACACAAAATAATTCACAGAGTACGCGAGAAAAATAATCCAAAACCTCTAGTTATATTCTAAGTGTAATATTTTTATTTATCATCATATATATTTATCAATACATGAAATATTACAATATATTTTAATTTTCACAACTAAAGTTTGTACTACGCACGTTGGGTTATTGTCATTACTAGTTTCGAGAGGTGCAGTCCCTCTCATCATCAGATGATAAATAAACATTACAATACGAGTATATAGTAAAATATGCTATTAGGGATATTAAAACAAACAATAGCAAAAATATTCCGAAAAACATGTACCAAAGAATTATGAGAGACATATTTTATTTTTTATTTTTTTTCTTTTCTTTTTTCATTAATATTAAAAATATAATACAATTTCAATAATCAGTGGATATATATATATATATATATACATATATATATATATATATATATATATATATCCATATATATATATTTTTTAACATTTGTTTCTTCTCTATGAAAGTAAGACTCGTGTATAGAGAAGGAGTATATTTGAGTTAATTTATGTTTCAGTTAGTTTGTGTACATATTTTTTTTACTTCAGTTACAAATTTATGATAGTCCGTAATTTTTCTAATTATGATGGGGAGATTGTTAAAAAATTTGATACCTTGATAAATATATTAATTATATATGAATTATAGTAGACAATAAGAATTGATTAGTAATTATTCACCTTTACACGGATCTTGATATTGAGAGGAGAGTAGAATATGATGTGTAAGTAATTAACAGAGTAATTATTAATAAACAAATATTAATAATAACTACATTTTAATATTGGAAAATTAATATTTTGATAAAAATGTACTAAATAGAGAAATAAAGTTTTAGGAAGTAAAACGTCCTGAATATCGAAAAAAAAAATACTTAACACTAAATACAAAGAAAAAGAAAAGTACCGAGTGCAGTGAAAAACCACGAAGCTTTAGACTTGTCGGAAGTATCCGAAAGACAACTTCCTCATACGAAATGATACGTGTATTCCTGTTGGCTTTATCTTCTAGAAAATATTTGCCCAAGTTAAATCACTTTGCATACTCGTAGCGGCCGTAGAATTGATACGTGACACAAGTTTCCTCTCGAACTTTGCCTCCTTTTATTCCTTGGGCATGTAAAACTAATCGCCGTGGGTGGGGAACCCGAAAAAAGAAAAACTGGGAACGAAAGAGCGCTGGGAAATTTAGCGACGAATCATGCGCTAGATTAATCCCTTGCTCTGGATTACAGGATTAAGTGGGACCGGAGATTGTACATAAATTACTGGAGACATGTCTAATTGGTTATATTGGGAAAAAACGCCGAGCAACTTTCCGGAGACTAACAACTACTAGGGAGCGTTGCAATGAAATGGAAATGTGACGTGTCACGTTTCAAATTCTTTGTATCCAGAGACGTACAATTTTTTTTTTTTAAATGTTGTTCTATTATGTTAGTATATATATATTAATAAAAGTATTTTTTCTAATGAAAAAGTTGATTTCGTCCGATCTGAATATAGTGACTGTTAGTCAATATAATCGGATATAATGTTTACAAAATATTAATAACAAATACCAGACAACTCTGACGAGCGCAGGGAATTCCTTTATAAATATTATATACCTATTTGTCTATCAAAATAAATAGCACCCTAATGTCCAAGATAAAATTAAAATTGACTTATAACATATAAATATTTATATTTAACGAATTTGATTTTCATTAAGGAGAACATATTTTTATTGTGAAGTTGTAATTATTCAGAACATAGGTCAGTGATATTTTAAATACTAATTAAATGTATTAATTAGAAAGATGTACATATAAAAACAATTTTATCGAAAAATATTATTATTGCCACCGGGATTTAAGCATTAACCGGGTGCAGGTGCAATAACCAAGTATGCTATAGCACACAGTACTTTTGACGACAAATTTTCGATCCTATATGTCACACTTTTCAAATTAATACATCTATCGTTCCATTATTTGTAAAAGCCATCTACTTTATTTTTACGAAATATCAAATACCTTTAATGGAACGATATATGTATTAATTTGAAAGTGTAAATAAAATAAAAGTGTAGTCAAATGTACTATGAGCTGTGTGTTGAATAATGCACCTTCCCCGGATTGGAAAGAGATCCAGGTTTGAATCCCGGTAGCAACAACAATATTGATTTTATTTGTATAAGTTTATAATTAATACATTTAATTAGTATTAAAAATTTGATTATCGTATAATTTTCTTATAACAATTTAGAACAGTAAAATACCATGAATTATGCACCATAAAAATACTGAATATATGTGTATATACAAGGCTCATCTTTATACATCGACCATTTATGTCTGCTCAGTAGGTACTGTTGTCAGAGGAGGAAAGCTGAAAATATTGGTTTTAGGGGAAATTAAATAATACTGAACTTTTATCCGAAGACCCTCGTTGATTTGAAAAGTGTTCCGAAAGGATTCTTAATAATTTTCTTTAAAGAAAATATTTATGTTTATTTTATAAGAAATCTTTTTCACGGTACGTGTATACGAGTATTTAATTTAAATTTTGCCAAAAATTTCATTTGAATACCCACTTGGGCTTAATCCGCCCTCGGCTACGAGGGATGAAGGCTACGAGGGATGAAGGGGGCACCAGCGCGAGATGGAAACTTTCTGGAGATTGAGGCGGAGCGTACGCACAGCAGATGAAGGATGTATTATTCAGGCGTCAAGTTTAAGTTGAATCCAATAAGCTCACGTGTACTTCCACAGCCTACCCCGGGGACCTGGAGCTTCCCAAGCTTTGCACATTTACACAGTTTGGACACATACAGCTGATGAAATTTTATTAATTTCCATAAAAATTTTAGGAGAAAGCTCAAAATTTGATTGCTAATTGTAAATAAGTTTCTATTTGAAGAAAATATTTGAAATCAAATAATATATTAATTACGTTGCGAATTCTGTTCATAATATCACGAAGTTGGCTGTGGCTGAATATTCATCTAAATATATAAGTGAATTAGATAATATGTAGATTATGACGAATGTTTTTAAGTTAAAACAAATATAAATGAATTATTTTAAAATTATCGAGCAGGTTTTAATGTTGAGTAATGTTAACCAGATGCCATTCTTATTTTTTTATTTGAATTATATATTAATACCTACTCATTTAATAACTTAATAAATAATCTATATTTCCATATTTATTTGGTTTAATATGGACAGTAGAAGATTGCTTTCCCAATCTTAACTGAATGAAATAAAAATTATTATTGTAGGAAAAATTACATTTTTTTCGTTACTTCAAGTTTCATTTAACTGACATTTTAAAACGCGAGTTTAGATTTTATATAAATAATTTTTCAAAGTAATATTATTTCTAATATATTTTATACGTTTATTGTACATTAATCAATTAAATATATGAAAAGAAGATGACTTTTACAGAGTAGTTTTACTGACAATAAAATAACTCGAAGTTTTGGGAACCTTCTACCAGAGGGATGTACGATTTGAGTGCTAGCGACACACTTCTCCCTAGCGCCTATTTGCATGGAAATACGCGAATCCACCTCAAACGCTCGGCCAAATATTAGCTCACCTACTTAGGTAAATCTTTCGCACGCAATATATATGATATTTCTAAATTATGCACTCGTCAACACAGGGGTCGCGTGCGTGTGACGTGTGTGCTTCAACCCTGTCGCGCCCGGGGCTGTATATCAAATGAGTGTTTGAAAACCCGCGATGATGATTTGCCTCCATATTATTTGTAAGGTGTATTGTGATGCTGGAATATATTTGCGAGGATATTGCGCAAACAACTCGTTCGCGTACATATATTAACGCATAAAATATTGTACAACGTACTGACTATATTTTCTAAATTCTGAAAATTATTGGTGGGGCGTAATATTTATATGCCATGGTGATTTAATAAGCGAGACTAGGGACATGAAAAGTTCATTTTTACTATAAGAAAATAAGAAAGAACACGACGTTTTTCTCTCTGTGACATTCACCACTTCCAACTCTACATTTTTTATTTCGCAACGTCCCATAGGTAAAACTAGAGATCAGTTATCGTTGGGAGAAGTGAAAAATTATTTTTGAGGAGACACCTAATTTATGATTATTTTTCTTATTGTTACAATTGTCTGTATAGTTTTTTTTATCTTTATAATATAAGTTATTTCTTTGATTAATTATTTATATCTCAGCAGTTTTAATCTTATTTTTTAGCAATGCTTCTTTAGACTTTCTTACGTGTGGTCGATGAATGTAGATGGCTTTCAAATAATGGAACGACAGATGTATTAATTTGAAAAAGTGTAACATATAGGTTCGAAAATTTGTAATGAAAAATACTGGCGCTATAACACAATTGGTAGTGTACTTCCCCGGATTGGAAATAGAGATCTAGGTTTGAATCCCGGTAGCACAAAAACAATATTTTTCGACAAAATTGATTTTATATGTATATATTTATATTTAATACATTAAATTAGTATTTAAAACATCACAGACCGTCTGTTCTGAATAATTACAACTTCACAATAAGAATGTGTTCTCTTTAATAATTTCTAATTATTCTTAACATTTACCATTTAATTATTATATTTTTATTTACGTCTTAAAAAAATAATAGTATGACTGTGTATTTATTTAGGCTTAATCATACTTTATTTGATTATCATTAATATACTTAAAATATTTTTCCACCATTTTTTATTACAAATTTTTTTATACAGATTTTATGACTTTACAGTATTTAAAAAAATATTGATTAGAAAAGAAAAAAAAGAAAGAAACAGTTTAATTAAAGTTTTTTCATTTTTGTTATTCAAATATATATCCTCGGTTTAACAAAGTTCTTAATTTAAGTACAAAACATATATTAATATTTTCTGATATGATATAATGAAGCAGCTAGGCAATATTATTTAAATTATTCTATATTATTCTGTAATATATATAGTCGAATTTTAAGTTTAGATATTGTAACGTATGATTTTAGTTACTATTTGAAAATAAAGTAGTTCATTTAAACAATCACACAATAGTAATATAACTAGCAGCAAGCAATCGGCGAAAGCCGACAGCTACGCAACTATTGGTGACCACTGCACGGTCAGTCTCAGTAGAATCTATATTTCAATGTGGTGTCGTGAGATAATTATAATCTAGAGGTTTACACATTTAAATATTTCCGAAATCCTTGTTATACAAAAATGTTTATTATAATTTGCTTAGTCTTCCTAGCTGAGAGCAAGGTACGTCGTTTTAAAACATGCTCAAATATCTCATCTCACAAACATACATTCCTGATCTTTGGACCCCAGGATGTCGCCGCCTACACCGTATGTCAAGTAATTGTTTCAGAATTAAATATCGCGTCTTCGCTTACTCTTATTTTAATCGGATGAAAAAAATAATGCATACGCTCTTTCGTATTATAATTTGAATTCTTAGTCTTCTTAGTCTCACGCACATTAATTACGCCCGTAAAACATAACATCATATAAGGGATAATCATATCAATTCGTATCAATCGTATCGTATGTTGGAGGCGCACTGTGCACACTTTCGGGAATCCTCGTGTTTTCCCGAATAAACCCGAATTCACCTCCCCGCGTTCTGATTGATCGTTTAAATTAATCATTACTCGCACGGCCCCAGATCTATCAGAACGTGTGAGCTCCGGTCCGTGTCATCTTGGACGCCGCATCGATTCTGAAATTCAACGAGTTCTACGCGTGTAGATTTTAATTTATTATGGGTCGTTCTTCTGTTACCGTTGAGTTCCTGCTTGACACGATTATAATATACAAGATCGAATATTCAGTAACATTAATATCGCGGAATCTGTCTACTTAAAACTTATTTGCTGATTATCGATCAATATTCTATGATGAATATGAATATTTTACATTTATTACTTATATTAATCATTAAAATAATAGTTGACATATAAGTATCAGTGTATATTTACATCAATTATTATGTAAAAGTGCTAAAAATTAAAAAAAACATTGATCATAACGGACGACAGCATAAGACACTAACTAACTTAGCCGGCGCACGCTCTGCCACTATGTGACGATCGGCATTCGGCACTCCGCGTCCCACGCACTGCGCCTTCCGCACCAATCCGCACGCTCACCCACCCTAAACGTACTGACAAATTTACGTCGGCTTCTTCGAGAAAACAATTTTTATTGTTGAGTATGGTAATTTTTTTATTTTTATTATTATTTTGAAATTTTTATAATTTTTTATAATATATGAGTTACTTGAGTATTTTACAAAACTAAAATTACATATTTTTTGTAATCTCCAAAATAGAGACCAGCTGTTGTGCTTGGAGAGGGATACTAATATATTTTAATTATTTTATCCAATATATAAATATATTATGGAGGAATACCTAAAATATGAATTCTGTATTTAGTATATTTACGGAGATATTTACATATTCACGGCAATGTTAACTCACTTTACATCATTGGAGAGGAAAGGTTAACGTACATTGAATAAGAAAAAAACATCAT
This sequence comes from Eubasilissa regina, assembly GCA_022840565.1. Classification (NCBI taxonomy): domain Eukaryota; kingdom Metazoa; phylum Arthropoda; class Insecta; order Trichoptera; family Phryganeidae; genus Eubasilissa; species Eubasilissa regina. Next base: position 1,330,079 of record JAINEB010000002.1, on the reverse strand, counting down.
AGATATGAGATCGCGTGTCTTATATAAGTATGTCGAATGTGTTTTAAATAATTCTAGGTTAAAATTATTTAAATGTTTTCTTCTTTATATATTAAATAACATTTATTATACATTTACATTGCATTATATCCACCAAAGTAACGTTTAATTATTTTAAATCTACTGACAACTAAATGAAAGGGTTTTTTTATAGAGGTTACCCCAAAACAATCCACACGTAAAAATTTTTTCGATATAATTCAAATTATTCGTAGATAACTATCAAAATAAACAAAACTGACATCTAGATGACGTATAGAAATCGCTGATAGATAATAATAAATGCTATTTTATCAGGCGGAATCAGATGAATGGTTTTCTCACTCCACCTAGAACACATTAAAATTTTTGGTAATGATGAATTATTCCTGCGCAGATTTTGATTAGGTCGCAAACTTAACCAATAGTTATATTATCATAACCAAAAATTATTCACGACAGTTTTTAAAAGATTTAACATCTCGCGTCGCTTTGAAATTGCGACTGATCGTAGAAAAGAGAGATAAGAAAATAAGATGACAGATGGTCTATATACTTGCCAGTCGTCAAAATTTGTACCGTATCGCTAATGTATATTTTTTCTTTAATGTACACGCGATAACACTAGTCCGAGTCCAATACAGTCTATTAAGTCATAGATAAAATATGGGAAAGTGCAATGTTATTATGGATTAATATGATTATAATTTATTTTACATACATAAATAATAATTTAAAAAATCTATATTAATTTTAGTCACCGTCGAAAAATAATGATGTTGATTTTAGTAGAAAATATGTACAATATATTTTTACTTAAAAAAAATATTATAATTTTCATATAAGTTTACGTTTCCTTTTAATTTTTTTTTTTTTTGCAAATTGATAGTACAGTTTAGTAGCAATATATGACGTATGCCTCTCTTCTACTATTATTTTAGATCTTTTTTATATTAGATGCTTATGAGTTGTTCTCTTAGTCTGATAATTGTAGTAAATTTTATTTTTGTCCTATAAAACATGCAATGACTATTATTTATACAAAGAAGATATATGTAGAGCTGGAAAATCATTGAAAACTAGAGTGATCGACATTTTAAAATATTAAAATATTGACATATAATTAGAGGTTTTATATGCATGGGACAAGTTTCTACCCAACATATTTTTTCGTATTATAATTAGGTTAATTACTGAATGGTATATCATTTTAAAAGTTGACAAATTAACTTATTATCTGAGAAGATCAAAGTAGAGTAGAAATTTTAATAATTAATGTTTTAATAATGTTGATATGTTATTTAAAATTATTTATTATCTAGAACTAATCTTTAGTTTATATATATATGTTTTCTTTCTCACATACATGTTTTATAGTTACATTATTATTATAATCCAGGCAATATTTCGGTTTCGATAAATCTTTTAGAGGCTCGAAACAAAAAGATCTCTCTCGCTTTTGTGTCTCAAATGAAATCCAAAAATGTACGTAAATTTGATATAATACATTTATGTCAGAATGGATGCAGCTTACAGAAAGGGAGAAATAGAAGAGGGAGATATATATTATGATGCTGCTGGCTATGAACAAATCAAAAGTATGCCTGGTTATTCAATTTGAAAATTTACTTTGTGAGAGCTTCTTGACTTGTATAGGTGACATAGGTGTATACTGAATAAAATATCTGTAATTTTAAGAGCAAAAGTAATAACATGTACGTATTTTTTACATGTGTTAAATTTGAAAAGATTTATCTCGCGAGACAGAACAATGGCGTGTTTAACAAACTCGTACATAAATATGTAGTTGATAGCAGTAGAATGATAATAAATTACTACACCGAATCATTTGGTTAATACCAGCTCATATTCTGAATGATTTAATGACTCGTGTTTTATTTTACGCAACCATATCCATTATTCTTAAGGTTACTCATTTCATCAGAATCATGGATGATGAAGATCTAATTAAAATAATTTTTACAAAACACGTGAGATAAATAAAATAATATTATACTTTATTTAACGTTTATTACCAGTAGCGTAGCAGCCCGGTGTGGGATGTGAGGGTGGACCCGCCACTTACTCAGGACCGTTTATAAGCAAAATATGGTCCTACTCATCCGCCTGCTTGGCATTTTTTAAAATACTAATAGGCAGCTGTGCAACTTCGTCTCGCACATCAAGACGGAGCCTAACAGCTACCATTTCGAAACCCTCACAGTCCCTGAACTCTTCTTTATTCATGATTAAATAAACAGTTATAAGGGAAGTATACAAGTGTAAGAAAAGATAATGTAAAGAATAAGTTCAGTCAAACAAAATAAGGCAATAAAGAAATCCAAAAGTTGTTACATTGTATATAAAAAAACAAATTATAAAATCAAAATTAAAATTAACATGTATGCTACTTGAGTCGAGAAGCCGAGAGGAAAAAAAGCAGCACGCTCCTAAAGAAAGGAAAAATGATAGAAACAAAATTAAAACGAACTGACCAGTCATCCGAGCACCACTGCCGACAGATAACAGTCCAGAGACAAACCAAAGAGTCCAGAAGTAATTCATAAGTATTTGTCACTGAAAGTAACTACTAATACAACAGATGAGAGAAAAACGACAAATGAAAATAATAATACACAATAGCAACAAAGTAAAGAAATGTAAAGATTGATAAAGATATTAGATAATGATATTAGATAAGGAGCTTCTTAAAAGATTTCATCTCGACACCCAGACTCTCACAAAGATCCTGAACAACTTTAGATTTCTTTTGCAACGGATTGTGGGCTCTATCATACTCATGTAACTATGCCTCTCCGATCGGTCCTTTACTGTTTTTGCTTTGATGACGACTGCCATCCAACTACCGCATTTTGGGTCTTGTAACATTCCTTCAGTCAATGAGTTTTATTTCTTTGCTGGTCGTTCTGAATCACAGACCACCAAATATAAGGCTAATGCAAATTTATTATTCCAATATTTTCACTTTGGTACTACTTACGCAATCAAATAGTTCAGCGGTTTTTTTTTTAAATATGACTCGTTGGAATGAAAAATTAAATGCCGGCAATATAAAATGCATTAATGTAAAAAATACGTCATGTTTAAACGAAGATTTAATTTTCGAAGAGTAAACACTTTTACTGTTGAAAAAATATGTCATAAACTATTGAATTTATGTTCCCACCAAGAGTGTGTAGAATACCCCTCGTCCTCCAACTATTGTTCCAAACCCCTCTTCTATATATACACTTTACTTCATGTCTTTTCATTTACTGACCTGTGTTCTGAATATATACGCACTGAACATGACCAGCCCTCCTCAGTTTTGATAACTTGGACGTTGGTTTCAACAAATTCTTAGTTAGCATATATATCCATACGTGACATTCTGTGCCTATATAGTTATTGGCAGTAAATGAGCTCTGATATGTGAAATAATATTTTGTTTAAGCCGCTTACCTCAATACAAATTTCTCCCTGTTGCTGCATCAGATCTATAATATTATTTTTAAAGCTATAATGTATTATATTTTATTTAATAATAATTCATTTCAAGATCACCTTTGTAAGAAATTTGTAAAACTAAACTATCAAATTATATTAGACATTAGATAGTAGTAGTTTTTATATAATATTTATAGCTGATTTCAGGAGTGAAAGTTATATATCGAATAATGAAAGAAATATGCGAAATAATTATGAAACTTACTTTTGAAGACATATTAACCGTTTTAGTGCTAAGCAATTTTGGATACAAACGATCGCAGCGCTTTTGCGACGCGTAGCATTCAAACGGTTAAACTAAAACTTTTGCCTCGGTAAAAGTCTAAATAATTTTAAAAGTGATAATAAATATACATTAAATGTATCATTTAGAAAAATATACAGGAAAATTCAATTTATCAAAAAAATATATTTGTTGCAACCAGGATTTGAACTTGGATCTTTTACTAACCGGGTAAGTGCGCTAACCGATTACACCACACAAACATAGTAAGTTGACGACATTTATTTTTATTTAGTTATTTATGTATATTATATATTATATTCACGTCCTTACGGGTTATTACAAAATTAATTATTAAAAAAAACGTGCAGTTACATAAGTAGCGTGGAATATATATAAAACAGAAATTTATAAAATTGATTTAAATTAAAAAAAATTGAAAGTTAGGCGAAAAAAATATTAAAAATGTAGGTATGAAACAGATAAAATAAAAAAATAGGCTAACACAGAATGACTGAGTACTATAATCAATTACACTTTTGACTCAGAACAGCGTCAAAAACATCAATCTTATATTTAAACATTCAATATCGAAACATATCTACACGACCAAAATCGTTCCCAAGCCTGTGAAGTCTTTGTATGGGTTTATTCAGATAAAAAATTGTATATGGTGTATTTATACGGAGCTTTGAAAGTTGCAGTTCTTTCAAATTGATACATCTATTATTCCAAATTTAAACGGAAAAGATCCAGTTTCGAATTTCGGTAGCAACAAAAATATTTTTTCGATATATTACATTTTGTATATCTTTCTAATTGATAAATTTAATTTGTATTAAAATACTACAGGACTCTATGTTCTAGAAAAACTGCAACTTCGAAACAATCTTGGGAAAAATCTTGGGAAACAACGACAATAATAAATTTTCGTTGTTTCCCAAGATGAAAATATTGATTAATATACACAAAGTCCTCTCTAAGAAGCCGACAAACACCAGTGGATATGTCGAGGACGGCATTTAACGTCACCTGTGCGGCAGTTTGGGCGGCAATCAGGACCACTGTCTCCTCTGTTATTGCCTCCCGGTGGAAGTATTTTGTTTATCCTGGCCGTGGCAAACCGTTTCTTGAAGGTCTGTAAAGTATCCCTCCAGTCGACAGCCGCCGTGCAGCCTGCCCGAAATAGGGTCGATTAAAATAATCGAAATTGTTTCCAGACCCCACCCGCCGTTAAGGGGTTAGGTATTTTGCGCTAGTGGGTGTTGATAAGAGAAATTTATGAAAGTATTAAACGTTATAGCCGTAGCGTAATAATGGGCATAATTGCTTTATTCAATGTTTATCGGGTGCTCGGGAGTTTCATCAAGATCCGAGGGTCACTTGAAATATGCTACATAAGCCATAATAATGACATTAAATCAGCACAATAATCGTTCGAGAAAGTTCACTGTCAGAATATTGCAATTACAAATACAATTTTGTTAACGTTTTTATGCAGTAAACATAATTTTTAAATAATCTATATCGCATAAAAATTATCCATTGTAAAAGACAATACAAAAATAATCTCTTATACATTAAATAAGAACAGGGTTTTCTGGAATATGATATCGTGAACTTTTGGCTCGTTTGTCACTGATGTTTTGAATTATTTAGAAAAAATACCTACTGAAAACCCTTAAAGTTGATAAATTTTGATAGTGGTGAACATTACACAATTATAATTTTTCAAGGTTCTCTTAAAAATATATTACGATTTTGATGACCAGTAAAGTGTAAAAAGTATAAAAAACGAACGCACGGATTTTTGAATGTGTAGTAAAAAAATGTTTCCACGCGTTGCATTTCATTAGCGATTCCTGCTCCACTGCTCCACCGCACAACACGGGCTTATTACGTTTTCCCGGACGCCCTCCCCTACATGCCGTAAATTCCGAAACCATGTGATTTTTAAAGTCGCTATCGCTCGGGTATGCTAATGACGTTTGTTTTCTTCTCTCCGTAGTTTTGGGCGTAGCGTAATACGCCGCGCGGCGGCTGCGACGGCGTCAGCGTCGGGCGCTACGGCACTACGGCGCTACGGCGCTACGGCGCGTCACGCTCCCCGGTATCCATCCTCCCCGGGGCGGCGAAGGTTTTTAAACTGGATATGCTGTTAACATTACTGACACAAAATGCCGACGGATGGCAACATCTGGCGCCCCCTCCGCTCATCTCGGCCCCACGCCGACGACAGCTGGGCGCTCGGAAGTGCGCAGTCATCTCTCGACACTGTTTACACGTCTATGCCTAACTCAGTTTAAAGAGAGCCATTTTTCGGAAAAGTGCTAAGTTAATGTAAATCGGCTAGTATTTCTGTTTCGAAAGCGAAGCGTAATGGCCGCTCAAAAAATCCGTACCATAAAAAGAGATTTCAGCCAGTAAGCTGCCGGCGGCGCTGCCTGTTCTCGCGGGATAAGGCACGTAAATACATCGATATTTTTACGGCCTCCGCCGTATATATTGCATTAAAACAATACCACGAATAAAAGCGGCAATGGTCGCCTATTTCGTTGTGGCATCGTTTCTCTAACGAATTACATGAAATTCAATGAACTAGAAATGCCCGCGAATGCTCCATATAATGTCAATGAACGTCGTAACACAAAACATGAGCCATAAAACATTCACCGCGCGCTCGGCATTCTCTTACATCTTAACGCGTTAGCGAGAGGACGCGTAGCTGCGTCGTCCCCGATAACTATAAAAAAGTAGAGGCCGTATATTTTTGTTATTATGACCTCCCGGTCGCAGGAAAGAATTCGGAATATCTGTAAGGAATCGCGAGCCGGCTGCTGCGAGCGCGGCGGGGGCGGCGCGGCGAGCAGGCGCGGCGAGCAGGCATGGCAGGCACGTACGGCTGTTTACGATACGCGCCCAACTATTCGGATGGGGCGGCCAGGGGTACCTCTAGGTAAATGGGGCATGGATAAAGTATTGGACTGCCGTTGCTTACGTTTAATGTTTGCGTTTTATGTAACGTTGCTGTGCGTATTGAAAGCTAATGGCCGGATTTAACATCGTTCGGTATAAATTAAAAATTTGCGGCTCGGCCAGGAAAACTTGCGATTTAATATTTTCGATTGTATCTGAAATATTAATTAATATGTCTACGACATTATTGAGCCTTGTTTTTGATATTAATATCGGGTCAAAATTCGGGTCGGGGTCGCTGCGTTGTAATATTATTCTTTTTAAATCTTCAATTAAATTTTTTTATTATTATTTTTTTTTATATAGTTTACATCCGATATGCTTCACAATATTTTAAGGCTATATTAAATTTTGGAATTTAGGACAAACATTTTCAAGCTGTATGCGCAAAATAGTAGCAGGAGAAATTAAATGCGCATTGATATTTATGTGTTTAAAATTAAATTTGAGTATTCCAGCAATTTTTGTCATATTTGTCAATAAATTTATTTTTATTTTGGTCAAAATATTACAGATATGATATGATTAATATTTGATAATAAGTAGGTATAGTTCTTTTACATATCTAAAATTAAACCGTTATAGATATTATAAACATAGTACAAATGGAATTAGCCTAGTTTATATACATGATTTAAAAAATAATATAACTTGTAGATACATATATATATATATATATATATATATATATAAATCCTGGGTTTGTGAGTAAAAAAATTGTAATGGAAATTATTTCTGGGCAAGATTTTGAAAAAAAAAAAAATATTTTGCTGCGACTGAGAATTGTTATTATGAAATGTATCTACAGGGGAACTGAAATATGCAATTATTATTTTCCAGAAACACTATTGACTCTTAACAACTCGCTGCTCGGAATGGCTCATTATATATAATAGTATAATATATGGACCCATGTCATATTCTTTTATCAGCAATACAATAAAAAAGTTTAATGATTTTAAAGACAATGAAAATCATTTATTATTGGAAATAGGAAACTAGACAACATACTATTTATTTTGTTTAAAATATATTAATTTTATCAACAAAAAATATATTATCGTCCATTGAACTCAGGTACCGTACCGAATCTCCATCACATTGATTTGTCACGGAGAGGATGATTCCGAAATAAGCTTTGTTAACCACCCGGGGCGATGACGCCAGATGAAGATGGGAGATGGGAGATAGAAGTTGGCCGTAAACCCGCGAAGGGAACGTCTCTATCGAGGCAGAGATGAGTCAGCGGATCACATCCTTCAAAGGGGGCGGATCTTGCCATCGTCGACTATTTTTGAATAAATAACTCCTTTTGGATATTTTCTGAAAGTTTTGTGTTTGTACGAGCGACGATGCAGTTGTGATGAGATAATTTGATTCGACGATTATGTTTTATTAATACCGTCAGATATAAATAAACATAGTACTATATATGAATGAATTAATGACCTACTTTATTGAGAATTTGACAGTTCAAATTTAAAATATTTTTGAAAAGTGATGTGAGTTTCTGAAAGTTTTAAAAATTTTCACATTTTGAGTAAGAAGGACTACTAGTTGTGTTTTATATTCCTTTTATAGTGCGATAATAAAGAAATAAGAGTTAAGAGTCGGTTTTTGAAGCATTAATATATTGTTAGGAAATACGGATAGAATGAGATTAAAAATCCAGGCTGCCGAAATGAGTTATGGGGTAGCTGAAACAAAGTTATTGAAAACTCTTGGCATGGAGGGTCTCTACTTATATATATATATATATATATATATATATATATCAATTAATATGGCTTGGACACGTCTTGCAAATGCCAAGTAACGACTACCAAGATTTATATTCATAGCGGCCAAGATGGGATGGATCAACCCAAACTAAGCTGGAAAAATAATAACAAAGACTGTGAAAACAAATTAGTTCTTGTTTGGTCAACAAGCAACGAAAAAACGAAAACGCTTTGGATCCCCGATACTTCTACGATAAGAGGACAATAATGATGATGATGATGAATTATAATTGTAATTATATACGATTTAGATTCACCATGGATCTGAATGTAATATTAAACTAGTTTTATTTTATATACAATTATATTTATCATATATATTACATATAAACCTTGACGATGGGAAGAGAATGTGAGGAAAGGGAATCCGAAGATTAATTGTCTCTATTTTTCTTTTGAATACATTTATAATGTCGTCCGTGCGGGAGAATTCATTTTGACTCACACAGCGTCTAGAAATTACTAAAATACTACTAGATTATCCTTGATGAATTAAAAAATGTTTTGTAATATTTAAAGTAATAAATGGATAATCTATACATACATGCCGCCTTCCTGTCATTACATGGTGTAAAAGATAAATAGTTATATAATTGTCTACGCGTATAGTCTGGTCTTTCAAAAACAAACGCTGGTTCATCAACATAAATTGCTCTGGAAGTTTTCGCATACCATTGATATCAATTGTGCGATAATGAATTGTTTGTTCGCAACGTTTGGATGTGATCTATTGCTGTTTTTTTCTTTGCGATTTGTATTTCCTTCTCCTTTTAGTTTTGAGTATATATTACGGTGGATTAAAATAAATAATAATTATAAGAAATATATTATAATAATTTAGTAGCACATATTAGATCTATTGTTTGGACCTTAGTATTCTATGTATTATTTTATTTTATCTGTTTTTTATCGTTTAATCGTCAAATGCTTTTTGATTATATCTGTGTAATATAAAATTTATAATTAAATAATAAAATGTTTAGTTTTAAACCAATTTATTATGTACATACACTAAAATTAACTACTTTCAGTCGGACGCAACCTTCTTCAGGATAATATATTATAGTATATACTCTATTACTATATTGTATTGTACTGGTCTATACTATATTGTCCTGAAGAAGATTGGATCCAACTGAAACTATTTGACTTTAGTGAATGTACATAATAAAGTGGTTTAAAACTAAACATTATATTTTTTAATTATAATGTCAAGCCACAACGTGTTTGCTTTATTTAAAAAAAAATTAAATTAATAATATTACTGTAAATTATTTAAATAATTAAAATCACTCTAAAATTTACTTTATATGCATTGTGGATGATGACGATAAGATTTTTCATAATGCTCACATTAAATTATTCTATTTTTCATTGTAGATAAAAATGATTACCTACTATCCACATAAAAATATATGGGCAGTTTTTAGTATTTTATTGAACTCTCTATATTATTTTCATTTCATTATTAAAGTTGATGCAATAACGAACACCTACAATATAAATTTGTAACTTTGTATTCTGGTTATACAATGAGCAAAATACTCGGTGATCGAGTTAAATATTGTACGAGGGCCATTTTATAGTCAGAATCATAAACTCATAATAGTTAATTGTAACTCTCTAACCCTATAGTTACAATGGAAATATATCTGAAACTACCTACTTTTAAAATAATTCCCGTTGAAGATCAATCATTTTTGAGATTTGGAGACGAACTTGACATTCCTGAAACAATTCTTGACAGTTTCGTGAACGGTGGGGCCGTCATCGAGCTTTGTGTGTTTTCCGCCGATAAATTCCTTTGAAACGAGGTCGAACAACTATAAACAATTAACCTTTTAACTGCCAACCGTATTTAAAATGGAAGACACCACATGGGGTAAAGGTAAAAGTATCTATCAAAAACTGAAAACTGTCATCCAAAAATGGCAAAATTATTGAAAATAGTGTCTACAAGGACAAAAACTGGGTGTTTTCACGCTAATAGCTTGGCGAAATATGCAAAGTTTGGCGTGTTAATGCGCTCATGGCATTTAATTATTAATAAGAAATCAATAATTAGACAATAGTCAGTTTCAGTATACATTGTTTCCTGATGAAGATGCTATAGGTATTGAAATATGTAGAATAATCAATAAATAGTGGTTTAAACAAAGATTTTTGTCTAATTATTTATATAAAATGAGGCCACAAAGTAATTTTGCTAATATTGAAGAAGTAATAAAACATCGTTTTGAAATTACGTCTGATACATTGAAAAGTTCGGAACTAATAGATACGGTTATATATAAGGTCCAGTCCACAGGTCATCCTTATATAATTATATACATATATGCAAACGCGTCCTTTAAAAATGGCCTACGAAAACTACACAATTAAAATAAATTATTTCCTAAGCAAAAGTGATAATAACGATTAGACGAAGTACGCGAATAAAGTTTTATATGCCGTGAACTAGTTGACTCGATTCAGTTCATGGCTAGTCTGTAATTACACTCGGAGAAATTCAGCAAAGGTGAAACAGAGTGCGGCATTGTACAGCAAATTGGACGCAGTCAGGGGCACCGCTCCCGCTCTCTTGTCAACTAGTGCGACACTCACAGTTGTTGTAATGAAAACGGTAGACATGTACTATTACACGGAAACTTCGGCCGACAACGCCACCGGTCCTCGCCTGTTCAGGAACTTTACAGTTCTCTAAGCGAAGGAGACCAAGAGTACCCGAAGTCTTGAGTATCTCTCGACCCGAGATGTAAGGATGATATCTCGGCCTCGTTAGTGATACCTCCGGTGCATTCCGGTGGAAATTGCAACACGACCCCTCAGGTAGCGTCGTTTGCAGCCGAGTGCATAAAACTTGGTGTTTATGTTTGCTCGTTTTACCCGCCTGATCAAGGGCCGGATTATGTATGCCGGAAGCGTTCATTAAAACTACCGCAGTTTAGCAGCGGAGCCTCCCGCCGGTTCTTACGGATCAGGGTGTATCGGTGATTTACATTAGTCGTACGGGTACATATACTCATATTCAAAATGAATAAATGGAATTAATTATATTTATGATTACTGTAAACGCTATAAATTTATTATGGCTTTTATGAATATTTTTTTTAAATAGAGATGCGTACACGGAATACATGTCACATCAATATTCTTACTATTTTAAAACTAAACTAAATGCTTGTGCTATGAAAATTGGACTAACTTGCTGGTATCCTGAAACGAGGCGCGAACTCTCGACCACTAGATCACTAGGCCAACGTCTTGAACACTACACCAACAAGCTACTCAATACTTTGGGAATTTAAAACGAAGCTTTAAAAAATAATAATTTGTACAAAAATGATGTAATACGCATCTTGTTAACCCGTTAATGGCTTATTACATTAACAATAGCAGACTTTAATAACAGGTAATGTTACAATGAAAATAACAAGATACAAAAAATAAGCACGATTTTATACTAAATGTATTGTTCGGAGATCTTATTATGAGTAACCAAATTAGTTTGTTGTAAAATTTTCTAAAATATAATTTTACATTACATTACCTTAAATTTAAAGATGTCATTGAATACAAATACAAAGCCTACATTTAAGGTTATATAATTTATATAAAAGTTTTTTTTTTATTACATACATATATTGTTTACATAAAAATAATCCATAAGTATGGAGATGAGTCAATGTTGTTTAGGTAGGTATATATGAGTACAACGCGTTGTGAATATTATTTTGATTAAAATGTGTATTTCTTAATGGTCGTAGATATTCTATGCGTATTTTTTATTAATTTTATAAAGACGCTCGTGTAAATTAAAAAAAAAAAGCATTTAATAAAAAAATGGCGATCAAATTTGTGACTCAAATTGTTAGAAAATGCTCCATAACTATTCTATATAGCTACCTAAATGATAATGAGGTACAAATGATGAATGCGTCATCTATTATTTATGTAAATAATATACATGTATATTCCTTAATATTCTCCTGCAAAATATGTAAATACTCGTATCGTATCTTAGAGGAAGGATGAATTCAAACAAATAAAATGTTTAATTTAAATCTATTTCAGAGTTGCGCTGTAAGCCAAATGAATTTGTAAATATCAACAATATGAATAATGCTTTAGATGCATCCAAGTAAGAAAATATTGATGTTATATCTCGAGCTTTCGAATCGCTGCATTATACGGTTTGTTCATGGTTTCCAATGTGCACTCGATTTACATGACGAGATGGGATATTCAATGCTGGCAGCAAGAAATCCGGACTCAATAATGCCAAAACAATGCAATTCCATCCCCATTCAAGCGGAAAATACTATAAATACATTGCCAGGACCGAAGCCAAGGATTGCACCAGGATTCTTTATTCCGACAGGTAATGGTCAACTTAGGAGAACTGAAGAAAAATGTACGGATTAAGTCTTCTTTTTCAAATAAGGATACGTTATTTTTCTTTATTGCAAAAATTAAGAATTTTGTAGGACTGAAATATACACATTAAACAAAATGTACTTGAAAAAACTGGGATAAGTATTATCGGACAAGAATTTTAATAAATATATCAGGTCTAGTCATATATAACTTCTGGTGCAGGTAGGTAGAATCTATTGATTATATTTACCGTCTATAAGTCAATGGAACAAACGAGTTTTGGCTTTTACAAAATAGATAAGGGTTCTATTAGTCTTCTGGCAACTGTTATATGTGGTGCACGTCACATTAAAGTGTTGTTCTTAACTCTTTAAATATAGTCAAAAAGTACATAATCATCATGTGATGTTTTGGGAACTCTAAGAAGGTAATAGTGGTACGGCGACAGCTGAAAATATATACAGTATATACGGTGGAGGACTAATAACCGATTAGGCACCCTACCAAATCCGAAAACAATGATTCACGGAAAGAACATTTTATTGTATGTTTGGTAGGATTATCGAGGAATAATCCATCACGAGATGGTCTATTTTACTACATCCACCTTACTCCCCGGACCTTGCCTCGACAGACTACCACTTTTTATGTTCTTTACATAACTTTTTGAATGGAAAAACCTTCAATACCGAAGAGCAAATCAATCAGGCTGTTGAAAATTTCTTCCGGTATAAACTCACCAAATTTTATGAAGAAGAAATTGATAAGCTGCCAGTAAGATGGGAGATGGTCATACATAATAGTATGGAATACATAATAGTATAGAGTACATAACAGTATGGAATACATAATAGTATGGAGTACATAATAGTATGGAATACATAATAGTATGGAGTACATAATAGTATGGAATACATAATAGTATGGAATACATAATAGATTAATATAATTTTGTTATTTTATTAATGCAAAATAAATGTCAGACTAATCAAAGTTATTTATGACTGGACCGAACTATATCAAAGAAAGGATTGAAGTTTTATCTCTATTTCAATTTAATTTTTTAAAATGATTTTGTCTATATTATTTATAAAAATATAATATATTTTCTTATTTTTTAAAGAATTTGTGTACACTTATATTAAAAACTCACCAATATTACTGAACTTTTTAATTCCTTCTTATAAACCATTTTAATTACACTTTTTTTTATAAATATAATATCTAAACTTTTTAGTATATTCAGTATTTTTGATTATCACATTGTATTTTGAATGGAATTTTTTTTGGCGTTGTTAGCTTAAATACAAAATGAAGCCTGGTTTAACTCTCCACTCACCTAAACTTCAAAGTCTATCACTTTTCCTGAACCTAAGATATAGATAATGAATATCGTGGTCGTAGTAGATTTAATTTACTCATAAAATATTTTATTATTCGAATTAAGAAATGCAAATTTTCGAAGTATGTTTTACATTTATCAGCAGAAATTAATCTGCTTGTGTTAGGTAGTGTTGGTACACCGCGGTTGGTGTTTCAGTAATACTAATTTTTCAATGTTGAAAATATATTTTATTGATAAAAAGGGTAGTAAAAGCTTAACCAATTAACGTACACAAATATTCAATTGGACATATTCTTAAAATTATTTAAACAAGTACGTAACTCCGCGACACGAATTTCGGGTTTGGCCGCCGCGATTGTTACTCTGATTTTAAATAATCCTATAGTACCGAACAGTTTGTGTCTTGGATAATTATTGCGTAATCTTAACCTAATTGTTTTCTGATAGAAGACATAATTTATTAAACTTTAAATATCTTTTTTTTCTCATTATACGATTGTTCTTTAAATGGCTACCGCATTAATATCAATAAACAAATTATAAAGTATATTTTGTTGCATATAAGATATACGAATCTAACACACTCGATTTTTTTTTGATAGCAGTAGAGGCTGTACACTATCATTACACGTATTTTTGATGCAATATAATTAAGGATTATACTCTGATCTGCAGCATGTAAATAAATAAATTACATACATTGTAGTATTAAAAATATTCTCTCCTTTAATTCGTCAGTCTGAAAATTTACCTGACTAGCGTGTCTCCCACTCTTACACTGTCATGTACCATTGAATTCTATTTACACGGAGGAAAACGACGGCCCTCGATTATTATAAAAATCAGCGAGACGAAAAGATAGGGATTTTATAGGCGCCATTAAAAAACAGGCAGCCTGGCAGACGCGGGAGAACATCCTTTACATCTCTCGTGAAGATATTCACACCAGACGGAATGCAACTCCTGCAGCTATTTCCACCCAGTTTACGAGGACTAACAAAAGAGCTTGAATGACCCAACGTTGAAATAATAAAATGGCCAGACCATTCATGTTACGCATTAGCATAGTCTATTTAATTATAACTTTATGTTAATAAATTGTATTATTTATAAGTGGAAATAATTTATAATATAATGATACAAAATAGGCATTAGAGGATCATTTTCAAGGAGAACACATTTTGTTACACAGTTGCATTTTCAGAACATAGTTTTGTGGTTTTTTTAATACAAATTAAATTAATCAACTAGAATGATATATAAAAAAAAAGTTCATTCCTTTAAAAAGTTCAATAATAAATGTATCAATTATAAAAATACAGAGATAAATAGGGTCTTTTAATAGGGACGCTCAAAATTTGTTAAGTTATAGCAGCCATGTTGTTAAAGTGACATCTGTCAAATTTATTGTCAATTGTTAAGTAGTATACGGCAAATCACCACGGAAGGTTGAACAACGTGTGTAAATCATCAAATTTTATTATCAAAGTCACGAGCGATTTGAGGGCACGGTTATCTCGCTCGGCGGTGATGTGAACTGGCCACAGAGATCGTGCGATTTAACGCCTTTAGACTTCTTTCTTTGAGGCTATCTTAAATCGCAAGTCTTTACGAATAAGCCGCAAACAATTGACCCCCTCAAAGTCAACATAACAAACGCCATCCAGCAAATTTAGCCAGATTTATGCGATAAAGTCATAGAAAATTGGACCTCCCAAACCTGCCACCGAACAAAACCGCAGCGGATATTCGAACAACGTTATATTTCACACTTAATGCCATAAAATATACTTTCAAATGAAAGAAAAATTGAGTGAATATCTCACACACAACCTGTTTAACTTACATTTTAAAATCGAGCGTCCTCGTTGAAAGACCCTTTACTTTCAAAATATGTTGTAATCGTAATCGCTTGTTGTAGTGGAATGGTTAACATGTTTCCCCGGATAGAGACAGGTTCAGGTTCAAATCTCGATAGCAAGTAAATATTTTTTCGATAAAGAGATGTTTTCTGTATGTTTTTCTAGTTGATTGATTTAATTAGAGGATAATTTGTATTAGAGGATAATTTGTAACAGATGATAATTATTATTAAACTAATTTAATTTGTAAGTGATGTATAAATGTGAGGTTTTTATAGTAATTATTTATTTATAATATATAATGACAAAAGATTTGACATATGGGAAAAATTTAAATGTTATATATTTTATATAAGTAAAACTTATAAGCTAGATGGAGTTTTTTTAATAGATGATTTATCTTAATTAGTCCAGAGAAAGAGAATGGTCACTGTATACCTTTAATTTAAAATAACCCCATAGGAAAAAGTCTATTGGTGTCAAGTCGAGGCTACACGGAGACCAATTTATGTCTCCTCGGTTTCCAGAGAAAATTTCACGAACTGGAAAGGACACGCTCCATAGTGACTGAATTCCCAAGGACGCGGCTAACTCTCCTACTTGGTGCGTTGGTGCAGCGAATTAACCAAAATGAAAAAGAATTTCGGGACACATTGTACAACTTCGATAGAAGGTGGCACATGAAGAAGTAGTCTTGATAAAAATTGTGTGTGCGCTGTATTTTTTTACGTGCGCTATGATACCAAACCGAGTACGCGCGCACACCCGCTCACCTTAGAGGGAACATTGGACAGGATATCAAAAAAAAGAATCCTTATATAAGTGTTTAGTTTCTACTTTAAAAAAAAACGTCTCCGTTAAATTTAAAAACAAATTGTTCAGTAAAGAAAACACCAGTAAGCCCTGGAATGACGTAATAATTATCAATCATCCCGGAGTACATGAAACGCAAGTAGACATTAAATATCTCACAATTGCTGCCTCACAAATCCGCCGCATGATTATTTATGTTTGTAAGCGGCTTTACAAAAGAAACAGGAAGAAAATTTTCAATTAGGGAAAAAAACAGAGCAATGTAAGCCCAGAAAGATGAATGCTTTTCAGAACGAGGGGGCTTCACTGTTTAAAATTCAAAGCAATAATCTAGCGCCATTTACAAAGCACTCCGGCACAAGCAGCGGCAAGTGTTTTATTGAGTGAGACGTAATGTATGAAGGATTGTCACTTGGTTGACAGGTGAGATTATTTCACGCACCCGTGTTTTGTCCCTTTGCGACATAATCATTATTAAACATCATGCCTTACGTTCATGTATTATCTGCTGTTCTTGGAAACTTTAACAAAAAAACTATTATTTGATGCTCTATTCATATAAAATAGGACACTTCCTATCTATCAAATACGTACATTATTCGTAATCAATTTTTTGTTAATTTAAGTAGGCATTTTGAAAGCGGCATTTTATAAAGTACTTATATTATACTTAGTATGCTCGATTTATTAGCGTGATTTAGCTGAATATATTTTATTTTTCCTAGATTCTTATACACGTTGATTTCTAACTATCACGCAGGATCATAACAGTTAAATAGTTAGAATTTTGATGACATTTTATGGCGTCTCTTGCGTGGAATCAATATTTAAAAAAAATACAGAACAGTAGGTATGTATTATCTGAAATATAAATAAGAAAAAACAGAACATTGTCTTCGGGACTTACAATTATATATCGAAACGCGTTTTCATTGAATAGAATCCAATCTGTATTCGAATTTCAGGGTGTCCATGTTCTTCAGAGTTAATAGTATCCAATTTCAGCATCACTGGTCCCTTTCTTTTCGAGCGAACCCAGTAGCGACATGGCACACTGACCTTTATAGGGAACAAAGGCAAAGCAAGACCAAGAAGGGTCACACCCCTTCTGTTTACACCGGGCTTCCGTCCGAGTAACGTGTCACCTCGGAAAAGGCAACCAAACATTTGTTCCGTGATGTTCCGGTAACGAAGGCTTCCGGCGGACTTTTTATGTATAACACGAGCTTTCTGACAGAAAACTTGAGATATTTAGATCGAGTTGCAGGGGAAGAAGAGTTCAGCACACTCAATTGAAAACAATGTACACGTTAAACGAAAAACAAAAGATCCACTGAGGCGGACGAACACCGCCACACACTTTGCATGAAAAGAGCAAAGCGTAGTAGTAGCTTTCTCCGAGGCGACGACCATCGAGCTTTGACTCGTAAATTTTAATAATGTTTCAGTTCTACTTACGATTACCTACTAAAAAAAAATATTTTGAAAATAAAGTCTTGTGATACGGTAACATTTTGAAAACACAAGAATAAATAAAATCATCTAAATGTGGGGAATTTTACATAAACAGAGAAACAATAAAGATAAAAAATAATATTTTTGAGCTCAGTTATTGAAGCTCTTCTGTTAAACAAACACAATTTTTGAGTGTGGTTATTGGAACTTCACCTAATTCTCAGAATTCGTTCAAAGTGACTCAGAAATACGCGCATGCTTCAAACTTCTTCGGCACTTATTTAGACAAACAAATTCACAACTGGATGAAAGATAACTTTGTAATACCAAGAAACTGTTTATTCTGTTATGTTTTGCTTGATTGCTTCTTGGAAATTTGCACGTGAAAGGAAAGTGAATTTATATCAATTTGAAACAATTTAAATACTCTCTCGTTGTAAAACAAATTGAATAATTTAGTAAACTACGTTTTGATAGGAGAATTATATTCAATTAGGCACTGATAACTTTTTCCTTCGTATTTATTATAGACACATATATAAAACATTTTTATATCATATTTTTAATCTGTGATAGTTTATAATTGACTATTTTCAGAACATTTTGGATTTGGAGCATTTTAAAAGTAACCTGGATTATTATCTACGGCCTAGCGGCGTGCAGTCTTTTAGTCAAGCACTTCAAGAAAAACATACAAGACTCAGTCTGTGCCTTAGTTTGGTCCAGTTTTTTACTATCCTTTAGAAATCTAGTTGGTACGTGACAAAAAGGGACGTTACGTCTCTCCTTTGATGTTTTGCGGTCGAACTGGGTGAATAAACACGTTGATACTGTCGAGCGCCTTAAACGGTGATCGGATCTAGTGGAAGGCTTTGGGGCCCTTCGGGGTGTGCTTATTTTTTCCCGCCACTTTCGTACAAGACGGCTCGGTACACACGAGGCTTACGGCGGGCGGTAAATTTGAATTTGGAGTACGCAAGCGGGCCCGACAATGATGAGTGTTGTGCGTAATCTGTGAAAGGGCACCTTCGGAGGGTTTAAGCGTACTTTGCGTAGATTTTGTAATACGGACAAAATAAAGTACATGTATATATGCGCGAGAAAACAGATTTGAGACCAAAATTTTTGCACGGCATTTCAGGATTAACTGTAAAATAAAAATAATTAATATAAAATTAAGAACACGTAAATTTAAGTGAAGAACGTACAGTTTAAATGATAAATTCTGCTGCTTGAAAATAATTTTCACTAGAGATTTTGTTTTTGCTAAAAAAAGACACGCCCTATTTCTCTTTTGAAACAAAAATATGAAATCAATTTGCATTACAATCTATTGTACCTATGTCTGATTACACCAACCGCACGGTATGTTGAAAAAGGACTGAATTTATAGCTGACGTTCAACACATTTTGTATTTCTATTTATAGTATCATGGATTTAATTTTGGAGTGAATTTTTTTCACTCTATGCACCTACATATATTTCTGGTTACTAATAAAAATCTGAGTGTGCGTACGTACTATTGAAGTGGAACTGCAAAGCTTCAGAATATAAAAGGTTTATTATCACTTCGATAAAGCATTTATTAACAAAATATTGATAAATAACAATATTAAATTATTAAGGAAAACACATTCTTATTGTGAAGTTGTAATTATTCAGAACATAGGTCTGTGATATTTTAAATACTAAATTAATGTATTAATTATAAATATATACATATAAAATCAATTTTGTCGAAAAATATTGTTTTTGCGTCACCGGGATTCGAACCTGGATCTCTATTTCCAATCCGGGGAAGTGAACTACCTTTGTGCTATAACGCCAGTATTTAATGTAGATGGCTTTCAAATAATGGAACGACAGGTGTATTAATTTGAAAAATGTAACATATAGGTTCGAAAAATTGTCAAGAAAAATACTGGCGTTATAGCACAAATGTAGTGCACTTCCCCGGATTGGAAATAGAGATCTAGGTTCGAATCCCGGTGACGCAAAAACAATATTTTTCGACAAAATTGATTTTATATGTATATATTTATAATTAATACATTAATTTAGTATTTAAAATATTAAATTATTTATGAAAATTAAAACATAGCCTTATGATAACTAAGATATGATACAAACATTCTTGACTATAATTCACATGATGTAATCTTGAAAGTACTGCATAACGAAGAGCTTCATGGATAAATTAAATAACTTTAATTTAATTTATTACAATTTTTTGTGTCTCGTCTCAATGGTTACGGATAAAGTACTGCTTCACATTGAATATTTATTATTTATTTTTAATTAAGTAATAACATGATAACACTATGTAATTTTTTTTCTTTGTGTATTGCACATCTGTTGTAATTTTTTCTCATTTTACAAATTATGTTAATGCCTGAACAGGGCGTATATAATAATAAATTAATAAATAAATTTATTGGTTACGAAATGTAAATGGCAATCATGAGGATGTTTGTTTATTTTTTACAACATATTGAGCTGCACATTTTTTTGTTTCTTTTACCTTGTATGGTTCGATCGCATATTTTCGCGATGTGCTATTAGTCTTTCTGTATTTGATTTTGGCACCATTTTTTAGTGTAGATATTATAATGAAATATAAAGCACTATAAAAATGTAGCAAGTTATTTCTTCAACTGACATGTTCAAAAATATTCTAAGTCGGGAAATTCATGAAAATATAAATTATATTTGATCAAAACATGAAAAATATACTAATGGATAATGTCTGCGACTGCAAATGCAATCTCGCTCGAGATGAGTGCAATAAATTTTTGTAACACCGCGATCCAGTGCCGTCTCTTTGGCACTTGCGGGTACAGTTTTGAAATGTTTGATGTGATTTTTTTAAACGAAAATAGTAGTTCTGTGAAATATGTATTTTTGTCAATTTATTTTTGTATCAAATCCGTGGCTAAAAATGTTTTATTTCAGTAATAATAATTTATTATAACATTGGTCGGATGGTTCATTCATGCATCACCGATCACTCCAAGTTATATATCTAAATTTTCAACATAAATATTCTTACTATTTTCAAATAGTGCTAAATGTCTCCCTGAAAGAGATACATGTTATACAACACACTGCAGCGTGACTTAATTATTTAAAGTCTCATTTTTAATCGTTAAGGAAAAAAACAACAATATAAAAATATGCATAATAAAACAAATATCTTTGGAACATTGTAAAATGAATGATAATAACGGTCACGGCAGCAGAAGCACCGCGGCTTGACAAATAAATAGCAGGTGTATTATTCCCGCTGTGAAATAAATCCAGAAATACGGAAGGAAGTGTTTATGCGCATAGCGAATAGGCAGGGCCGTATAAAATGCAAGTCGTCCAACCCCGAACCGCTGGAGGTTTCACAAAGGAGAAAAAATAATCCAAAGAAGAACTCCCGCTACTCTTTCGTATTTTTCCGACGTCGAGAGAAGCGGGAGAGGGATAGAGAATCTGTTTCCTTAAATTTAATAAGATTTCCCCAACGAAAAGGCTGTCTCTTTTTGGTGGAAATACGAACTAAAGACTGCTTCTGGGTTTTCTTGTCTAAGGGATTAAAGCATTACGCTTTATAAGTATGTCAGGTACTATTTCCGTGATTCTAATCCCAAAGGTGACAGTTTTGTTTGGCGTTTTTTTGAGCGCGCTTCAAAGACTTACATAAATGAATGTGGCAGTTTGTGGAAGTTGAATCGTAAAATCAGTGAAAATTTGGGAAAAATAATAACTCATGACCACTGTAATACCCAATCACGATGAATTTGTATATATTTTCAATTAAAGTTGTAGAGTCCTTCTAAATAAAAACAAATAAACAATAGTCCGTTTTACTGTATGAAAAATTTCATTTGTTAGTGATATCGTAATCTAAAAGAATTATAAAAATACCACAAAACGTGAGCGATTTTTGGTGATTCCTGCTAAGAATACAACATTTTCCCATTATTTTTTTACTTAATACTCCTTGCTGCACCGGAGTGCACTTGGATGGCGAAACATGATTTTAAAAAGAGATCTTCCACTATACATCCTATAGAAAAGAGTAGTCAATGTTATAGAATACGCTAAGAAAATGAAATCGTAATGGGTAGGTCTCATCGCTTGGACAATCATTATATACACCCAATCATCCAGCGATGCATGAAGGCAATCAAGAGAGACGGGCTGTTCAACCTTTTGAACGATACCTTTTTAAACGAACCCAGCCCTGATATTCCAATACTTACATGCGGCACATTTGTTTGAATACGCATTAAATCATCAAAATAGACGATATAGGCATGTTTTGTCACCTCAGATAGAGATAAAAGGTTATCTTGTTCAATATGGAACCAAAACATGGTTGTAAAAACCCGTAGGATGTTTATAAATGAATAAACATAAACTCCGTACAAAAACACACATAACGGTACAGCAAAGCGGCCACTGGTCAAAACACGTGACAGATTATTGATGTTTTTAAATAAGTACGTTTCTATTTTCTAAAAATATCTGAAGATATCAGCACCGTCAAAGTATATGAAATAGTCGCACTATTTGATCACGGACCAAAGTCGCCGTATTAACTGTTGATATGGTCGCGTACAAGAACCAATTTATACCGTGTCAACTGTTGATACGATAGCAATCAATAGGTGAAATCCACTGAACTGATATCATTAAAATGAAAATAAAATAGACATAGAAAAGTTGAGACATTTGGAGAGGTCTTCATCGGCTGATGATGATAGTAATATAAATAAACGCATTCCACCAGTTGTTTTACACTTTTTATCTGTATTATAACATGAATAACTATTATTTATAAATCTGTATAATATGTGTGCACAAATTTAAAGAAATACCTATACACTTATACTATTCAAATTGTTGCGTTATTGTAACGCATCTACAATGTTTGCCGAAGACCGTGCACATGGATTCGTTCCACTTTTGAGACATCGAGTTGCGGGCGTATAGATGCGGCTGAAGCTCAGTACCAACTCTCTAATGCAAGCGGCAGTCTCGTGGAAAGCTGGTTCCCTGACCAAAGAATGGCAACGACTACAAAATAGCTACAGAAACAATAATAGCGATGTCTGAAATGTCGTATTTATATTTATATATATTTTTTATTATTTTTTTTTTTCGTTAATTTTTTTTGCTTTTCTTTTTATAAAATAAATATTATTTTGTTACTTAAATGTATTCTATAATATGTATTATCTTCATGGCGAATTAGGTCTTCATAAAAAAAACCCAATCACGTTGGAATAATCGCACTATTATTATAACTTTTAGACATGGTTATAATGTGTTAAAATACAAATAATAAACATGATAAAAAAAATCGTAGTAAGAAAAGATTACTGAGTCTACGAATTATTTGAGTATCATCAATCATTTTCTTCCTAACATTTAGAAAAATTTAAACAAAAAATACCATTATAATATCATTGATTGATTTGACAGCTACTTCGTGGTGTAATATTTTAATTAAAAAAAATAATTAATTTTTATTGACTTTGTATTTCATATAGACATTTATGTATGTATGTGTACATGAACAATTGTGTGTGTGTAGTATAAAGTCAATATAAAAATTATATATACAACATAAGATATCCTAAAATAATTACAACATTTATTTTCGAATTCTGGAAAGAAGTTATCGTTTTTCATTTTATTTTCAAACAACCGAATATTCAGTTAACAAGTTTTGGAATTATGGAGCTCATAATGTTTTCGTTAGAAATTATTTTTAAAGTACCCGCCCACCTGAAAATGATAATAGCGGTGTATTTCAAATTACTCATTGAGTTGTCAGTATAAATGAATTGTTAAGTGAGCAACTTTACAAATGGTGCGGTATTTGAATTAATTTAATAATATTGCGGAGTATTTGTTAAAATGTTAAATGATTTCTAGCACGCGCAGTTAGCTGAAAAAGCTGTCAGTTAACGTGTTCGCGTGTTCCTGAGCCCACATGGCGCTACTCGTGTTTGTTCGGCCATTTGTGCACCTTGGTATTTTAATAGGTCAAAATTACTATGTAATTGAGAGATACATAATGATGAATTGGGAATTTTTAAAAACAAAATCTAACTCAATCTAACTCTTATGTAATCATGTTGTCCGGCTATTTGACGTATTGTTAATTTTATTAATTGAACGTGTGTATAAAACTTTTTTTTTATGATTTCGAATTATATTATAATATAAGCTAGGTAACTTTAAATTAATTAAAGGTTTTAGTTATTTAAATAATTCATAATAAGTTATGCAACTCTGTTATTGTTTATTACTTTTTAAACAATCATTATCTTAAATCATCTTTTTATTAATCATTATAATTAATATTATTGTACTGTGCAAAAAACTATAGACTCTAATACAAAGTTTGTTTTCACGATTTTGATTAAAATACAATACAAATATTTATGAGAGTATTAATTTTTCCTGAAATTTTGCGTTAAATAGATTCAGATTGATGAAAGAAAAAAACGTCTTAAAAAGGCGTTGAAAAAATAATGCCCTACGCACCAATCCTATCGCCCGGGATAAGCACCTAGCGTAGATTAAATTAATAATGGAAAGAGCCAGATGTTAATAATAATTTCACGATGCACTATCGTGTGAGAATTTTATAGGTGTAAGTGCCGTATTGAAGTTTCACTTCAAACATATTTAAGTCACGAATCCATGCATCTACACGTAGTCACGAATCCGTGCTTTCACGTAGTTACAAGCTATCTTTCCATTGACTAATCAAGCAGATAGCGTGATGTAAGAATTGTGTTCTCTGGCATCCCAAGTTAAAATTTTTCCAACAGACCTTTGTTTAAACAGGTAAAAGTTGTCTTCCTTGCTTAGACAAAGCGAGTGTCTGTCTTGCTAGTACCACAGTCCATCCATTATCTGGTTTTACAAGGTCGAGTATGTGCAAACTAGTCGACAAGGTTATATTGATCCGCGGCGGGAAAGTGTGCAAAGTAAAAACAAGCGAATCCGGCGATGTTTTCTTGTTTCACGATGGAAATCGCCTTTTTAATCCGATAATTAAAAGGGTAAACGAACAGCTGGTGTGGCGATAACTTTTCCTAGAATATTGAATGCTGTGTGGCACGATGATGGATGAGCTTGCTCCGAGAGAGCGAAGCACGCAACAGAATTGATTATTAATAAATGATTGAACTGTTTTTCCGTTTGTGTAACATATCTCTCAAGAAAGTAAGTGGATTTGACCTACTCTTATTTGTCGTTACTTATACTATTGCATATAATTTTAATAATTTATTAATTTAAATCATTCTTAACTTTAATAATTAATATAATTAATAACTTGTCGTGTAATAATTAATAACTTGTCGTGTAAAGAAATTTAAGTGATCTATTATTTTTATTTAAAATAGTAAATTGCATGCTGGACGCCCTTAATTTAACTAAATTGATTTTGTATCATGTTCTCGCGTGAAGTTTCATATTTATATTTTTAAAGTAACGTACCCACACAAAGGCTTCACAGGCTAGGTAACGATTTTGGTTCAATGCTTAAATATAAGAATGATGTTTTGATACTATACTGAGACAAAGGTATAATTGATTGAGGTATTTAAGCCGTTCTGATAAATAAATATTTTTTTTTTTACTCTCTCTTTTTATGTTCCTCTAACATATTGTTATTTTTATTCACAAATACACTTTCACTAAAGTCAATATTATGTACTTCTACAATATTTTTTCTTTCTATTTAAAATTATTATTTCAGATTTTACTTGTGTACTTCTACTGTATTGTACTTACTATGGTGAATTATTTTATACAACTTGCACATGTTTTTATAAATAATTTTGTAAAAGCCCATTAGGGCGTAAATATAATATAAATAAATAATTAAGTATAAAAAATATTATGCAGGGTTTGCAAAATTTAGTTAATTTAAATGTATTGTATTTAAGTATAACTAAATCTAATCACTTAGACACTGGATACGACTATTTTCAGAAATACTTTTCTCAACTGTGTATATACCTCTTGATCTTATCTTCTAGTTTAATTTGATAGGCAGTGTCAGATTTAAATACAAATAAACGAATAAAATATTTATTAAAAACACAATTCGTCATTGTGTGTTTAATCTGCTGAGTAATATGAAAATAAATGGTTTAAGAATATAGAAACATTACAGTTATAAGCAAAATACAAGTAGAATATTATGTTTCAGGCAGATGTTGTTTTTGAATAACTAGGAAATGAAACACATTTCATTAATTTGGTTTTCATTCAACGATTCTTTATTTTATTACATTTATGTATAGAATATGATATCGGCCAAGTGGTCGCCTCTGGCAGTAGTATAAATTTGTGCTCTTTTAATTATATGTTTATAACATTCTCGCACAATTCGCGTGTTATTTCAGCAATTTCATTTCGAATATTGTCGAGCTTCATCGCCCATGACGATTTTTTTCCAAAAGTCTGGGTCATCAATATTGATCCGCAAAACATGCGCTGTTGCCTGTTATTGAGGCGTTAGACGCTTTATAATAAATTGTAATCAACTACTCTTTACGACTACCAAATGCGAACTGACAAATATCAGCCAAAAAAAAAATCGGCCTGGAACATAATATTCACCTGTATTTTATGAATCTGACTATTTCATATGTATAAAATTTTTCTTAAAATGTATTACAAGCACGTTTATAATTTTAAGACGCGTATAATTTTATGAGTCAATTAAATATTACACATTAAATAATATTTATAATGATAAATATTCGATAATGTAATAATATATTTATAAAGTTAATAAATTAAAATATTATATAATTCAACATGATACAAACCCAAATAATATTTTTTTACAAAAACAATGAATATATACATACACAAATACATTACGTTCATAAAAGTTTATGATACACTTTTACAATAAATGTTTCCTATGTTTTATAATGTATAATTTTGTAACACTATTATGATGAAGGGTTTTCCCCCATGATCTATATATTTAACTCCTACTAGTTTAAAAAATATCATTACCAATGATAATTACGAACCCAAAGGCGTCAATCATATTTAATTACAGAGAGTTTTCAATACAATGAAGTACTTTAGTGGCACTAATTAAAAAATACCATTTGCTTACTTGAAAACTCAGTGGTTTCATATTTAATTTTTAACTAGTAATTAAAAAAACATTAGCCCGATAACAAATTGCTCATCATAAAATATTGATTTTTTGGCGACGTTATGTAAAATGAGTTGCCAATGTCTTTTTTTACAATTTCATATTAGCCAACTCAAATTGTTGTATGAGAACAGGTCCGCAATACAGGTCAGAGTTCGACTTTCTCTTTTTGACACTTGCAGTATCTGCAGATCCTAGTAGATTACGTATGTAATAATACATCTCTGAAATAGACAATGTAACCCTTTTTATTGAAATAAGCATAATTCGTTACAATATAGATCAATTTCGTATTGACTAACACATGTTTTAGGTATCGAATCTCGCTTTGCATTTAGTTAGGCTTATTCTATGATGACAGTAATTAAAAAATCTGGTTTAAGTATTTATGGACTCGAAGTTCATTACGTATCCATTGTCAAATAAAACTCTTCAACGCACAAGTGTGATATCTGATTATATACTTTATTTAGTTAGATTGTTTTATTTTTAATCGGTTAGTACTAGCGATCCCTACCCGGCGTTGCCCGGCATTTAGATTTAGTTATAATTTATAATAGAAGCTTAGGGAGAGCGGGGTGCTGTATTTTGCTTAGGTCATAAATAATAACAATGTATGCGAAATTTGGTCTAGCCAGGGATAGCGAGAGGTATTTGAAGGAGTAAAGTGGGGTGACAAAATTTTCTTTAGGATCCTTTTTTTTCGGCGGTCCCTTGGTACGAGAATACCGTCTGTCGTGGTTAATTATGAGTCCGAGGGTGGCTGAAAAGTTAAATTCTCAAACCCACACCTTCTCTCGGGTGCCTAGAATGTAAATGAATAAAATTTGGATGGCGTTCAATACACATTTACTTAGTGGTCAGGTGAGAGGTTCGGATGATATTCGAAATAATAAATATTTATTCTGAACATTACGAATACAGTTGTTAGTTTATTATGTTGTAGTATTACCCACACTACTACATGGATGCAAATAATGGTGTTATATAGCTGCATCCTAAAGTACCTCAAGAAGTATCACAACAGATGCTTGATCTTAGGTATAAAATGAGAAGAATGCAGAACAAACATGATTATCCTGGAAGAGGTGAAGAGGCTGAATATCTGGAAGCACCAACTGCAATGGACAAGTAATTATGTGCGTATATATGATACACGGCTTCCCAAACAAATTATGTTAAATCAACTGTCTCATGGCAAAAGAAGACAAGGTGGACCGAGGAAAAGATTCAAAAACACCCTGAAGGCGAATTTGAGTAAATGTGATATAGATCCTGAACACTGTGTAACCGCGAACCAGGGCCGAAGACAGCGGTGTCAAAAAGTACATTGTGCAGGGGAAACTTGGGAACATAAGAGGGTTGACGTAATTGCGGAAAAAAGCAGAAAGAGAAAAGAAAAGGAGAAAGCTCCACTACTCAGAACCTTCCTGCCCAGCGGATACACATGCACAACACGTGGAAGAGTGCGCGGTTTGAGAATAAGACTCCTTAACCACACTCGGACTCTGACAGACGTTTTCCTCGTAACGAGGGTCTGCCGATGAAGAAGAAGAAGAAGACACATTACAGAATATTTACAATTTTCAGTACCCATTTAATTGTATTTAAATATGTTTTAATTGCAAAAAAGGTACATACACTATAGCACAAAACTATTTTGTGCTGTAGTGCGTGTACCTATTTTAATTCGGATTTTTAAACTATTAAATGTGCTAATATTATTATGCGAACACTTGTACGTAGAGGGTTTTAAAAGAGCAATCAAAATATATTAAGGCAACTAAGATATTGACCCCTCTGAATAACAAGGTTCCATCTGACACTGACACTGTTTTGAGATAATGAGCTCAAAACTGTTAATTGAATTTAAACATATCGCACATCTAGATCAAAACTAAGACAACTCAAAAAGTTATTTTTTCATTAGACTTAAAAATAAAAACATTTTTCTCAATTTTTTGTTACTAGAGTTATGAAACTAAATTACATTTTAGGTGATAAATGCATCTTAAAATGACACTATTTGAGAACTGGGGCTAAGTTAGTTGCGCATATGACCGAGTATTCGAATACAATAATAACTCAAAATTCTTGTTTTTTTTTAGTTGTCTTAGTTTTGATCTAGGTGTGCGATATATTCATGTATAATTTTGTTTTTAGTATGCAAATATGATCAGTTTTAAGGTCTTAACTTATTTTCAGTATTAATAATGACCACTGTGAGATGAGGGAAATTAAAAATAAAAAAAACATTGTAAATTAACAATAATGATCCATAAACTGAAATGCATAACAGATGCAGTTGGAACTTTCAGCTCTTGCAATTTACTTTAACATTCGTTAAATAGAATTAGTGTGTATGGAAGAAATAAAGAATAATGCATTTGGAACCCATTTCACGTAATAACTCAAATTAGCCCAAAACGCTAGTTGAAACCTCATTATTTTAAGGAGTCGACATGGTAAAAAAGTGAATTAAATTTATTACTATTATTTACAATATTTTAATATGGAGAATATAACTAGTATTGTAGAATGTATTATATCTAATAATTTAAAAATAATATTTTAAAAATTAAATTAAAAATCAAACTTAAATAACAAATTAGTGGTTTTTGAGATACTAATAGGATTAAGGTTTTTCCTTGTGAAACTGCCGCTACAAAAGACACGTTTGTGTATGTTGATTGTGTACACAAGCACATCCTAAATTTTAATTTCCGTTTCACTCAAAGCCTCCGTTTTTAGTCTTCAGGCGAGATCAACATTTTTTTATGCAAAACCTCCCGGGACCATTAGCTTATATAATTACACCCTCTTTATAAAGGTCGAATACTCACTTAGAAGTGTTTGAAGGCTTTACATTATACTTGCTTACTTGATGATGAAAAGTTTGAACAGTTTCAGACGGCTCAAGCATTTATTTAGCGGAAAAAAAAACTGAAATAAGTGCTAAAAAACCTCAATGGTTTTAATCAGATATTTTATCATTTATTACAATATTAAATATTATAATTATAAATTCAAAAACAGAATATGTATTGATTTATATTTTATTTTATTATCTTTATCATTGATAGTCCGAGTTCATAACATAAATATAATATTTATGGTCCTCCTAGTGATAGTGAGTTTTTTTAATGTCGGTCGGTTTTAGAGAGGCTATCCAATAATAAATAATGCGAATACACAATGACTTCGATTTTAAAATTGTTTTTATTCTACCGTGAAAATATGTGGTCGCTTCGAAATCAGTCAGCATCAAAATAATAAATCTTTAAAACCAATTTATTTATTATTATTTCTAGTTTTGTTTATAAATAAAAAATCTTATAAATGCGGTAATCACGCCGAGAAAAATATAATATTTCAGTCTAATTTTAAGTTTAATTAAATATTTGGGTTTTAAATTTGGAAAATAATTATTTAAAAAATATCTACCCACAAAGCGATAAAATATTTCAAAATAATATTGATTAGTTTTTTTTCATAAAAGTATTAACAATACATTTGATTAAAATAGGTACATTCTTCCCTGATCTTCTTTGAATTTATGGTTTTTTATCTTGACAAAAGAGCGTTTTCTGTATAAGGAAAATCGACTCCAAAATTCCTCCAATCAAAGATTTACTTCTCAGTTTCTCATCCTCTCGTCCATTTCCTCAACCCTCTGGACACCTTACCCCTTCTCGATGGGTTTTTCCTCCAGTTTACAAACATTCCAACATCCCGCCACCTAATTTCGTCCATTCAGAAAGTTTTCAACTTCCGGATCACTGAGAGGGTCGTAACAAAAAGTACGAATATATCAGATCGGCCTCATTTCGAATGTTTTTTCCCCTTTTTGTACTACATCGTCTGGCAACTCTGTCGTATCCTGAAAGTTGGGCGCTCGTCCGTACAAATATTTGAGAAAAGGTTTAACGAAAATATTATTTCAAATCAAATACATATTTTATATATTTCGATCAATTTGATTATTGTGTTAGTATATTTGGAGCTTCAAGTTTGAAAACATTTTAGTATTATCGGGTGGTTAAAAATAAAATTTCTAGTTATTAATATTTTATTAAAAATTAATTACACTTACGTAGATGAAGAGAATGCTAAGGCCAATATACCCCTAAAAATCTTGTGGTAACTGATGATACAGGCCGCCTTCTACCGGTTGATACAGCAGGTATCATAAATGCAGTGGAGCAGAGCGCTGGGCGAAACACTGGTGGACAGATTGTTTCCAATGACGCGCTTATAGTCTAGTGGTTACGATACTCGGCTATTAATCCATTAGTAGAGGGTTCAAGTCTCATTTCAGGTGCCATCGAGTTGGTCCTATTTTCATAGCATAGGTGTTTAGTTTAATTTGGTAATATTAAGAATATTGATGTGACACGTATTTCGTGTAAAAAAAAAAAACTCTTAACCAGACAGCAACAGCCAGGAGCTATAGTGTAAATTCAGGAGCGCGTTTACTTATCGTTATTAGCTTGTGCGAAGTATTAACCATTGTAACTTTTGATTTTATTTAACCTTTTAATAATCATAAACATCTTTACTTTAATCAACTTTTTGGCACCTAAAAGAGATTTCAGCTTAATCAAATTAAGTGGAATCAAATAAGAATTAATTAATAGTTCATATTCAGTTAACATTTACCCTAGGTACAAAAATTAAAATAATTCTAAAAGATGGCGCTAGTCGTAGGTATCAACACTTCTCTATTTTGAATAAGTAATTTTTTTTATGTATCAAAATATAAACTTCCTTAGAGCTTCTTAGGTACATCATTGTATACACACATAAATGAAATAATTAATATTAGACACACAGTACATAAATGTGTAAGTATTAAATCTTTTTATATTACTATCTCTTTATGTGAATTTTGAAACACAAATGATATTTGAGTTCCTCTCTTTAATTATATTCGGATTTAAAATATCCAGCTTTAGGAACTTCAGTCTAGCCTACTGTCAAAAAATAAGACAGTAATAAGGAAGATCTCAAGTTTTCACGGCCATTCTACAAATGTCCCAGATTCCGTTGCAGAGTCCACTATCCAAAACATCACTAATTCAATATGTATATGGTTTTGTGCCGTGTTCAGGTACTGATTGGCAGTGCTGTGTCAAAATGGTAAGGTTGATAAAGATGTAGTGTCTAACAATACCATGCTGATGACGTGTTATCTGTATCTTCTGCTTGGATTTATCTCCACAGAAAGTTGCAGTATTAGACACTTCAAAGTGTTGAATCGCTTTTTGTAACCATTGAGGGTTGAGAAGTCTCAAGTCTCTCTTTAAAAAGACGCCAGATACACATAGCACAACAGTCCAGAAAACTCTGAACAAAATCAACGAGTAGTAGAGATGCAATAACCAATGTGTCCCTTCACATGTCCTTTTCAAAATGGTTCCGAAGCCAGGGTCAAGGACTATCACCTGTCAAGTTCTTGTTTGCGATTTGATCTTTCAAATAAGTCTGAGTCTCACTTAATGCACAAGACAAGAGAACATCAGACTTTCTTGACAAAAGAACTCTACAACAGTTTTTAGCGTGAGTGTTGGCCGTTGCGAAAGAACTAGAAGCTAAATTTCCAAAATCATAACCAACCTGTAAGATGTCATTTAGATTGTTAAATGGGTATGTATTCATTTATTATTATTTTTGCCTCCTGCACGGAGAAGACAATCTTAATAACACTAAGAGATAGTTAAATTGAGGAAATATGATTCAGCCGATCTGATCGCTAACTATAGCATACACCAAAGTATAACAGACATATTTTTCACATATGATAACCGATAGGTTTATAAAGTCGACCAATTACACGTGACGTAACGACAGAAAATACGTGGACACAAATACAAATATTGCCTACGTTCCAATATATTATTTAGAAGGTCCGCAAACCAAATTCACTGTCAAAATGTGTTAATAGAATTTGGTCTTTTTCACAAATCTTGAATAAAACCGACCACCGGTGACGTGCAGAGTATTTGTTGCATTCGTTCAAGCATTTGTAAGCAACAAGTGAACATTCCATCGGAATTTTATTAAACATTGAAGTGTGAACAGCTCTATAATAAGTAATTGATCCCATGTGAACAGCATTAAGCGCACTCCGCTGCCAACAATTTCAATTATATTTTAGGAATGATTTTAAATAAATGACAAAACGTCAAAGAATACTGAATTTCGTTAAATCTGCAGTTAAAATGTAAATTGTTTATTTTTATTATTAAAAAGAAATAACGATGCGTTCACGAAATTCATAAAACACTTCTCGCTATTTTTAAACAAAGCCATACGTTTGTGATATGAAAATAGGACTAACTTGATAGTCTCCCAGGACCAGTTTCAAACCTTCGACACTACCCACGGCCTTGATCATTAAGCGAGTTTCTTATCATAAATTCAAACAAGCCTCACCAACATCAATAAATTTTAATTTAAAAAAAGTGGTAAAAAAAATAATTTGTTTTATATGTTCGTATCAAGTTTGTAACGCTATCGACGTAAAGGCTCGTTTCTTGGTATTTCTGCTTTCAGAAAAATATAAAGAAACATTTAAGGACAATATCAGTATCAGTAACAGTAAGGAAATGAGAAGTTTTTTTTTGATGTGGAGGAGTTATCTATTTTATGAATGTGAGCAAGGCGAAAGGTGGCTGAGCAAGCACGGTGAGGGGGTGGTAGACTGGTAAACTTTTCAGTTCATACTTAATAATCCTCATGTGTGCTCAGCCCGTATACAATCTCTTCACGAGTACATGTAAGATAGAGATCTCCGCGGCAATTTGTTTGCACAATTATCATTTTTTCCATCGCTGAATGCTTGTTTAAATAATGCCTTGTTAGAAATCGGCACAAGAGTTCCTATTCATTTTATTACCTATGTAATATTAAAAAAAATATTTTAATGGGAAATATTTAGGTATAATGATAGAACTAAAATACGTACGCTAATAACGATATGTGCATAAAATTAATTACCTGTAGATATTGCGCTGAGAAAATAACAGTTTTCACTTTGTGGTCCGCTGGTGGTAAAAAGTTATAAAAATATTTATTAATTTCATTTCAAAATAAAGCAAATATAATTAGATACATGGATTATTTATTTATTTAATAAATCCACTCTTAAGTAGTCATTTGTATATATATATATATTATTTGTTGCAAGCACATACCAGTAAATTAATAGACATGAAATAAAGTGTAAGAGGGGTTTGCAACATTGGTTGCGGGATGAGTGGAATTCTACACACATTCTTGGTGGAAACACTATATCCGATAGTTTATGACACATTTATTTATTATTTTTATTTATTATTTATAACTATATTATACATATAAAAAAATTTGTTTGGACTGTGCCCGTCTCACTAGAGAATTCTGTGTCGAAACCGGCATAGTTTACAAGCAATTGTACAATTGATTAAAATTACAAGTAGAAAGATTTATTATTATTAACATATAAAAGGTGTATATGAAGAACAATTTTGAGGTGGATTTAATTTTTGTAACACTTTGTAGCAATAATTAATATGGGTATGAGTCAATATGTTTGGGTGAGTGCACCAATACTGGCTCTACCCATATTACGAATCCAAGTTTTAATATAAAGTTTCATGTTCTTGTGACAATTCAATTGATTAAAGACTTTTAGCATTCTATTATACAGTTTAGGTCCAAAATATTTGTAGTTCCTTTGACCAAATGTAGTATGTGCTCTTTGGGTTTGAAGGTTATTTGTATTTGTCCGTGTGGAAATTATGTTTTGTGTTGTTTTAAAATGTGTCTGTTTATATTTATATATGTATTTGAGAGTAGTATTAGCGTATATTTGTCTAATATCAAAGACATTGAATTTATCAAAAATTTCGTCAGTGCTCGTTGTGATTGGGGATTTGAGGATAACTTTTAATATAATTATGTAACATTCAAAATTTAATCTTTGTGTAAACAGGCGCATTTTTTTACATTAATGCATATTATATTGTCAGCGTTCAAATTTTCATTCCAATCGAGTAATATTTCAAAAAAAAGTCGCTGAGCTGTTTGATTGCGTAAGTGGTACCAAAGTGATAAATATTGGGACGAGGAATTTTCGTTAGTTTATGTATTTGTTGGTCTGTTGTCTCGTTATCTCATTATGTAATTTTGCAGATAATAGTACTAGGGCAGTGTAAAATAAATGTGTGACCAATTTATAAATGCGCACTAGTGATGATACACTAATGTAGGCGATATAAAAATCATTCTCAATTCCTGAAACTCAGGGTAGTACAAACGTAATGCAAGAGATTTACATAAATAATTATATATGTGTAACTGTCAAAGATGCAATGAAAAAAAAGTTATTTTTTTGTATTTACACATTCATAAGTACGCTCTACACGTTGGTAGTTCTTTTTATAAGATTTCTATCAAACTTTTTAAAATTAATTTGGTAGATATCTCAACCAAATTCATCAACTATTTAGATATAGGGTGTCCAGCGGAAAATTTTCAAGTTTAATATTTAATAAAAAAAAACTACAATGTTATTCTCATATTTTATTTATACAAAATGAAGCTTAATGATGCGAATTTTACGTTTCATAAATAATATCATCTAAATGCCGTTCATTTATCTCAAGAAAGTTTTGCAATCGGACTCTTAAATTTTCGATCACGCGAGAGCAAAGCGTTGGTTCAATGGCAGCAACTTCACGGCGGATATTTTCTTATAGGGCCTGTTTGAGGATTTTTGCTGTAAATTCTCGACTTAAAGTATCCCCACAAAAAAAAGTCACACGGTGTAAGGTCCGGTGACCTCAGTCATGTACGGAGACATACCCTGGGCACCTCAGTTTTTAATGGCATTTCCTTAGGTTGTTGGGACACCAGAATCTCATGTTTTGTTTATTAACATAGCCAATGATATAAAAATGTGCTTCGTCAGTAAATGAAATGTTTCCAAGCGTTCGTGCTGTTGCAAAACGTTCCAGCATCGTTCTCGCTACGGTTTCACGTAAAGAATAATCATTTTCGTTGAGAAACTGCACGATTCGCAGTTTGTATGGGTAAAACTGTAGTTTATTTTTAAAAATAACGTGCACTGTTGATTTTTTTATTCCAGTACAGGCTGCATTTTAAATATTGCTCAACCACCAACGCGCGGTGCGCTCCCGACCAGTGACTCATTGCGACTGGCAAATCCGCAAATCACGCGCGTTGAACAATACCCCTCTCACTCACCTTACACTTACCTTATGAACAATTACAATTTAATCTTGTATCCTTTACATCTTTTTGTTTTAAAATGCTTGCTGTTCAAAAAGTTAAAATATAAAAACCCACAGATGATATTTTGCAATATATATCGGAAGACTTTTGCTTTCATAGTAATATAAATTTTATAATATTAATATGAATTTCATCATAATATTATAATATAAAAATATTTATGATTCGGTGTATTTGTTTCAGCAAATTGCAGAAAAATTACGCATAAAGTAACTATTTGTTCATAAGTGTCCACATAATGATTTATATACGAAGCAATAATATATTTTTATTTATTAGTACCTACCTATATGTAGGGATGCAATATTCCTAAGATTCAGAGCACAGTTTTAATTTGGGCTGTTTTAAATTAACAAAAAACACATGCAAACACAATTACTCTGTATTTGATATTCTCGTAAAGATGACATTTATTTATGTAGGGACATCTTTAATGAAGTGCTTTGAATATTAAAAATAAATTATAAATGCATTAAAAATCAGTGCAGTGAGTGACAGATCGCATTAAATGTTCAGAAACTGGCAATTTATAAAAAAAATACACAAAATTTGGTGAATAAAATCACGCGATTTCATGTAAAAGTCTATTCATAGAGACGTTATTTCCCATCTTACTGTTTATATTTGTGCCAATTTTACTAAGTTCGAAGAGAGTTATAAAAAAGGCAACTTTTTACATCAAAACTTTATTTAAGCCCCTCTCCCCTATCTTTGCGTTTGTTTGACATAAATGTGCTCATCTCGCTACACGAGAGCTCACAGCCACGCTGGGAGATATCGAAAATTTGCAACCCTCCTTCCATCAAAACGCACCCCACGCCCCTGCCCCGCCGAACGATCGGTTCACCCTCTGAGAGTTTTAATAATATTTCAAATATCAGCCCCAAACGTCAGCCATTTTGATTCGTAAAAAATGGCTTTGCAATGAATTGCCGCCAGATAATAATCGATATTTTTGATTGATACGAGAGCATGTCGTCTCTGGGTGCGAATAATAACGACATTTTCACGATCAAAGCACAACTTTATGCGATTCTTTAAACAAGATCGCGAAACGCTATGAAATATGCATGTTTTATTTATAACGCAAATAATAGTAATGTAAATAATTTAAACAAATAAAGAAACGCATCGTTGGATATATTGGTTTAATAAACTGAAAGAATTGTAATTTATAAGTATTGCAAATGAGTTATAAAAATACTGATTTATTTATTACTGTACCTATGATTGGATAATGTGAAAAAAGAGTTTGTGAAAACCTTTCATTTTTTTGCAACAGCTTAAGTTTTGTTGTTCGCAAAGAAAACGAATCACAGTTAATACTTTTTCCGAACAAAACCTTCGTCAGGTTGATATTTACAAAAGACTAATTAAACAATGCTCATGATGAAAACTTTCAGGGAGAAAGGCTTCGTTCTTTATAAACTGTGCGTGAGATTTAATTCAAATTTCAAAGAAGCGAAATGCGAAGGTGACTTGAATTTAAAATAAATAATTTATTGCATTTTTATTACGTTTCTTTTGTTGAAGAAATTATATTCCGGTCTTTTGAAAGAATTTTGAAAATAAACAAAATTTCTTGTGAAAAATATACCTTATTACTTTGAATGTGCTGAAACTGTAGCAGAGTAAAAAAGTCTTTATATTGCATAGAACTGTAAAAATAAATATTGTTTAATGCTAAATATTTAACAAGGACAGTTAATGTATTCTTACGTGATATACAAGTACATATATACAATATTAATTCTAAGATAACTAACATCATACATTTGTGCCATAATTTAAAAATCAATTTGCAATGTAATGACAGTAAATGTCATTTTATCTTATAACTTCTTTAAATTATTAAAAAAAAATCTTAATTTTAATGAAAAACTTCACTAATTACCCACGATTAGATCCGTATTCACATCAAAGCGGGCATCTTCCGTAAAATACGAGTATTAATGCAGAACGAGCCCTGTCGTCAGTTAAAAAAACGAGACTGGCTACAGACATTTTTTTCATAGCCTTTGGGCAGAAGTAATTAAAATTTCGTTTCCTGAATTTCAGATGTTTTTTTAAACAAGCCGAAAGCTACCCGAGAATTTTCTACGTGAATCAAACATGGACTGGTCTATTTACATTAGATTGAACATTATAAAATTTATTTTGATCGGGTCACCTACCAAAAAAACATTTAACAAAATGACAAACTGGTTCAATGATAAAAAATGAAATGTCTTGATAACATTTGAAAACACGATTCTCCACACAATAGATATGCATGGATTCCATGCCAGTCATTCTTACTAATAATTGCTTCGAAAATAAATTGTATTTTTTTATTTCCGAAAAATTACTGCTTTTTTAAAAGGGATTATTTAATTAATATAGATTATTCTACTTGCACACTCAATATGATAATTTATTTATTGTATTGTTGATATTTTATAATTACTAGTATATATAAAATAAGTGGTAAATGAGATATGTAATTAATAAGTTGCAGAAGAGAAAAGAGGTGGAAGATGATATATATTTTTACAGTACACATGTTTGAATTAAGGGAATTAAATCCCGACAGGCTACCCTAAATTGGTTGGCAACTAAAAATGATTACGAATAAGCAGTAACTTTTATTGCATCCTGCAGTCTTTAATAATTTTTTCTCTATATTTTTGTAAAATGTTTTCGATGCTAAAAACAATAACTATCTAAGGCCGGATAAATTAATGACAGTAAACTATTTTTAATTTAATGTAAACAGAACAAGATGTAGAATGAAATTATTAATAATACAATTATTTATATTCGTATGCCTGTTTGTCGTTTAACTTATTATCGGTCGTTATTATCGATCTAACTGTGAAACAAGCTTAATAAGATAAAATTAATTTTTGAGACTTGCGAGTTTTCAAAGAGACAAATATCTAAAATTTATAATAATATTATTTTTATTTTTTATTTATTATCTTAGTTTTATTAACCACAATTGAGTTTAAAAAACATCTACCGGTTTCGGAAGATGTTTTTTTTTTTAAACTCAATTGTGGTTAATAAAACTAAGATAATAAATAAAAAATATGAATCTTAACCAGCAAGTTAATATTGCTAATTTTAAAAGTATAATAATATTCATTTCAACTTTAACAGAAAATGCACTTCTTCATATTGTGTGTTATTTTTACGTTACAAAAATATCAACTAAAAAAATATTGTCTGCCAATGATTTGCGAAATGTGACTGAACCGTTCTTTCAAAAATTTCCCGAGCCGGTGTTAGTTTGCCAATTCGCCCCTGGGTATAACTATCTAATATGAAATTTGAATATTTAATGTTTATGATTAGTTTTTGATAATTTCGTTCTAATATATTTTGATTGTAATATTATACGATCTAGCCTTTGATGTTCAATTGATTACTTCAATAGTTTAATCCCACCAAAAAAATATATAAGTAAATTGTATGTACCTATATTATATTATATATAGATATATATACGTACATGTATATTCTTTATATATAAGAGTTTCTATAAAAATTGAGAGTTGAAGTCTATAACAACGAAATCAAAAATTAAAAGTGCATCTTGTGAATATTTTATATAAGATAAATAATAATCAAAAAAATAATTAAATCACTTAAACAAATAAAATATTAATTTAATTATATAATATGTAGAGATAATTAAAATAACATATAATCTATCAGCATTGAATTATTATCAATATTTGATTAGAAAACTTGCAGTTGTTAATATATATTATATAATATATATTATATTATATAATAGTTACAGTGGTGAACAGTGAGCGAATCGGTTTAAAAAGAGATTTTACGTGTCGATAGAAATCTACTCTTTACTCTCGAATTCCAAATGTTTTACTAACAAACGAAAACAAAGGGTTAAAAATATTATACCGAGCTACGTGCAGCGCGACTTTTATGGGATTCCGGACAGTTTGGCGCAATATGTTTCGGAAGGGCACACATAACTCCATAAGTTAAACTGTAAGTGATAAAACGCTCGCTACATTTTAAGGGACATTAGGGACTCCGGAAAGTTTAAGGGACGCGTGATTAATGCTGGCTTCACACTCAACAATCTGTTCGTTTATATGAGAGAATATTTCATATTTAGGACTAAGTATTATTATTTCGCTGTAGTAGCTTCGTACCTATCGTGACCTTTGAGAGTTATTCAGAAAATGGAGGAATAATTTTTAATAACAAATCAATAATATCTGTCTAGATTGTTGATCGATAATGGTTGTATGGTCCGAATCCACGGAATAAGATACGATGAGATAAATCTCAAAGATTTAGTTTAGATAAATCTCAGTACCATATACACCTGTTGAGATTTTAATCTGGAGATCAGATTGTGATTATTAGAAATAGAAAAAACTCTAACCTGTGTATACGACATTTGATTTGACGGCGAGGCTCGACGGGTGCATACAAATGTCACATAGAACCATAGACACCTACAACTATTCATGCAGAAATTAGACACGCAGATGGTCTTAATTTTTTTTTTTCCGTTTTAACTAATTAAATCATTAACAATCGACGTTTAACATACGGCAAGCCTCAAACTGTAGGACTCAAAAAGTAGCTTAATATCCAAACGCCGGTGATCTTGTACATCTTGTACAGGATAAATTAACTTGATCGTCAATCTTCGATAGAAGAAGAATATTTCTATGCTTGTTATAACTATTGGAAAAAAGTGAAAAAATATATTCAAACTGAGTGATATCAATAATATGTAATCGGCTTATTTTAATGAAATGTCAAACGCGTCTTTAGATAAGCTAGCAATCAACTTGATAATGAAGCATTTTGTAACAAAAAATGTTTAATAACTGCTTATTAGGAAGTTTAAAACTGTTTAATATAAATAACCTTTGAAAACCAATTTTAATTAAGCCTGCCAAAAGATTTATGAATATCGGTTTAATCTTTTTCCCCAACAGAATAAAATTGTATTTTAGCACGTGCACGCCGAGAACGGATTCATCTAGTTAATGATTTTAGAAAAAGAAAACGGCGTATTGAATACAAATTTTACCTGCGTAATAAAGCGTGGGGTGGATGGTGATGCCCCTGGGCAAAGGGGGGTCGCAATAATTTTTAGATTACCCCCTCAGGGGTGTAGTTTGCAGCATCTCATCCCCCATTTGCAAGGCGGATTACCTTTACGTTTCATATAACCTGGTACCTAATTAAAACTTTGAAAGCGATATTCAGCCTGGAAAACAAATCTCTCAGACAATAAGCCTGGGCGAATGCCTAATGGTTCAAAATTGTATAGTACAACGCGATGAGTATCGCAATAGCAATACATATTTTTATAAGAATTAAACGAATTATTATTACTGTTCTTTAGTGTTGAATTAGTGAAAATTGTATATTTCTTTTTTACCAATAGAAAACAAATAATCTCACCTTTTATTGCTGCTAGGCCCACCGGGTGGCTAATGCCAAAACTATATTCGTAATTGTTACTTTGCAGTTCAACCGCGTTTACTTGATCACGTCGTCAGACGTACCTACTTATATATCAAGAATGACTGGGTAAAACTTGATGAGCGTAGTAGAGATAAGGTGTAATAGAGCAATTTAAAACAAACTGATCCTTGTTCATATGTCATAGGATTATTATTGCATTTTGGGCGATACCAAATAGGTTAAATATATAAATAAGGTTGTAACCAAATGAAAATTTATTCTGAAATTAAATGTTTTTATTAAAATAAGATTTCAGTTAGGTAACAGGTTTTACCTAAACACCACCGATAATCCGTAATATCTCGCCAAGAAGTCGATAACTATTTATTTAAAATTGAAAGTATCCTTATTTATTTACGATATTATTTTAACAC
Organism: Eubasilissa regina; assembly: GCA_022840565.1. Taxonomy (NCBI): domain Eukaryota; kingdom Metazoa; phylum Arthropoda; class Insecta; order Trichoptera; family Phryganeidae; genus Eubasilissa; species Eubasilissa regina. The sequence continues at coordinate 1,287,352 of JAINEB010000002.1, read as the reverse complement.
TTTCAACCTCATGGTCCAAGAACTACGAAGATTTGTAAATGCATCTCTTATCTAAAATTTTAAAAGCCATATTCAATTTCATTATATTTTCCTCTACAAATCCTATCCTTGAAACTGAACATTTCATACATAGACTACTCATCATTGGAATTACGGAGGATACAACAACAGTACATTGCTAATTAATTTCAGATCAAATATATTTTTCTGTGTTATAAAACGTAACGCATGGCATAAAAAAGGCAAGTATTACAATATTATTGTCTCCCACGTTTTGCCAAATGGTTAATGGTTTTTAATATATTTTTTTTACCCCTTTAAAAGCACATAAAAATTGAGAGAATATGAAACGAAGCAAACATTTCAAATCCTTTACACAAATAACAGTGGGTATTTGAAATATTTACAAATTATTAGCACCGACGTATTTTTCGAAAACCGTATTTATTTATTATTTAAATGAACGCTTATTTTACTTGCTCCGATTCAAACTCACGAAATTTCTCAGAGTGGAAACGTGACGAGTCATAAATTGTGGGCAATTTATAAATTTTTATTCGAGTGCCAAATGGAATTATATCGCGAGAAATATTAGCAAACTCCGCGCACATTTGTCGGGCGGTTCAAACACAGCGATATTATGCAAATCGGAAGTTTTAATCCGCGGGCACACACGAGCGGTTGCGGGCAGATGCGTAATGCAGTTCGCTTGCGCTTGTGTGAATGCGCTCGCTCGGTATCAAATTCTGTGCAAGCCCAGTTTATTATAGCTACGGTAAAACCATGAAAAGTTGAGCAAGCTCGGTTTGAACACTATATAAAAATTTCACTACACGAGAAGCTTGAACACGCTTAATTTTAAGCACATTAGAATATTCTGATACACGAAAAAATCTTTATTAAGTGCTGTATTAATATTATTTAAAAGCTTTAGAAATTAAGTGAAATTTCATTAATTAAAATTAATTAATGTTAGATATAAATACTATAGTATATAATGCGAGGTGACATTAACTGTTTTTGAAAATGTCATTCCCCAGAGATGATGACATATATTAATATTTCCGATTAGGATAAAAAATGTACAAATACTTAATAAATCATTAACCTGAGAAAATACACTCTGTGTGATAAATAGTTTAACTAAAATTTTAGTTAAATTATAGAATAAGCTTTGTATTTAACCACATGAGTTTATTTAAATTAACTGGTTTTGTAAAAACCCTCTTCCTTTAATGGATAATTAAAAATTCTTAGATATAAGTGAATCATGTAAAACAAACCAAAATACTAATAATTATGGATCGATAAGGTCATTTTCTCATCAATCATCGCATTTAAAAATATTTTATAGTAAGGTATCAGAATCACTATTTTAAAATTGAATTTTACAAATAAAATATAATAATTTGATGTTTAAGTTTACTTTTTACTACCCCAATGTCTAGACACAATGTGTTTGCAATAAATGTTTTAATATATATATATATATATATATATAAACTTTTAGTATTGAATAATTCGTAAATGAAATTCACATTTCTGATTTCCGGTGTACCTACCTATCTATCTACCTTTGAGTCCGAATGAAAATATACAAGTATCTCTACGGGAAAGTTCATTGACCTCATTCTGATTTGGGACACTTTCGTTAAAAATCGATTCACGTCCAATTATAACGACACAATGGGGAGCGATTCACCCTTAGCTTTCCGAATGGGGGATACACTATACCCCCTGCACCCTAAAAATTATTTCTCGAATCATAACCATTAACTATGACGAAATTTTACCATAATAACAAAACAACACTATCGTAAGTGCCCCTTGTTCAAGAAATTAATGCTTGATTTCTAACGTCATACATTTGATAAACATGCCAAACACGTATTAGTTACAAACAACAATAATATCAAATTGAACTTTGTATGTTTTGTTGCGGAGAATTTAATCCAATTTGACGAATGATTAATTAACTGCCCCGATACCAAAAAAATAACCAGAGTGGTCGTAAAACAAAACCTCTTAATTTATACCATAAACAAACACATTTTAGACTAATTCATTCGTCGGTCTTATCTTGTGATATAATATCGGTCACGTTGTATTAATATTTTTAACGTATAAACAGGACACAGCTGTGAAACAAACATGTGTTTACCCTTGTTGAATTCTTGCACAGTACATTAATGTCCCGTAACCATAAATTTATTTATCTAAACAGGAAAAATCATATACCACGCAGAGATATAATCTAAACAACGCGAGAAATAACATGACATGATTGTGTGTGATCAATCATTTGTCATTTCTATTCCAGTCTTTACACGATTCTTTTATATCTTTCGCTTCTTTACTGTGGGCTCGAGCATTTAAATAATAATGTCGCGAGTTATGACGTCGGGGCCGAATCCGAGTTTCGTGTAGATAAAAATATTTATATTCCCACGGGTGCGGTCGGTGGTAAGCAGTCCATTCTTAGTTTCTGTGTACGCGAAGAACATAGATTGATAGCGTCAAACTCGTATATTTCGTTGCGCATATAATATTCTCGAGGATTGATAGCTATTGTTATAATAACAAGGAAAGCAACTGATTGTCTTTTTATGAAACTTGTTTTTCACCCTCTTTTGCCCTTTCGGTTTTTATACATTTATTGAATATCTCAAAAATTATGACGGTATAGGATTAAGGTTAGTATTAAGAAGGTATTTTTTTATGTATATACATAAGTTAATGTACGTTTTAAGATATACATTTTCCCGTTAAAAAATAGCAACATGCACAGATTATGAAAAGCCTCTCATCCTTTTTTAAAAATTAAAATTATATATGTAAAATACGTTAATAATATATGAAAAATTACATCATCACATCTAAAAAATCTTTTGTGCAATATTAAGGATCCGTGCTATTTATTGTTTGTGCGCTGGAGGAGAAAATAAGAAAAACATTACCTTACTACTGGTAGGTCCTGAGTTAACCACATTACTAAAGAATATGTATAAATAAGTCAAGAGACCTAATAAAAACTATGAAGGTAAGCAGGGGAAAATAGAAGGCAGCAGAGGCGTACGTGGAAAGAGATTATCTTGGCTGTGTAACCTCAGAAAGTGGTTCAATATCCAAAATGTTGGTGATCTTTTACTGTATAAATATATAGTTACATAGTCGTTAATCTTTGATAGAAGGCGATATATAAGAAGAAGACTTATTAAAAAGTTATGCGTGCTATATTTTTGGTGTGCGCTATGATGCCAAACTGTGTGCGCACGCACATTGGTTACCAGTATGGGGAAATTTAACGTATGCAATTATAAAATAGTGTTACGTGTGGATGGATATTTAAAGTTTGTGAGGGTGTATGGCAGATGGATTAGGGTGGGTGGACCCACCGCTTACCCAGGAGCGTTTATAAGCAAAAGCTCCTACTCATTCGCCACCAGGTTGGCATTTTTTAATGTTAATAGGCAGCTGTGTGATTTTGTCTCGCACATAGTGATAATACGGAGCCGCACAGTCGCTATTACAAAAACTCTCATTGGGCGCGATCTTTAATTCATTGATAGTTAACAAACATTTTAACAAATAGACGTTGCAGATGAAAAACAAATAAATTAAAATATACTTTGGTCGAGGAGCGGAGGGAGAAAAAATACACGCCTCCGAAAAAGTGAAAAGGACAAAACAAAATTAATAACAAACTGACCAGTCATCAGAGCACCACTGCCGACCGTAACATACCAATGATATGAAAAAACAAGATGAGAGAGCTGATGAGAGTCTAGTTTTATACCCAGGTATCTGCAAGATGCGATCGGGGGCCGTTGACGGTGACGATAAATGTGGACCCGATGTACTTACGATTTAATATGTATAAATTTATTTGTGTTTGAGAATATTTCCTTTATACTATTTCTCGTTCTTAATGTAATTTGTAATGATACATTATATCGTATGTACTCTAAATAAAATTTAAAAAATAATTATTTTAATGATAAAAACAAATTAATTTTTAATTTGTTTTTAAACAATTTTATAAACAAAAAATTGTTTAATTTGAAAAATAACAGAAGTATCGAAATTTAATATACTGTGAAAATAGATAAATTAAAAACAAATATATTTGCCTTGCGTTTATTAGCGTCCGTGATTCGATAAATAATTTTGAAATGCTAATGTGAAACATCGTTGATTGACATCACACTAGGTAAGTAGGTTCATAAATACATTTAAAGTATTAAAATTTTTTTAATTTATAGATAAATTGATGAACAATAATTAGAGTACCTACAAATAAAAATTTTAATACTAAAATAATTTTGCTATTGTATTTTCGTCGATTTTTTGGTAGAATAAGGTTGTTAAGTTATAACGAGTATTAATTTATTATCGTTTGTTGACGAGTTATTTCTAGTACGCAAATAATTTCATTACATGATTAAGGAAAACACATTCTTATTGTGAAGTTGTAATTATTCAGAACATAGGTCTGTGATATTTTAAATACTAAATTAATGTATTAATTATAAATATATACATATAAAATCAATTTTATCGAAAAATATTGTTTTTTATAATAGGTTCGTATCCCGGTAACGCAAAAACAATATTTTTCGACAAAATTGATTTTATATGTATATATTTATAATTAATTTAGTATTTAAAATTTCATTATAAATAGAGTTTTTAATTTTAGCATATTTTGTATGGTAAGATATAGTAAGTAGACTTCGATGATAGTCATCCCTCATGATAAACTAAAATTTTAAAAGTATATATAAAATATACATTTTCTCCAGTACATATGTCAGAAATAACATAAAACACACATTTGTAGCGTTAAGATAAACATAGAAATGACGGTATTAAAATTATGAAATTAAACTGTGCGTCTAAAAAATAAGTAAATATTTTAAGTCCCCACAGCTAGACTTAGGCCGACCGGGGGACAGCGGATATTATTATGCAGAATGTAACAATTAAACAGATGTACGGGAGGCCACCCGGCGCACGCGCGGTGCGTTATGTCACAATGAATGCACACGTTTTACATGACGTCACACGCCACGTGCGTGAAGCGGGCCAAAAAAGGATTAAACTGCGCAACATTGCCACGTTTCACGGAATAAAAACGAGCAATACAAATTCATCTATATTTGGTTTTTGTATATAACAGTCTATTTTAATTAATTTAGGTAAAATGGATGGTAATGAACGTTTTTTTTTATCTGCAATTATCAGAGTTGTGGAGAAATGAATTCTTCAATTGGTTTAGATAAATCCAATCAACGAGTGCCTAATTATATCACAAAAAATTATTTGCAGCGGGCATAAATAATTAATTTTTACAATTATAAATATATTTAAGAGTATATTTTTTTCTAAACCAAGGAGTCATCAACAATAGAGGTTAAGTTTTCATAAAACTAGCGCTGTATGCCGCCAAGCAATAAAGCAGAAAAAGTGTATTTTATACCTAGTATATAAACTATAAGCAAGGGAAAAATTGCCGCGTGTTTCGATCCAGAAATAATTAAATAAAAATATAGGTACACTTTTCATTAAATACATATATAAATCCATTATTATAATTGTAGTGTATAAAATATTAAAAATACTGTATGAAAAAATAAGATCATATTTTAGAAAGAGGAAAAAACACGTCACATTCGGAAAGAATAAAAATCTAAATACAATTGAGTTGTAAAAAAGTAAGAATCGTTATCCTAGACCGTTAAATTTTATATCTTCAAAACAGTCGATTATCGTGGACGTAAAAACAAAACGATGAACCCCATGCCGGGAGAAAAACACCCCGAAAGGTAGAAAAACCTTCTCAGCCGAAGGTGAGGACGCTTCCCTTAGATATCGTCGGAAATCACCACATGGCATCTTGTTTTACGTTCTCCCAACACCGTGTTAAGCCATCAGAGTGCCTATTGGGAAATCGAACTGTTTTCTTTATATTCCGACTAATGCCGCACACAAGGGGGTGAGAGCCTCATTTGAATTTGCCAAGGGAATATTTCCAATTTTTCTCTAAGGCCAGATTTTTCTATCGTCGTTTAAATTGTACCAGTGTTTACCGTGAATTACTGAATAGCTCGATCAGAGAAAATTAAAGAGGTTTAAATACCTCACGTCGCAAGGTGCTACACTTTAAATGTTTCCACTTCGAAATCGTGATGGAAAATACACGGTGTCTAAAAACATTTAATACATTTTTATTCAGTTCTGTTAAATTCCCTTAAAAATGTCTTTTATATGTATATTAAAGCATGTAATGTATCCTAATAGTCAAATATATGACTTGTTTACATATTCTGATAATTGATTGTGATTTTATTTCATTCAAGGATACTTTTGTTGCTGAAAGCCTTTAATGATTTTTTTAATCAGTCGATAAATTATTGAAAAATTTGGAAAATATTGTTGACTGAATGATCAATGAAATCGCTTATAAGAAAGAATGAGAATAGAAAGGGCGTAATTCTTTTTTAAATGTGAGATCATCATATCTTTTCACCACTTTTTTACAGGGCCGAAGCAGGGGCACTAACAAAAGCCACAACAAAAGGATTAATTTGTATAATTATTATTATATATTCAATTACTGACCAGGTAGAACATATGCGAAATAATAATATCTTGAAACATATGAATAAAGCATAAGCAGTGCTGATTTCTATCGATAAGAGAAAACGTGGGGCGGAAATATGAAATACAACAAGCCCATACTACAGGGAAAGATTTAAAGGAGATGAAATGCAGAAAGAAGAAGAATATTCTGGTGGAAAAACTTGCGTGATTGGTCCCATTGCAGCTCACAGTCAATTGTCTCTGAAGTCCAAATAGGAATGACGATTTCCGCCTTCCATAAGGGGATGGAACTTTGAAGAAGAATCATAATTTTCTTCTTTGTAAGATATCTAATTACGTAATACAAATCTATTATAATGCGAAAAATTTATTACATATTTGTTTAATCACCTACAAAAATTTATTTACAATTCGTATTGAATTCCTTAAATACGTTATTTTATAAGGCCCCTTCTTTTGCCGTTCTCTTTCAGCACGCGCACAATTACGTAAGTGTGACAGAGAAATACTATATTTTAATTAACTCGGAGCTGTGGAATATTCACCTTTAGACTATAACATTTTTTGGGCTAATAAATTGTGGAAAACTTTGTATAGTCCGTAACTAACTAGATTTGCAGATGTAATCAAGATGTTTTTCAAACGCCATTGTTATTGCTATCAAGTATGATAAAAAATGATGATTATCGAACTGTTTGTAGCTGCAATAACCAAGCTTTAGATTTTCATAACTATATGTCAGCTTAACCTTTACCATACCATGATATAAAATACCCGAATGCAGCCATGCTGTCAACTCGTGTTACCGTAAATGGCTGTTAGAAAAAATGTTTTTATTAGGTTAAATGGCACGAATTTACTCTAAATATTGAGCATACAATTTTGAAAAAATATTTAATAAGATAATTTAGAGCATTTATTAAGTCCTATACAATGTGTCCTTCTTTCTTATCTCTCTTCATTTAATTAGTGAGAAAGAGACAATTATATTTGTATGTTTGTTGTTTTTTCCACTGTGAAAATATTGTGTGATCTCTGTCTTTCATATCACAAATTGTATTTTTACCAACGTATTAATTTTACAATGGATTGAATGGAAAAATAATTGTTTTTGTACGATTTCCTTTTCACAATTGGTATTTCACTAGTCATCCCTAAGCGCTAATATTTTCTTCAGGATTATTTAAAATATGAATTTTATGTTGCATGTATTTACCGAAATATAACAAGTTTAATTTTGATGGTAGACCTGTGTTACTGCAAGGTTTGGGAAGGGCTAAAGTATCTACGAAATTTAAAGATATTTTTTTTTTTTTAAATATCACTTTATTTAATAAATGGACTATTATTGTATAGGCAGGTATATATATATATATAATAGAATACCCGACTCTCCTTTCCTGATATATCTACTACAAACTACTGTTGTCTCGTTGCTTTTTATACTTCTTCTTATGTGCACTTGTCGATTGTTGAAGCATTTAGCAATGTCGTTTTCCAATATCTGATCGTGCCAGATCTTCGCGGATATCAAATAATTTCATCATTATTTCCTCAATCATGTATTAAATTACCAGAATACTCTCAGTGACATTTTCTTAATTCTATCCACTATACTAAAACAGATTTACATTCGATTCTGATTTATTCATTCTTCACTTTGTCATTATATAGATTTTCAATATAGACCCGTAAGAGGTCGCATTTCCATCGTGTTTAGTCTACTTTCATTCTAATGTGTGGAAGTGAAGTTTAGAATTTGCAAAAGATGAATATGTCCCAGTGTCTAGGGAATAATAAGACATTTTATTACTTATAGAAAATGTCATAATATGTATCGTCAATAACATTCTCAACCGGGTAAAGTACCATAGGTAGTTTTAGCCAATATCGAAGACCGCGAGTTTCCGGATGCCGTGTAGGCGCATCATTAAATTTAACTCTTCAAATCAATAAAAGAGGAGTTGTGGGAGTAGTTAGAACATAATGTGTGAATATGATTGCTTTTTTATGGCTACCAGTTGGCATTTAGGTCCTCAGGGTGGCGTTCTTCGCAGTGCGTCGTGTTTATTACGGCCTTATTTATTTTTGTAGGATAATGCAGTTTTTATTTTATTTTACTAAATATCTAGCAGCAATGGGAAACTTATTTTACTTTATTTATTTACTGTATATTAATAATCTCCATGTATTGTATGTTATACATGTAAATATTCATAGTTTATATGAGTGTGTACGCGAACATATTTTTTATTTGGTAAACAAATAAATGATAGTTAACAAATCAAATTGCTTCTACAACAATTCAGATTATAATCTGAGCTAATTAGACCTATTTCTGTTTTAACATGGTCTTTTTTAATTATAACACACGGATTATTAAAAAAAAAGAGTAATAATAAAAGATATTAAAAATAGGAAAATTAAACCAATGACGTGCTTATCGGTTCTGTGCTTAAGATACTCGCCTAGTGATCCAGTAGTCAGGGGTTCGAATCTCATTCCAGGTGACCGGCAAGTTAGTCTTATTTTCACATTTTTATAGCACAAGCGCTTAGCTTAGTTTGAAAATAGTAAGAATATTTTTGTGGTATGTATTCTGTATTCGCAACTATTAAAAAATTAAAAATAATAATACACGTATTTATATGATTGAAACACATGTAAATAAAAATTTCAGTACATAGTAAGTACAAATATCACAACAATACAAAATTTTAAAATGCAGAAACAAATTATAATTTTGTAATTTCATATAGTAAAAATATGGTCGTTTGTTTTTGTTTGAAAATGTATCTTCAGAACATATATATATATATATATATATATATATATATATATATATATATATGTATATATAATTTTTATTGCAAAATACACTTTATTCACATGGAAGTAATGTATCAATTTCTTTTCAAATTTGCAAACGTAAAATACAAAGCATGGCCTTTGTTCGGTATTGTTGGTCCAATGTATCTGAATTTTATTTTAGAATGTTGACATGTTCAGAAAGAAATTCTGTTAGAAGTAAGTACAACTATAAGTAGAATACTTTGAGTCGTATCTTGAAAAACGTGCCTCTCTCACCGTCAGTAACATTCCTTTCTTTTGTCTCTTGCAATAAAACGCACACGGTGTGTCTTTTTACGCCCCTTACCCGAAGGATAATGTAGGCGTTTCTAGCTTTCGGCCAGGTTATGTATGGCCATATTTGGCGCGAAACTGCGAGAAGATGCTCCGCTTCCCGCCAAGATAATTTGACAACATCTATTACTTGTCACCTCGGCATCGAGCGCGCGCGGCCATTTTGTGTCAAATTGGTATTTTGCCGCGTGCAATTTGTACGCTCGGTACGGCGTGAAAATAAAAGATATTTGACGTAGAATGTATGTGTAGCTTTCTCGTAAAAGGGAAATATGAGATATTCTCCGAAGGAAATCAATCTTTTAAAGAAGTTGTTCGTAACGGTATTTCTCAAAGATATTTGATACTCTGCTTTGTAATGAAAATATTTTTATAATCAAATTACTTTTTTACATTTGTAATAACTTAATGAGGTTTAAGGATAGATATTTTTGTTTCTAGTGAACTGGATACAATTTATTTGAACATATTTATAAACAAAAAACCAGCTAGATTATTAAATTGCAATGACTGATTTTTAGCTGTACTAATATTTTTCACAATCTATAATTAAGCTTAAGCAGCTTGTACAATATATGTAGCATAAATTTCTTGGTTAGTTGGCGATTCTGAGCTGCCATAATTTTTAAAATAAAATGTGCAATCTTCACTAAAATTAAATAGTTTCTTGAATTTATAACCGTCGTTTTTTAAATATATACAGTAGGAATCGTTTAATATAAAACCGTTGAGACAGAAACATTTTTTCTTATTATGCGAATTTCAGATGGCAGAAAAAAATTACAGATGAGATGTATAGTTAAGTCGTAGAGTCTTAAACAGTATGTAAGCAATTAAATGACAGTGCGACCGATAGATGTGTATTTGATGATAAGGATAGCAAGCGGCATTCTTGTGTATATTGTTAATCATCAGTTGGTAGTCTTGAAAATATAAATTATAATTAGCAATTTGGTGATGACGTGGCGCCCGATTTGGCTTCTTAGAAGATTTAAATAATATATTTAAATCTTCTAAGAAGCGAAATAATTTCATATTAAAGGAAAATAAGTGCAAGGAAAATCAAAACAGCTGATATTTTTTCTGCTCACCGATTTTTCGTTTTCCACTATAATTCAGTGTAATAATTATACTAAAATTAAGAAATATCAATTTATCAGTAAGTATTTGTTTTGTAATTTGGAGAGTAGTTGTACAGAATTAATTTTAATTTGTGTTCAATTTAAAATATAGAACCATCCCTAAAAGATAAAATACGTGAGTATGTAACAGGTGTCTCCGTGCAACTAGAGTTTTAAAGAGTAGTGCGCAGATATCAGTAATTTGTCAGGCATAAAAACCATAATACATCACGGAGAACGCTATTTAAGTCATATAATAATTCACCTCGTATATTACGAGAGTAAAACAAACCACGCATCATGAGTGTGTAGTTTACGGAATTACGGGGAGCAGGGGAAAATAAATTAACTTCGTTCATCTCCGAAGTTGAAGGGTGAGATTGCACACGGTGCTGATGAATTATACCCTTCGAGAGGAATAATTACACAGCGAGTCTACTCAAAAGTGCATAAGATAGGGATGAACGGTTCGTTGGTGGCATGTTTAATTAGAGATATAAAACTCAGACGGTAAAAGATACTAAACGTTCAAAACTACACACATATATATAAAGTATAAATGCATTAGCGGCACTTACTCGAAATTTTTCTTTTTAATTTAATTTATAAAATTGATTCAACCACGAATATTATTTGTAACAACGGATGACGCGTGACAATGATCGATGAGTGCATTATGCAGATACAATTATTATTCGTCTAATTTTGTTTTCATTCGATTCGGTCACACTTCAGCGTCATTGAAATACTCGCGTAATAAAGTATTACATTTTAGCGCTTGGTGAGTACTCGTAAGCCCTGATGTTCTCCATATCTCTCTCTGTATGGAGTTGAGACAGATTCTGGGAAGGAAACAAAAGTCATATGCTGCGCATACCATGGACTGCGAAATAAACGAATGTCTCCGTTCTTCAGGAATACCGCAACAGAGAAAGGCTCTCCACAACACGCAAGAAAATAATTCTTTCATACTTTGGGCATGTTGCTGGAGGAGACGGAAATAGTGCGGAGAAATTGGTGATCACGAGGAACGTACAAGGATGGAGAGTGATAGGTCGATCTCCAATAAGATGAAGGATGAAGAAAGAGACCAATTCCGAGATACGACCGAAGCCTCGCTCTACGTCGCAGTAAAGAATACCTAAGATAGCGAAAAGTTCAATCAGTTCTCCCTGTAGAAGCAAAATAGAGGAACACGATATTAAGTTATGAGCATAGCAACTTGTATTAAGTTTTGAGCGAGATGGAAGTACTCATAAATTCAGGGAATAAATCATCAAACGCTTCTGTTCTAACACAAGACTAGCCTAGCGGTCGATTTTTTACTCGTGGCACTGTACAGTCGGCTACTGACGAATCTGTTGCCAGTATATATGTTTTTATTAATACGATATAATAATATATAAATTTCAGTAATTAATCACATCTTAATAATAATAATGTCTTTGTCGATGCCCTTCAGCAGCTGACCTACTAGCAGCTTCACCTACTAGGTGAAGAAAATAAATTTTGGTTAAAAGTGAACAGTATATTCTATTATATTAATATAATGGATAACCACCAAGAAATTTCGGAGAGTTTTAAAATAATTATTATCAATATTATATTAAATTGACTTTTATTCTATATATATTAAAGGCACAATATACTACGCGTGGTGTACACAACCATTATCATGCGTCGTTGTATTAATGTCTAGCGTGAAGCAGTCATATAACTTAGTCTCTTTCTCGTTTAGATAGCGCTCACACACACATAGACGTGTACCGGTACACAACACATTCTTGAAAAGCCATGACCAAAAGGTCGATCCGTAGTCTTATCCACCGCATCCTCGTTCATAAACCTCATCCACATTATACGTTTTCACCAGGACAGAATCTGGAACTGGACCATCTTCCAATATCTAAATATCCTCATCAGCCTCTCTTCACTACACTACACTTCGCAAAGCTTTATATTCAATTCAATATTGTTAATTCTTCACATTATCAGAAAAAGATTAGCCACGTTCAAGTACACTCGAGTGTTAATGATTTGAATTTCAAATTTAATGATGCGTAAGATATAACAGATTTCTATTATAGATATGCTGATTTTAGTTCAACTTTAAAAATGTATATATTCTCAAAATTAATCCATAAGATAATTTTATTCTAAAATGATACATTTTTACAGACCATATTTACAAACATGCGTTTCATAATGTTATTGATGCTCAAATATACCACTAACACAGCGGTAATGAAGTTTCAACTAGTTGGTAATTTAATTGGAAACAACAATGAAAGGTTTATGAAGGGAGTCCGCCTCCCGTAAAAGTAAGAAGGTTTGAATGAATTCGCATGTGAAGCGAACAACAAACACTCGGACGTACACACACTGACACACTGCTGTTAGCCCTTCAAGATAAGGGGAAACCCTGAGAGGGAAGGGTAACAATGGCAGGAGCCGTTCGGCATTTCGTTAGTTGGCATGCCGACCCGAAACCCGGACCCGGCCCGGACCAGGAGCCGCGCCCGGCTTGGGGTTGAAGGGATAATAATGCCGCGACACGTGCCTCTGCCTGGCAGCTTACCTGTCATAAAGCTCCAGGCGTACAGCTTCACAAGACAGGAATAAAAAAAGCTGCAGATCACTTTCCTCAAAATACGTTTCTTGAACGATAATTTTCGTCGTGCATTCTTGAGAAATAAAACATTTAAATTACCTAATAAAGCGTTGAAATGTTCTATTTCGTATTTGTGTTTTTAAACTAATATTTTCATACATTTTTACGTTACACACAAATGTATCTAATCAATAGGTCTGCATAGAGATTTTCATACATTTTTACGTTACACACAAATGTATCTAATCAATAGGTCTGCATGGAGATTTTCATACATTTTGTTTGTAATTTTGAATTTTATATAAAATCCTTTTTAAATATTAATTTTTACAGCATCTTAGATTAAAAATGATAAACTATTTAAATAAATTAAAAATATGGATAAGTTTGAAACCTGCATCACAAAAAAAAAACTGTATTATAATGGTGTCAATCACGAATATTGTGTCTTTGTGTTCAAGTGAATTTTTAAGTTTTTTAACTAGATCATATATTCTGCAGTAAAGAGTTTTCAAGTTTTTGAACTGCCTTTTGTTGGAATAATAAGGCGGATAAGGTTAGTTAATGAATTTAGCCAAAATATCGTTGACTGCAAGTACAAGGTAGTACAACTAAAATAATTAAATCTTATGAACTATTGGGACATGAACCGAAGACCTTCCAATCAAAAAAATTAAACATTAATTAGAAAAATAAAGCGATGTTAAAATTATTTTCACCGATATTTAATAATATTACATTTATACACTATTCTATATTATAAATATTTTCCAATTTAACAATATGTTGTTTGAGTTCAACTACTGCACTATTAATATACTGCAATGATAGTTTAGGAAACACTGAGTGCATCCAATATTTCCTCTGTGATTTTTCTTTCGATGCAACCACTTGACTCGACTGTATGCGAGAGGTTTCATCTTTTTTGATTGAATATAGTTTTCTGTTAAATACATTTTACATACTGCTTCAGTATGCGACTAGCTTTATAGTGTGGCATACAATAATCGTCTGCAGTCGGTTTACTCAGAGGTATTTGAGATTCTGTAAAAATAATCTAGATGGCTTTCAAATAATGGAACGACAGATGTATTAATTTGAAAAATGTAACATATAGGTTCAAAAATTCGTCAAGAAAAATACTGGCGTTATAGCACAATGGTAGTGCACTTCCAATAATCGATTCGAATAGTAGATTTCCTTAAATAATTATAATTTAAAAATGTGTTTGTGTATTTTTTGTAGTATAATATTAATTTGCTGCATTCTTTCCGATATTGACGTATAAATTAGTCTAAAAATCTAAGAAAAACTTATTAATTGGTATGTCAACTACCTAATAATTATGCTTTCGCTTATCTCGTGCAAATAATTAAATATGTATACATGATCACTAGTATACAGTACTAGAAACGTTGCCTTTAATGTATACAGAAATGATAATACAATTACTTCTTCAATATTAGCAAAATTACTTTGTGGCCACATATTATATAAATAATAAGATAAAACATTTTGTTTAAATAACTATTTATTGATAAATCAACATATTACAATACCTATGGTATCTTCTTCAGGAAAAAATGTATACAATAATAGGTATCGAAACATGATGATTTATTAATAAATAGCGGTTTAAACAAAGTGTTTTGTCTTATTATTTTGATAATATAATTATTAGTCAGAGATTAATTCTACCGCTTAGTTAATTCCATGCACATTCTCGAGTGAAATCGAGAATGTGCATGGAATTTAATGTTATTTTATTTGGTTCTATTGTTGTACCTGATCATATTACGACATGATTAATTGCTTCGATGATTTTTTCAGACCCACTATTATTCCTAATTTTGGAAGCTTACTCGATATTCAGTTCACGTCATTAAAATTGACCTTACGTCCGAGTATATTTTGTGACTTTGCCTAAAATTATTAGGGATAAATTAAGTACCATGTAACGCGACACGTTATAAAAGTGTACATTTTATCGAAATATATTTTAAAATGACGATAAGAAAATAGTTAGTCACTTTCTCCACGCTATCGTAAATAACTCGCTAATAACGAGTCCGAGCCTGCTGCCCTCTGCGAAGGTATAGCGGTCCGGTGGCGCAAAGATTAATTGGCAAAGTTTTATTTATTCCGGCTGTGTAACATTCTGTGCCGTGAGATTCCTGGTAATGTAACGTCGGAAGAATAGCTTATAAATTCACTAACAGCACCCGCGGGGCAGATCCGCCCGTTACGTATTGCGTACAACTCGTTTTAATTTCGTGTTTAATAAAAGGGATGGATGATGTTTCTTGTTTACACGGATTAATCAAGTTTAAGTTCTTTCACTCGCTTTTTCAATTTTATTATAATTTTTGTGATTTTAAATATATTTTTGATGTAAATAATTATAACAATCGTACTGACGGGGTGGTTCATTATTTTTGTTAATCTCTTATTACATGCCTTGACATACCGTAATACAAAAAATGATAACGAACTTTAATGATGGATTTTTACGAGAGACTTTTATTTAAAATAATAATTAGAAAGATATACACATAAAATCAATTTTATAGACAAATATTATTGTTACGCCACCGGAATTCGAATCTGGATATCTTTTCAAACCGGGGAAGGTGCATTATCCAACTATGATACAACGACATTATTTTTGACGACAAATTTTCAAACCTATATGTTACATTTTAAAATTAATACATTTATCGTTCCATTATTTGAAAGAGCAATCTACTTTGTTTTTACGGAATCTCAAATCCAAGTTTGAATCCCAGTGGCGCAACTACAATATATTTCGATAAAATTGATTTTATATGTATTTCTTTCTTATTAATACGTTTAATTAATATTTAAAATATAAACAGACCAATGTTCTGAATAATTACAACTTCGCAATAAGAATGTGTTCTCCTAATAACTTTTATTTTATTTAATTCTTAACATATAGCATACATAAGTAGTCCTATATATGTTATAATACAAACAAGATTAAAGTCTTTTCTTTTACTAAAACTCATCTTTTATATATCTGGCCAGTTTCACTTTAAATCTATTCAGTTTCTCCTCCTTTCTTACATTTTTATTGTCTGGCATTTCATTCATTACTATTCATCATCAATTTCTAAGATCTGGCCTTATTCCTGAATGGCAGTCTCAGTCTATCCCTTGCTCTTGTACGATGCTAGTGCTCATGTTGATTTGTATTAATTTTTCGTATAAATTCCGCCTTTAAGTGTTGTAAATATTTGAATTAGTACATGGAGTGGCTCACATCGTAACGGTAATCAATTTCAATCTAAAATCTGACGCGAAAGAAAATGATTAATATAGTAACTCATTCTACTGGCTAAATAAAATTTAGAATTAGAGTCCCGTTAGTAACTATATATTTTTTTCGATATGTCGATTTTTCTACGCTTGTCTCTAAATGATTAATATAAATTGTTTTAAATAAATTATTACATATTTTTATCGCGCAATTTGTTCCCAAATGATGACGAAATAAAAATAAGGAATTTCTCACCTTTCAATGGAATAACAACAGCCACAATTCTATGCGTACTATATGGGTGATGATGCGTTTCTCGAGCAGCGGATTGTATGAAAACCCAAACTTCTTCTATTTTTTTCTTTTGTGTTTTCAAAAAAAAAAATTTACATTGAAAAACAATTGATAGCGTTGAATATAAGTGAACAAGTCAAGTGAGTCAAGCAATATGTCAACAATTATTCATTAAAACGATCGGGAAAAAGTAAAAATTCATTGTGCTGTACATTTTGAGGTTTAGAATTTCAGTCTAGTCTAGTATCGTCTTATTATTCAAGGAAAATTGCTAGTAGTACAGGCCCAGGAAGACAAAAGGCGTCCTAGCTGAAGAACCAAAAATCCAGTCCAACTAATTCGAATGTATGTGAATAAAATAAATGTCGCCAACGTGACCGGTAATGCTTAGTAACCGGACAAGCACAAGAAGTAGAAAAATAATAGATTTTGAATCATGATCCTACAATAATTTTTAATTAAATGAAGTAATAATTTACTAAATTATTCTCGTACAGCTCATAATTACGTTAAAAATTAATGCGTTTCGTCATGTTAATTTATCTTGTAAATAAGTTCATTCAACATTTTATCTCATACTAAAAATGCATCAAATTATATTTACAACGTATAGAGAACTCGTGCCAGCACTGCCAGCATAAGTTTTACGATGAACGTTATTATTTTTGTTGATGAAATCGTGGAACCATAACAGTTACACACATAATAATATTTCTCCTTCTATAATAACCACAGTTTAATCTAAACCGCACTATAACAACTATAACATAACATCATAGCGGTCCATCTATATGGTTGTTATGTAGGATATATAACACGGGGTGCGATTTTCAATACACAAACCTTTAATGTAATTTTCATATTTATGTATTTTAAAAGATTGTATTTAACTGTAACATTCCGACCTTCACACAAAAGAGATTAACTTAAATGGTAAAATTAATTATCTTAACGATAAATTTATTGTTATAATATTTTTTGCGTTTGATATAATTGTGAATTTAAATTTTATTATTTATTTAAAATTTATTCATTTTAATTACACAATTATAAATAATTGCCAAGAAGTAAATATTTTAAGAATTTAGAAAAAAAAATCACAATCTTTTCTAAATTATTAAGTATAAAATGTGATATTGATGTGTTGCAGCAAGTAAAGCCTGGCTTGTAATATATTTCATATTTTTAATCTCATTATAGAAATTATACGGTGTAAGAAGATATGCGTGTAAAAATATTTGTTTACGAATCTTAATTGAGTTTTACGTAATAATTCATAACAAAGTATCATTAATTTATTGACAGACGTATGTTATAATTTCCAGTATTTTAGATATGAAATCCTAATTTATAAACCGAGCCATGAACGATTCGGAGAGGAATGACTGGATTTATGGTGAGGCATTACTGAGGCAATAACCGAGTAATGACATCAATATTGACCCAGAAAGGGTATCAAACTATAACCCGAAACAGTATGGTTGCAGATAATTCTACAACCACCTGAATAGTTCGGCGAATCGCGCCATGACCACTTTTAATTTAAGGGTTGGTACTCGAGTTTCCACACGAGTGCATGGGGGTTAATTAAAATGTTAATTAGGATACTAATGTGTAAAATTAACTAATTAATGTATGTACAATATGATGATTTAAAATAACAAGTAATGGGATATGGTATCGTATTTAAAATTATATTTTATGAGAACTCAAGTTCCTCAAAGATCAATTAAAAATGTCACTGAATCTTAATTTGACAAAAAATTTATAGTTATAAGAAAAATATTCCTCGATTATAAGCAGAGAGTGTGCAATTAAAATCCGTAAATTTGACATAATTAAAATAAATTATGGTATACGCGATATCGTGGTCAATGCATTAAAAAAAAAATGAATATACATGTTTTAGATTAAGTTTTAAACATGTGTAAGCAGGGTATATGGATGTGAAAGAAGTAAAACATATGTATCGTTTCTACCAACTGCTATTGTATGGTGGTAAACATAGTAATGTATTTTTAGTTTATAGATGTGTAGTGCCTTAGAACATATGTACTTTCTAAATAAAAATATATAGTTTTATTCGAGATAAGAGGTTATACGAAAATTATTTTTATGGCTATCTGATGATACTGGTTTGTGTATTATTAATTTTACCAGGGGATCGGAAAAGAGATTGTTTAAGTACATACGTATCATAGAAGATATTATCTCAGAAAATTTACCGCGAAAATGATGTACGAAAATAAACGGTGAAATTCGTATAATAATCACTCGGTTGGGTGGACACGGGCGATTAACTTCTAAGCCCATCAAGTGACAGGTAGTGAAAGGCCGCTTCACACGACGGCGGCGGCGGCGGCGCCACCCGCCCCTAGCCGCGCGCCGCCGCTAGCCGCTGGCCGGCTCCGAGGGTGGGTTGTGTGAAATATTACAGGTCCTTACTTTTATGATGCTCTTATCCGAAGCCGATTTCTAGAGCCGATCGCTTTCCCAAATTAACCCGGTAATTCTCATCATTTTTACCAGGGAGAGAGAAGGGTGGTTCCCGGCAGATTTGTCCACATTTCTGGGACAATAAGGCTAATGGATACATGCAGTCCGGTGAAATTGAGAAAAATTGGTGAAAATAAAAAAAGCGTTATTTTCAGAAAAATTCTCCAATTGTTTAGTTATTTTTATAATTTTAAGGAAAAAACTAACACGTTTAAACATATTATGAATTGTAGGCTAAAATTAAAGCCCATGTGAGAAAATATATATGTTTTAATTTCTATTTTCTAAACAATGCGAATTATTTGATAAGTCGAATGATAGACGTTGCCTTAGAAAATACTGAATCTCTCTACAATTATAATTAGTTTCTCTTCGACAGAGTATCGGAGATATTTTAAATATCTTTTGAATTAATTTTAAATTTTTTATTGTTGCTCCGTCAAAATATTATTGCACACGTTTTACTCTTAAGTTTATCTAATACTAATCGGGTAATATCATATTATGTACCCATATTTGAGGTAAACATTTATTCAATATAGTTATTAATTCTGATTTAAGGAAGTTAGTGCTACAGAAACTACTGTAGGATGTTCACTGATTATCGATAATTTGTTATCTCATTTTTCACGTATATCTATATTGAAATTGTTCAGTTTTAAAGCATTAAAAATTGATGTCCTTTGAAGCATTTGCAATTTTAAAATCAATAACCTGTTACTTTCAAATGATAATTATTTAAATGACAACACATAATTTGGGTATGAAATATAAAACAATATATAATAATGAAGAGGTGCGTAGATACCTGTTACAACAATATTTTTACTATTTTCGTACTAAACAAAGCGTTTGTATTATACAAAATTGGACTAAATTGCATTTTCTGATGCAAGAATCGGAGGAAGAATTATATGTTTAACAACCTTAAATTATGTCAGTACGTTTTTAAATAATAATATTTATATTTATAAAAAAATCAAAAATATTCGCGAAACGTAAATAACGAATTGTGAGATAATTTAAAAAATATTTTTTCGCAAATATTTTATGTTGGAACGTTTTTTTTATACAGATTGCAACCCTTTTTTGATATTGAATTTCTCTGATACAGTAATGAGAAAAAAGTTATTAAATACTATTAGTTATAAAATGGGGTAGGTTGGTACACGTGTGCACTGCAACACTTGCAGTGCACATTTTACTAATCATTCCACCTGCTAATTAAGATGGTTACATTTTGTTTTGTTCATGGAAGCAAATCATCCCCCGTACCATTGTGTTGTTAGCGTTTGTTTTGGTGATAAAACGGAGCAAGCGCGCGTTATTTACAGCAAGTGCACAAATGACGTGCACCTGCTCCGCTTTATACCTTTATTAAAACTGCAATAAAATGCCCATAAATGCGGGATGCCCCTGCGAGTATTGTGTTTTGGCCGAATAGTAAAACCACACGATAACAGATTTTATCGCCCGTCTTTTTATGAGTTCGACGTTAGGCATTTTATGCGGTATTTTTGCTATTTATTGTTCGTCAAAAGTATGTGCGTGATCGAATCGATAACTTAATTAAGTCAAAAAGATTATTAATATTTTTAAGAGCTTCATTTCGGATAAAATGATTAATATATATATATACATTAAGTATTTTTATTCCCATTGGTATTCAATATAATATTTAATCGTATTTGTTGAAAAAATACTAAGTTGATTTATTAACACTTTTAAAATTAGCAATATTAACTTGGTGGTTAAGATTGTGTTTTTAACAATAGTGGGTTTTCAGAATTTTCTAATTATTTGATAGAAAATAGTCATGGTTTTGATAAAAAATTGGGATTGTCAATTTTGCATATAAACGGTGTAGGTCACAAATTAAATAATTTGGAATCGTTGGAGATAAATAAAGCATGTAAAAGTAATCAGGAAATTCTAAACAGCCAACTAAATTTAACTACGAGTCCTATTCTAAAATTTTTTCCTAAAAATTATTCGACTAAATTTGTATTGAGCAGCAATTTGAGTTAGGTACTAAATTTACTTTTTAAATAATTGTTGTTTTTTTTTTTTTTAAAATTTAAAAATAGACTCTGGATAAATAGAAAAACAATGCTATATTTTTAGTTAGTTTTGACATATCCTGAAGAAGGAAAAGGTGTTTACGAAACCGGTAGATGTTTTTTAAACTCAATTGTGGTTATTAAACTAAGATAATAAATAAAAAATATGATTTATTAACAACTCCATCTGATAAATTGCCTGATTGGCGAAGTTACTTAAATACTTTTAACATTTTCGCTTTCTATATACCTATAAATTCGGAAACATTTCTAGCACAAAACAAAAAATTATTTCTCGACCGAAAAATATAACAATATGTATTACAAAGGTACACTCAGATAGTTCTATATTGTAGATAAACTCAAAGAAATGATGTGCAATCCTAGAAAAAGATTTGTTAATAATTTGTTTTTCTCCGATCTTTGAACGTGATTGACGTGACTGAATTTATTGGAAATTTGGCCAATATTTCCGTTATGTTACAAAATGTTATATGAATATGTTACAAAAAAACATATTCGAATATGAATTGTGAAACGAATTGAAGTATAAAGAGTTTCCGTTAAACTATAGAGGCAGAATCGGATTGCTTTTAACCATCCCGAGCGAGCGTTTATCCTCGGATCGTAAGAGTAGTTTTCGGTGAATAATAAATTCTGAGATGGCGTAGCGATATCACTCAAGGACCACTTAATTTTGCATGAATGCGATGAAATTTAACGTTTTAAATTGCGGCTAGAGTATAATCAAAGCGAAGCTCACGCCCTAACCACCCTCATCTTCTAGATCTTGCAAAATATACCGTTATGAATAAGTTAAGTATCATTATTCTTATAAATTATTATTGGAATTCTTTCTTACATTTTTATGAAAGTAATGATGAAATTACTACTCATTTATTTCGTGTCATTATTTTTTTTAGTTTAAAATGATCTCTTTATTAATATATTATTACAGAAACAAAATATTTTCGTGAAATAATTTATTAATTATACCAAGATGTCATTAAGTAAGTATTCAATAAATCCAACTTTTCATTTATCGAGACGGGAGCGAGCATGATATATCTGCACGTAAAAGAATCTAAGATTAAATATATGTTAATGAGCAAATATCACAAACAATGTAAAAATTAACAATTACAATCTTGAAATTGACAATAATTTTTAATATCTTAAGTCACGTTGATTACAGAGACTGACATGCCAAATAAAATCAAGTCAAGGATTCATAGTTAAAATCGTTAATACTTTGCCTGTGGGAATCTAAAGAATTGCAATCTACTGCACAATTATATATACTGCTATTACATATGCATGTACACCACGAAGTTTTACAAAGTCACAGAAAAGAAATGAAATCTTTTGAAAGAATCATTTTCGGAAAAATAGTCAGTTCAATGGTGTATTTACAGCAATTCAGAGTTATAAGATCTTTATTAAAATTTTGATTTAGTTAATGGGGTAAAATCATACAGGATAAGATGAACAGACAAATACGGAACGTGCTGCGAGGTGTATTTATTAAGTGATCCTAAATCGACAGCGACTTTTTGGCAGATCTAGAAAAGATGGAATGACCATGAGAGAAAAGATCTGGAGTCGTTCTATTTTCCTGTCTTCTGAAGTATTAAGTAATAATAAAAACAGTAAGGTTGAAAAATTACATAAATACAGATTTAATAATTAACTTTTTGTTATAATATGATTGATTTTAATGATTTTCAAAACTCAACATTCATGTTGACTTTTTTTGAAATATGCAAGTAAAATTTTAAACATTTCAGGAATAGATAAGTAATAACTATTATGTTATTTTTTATATACAATCTGTTAAAAAAAGAATAGTTGTAAGTAAAATCAAATATATTAAAAAAAATTACCTTTGCTTGTACCGTCTGGGCCACGAAGAATGGTGCACTCTTCTATAGTGCCGAAAGGAGCAAACAGTTGGCGAACATCTTCTTCAGTCTGTTGCTTGCTGAGCATGCCCACGAACAGCTTTCTGTCTGCTCGGCCACGGCACATGGAGGGAGAGAAAGCAAACACATGTCAGTGAGTGGCTACAGTCAGGCGGGCCGATCTATCCAACAACCAACAAGTTTACAGACAATAATCATTCAAGCTCGATGGGTTTTGACAGTAGAACAGGTCTTGCTGTGAGATGAGTGAGGAACCTTGGAAAATAAAAGGTGTTAATATGGCATGACTATGTGATGACTTGTTATTACAACATGATTAAACATCTCCATATTTATCCTCACAGTGAAGCTGAGGAAAATCATGATCTTTGAGTGGCCTCTGGCATACTGTTTTAAGTGTTATAATAATTATTATCACTACCAAACTCAGATGCAATAAAAACAAAATCACCAATAATTGTATCTAGTGGGTTGCAAGAGTAAAATAATTTTCTATATAGAACATGAAACACACGATTTGATTTACTTAATTTTGAAAGGGCTTCGATTAATGGAAGGTCGAATTTTGGAGTGTTGAACGAGACGAGATAGTTCAATCAAATCCTTTTTAAAGCCAATTAAATACTTAATATTTTGCGTTTCATATTCCTTTAAATAATACTGAGAAGATTCTAAAAGTGAAAAGCGCAAATGATAGACAATCAGCATTCCTAGATATACAAATCTAGAAATAAAAAGTGACAGAATAACACTATTTGTATTTAGACTCAAATATTCAATCGATGCGTGACGGCTTTTGTGAAGTGATATATTTACTGAACATCATTTAAATACTGATAGCTATTTACTCATGTCTTCATTACTATCTAATATGGCGTCCTCGGGGACGGAAGATCATAATATGGAGAGCGATAACAATCACACCGACAATATTGACAAGCGGGGACAAGTGTGGGAAGGTAAATATTTCCTCCGACCCACACATATTTTACTACCGAAAATATTTGCTTTATCCGCACTAAATAACAAAATCTTAATTATGGCAAGGGGCTGAACATACAATCTACAATAAACACCGTTTCTGAAAATGTTTAAATGTAAATCCTAGTGTGAAATAAATGTTTATAGAAATGAGTAAAATTTATATAAAAACACCCTCCGTGCCTTTTTTTGAGTCAATTAGAAACTACATTTATTACTCTCTGTAATTTATATTCTGTCGGTCGATATAAATCAAAATGTCTTTTAATTTTATTATTTATTATTATATTAACTCACTTAAATATTTCTGACAAAGCCGATGTAAATTGTAGATTTTTGTCAGCTTTGGTCGTGTATAAATTACGAAGCGAAACGAAATGTTATTATTAGGTATTGAAATGATAATCTGACTTGCTGACTTCGTTTAACACCACGAACAAGGGCCATCACTTTCAAACAATAATTGTTTTGTTTATAAAACTCATCGTTTTAAGGGTCCGCGAAGTTTTCTGCCGCTAATACGCGGGAGAGGGGAAGGGTGAGTGCGAATACACGGGGTGTGGATTGTTCCACCTCACGCCCTGCGAGACAACTGCCGGAGATGGATGAACGAACAGAGTTTAGCAATTATAAATTCATAACTTTGAAGGAGAAACTTCGAATAGATAACTATGAATAATGGATTCCCACGGCAAGGGAAACATGACTGAGCGGGAATGCCATTTAAATGTGAACGGCCATACTTATAATTATTATTGTGGTACCGAGGCACCGAGCCATCCGGTCGCATATCGCATTCATCTGATTGCGGTTTTTCACAATAAACTTATCGTGAGAGCAGTTCACGTAGACAAATTATAATTTAGAAAACTTTACTGGACCGAATCCTTCCTCACGCGGAAATAAAGTTCTATTTAAGAACACTCATGCGCGGTATGTTGAATCATTTTGAAAATTAAAGCAACGTAATAAGTACTCCAAAGAGTACTTCTTATCAATAAAAAATTAGTATATTTTTCCCATGCGTTGTGTGAAAATATTGTGTAATAATTTTCCGATTTCGGTAACTTAAAAAAAAAACAATCTGGTAATGTTTTAAATTGACAACTTTCACAGTTTTTAGATGATACTTATTTTGTAAATTTCATTATGTGCAAATTTCATCCGATTCAGAGATATAAGCAATTTATTAAGTTATGGATATTCAAAGAGTTTGACTATCTGAAAAATATATATATTTTGTTCTAAAAGGTAGATTTGTTGTTATTAATAAAAATATTGTTATTTTCATACACAGCACGAATATTTTCGGTGGAGTAAAATACATAAATATTTTACACTGAACTGCAATATTTAATTTCTCAAATAATTGTTTTTCTACCGAAAATTTGAAAATTCGAAACATTACCAGAACGTCATTTTTAAATCGCTTTCTTTCCTAACTGAGAAAAATGTAGTTAATAAAGTAACACGTGCGTAATTGTGTGATACTCGGGCGGCCTCGCTTAAGTGAAATTGATATTCAGAGTTGACCGAAAGTTGTCGGCGGATGAATTAGGGTACTTACGGCTCTCCTCCCAGAAAAGTGATTACAAATGAGACCTGGCGGTAAAATAATGGACCCGAGTAATTTGGTAAATGTTGGCAAAACTTCTTCATCCAATCTCAGCGTGATCGCGGCCGAGAGGGGCGGGGCAGGGAACCCGCTCGGGGCGTTTTTGTTTCCAACTCGCTTCTTGCCGTCAGAAGTTTATTGTTTGTTCTTTAATAATCTTTAATATTTACAAAGGAGCGTCATTACTGTCCGCACAGATGGAGTTGAAGTTTTATTAAAATTATTTTGACGAAAATCCAGACATTAGTTTGAGATTGTGCGGGGCGGATTCCGTCTCTCCCGCCTTTGAGTGGCTACATTACTAAAGTGATTAGCCTGAAGTGACTCCATCTACAGCGGCGCGGCGCACTCGTCGCTGATCTCAATGTCTACCCATTAATAATGCGTGATATAATCATTCATTTGCAGTTTGTGGCTTGTTTTATTTTCCTCGCTTCAATTTCGGAGGAAATCTTCTCAGCGTCCATTGTCTCTGCTGGAACACACCTAAAGTTAATAGTCGTTCTCACACAACCTACATTTAAATGTAAACATTCTAAGTCACTCCATTAAAACTATGATCTAACAGTACGCCGAATGATAAACAACATTTATAAAATAATATTCGCCATCCCAGTGTGATGATTTGTGAATTTTTAAATAATGAAGCACATAATGTCTAGTGAAAATCAAATCATAGTAAAGTAAGACAAACATTGACATACGTTCGAGCTTTAGCCGGTGAGACAACATATTAATTAAATCTTAACTTATTAATAATGTAAACAAAGAAAAAACAATATTGACATGATAAAAAAATCGTATCACTACACCACGAACAACAACCTAGAGCACGCACGACACGGAGTACACAGGGCCACAGGGCCACGTCACAGTTTGGGGCCTCGCGAGGGGCTCGGGCCCGCCGCGGAGTAGCGCCCGGGCTCCGATCAGGGAAAACAACATCGGTAAATTTATCGTCGGCCATCGGGGCGGGCCCATTTATCCTCCGACCTGTTTTAGCTTCTTTTTCAAAGAGAAAAACGCAAAATCAAACTAAAGGCCGCACAGAGGTGCCGTTAATGGCGGAGGTTACAGCGACATTGATTTATGAAACCGCGGCTATTGAACACACTGCGAAACAAATGAGCTGACTAACAAATGGCTCAAGTGCCGAAGGACCGGATTTATCACTCTTTATTAACGAATGCATCTTCCAAACACATTACATCCAGCAACTCGGCAATCAAAGGCTTTCGAAAAAGGCACGCTGTGATCCCGCTTGTATTTGATGAGATTGACGTTACGTTAGTTTAATTTATTCCTTTGGCAAAGGACGGTACGATGATTTTATTAGAACTTTTAATTCAGATGTCGGTAGGGCAATATTAAGATGCGAATTTCGATAGAAAATATTTAGATACGAAACGCGAGACCCAAAACTGTGAGGTTCCATGGTATGTGGCTGTCGTTTCGCTTTGGTCTTACTTTGACCAGGGGTGACTCCTCGCTGGTGGCTCAGCGGGACCTAGCCTCGCTGCGCTTCTCCCCTCGCGCAGCCCTTCCCCGCCTCACGCCCTGCAATAACAAGAAGCACAGCTGCAGCCGCCCTTCGGTCTGCCGCCCGGCCCAGCGGCGGGCGGCTCTTGTAGCTCGGTCGGTACCGAGCTCTCTCGTGCCTCTTGTGCTCATCCAGAAATGGGATTTAAAATAAATTTGTATATATGAAAATCATATCTCAAATAAATCAAGTTATCGAGAACACGAAAGAGCTGGGCGCCACTGACTTACACAATATTATAGAACACAGCTTTTCACCAAAAATTCAATTTGTTGTAGAACTATCATCATAAATTTTTGTTTAAGAAAGCAAAATTTTACAGAGCATTATAATAAATTTTGATTATGCACAATGAACACTTTTTTAATGCGGAGAAACATATTTTTGTATTTCAGACTTATTTATTAATCAACATAATATATATTAAGTTTTTTGAAAAATATTTCATTGTAATAATTAATATCACCCGCATAAACCTGAATTAACATGCACAGAAAGTTTTTTAGATCACTAACGTGTAGTATAATGACATCATAACTTAAAATTTAAAACAAGTATCGAGTTATGGTAGTCATCTTATTTTAAAATATGAATGTGGAATTAATATCAATTAGTGTTTTTATCTAATATTTATATTAAGTCATACTTTAAATAATAAATTAAAAATTGTAAGTTCTTTAACATTTATTAAAAAATGTTGATATTGGTAAATGAAATAACGTAGAAATACTTTATAATTGAGTTAATTTCTCTCTATTAAGTCTATCTGCGGAGTTGAGGAACATTCCAGAGATGTCGTTAGCAATCTCGTCATCATTCTCACATTCATTTGATGGTTCTTTCAATTAAACGAGGGTGAAATTGGGACAAAAATGCTCTGTTCACATATTTCGTCACGAGCCTGGACCTGAAGGGGGTAGCAACCCCTAGTTACAAGCAGATATCTCTCTCCGGAGGACGCCGCTAATGACTCCGTAAATTGAGATAATTTTACACTGGAGTGGAGATTCAGGATGCTGCCTGGTCCACACACACAGGAAACTTTTCCCTGTACATCATATATAATGCACGAGATGTATCCGCGCCTAGCATTGTTTGGAGCGGTGGATTAGTGTTACTTGTTGGGTAGTCGGATCTAACCAAATTCTGCGGCTTGAGTTTCTGTCGGAATTTCATGTCGGATTGTTGTTTTATTAGTGTCATTCTAATTTTATTTGAAAATTACGTTAATTAGTTCATTTAATCCCGTGTTAATCATTATAACTTATAGTATATCAAAATCACACATCAGTTGTAACTTTACGATAAACTTACTACTAATGCTTTAACAAGTTTGTTTACAAATTACTTCGTTGAATATAAACAAAAATAAATAAATTAGTTTATCGTTTCAATGTGAGTATCATTTAGTACCGAAATTTTATCATTAATAGTATTGTCATATGTAGCCAATAAGATATAAGAGTTAGGGTATTTTGGATATTATTACTTCCTTGCATATTTATACTGCTCCACATACACATACAAAATAGGTAAATAAATAATAAGTTTGATTACGTTGGCGTCTCTTGCGAGGAATTATTAAAAAATACTTGTGTATTTAATATATTTATGTTATATATTAAAAAATAACAAAAAATATTATTATATAAATTAAATACATCAATTAGAAAGATATAAGGTGAAAGACCCAATACCTGGTATATTATGGGGAAAAAAAAACTTCATTGGTTATTAAACCTTACATGGTTAGTAAAATGAATACTAATTTTTATCCAATGAACAAACAATACATTTATGAATGCTGGTGAAATAATAAAATAAAGCAAATAATTAATTGACATTTTATTTTTATTAAATACAAAAAGTTGTTTATGACACCAATTGCCGGCACAGTCAAATTCACTTGTCACGAGTACTTGGTATGCAATTGCTGGCAGTCAGAAAACATTGATAGTTTAAACAAAAAAAATAGGTGTACTGATTTATAATAGTTATACCAAGATACATCAGGAATCCTGGGCCAAGTTTATACGCTAATATCAAGCATAGACTTATATAGATGTGATATGTACTGCATTAGCATTTACTCGCAAAATTTTACCGGAAAATTTTACAAGGAAGTAATTGAAGAGACACTATCCATGAAGGTAATTGGAAGATTTATTCTCGAATTAAATTCTGAACCCGCCAAATGAAAACATCCCACAAGCTTTGAAATCATTTACTATAGTTTCTTGTTTCAATGACTAACGTCACCTTTTTTAAAAGTAGGCCAAAATTTTCCTTTCTTAAAAACTGAAAGTTTTTTTCAAATTTCCACTGATAGACAGCATTTCTCCACTCAATTTTTAGGGAATGGAGTACTAATGAAGAGTAAAACGGGCAATTGTATTTAATTTATACTGACCATTTGTGAAACTATTAGTAATAAATATCTGAAACTTTGTGCCATCCGGAATTGAATTATCTATGCCCGCTGGTATAAGTCACCATTGAAGATTATCAAAACATGAATAATGAAGATCAAAACATCAGACTAATTATTTTTCCTCAAATATTCTTCTACTTCAATAAACAAGTTAAAAATTTTCTTCATTAACTTGTTAAGATTTGTGACAATGTAAGTGAAATTTTAGGGTGTCTCCATAAGAACCGTTTAAATTATTTCTTATTTGAGTGGATTATTTTTTAAATTGTTAGGTCCTTTCATCAATGTCATTAAGAGTTAAACAATGAAGAAGTTGATTTTGCTGGCAGTAAACCCAAAAGTCCCTAAATGAAAAAGCCACCGTACTAGCATCTTTATTTCTTACCTACATACTTCAGGGTGTTTGCCTAAAATTTTACATTGAATCATAAAACGTGGAATATTCAACATTTTGCTAATTTTTTATTAGGACATTCCTTTTTCATAGCTTCTAATGACTTCCTCATCATAATTCATAGTTTTTTTACCCGAAGAGCCGCGCCTTAAATAAAAATAAAATATGTTTGTAACAACGCGAGCTCCTGCATAATTAACATTGCGATACCCAATACCTGGCAAATGAGTTACTCAATAAGTGGCACCTTATGCCAGTTACAGGTAAATCTGTCTTGATTGAAGAGAAACTTAAAAAAAGCAACAGTAAAAGAACAAATTATAACTAAAACTAAAAAAGTAAAACAGCAACACCAGTGGCAGAGGTGCCAGGTATTTGAACTACATAAGTTTTTGAGAATCAATAACTTGCACTTCCATAACTTCCAAATTAACACTTGATTTTTTAGATTTTATTACCGAAAAAGCTTAATTTAAAAAGCAAATAATTAATTATTAAAGAGAACAAATTCTTATTGTGAAGTTGTAATTATTCAGAACATAGGTTTGTGATGTTTTAAATACTGAAAATTTGTCATGAAAAATAATGGCGCTATAACACAATTGGTAGTGTACTTCTCCGGATTGGAAATAGAGAATCCCGATAGCGTAAAAAACAATATTTTTCGACATAATTGATTTTATATACATACATATATTTATAATTAATACATTAAATTAGTATTTAAAATAATTAATTCATAAAATATAGTTAAAAACTATATACAAAAATAAAAAAAACATAACATTATTACGCTATAAGATTTGAAGAAGATTTTATTAAAACGCAGTCACTATTTTACAAACCTGCTGGCGTATTGAATTTATTGCTTTGACTTGTGAATATAATATGATGCCACTAGGTTTATTGTACAAATTAAGACTGTGTTATGGAACAAATTGTAATATGGTGGCTATCAGACGATTTTTATAGATGCCCTGTCAGGTATTGGGTCCTTCACCTTGCATATAGATAAAATAATTTATCGAAGAAATATTTTAGCTGCCACCGGGATTTGAATCAGTATCTCTTCCTATCCGGGGAAGTGCGATAACTAATTACACTATTAATTAAAATATTACGTATTATACCATTAATTTTCTAGCAGAATTAAAATGCATTTGCCCACTTAATTGCTGAATTACCCCTTCACAGTATTTAAAACTCCTACATCAAATAAACAATATAATAAAATAAAAGTCACATTTTACCGCCACCACGACGACGCCGTGGCCTTTAAAATGTCACCGGGAAGGAACAGAAATTAAGAACTCGTATACATTTCCCCGCTTATTGTAGTCCGAGAAGAGTTATGGTCGCTCGGCGATTTTTACTGCCTACCCCTTAGTTTATGTCCGTAATTTACTTTAAAACAGTTTCGTTTGTTCCTGTATAATGCGCGAACATCCCTTAATATATGGATATAAACCCTTTTAGTTCAGTTGACTCGTTTATAGGTAGGTGTTTTTGCGCCTACCGGAGAGCGACAAAATATTTACAGAAACATGGAAACAAATTAATTGAATTGCGAAGCAAAAAGCGCTGCGGAACAATAACTTGTAATCAACGCTTATTTGAACATTATTTTGAAGGGAAAGTTCCCATAGCATAAAATGTTAAAACATTAACGAAATTTCGAGTTTAAATTCATATTAGTCGGAGTTTAAATTGTTGCTAACTAAAGTCGGATGTTACAAAAGTGGATTACACGAGAGCTAGAATTAATAACAATTTTAGAAATTTACAACCTTCATAGTTACTTACAATAACGGAAAACTTTTAAATTAAATACGCATAGCAACCAAGATCGCATTTATACATCCACATACGGTATTTATGCAGGTTCATAAGTCTAACGAGTAATGATTCCTGAAAAATCTGTACATTTTCTTGCGCACAATCTCAGGCCCCAAGCTTTCGTCTCTTAAAGGTATAAATAATATAAAATTCGTTGCGTTCAGCGGGAGAAGTCAAAAGCCTAAAAAGAAGATTCATATTATGAGCCAGGGTAGAAGTTAATTATTTGCATAAAGAAGGGGCAAAGCAGCAAGGTTTCGCCAACAAAAGTTTTTGACGAAAGGCGTCCAAGTTTTTGCTTACAGGGGTGAAATGCTGACATTATTTAAAAAGTTTGAATTAAACCTTAATCATATAAATTACATTTTCTAGAAAATATTTTTACTTGAAATGTATAAGAATGAAGCGAAGATCCTTTAAAAATAAAGCTGTGGATTTACTTGTTATTTTAACACCCTTATAAATACCTAAACATATTATTATCAGTCATTATTTGCAGTCGTGCATATTGCTAGCATTGTTCGCATCCAAATATTTGTTGACACTTAAATCTCCAAAATTATCCCTTTTCAATATGTGTTGTTGCTTTTCAACATTGTCTTATTTATTTGTTAAAATATACAAACTATTCATGCAAATAAATATATATTATTCAAAATATTATACAATTGCGCATTTCTCAAGATTTAATACTGGACGATATTACAACGGACTGCTGGAAATAGCACAAAATATATTATTTGGCGTATAAGAAAATAATTTTTAAAATATATAATTTTTTTGACTTTGTATTACTACATACACTATTTTTTGAGTTAATCACTAGTGGTTTCGGTAAGAGCAGTCCTTTCCATCTACAGGGGTAAATTGAACTATATTAAATATAGTTGGTTGTGTATCGGTGGGATACGTAAAGGTGAGAGTGGCTTTATTGTTTCTTGGAAACATCAATAATAATGGTGAAGTATTTGAAAATATTAATTATATGTGATATTAGTGTTTTCTCCGAATTCAAATTCTTATGGGTTTCTATAATTTCAAGATTATTTATTATTATCCCCTTGGTACCGAGTGGATTAATTTAAATCGCGGCTGTCGAAAGAATGGTTGATTTTATCGCTACAGTTTTCAAGAAACAATAAAGTCCACCCTTACGTACCCCACCGCCCCGTAGTAGACTGTATTTAATTTAGTTAAATTTACACCTGTAGATGGGAAGGAGTGCTCTTCCTGTAACTAGTAGTGATATAACTCAAAAAATTGTGTGTGTGTGTAGGACAAAGTCAAAGTCTAAATTAGATATTTTAAAAATTAAAATATTACACCAAGAAATGAGTGCCAAGCAAATCAACGATATAAGAAAATATTTATATTGTTTCTGTCAATTAATGAAGTAAGTTTATTATATGAAGTGATCTAAAACTCTTCATAAGACTAACCAACTCTCGACTCCGCGCTTACTTCGAAGATTCGAGTACATTTAGCCGTTCGCGAGATAGGCGCCGGGATAAAAACGGATAATTGAAAGACGAGAAGGTCTCAGCGAGAGAGCTGGAAATAGAAAACAACGGGAGATAGAAAGGGATGAAGAGAACAAAACTAAGTTAGGCTTTTCCGAGCCTGGTGGGATTATGGCTTAGTAGGGATCGTCGCTCTTGTACTAACTCCTTCCACCGAGGAGGGCCGTCTAATTCTATTTCATAGAATGCTTTAAACTGGCATACGTATGCTGGCACTCGGTGTTACCTTCGCGCGAGGAGCTCACCAAAATTAGTACACCACCTGTATTACCTCGCGAATGACGTGTCTAACCATTTTTTTCGGGATCGCGAGAGCCTTGTGCCTGAAGTAACGATTGAATTGGTACGTATTTACAGGTACACGATACTTTTACAAGTACGCGTCAAGGGCCGTGTAATGTTCGTTTTAATTACATACGTACTTAATTTGTTAACAAATGTCAATTTTTTTTTTTGGTATCTATTTGTAACTGGCATACTTTTGTATTAAGTGTTTGTGTTTTATTAAAAATCTAGTATGTTTTTTATTCTTCGTTTATTTACTCACCAGTTTAGTGGATCATGAATAATACTATACAATTTTTGTTTTGCTATCAAAAAAAAATATATACAAATATATCATGTGACAGATTTGTTTCCGTATCTGTATCGTATTTATTTTTATTTATAAATTTGGCTTCATTACGTTAATCAACCAGATCTGAACAGACAGATTTGATATAGTTTTCTCCGTACTTTCCACGGCTTTTCTCTCATAGCATCTTAATCGCGTCTTGACATAAGATAGCGTGTCCTGTGAGCAAATAAAAAAACGCTCGGTAATAAACATGTCTGCAAGATGATATCGTAACGGTAATCTTTTTAATGGAAAAGTTTTTACAAAGAAACATTAAATTGTCTAGAAGAAAAAAGTGTATAAAAATTATGATCTAGTAACAAAAAATGGATGACGGTTCGTTTGCAAAATGTTGAGAAATTTGCAATGCGTTAGTTAACTTCCGCGATAAGTATTATGCAAATTAAAAAGTTACATGCGTTGAAATCGACTCATTTTCAAGTTTGAACGACTAAATGGGATTGGAAATACAAAATTTAAGCTCTGACATCGGAAACTTTCCAATTTATGTGTGGGCCTTATCGAGGGCTCAGTGCGGACCACCCCCTTCCTCACCCCGACCCAGGTAGGTTCTTGAGTTATAAAGCCATTCCTAACTCACTTAAATCTCACACCAAAATATGAAAGTCCTTAACCTTCGCAAAAGGAAAATATTTTCATTTTGCGACCTTAAATATCGAAATTGAATACATTTTAGAGATCTATATTCATTGAGACTGAATTTCTTCAGGATCGAGAGGCTTTATCTTTCGTTTATTTACTTATTGGAATTCAGGTTGTGTATAAAATAAGTAATGTATCAGCTAAATACTATAATACAAAATAACATTCGATGTGATTCTTAGGTGATTTTTATGGAATTCATTGATAGCCAAAAAGTTATCGAATTTATTGAATGATATAATAATAAAAATTGATTGAAGCAATTAAAGTCATGTAAAACCCATAATAGGAATATACCCTTTACTCTAACGCATGCATTCTAATTAAGAACATGGCGATCTCAGTAAAAAGTAGTTTGTTCAAGTATCAGAGTAATTAGCACTTTTGAACGCGTATTAAGTACTATTTAGCTTGTAATGAATGTAAAATAAAATAAGTACAAGAGTGACGGTTTGAGAATGAAAAAAATGTATTGCAAAATGGAATAGTTTTATTGAGTTTTGTAATATATAGAAGGAATTTTTATGTAGGTTTATAAATATGAAATACGTAGGTCGACAATAATACAATATACATTCATGTTTAAGCAGTCTCCTGCCATTATTTTTAAACTTTGAAAAGCTTGATATTTTGAAAACATCTATCTAAAACAGTTTTCAAGCCAACACTCGTAAGTATACTTAAAACTTTGCGTTGGCTTCTGAATACACAATTCATCAGCTTCTTAATATCTTGTCTTGTTTAAGTGAATGTTCTTTAGTCTAAATACACAAACTTTAATACCAATTAAAATATCAATATTTTCTCTAAACTCTAAAATGGGATATATTATACAATATACTAATTATTTATGAAATTAATTGTAATATTACTAAATAAAAGAGTAAATTAATTCAGTTACGAATTTTCTTTCAAACGTTACTATTATTAGATAAATTTTCCGTAATCAGAGGTAGATAATTCTGAGCATAATATTTTGAGTATGTCCAAATCATTGTAGGAACCAATTACTGGGATTTATCTCCTGAGAGATTGTCATCAAGATATAGATGTCTCACA
This sequence comes from Eubasilissa regina, assembly GCA_022840565.1. Classification (NCBI taxonomy): domain Eukaryota; kingdom Metazoa; phylum Arthropoda; class Insecta; order Trichoptera; family Phryganeidae; genus Eubasilissa; species Eubasilissa regina. The sequence continues at coordinate 1,251,166 of JAINEB010000002.1, read as the reverse complement.
GAGACGAAGCTATTATTTTTATTTACATTAAAAGTATGGAAGTCTTGGGCATTACAGGTCTTACTACCTGTCATCGGCTGGCTTAGGTGATCACTTTACACAATGAAACGTTCACCTATTTACTCATACTAACACATCTATCAAATTTTTGGATAATGTATATATGTTATATATGTTATCATGTTGGAATATTTCAATTATTTATTTCCAAGTACGCTGTCGCCATTTAAGATTTTTTTTTTTTTGAAAATTTGATATTCATTCTCATGTAACAGTGTAGATGTCGCTGAGACTCTTTTTTGACTGAAGTATGGGGCTATATCTTTTATGTGTATATATGAAATTCATTTGAATTATTAACATATGTACTAAAATAGTCGCCACTATCTAATTTACAAAAAATAGAGGGTGGCGTGTTTGAGAATAATTATCTGGCAATAATAACAGTTTTTTAATTGATAACCGCCCTTGATAACATGTTTGAATGTTTTAAAAGCATTTTAAAATCTCCGTTCTGGCTAAAAAAATCAGTTACCAATACGTTAATATCAATTTTGACAATCGAATAGTGGCGGTACATGTATGTTATCTATATTGTTAAAATACTACATTGAGTTTTTTATTGAAAATCTACGCACATCTGAGGAATTTAGAAACAAAACCGCCATTATTACTCTAACAATAGAAATATTGACTGCAATAGTAATAATACAGAAAATTTATGTAGATTGTATTTTAAAAAGAGAGAGACAGAGAGAGAGAGAGAGAGAGAAAGAAAGAAAGAGAGAGATATAGAGTAAGAGAGAGAGAGAGCAAATATATAAATGATAAAGATAGACATTGCTTCTTTGAAACTTGTCATAAACTTTACAATTTACAAAACAAGCTGTAAAATATTTTCACGAAGTTTGAGATGAGACAGACGAATATTTGAACCATGGGTTACACCTACACCTAGGTACCTAGGTAAGTAAATTTAAATATATTTCTTAATAAGCGTATTTTTTTTTCTTTCTATTTATTTGATTGTAGAACAGGATGAATCTTTAGATCTTTTCTGAATCTCAAACTAAAAATCATACATATAATATAGGATATATTATTGACGCAATATTTTATTTCTATGTAGCATTATGGTGATCCTACTAGTGCCCGTAGACATGGCAGATAATGGCCCACCTATCAACCATTAGGTCCCGAACTAGAGCGACCAATGAGCAGTAACAAATAAGTATTATGCACTAGAGACGGTTACTGCCAAGCAACTAGCGAGCACTTCTTAGCAGGCCGTCCTAACACCAGGATCGATACTCAACAGAATCTCTAGCGAGCCATTTCAGAGTTCAACCGCGCATTTAAAATAGTATTAATTCATCACTTCAATAAACGAAACCTTGTAAGTGCTCTTTCATTTATATACCTTGCTCTAGTTACAACAGACACCCTACACTGCGACACACAACCGACATGCTTGAAACAAGAAGAAGTTAGGTGCTTCTGTCTTACAGCAACTTAATCTCGAGTCAATCATAGTTAGAATAACTTCAACATACACAATCTCAACTCCTACTGGATTATCAATGGTATGATAGACTGCCACCAGAATGTTGATCAGCTTGACTTTCACGCACCATTGAGGTCATCGAGACACAATTCATTATTCTATTACAGAGATAATGTTAGAACGAATGCATTAGCTAACTCTGCAGTCCCCAGATTGCATTCTTTGGGGAATGAATATGCGGAGGTAGTCGACATTTTTTCTGTTAGTTCATCGGTTTGTAGGACTAAATTGTTACAATTTTTTTGTGTCTTAACTCAACAGTGACGAATAAAGTGCTTTACTGATTGTCAAAGTTCAAGTGGGTTGGCAACTGATATTTTTTATGTTATACTTGTCGACTAGTTGTGTAAAATTTGCAAACCATGGTGCTTTTTACAAATATCTACGATACTCCATGTATTTATGTATAATTTTTGTTTTGTTCTATTCATTTTCTATAATTTCCAATTTATTTTACATGATATTTTTTATATTTTTATAATTTTAATTATGAAAAACATGCAGACACAATAAAATTTTTATCTTCGTATTGCGCTTCTGATGTGATTTTCTTTTATGTAAAAAAATGTTAATGCCTGAATAGGGCGTGTACAATAAATAAATAGAAAAGTGCAAATATTATTGGAGATCGCCAAATATGAATAATATAATATAGTCTAATACTTTTGTAAAATTTTATAATGGGGTACTTCATTGAAGGCTATCAAGAACCTTAATTACTTTCTCACCGACGAAGGGTTGGGCAATGGATATTCTGTTTTACAAGGGGATGATTTTCATGTCATAAGCGAATTAAATTTCACATCTACTATATTTTAGGGGAACAAACATACTTATGGAGATACATCCCTGTACATTATATAGGGGGTTTGAAAAGCAATTAACTAAAAGTAAAAATCGTTTTTTAAATCAGTTCCAGTAAACATATAAATAATAATAATAAATTAGAATTATCTAATTAATAGCACATTAACTTATATTTTGTAATATTTAGCAGTCTACGAATGAATACTATGTTCCGATAATTATTTTTTGCTTATTTTAATAATATACTATACTTAGTATTGATTAGAAGCATCTAAAAAAGTATTATTTTAATTTATCGACTTGTGAAGATGTTACTATTACAAACTTATTAAACTGAAATTAAATTTAAAACTTATTGGTAAGAATTACATTTCAAACAAAGCAATTTGCATCAACGTGAAAGCCGAAGCTGTACAAAAATACCAGTTAAAATGGTAGCTCAATAGCAGTAGCGGATATGTATATATATTTAAATTTGTGTCTTGATAATTGTGTCTCGATCTGCGAGCAATCAATGGAAGTCCGAGGCGAGCACAACCAATGCCGTAGCGTCAAGATAGTGCCTTCTGGAAGCCTCTAGAAGGCGAAAGAAACTTTGGTCCGTTTGGTTTGTAATGATCCGGGACCTCGGCTGCCACAACACACCATGGTAGCCATGTGTCATTCAAGTAACATTTCAACCTCGTACCTAACAGTGCCAATTTCGCAACCAATAGTGTCCACACTCGGTGTATAGAAGTAAGGCGCGAAAAGAAGATGAAAGACTCTACTCGTGTAAATCATTAGATCGGGTTTTGTTGTAATACTTAAATAAATTGTCCAATGTGACTAATGTGTAGATCAAGTGTTTTTACTATTTGAAACCATTTCCATTCATCCGAGTTAGCCACTCACCTCTGTCACCTGACTTTGCGAAGGCGTTCAATCCACCGTAACGTAACAATATATATTTATGTAGTTGTAGTGTTTAATTCCAAGAAGCCGCATATTATTTTATTCCTAGAATCATATCTTTAATCAATTTAATGCGTGAAATATTTATTTAAAGTTACATATATTTATAATATATATATATATATATACAATTTGAGTGATTGTATGGTACTGAATGATATGATGTCAAAAGTGATAAAATACGAGGAAGAGTTATTATAGTAATCTAAGATTCGAGCATGCGAGTTCGAGGTGAGATAGGTACTGATGGCACCACAGGGCGACGATTAATTAATATAATCAAAAGTCAAACGATAAGACAGGTGGCCGAATGTCAAATAGTGGAAGCTGGGCGATCGCTCAAAAAAATTGACATTTTTTATGAGGAACGCATTTTTGGCAACTATTTAGACACCTCATCGGAATGCATTTAATTTTGGCGGAAAAATAAGAAATGGCCCGACATTAAATGAAATGAATGATTGAAGTATAAATATGAATAATAATCTTATTGTCTAGGACTAAATAATAGGAGATGCACTGCGGCCGAGAACTCATGATCGTTCTATCACCGCAAACAGTGATTACAGTGATTCTGTTTTTTATTTTTTCTGAATTCATCATCATCGAGAGAAGCAAAGATCGGCGGATCATCACTGTTTCTTGTCGTAAGTCATACGGCTGTGCGCACCATAATTAGAGTATCGGATCAATTGGCCAATAACAATCTAAATACGCCACGGTCCTACTAAATTGCTTCGTCATGAAGTGCGTAGATGTAATTTATATTTATTCCGTTGGACAAAGTATGTTACGGAATTATTCGCGTCTCGGCTTAGTAAAAGAATAGATATAGAATATATTTTAAAAAACAGACGCACGTGACGAATGTAAAATATTTTAGTATAATAATAAATCGTCATTTCTCACCGAGTTGTCGGTTCCAAGTCTACTTAGTCTGATTCTAGAATGTATCATAAGGTGCACTGGATAATTGGCGCAATGCAGCAAGCGCAAATGAATTCCAAGAAATTTCTCGCTAATTATGCAAAAAATGCTCATTTTCCGGCAGCACGACTGCTGAATGACGGAGCGGACATTTTCTTCTTACAAACGCTCTGTAATATTATTCAGATGAATTTCACACTTGTGTTCGATGCAACGCACGTCCCGGACGCGGGCGGTTTTGTATTATATTAAACGTGATGAAAGCTGATGTTCGATTGCTCTCGGGAAAAATAAAAAAAATCGATAAATAGCACTCTCATGGTTGTGTGTAAATAACGAGCCCGCGTTGTTTGTATATTTATGCATGTTTGTGTATGTGTTAAGTATGCAGTTCACTGGAAAGAAATTAAATTTTATTACAGTTTTATTTTCACTCTACTCTGATCTTTTTCCATATCTTTACTATGTTTTTTTTACTTGTTTCTCATGCCGTTTTATTTTAATCTGTTTCTACCCTATTATTTCTTTTTACTCAGTCTCTTTAATATGCTCTTACTGTACCATTCTTTACTCTGTTACTTAATTCTTACATGACTTCAGTTTGTAGTTAATATTTTACTTCATTGCTTTTACTCCTGTTTTCTTCCATTGTTACTATTTACATTGTTTTAATCAGTTCTTACATATGTACATATCAGTTTTTATAAATATTTATAAAAAAAATATTTTAAATTTATTTATCTGTTCATGTTCTTAATATACGTACATATTATACATTATAAACATTCTTATAAATATACAAAAAAGGCAAACAAGTTTCATAATGTAAGAGATGTTCACTGTCTCCTTAACTAGACAGAAGTCTACTAAAGGAGACAGGTTCATCCGTTGTCCATCATACAAATGTGAAAACCATTATTATTATTATTATTAATATATTTTTTTATCTAAACCAAAAATATTAGGAATGAAGCAAACAGGGTTATAAAGAATTCTAATAACATAATAAATAAGTCAAATACTCTCGCTATCCCATGATTGAAACACCATGCAAAACAGAAAAATGAATACAAAGAAATGATGCTCTGTTCATGTGATCATTTTCATGAATCTTTGCTCAGTTTCCTTTCTGCCAACATCCAATAACCAGCTTCTGAGATGGTGTTTGAGTTTGTTTATCGAAAATTGTTTCATACTACTCGGCAAAATATTATAGGCTTTGGGGGCCAGAAACATATGGAAGGATTGACCAAAGCCTGTTTTCATTTTAGGCTTTACTGTGAGCCGATTCTTTATTTACTCGATAAAAAACAATAATAAATAGCTAATGGAATCTAATAACTACTTGCCTCAGAACAGGTACTTCATATGCACCTAGCGAGGTAAGTAGCAGCTAACCGGCTTGCACTCAAATAATATTTCCTCTTATTGTATTTGCTGATTTATTATTAGGTAAGTTGGTAGGTAGATATTGAATTTTTATTTATTTTTAGGTAGGTATTGAATTCAAAGTACGTTTTTTTAACCTTCTACCTACCAGGATGTGCAAGGACGTCTTCAAATATAATCGTATGAATTGTGGTTTTTCGTATATGTAATTTTATAATTCAAATAATTGTCATTAAATATAACGCACATTACATATATCTGATCTTCATGTAACATAAAAAAGAATGCAATATTAACGACTGTAGCCACTAATAACATTTTTTACGACCGCCATACTTGGCGAAACAAAAAAGTAACATTCTACATATCGCACAAAAAAATAAAAACATTTTTCTCAATTTTTTGTTACTAAAGTTATGAAACTAAATAACATTTTAGATCATAAATGTACCCTAAAATGACACTATTCTAGAACTAGAGCTAAGTTAGTCACGTATATGACAGAGTATTTGAATACAATAATAACTAAATATTCTTGCTTTTTTGAGTTGCTTATTTTTGATCCAGGTGTGCGATACATTCAAAACAACATCATTTAATGAATCAGTTAACATTTCGGTTTATTTTAGATAATACATTATTAGGAGTAAAATTATAATTAAAGAAGAAAATAATGATATTTTAAATAAAATAACAAATAAATGCTAACAATTTTAAGTAAATTTGTATGTTCAAACGTGTATATATATGTTTATGTATATTTTAAATATGAAAGGTTAACATTTGGTGTTGATACTATAAAATGAAATTTTACTGTGGACATTTTTTTAAAAACTCATGTGATTTATTGTAGCATATGCATTTACTTAAAATACCTTGCGAGAGGAATCAAAGCATAATTTTTTTAGAAAAATGTGTAGTTGTTTTGATGTAAATCGTTGTAATTACGTTACGTAGTTAAGTATAAAAGATGCAAATTTGGTGTATTAAAATTCCTTGGGTTCCTTAGCATTTCTTTTATAAGTTGAAATAAAGAAAATAATATTCTGGTCGTTTTTTCAGTTTTAAAATAACGTACAGCTTCCCAGTATGTATGATTTGATTTTATACATATAAAATCAATTTTATCGAAAAATATTTTTGTTGCTACCGGGATTCGAACCCGGATCTCTTACAATCCAAGGAACGTGCTTTGTGAACGTGGATTGAGGACAAATTTTCGAACTTATATGTTACACTTTTCAAATTAATACATCTATCGTTTCATTATTTAAAAGCCATCTTCTTTATTTTTAAGGAATCTCAAATACCCTTGAGTAATCCAAAAGGAGACACCAAAATTAATAATACATTATTATTAAATTATTTATCCACTGTGTTGGGACAGCATAATTGATTAATGCACGTCCTCCGGATTGGAAGAGATCCAGGTTCGAATATCGGTAGCAACAAGAATATTTTTCAATAAATTTGATCTTATGTGTGTATCTTTCTGATTAATACATTTAACTTTTATTTAAAATATCACAGATCTACGTTCTGAATAATTACAAATTCACAATAAGAATGTGTTCTCTTTAATATGATTTTATTGATCGAAAATGTAAGTACATTCGACCTCCTGCAGTTCAGTTTTAGAAAAATTACTTTTATAATTCCAGTACAGAGCTCTACTTTGGTAGGTCATTCTATTCGCAGAGGAACAACTTTGTCAAAGTCCAAGGGATCAAAACGTACGGCAAATGTGCTCCAGCTCTTGGAGAATTATCAAAGCTTCCCTCTTACAATAGAACGGAATTATTTCAGCGGACCGTACCGACTGCATCCGCACTTACCCCCATCCCCATACAAACGGCAATACGACATCAGAGGTATTATTAAATGGAATATATCTCGGAGCTAGGATTACGAAAGACGAAGATGCATTCGGCAAGTACTATTTATTTTCATATTGTTCATCGTGGATACAATTGAATTTTCAGAACGTTTTTAAAAACTAACAACTCAAACCTTCACTAGGCGTGTGTGTGTCTTAGCGGTAGACCAACAGCATACCGAAATATAACTTTAATTGTGTTTTAGATGTATGCTACGAAACAACCAGTAATTAAATCAATAATGATTAAATTACGATCAGTATCATTAATACCATTGAATTATAATACAAACAAGATACAATAAATAACAAAACAACAATTAAATAAATAAATAAATAATCATTAACTATTAAAACAAACCAAAGTTGAATATAAGTAAAACCAAATAACGAAAAAAAGGCCAAACCCAACGATATACATCTTCGTATCAAGGATGCATATTAATAAAGCAAAGAAAATGAAATATTTTGGAATGAATCTGATGATGTGGATTTCAAAATGAATTTTAAAAAAATGCTGAATATATTTCAATAAATTTGTGGAAAATATATCGAGTGTAAAAATTCATCAATACTAAAAAATATTAGTAGTAGTATAAAGTGACACAATAATATTTAAATTATGTACAAAAAGATTTTTAAACCAAACGTTAAAATTTTAATTGTACCTGATCGGAATAGATAATTAATCTATATTAGTAAATAAATAATTAGCAGGAGAAATTGTCGCTGTGAAATATTTAATCGCATAAAAAGATTTAACTGAAGATTTAGAAAAATATTTTGCTATAAAGCTCTTAATTAATTGAAATTACATATTAAATAAAGACAAAATAACAAACAATAATATTTTTTATATTCTTTCGAGATATTTTTTGATTACCTAGCAGTTGCCGTAGAATATTTCAGTAAAAAATATGAGGAAACGACGGCGGCATTTTTTTCAGTAAGCACATAGTCACGTAAAAGAATGAAGAGAAAAACTCGTTATACGTGCGGTTATCGCATATTGTTCACCGGTGCAAAAATTCTCATTCTTCACGTAGCTTCTCATGTTCATCATATTTTCTATACATTTTTAATATTCTCGCCTCAATAATTATACTTCGTTACTTATCGTGGTACATGAATATGGACACATGAATGTATGTTTAAACCACAATAAGTCACCATTATCAGTCGTTATTCACTGCTAGATAAAGGCCTTCCCAAGTGTCTTTCATTTTTCTCTGGCCATTGTTACGGTGCCACGTATTTCCATAGAGTTTGAAGGTTTTATCTGTCCAGCATGTTTTAGGGTGGCCTGTTGACCTCTTGATTTCCCTCGGGTACCACCATTAGATGACTGTATTCGTCTAACGATTGTTCGTCGTCCGAGTGACGTGGCCTGTTCATTGCCATTTCATTTATTACCGCTTTGTGCAATTATAACATATGACTACATTATTACTATTTTTTGTGTATCAAAGCATTGGTGACGGATAAATTGCTTTACTTCACATTTCATAAATATTTTTATTTTTAATTTTGATTATAAAAAACCTTTATGTATTGCAATTCTGATGAAATTTTCTATTATTTTACAAATTATGTTAATGCCTGAACAGAGCGTGCATAATAATAATAAATAACAAGTACTCTTGTTTGTTCTCTTGTCAACATGGTTCTTTTTCTATCCATTTGTATGAGGCTCAATCTACATCCTTCATGTCTCTTTGCATTAGTTTTTATAACTGTTTTATTGAGAATCTAAGTAGATATGCAATGATCACTTTCGAAAACAATATTCAAACATCTGAATATGCCTCCTGCTACGAAAATTTATTGTCTTAGGTAGACGTCAATTATTGACTTGTTCAAGCTGGGTTCTATTAATATGACTATCGAGTCAAAAAGGCAGTTTATCAATACTTTAGTCTTTTGAGACTCTTATTTTCAAATATATTCTGCTACTGACTTATAATAGTCCCTACATTCTGTTTTGAAGATCATCTGGATCACAATATCATCTGCAGAGTGTAGATGGGTTAAATATTCGACTTTAATGCACATATTATTTGAGGATTATTTCACTTAAAAGCATTTTCATTTTACACATTTGGATCATTCGTTTTCAATGAGAGAATTCTATTCTTTATTGTAGCGTTTTTTGAGCACTCTTATAAATCCAAATTAAAAATTTCAACACCAACTTTCAATATAAATTCTTTTTTATGCACTTCATCATAGCGTTGTTTCTTTGCAGAAATGGGCAGATGCACACTTTTCTATTCTGACATACTGCTCATGCATCATTTTTTCAAATATCCTCATGTAATCAAGCCATTCCTCAATATTTGGCTATTATTAATATATTCTTAGTTATAATTCTGTTGACTACACTACAAATTGATAGGTATATGTATGTCTTAATTTTTAACTTTATTGTATTTATGTGATACACATAATAATAATTATAGATATGATTGCAGAATAGTCCGTGATGAAATATTTGTAAAAATTGGTTAAAATATACAATGCTCTGTTGTACTGAAAAAAACTGCGATGAAAGTTTATTTTTCATACATCCGTGCCTCTAATGGACTGTACACTGCATCGTAATATTTCATTAGAGAAATTTTATTTTAAAGTGCATTATACTCCGTTCCATCATCGTCCATCATCCGTGTCAGCAAAAAATTGTTTTCAATAATTACATCAAAGCTTTGTGAATGGAGCTGTCAAAACCCTCATCCATTTGAATACTGCTAAGCATTGATAGCCACAGCGCATTGGCGGAGATAAAAAGATTTTTAATTGAAAAATTAAGTAGTCAAATATTTTAATTACAAAATAGATAACCCGTAATGAGTAGGTATATAAGATGTCATTAATTTTTGTACTTAATATTTGTCTTGACAAAAATCTGATTTCATCTTAATATATAAATTTGATACGCAGAGTTTAAAACTAATTATTGATGTTGATGTTAAGTTCTAGTAAGAACAGATTAGGTACTTTGAATCACATTGATACATAGACTATGGTGCATGTTTTGAATGTAATTGAAGACTACGAGTAACTTTTCTAAAAAAAAACACATTATAAATAGGAAAGGTCAATAAGAATATGTTGAGTTTCTATATATTACATAAAAAAACGCGTTTTAATGACTTGTTAATAATTATTTTCGTAATACTTAAATAAATTTATCTAATAGTTGACAGGATTGAACCCTGAAAATATTGGTTTGGTAGGTACACACGTACTTAAACTCCACGTTTTTTCATTCTTTTAAATTCATTAACGTTTTTTGGATACTGATCAGGATCATTATTTTAATATTAGATATTCGAAGGCATGCGATGATGTAGTATTAATGGCGAATAATGAAAAAGAATTACAGAGGCTAGTGAGTAGAATGTACGATGCATGCAAGGAAAGCGAACTTATTATGAATGTCAACCAGTCGAAAGTGATTGTACTTTTAAATTTAGCAATATTAACTTTGTGGTTAAAATTCATATTTTTTATTTATTATCTTTGTTTTATTAACCACTTAATTGAGTTTAAATACATCTACCGGTTTCGAAAAATATAATTTTCTTCTTCAGGATGTCATAACTAACTAAAAACATATATTATTGTTTCTGTACCAGAATCTATTTTTAAAAACAACAACAATTATTTAAAAAATAAATTTAGTACCTAACTCAAATTATTACTTAATACAAATTTAGTCGAATAATTTTTAGGAAAAAAATTTAGAATGCGACTCTTAGTTAAATCTAGTTGGTTGTTTATAATTTTTTGATTAGTTTTACATGCTTTATTTATCTCCAACGATTCCAAATTATTTAATTTGTGACCAACACCGTTTATATGCAAAATTGACAATCCCAATTTTTTATCATAACCATAACCATTTTCTATCAAATGATTAGTAAATTCTGAAAACTCACTATTGTTCAAACATCTCAAATGCTCCCTTACTCTTATATTAAAATTTCTACCTGTTTTACTAATATAAAATGCAGCATAATCCTTGTAACTAAGTTTATAGACACCAGAATTGTTAAGTTTGTCACTTTTGTCTTTAGAATTTATGAGTAAAATAAAAAAAAATGTATTTTTTGAAACCGGTAGATGTATATAAACTCAATTAAGTGGTTAATAAAATAAATATAATAAATAAAAAATATGTATTTGGGAAGGAGGAAAGCAAGGCATCGTGCAAAATATTTGTAGGTAATGAATTTTTAGAAAAAGTAGATGAGTTTGTGTATTTGGGAAGTATGTTAGATAGAAACGGAAAGGCAGAGAAAGATATCGATAGGTGGGTGACTCCAGGAAATAAAGTGAATGGCACTTTGAATGAAAATAAAGTTAATGGGAACTTGTAAACTGAGGCAAGATTAGCGGTTCACAATGGAGACCTGATACAGACACTGATGTATGGAAGTGAGGCCTAGTGCTAGCAGAAGAGGAACGAAAGTAGATTGAATGTAGTGGAAATGAGATCATGTATATGTGGCAGATCCATTTATGACAGAGTAAAGAATGAAGAAATAAGGAAAGAATATGAAGTTGATCTTAGTATAGTGAGTAAGATTAAAAAAAAAACTCCCAGATGGTTTAGTAATATGGAACAAATGAATGAGGAGAGAATGGTAAGAAAGATATATGACGCAAGTATTGATGGCACCAGAAGTAAAGGACGTCCGCGGAGGACTTGACACGACCAGGTAAATCAGATACTAGAGGATGGTCTTTTTTAAAGCCTCGATAATCGTCGAGCTTGTATGAGAAGATGTATGAATGTGGATGAGGCGAGAATTGTGTGGCATGAGACAGAAGAGTGTGGCGCTCATCTTCCCTGCCTACTTCCGCGGAGAAACGGCGTGATAATAAGTAAATAAGGCATGCGAGAAAAATGTAAAATAATTGGGGATAAATGATACTGTTAATGTGATAATACTTTAATCCTCCGAGCTATGTGAAAACAAATCGGAATTTTTTGTTGAAAATATTTCGATGGGTCAAGGTTTTTTTTATGTTTTAAAATTAGCGGTACACTCATAAAAATCGTGGAAAAAATTAAAAAAATATTTTTACGACCGGATGTAAAAGGTGCTGAAAAACATATATAACAGATTGGTTTATTATTACATTAATAAGGAAAATCGCTCCATCATAGTGAAGCGCGCTAAAGAGGGTTTATCAAGATATATTTAATGTTTCCGAGGTAAGTTTGTAGAACACTATAATCATAACTCCATAAAAATTCTGAGAAATAAAAATAAATGAAATAATCTCTATTATTATGAAAACATCCTATAAAATTCTAACCGTTATGACTCGGATTGACGTGACTTAGTCTGTGACGTAACCCACGACATTTATCTAGCCGTGGGTTATTTAGAAAAATTGCGAATCATCTGTAACAATTTCATGTGCATGCTGGTCGGCAAATTGTCAGTATGTAAGCATTGTAAACTAAATATTTTCTCACTGAAGCTACTTTGATATCTTTACATCTGCGAAATTTCTGCATTTTTCATACAATTTGTGCTTAATTCTGTTGGTTTCGAAATCCTTACTGAAAAATGCATGGAATGAAATTTTCACGTATTTGTTTTACTTGACAGACTAAACGTTTTGTTTTTATAGTGAATTACAACCTGTATGTCCAACGTCGTTCCGTTTTTCCTTGTTTGTGTAGATAAAATTTATAGGTTATATTTAATTATCTATCAAACGAGCGGATTTGTATTTTTTGAGATATTATTAAATTAAATTATTACCAATATTTAATTAAATGTTTAAATAAAATAACTTCTGTTATGAGTTACGGCTATGCTTGTACAGCTAGTTATTTAAATAAATGTTTTGAACATTGTTAATGAAATATTTTAAATCCTTTTTTAAAGTAATAAATTTACAATTATATTCTAGATAAAAATTAATAGAATTGTTCTCAAAATTAGAAAAAAAATCTTAATTTTTTTTGATACCTAATATACCTATTGTATACTTAGTATTGCATACAAGTTTGTGCCTATTGCACGCCACTGTATATGTGTATGTAGTACAGTGAAATCTTGATCGATCGTTTCTCAAACAATTGTTTTCCCGCATGTATTGTTTATTTATTTCAGCCCCGAATTAAATTCATATAAAACACAAAAAAAGATCGCAAGGATCGTTCCTCTATGCATCATTTAACAGCATTAATCGTTTAAAGTTACGCAACATACTTCGTAGCTAAATGCTTGGTTTCGATTAACGGCACTCGCAAACAATGAGCGAAACATTCGAGAGAGAGAGGGAGATGGAGGGAGAGAATGCTGCTACTGACTGCTGCTTGACATTATACAATACAAAGTTTAATTATTATTTTTTTGTTTCTGTGCAGCTTTCTAATTTTATTTTTATTTAAATACATTTATTTACATGTGAAATATGTATGTATCTTTTATAAAATATGTATTACATATTTAAATATGAAAAAATATTACTTTTTTATATATTCCCGCATTCATTGTTTTCCCGCATTCATAGTTAATTTCAGCAGTCCCTTCAAAAACGATGCATAATGGTTTCACTGTACTTGTTTTTGATTCTTCTTGTTTAATTTATTTGAGATGCGTTTCGTCTTGTAAGGGTATTATTAATCTCTGAAAGATCGGAAATAGATAATACCTTTACAAGGCGAAACTCGTCTCAAGTAAATTAAATGAGTGGAATCAAAAATAAGTGTTTTATTTTTGTATATGTGATTTAGCGAAATAATTATTAAAAATTACACATCACAAAAATAATATATAACATTTTAAATAAACTAACTAACTAAATTACCATCACGCTGTTTCGAGGATAGAGCGCCACACTCTTCTGTCCTGACACAGTTCTCGTCTCATCCACATTCATACAAGCTCGGCGATTATTGAGGCTTCTAACAGAATCATCCTCCAGTATCTGATTTACCTGGTCGTGCCAAGTCTTAATTTGGCGTAGCTCAATAAAATATTAGTCAACGGGAAATGAGAAGGTTCCAGTTTCATGTTATAGTGACAGTTCAGTTAATATTAATATATATGAAAACTTGACACCTTTTTAGTTACCAAAAATTGGATCTCAGTTTTTAGAAGTATTTTTTAGCATATGTATATAAAACATTCTCCATGGTAAGTAAAGGCGTAGAGGAATGGGTGCAGACGTAAGCTATTAATTAAGAGATATTAATAAAATAATTTTAAAATATAATATTTTATGTTGTAAACTGAAAAGAATAATATATTTAAAAAAAATACCTATGTATTGTTTTAATAAAATTTAAGAGTGATTATATATAAACTGTAAGTGAAAGATTTAAATTACGAGATAATTAATACAATAAGAAAAATGATTTTATATTTAATGTATTTATGATGATTAATTACTTGATAATTTAGTTATACAGTAGAGATTGGAATAATATTATTTAAAAAAATCTATTTTGTTATATTTTTGCAAGTTTAAGGGTATATTTATTTATTATAAGTAATGAATACAAAAACTTATAATAATTTAATATAACTGTACAAACACCTGGATACATCTTTTTTCTGCACTTTTAGACACAATCACAGACACATCAGTCACAAAACAGATTTTGCCAGCTTTAATTGGCAAGGATAATACGTATTGAATATTTAAAAGAATATGCCTACAATATATATATATATCAAAAGCAAAAGTGTAACACCTGTAGATATTAGTTACAATTTCCATGTAGGTACACTACGGTATTACTGAATAGTATTAAATATAATATATGCGGCATCGTCAATATTTGACATTGACCGGTAAGGATAATTAAATAAACATAATATTGTATAACAAACTTGTAAACATATTTTTTTCAATTATCTTAGCGTCGCGACATTTTGTTTTGAATTAATGTGGCTCGTTTTGGTGCCGTACTATTTGCAGTTAAATAAAAACCATCATAATCCGTTTATCGCCAACATTGCTCATACTTAATGTGCATTTTTCCCTTGTTCTATTTGCCTGCACCGCTATCCTAGCCGACTGCACCCCTATCCCATACGCAGTCACAGTTTTATACGGTGGGGTACACTAAAATAGCGGGCTGTAAACTAGAGATCGAAGATTATGGATTCATAACATCTTGCTGTAATGTGGAGTCTCCAATCCTCAACTGTCATTGCTTCTTCTCGATCAGTCCAGTTTTCAAAAACATAGCAAATTGCAAAACAATATTATCTATGGTATGAATAATGTTTATTGAGAATATAGCTAAATACATTATTTTGTCAAAAATAAAGTTTCGAAAAAAAACAACAATTTTTAAAATGAGTCTATTCATTTGTCGATTATTTTATGATATTTTCTCACTTTAGAGGGTTTTTCGTTTTTTTAAATCGTAAACGAACGAGGAAACTTTCATAGATTTTTTCTAATAATCGATATTATTCAATCGTCTATATTTAAGTTAACTCGCATAACGTAACTATATAGGTTTGAATTGAAAATCGATCGACTAAAAAACAATTCAATTCAAATAATAATGTTATTATTCCTCACGGTGATACTCGCTGCCTGGCGACTTTATTTAAAAGTCTGTTTTATAAGCTATTTATCACTACTTTTATGCACTGCCGCGTAGTGGCCATTATTGGCCGCGAAGCGACGAAATGATGATACTCGATGACACACTGAGCGGTCCCAAATCGCCGGGCAACGGCTACTATTGGTCGCGAAGCGGCCATAATAGCCGCCTGCAGGGTCTAGCAGCAAGTAATCGGCGACAACCGAAGAGATCCTGACCGCCTAGTTCCTAACAGTGAGCAATCAGCGATAGCTAGTTTATCTGTTAGTTGAACAATAAATATACAACTGTGCAACGTGATACGAATTACTTGCGTTTTCGAGAAAATCAAGTATATATATAGGTATATCTATATAACTTCCTTAAATTAATAAACAAGACGCATGCCAAAATACAGAAATATATTATATATATTTTCAATAAACCATAAGCTCATTTTTTACATATAGTTAGAAAAATCTGGTTTGGTTTTGAATTTTTTAGAAAATGATTATAAAGAATAGATATTGCTTACGTTCAAGTATGCGTAGTAATATTATTTATTATGTTATTCATAATATGCAATCATATGGATCAAGTATGCATGTATTTACAATATTATTAAAGAGAAGTTATAATTGTATATTAGAAGCATCCTGTTTCTCTTAAATAAATATCTAAAATTATTTTCGACCTATTGGTCCATGCAAAAGTTTACACCTACTTAGCCACCGAGTATTTGAAATTATATTCGCAATTTTCAGAAGTATGTAACATAATATATTAAATATTATTTCCATATAAGAAGTATTTCAACCTTAAAAATTCTGTATTATGGAGAGAAAACATTAGTTTATTGGAATAACGGTAAGGGATGCATGTAATCTAGCTGATTTTGGATGTAACTTTATATTACAAATCTGGTCACTAAAGAGAGCAAAACCGTTGTCAAGTAATATTTTAATATTTAGATGGTCTTGCATCACGGAGATATTTCTTTCACAGAAGAAATCAGAATCAATTAGAACATGTCAAAAAAAAAGACTAATGGTTGTTTCGATTGGAAAGATTATAGAATACAACATCAAAATTTTCTAAAATGTATTCGATTGCTATGGGGTATGGTGAACGCGCTTCCCCGGATAGAAAGAGGTCCAGGTTTGAATCCCGGTAGCAACTAAATATTTTTTAGATGAATAGATTTTTCTGTACATCTTTCCAGTTGATTAATTTAATTTATATTATAATACCTTGACAGAAGACGCTCGGATTGAATTATATCAAAATCTAAAATTTCTTTTATCGACGCTTAAAATAAGACGTATTTCTAATAGTTTATTTCTGTAGCTACATAATATACATATATATTATTCTATATCGGTTTGTTAAAATGAATAATAATGATGAACGTCACTCGCAACACATTAAATGTGTTGTAAATGTTAGTACCAACACAATAGAATGCGTGTGGTTGCACTG
The DNA here is from genome assembly GCA_022840565.1 of Eubasilissa regina. Taxonomy (NCBI): domain Eukaryota; kingdom Metazoa; phylum Arthropoda; class Insecta; order Trichoptera; family Phryganeidae; genus Eubasilissa; species Eubasilissa regina. Next base: position 1,233,598 of record JAINEB010000002.1, on the reverse strand, counting down.
ATCCTTTTAATTTTCTAAGTGCGACCATATATTTCCCTTTGCATTATTATCGTGCAGCGATACACTCCCTACGATGCTGTACTTTGCGGATAATTTACGAGCCCAGCTTAAACTGCGCCACGTAAATCGCAAGCAATTTTATTTTTGAAATATGGTGTCATCAAACACATAGTTGTCGTCTGCTTGTTTTCCCACTTATTGATATTAAAACATAATGAATTATTACTGGTTTAAAATACATTTTTATTTTACCGACGTGACATATAACCATTAATAATAATTTATTTATAAAATCATACATTTTTTGTTTAATTAGTGCATAATTGAATGAAGTGCAGATTTTTTTTAATATAAAAAAAATAAAGATGCGAACACGGAATACTTGTCACATCAATATTCTTACTACAATATATTATATATTTTCAATATGTTATAGCTCTAACTTGCTAATCTCCTGTAACGACGCTTAAACCACCGATCACTAGATAACTAGGTGAGTGTCTTAATCACTACACCAATAAGAATGTCAAATAAATTTACACCAAAAGCGGTTGCAGCAAAGTATATTAATTCGTTGACCTAATAGTTTTCTACTGTATTATAATTGACAGATTTCAGTAATAGTAAATAACGATGGTTCAGATAAGGAAATATATAAATATCATATATATATATATATATATATATATATATATATTTAATGCAAGGTCGATAGAAAAAAAACTAAACGAAAGGTAAAATAAGAGACGAGTAAAATAAATAAAAATTAATATATAAAAAACGTTAGTGTTGATTTATTTCTATAGGGTTCCTTGATAATAGGTACACGTAATTCAAAATCCATTCTCAAATTAGGGCAACGAGCATAATTTTTTTCCGGAATAGACATGTCACAACTGGGATATTCATCGTCCGCAGAATCCCCCACCCCCTTTAAAACTTTAACCAGATAAACAAAAACTCGCATTAGTGACTGTGATCCATCGGACATTGACGAATGTACGACCCTTGAGCCCCCGTCTGGGTGAACCTTCACAGATGGTATGTCGGCGGTCGCTGTCGAAAAAAACAATCGCTTGTACCCGAAACCAGTGTACCGAAAGATAAATTCGAACTGGATGCACAACCAATCTGGGGCTCAGAACCCTATAACTTTGACCCTTTCATTTTAGGGTAAGTTCTATAACGATCTCCTTCACTTTCAATAGTGGTTGAAGCATCGCTTTGGGCATTTCGTCTGATATTATTCCGAGATTAAAATCGCATTAACGTATAGGCTGATCCATATCCTCGTATCGAAGTTCGGAATGTAGAACTATGCCCGTGATAGTTATTGGACAAGCAATTATTGATGTAATGTCTTCTACAGATTTCATTATTAAGGGATCGATAATGTAATTACTTTATTAGCATATTTAATTGTCTTAAAAATAAAAATTGAGCGGATTAAAAAATTGGTAGTAAGAGCACAATATGTAGTTCGTTATAATTTTTTAAGACTTTCAATAATTTTTGCGTTTTCTAGATTAATTTCTTTTGAGTATTTATGAATATTTTAATAAATAAATAACTTGATGATGTAAGCCTAACATAAATATCTATAGTATAGCTTGGTGTGAGCTTTGGAATAGGCTACCTTATAAGATTGAATATTCCCCGAAGAAACAGCTTTAGAATATTTCTTTCCCGTTTCTGTCAATATTTCAAAGAATGGACAATATAATTATTGGTAGATCTATTATATTAATTCAAAACTGTGGCGGAACCGGAATACTAATATTTCAATAAAATTGCTACATTTAGGCAATGTTTTCAGCAACGAGTGCGTTTTATTGCCTCTGAAGGAATTTAACATTCATAACGGGTGATATTTTATTGTATTCCATGAAACAGGGCGACTGCTATATTTTAAATGAAATGTCATCTGATTCACTATGGTAAAAAAGCTGGCGATTAAACGGCCCGGTGATAAATGATGCACCGGGTCGCAAGAAACCGGTTATAAAACTGTCAAAATGGAACCGCTCGCGCTCGTCCGGCCATTCGCGTGCCCCCGATCGCTGGGTGTTACAAGGCTGGTTTAATAACGGGTGCCTGTCTGTGAAATTCGACTGCTCAGCGCTCAGGAGGACGGCCCGGCCCGAGACGCGAGCGTCTAGATTAGTTATTCATCTAAATAGCGGTGCAAAGCTCCCATTGTTTTCCGCCAAACACAAACTCGGTTTTGTACGGATTTTCGCTGATCATTAATTTCATCTTTGTTTACGGCATTACCGCGTAATACCCAGCCAGCGTCATGGCGGCCTAGCGAGGGAGGGCTCAAATTAATACTCCGCTTAATTCGTAAACTTACCGCCGCGGCGCGCCGGGGAGGAGAGGCCAGCATTTCGGGAAGCGTTTTATTCAGTTAATATTGCATCAAACTTTAGGTCGATCGCATAAACTGTTAAATGCTTTCGTCAAGGCGCGCCTATAAAGAAAACGTCATCGGGAGGTAATTAATTATGTATAATAATAACCGTCAAAAGCGGAAATGCCTTCTGTAACGTTATGAAGGGTGACAGTTGGGAACTTTTTGCAATTTATTGTGATTAAAGCGATGTTAAAAGAGAAAAACTTTATGTTGCCTCCTTCACAGCGGTTGACTTAATTACAGTGCTGGAGGATGATTACGGTGATGACTTTTGAATACTAGGACTTTTCATTTTAAATTGTGCGACAATAAAACTTTCTGCACTACGTATTCTTTTTGACATATTTAAAATCAACTTTGTCATTAAAATTCATATTTTTATTTGTTAACTTTCTTTTATTGACCACTTATTGAGTTTAAATACATCTACCGGTTTCGAAAAATAGCATTTTCTACTTCAGAATGTCAATACTAACAAAAAAATATATTATTGTTTCTTTCCCAGAATCTATTTTTTTAAAAAAAAAGCAATTATTTAAAAAATAAGTTTAGTACCTAACTCAAATTGTTACTTCATATAAATTTACTCGAATAATTTTTGGGAAAAAAATTTAGAATGGGACTCGTAATTAAATTTAATTGGTTGTTTATAATTTTTTGATTAGTTTTACATGCTTTATTTATCTCCAACGATACCAAATTGTTTAATTTGTGACCGACACCGTTTATATGCAAAATTGACAATCCCAATTTTTTATCAAAACCATAACCATTTTCTATCAAATGTTTAGAAAATTCTGAAAACTCACTATTGTTAAAATATCTCAAATGCTCCATTACCTTTTTATTAAAATTTCTACCCGTTTTACCAAAATAAAATGCAGCACAATCCTTGCAACTAAGTTTATGGATACCAGAATTGTTAAATTTATCGTCTTCGTCTATAGAATTTGAGTAAATTTCCTTTATTATTATTTGTATAAAATGCTGGTCTAATGTTTCGTGGTAGGTGTCTAGATATTTGATTCGAGAAGCTATTTATGTATAAAACCTTACACTAATAATCATTATTAACATTATGTTTTATCTATGATTTATATAAAAATTGATTATTATATTCTTAATTTTTTTTTTAAATAGTGTATCTAACCCGTTATTAACTGCTAATTTTTTAATTGTATTCAATTCAATATTGAAATTGGACGTTGAAATTGGAATATTGACTAAAAGATGTATCGTGGAGTGGAACCCTGAATGTTTGTGTGATTATGGATGATTTAATTCATTATGTATGATAGTATCTGTAAAAAGTTGGTTTTCTAAAAATTTTGAATTAAATTTTATTATTATTTTTAACAATGTTAGATCCAGGAATATTTTTGATTAAAATAATAATCAGTGGTTAATAGAACAAAGTTAACAAAAAAAAATATGAATATTAACCACAAAGTTAATTTTGCTAATTTCAAAAGTAACTTTATTTTATTAATATCCACTAGTAAAATTGCAATAGAGTTTAATTATGTATTTTAAAGAAGAGTTATAATAAAATAATTAAATATTAAACAATAGTTATAATAATAAAATATTATTATGTTATAAGATGCATGCGTCCGTGTGTGGGGCCCACCAAACGTCAGTTATATAATATCAAACTGTGTGTGTGACCTGCCGCAGTCTAGCGACCAACGAGGGACCTAGGACATATCGGCTAATCAAAGCGCGGACCCAAGAAAGATGGCGAAAGACACAAACATTTAGAGAAGATCGAGACTGGAGGTAGTGACAGGTGGAATGAAAAGAGAGCCGGCCGCCGTGCAGAAGAAAAAGAGAAAGCTAAGGGTACAAGGCTGCTAAAGACCATGGTTAGAGAGACCGAACGTCCTTAGCCACATTAGTGAGATGGGGGCATGTTCCGGAGCTAGAAAATCTGAGACGGTGAGTCCGAAATTCTGGTGATGATCCGCGCAAGCTACTTGCTGAACGGATCTCCGAGGCTCCTGGTCTGCACAAAGAAGAAAAATGTGTTTGGAGAAGAAGGTAGAGTGAAAACTTGTCATGAGAACAGGGACGTAAAATTAGTGAGTGACATGAGAAATGTGGATGGATTATTTATGTTTAAATATATTTTATAAAGTGAACCAAAATAGTTATTACGGCCCGTAGAGTCACCCGATAAAAACCCGTGTAACATGTGAGAGCTGATGTAGCTAGCCGATGACGTGAAGCTAGGGACCTGGCGGTCTATCCATGGCATTGATAGGATGCCCGGTCAGGCCGAGCCGAACTTGATAACATTTACACACCAGGCTCTGAGCTTTGCTGCATGACATGATGTTGAAATATCGTATGAGAATACACGTGAAAAAGAATGACGTAGGCATACTTACTAAAAAAAAAGGGAACCTGGCTATTCAGATCTGGTCGTCAAACTAAGCATACGAAAAACCAATATTTTTCCACCAAGATTATACAGAAGCGCCTTCCACTAAAGAAGGGTGCTTCAGTAGGCAAAATTAACGGGCCGAATAAAATTTTTCAAGAATAATCTGACGACTATACACAGGATGATTGTGAATATTCCAAACAATATTTATGGTTCGTAGTTTGATAATTTTTTAATAAATACTGTTTTTTTTAAGAAAGAGATGTTGAAAAATTACGAATCCCTATGGGGAATTGTGAGATGATCTACAATGATTACTTAGTAGAAAATAGTTTTAAGTTTACGAATCACGTTCATACAGAGTGAGAATAACTTACGATTAAGATGCGCTGTACGAGAGTTGTTTTTGGTCTCCGAAAAAAAATACCGCGTTCATTTTGATATAAAGTTAAGAGTTATAATTTATTGATACCGCATCCTAAGTGCTAAAGCTTGTCCCGAGTCCAGTAGATTTTTCTGAGAATAGAGAATAAAATAGTCAAATAATAAGTTCATTTCAGAAACTTGTCAAAGGTTGTCAATCTAAAATGGTTCACTGACTACTATAGAATTAAAAAATTAAAAGAATGATAAGCAAACATGAAATGAAATATAATTTTTTTTTACCATTTTTAATTCAACCATTTGATTTCTCCAATTTATTTTTATAATTGATTTTTTAAAGAATTTTCCGACCAATCTACTCGAAAAACTTTTATATTTTAACGACAAAGTGATATTAAAAAAAGTCAGTTTACTTTTGGTGGTAATTTAATTTGGCTTTCCTTGATTGAGCAATGAGATCATTTAAGAGCACTTTAAGAGGTATAAGTTATTCTACGATAAATTACCATTTATTTAGGCGAAATAATATTAACTTATAAACTCTTTTCCATACTATTAAATATGATATAATTCACAGATTTCTTATATTTAAATATGTATGAGTGGAACCAGTAAAACTATGATACAAAAATGTAGAATTTTTAATTAGGACCACGTAGCTTAATTATATCTATACAATAAAAAGTTAACAGACTTGGTCCCGGGACACATCACATTACTCACCATATTACCGAGCTCTATTGATTTGAGCCGGACACTTCACTAGAAGATGATGAAAAAAAGAAAAGTCGAGAAAAAGAAAAGTCTCGCGACGATCGAACCAAATAAATATCAGGATACCTCGAAAGAGATGGACGGATGGTCATGTAGAAAACAGCCGGGCCAAGTCGGATACAAGAATCTTTTAGAACCGTTAAAGTTCTGTGTTCAGCAGTAGACTTTGAGACACTATTAATTAATGAAGCATATATATCGTGATACTGTAATAGTTTTTGGGAGTTTTGTGAGTGAAGCTTAATTTTATTATAATATTTTTAGCGATCCGAACGCACGCTCTTCTCTCTTAAACGACCAATCAAAAATTCAAACAAATCATTGAAGTATGTTGGTATCTATAATTTACAGAAAATAGCTTTGTTACTGTAAGACATACAAATATTACAAAATAAGTATATTTTTATGTATAGTCGAATGTGAAGTTTATCTATTTATTTTAAAATTAACAGCTCAATTGTTTATCTATTTATTTTAAAATTAACACAAAATATTATTGTATTTCTGGATTGTGAATTTATTTTCAATAAGAGCAATACATGCTTAAGTAGTATAAAATAGTAAAACAGTGAATATATGATAAAATTAATACGTACATAGATGATAGATATAATAAAATTAATAAGTTGAAATTAAATGTAGAAAATAAAATGATTCCTGCATTATTCGAAAAACGTAGAGAAATCATATTGAGGACCACCAAGTTCAAAAATCTACTTTACCAATAAATCACTTCAATAACCAGTCGGAATATCGATTAGCTCAGTAATAGTTTACAATTTTGTTATTTAGGTATTGTAGAATGGACACTAATTAGAAGTCGTATAGAATTAAATTTTAAGTCAAATTGTCTTTAATGGAACACCACAATAAGATGAACACATGACTATCATATAGTTAATATTTTTATATTATAAAATCAGATCAGCAACGGTTGGTCTAATTAAGTGATACTTCAATTTCAAATCAGATATTATAATCTTCAATAGAGACACGAGAAATATAGTATATCTCTAAAAAAATTTAACAACTACTTCTTAGGTATTGAAAAGAACGTGATAAAGTAGTGACCAGATTAGAAACCCGTACTTCAACGATCGGATGGAGTTAACGCTCTTTGTACTTCTCATTAAAAAGTTGAGCATTTTCATAACATTATGGATAAACTATGGAATGAGTATATATATGATAATGCATATAACGTACATATTATAATATAAATTTGAAATAGAACAATGTGAAACATTGTGAATATTTTTTTTATTAAAGAAATATATTGTAGTCGGAAATTTTAATTCTAGAAAAACCACCTGAATACTTTTATAACTCTTACTAGTGGACTTCATCTGTGGCAGTTACGAACAAGTTAGAGAACTTCATGATGTGGTGCTACAAAAAATTCTCAGCGTATCGGAGGCAGATTGTATTATTATTGACCAATAACATAACTAACTACTAGAAAACCCTTATAAACGACGAGAAATAATCTATATCTTCAATCGCTGTAAAATTGAATATTTTAGTCATATAATTTGTAGACAAAATATACAGAAGGCAAGCGGTGGTTGAATTTAATAAAACTGTCTTGGTTGCGAAATATTAGCGAGACGATGTTCGAAGACGCCAAGGTCAGACATAATTTTAGACAGTAGATAATGTCTGTGGTCCTTCAATTAGACAGAACGCTACTCCTGAACACGGCAATGGAGGAAGAACAATCGTCTTGGTAGACATTATGGATTAATAATATTAATATATCTAATTTTTAAATGCAAGTATAATACAATCGACAAAATTTTATTTAATATTGTCGCACAAGTTATTAGGCATTATTGAATGATATAAGTAATATTCATAATGCGCTTTGCGATAAAACATTTAGACAATAAATAAAACACTTACAATAAATTGCAATTAATGTAGGATTTTTATATATTTACAATTATTATGACTACAAACGAATAATAAACATTGTTGAAATACCTAATAGGAAACCCTCAGTTAAGCACGCAAAATTATCATTTGAAATTATGGCGAAATATTTAAATACTAAATAAATCTATATACTTCTTCATTGCTTACTGTTCAATTTGGTAATTATTCAAGTGAGTCTCGGGATTAGAATTTACATGATGCGGTTGCAAGCCTCAGACGTACGTCACGTGTCGATTGAATGAAGACGTTGGGAAAACCATGAATGTTTTGTAAATCACTTAAGAATAAGCGATAAGGGAACGTGTCGGGAGATTTCAAGAAAACAATTTGGTGCTGGAAGATCTGTGTAGCCGGTCCCGCCGCGGCTGGCAGATAGACTAACTTGTTTGGAAAACTTGGACAAGTTTTCATCTCGGCCGTTTTCAGACCTTCGCGAAAACAAAACAACTTAACACCAGAACAATGGAGATCGATGATAACGATATAAGATGCGAAAAGTTGGGATGAAAGGGATAACATTTGTATCGCCTCTACCGAAGTGTGGAAGACTATTTCTGACTGAGAGATATTCTTCGAAGAGAAACTTACAAAAATATCGTTTTTCTTTTTTGGTGATTTTTTTTACTTTCCTATATTATGAACTAAAAACGTCATTGCAAAGGTTAATTCTAATTTTATATGTATTCTGTAATCTATATAGTTAAAAATATAACTGCACATCACACATGATCGTCGGAAATTTTAAAAGTCTCAATTTACAATAGACTATTTTTTAAAAGTGTTTTATAAAATATATAAGTAAAATCTAACCAAAATATGAGATACCTTGTAGTCTTGGAATTTATGCTTTTTCCATGCTCGTATAGTAGCCATTCTTAAACGAGGAAGTGCCGATAGATTAAGCGGAAAAGTTATGAAGAAGAGGGATCCATATTCAAATTCATATTATCACCTAAACGACCAGAATAAATCACCAGTTGAATGGTGGTACGGTTAACGGTGTCGCCCCTTTTCAATGGCAAAAAAGTCGTTGGATTACACTTCTCAGGGCGAAATTTTGGAAAAATAAATTTCGGGCGCACGTACAAGGAAGGAGATCTGATATTGAAAGTGTACAGTCTATATCCGTTCACCCTATATTGTTTTTTATTACCTATTCGGTATATTGGCGTCGTAAAGAGGGGCTGTAAAGCTAGACGACACATATCTCGCAGGACTAGTCGGTCGAGCGGGCGAATGCTCGGCGGAAGGCTCCGATCTTTGCAGCCTATTGCGAACTTCGATCGTCCTTTTAAACGTTTACTTTCACGAGATCGTCCCGAAGGCGTTTACCATTGTATATGATGACTGTTTGCTTTGGCGATAGCCGAAATTACTTTGTGACTGCGAATCCCTAAACGGTAAATACACTTTTTCGGCCGAAACGGGGCTTGGGTACTCGTAAATATGTTTTTCAATTGTAACTAAATAAATTGTTTGCGATATTTACTGAAACAAGTTACTGTAGTATGATTTAATTATCGGGTTATTATTAATATGTCTCGTATAACTTAACTATATAAACAAAGAAATATAAATAATCAAAAAATACTTCAATTTTAAACTCTTTCGGTTGCTAAAATTTTAACAATCACGATTCAATCAACGATATTAGTTAAAATCTTTTAAGTACAGATACAGACACTTAAGAGAAATTTCTTAAGCACAGTTTCCTGAAACAAAAAAGTGCTCGCCGTACCGGCCCTATATAATTTTGAATAGCAGATAGCATAGAAAATAGTAAAAATATATATTTTATAAATTAACTGCAGAAAAATCATTTAAGTCATTTATAAGTTAGACTTTAGAATAAAATACTTCGAATAAAGTGTCGCACATAATGTTACGAAAAAAAAATTGTTAATATAGTTTTTTGGTGATAATGCTATATTATTTAATGTTGAGGTTTTTTTTAGTGGTACAAGTTAAATATAGTTTTATTTAGTTCAGAAAGCTCAAGAAAATCCGCTAACAAATATAAATTAATTTTTGACGGTGTTGTTAGACGTGCGTACTCAAAATAACAACGAAATTTAAAAATCTACGATTAAATGTTTTTGTTAACATAAGTTTATTATATTATTTCCTTCTGCATCACCTGCATGTTAAAAGATTCCATTTATTTCCGTTCTCGTATTCAAGATGATGTATTATACAATGTACCACCAGCGCTTACTGCAGAAGACTAAGATTTTAATTAATCTTTTACTATGGTTACGAGCTTATCTCGGTGCTTGAATTTCCCCCAAAACTAAGGCAAATCAATAATTACCGACGGAATCCAAAATTCAAGACTCACCTGTCGAGTTTGCCAACTTGGAATAAGTTTATGTTATTCTTGGCATTCGGTTGGCGTATTGCTAATTCATGCGATCGTTGGAACTCAATCTCTTTCATGTCAGTTTTTGGTATTTCAAATTACACGCCTCATATGATGTGCGGAATAATTTAAGATGATATGCTCTTCAAAGGATTTCCTAAATCATCGCCAACTAATATTTCAGAAAAATTTATTGCTTTTCTGTCTTGATTAACCAGAGGCCCGTCTTTGCACTATGTTCAGAAAACACTAGAAAAACAATAGGAATTTTACCGTACTTTCATTGACATGATTACATTTCACAAAGTACATACATAAACTTGCAATACTCTACATTTACATTGCATTTTTTTTAGATAAATAGTGATGCGTACGTGGAATACATGTCGCATTAATATTCTTACTATTTTAAAACTAAACGCTTGTGCTATGAAAATATGATTAACTTGCTGATATCCTGGAACCGATGCTGGAAGATCGCCAGGCGTGCATCTTAACTACTAGTTTAATCTACTCATTATATTATACATACATTTCAGGCAATCTCAATCATATATCAAGTTTTTTAACATGTGTATAGCCAGTTCAGTGGCGTATTCACAATAATTCCGACTTAGAAGATCTTTATTAACATCCTGAATTACAATAGTTAGTGGGGTAAAGAATAAAAAGGGCAATATACATATAGAACATGCTGTAAATTCTATATTATGTTGAGAAAATCAATCTCTTGGTAGACTCAGATTAAGATGAAGCGACAACGTGAAGAGAAATTTGGAAAAGATTTATGTTCTGGTCTACGAGTGTGATAGTCCAGGATAGAGATGCCTTGGGCCGAGTTGTACACCAGACGAAGGCTCTTAATACCGTGAAACCATGGAATAGTTGTATAATATTGTAGTAGTAGTAGTGATAATGTATTAACAAAATGCTAAGATAAGGAACTCGTTTGTTCTACTATGAAGTTTATGCCTAATATGCCGTAGGTCTTTAATTGTAATAATTTACTGGGAACGATACATTTTTATTGAATCATTGAAGCTATTAGGTGAACTAATAATATAAGCAATAGCAACCTTTCAACAGTTCTATAAAATATTAGAAAAAAAAACGTAATATAATGGTCTACCTACTTATTTATTCATAACAAATGTATAGCGTTGCATCTGTGTAGCTTTATGTTGCATTTATATTAATTCAACATTTTTAAAAACCAATTCAAGATATATTTGGGAAATAAAGAAACTAACTTACTTTTTCAACTGATCCACACTTACACATCTAATGGCATTATTTACTATGCGAAGATGTTTCTTGCACGCTCACAATATTCTAGCATTATCATTTTTATGTTTCTTTCGTAAATAAAAAAAAAATGTCTTTCTTACTTTACATAAATTTTAATATAAAATATGTATTTTCTCTGCGAACATTAAACACATTATTCTGTGACGAGACATGATCTACCATTTTACACACACACACACACACACATATATATATATATATATATAATCGATGTGCCAAGAATATTCTGGAATGGCATGCATAAGACAAAAAACGACCCAGGGTAAATCTGGAGTATACGAAGTTATCGAAGCAATGGAAGTGACATGGTGAAGAATGGAGGAAGACCGAAGAGTGGCAGCTAATACTCAATAATTGAGTCAGTGCTCTTTGTCTTTATTAATTCAATGTGAAATGGGATATTCGTTTTTAATTACGTATATCGAATTAATGACAAAAATAAGGTGAAATTAAACATTTTATTTTAAGATAATAAACAATGTGGAGCTCTGCAGATTGTAAGAGGATGCCAGTATAAGATCAAGCTGAATCAGGATCTAGTGAATAAGATGTTGTCTAGTAAGAAGTCGTGGAAAGCCTAAACTACGCTGGCAGAACAATGTCGAATCCGTCAATATTATGGGAAAATGACAAATTTTGAAGACAGTCATGATCCCACTCCACCCTGATTGTCGGATTCAAAATTGTGTAGTTTCTATCCCTATATTATATTTTTTATTTAATAAAAATTAAGACTATTATCGTTTCTCGAAACAGGTAGTTTAATATATATAAACATATGAACATCATTAACTAAAAAAAACGTGTTGAATTGATACAAGGATGTGATATATACAATATATCGAGTTTTATTTACCTCACCATAGACGATCGCTTCGCGTTTATAATTTAATCTTATAATTTTATATTTTCTTGCACGTACAATTGGTTCAGAATTACGATGCAGTGAAATAAAAAGAAAAGTTTAAATATTTCAGAAAAAAACACACACAACGTTACAACTACTTGCACATAACATGTAAACAATCTGGTGTAATCACAATATACATGTGAGTAGAGTATTTGCATTTTAGAGACCATAGTTTAAGAGCGAATTTCTCATTCCTAAGTACGCATTCCGATAACCGTTTGTGCTTTGGCAATCCGTGCAGCCCCATATGTACGGGGCTTAATATAAATCCAATATCGGGATTATTAGTGGGGGCCCGTTTGATTGACAACACTGATCAGATTGTAATAATTAGTCCTTTATGTGCCTCCGCCCGATACTCTCCTCACAGGGCTCACTTTCCATTGGGAATGCGTCAGTCGAAACTTTAATTACGGCCGTTGATAGATGAAAAGGGTTACGTAATCCTTTCACGGCCGGATGCCCGTGTGCCGGGCTCCACGGAATGTGTATGTTTTGAAATATCAAATATTCGGAAGGTTTCGGAAACTCGCCCGCGATGGGACATGTCGTCTCTCGGGGACTGCGGTCCCTCGTAATGAGATTCGAACCCGAAAACTTCGTGATTTTGATCAGCAAATAAATATTTCATAAAATAGAGAAAGCATCAAAACGTTTTATCTGTCAGTTTATTTTTCATAAATAATTCATAGTTATGTTAAATACATTAGTTATTCATATCGGACCGTGTAGATTTCTTAGTATTTATCCCCTTCGTTTCCGATGTTCCTCCAGTACACGTGTAGGTAGGTACGTAGATACTTGCGGAAGAAATAAACTTTATTTTTATGAATAATAAAATGAAGAGCAAAACCTTGTGTATAAGAAATTCAATGACTAAAGTCATCATTAAAGTAAGTTAATTTATAAAAGTATAATAAAGTGCGGTACTTTGTTTCCTCACCATATCGTCGGCAAATCTCTCACCAAACGTAAAATTTTACGGCTCTACATAGCCGGCTCACACTTTCGAAATAACTGCGACCAAACATGGAATGTCTCCTTAACACCGGGGCGGAAAGCGTCATTATAAATAAGACGCGTTCATAAAAACTCTTCGCGTTCTATTTTCCCGTAGCTTACCTTACTTCCCTACAGCCTTACCTTCCATCCAACCCTTCCGAGGCGTAGCGCCACCTTACGGGTTCATGTTAATTCACTTTCTACCGTTAATTTACTCGCCCGTTTTTATCTGTTTGACCGCATCGAAAAATATGCAAATTTTTATTAGGGGTATAAATCACCGAAAAGCTCACGGCTTTGGAGTTAAAATCGTTCGCTTTTGTTTTACCTTCTGAACACGCAACGTCATCTGTCTCTCGGATCAAATTTTAAAGTCTATCAGATAAGTAACGAATTATTTTTAATTTAGGACGATGCTGGTAAGCATTTCAGGGTAATTAATATTTGGTGAATGGAAGTTCGTAAGATTCAAGGGATAGCGAGTGATTGTTAACTTAACCTCGTGTGAGTGATGACTGCGCTGGGGCTGAACTGTTTTGCTGGTGCTAATTGATCATTCTGAGAGGATACTGCCAGCGTTTCATATGTAGATAATGTATTCACAACGGCGCACATCGAGAAGTTCACGTAATTTGAGTGTCACGACGCTTACGAGATTAATAAAGCAAAATAAGAGAATTTGATTTAGCAAACAGTGCGAGTAGTGCTGAGATTGAGGTGTGGAGGACAAGGCTCCTAATCAAGACCATACAGCCATAGATTTCATCATTAATTTATCGTGACGCGTTAATCTTATCTAGTCCCGTAGAAATGATAAAATAACATTTTTTTTCCAGTTGAATAAAACACTTACTATTTGTGTGCCTGTAAACATTTACCAAAGTTTTTACGACTTGAATTCAACATGATCATAAACTCTTAATTACTTCATCACAAACTCAAATAAAACTCGCGTGGCCCGCAATAATTGAATGGTTACGGAATGCACGTTAAAGTTTGTGAGAAAAATCCCCCCTCGAAGAATTAAAACTGACGGAAGGGCGCAAAAAAACAATTCCGTTCTAATATCACCCTAATTTACAGTAGCTCCGCGAAGTGGCTGGCGACTTAGATAAATTCACTCCCATGTTTTATACCTTATCACGTGAAACACGTTATGCTCAACTTATAAATAGGACATTGATCACACCAGCCCTTTATACACCGAGAGGGCGGATTTGCTGACACGCAACCTTTGTCATTTGTTAGAAAACGTTTTCATATTATTAAGGGTATCTCCTTCTTGTAGGTTCAGACATAAAGCCAAGGAGAAGGATAGATGCATCCCGCACGCAAGTTTATGAAAGCCTTATTCTTTCAACACTTGAAATAATAATGTAACATTTATGTATAATGCCCTAAAATTTTCACGGTGGAACAATCATTTCGAGACCAAGAAAGATGAATAGAAATTATTCTGACAATATGCAAAAGTTAGAGTGACAAAATTTAAAAAAATAATTTATAATAGTTAGATTAAAATCTTCTTTTGTGTATTATATTTTATATCTAGAGTATTAATTTTAGATACATATTGTTATGTAAATTTGTTAACATTGATAGCAATGTTTATAAATAAAACTGCGTTTGTGAAAAAAAAAACGCATACAGCGCTACCACAGGAGGGTGTAATGGCCTTGCTTTAAGCCCATTATCGGAACATAAGTACAAGACACGCTACATAATACGAGCATTTCAAGCAACCACTACTTAGGGGAAATAACAATAAACTAGCGGGTAACTTAAGTGTTGTGTGTGTCATTTTTACGACAAATGACTGTGTCGTATAGGACAATAATTTAGATTTTAATTTAATTTTCCATACATAATCACTGAATTCAAACCATAAATGTCAGACGAACAATTTGAATATTAAATTGTTTCAAAATTATTGTATAATAGGTACCCTAATTTTCAGTAATATTATGTTAAACATCTGAAATGGATTTGTTTGAATGTTACTCTGTTTAATAATTAATCGTAATTTGAAATAAAACTATTTTAAAAATTATCAATTTTAGTTATAAATTCTTTAAAAAAAAAGAACGTTGTTTACATACCTGTATATTTTTTATTATTTAAAATATTAACATTTTTAATATATGTAATTAAATAATTTATTAATGCAAGTATTTTTTTATAAAATCTAAATAAACGCTAGATTTAACAAGACCAATCAAATGATTTCTCAAAAGCATCGGTTAATTCGTTTTCCCTTAGATTTGATTGTGTAATGTACGTGTGTTTCGGTATTACGGCTTGATATTCCGCTAGTGGGGGGTTGGAAGGTTTATTAGACTAATTTACTCAAACACACGGTGTGTAAACATGAAGTAAGCCTCATCGCAGGATGAGCTATGACAGGAAATCAAATGTAATGTGTATGTATGGAATAAGGTGAATGCTTGGAATACTAACAAATTTTTCAATTAGTACGTTCTTATGTATGGGTGAGAAATGCAAGTATTTAAATTGTAACTTCTTTGAGTTTTCCAACAGTTTAATAAATGTCTTGACAGTAATACTGTTAAATAAAATGATGGTATTTTATTGGATTCGTATGTACTTGATATTATATAGAATTTATTTATTTTTGTTAATAAATTTAAAAAATAACATTTAAGAAATTATATAAATATCTCGCAAGAAATTCAAACAAATTAAATACATTTAAAAAAAAAGATTATTTAACGTTGTTTATAATAACCACTTAAAGAGTCATATTAAAAACACCAACCGGTTTCAATTTTGATGTTCATAATACGTATAATATTCAATATTCCATTGGCCCATCAAGATCTACAAAATTTGATAATCTTCTTAATTTAATAATAATAATTTTATTTAATATTTGCAACGATTTAATGTTAATAGATGTAGTGTAAACTATGTAGTAATTTTTAAGGAGAACACATTATTGTGAAGTTGCAGTTTTTCAGAACATTGTTATGTGATATATTTTTTTAAATATTACAGAACTATGTGATATTTTATAATCAATTTATCGAATCCCGATGACTTGATTTTATATGTATATTTTTCTAATTTTAACTGCATATGTAATAATTTACAATATTGTAAACACTCTACAAACAAAATCAAACTAAATCGTTAAAGCGAGAGAATATTTAATTTATGTTGAATGTCTGCCAAAAAAATTACAATTTTAAAATATTACATAGGTTTTTTGTAGCTCCAATATATCGGTATCTCTTAAATTGAATATTTAAAAGGAATACCGATCATACGAGGTAAAATTGTTTCGCTAAGCTTCTAAATATTTTAAATAAATAGGCATCACAATAAAATAACTCACCGATCACCAATGTGAATGTAAATTTAAAAAAAAAAGCTTGTTTAAAATAATATATAACATTAATTTAAGAGTCTAATTTCTATGAGTTGTAATAAATAAATTGCTCTTATTACAGTCATCAAAACATAAGTGCTTGTAATACTATTTCAATTTAATTTTCTTGCCTTTTTGTGATAAAAAAAGTTTTACTATCAAACATTTCACTTTAATACGAAACAGTCGTGATATCAGACCATTTTCAAATGAATAATAAAAAACAAACTTTAAATTAGTAAATTCTCAGGTAAAACTTAATTATTTTGGAATGTTTTATCAGTGGTAGAACAATGTAAATATTGTTTTATATTACAAAAACACATGTTCGGCTCAGTACTGTATAACTTAAATAGCTGCCTCAGTATTATTAATTCTTGTTAATTTGTGTTTCCCAGATTAAAGTCCACATCGTCGGATGTTGACTTTATGATTTCGCGATCTTAATCTGACAGTGTGAATGTTTTACGTCAGGTGAAATTCTCACCGTCCATTCCGTAGTTAAAACATAATGAGAAATTTTATTACCCTCGGTCGTATTGTATAGCCCTGCTGGTTTATTATACCTGTATCCTTTGCATGTGTTTCGGATGTACAAAGAACATTCGAGGAATGTAAACAAGTGTTGCATGCCAACAAACATGTGGAAGTAGAAGTTTGACAAAAGCTATAGGTCAGTAATAACGTTTATTAAAAACTTATCTGATGAGAATTTTAATTCATTTGTTAACTGTGTGATACCATCGCCGTTTTGAAGGATATTGAAACTCATAAAACACAATTTGTTTTGTATACTGGTTGCCTAGCTCATCACGAGCTTTGTTGTCTAATGAGCTGGGTTAAAAACAATGTATGTAATAGTTTTTTAACTGTTGAATAAATATGCAGTAAGTGGAATAGCTTATTTTTAGACATCTAGAGGATATTTATTTTACGTGTCTCTCTACTTATCACGTATAATGTTAATTGCGATAAATACTTATAGTATCTATTGTTCGTATTTCAAAAATTATTTATAAGTACGAGTAACGTTTTAGGGTCACAACAACGTTTTAAGGTAACATACACTGTAGATGAAGAGATATAAAAATACACGTTGAAGATTGAGCATTCAAATTTTGACTATCATAATAAAGAATTCTCGTCCGAATGACTAATATTAAGAATCACATAATTACAATGTTAGAAAATGATGATGAAATAATTTATTATAACAAAGAATTCTCGTCCGAATGATTAATATTAAGAATCACATCATTACAATGTTGAAAATGATGATGAAATAATTTATCATAACAAAGAATTCTCGTCCGAATGATTAATATTAAGAATGACATCATTACAATGTTAGAAAAATGATGATGAAATAATTTATCATAACAAAAAATTCTCGTCCAAATGATTAATATTAAGAATCACATCATTATAATGTTAGAAAATGATGATGAAATAATTTATCGTAAACAAAAAGATTCTTGGGATTTTGCATCCCCTTCAAGATTGCGCCAGCTAGTTCCGTGGTAGTTAAAGCAACTGCACAGATAAATAATATCTTCTAACTTAGATAAACCTTCTAATCAACAAGTATATAATTGTCACTTCAATTTTCTAGATCTATTTTATGAAGCATTAAAACGGATTTCACTGAAATATTGACCTTATAATATTTGATTATTTTTTGCGAATGAAACAATTTATCTAATTCCTAAAATAGATTAATTCCTTACCGTAAGGTGGATACAGTAATAATAATATTTGAAGGAATGTAACAGATTACGTCACAATATTATTTAAATTTTTGATCTGAAAATAGAACTGTACGTATCAAACGTTAAGGAATACTGTGACCGTGGGTTACTACGTATATATTAATAATTTAAAAAATAAGTAGGTATTTTAAATTATTTACCTAATGTAATTTTAAAACAATATTTTTAATTGGTGTAATTGGTGAAAATTTAATATAATAAGACATTACATTGCCAATACTACTTTAAAAAAAAATCATTGCAGGTCGTTCATCGTTTCCAAATCTGCTGGCTTGCCAATTAAATTATTTAATTAAATCAACAAAACAAAGAAATAACAATTTTGAAAATTCCTACCTCCGCGGTTTTCACTGTCCGCTGGTTTCACTTGGATAGCTCGGTTCATCTGCAAGGAAAACAGACAAAAAATAATTTAAAAAATACAAACAAAAGGAAAAAGGCAAACACATTTGCAGCTTTATCATTTGGGTAGAAGTAATATTTACAATACATTTGATCACATGAAAAGAACGAAAATTGGGTTTGCTCTGAAAATACACGCACGTCGTAACCTTTGTAAACGTATAATATTAAAAAATATATATATTTAATTTACACCTATTTTATTAAAAAAATATACCTACGTAAAAGTATATTTTACGATTAAAATAATTAAAATAAATAAATTATTCTTGATATAATAGTAACAATAAAACATGAAAATAATGTTTTAAAAGATTTTTTTAAATTTAATAAAAACAAAATAAAAGTACCTACACAATTTTTAAATTGTATTATTTCATAATATAATACTAAAGAATCCCAATTTTTACTTCTAATACTACTTCCTAATAATCGTCAAAACTATGTTCTTTCAGGGATGAAGGTAGATGTTTTTGCGCCTGAGGCAGTAAAAAACGCGTGTTTTACATATTATTATTAATTTTTATGAAAGCGATTATTTAGCGACAGAACAGTGGATATGAACATTAAATTGCGCCCCAATCTAAGCCGCACCAGGGGTAGCTGCTCCTCGCCCACCCATTGTTCCGTCATCGAACAATTTTTTAATATATTTAATGTCATATTATCAAACTACATATTTAGATGCATTAAATATAAATATTAATATTAATATTAAACCACGTTTAAATTGATAGATTTTTTTAAATTGTGTGATTTACGAAAAATATATATATTAATAATAATAATAAAAAATATATATATAAAATATAGTAGCGTCGCGTAAGTCCTGTTTTTTCATGATGTAGTTGAAATTCCATTCGAGAAGAAAATAAAACACATGGCGATTTATTAAACTTCTTTGATATTCAAGAAAATAGCTTACCTATATTGTACAAGTCACATCTGAGGCATGCAGTAAAGAATTCACTTAGTAAACCAACACGCAACCTTTTAAAGTAACGTAGGGAATAAATCCTTTATGTGAGTTCTACACACAACCACTTTTCCCTTGCACATTAGACAAAACACATGACGTTCCATATTAGAATTTTTATTTGTATCACAGGGTGGGATCTAAGTATTAAGATATAAGATTTTTGAGATGTGGTATTAGAAATATCAAACTATGGTAAAAAAAAAAACGTTTACTGTAAACCCACATTTTAAGTAAAATTTATTTGCCTTTCTTAATTTAATGTACAGATTTTTTATTACATGAAATTATACTTTAACTAATTGAGAGGCTTTCGGAGACATAATTTTTATAAGGATTTCTTCGCGTAGTTCTTATTCAGTTTAACGGAAAAAATAGAAAAAAACGGTATAAATTATTTCGTTTTAACTCGACTACGAGCACAAGAGGTGATAATACATCAAGCGATCTATTCGCTACTCCCCAGTACTGACTACTGACGCTACTACTGACGCTACTACTGACGTAGATTGGTAACAAGGTGATAACAAAAATAATGACGGATGTGATCGATGGAATAATATAGTTTTAATCATGCGGGAAAAAACACTAGAGTGGAAAAGAAAATATTTTTATTTAAATTATTTATTTCTTTTGATATGAAAACCTTGTCCGAAGTCTTTCACATATTCAACAGTCGATTCTGTCGGAAAAACTCAACACATCGATCTTATATAGATATTTATATATTTTTTTTTTCCTTCGCATATACACATTTTTATAATAAAATATTGAATTCAGATGAAATCATATGAATTATGAAAAATTGGGCGTATTGAGTGATAAAGGACGTTTTGAACGGTAGAAAGACGTTTTCAGTAGTGCAGTAGACGTATTGAGATTTTGGACGTATCAAGTGGCAGATGAAGTTTTGAGGTTTTACCACAAAGCGGATCCTAAAATTATGCCAGCCAATTCACGTTCTCAATAGTACCGATACAGCTATAAATTTGAATAAGTGCAGTGTCCTTTAGTATGCAATCAAAATGTTCACCAGAATATACCACATAGAGGCTAATGCCCGCTGTCACTACTAATGATAATGGAGCAAATTACTTGTAATGGCGTAGATTTACTTAGCCATACTTATACTAGATATTTACGTACGCTTATTTCCAGAACGTTGATTGCTTTACATCAACCATATTATTAACTGCATGTACTATATTTATTGAGTATTCATATTATTTTATTTCATATTTTCTGAACGATATTCAAATAATAACTTGAATAAGACCAAAATTTAAATAGCACACTTTTAAAGAACAAAATTAGCCAAAATAAGTATAAAGACGCGAAGACCCCATTAAGTAAACATTGAAATCAATTTAGTCGAAAAATATTATTTTTGCGCTACCGGGGTACGAACCTGGATCTCTATTTACAATCATTAAATTAGTATTTAAAACATCACAGACCCGTGTTCTGAATAATTACAACTTCACAATAAGAATGTGTTGTCCGTAATAATTACTATTTAAATTTATATTGTGTTAAATTTGAACTTTTGTTTGTAATAATTATCGTTATTAATTATTATATAATTAAAGCTTTATTTATATTATTATATTATGAAAGCTCTCAGTATACGTCAAATATTTTTTTAAATAAATTAATTTTTCGATCACGACGAGGAGCAGAAATTTTTTGAATATTATTTTTGAAGATGCCAACTGTCCAAACATTGATATTATTATTTTTAAAGTTTTATAAATATTTATTGTCATCATCACAAGTCGATCAACATAA
The DNA here is from genome assembly GCA_022840565.1 of Eubasilissa regina. Classification (NCBI taxonomy): domain Eukaryota; kingdom Metazoa; phylum Arthropoda; class Insecta; order Trichoptera; family Phryganeidae; genus Eubasilissa; species Eubasilissa regina. Next base: position 1,211,804 of record JAINEB010000002.1, on the reverse strand, counting down.
TAAATCAATCAAGTTAATCAGGTTTATTGAATATCATCATCATTATAGTCATTCAACTACGAAATTGTCCTTCGTGACTCTGCTAATCTTTTGAATTCTAAATACATAACTAAAAATATAGTATTTATGGTTAATTTTATACAAATGAAGCTATTCTTTTATTCTTAAAAATACTGACTACAATTTGAACTGTTTGAAATTATGTATAATAAATAATATCTTTAAGTTTAAATGGAAATTCAAACAAGGTGATTTATAAATAACATTAATTGAATTGATTTAATTTAATTGTATAATTCCTACAATTCTTATCTGAGCTGGGATGCGTTCAACTGCTCGCTTTAAATATAAATTGTATTATAAAATTCTCAAAGATTTGCCTTTCGTAATCCTAGCCGCATTGAACGTTCTACGAACGTTCATAAATATACTACGTGCATACGCGAAATTCGGTTCAATCGAATTAATCCGTAATATATTGAAGATTCACACGGCCATGTCAGAACTAATATTTCAGATTTGCGGCTTTCACATCGCTGGCCTGTATATTTGTGGGGAGCGCATCAAACCGCGAAAATGGGAGTTCCCTGTGTAATGGTACTGAATTTATGCGATGCAGAACTATAATATGCATATTTCGATTGGAGAAATTTGGTATTCAAATGAGACTTAACATTTCTAAAATTTTTGTAAGTTTTAAATTGTGTCGTGGGATTAAAAATTCTTGGTGCAATTTTTAAATAATTTGAGTGCCATCGAGTTAAATTTGTAAATTTCTTAACAAAATATATTTTTAATATGAGAACATGAATTAAATATTTATATGCCCCACCTTTCGAAATATTGTACTTAGAAGGGATTGTAATAATAACTTAAATAAATTAAGTAGAATAATAATATAAAATGAAGGTATTTGTAACCTTCTTAAAAAATGAATATAAATATTCACGAATATTATTTTTTAATTAAAATAAGATTGTTTATAAAATAAAATTATGCAAATTTAATGATTTAAAAAATGGTATATTTTTTAATGTGATTAAATATTTTTTATTTTAATCTAAATATGAGAATAAAAGAAAATTGCCGCTGCATAAAAAATAACAACTTCTCGGAATTTTTAAACTATATAATTGAAACCTTTCTTTCGATAGTTATACAATGAAACTTTTCCACTCGGTACCTTATAAAGGATTAATAATGAAAAATTTAGAAACCGTTGAAAAACAAAAGAATTTAAATTCGAAGAAAACACTAATTAACATAACAATCCCTAACACTTCACGTTTACTGTCCAAATCCCGTTAACGACCGAAACCTCTCTCATCTTCCCAAGCCCCGCCGCATTACTCGAATAGACTACAATACTGAATTTAGTTTAGTTTCTACCTGATAATGAGAGGGACTGCACCTCTCGAAACAATAGTAATGACAATAACTCGACGTGTGTGTAGCACAAAATTTGGTTGTGAAAATTAAAATAATCTTACACCACAAAGTAACCGCAATGTCAAATAATGATATTATATTGAAATAATTTGATATACGCCAACAAACTACTATATGGTTTAATGAAGGTTAAAAACAAAACAAAAAGATTTTAAAATATTATAAAAATATATTTCCCAACAATAGTTTAATAGCTAAATTTAAAAATTAGTATGTACTAATAATAATATGAATATTATTTTAAAACAGGTATATTTATTTATTAATCAGTTATATGTAAAATGATGCAATACAATAAAAAAAAAATTGTGCTACACTTCTCTAAAAAGCATATACTTGTGCAGAGAAGTATTATGGATAATGTTATAAATTATATTATAGATAGTGTTACTAATGCTTAAATTTTTTTTATCTCACCCCGGAATAAGTAAAATTAAGCTTTAGAACATTTTTCTTAAAACTAATATAATAAAATCAACCCAAACTAAGGACGCACTAGAGGATAACATGCAATTCCATATTACTGCATTGAAACGCATAAATAATTTTGCAACTTGGAGAAATATGTTTGTGTGATTTAAAGTATATAAACGTATTGTAGAGCCAGGATATATTGCAAAATTTCGGTATTTTTTTGTATTGTATAGCCATTGGTCATTATATTTTAGATTATAGTAATCATGTTATCGAAGACTGCAGTCTTTAGCAAGATTCATAAACATATCAAATTAAAAAAAAAAAAAACAAAACCTTTCGATCGAGAAACGGCTCATTACTGTCACGACATAATAAGGGCTGCCCATAATTCCATTTGACATTGAACAATCGGGCAGAATCCTGGACAGGCGAGTAGATAGAGCCAGGAGGCGGGGGCAGGTGGGCCGCTACTGATTGTAAGGTTTGTTGTCCTTCTTTGTTGCCGTGGAAACCTTTATGTCCGAGTCGTGTCGCGATGCCAGCCGCCCGTGTCCGGACAATGGCGGTGTCATCATTCGGGTGGGCGCCCCAGCCCCGCGCCGCGCTGTGTAATGGAATGAAACTACCCCTGAACTGAACCCTGCAAAACCCCTGTACCGCCGGCGGTCATACTTCGATATTCACTTCTAGCCTATTGATTCTTCAAATGTCATCCCCGAAAACCGGTAGACGTTTTATTATCTCACATATCGTTCGTGTTAATAAAGGCACTTGATCAAACTATCACCTATGGCATACTACTCAACTAAGTCTTTGTTCCCAAATATTAGCATTGGCTGACGCTTAATTGGTACCTCTCCTAATACTGTATAGTGACAATTATTAGCTTCATCAGATTCTTGATCTAATGAAGAGAATAATTGCCGATTCACAATATATAAATAATGACAATGTGATACACTACACGACAGTATGATACATTATAAGTAACGCTATAGTAAAGATATGTTGAATCGGTACACAAATTATATTGCATAAATAATCAAGTTGCTAAAAAAATAAAACACACATATAAAAGCACATAAACTTTTCAAAATTATATGGTATTTATTTAAAAATTAACGTACCACATTTCCAGAGAACACGTTTTCAATAGCTATTAGTTCAATATAAATGTAAGTTTCCACTAAAAAAATTGTCGGAAAAGTATAGATGATTCTATTAATAATACATTCTATGGAGTGATTCAGTGAGATACCTATACATTTTCAGCCATGAAGATATAAGAGTAAAAGTATAAGAGAACACACTGGAGTTTTAATTTGTCACTGTAGACTACAAAGTTTGAATTGGCGTCAAAAAGTTGTATTACGAATTACATCATAATAATGTCTGATTTTACACACATTATAAGTTTGATTTTATGCTAAATGTGTTCTGAGTAAGTTAAGCAGTCACCTCTGGAACTGACTACTATTCTACACATTAGTTTCACTCTGAAAAAGAGTATAATTTGTTTTATTAACAATCTCTGTTATATGATCTTCAATTTCTTGACAAGTGGACTATGTATCTTTCCATCAGTATATTAAAAAAAAAGTGTTTAAAAGTATGATAAAATGTGATACTGTCAACTTGTTTTTATTTTAGTTCTACGGCTAGGTTATGATAAAATGTGTACAGTTGCCGATTGCTTGCTACTAGGTCCCGCGGGTGGCTATTGTGGCCACTGCGCGGCCATTGGTGACCGCTGCGCGGTCAGGGTCTCAGTAGATTCTATATTTCAATGCAAGAATCCCTTATTATATTAATGCATCAGGTAGTATATTTAGTATTTATTACCAATATGAAAAAAATTCTATGTTACAAAATATATTTTTTATGTTAAAAATAGTTTCTATGAAAACCTTAGTCGCGCAGCAACCACCACTGGCCGCGTAATACTCGTAATAATACTCGCCCGCAGGCATAGCAGCTATAGCCGATTGCTTTTCTTAACATACATCGTGTACGCTGCCAGTAAGAAAAAACACCATAGTTACGAGATCGCGTGTCTCATATAAGTATTTTGAACTTGTTTTAAATGTATAAAATTACTTAAATTCTTTTCTTGATTTCTTTTTTATATATTTAATAACATTTATTATGCATTTACATAAGTATGCAAATGCACTTCTAATTTTAATTTCTTTTAAATCTACTGGCAACTAAATGAAAGGGTTTTTTTATAGAGTTTTCCCCAAAACAATCCACACGTAAGTAAAATCTCGATGTAATTAAAATTATTCCTAGATAGCTGTCAAAATGAACAAAAATATCATCTAGATGATGATTAAAGAATTCTATTTTCTCAGTATGATGTACGTTTAAGTAAATACTAAATCGGATGAATGGTTTTCTCACTCAACCTAGAACACATACAATTTTTTGATTATAATGAATTATTCCCGCGTAGATTTTGATAAATATTAGATCGCTAACATAACCAAAAATATATTATCATGGCTAAAAATTATAAAATAATAATCATTTAATATCTCCCATTGCTTTGACATTGCAACTGACCTTAGAAAGGAGAGATGACAGATGGTCAAAATACTTGCCGGTCGTCAAAATGAAACTACTGTCCAAGTCCAATACAGTCAAGTAAGTCATAGATAAAGATGAGGAAACGCAATATTATTAAGTCGCAATTTTCTGTCAGTGTCTATGTCTCAAAATATAGTGTAACATACAGTCTATATCAATGTGGTGACTATATGCACCTTTTACCTTGCCATCATGTTTAAAATGTATTTTAATTTGTCTATTGTCCAGGAGACTATAGACATGTATGTTATTTTCTGTTAATAACAAGAAAAAAACGTTATGCATTGTTTTTAAAAATGTTTGATTGACATATATAAGTACCTTTATCATATAAATTTATAATTCCGTGTAATTTAAAAAAAAAACTCAATACGTACGATTATATAGCCCCCTAGAATTTTCATTGAATTTCTAAATGTATTACTCACTAAACATGTAAAGAATATATATTTTTAATACATATAATTCACGTTAAATAGTTCGAACTGATCTTAAACTTCAACAATATGACGGATAATAACTAATTTGATGAAAGAATTCTAAGAGTAGTCGTTCCAAAAACCCATTACCCCCTGAATAACGAAACCGCAACGAAATTATAGATTTAAAAAAATACGCGAGTTAATGTACAATATTAAGCAATTAAACTAAGAATTAGAACTATTGTCAAATTTAAACAAATACCTAGGTATTCACCGTTAATATATATGATTAATGCAGTGACTTTTACACAAAAATGTAGTGACATTAGAACAGCACGTGATTGTAACCTGAATAAATATTACTAAATTAGACTAAATATTAATACATTTTTTCAGAGTGCAGAGGGTTAAGGTGAACTGGGGAGGAACGCCCTTGCCAACGGTCATCGAGGTTTTTTTATACCCCCATTTAAACTATTTTATTGTCTTAGAATTGAGCGCCAGCACCTGCGTTTGAAAGTTTGATGCTTGGAGAAAAGGCTCTTCGTTTATTTTTCTCCGAGGGACAATACGATGCTAAGTGAATTACTTTAAGTATTTGTGTTGAATCTCGAAAAAACTGTACTGAAAACCGACTAAAAGGAAGACCTTTATGTATTCCTGTTGTATTTGCGACAGTTTATTGTGTGCTTGTTAAATCAATTATTTGATCTTCTTTGTGGCACAGTAATTGTCTTTAGATGAATCTGTGAAATTAATGGTTATCTTGTTTCAAAAGAATTGTGAGAATCCCGTTCTATATATTTTCGAGTAGGGATTTTTTATCAGTATTGAAAACATGTAGAAGTCTAAAGATACAAAGCTTAAAAAATAATTTAAACATTTTAATATGAACTGATGAAATCCAAATTGATTTTGATATTAATGCGAAAGTGATGAATGAATGTGAATTATTTTGTATGCATAATAATAATACATACAAGGAACAGTAAACCAAAAATTAATTTTCATATAAATATAATTTACATACCATTGCGACTGACACTGGTATCATGTGTCACAGACCGCCCAAATATCGAACTGGTATTTCATTACACAAAGTGGTCGTATTTGCATTAATTTGTAAGTGGTCATGCAGCGTGAAAACCCCACTATGGCGATTAATGGGCCCCAGACACGCTCCAATGGAAATTCGTCTCAGAATTGGGAGAGCCAATAGGAAGATTGCATTACTTCTAAGCGACTTGTGAGACTAATTGATCGATACTAAGCTATTCTTAGATCTTAAAGGTTTGCTGGTAAAGGCGAGTATACCACTTCAAGTAGATTTATGATTTTAATTCACCCCTAAATGTCACTCGAACAGGCGGGTGACATTTGAGTGGTAAATACAAGGTTTAGTGGGTAAAAATTACAATTTACTTAATGTAATCGAGACTGAAATTTTAAGAAAACTTTTGTGATATGTAACCGGAATGCATGATTGTTCTAATGTGTATTAAAATTAATGTATTAGGAACGGTTTGTTAAAAACTGACTTATTAGCAACGGTAACAATTTTAAGACTTTTTTAGGATATAATATGTAAATGATCGATAATTTAAAATTATTTTTCATCAACTGCAAGATAAAAAAAAAACATTACATATATCAGATATATGTATCATAACACCTGTATAGAATATGTTTATGATTTTCAATTTGACACAGCAGCAGAGGAGTAGCTATGATGGCAGAAAACTGGCATTACATATGACAATTATCAGAATCGATGCTCAACGCCTTTAAAATGTTTTTGATTTTACAAAGGTTTTAGATGTACCTGGTTCCGGTAAAGATGAAAATAAGTTTTTTTTTTGTATGAAAGTGTTAACGAAATTTTCTAACGCGCTTTTTCCAGCGCAGTTTCCTTAACAAATTTTAACGGAGATCACAAATTTTATTGGAACCGGTAAAAACATACTCTATATAAAAACTTTAATATGTATGTACTTGGATAATTAAATTTAACCTATAACATAATTACAAATATGTATGTACTTCTACATGCATTCACAGCAAAAATTTGTTCCATTAATCAAGTTTCTGTAATAAATTTATCATACTTCTTGATTATGGATTATTGAATAAAATATAGCATTTTCAATGACTACATGTCACTCATTACCTTATCAATAAAGATAATCTTGGCCTAGGAAAACATTTCCCGCTTAACCTGTGGCATGAAGCTTATCTAACTAACTGTCACCGAGTACATGAAATACTTCACAAAAAATATGCATTACATTTTGCTGTAAATTCAACTATTTTTAACAGAATATATTCAGTCAAAATTCATGCCTATATTTTATTAAAAATTGATCATAATAAATATTTGTTTTTCAAGATTTTTTTCAAAAGGAGTTTACGCCCATACTTTTTAAAAATATTTTTTTAATATTGATAAATATTATTTTACTTACTATAAGACAAAATATTATTTTACTTACTACATATTATGAATAACGAAATAAAATTGTGTATCCGAGAAGCAAGTTCGCTCAGAATGGATGAAGCGTAAAGAAATCCAGATGATAGTTAAATGTCTGCCGAAAATCTTTTATAAACTGCTGATACTGCTAAACTATTATAGTGTATATTTATAAAATATTATTTGAAAAATGTATAGATTTATTTTGAAAAAATTAATACAAAAAATCTCTTTTGTCTTAGCCACTTACACACTTTTTAATTAATAATATAATCTAATTAAATAACAATGGTAAAGTTTTTATAAATAAATAGTAAATGATGATGTGTAGTTAATTATAATTAATAATGCGCAAAGAAAATCTTGAAAAGAGTTTTAGAAAAATTGTAACAGTTGATGAGTCTACATTCTCGAAAAATGGTATGATTAAAACATCAAGGTGAAAAGTGTGCTAAGCACTGTGTAACATCATTATATTAAATGATATTTACTTAACACAATTGGGCCATATGATACGGACACGTCTATGGAACGGACAGGTAAATGCAGTCAGAAATATTAATTAACGTATATATGTATATAACACAAGATATCACAAGTGGGCACATGACCCGTGAAAATGTAAAACCTGAAGTAATATCAGAAGGCTCATCTACAAAAACTGACAAAAGACTGTAACAAAGGGTTGGATGTTGAAGAAGCAAAAATAAAAGATGAATTCAAAAATTATTCACCTGCAAATGGTATAATTACAAAATTCACATATGTATGACAATATTATTTTAGAAATTAAAATGAACAACGTCTTTTAATTAATTTTTATAAGCGCATTTACTTATGACGCTGTAAACAAGGGAGGAAATTACGAGCAACATAAAAGTCGATACAAATACTTCCCTGACATTTACTCGACGCCATATTTGAAGGAAACAATGCAGCTTATGAGGGACTGCGGATTTCCATCCGATGAAGTTACATCATTTAATTAGGTTATCGTCAGCAAGTCGAGTTAAATTGACATACACAAACAGGCAGAGTAACTCGGGCGAACCTGGTGACGGCTGTAAAAATATAATACATGCGAGCCTAAATTTTAAATACTTTCCCTTTTGGGGCTGCCACATTTTTGTGAAATATGTGGGGAAAAAATTTGGACCGTTTTCCTGTTTGCTTGTGTAAGCAAAATTTTATTGGGCGAAAACCGGGCCGCTTTTTTATTACGTCAAAGATTAATTCCCGTGTGTGGGGGAGGGGGAGGGGGAGAATGCGCCCCGTACATTCTAAATGGAACATTTCTTCGATGTTTATGTTTTTAATGGGGTATTATTTTAATTGAAAGAGCCCTATAAAAGAGCATACGGATGCTAAATCTACAGGGATCACAAATTAATGTTGTATTTAATTGATTCGCCGTGTACGAAAGGTCGTAGGCTGCGTTTAAAATTCAATGGAGATACTGACTATTTATTATTTTGATTGAAAGATTAAAAAGTCCTTACCCGATTGACTATTTTATATAGTAATATAAAGGTAAATGACATTACATATATTTGAAACACACAGTATATTGATATTTGCAAATGTAAATATTTATACCTATATATTATCCTAATATTCTTCTACGTATACAATGCCAATTTCCATTGAAATATAAATTAGATTTGTATGTAACATTTTTGTTTAAAAGGTACATTTTTCAAATACGTACCTAGATATATAACAAACACGGTCTACTAGGTAGGTAATTATTTAAATTCTGTACGTAGGTAGGTATGTACGTAATTAATTAAATTATGTCCTATGTATGTCTTTTGCACCCGTTTCGGGGCGGGTTTTAAACACTCATTTAAAATATCGCCGTGTGTCGTCCTTTTTACTGAAATATTTAGTAACTTGCTTATTTAGAAACAAAAATATTTACATCACCATAAATGCCTCCCGAACACGTAAAATATGGTAATCTACTTTTATATATGCTTTCACAGTAATACGCGACGACGAATATGACGCATTTTTCCCTTTGCCATCTGTCCAGCTCCCACTATTTCCGACATTTTCATGCACACAAAAAGTAAAACAAACAAATTGCCAAGGCAGCGTAGTGTAGGTATATAGGTATACACTACATTCACCACCACTCATTAGGGTGTTTGGTCTTCGGGGCACGGCCAGTGAGCTATGACTGAGAAACGTTTTATAGTATTAGCTTACTTTCGTACGTTTGTTTACTTTCATAAATTCTTCCAATTTAGGTCTAAATGGTTGGCATGTGAGTGTCAGATACGGATATAAAAACAATCTACAGTTCTTTTGTACAGAGTAAATTGCGATACAAACATAAAAAAAACAATGCAATATTGATCAAATTACAATAAGGTATTATAATATTTACATTTATAGTAATTACATTATTTAATAATAAGTAAAATTATAGTGTATATATTTATATATCTTACCACTAATTAAACGACATTATAACTACGACCGTTTAGTTTTGAAATAATTTTGTCTAAAATTATAATAATATTTTTTATATCTCAATTACACTAATTGCAATACTTATATTCTATTTTACAATACTTATTTCTAGTAATTAAAGTAAAATTCAGTGTAATTTGTCTATAATGGGTGTTCAATTAAAACTTATACTTATTCTTTTGTATCTAAAAATATATCTATTCGATTTCAAGTGTATTTTTTCTTCAATATGTTATTGTTTATTTTCCGAAAATAAAGGTTTTTATAAAATTATTAATAATAACTCAATACGTGATTTTTATTAAAAATATATCTCTTTTTATTTTTATTTGAAATAATATCAAATGACTGAATTTCTATCTAAAAATATTCTTTAATTTATTTAAAAAACCTAAAATATTAAGGTATTTTGATTATGAAACGACATATTTACATTAGTTTAGGTAACTGTTCAATAAGAGGTCGACAGTTTTACACACCTGGGTTGTAACTTGAATTCTGACTGCTGTAATCGAAAATATTAAGTGAACTAACGAAAATATTGAAAGCAAACTTCTAAAGTAAAGTTAGACCAATAGTCACTTAGTTGTGAAACGTGGTACTAAAATTTATAAAAGGAAATAGTGGTTTTAATAAAAATGTGTGCACCAAACTAGAAAATAGAACTTATGGAATAAAAACGAACCATGAGCTCAGAATTGTTAATTTTTGTAAGTCCCAAAGACTACGATGGGTTGATCATATTGAAAAAAATGCAAGATGGACACCAAAGAGCATGATTAAAGGGGCACCGCAGCGGAAATGCCCTAGAGACAGATCATGGAAGAAGTGAGCTGACGCTGACTGTGTAAAATAAATATGGAGCAGAATAGGACCAGGAGAGGAGTGGTCATGGACATTAATAGGCGGAGAGTAGTTGTGTAGGAGGCCAAATCCCATTTCGGGATGTAGCGTAATGCAAGACGAAGAAAAACTGATTAAAAAAGGAAAAAATCGAAGAAGCAGCTTATTTTAATTATTGCAATCATAGAATTGAAATATTTCAGCAGGGGATTAAATTTTTATTACTTCATCAATTATTTAATGATTTTTAAATATTAACTTTATAAATAAGAGTAGAATTATATAAAACAAATCTAATGTAAGTATATTATTTAAAATATCAAAAAAATAAGACTTTGAACATAGACATGTGCATGTCATATTTTTTCCTTTATATCGAATAGTAGTTTGAAGTGTTTTTTCTTATTATTTATTATTTATTTATTATTATTATTTCTTAAATACTATTAATTTTTAGATAATTTGTAATTTAATCGGTTCTTGTGTATACTTTATTGATATAAAATTGATATATGGATCATTAATATACAAATTTAGGTCATTCACTGCATCAGTATAATATACCTATATGATGTACACAAATATACCAACATTCTTACAGTGGATGTAAATAATGAACAAGTCTTAAAAAGTATATAAAAATCATTTTTAAAAATGTTTTCATTTTCATTTTAATATTAGAAAATATAATACATTTTAAAAATAAATATATATATATATATCCTATTGGTTATTTAAAAATTAATAGTATTTAAGAAATTAATATAAAATTTCTTTAACATTTATTTCTTCTCTATGAGAGTAAGACTCGTGTATAGAGAATGTGTATGTACGAGAATTTATATTTTAGTTAGTCTGTGTACATATTTTTTTACTTAGATACAAATTAATAATTTTTCTAATTGTGATGGGGGATTGTTAAAAAATTTGATGCCTTGATATAGTGATTTTGGGTTGCGGTATATTTTAGTATAGGAATATCAATTTGGTCTTTAAATCTTGTAGATCGGAATTCGCTTCTAATATTTAATTGATTTTTAATTTTGAAAATTTGGATTATTGAATTTTTAAATACATAAACCTACCTGCATACGTAGTGTGCAGTGTGCGTGCACTTGCACTTGTGGCAGGACTGCAACACTTGTTTTATTATGAAACACATTTTAATATTCAAATTATATACTATGAGATTAAATAAGATTGAGATCAAATCATTATAAGTCTACCTACGTTTAATACTTTTAACATTATAATTTCTATATTAATTTTTTATCAAAGTGTTAAAAGTATTATAATACTCTCCAATCAATCAAAAATGAATTAATTTTGGAAGATTGCATTTTTTTAGAAACAATGATTACTCGCATGTATTATATTATATATGTTGATACAGGTAGATAAAAAAAACAATTGTGGTTCTTGACCTGATTTGAAAAATCTCATCTAAAAGACTTCATATTTAATTTAACTATATGTTTTATAATTAATGATATAATTTTATTTAATACAATACATTTTAGAAGATAAAAGATTCTATAAATACTTCTGAATGGTATAAAATAAAGACACAAAAAATAAAAGTACAAAATGTAACCGAGATAAGTTAAAAAATGCTTGATTTCACTAAGGATTACGAAAAAATCGAATTAACGTAATGAACGACCACATTTGGTCCTGCAGTGGAGACCATTGATTGGGATACTTCTATCGTAATACAGAATCCTTGATTTTACCTTTACCGTTCTTCCATCATTTCGATTTTCTCATCCATATTAATTTTATAAAATTTTATATCAAAGACTGCAACGGTAACAAAGTTGGGTTACGATTCGGTACATACTATTACATTTGTCATCCCTCGCCTTCATAACTTATTAGTATAAGATATATTTATTTACATCGAGATTATAATATTTGAAATAATAATATATCAATAAACCTACGGTCTACCTACACCCTAATGGGTAAGATAATTCTTAAACATCTACTCTTTATGAAATAAAAATAAAGTAAGTAAATATACACCATTGAGTAAAAGAAATATACATGTTCAATTCGTTCTCACTGACTATTATAAAATAATAATATCAAAGAATATGAAGATGTCTGTTAGTAGCGTAAATGCAATCCATACAGGAGTAATGGTTGTGGGCTCTATTCGGCCAGCAGTATTGTAGAAATTTATTATGACGTAAGGCGCGGAGCTTTCGGAGGCGATATTTCACCAGCGGCCGCCAACTAATTACATTTGCACAAAAGGATAATTGAAACATGATGGCGAGGCGGCGAAATAAATTGCAACTTTGGAAAACTTTTCCTCTACAATATGGAACATTGCCTACAATCTGCGTGCCATCGACTCTGCCAGATGGCGATAAAATAAAAATTAGCACATCCGAGACTTTCAGGCACTTAATTAGGTATTATTTATTTCAGACGATTTTATTTGCGTAATTGCGTCCCCCGAGACGTGGCGGTAAACATACTTATAAGTATTTATTCAAAATAGCACAACTCGCACGAAAGAAAAATGATATTTGAATTGTAATATAATCTATACATTTTGTATCGCATTCTTATATAATGCTTTTAACGTTAGAGAGATGTCATTTTTAAAATAAATTTTGTAATAACATAATTTAAAAATTTTAAATTACGCATTTATATTAAGAGTTTTTCTATTAAATACGTGTAAATTAAAAAAAAAACACGTTTAATGAATTTTTTGTTTATTCAATGATCGACTAAAAGAAAATAAGCGACAGGTAAGAATATAATAGGTAAGTACGAAACTGAACTGGTAAAATCGCGGGGAGAAAATTGAAAATTAAAGTGTCTCTAGACCTGAATTCAATTAAAAGGCTTCGTAAATGAAAAGTTCCCAGATTGCCAGAAGTGACAAAAGCTCACAATTCCATTTTCACGTAACGCAGTGCGTTGCGGGGGCTTTTACTTCGACCGATGAAATGAATTATTCATGAAGTCAAACGGCTCACATAGTATGGAAAGCAGAGAGCATCGCCGCTAATATACTTCTAAGGTCCGCAAACAGGGGCTCCAGCCTCCATCCATCTGGAGAGTGTGCTAGCCGTGGAGAATTACAGCGAAATCCACTAAGATTACACCACCCCAGTAATCTAAAGTATTTTGAGACTCTCTTTTGAGAACCCAAGGGTGAGAATGTGGGAGGGTTTGCAAAATCCACTGACAATTTACTGAAGACTTTTTTAAAGATAAATTTACATAAAATATTAATTCTGTGGTTGGCAAAAAATAAAGAACAATCGCACCGTATCTCGGCTATACCTATATCCGTTGAATATAACATTTCTATTGATTGACTCATTTTTATGGAAGAAGTAATTCGGTGTTGGTATAAGAGATCGCATGTTTCGACGAAAGAAAGTCATTGTTGTCGATATAAATCAACGAGATTTTTCACGATTACAGGCAAACAATTAAAATTTCAATGCAAATTCGCGCCGTTTATTTCACCCTGAAGTGGGTGAGTCAGCCCAACGGGGCACATTAAGTAGTCATTTGTATACAACGTGATAAAGAAGTGCTTGGACTATTTTCGTTTTATTGTAAGCATTGAGGAAGACTTAAAGTTAACGAGCGGGGAGTGTTTATATCATACTTATTTAAAATGCGAGTATTGCATTGAAGCTTTTTGTCCAATGTTAAAAATTAGTTATATGTAGGTATATTAAAAATATAAAAAGATACTGTGAAAAACGAAAAAAAAAATAGAATTAAATATTTAAAAAATGTAGGTACTGAGGATGGGATTTTGAGACTTAATTATCTTGAAATTGCATGATAACTAAACATTTTAAATTTCTATTACGAAATATATTTATTTTTTGTTGTAATCTTTATACGATTTGATATGATGGCAGTTTTGACCCAAAACGATACAACCCAGTGCCAAATTGCATTTGAGCTTCGGTCGAGCGCGAGCACTTAGTCGGGCCGCGGGGGCACTAATTCGATAAGGGCCGGCGCGGGTGGTACCGGCCCACCCCCGCCACGGGGCGATGGAAGAGAGGGAGAGCAAAAAGGAAGAGAAAAAATAAAACAAAAAGCTCAATCATTCAGACAGCTGGCCCGGCGAGACCGGGTTTAACGCCGTCCATTATTGCGTCTTTCTGGCCCGGGACGTGCCGGATTAGCCGAGCCCATTGTTGTATGGCCGAAAATTACGAGCGCACATAAGTCCGAACCAAACATCTCGACCACTCATGCGAAGAGAACCTGGCTCAGAGTGGAACATGCCCGACCAAACATCCACTGCTAAATCCTACGCTTAAAAAACAAAACGGAACATTTCCCGCGTCGGGCTGGAATTATATAACTGCTAGAACTTTCGAGTCCTCCTTTCGATATGGACCACACACGCCAGTCTCATGCTTACAGTTCTAGCAGATTACATATCCTCGAGATACAAAGAAATTTGTTCAAGAAATACGAAAATATGATACGAGAAATGTTTTCGAGTCAAGATAGTATCGTAGACTTACGGAATATATTTCATTGCACGGTGTAGTTTTTCTTGATAACATCCTCAGGTAACAAAGGAATCGGGATAAACATTAATCTACTCTTCTAACTGACTTGGATCAAAGAACCTAAGAAAAATAAGTAGGAAGTAGTGTTAATTTTTGCTTTCGCAAAATGTTACACAGATAATCTTAAATTTATATGCGTAGACAATGAGTCGGACGAATACTATACAATACTACATCACAATACGGATATGTATAATAACAGAACAATGCAGTCAAATGTTTATTTTTAATTAACTTCAACTCCATGAAATATTTTGAAAGAAATATACATGTAAACGGAAAATATACACCTTTTTTTTCTGTAAATTAGATTTGACCATCATGTACATATATTTTTTATCGTCTATTTACTCTCTATCTAATGATATTTAAATAAAAGTTTTTTTAAGTTATTAAAATAAATTTAAAGACACGAAACTTTTAATAAATATGTACATAATATTTGGGGTTTCAGCGAGTGATAAAAATGGGTTTCTGTCATTAATACTTTTTTTTTTCGATATTTGGTCTTGGTTTTAGTAAACTACATTTTTTATGTTTTGTTTGCATGACTTTTAAAATTATTATTTTAAAAAGCACGCCGGTGAGTTTGTCAAATAAACAGATTTTGGTGATAATTTGCACGAATTTTAATTACATAAGCAAAAATAAAACATTTAATACTAACCTTAAAAGCATATGTATCTGCTCGGCTCATTAGCATAAAAAAATAAAGCAATGGGACGAAAAACATTGATATTTCAGGAGGATATTAGAACTTATGTTCGTAAAAATATCATAAGTTCTCCTAAAAATGAAGTCTTTTAGGAAATATATTAAAACTTAAAGGATATTTTGACTGAAAAATACGTGATCACCTGAGTTTTCCGTTATGTGGCGCCATCGAAGTTCGGCGCGGCGGCTGTTTGAAACTAAAGAAGCAACTGAGACGAGCGGTTGTGAATTAGAAAAACCCTTTTGAACAATTTTTGGAACTATCTGTAGATATTTAGAAATGTTGCATCGCGATTAAATTCAAATATAATTTAAAAATATAACTTTTATGGCAAATACGTGATATTTCGAGAGCATTCAGACGCGAAGCGCGGAAAATAATCATGTGTACGGTATCATTGAAATCTCTTTGTAGGAAAGTGGTGGTGTTAAAAGGTGCGATAAAAATTAAACTCAATAATAAAATTATCATTATTCCATTATATTTGAAATAAATTTAATTGAAAACTGGAAATAAGTATTTCTTAAGTGTTGGACATAAAAGAAATTATTTTTTTTTTAAAGATTTTTGATAAGTGATAATAAATAATTACAAGAAATATATTATTAATAATAAAATGGTACTTACAATAACCGATGGCGAATATTCAACTTTCGCCGATCGGTAAATTTCTACTAGGTGAACCATATGGATGACTTTTTAGCACTGTTGGAGATAATAAATGACACGAGCTTCGTGAATTTCACGTGATAATCAAGGGCGGACTAAATACTGTATTAATTTAACCCACCAATTTTGAGCCGAAAAAAAATCAAAGTTCAAAACTTTAACGCGAATATTCAATTCAAAACAAATTCGACATGTCGGTTCGGCCACAAACATCCGAGTCGATTCGAAATTTAATATTTAAATATAGTTTGTTTTCAAACAGTTGGATACACAAAGTATCAATTTGTATCGGGTCGCACGGCTGACAGTTGCAGGCTGACAGAGCGGACAGATCGGCAGCGGGCGACGCGGCGCGCTTGACTCGGGCGTCGTGTGAACTGAGGGCTTCGGGGATGTAGAGCGAGCGCGGGAGGGGTAGGGCGGGGGCCCCACGCAGCTGCGTGAGTCGCGGACCAATCGCGTGCGTGCATCCCCCACCCCTGCCGTCGCTCCCCGCTGCACCCCGCTTGCACCCTCCCACCCTCCCACCCTCCCGCGCCGAGCACTCCTAGCAGATAAATCGATGGCCTGTATATTCCGTTAATTATTTAGGAAACACGCAATGATAACGGAAGGTAGCGGTGTAATTTCTAATAATTTATTAAGTGCTACGGTGGGCGTGGATTTTACTAAAACTTTTAATTGGATAAATTGTACTGCAGCTATTTTCGGAACCGAATAGACAAAATTGGATTGTAAAACGTCCAAATACAGAGGTATAGTAAAGCGAGACTGACTCGACTATTTGTCAACTGAACATGAAGTATAACGATCTTTGGAAACATACGATGTAAAATAGGAAAATTTAAAACTGTACATTTAGCGAATAAAAATTAATACGTTATTAAAATTAATTCACTAGGTATATAATTTAGATGAAACATTAGTCCATGACGACAAAATAAAGAAATCATTACGCATCTTGTACGAAAGGAAAACTGAATTATTTTCACGAGCAAGTCTTCTCTAAGGAATACGTTTTCGGAAGAAAAAAAAAAAGATAAATACCTACATAATTGTCACGATAAAAGTTAATAACGGTATAAAAATTTATATTTAATCAAAATCATAAATATCAATATGTAGGTATTTTTCGAAAAAGTTAAAAAAAAAATAAAAGAAGAAATATTTTATTTTATAATATTAGGTACATATTTACTATATTAAATATGTTTAGCGAAAAAATACAGGCATTTGTTTAATACACAAAATTGGAGATCAATAATTAATTGAAACAAAGGTTTTTTCTATAAAGTGAAAAGCAAATAAATTTGAGCAAAATCGGTTAATTTATATAATAACATTCATAAAAATAAACTTATGCGAATGTTTCAAAAAATAATGGAAACCACATAATTGCTTTTGTGCAACTTTGTAAATGAAATAATTATCGGTTTTTGTTTTCTCTATGTGTCAATAATTCTGTTCGAAATATGATAGTTGATATCACCTTTATAATCATAATCAAAATAAACGATTATTGTAAAATTTATAAATTTTAAAGAAAACGTACGTTAGTGGAACTTTAACCACGACCTGTGTAATAATGAGTAGATATTTCATGTTAATAATTTTTTAAATATTTAATTCTGAGTACATCAAATGAAACCACCGCTGTGTGATGATCTTTTTAAAATATCTCAATTAGCTACTTTAGGGTAAATAAAATTTTAATAAACAAAAATTGATAAAATAAACAAACAAATAATAACAATCATGTGTTCTTGTGTACATTTAGTTATTTAAAAAATAAATATATTATTTAATATATACAATAATTAATAAACAATGTAAATATTATTATGCGAAGCAGTTACCTACTACTAACAGGTACATCTAAAATAATAAAATGTTGGAAATATAAATTGTTACTTTATTCAACATATTATATTTTAAAATAATAACATGCATGTTTAAAACAACAACAAAATTTTATTCGTATTTATTTTATAACGCATAAATTAAATATTTTTTAAATTTTGTAAAGGATATTGTTATTTTATGCGTAAAAATAATATGAAAAATTACACGCATTTTTAAGAGTTTTTTATCGTTTTGATTCCGAAAGAACAATTTGTACATCAGAAAATAACAAAATTATAATACGTAAATAGAATATATCACTTCCATTAAAAGCGAGAAAGAAAATGATTTTTGTAAAGTAAGAATTGGTTACTTTTTTAACAAAAAAAAAAATTGAATATGGCGTAGCTATAGTGGTTTATTAATTAATATATTAATATATATACATACACATGAGATTTGTTGCTATTTATTTTTGTTATGAATAACCGAAAGCTAAAACAGGGCTGTAAATGAAAAAATTAATAATCATCCACGATGTTTGATCAAAAGTACCCTCTTAAATTACAATACTATTTTTGTATATTACAATATATTATTTTTATCGCTATACATTTTTAAATCCAACAAAAGCCGTAATTGAAATTGATAAGATGTCACAAACCGGAGTTGTATTTGTGAGAAACCTAGGAATATTTAAAATAATTCCATGATCTAGATCGGCATTTTGGTCTGCTCCGGTGATACGTTAATTAATTTAACATATTTTAAAACTCACCCTAGTATCGACGTACTTACCGCATGAGACTTATTTTATTTGGGGTCGAGGTGCTTACAGCGTATTCGGTCCGAATATTTTAAATACTCGTGTCATTATTCCCAAAGGCCAAGAAAATCAGAAAATGAAATAAAAGATAATATATTATAGAAAAGATAATAAGATTAATAAGACTTTGATAGGAATTCAAATGTTATTACAACAATCGACAAATGTCTGTAGGTGTCTACAAGCTCATACTGGACAGTTTAACACAATGAGATAAAGAAAGAAACCTCAGAATTCAGAGACGATAAACTATTATCCAAATCGGATATTCTTAATAATAGGATGTGTTCAAAAAAGCTATACTCTACCAGCAACAGCACATTTACAGTCTATGATTTGATATACAAATGTATGTAACACAGTTACGTATTTATAGATGTTCATGCTTTTTACATGTAATGCGTAATATTCTCTAGAAATTATAATAAGGTGGTACCGCGCTCGCACTTGACTTTAACAATAATTACTATATTTCAATTTATTGGGCACTGATACAACTAGGCATGTAGAAGTGACCTCAGATTACGACACACGATCGAAGAATATAACGACAGCAATAGATTACAAAATAGAATCGACATTGGACATATAACAAATAATATTAACGACCCTTCTATTAACAATGGTCAGATTAAGGCTGCACTAGGTTTTCAACCGGGAACTTGTAACATAATCTTAAGAATATGAACTGAAGATTAACTAAGACTACTGAAATAGGGTTTGCCATAATTTACAGTTTTTTCAAGAAGAAGTAAGGGGACTCACTAGTATTTAGGCTCGTACCTGAATACGGACTTGGAATGATGGCCCAAGACCTGCCGGGATCGTGGTGTACCTACGACAGGGGATTCCAGATGGCATGCAATAACGCAATCGTACGTTCCTCCAAACTTTAGATGCGCGGAATAAACGGCAGGGAGACCATTTAATACAGCGTTTTCCGAATGTGAATTGGTGGATAAGGATGGCGGTTTAAGAGTGTGTAATGTTTCCAAAGTCCCCGCGGAACGAAATACATTTTATACTATTTATAGGCGTTCATTGGCATAATTGTAATAACACTTACAATAAACAAATTGCGGGAATTACTAGGACCTGTGGTCTGGTCGTGACATGTCTTCAAACAACATTCTAAGCAACTTGCGATAAGAGAACCCGATCGAAAAAACGTCTTGGACCCAACAATATAACTCGCACTTGTTTAGATTTATTTATCTTGATTCAAGTTATGACGGACATCGCGCAATTCCGGGGTCCGAACTCGGCAATCAGCACCGCACTTTTATTACTTCCTGAACTCGACAAGTATCATCGACTTCTGTCACACTGTCGATTGTTTGAGGTCTCGGTCGTGTCTGCATTCGGCTTTTTTCGCGCGCCCAAACAGCCGCTACTCGTCCGCGGAAGCCGATCCACCAATCACGCGACAGCGCGGTTCTAATGCTTTGTTTTAGGGGTTGTAGATTAAAATGAAGGTCACTAAAATGCTTATAATTCAGTAAATAAATTGATTATAAATATGGAAAACCTTCCATTATTATGTGAATTATGCAAAGGCTGTATTTAAATATAAAGTTGGTTGTTGACACGAAAAAGGCGCGAACGGAGATGCCACCATTACGTGGTCCAATCACGCCTATATCCAACAATAGTATACTCAAAAGCGAAGGAGTCCATAGACGTGCGTACAAGATTTCATAAAGCCGGTTCATTCTGAATCCTGGTTATAAAGAAGTAAACTATTCTTGATATGATTAATTTGTTAATCTTATATTACATATGATCAAACAAATATCAAATATATCATAGAGAAAAAGCTATTTTTTATTATATTTAATGGAAAATATATAGACGTATGGGGTAATTACAGGACTTATGACCTGTCTTCGGCTGGCTCAAGTGATCACTTTATATATATATATATATATATATATATATATATATATATATATATATGTATACATATAACGTTCATCAATTCTCACCCCTCAATCTCCATATATATCAAATTTTTTAAAGTTGTATATATGTTAGTGTGTGGACTCCATTAAATATAATAAAAATTAGCTTTGTTTCTATGAGATATCTGATATTTGTTTAATAACAATGCCTTTGTAGGTAAAAATTCAGCAATTGTGTGTTCTTGGACATATTCAAATATTCCTATTTTATATGATCGTTTATTTGAGGTTTGCAGTCTGCAATACATGTTCTATTCTCATCCTCAGACAGATTGTAATGATATTTATGCAGAAAAATCTATCGGCGTGCATGCATATTATTATTTTGATGGAAAATTCATGATGTATTTGTGAGGATTCAAATTTTCGTTACTCATTCAAGTTTACGCCATTTCTGATGCGCAGTGCTACAAATTATACTTAATTTCTTAGCTACGTGGCAATCGGCTTTGCAACAATCGTCAATCGTTGCAGTTGACTGTTGACCATAAAAGTATTCTTTACGTAAGTATGTTTTACGTAAGTATATTCTGAGAATATGTCTGAATGTGTAATTACTCAGGTTGTACTTGATAAGTTATGTACGACCATCTATTGTTTGATAACTAATAATATTTTAAAATTAATCAAAGGTTTTACGTAAACACTGGCCGCGGCCGCGTAGGGGCTGCCATTGACCACGAAGTAAATACTATATCCGCCTACATGACCGAGCAACAAGCAATGTTTTCTGCTGGACTCAAAATGAAAGTGGTCTTTTTTGAATTTAGAAAAATTTGATTATTTCTTTTTTCAAAGCTCTTCAACATAATTTAGTTTTATATTCTCATAAAAAAATGGATTAATTAAAATAACCGACAATCATGTCAGATACGTCAATGTTTCTTGTTTCTCGACAATGAAATAGATTTTTGTAATTAGATAGTTTTTTTTTTTGTTGTATTTAAGTTTTCAATTTGCTTTTTACCTAAATCTAAATAAATAGGTACATTTTACTTTATAAATCTAAATATATAGGTATATCGTTATTATAATTACTGACTTTTTAAAAATAATTTATTTTTGTCCGTCCGAAACGTAAAACAAATAAATATTGAGAACTATCTACATCGTGTGAGTGTGCGGTTATCAAGTAAAGTAAAGTAAATTATTTCATTTTTTAATAAATCATGTTTCAGTTAGGTATTTTGATTAATTTTGAAATCAATTTAGATTTATGATTTGTCGCCATTATTGATGGGGTATTAATAATATATAAATAGTAAGAGTACTATATTTCTAATAATAAATAAAAAAAATACTTTGCAGGATTGCGTAAGTAATGTATAACACATGTAAATAAATAAATAATTTTTTCAAACGTTTTTATAAAATCATGTTCGATATTATTACTAAGAAAATGAATGATAGTGAAGATTTGATTCCAAAGAGAAAACGTATGTAATACCTAATTAAAAATATGACGATATACCTATTCGTGCGTATGTACTAGTGAAAGTTGTGTTGTATTAAATCGGTAAAGTCTTTTATGAAGACTTTCAGGGGATTCCTGGTATGAAAACGTCATACGGGAACGAAGACCAAAACACTTCCTTATCGACTTGGGGAAAGCTCGCAGAGAGGTCGCCCCAAGGGCAAGCCGGAGGGTGGAGATGCGCGGGGAGAAAATGGTGTGGGGGCACTGCCCGTTTCTTCCGTAATACCATCTCCCTACCATTCACCCCCGATACACATACATAACATAACAAGGTACAGTGCTCCGTATGAACTTTATTGTCAGCTTTTATACAATAAATTAATTCAGAAATTGCTTCTCAACATTTTATACTTACATGCACTGTTTACTTATATTCATATTTCGAATACATTTTAATATTGAGTATTTTTTTCATGGTTTTATATTTTACGGATAATATAATATTTATGTAATACTTAAAAATTGAAAACGTATGTAATTAGTATTAAAATATATTAAAACAAATAAAAATCTATCGAAAATATATTCATAATTATATTACCAAATTATTTCCCGAAGCATTTTCAACGTGTCATAACGTGATGGAAAAGTATGACAATAATAAAATCGTGTTGCCTGTACTGCCATTTGATTCAATTTATGGAGATCTCATTTCATCATAAATATATTTGAGGTTGGAATTTTACGACAGAATATGTCATGTCGGTGATATTAAAATTCGTTTCGTATTAACGCGCTTATAGGGGGACCAGAGAAGTACGAATATTTAATATGGAAATACCTTTTTTTTAGCAATCACTAACTCGATCATTCTATCTGTCTTTCCACATTTACAAATCATTTCGGTCTAAAAAAAAGATGATGGTTGTTATTGAATTTGTCATTTCGTTCCTTTATTTCGAGTGTCTTTTATTTATTTATTTTTTTGTCATTCATTTCAAGTGCAAAATTAAATATATTATTATTAAACAAAGAACTTAAACAAAAATCTAACGCTTGCTTGAATACTTCGATTTTATATAATTATTAATTTAAATTGAATTTTTTACAAAGTTTATGCAATTAAATACTAATTTTTTAAATAGTGCATTACGAGTACAAACTTTAGTGTACTCCTGTGTACGTGATATTTGAGTCTGATGGCCTATGTCTACAATAAGAGTAACGCATCCAGTACACGCGTATCTTTAGCGACTCTCAGAGATTAAAGAATCTTTAATAGAACATTGTGGACGTGAATGTGATAAAAATTGATTTATATATATTTTATAAATGTAAGATTTATTAGTAAAGTATTATCATTTTCAATTTCATTTAGTTGATGGTGGTAAATGTTTCAGCAAGTAGCGAATATATAGATTGGTAATATTAATTTTGTTAAAGTTAAGTAAATAGCTAATTTGATTTCGTAGATAAAGCAAACTTATAAGAAATTAATGTATTTGCAAACTATTATTAAATCATATTAGTATTCTATTGTCATTAAGATTTCATTATTTGGTCAATAGTAACATACTCTAGCTTATTGAGGCATATTGCAGCAATAATGATTTGGTTAATGTGTGAAAGTTTACTATGTGAACATAAAATCTGATGTGGATATTAGTACAATAAAGTTATAAGCTAATACGTATCAGATAGGAAATATTCAATATTTCAATGGTTCCATTATGTTCAATATCCAAACTAATAACAAGGGAAAACTGAGTAAACAAGACACCAAATATTTGACGAAATATCGGTTAATGTCCGACCGAAATAAACCCGTATTGAAACCCCAGACAAACTTGTCTATGAAGCTCAAAGGAACTGAGCTTCGGGCTACGGCGAGGGTCGTCCACATATAATATGAAAAAGCTCCCCAAATCCTATTGGTGTACAATATTTGAAGACTTTTAGAACCAATCAATTGATAGTAATTTGTACACTGCTCAAAAAAGTAGAACATAGTGTAAAAATTCGTAGTGTAAAAAAGTATATAAATTATTCGTTAAAGTAGGTACCTATATATCTACATGAAATGGCATAGTTGCAATGAAAAATTTATTTATTTATGAATATCATTTTTTAGATCACACTAACATATTCATGTCAACGATATTAATTTATTCTAATATATCAAATATAAAATAATACAATTAAATATTAATACAATTAGACAGAAAGATTGTTTAATTTATTTTTTACGGAAAACTCATTATTGTTGTGAAGTTGCAGTTTTTCAGAACATGGTTCAGTGATATTTTATTTTATCCCGGTAGCAACTAAAATATTTTTAAATAAGTAGATTTTTTCTGTATGTATTTCAAAGTGATTAATTTAATTGAAATGACTAACCGCAATGTTTTTGAAATAAATATTAAAAAAATTACAGTTCTAGACATCAACAATTTTAATTAATTTAGTTAAAATAACGTAATAATTTTAAAAAATTGCCATGCGAAAGAATGTAAATAGAATTTAATAATAAAAATATATCAGAGAGTATATATTCTACCACTGAGTTAACTATAGGATTGCATAAATAAAATATGTAAAACTTTTTAAGGAGAACACATTTTTGCTGTGAAATTGTATTTTTAAGGGACAGTTCTGTAGTATTTTTAATATGATTTATTTTAGTTGATTGATTTAATATGTATTATGTAAAACTTTGTTGTACAAGTAACATTAGTTAAAACATAATAATTTACTAAAAATATAAATGTGTTTATATTGATTTATATCAACACAGATCCGACGCAGTAACGGGCTGAAATATTTGTATTGGGACAAGTTATTTAGCACTTATTTCTCTGATTGATGAAAGTGAATGACAAAGTGTGCACTTTGTCGGTAGGTACACCACATGACAACAAAAAACGGTGTTCTTAAATTCTCAACCATAATCTAACATGAGATGATACGAACTCACGCCGAAAGCCTAGGTAATTCTAGAACGTTTATCTGAGATATTCACTGTTTTATTTTGTAATTGTATACATTTCATATCAGAACATCGACGTTGTTTCATTATATTTTGTTTGAGATATAAATACTAGACACAACAGATCAGATATCATTTGAGAATAAAAATGGTGGTCCCATAAAATACATCAGATTGATAAAGGTTTTCTTGTTTTTATATCATGTAGGTATAATATTATGTTATGTTAAATGAAACGATAGTGATTTTTTCTTCAAAATAAATTTGTGGACAATATAAATAATAATACTAGTGTATTCATATTATTATAAACCACACTCGAAATTTGAACAAAATATTTTTGTGGAATGGGAATTTCACTTTCAAAGTGGTCTCAATGTTAGTGTTCATTATTATGCACGCATTTATTTTTCTTTTGGAAAGATATAAAATAATATGTAGACATTATCATGTTTGGATGCATACGTCGTCGTGTGTAGGCCCACCAAAACAATAAAAGGAGAAATATCACGCACTGTGTAAGGCTCACTGTAGTTCCGTCAGCCAATGAGAAGCCCGCTGCTCTGCAAATAATCTATGGCGAGCTGTCACTTTTTTGAGAGGAACGGATCGAGAATAGGTCAGGCAGGAGTATGCAGACCAACATGCGAAGAAGGAGACGGAAAAAATGAACGTCAGTTTTGGAAGGGCCTTTACGAGATGCTGGATGTCCCTGGCCCTACTTTGGCTAATTTGGAGCGGGCAATTTATGGAATGGCGGTGTTAATTTGTTGGAAAAAATCTGAATGGCGGTTCCGAGCTTAGTGTGTATGATATCGTGATGATAGAATAGTGCCTCAAGAGACTGATGGACAAGTAAAACATGGACATGAAAAATAGAAAAACTGTGTATGTCTAGTGCGAGAAGCGTGGGTAGTTATAATGATGATTGTAATTATAGCTTACAATGTGATCAAAAATTGTTGTCATTGTGGATTCACCCTCCCCTTGTTATGAAACAAATTTAAATATGGGCCCTCGATGGAAATTTCCATGCGCATCACGAGACAATTGGCCGCGCACGAAACGGAGGCGTGCAAGGACCTCTGCGCACGCGTGTTGCGCAGCTCATGAATGAGAAGGAGCATCGCGCGAAGACAATGGTGATTTGTAGACGCATGTTTGATGTGGATGCGTACACCCCTCAAACATATAGTGATGGTGTGGATAATTTTCAGACGTTGGCGCGTCTGCTGATTCAATAATTACTCACATGTGTTCTATTCGGTCTCACCTCTAAAAAAATAGTCAATTCGATCTCAAGGGCGCAAATTGCCGTGTTTTGTAAAACGTTCGCGTCACGTCGGAACGAAATCAAAGTGTGATTCCATTCTCTTGTCGACTTGCGAAATCAATTTGCCTTAGTGCACACACATTAAAATGTTTATTGCCCCTAAGAAGCCATCTTCTAGATAATGTCGATGCATCATTCTGCACCATTGTAGGAACAACGCTTGTTGCATTGTGTCCAGACTCAGCGTTCGGGTCGGATACTCACATCACGATTTTCCTATTATGGCCGCGCGTATCTCTCGGAAGCCCGCCGACCACAACGCTTTGCTCATTTGGCCAAGGGCCAAACCAGCTTTCTCATGTGGTGCCGCTTTCCTGGGTAAGTCACCTATGGACATTACATAGCATTTTTTTTTTTAGTGGCAACCGTTTTCCGTTATCTTTCCTTCGTTTGAGTATTTGTTTTTAGACCATTTGTCCATCACGAGAAAGTCGAGTCATTTATGTTAAGATTCATAGGCAGATAAGAGTTCATAGGCTCATGTTAGTATATAAGATCATTAGATATAATTGTTTTGGTTAATAGTCCATCGTGCTATGGATAAATATAAGTGCGTTTACTCGCCTGTACACGAAAGTGGTTACAAGATGGCGGGTACTTCTACTTCATCAACTACTATAGACATGTAAAACCCCTTAATGTCATCTTGATAATGAATGTAGCTATTTTTTAATAAATATCACCCATGAGGCTTGTAATTTACAACTCCATTTCTTTCATTTGAGTTTATCCTTTTGGTAACCTTCGGAGCAATAACACAGCGAACCAGTTATGCCATGAGCGTCTGACAAAGTTGTCTTGTGATGCTCTACTAAAGCAGCACCAACGTTTTAAGGATATCTTTTAGTCAAGGCAAGTTCACGAGAAAGAGGATGTCATATTTTTCGTAACACCCTGTAGACTAAAGTAACTCTCATGTAGCGGCCAATGGACATTTACCCGGCGAGAATTCAAAAATATGTAATTGAATGTACTGTGCTGATTGAAGCTAGACCGGTGACGTGGAGTACGGGACCTGGCGTTCTATCCACGGCATGGAAAAATGCCTGGATAGCCCGAGCTGTACGTAAACGTGTAAATCCGACTTGTATTATATTTTATGATGATTTTCTCAAAAAAATTTCTTTTGAATGAAATAGCTTTAAAAATATCGCTCAATCTTTTGAGCCTATTTCTTTATGATAAAACTTTTGGAAAATATAAGGTAATATTAAAACAGTTCTTTTGAATATTCGAATAACTTATAATTATCTTATTTTAGCTTAATTTAAAAAATGTATTAATAAATAACGTTTTTGAATATTGCGGGTGTTATATATCCTAGCGACGATATCTATGAATGTAGGTATACATCTACCTCGATCAACCCTCTTGCTTATTTGGGGGTTCATGTGTATTTTAGTTACTGAAATAGAGATCTACTGTTCTGTAGGGAATCTGTGTAAGGTTTATAAAGTGGAAGGAAATCTCCAAATTTAACACCACATTCAACATTGAAAAAAAATATTTAAGTTACAAACAAGGTAATAACTACATTGGTCTACGTCGCAAATAAATAGTCAGAAAATAGTTTGAATTTTTAAACTGCTAATTGTTTATCAGAATGAGACTGAGTTATTTTTAATTATGTAATAAACTGTTCTCCGTATCATAACCGAAGATATGCATTTTATATGTAAGTTAAGTACCTCTTGGGCTACACTGTATTCACTGTACTTTGCGATGGTCGACTCGGTTATCAGTTATGGAGTGAGTAGCTATGGACTGACATATAAAATTAAAGTCACAATTAAGATTTTTAAAACTTATAGTAGATAACAGAACGAATCGTTTGTATAAAGATGGTTATAGTAAATTATTTACAATATGCAAAATCTTACCAGTTGACAAAAAAGTAATATATACTATAATGTTCGAGGAGTTGATAAATAATGGAAATATAAATACTGATCCTCACCACGGCTATTCAACTAGATCGTCCGGTTGAACCGTGAGAGTACTGATCGCGAACAGTGTGCACGGCGAGAGAACGAGAGAATGTGTTGTGTCAAGAATAATTAAAAAAATCAATAAAGACTTATTAATCATTAAAAAAAATTATGACCATACTAAAATATAAAGTAATCCTTGCCGTAAAACTGTCATGCAGTTTGGCAAAGAATAAAATTATAATGTATATGTATATGTAATAAAGTTGAAATTAAAAAAATATATCTATATATACGAAAAATATATTTATATATATACATATATTTTAACGTTGTAAATACGTTAGTAAAGTTGAATTATTTAAATTATATAAGTAATTCGGGTGGAGAATAAAATTTTAAATAATAGCAACACTTTCGCACATACGCGGTAGGTTATCGCGATCGTAGACCGAGTGTCAGGCTCGCGCATCGCTGAGAGAATTCATTCGCATAGAGACAAGTCTGGCGGTTTTCCACAATAATCGCAAGTGGTTTTTAACCAGCCGCCAGGGTGGCGCTGCCGGCCATAGAACGAGTTAATTTAAGTTCGCATAAATTAATAAATCCATTATGAGATACTGGGTAAGAAAAATAATCACAATTACTAGTGCATCAATTTCTAATAATCTTAATAATAATAATAATAATCTTGTTATAAATTCTAATTTGCATTGTATTTATATCTTTTGCAGAAATATTTTATTTCTCTCTTGGGTGCGGAGTGAAGAACTCCGGAACTAATGATGGACGATGTCGCAAACGGATTGTAGATGGGTGTCCGATCGCTGGCCACGACCGACCGTTAAGGGTAGCGGATGACATGGGCATATAAGCTAATTCATTACAACTCAGTACACGGCGACAAGGAATTATAAGTAACCAGTTAAAAACGTGAAGAAAGCGCGTCCCAAAGCCAAGGTCATGTATTATTGTTGTTCCAATTTTTTCTGTCTTTGCTGGATTGTGAACCTACCGTGATGGCGGTTCCATATCTTCAACTTCAGATATTCCGCGCAGACTATTTTTGTTTAGGATTACTCTAGTTAGCATTTGTGATGATTGCTATGTTCCTTAACCACTGTGATTAATAGTAATTTCTTTAAATAATGTAGAGTAGATTCATGTCTATCTAAAATACACAAGTTGTTATAAATTTATCACAAGTGAAGAGAAAAGTCGTCAGCAAGGTGAGTTCTGAGTTCCGTACTCACATTTCATGTTTTCTCCGCTGATCTGGCCGGTGGAGGATAGACCGCCAGCCTATATATATGTAAATAAGTGAAGAGCGTGCACCTTATCGATTTTAATGTTTTAGATAAATGAATATTCTTTAAGTAAAAAGAGCCTCATAACAAATGTAATAATGAAAGCACTTAATATAACCAATCTGGGTGATAGGTATTATATCAGTACCAATTTAAATACTGTTTTGTTCACAGTATACATCACATAAAATCTGGATTAAAACTCATACGTTATAGATAAATAATCTTGAATTGTTATTAAATGAAGCGGTTCCCATTAAAAATAGACTGTTGAACGGCGGTCAAGTGTCTATAAATGAAAAAGAGTTAGATATACGACAGACATACAACAAATTCGTGTCCAGAAACCAGAATATAATGTTGACGTAGATTAATTCATGTTTAAAATAATTTGTCCAGTTATTATTTGGTCCTTAACAATCATAATCATTTTAATATTTTACCTTATAGAAGCTTTCTCAATACAAAAACAATATTTTAGATAACTTGAGTTAGGTATAACGAAAAAACGAGAAAAATAATTGTAATAATAATTATAAAAAATAACGAGAAAAAAATGAATTGGAATTTTTAGGTTTTGTATATTAGACTACTAGAACTTTATGCGTTAGAGTATTAATTAAGCTATTAAAAAATTTGTATGTTAGTACTGTAGGCTACTAATACATTTTTATTTTAGTGTACCTTTTAAGTTACTTAAAAAATTAGACGTTAGTGCATTAAGCTACTGAGAAATTTACGCTTAGTTATGAATTCAGAAACTTAAGTTAGATGATTTTGAATTCAATTAATCAGTGATTTAAGTCACATTGTTAAGATTATTATAATTCAAAATCTAAAAATTATCGATGCATACCATCTGAGTCCTAAGGAGGCATCTCAAAATATGATTATTACGCACTCAGAATATGAGCAAAAATGTGATTAAAGATGGCGTTTGTTTGGAGAGTCGGATACAACAGACCCCCGAGGAAGGGACCGTGCAACCGTTATGTGTTCGGGAGGGCTGTTTGTTGTAATAAACGTCTTTAAGTTTGATTCTGCTCCCTTGTATTTCCACTCGAGCGCCCGGATAAAATCGAACTTCGGCCCTCAAAACATTTTCTAAGGATTCTTATGTGAGAAGTTCGATTGCAGTTTTTTTCCCCTTTCGAGATAACTTCTAGGTTGGGTTTGCTCGGGTTGCTTTAAATGAGTGGCATGAAATTATCTTTGATAGGTTTCTGCCAAGATGAAACCATATTACCATTCAACATTTGAGAAGGGATGCTGATAAATGAAAAAAAAAGGTTTTAAAAATATTCACGAGTGTATGAATTATATTTCAATTTAGAATAAAACCAACATTGTTGTAATATAATGATGTTATATAATATGACACAAATTCTAATGGTTATCACATTTAATTGGTATTCGGTAAATTAAAATTATGCCAACAATTTATTCGATGCTGTTTATCATAATAATTTATTTATTTAGTATTGGTGCAAAACTACACAAGTGTATATAAATTAATTCAGTATACGTTAGTGTATTGTCATGCATATATTATGTATACATATATCTACCGAGTGTATGGTGTAATTAATTAATGTAATTACTGACGGAGGTTGCTGTCCTTGGCGAAGAGTTATATTAAAATATGCAGGGAGGTTTTACAATCAGTGAAAAAAATATCACCAATCTACGTTTTACTGATGATATCACGCTCGTGGCTGGTACAGTGGTTGAACTGGAAATCATTTTAAAGGGTTTTTCATTAAGGGCGTCCAAACTTTTTTTTAAAATAAAACAAAAACGAATGAATATATCTAAAAAAAATTTATTATGTTTTGAAGTACATTTAGTGGTAATTATGTATGAAATTCAATTTCCCTCGCATGACCACCGCGGGCACGTTTGCA
This sequence comes from Eubasilissa regina, assembly GCA_022840565.1. Taxonomy (NCBI): domain Eukaryota; kingdom Metazoa; phylum Arthropoda; class Insecta; order Trichoptera; family Phryganeidae; genus Eubasilissa; species Eubasilissa regina. Next base: position 1,179,677 of record JAINEB010000002.1, on the reverse strand, counting down.
GAAGTCCAATCGTTGAATCCAATTTTCCACCACTTTTTCACATAATTCGGCCCGAATCGCACCAATTTCGCGTTCAATATTTTCTCTTAGCTCTTGTAACGTCGCCGGCTTGTTGGTATAGACCAAAGATTTAACATAGCCCCAAAGAAAATAGTCCAATGGTGTTAAATCGCATGATCTAGGCGGCCATTGAATTGGTCCATTTCGCGAAATAACACGCTCACCAAATTTGGTTTTCAATAAGTCAATTGTTGCGTGTGCCGTGTGACTGGTAGCGCCGTCTTGTTGAAACCACATATTGGCCAAGTCCATACCTTGCAATTGAGGCCAAAAATAATCAGTTATCATGGAGCGATAACGATTACCATTCACAGTAACATGACGATTAGCATCATCAACAAAAAAATATGGTCCAATGACACCTCCGGCGTGTAATGTAACGTATTGTTAAATAGCAAAGAAAATTATTTGTATTCCAATTCGATCCGTATCTGTTTTTTCGTAAGTTCGCAGATAACATCGTTATAAAAAGTTCCCGATCCATGTTTGCCGCGGTGTTTTACAAATAAAATGGTTTAAAACTTAACTAAAAACTAATTCATTAAAACAGAAACAGATTGAATTTATACTATTAATTAAAATATATGTCTGTACGTACTGATGTATTAACTAAAGTAATAATCAACTTGAATATATATTACACTCTCTCAGTCTCCACAAATGATTGACAGAAAACAAAACTTGTCTGTTGGAAAAGAGTTTAGTTAGCGAAGCAAATATGTAAAGTGTTTTTATATAGAGTTTTTAGTGTGGGTTAATCCCTTTCAAATTATGCACAAATTGTTTGAATAAAATATAAATTTTGGCAGCCTTAAGATGCCTAATAGGTTGAGTAAGAAAATATATAGTATGTTTCTCATACGGATTAAACAAACAAGTTAGACGCGACCAACGCGTGCGGTCTAGCAAAATGCGGAGACGAATGGCAATGAAATTGCATACAAATAATTCACAGTTTTTCATACTGTTGACGGCTAGCAAAAATAAAGCCATCGGTTACACTTTAATCCGTTAATCCGGGTAATAGCGGCTAGAAATTTATAGGGTCTTTTCATACGATAATAATTTATTTTTATTGGCCAGAATCTGTAGTAATGCATAGCCTTTTTGCTTGTATACAGTGCACGCTCCTGAATGCATTTGAGTTAAATAAGTGATGTGTAAATGTAATGTTTAGCGAATAAGACATGGTGTATGCATGATAAATGAAAAATGTTGAAAGGAAGTTGAAAGTAAAGGTATTTGAAGAAGAAGAAAGTACAAGGTCTTTCAATAAGGACGCTCGATTTTAAAATGTAAATAAAACAAGTTGTGTGTGAGATATCCACTCAATTTATTTATCATTTGTAAGTTTTTTTATTTATTGTCTTTGTTTTATTAACCACTGAATTGAGTTTAAATACATCTACCGGTTTCGAAAAATACCATTTTCTTCTTCAGAATATCATAATTAACTAAAAATATATATCATTGTTTCTTCACCAGAATCTATTTAAAAAAAACAACAATTATTTAAAAAATAAATTTAGTACCTTACTCAAGTTGTTGCTTAATACAAAGTATTAACTACGAGTCCCATTCAAAAATTTTTTCCTAAAAATTATTCGACTAAATTAGTATTAGGCAACAACTTGAGTAAGGTACTAAATTTATTTTTTAAATAATTGTTGTTTTTTTAAAAATAGATTCTGGTGAAGAAACAATGATACATATTTTTAGTTAGTTATGACATCCTGAAGAAAAAAATGGTATTTTTCGAAACCGGTAGATGTATTTAAACTCAATTCAGTGGTTAATAAAACAAAGATAATAAATAAAAAATATGAATTTTAACCACAAAGTTAATATTGCTTATTTTAAAAGTATCATTTGTAAATATATTTTATGGCATTAAGTGTGGAAAATAACGTCGTTCAAATATCCGCCGCAGCTTTGCTTGGTGGCACGTATTCGGAAGGTCCAATTTTAAATGACATTGTCGCCTAAATCTGTCTGAATTTGCTAGATGGCGTTTGTAATGTTGACTTTGAGAGCGTCAATTGGTTGCGGTCTATTTGCAAAGACTTGCGATTTAAGATAGCCCCAAAGGAAGAAGTCTAAAGGTGTTAAATCGCACGATCTCGGTGGCCTGTTCACGTCACCGCCGCGCGAGATAACCATGCCCTCAAATCGCTCGTGCAGAACATCGTGGCAAGTACTGTGTGGCACATAGCGCCGTACTGTTAGAACCACATGTTATCGGTATTTATATCATCCAGTTTAGGCCACAGAAAGTTGCTTATAATCGATCTGTAGCACTCGCCGTTGACGGTTATGGCAATGCCAGTTTCGTTTTGGAAGAAGTACGGACCGATAATTCCGCCAGACCAAAATCCGCACCAAACAGTGACTTTCTCGGGATTAATTTGGTACTGATGTATTTCATATGGATTGGAATCGCCCCAAATCCAACAATTTTTCTTGTTCACATAATTTATTCATCCAAAAATGGGCCTCGTCGCTAAAGATGATTTTTTTGGTGAAATTTGGGTTAACTTCTAACTGCTCTAGCGAATCAGCGAATATACAGCGTTATCTATGGCCATTTATCTTAAGTTCGTTAGTTGGATTTTATACGGGTGCAGATTCAAGTCTTGATGCAAAATTCGCCAAGTTGAAGTCACAGAAAGGCCAAGTTCTTGTGAACAACGAAAAATTGACTTCCTTGGGTTTTCCCAAGTGCTCGTACTTTCTCACGCACAGCAGCGATTTTTTCAGCAGATCTTGCGTTTCGCTAACGTACTAGTGTTGCCGATTATTTACTAAATCAGTTGACTCGAGTTTGGCCACCAAATGTCGAATAGTCGACTCAGCAGGACGGTTGTGGCGAGGATAAAAATCACGTATTGCGCGGAACGTTTCTCGAACGGAGCAGTGACTTTGATAATGAAGTTTGATGATTTGCACACGTTGTTCAATCTTATAATCTTTTTTGGTGATTTGCCGTATAATACTTTACAATTGACAATAAATTTGACAGATGTCACTTTAACAACATGGCTGCTATAACTTAACAAATCTCGAGCGTCCCTATTGAAAGACCCTTTAAAACTAAGTGCATAAATAATACGAGCGAATACTTTTGGGATGTAAGTTTTATAGTGACGATATGGTTATAAAAGATTGAAAGGAGGAAAATAAATAAATATATTTTTTTAATGCAGACAGGCCAGGACAGAATATATGTCATTCTATCCTTTTTGTCTAAGTAAACGACGTATGGAAAGTTAGTTAATTATAAAATATAGTATATTAAGAGCAATTTTGGGGTAGCATATTAATTTTTTATTTTACATTTTAATAATTATAAAAAGGAGCCCATAATATGAATATTAAAGAAAACATATTTGTGTTTTGAAGTTGCATTTTCAAAAAATAGTTCTGTGGTATTTAACTACAAAGAAATTAAATGAATCACTATAAAGCCATACTGAAAAAATCTATCTATCGGATAATATTTAGTTATCTCGGTAGCAACTAAATATTTTTTCGGTACATAGATTTTTTCTGCCAGGTATCATTCCAGTTAAGTAATTTAATTTGCATCATAATATTAGTATCTATTTCGGTAAATGTCATAAAATTTAGTTATATCTTTTATTATTACCGTAATTTATACATATAACGGATTAAACAACATATAATATTAATGCATCTGATAATCACTATTTTAAATTTCTCGTGCATTTCTAAAAATAGATTAAAAAGATTAATGCATGTATAAAATAAAAAAAAATGGTGTTATTTGTTTAAATATTGTATAACCAGATATAAAACTTCAATAAAGACGGAAAATTAATTATGTCCTTGTTTTCACAAAACAAAATAAATTAAAATTTTACATTAAATTTGTAAATTAGAAATTCTCAATTATATTAATAAAAATTAAACTAACCATTTTTGCCATGGACACAAATCAAAAACAAAGTGAAGCACCATCGACCTTATATATATATAATAGTAACATTATTAACACATAATATATAGAGCAGAAATTTATTATTAAAATTGTGTAGAATGAAAAATAGTAAAAAAAAACATTAGTTATTGTTTCAAAAATGGTATTGAATCAACGCTGAAAAAAGATTAATTCGAAAAGTTTTAAAACCTATTAACTGCTTTATTCTGCTGAATTTGACTACATTAACGTCAACGATAAATTATATTTCAAATGTATTGTTAAATGAAAAAATAAAGATTCCGCTAACGAAGTAACTCATAAAGTTTGTGAAACCAATTAGCCCGCCGGTTTATTGAATCAGAAGATTAAAAAAATCTCCTATCTTCATCGTAAAATATGTCATCTTTTACTCCCCAAACTTTTAATAGCGGCTTTTATTTTTATATATTTTACAAAGTTTGCATTTCGGAGAAAATCCCTTTCCTGATGTCGGTTTTATCTAAAAAATTAATCCTGGCGCTTCTTATGATTATGGAAAATCCATGTCAATAATTTTAAGTCTTAAACTTCAAACTTTTTAAACAGCTTTTGAAGGAGGTAAAAAATATTGATCCTCGTCATTGTCTCGGGATTTTATTTAAATCATCATTTCAAGAAAGTTCAATATCGAAAAAGGCTTACAATACATTTATTTGTATTATATCGTGTATAATATATTCGCAGTATGTACAAGTACAGTGCTGTAATAAATTATAGGTGTTGTTCTTTAATGCTGGTAATGGTTTTACAGAGTTTTTTTACACGAAACTAAAATTTGGATATTCCTAAAAGAATAAGTAAATGGTTTATCAAGTGATAACTGTGGGAACCGAATTAGGATATCAGGTGTTTGTACAATACCGTTGTATGAAGCTATTAAGGCCTATGCCGAGGCTTGAACACACATGATGTTTATGCATGAAGTCTGGCCTATAATAATGATATTAATATACAGCGTACGAAGTACGGACACCGTAATTATAAGCACCACAGTACAGTATTATCTATTTTAATTTTTTAAGCTTCAAGGGACGGCGGTCGGTTCAGGACTCGATTAGAATATTCATGATTGTCAGAAATGGAGGGGAGAACAATCGGGACAACTTCAAGTCACGTGGGATAATTTTAATGAGTTTTTTTTTCGTTAAATTAAATTAATTGGGGAAGATTTCGGAATGTTAGGAGCATTTTTGGTAACTGATTTAAGAATAAAGACAAACGCAAATATTAACATTGTTAACTCGTTATATATATTCATGACTCATCGGAAATAAAATTAAAATTATTATAATGATAAAATATTCAGTCTTTCAGTAAAAAAATCTTACTATCATGGATATGTATGTTGCCAGCGAGTTGAGATCATATGATTTGTAAATAATGTATTACATATGGTAGAAACATAATATAACTTTTAAACTGATATAATTCTTAATACTACTAATATATTAAATATATTAATATATTTCATTTATCTTACTAATTCGTTCCTAATTATTAAGTGACTTCGATGAACTGATTTGTTATGAATAAATATTTTTATTTGAGTGGGACATTGTATCAAAAAATAAATTTATCACTAATATTGATTGTTTTATATAAAAATGTTAAAATAATTCTAGTTGATAAGTCGGCGTTAATTTTGAAATAATATTAATATTTTCCAAATAAGAAAACTCCAAAAATTCTAGCGAGAAGTTATTTTAAATTAACTATATATGCCTACTTAACGTTTTTTATTAATAATATTTGGTTTTTATGAAAATTATTTTTCATGTTAGTCCTTACATTTATTTATTTATTTCAATGATTTACACTGACTTAATTAATCTGCTAGATATGATTTATAAAAAAGATATGCAAAAAAAAACTTTGGGCATATTTTTAGAAGGTCTAAATTAAACAGATACTAACATAAAATAATTTTAAATACTAAAATAATTCTATCTTATTTTAGTATTTATTACGCAACTTAATTACATTATAAAATGAGTACAGTGAAGTATTCCAAAGACATTTTAATGATTTTTTAGCGGAACGTTAAAAAATATAACAAAGCAAAATTTCGCTTAAGCAAAGAAGAGCAGGTCATTCAACTTGTATGTGTTCTCATTAAAAAAACTTATTTATATTACTCAGGTTTCGTTTTTATAGCCTTCCGTCCGGAATGATAATTACCAAGGCAGCCTACTCCATTTTTCGTTTAGAATTTTCCCGCCCCAAATGTAGTGCCTCTTTCTTCAGGATTTGAGTGGCAAACAAGGGTAGTGGCGTTAGAACACCCCTCTTTACACAGGCTTCACAGACTGTTACTGTGAGGATTGTTTAGGAAGGTCATTTCAAAGAGGCTTATTTGAGAATAAAACATCATAATGATAGTATACTGTTTTAAAAAATGACAGAATATATAATATGAATATCGAAGAGTGATAGTTCAATTGTTGAAATAGATATTTTCAATATTTTGCAATTGGGAAAAACGGTGTAATTATATTTTGCTACAAATTGTGAAATATTTTTTTAGATACAGTTTCTTAAGAAGTTTTCTTCTTTATTTATTCTTTATTTATGAAGTTTTGTTCCAGGTAATATATGAGTTTTAGAAGTATTGGGCATAGTGCTAAAACAAAATTAAAAATATTTAACTATAGGGTGCCCAGCGGAAAAATTTCAAGATTAAATTGTAATTGCTCGAAAACCATCAGGCTGAGGTAAGTGGGAGGGGTATTGTTCGACACGCGTGATTTATTGATTTGTCAGCCGCAATGATTCAATGATCGGGAGTGCACCGCGCGTTCGCGGTTGAGCAATATTTAACGTGCGGTGATTCATTGGTTCGTGCGCGTCGCGCTTTTTGCACTCACTTTAAATTCAACGAATAAGTGATGGGCCGAGCACGCAACTTATCTGGTGTTCAAAAGTTCAGACAAAAAAGGACAATGGTTAACTAAACTCCTCCGGGACCATCAACGTTAGAACATGTGGCTCAAGTCCGACGTGAAATTAAGCTCAATCCGCGTAAATCGATAAGGATGATTGCAGCCTATACTGGAATAAAAAAATTAACAGTGCACGTTATTTTGAAAAATAAAGTAGAGTTTCACCCATACAACTGCAAATCGTGCAGTTTCTCAACAAAAAATACTATTTTTTACGTAAAACCTTTGCGAGAACGATGCTGGAACGTTTTGAAACATCACAAAGGCTTGGAAACATATTTTTTACTGACGAAGCACATTTTCATATCGATGGGTATGTTAATAAACAGAACATGATATACTGGTGCCTCGACAACCCAAGGGAACGCCATCCCGGGTTCAACAACAGAACATAATTTCAGTAAGACGGGGCCACTCCACACATAGCTAGAGTTTCAATGGAGAAGCTGAGGGGAATTTTTCCCAATAAATTAATCAGCAAGTACGGGGATATACCCTGGGTACCTCGATCACCGGACCTTACATCGTGCGACGTTTTTTGTGGGGATACCTTAAATCGAGAGTTTACAGCGACAATCCTCGAACAATACAGGCCCTACAAGAAAATATCCGCCGTGAAGTTGCTACCATCGAACCAACGCTTTGCTCTCGCGTGTTCGCAAATTTAAGAGTCCGATTGCAAGAGTGTCTTGAGAGAAATGGACGGAGTTTAGACAATATTGTTTATAAAACGTAAAATCCGCATCGTTAAACTCCATTTTGTATAAATAAAATATGAGAATAACATCGCAGTTTTTTTAAAAATTTAATTTAAATCTAGAAAAATTTTCGCTGAACACCTTTACCTATATATCTGTCTGCTACAATACATTAAAATATCAATACATAGTGTATCAGGCAGGGGACATAATTACATGTTAATCCATATTTTTATAATAATATAAGACACTAGTATGAATCTAAAAATAATTTAATTTAATTTTTTTATTATTAGGTATTGTACATTCATGAGATAACGGGGACTGCACTTATATAATTAAAGTTATGTTTCAATATGTTGTCAATTATATAAACTTTAAATATATTATAATCATCAAACGTGTCATTTACAACAATTTATCTTTCATCCAACGATAGTTTATAAAAATTATAAAATTTTATTCCAGACCTTGAGCTAGGATTGATATTTTGTTCCCCAGATCGCAATAATTATTCCTGTTTTAAAACATTTTTTTTTTGTCTAAGTGGTGTGGTTTCTGTAAAATGATTCAGTGTCTCCGGAGTGTAAGGGAAGGAAGAGTAATGGTCGGCGATCTCACAGCACACCCCGAACCGAGGGGTTTAAAAAATTAAACGACACTTAAAAATGAAAATTGTGTCAAAGGGCGCCCCGCCTTGCATTCTATCATGGAGAACTCCATTTCTCACTCTTTCTGCTTCAATTTCACCCGGCGGTGCTTCAACGGTGATCAAATTTGTTGATTTATAAATATGTACTACTCATAGAATACCAATAGGATGGAATAAGATCGAAAATACCCTGAATTTTGTTTATTTTATTCACAGTTTATTCAAGATATATCAGATATACCAAAAACTATAATATTTTTACTGTAGGTACTCGATTGTATTTTTATAACTATGCAAATAAGAATTTTCTATCTTCGGATTAGTGATAACTAAATCTTGTATTTGTTAGTTCAGAGCGATTCTCAGTAGAAAATAAAAAAGATGCTCACTTACTTATTTTTTACTTTCCATTTTCAGTGGGGATGCTATACATGTGTACTGTAATGAGACCTGATACAACTCTCACCTTGTTTGCACTCATATATCATGCATCTTATTTTTAAATATCTGTGGTTAACCTGGTCTAGCTTAGTATATATGGTATAACTAGCAATAAAATTCTCCTCCTATAATCCTATCTTTCCTCATTCGTTAAACATGACTAAATTATTTAAGGTACCCTATTCAATTATTTTAGAATATCACAATCAACATTTTATTTTTATTATATCATAAATAAATTTGATACATAGTTGGAAATAATCACGGCTGGATGATCTCATACATAGTTGGAAATAATCACTGCGATTTGGATTTTATAACCATAATTGTGAGCTGCAATAGAATAAACCATGTCCAAGTTCTCCAACCGGGAGATGCGTCTTCTTCCTGCACCACTTCTCCTTTAAATCTTCTCTAGTAGTTTAACTTATATGCCTTTATATTCTAGCCTCTCGTAACATGCCTAAAGTACTTACTTAAGTTCATATTTTTCAAGATGTCTACATTTCGCACATTGTCCACTGCATATTTCGAAAGGCTTGAGATCAAGCTCCATGTGTTAACCTACTAAAATGTATAAGAAAATATAACATAGTAAAAAACGCATTAATAGGTCTAAATAACAGCATTTATTATAGAAGAGAACCTGCATTTTAAAAGACGAGTCTCGCGTCATCTCTATTTTGTAGTTGTTCTATTGTGAGTGATCCCATTTATCTATCATCATCCAATGCATTCATCCACACAATTACCGAAAAAAGGAGAGAAAATGAGGAAGATCTGTCACTCAGAATCCTCCAGTCTAGCGGATGTACGTGTACAACATGTAGAAGGGTATGACTCCTCAGCCATACTCGAACTCACAATCGATAACCATGCCAGACGTCATCCTCGTAATGAGGGACCACTGAAAAAAGATTGAAAAAAATATTTTTAAAAAGGTAAAAGATTGAGAATCTTCATTAAAGGTATGGTTGGGAGGTCTTTTTGGAGTGAAATTGAATAAAGTTTATTATTTAAAGAGGTGGCATGTCACTTATCTACATATATACTATGTACTTGTTTCTAATATACCTACTCATATTAAGGGATTCAAATTAATTTACATCTAGGGAATAGCAAAGAACAACTGCTTAACAATGTTAAGGATGAACAAGGTTTACATAACCACTTCGTTTCTGAACCAATATCTCTTCGCTAGGTCAAACAGGCATGTTAATTTGACAATACAACAATTATAAAAGTTACTTACCTTGAAATCCATGAATGACATTTAATACCTACTCGAAATTGAAAGTGGAAAATAAATTACTGAATATTTTCAATATATTATTAGTCTGCTTGACTTTTACGCACCATTGTGATCATCGAGACACAATTCATTGATCTATTACAGTGGTAGTGTCAGAACACACGCATTAGCTAACTTCGCAGTCTGGCGCAATCTTTGCATTCTTTAGGAAATGAATATGCGGAGGTAGTCGACATTTTTGCTGTAAATTTAACTCTTTATAGGACTAGATTATTACAATTTTTTGTGTCTCAACTCAATGATGATGGATAAAATGTTTCTCTTTACATTTTTTATTAGTTTTTATTTTTAATTTTGATAATGAAAAACAAGGTAATATTAAATTTTTTTTCTTAGTGTATTACACTTCTGATGAAATTTTCTATTATTTTACTAATTATTTTAATGCCTAAATAGGGCGTGTATTTTAATAACAATAAATAAATAAATATTAAATAAATAAATCTTTTTTAAAGAGAACACATTATTCTATGATATTTCAATACAAATTAAATGCACCAATTAGAAAGATATACAGGGTCTTTCAATAAGGACGCTCGGTTTTAAAATGTAAATAAAATATGTTATGTGTGAGATATCCACTCAATTTATTTTTTATTTGAAAGTATATATTATGGCATTAAGTGTGGAAAATAACGTCGTTCAAATATCCGCCGCGGCTTTGCTTGGTGGCACCTATTCGGAAGGTCCAATTTTAAATGACTTTGTCGCATAAATCTGACTAAATTTGCTGGATGGCGTTTGTTATGTTGACTTTGAGGGTGTCAACTGTTTGAGATTTATTTGCAAAAACTTGCGATTTAAGATAGCCTCAAAGAAAGAAGTCTAAAGGTATTAAATCGCACGATCTCGGTGGCCTGTTCACGTCACCGCCGCGCGAGATAACCATGCCCTCAAATCGCTCGTGCAGAACATCGTGGCATGTACTGTGTGACACGTAGCGCCATACTGTTAGAACCACATGTTATCGGTATTTATATCATCTAGTTTAGGCCACAAGAAGTTGCTTATAATCGATCTGTAGCGCTCCCCGTTGACGGTTATGGCAATGCCAGTTTCGTTTTGGAAGAAGTACGGACCGATAATTCCGCCAGACTAAAATCCGCACCAAACAGTGACTTTCTCGGGATGTATTTGGTACTGGTGTATCTCCTATGAATTGGTATCGTCCCAAGTTTTGCTTGTTCACATAATTTATTCATACAAAAATGGGCCTCGTCACTAAAGATGATTTTTTGGCGAAATTTGGGTTAACTTCCAACTGCTCCATACCCCAATCAGAGAATACATGGCATTGTCTATGGTCATTTATCTTAAGTTCCTGGGTTAGTTAGATTTTATACAGATACATACCTAAGTCCCGACGTAAAATTCGCTAAGTTGAAGTCATAAAAAAGGCCATGTTCTTATGAACGATGAAAAATTTACTGCCTTGGGTTTTCTCGTACTTTCTCACACACAGCAGCGATGTTTTCAGCAAATCTTGCATTTTAGTGAAGTACTAGTGTTAAACAATTATCTACCGAACCGGTTGATTTGAATTTGGCCACCAAACGTCGAATAATCGACTCGCAGGACAGTTGTGGCTAGGATAAAAATCACGTATTGCGCGGAATGTTTCTCGAACGGAGCTGTGACTTTGATAATAAAATTTGATGATTTACACACGTTGTTCAACATTATAACCTTCCATGGTAATTTACCGTACACTATTAAACAATTGACAATAAATTTAACAGATGTCACTTTAACAATATGGCTGCTATAACTTAACAAATTTTGAGCGTCCCTATTGAAAAACCCTTTACATTCAGATCAACTCAATTTATCGAAAAAATATTTTAGCTGCAACCGGGATTTTAACCGGGATCTCTTCCTGACCTACGATATCCAATTATACTACGTCAGATTTGTAAATTCGACATTTTCGACAAATTTTAGAACTATTTACAAAGCTGACGTAGTGTAATTAGACATAGAATTAGTTACATACGCTAAATAAGTATAGTTAATTAATTAAAATATGAAAAGTAACATTTTTCATAATATACTATGTTTTTAGAATTAAAGGATACTATTCAATAGATAAATAAAAATAAAATGAACAATTTGTTTAAGTACTCACTCGGTTTAAAAAAAATATTAGGTTATATACTGGCAGAAATTTTACCGGGTAATAAATTAGAGTAATTTGTATTTCTTTTCCCAAGGCCCCGATTTCCATCAATCTTTCTCTGCATTATAAGGTGCAAGATCTCGTACATTTCCGGTTGTACCATTACATGTCCAAGATATTAATGTAGTTGGATTTTTATTGTTTTAAATATGTATTTATTTTTCTTTATTCTTCCGAGTCATAACATTTTCATTCGTAACTCTATTCTGGAAGAAAGAGAACATCATGACAGAAGAACTTGAGGCAATGGTTTGGCCAGTCTACTGTAGAGCTGCACCGAGTCGCAGCTAACAAAGCGATGATAGTCAACGTCTATTGACAAAAAGAAGAATTTACGTTATTATTTCATTTCATTTTTTTTTTGTCTTGGATACTACTTCATAAGTAATATATGATCAGCACATTAAAAAAAAATCTATTAATGACACTTTTTATACGATAATACATTGGATTTTTTTTCTACAAATCGGATTTGGTCAAGTAATTCATAATGGCTTATTGACATTTTGATTAATTTAGATAAACAAGAAAATATAAAAAAATAAAGGGAATAAAAAAACTTTTTATACAAAGATCAATATATTGTCTTCGCTCAACTACTATTCATATGTTTAAATAAAATAATGGCATTTTTACAAGGATTATAAATTTATAAGCAGTAGAAATTGAACTGACCAATAAAATATGGACCTTTTTCTTCTCCAATTGGTTCCCTCATTAATGAGGACCGTGACCCCTTGACCTGTTGATGTCCTTGACAATCCTTCTCTACCTTTCTCTGCAGCCTGCGGTTCGGGTATCCGTAGCTATACATAGTATGAAATACCTAGTCCACAATATTTTATGAGTGAATACCTGACTAAATTACGAATCGAAAATGTTTAAGGAGTACGTAAAAATTATGTACCGATATGGATTATTGTATGAGATTTTGTACAAAATTATGTTAAGTTTTAATCTACATACTTCAAAATGAATATTTTCAAAATTGACTATTTTTATTTTATATCTTTGCCCTAAATCATCTAACAAAAATAGTCTGGCCGCCGTAGTTCGTCTCGATACCATATTTCAAAAGGATCAAAATTCTTTCTCTCACTCGCTCTCAAAGTCCATATTTCCACAGAGACTTGACTAAGCGCACGTTTGCAGCTTCACACCCACAGTTTTCAGTTTCATAGGAGCCTAGATAAATAAATTCATTTACAATCTAAGTATTGTCAGCATATCTAAAATTGAGATACGTTGAAAAAAATGTGTGGATTACGAACGTATCCTGGACGTACGGCGTAAAAAAAACTAACTTTAAAATTGATATTGAAACGTTTAGATTTGGAAAAAAATCCTTCAATCCCAGTAGAGATGCTAACTGTCTGGAGTTCATAGTTCAGTAAATATCAGAGTGAACGTTTATAACGCAGGTAGTAGTATCTTGAAGTTTCTTTGTCGAGAAATGAGGGGACGAATCTAGTATTAAACTAGCAGTAGTCTAGCAAAGTAATGAAGTACGGAGATGGCATGGCAGCTAAGAGAATAGTTTAGCATGATAATTTAAAAAAATATATTTTCGTGTATAATATAAAAATATAAATAAAGTGTTTCATATCCCAGAATGTGCTGAAACCACGTTTGAATCGGATAATTAAATGTAATAGAGGACTGAGATTGCTTTTCGGATAACCTTTTCTTATCTTTGTTCGTAAAATCGGGTTTCATTATGCATAATGTTTGCAAGGGTCATATAAAAATGTAATCAACCCTTTTCATCTACGTATATAGCATACAAAATAATCTCTCCATATCTTTTACGACGGTTGTGTTTTTAAATGCATTTAGGGAAGTAGGTTGACTTTATTAAAAAAATAAAACATCGAGGTTTAGACAAAATGCGAAACTAAGCGCGAAATAAATCGGCGCTAAGGGATATGTAGAGACAAAATCCCGAAACTCCTTTGTGGTGTTCGGGCTCAATTACACTTTATTTTATTGTTCATGAATTTTAAATAAAAAGGGTCCATTTATTCCCATGTTTCACATTTAATTATCTTCAGTTATAGACCAGCCTTGAGAACTACTGCAGTTTAAAACAAAATAACGGACTAGAATAATGTACCCTCATTGTATTTAATGATAATTGATCAACTCCATGAAACTGACTAACAAGAAAGTGAAAATTTAAGTATTATTTGATATTTTAAAATTTGATAATTAAATACATTTCTATATTAATCCGAAAATTACGTCGAAGCAAATTAGGAAGGTCTAGGAATATTCACCACTCATTAAATTGAAAAAGTTGATTTAAAAGTCACGCCATAATTTGACTGGAATCAAGATAATATAAAAGTGATATAATATGTACAATGATCGGACGTAATTTACCGTAATTCATTATATAATAAGATAAGCTAATGAGAAATAAGAGAATAATCAATCATGTTCATGTGTACATAAATTAAGCTGTCGAAAATAACGTCATTTTCAGAATATCATGTATAGCAGAGGTCAGAATTAAAAAAAATGCGGTGAACCATTAACACTCATACATTGATATTTTTGGAGAATTATACATTTTTAATAAAACAACAATGTTTTGTATTTGTGCGTCTTAATAGAGTAGTAAACAGGTACAATGCATTTAATGAAGACGCATAGTAGGGTCGTGCACACAATATACAAGTGCTTCATCTCTGATTCATTTATAATTTTCTCTTTTCTAAACCACCAAATATTCTCCCTGGCAGTCACACTCGCCCTGGGGAATTGATGGGTAAAGTTTAAAACAAACCCCTCGGTGGGGGAAAATTTGAGTGCGATACTTAGTAATATTTTACGTTATGATAAATTGAGACAACCGAAAACACAGAGCTGTGTTCGCAGTAAATTCGTTAACGCTGATTGAAATTTATGACCACGACTGAAATATTTACCAAATATTAATTGAAAAATTGCTCGGTCAATCTGAGTTGCAAATCGATTTTGGTGCAAATAATCGGATGGCTCACCGGTGTTTAGGTATCAAATGAATTGTGTATATGAGTTAGTTTCATAAATGTTGAATGTTTATTATTATGGGACAACTTTATTTTAATACATATTCAGAATTCATTTTTTAACAACAGAATTTTCATATACCTACATGCTTGCATATAGAAATTCATATATTGGAGAGTATTACCATAGACAGCCAAACTTAAACCAGTGCACATATTTTATATGTCAATTTACATAAGCTTACAAGTTTCTTCTCATCAATTTCAAAGGATCGTTTTTTCCGGATAACTAGATCTTTTAGCAAGAAAACATTAAATTGTCTATTACATATGTACATGTTTTAATATATTATTAGTCTTGTCATGGTTAGTCGTTTGTAATTTTAATCGACTATAAATGAGTCGCGTTCATCCTATTTTTTTCTGACAGGATTTATGTAAGATATATAGATATTTTCATGATGCGTAGTTCAATGCTAGTATTTGTCTTTTATTTTACCATTGGCAATCTTGTGTTTACTATTTTGAGTTGTTTTGTAAGTGATATTAAATTTGGTTTGTGATATAAAAACTGTTTCAGTTTGTGTCGGAGAGTTAAAATATTAGACCATTTTTTATATTTCATTTGTGTCTATTTAAATTTATTTTATTTCCGCTTTTCTAAAAAGGTGCATTCTAATTTACACTTTAAAATATGTTTCATATATTAGAAATTTCATACATATTGATGTATGCATTTTATAGACAAACCAGTTAATTGTGATTGATAAAATTATTTTGTCTATTTACATTTGTAGTGCTTTGATTATTGTTAGATATTTCGTGAGTTCTAGTTTAGTTGTTTATATTTTCCATCTGTTGAGTTTTAGCGCAATATTTTTTAGCATTTAAAGTATGAACATTTCTCCGCTGTCTTTAGAAATTTTATGACGTTATCCAAACTTCCTTATTAGAATTAACTTTGACTTGTTTTATATTATAAAATAAAATTCAAAACTACGCAAATAGTTATTGAACATTGAATGAGTGAATAATGTAGTGTGACTAGACTGTCGATAATACATTTGTATTTATATATTTCAGCGGTGGTTATCGAAAAGCTAGACTGTGTTCAAATAGACCAATTCAAATATATGTACATTATCTACTGCTATGAGGGTGTTCAGGTGGTACACAAATTTACTCGCGGTGAAAAAGTATATATAAGCACTTCAGTACTACCCAACTCCAACCCCATGCAAGTTGCATGAAGCATTGCACAAATTATAATAAAATTTGTTACCTGCTTAACAAAGGTGTTGCGGTGTTTGCCTTGAAAAAATTTATGCATTTATAAAAATTACGTAAAAATACATGGTTACAATAAAAAATACATTGTTACATATGTATAAAAGTGATCTTGGTATGGTGAGTAGGATTTAAAAAAGGATCACTTAGGTGGTTTGGTCATGTAGAAAGAATGAATAAGAGAATCGTACGAAATATATATGACGCAAGTGTCGATATCACCAGAAATATAGGACATCGTCAGAAGACTTTACGAACCAAATAAATCATATACTGGAGGATGGTCTTGTTAAATATCTCAATAATCGACGAGTTTGTATGAGAAGATTAATTAATGTAAATGAAGCGAGATTGTGTCAGAACAGAAGAATGCGGTGCTATAATCTCTCTGCCTACCCCTGAAATGAAACGGCGCGATGGTAAGTTTGTTAGTTAGTTACGATGCAAAAATGCTGAATTACATGTTTTTTTTTTTTGTATTCTGTGGCATTCTTAAATGTTTTGTAAGTATATGATTTTACTGGTAATATAAAAGTCCTAAGATTATATTTCGAGCAGATTCATTTTTTTGAATGAAAGATTGGTCCTATGTATTTTTTTTACTCTGATTTAATAATAATGAATATATTTAATGAATAGCTTCTCTACATACTTGAGAATAATTCACCATAACAACTCGACCGTATCGTATTCTCCTGAAATCTCCTGCTCTGTTTGTTATTCCCCACTTATAATTTAGGAACTTGAGATAGTTCTACGAGTGTCTACTTCGGGAAAGATGAGGATCGACAATCACCTGTACTTACGACCCCTCATAAGCTCAGTCTCCATGCCAATCAGACACGAGAATAGCTCGACAAAACTTGTGCACGTTCATTATTCACTGTTATAAATATACACACCTGAAACCATTTATTCTATTAATTACTACATGCATAAACTTTTTATATTGTTTTCTTGCATCATCTTACATATTTATTTTTGTATTATACGCAGTAACAAACGTTTTTTCTATTAAATCAAATTAATTTAAGGAGAAGTTATCATTAAAACCTTTTAATCAACGTGCTAATATTACCTGCTTCGTTGAATTTTGTGGAATGATAGTAGGTACGAATACTGCAAATCCGATTCAACGGGAAATAAGAAGGTCTAACAGGGATGAAGCTATCTAGTTAATTCCCCTAACTGGCATATGAGGGAAGCCAATTAACGACGCTAGTAGAGGGCCTTTGCGAAGGATTTAATTGGGTAAGAGATATAGAAAAATGACTTATAATAGAGAGACCTGCTAGGGGATATTTTTAAGCCGTAGATAATTATTATCCAGTTGACCTTTACCCCACTTCGTATGGAGGACGTGATATTTGTAATTCTCAAAGGATTTGTTCTATTCTTAAAATTACCAATTCTTAATGAAGATAATAATTATTATGATTTTTTCTTAGTACATACAATGCAAATAATAGTCATAATCTTGGTAGAATATTTTTGCATAAATAGATTACTTTTTTTAGATGTTTTATTTGATAAGAAAAATTTTTGTATGGGAAAATATATCATCTAATAAATATACCTATATTTAATGAATTCAGCTCTTGTGACAATATCTTTAACGCAATTTCTGTAAACCAAAAATTAGAGTACTATTGTAAATTTCCCCCGATCTATTATTTGCCCGAGCTCAACGTAGAGTGAATTTAATAGATTTGGATTATATTAATTTTAATCGAATGCAGTACACATTATGAGTATTTTTCGACTACAAATGGTTATAACACACACTAATAAGAATTACCGTTGCTGAGAAGTGGTACTAGCGGTACGTTCAGGGAGATCCGGCGGAGACGTCGGCGTGATCGAAGGTAAATCGAGCTATTTGGATCTTTCATTGCATCCTGGACTTGGTACTTCAGTCGCCCTTTCTTACATTCTATTTTCATTTATATTTCCAAAAACCTCTGTCTCCCTCCCTCGTTCGGATTAATCGATACCCTGATTCTCTCTCACCGATTCTTGAACAACTTGCTTGGTCGGTCGAGACCGGGCATTTAACATGTACAGTCCTCCGTATCATAGATACTTTGATCTAAGCTTAGTTAACAAAAAACAAATAATTTTATCGGTTGACTTCTCAAGAAATTTCAATAAAAAAAAATTTTATTCATATAATGTGGCGTATAATTTATGCCCTTCTCGACACAAAATTTCTCTAGTGAGACGGGCACAGTCCAAACAAATTTTTATATAGTATTATATAGTTACTAATAAATAAATAAAATAAACATTATAAACTTAATTCTTAATTCTGAGTGTACTTAAAAATTGAATTTATCATTATGCTTTATAATAATCTCACAACGAATAATTACTAAAATTAATTTTTATATGTATCGCTTTAATAAGATATGATTTATCCGCAAATTTTCTAGTTTTGATAAACGAAATTTTATGAAAAATATAGACGAAATCGTAGAATAGAAATTCAATGATAATGAAGGAGGAAGTGAGCTACGTAAAATAATAAGACACCGTTGAAGGTTGGTAAAAGCCGTAGAATTCTTTAAAAATGTAACGGTGGGTTTTTGATGAATCTACTCTGATTATATCACATAAATTTTACTATTTAAAAAAAGAGTCATCTTAATGAATCTATAATAATACATGTTTACATAAAAATTATACTTGGAAGTGATCAACCGAAACAATGTGAAATAAGTACAAGGTCTATTTAAAGAAATCCTATTGTATTATTATTTAAAAACTAAATATATGTTAATGTTAATCTTTTTTTTTTATATGTAATGGTTATTAAAAAAATAAATGTCATATTTTTAAATAGAAATAAAAATATATGAGATCTAATAAATATGATGAACGGTAATATGAATTAAGGCATATCTTGGATTCTTACATATTAAATGGATCCAATTATAAGTTATTATTTATATTGGACACGCATTAAACTCTGTAATTGTACTTACTTACTTACTTACTTACCATCACGCCGTTTCTCCGCGGGGGTAGGCAGAGAGGATAGAGCGCCACACTCTTTTGTCCTGACACACAATTCTCGCCTCATCCACATTCATACATCTTCTCATGCAAGCTCGCCGATTGTTGAGGCTTCTAACAGAACCATCCTCCATTATCTGATTTACCTGGTCATGCCAAGTCTTCCGCGGACGTCCTCTATTTCTGGTTCCATCAACACTTGCGTCATATATCTTTCTTACCATTCTCTCCTCATTCATCCGTTCCATATGACCAAACCACCTAAATGATCCTTTCTTAATCTTACTCACTACACTAACATCAGCTTTACATTCTTTCCTTATTTTTTCATTCTTTACTCTGTCATAACTAAATTTGCCATAAATACGCCTAAGTGATCTCATTTCCATTGCATTCAGTCTACTTTCGTTCCTTTTCTGCCAGCTCCAGGCCTCACTTCCATACATCAGTGTCGGTACCAGGATTCCATTGTGCACCGCTAGTCTTGCCTCGGTTGACAAATTCCCGTTAGTAATAATTCCATTCAAAGCGCCGTTCACTTTATTTCCCGCAGTCACCCTCTTTTCGATATCATTCTCAGCCTTTCCGTTTCTATCAAACTTACTTCTTAAATATACAAACTCGTCTACTTGTTCCAAACATTCATTATCTACAAGTATTTAGCACGGTGTCTTGCTTTCCTCCTTCTCGAATACCATCACTTCCGATTTGTTAACATTCAAAATGAGGTCGCTTTCCTTGCATACACCGTACATTCTACTCACCAGATTCGGTAGTTTTTGTTCATTATTCGCCATAATTTATTGTTTGTTATGAATTCGATACTAAAATAACACACGAAGACTTTTCGAACAAAATGTAATAGTTGGCGTTGCATCAGCATTTGATAAAGGTATATGAATGCTATTATTTTTCGGTTATTCATCGAGAATAACTTGGATATCTTTTAATTTTAGTTTTGCTTAGTGATATTGTCTAGCGAGTTTGGGCAGCACTCTAGGTTGGCCATGAAATAACTATGCTACTGTGATAGACGTATAATGCAAGTCTTCTGGAGGAAAACTATGCTCAAAATAAAGACAAATAAACTAGAATACTTCGGGCATATCAAAAAGGAAAATAACTATAAAAAAATATAACTTATATAGAGAAAAATAAGTCGGAGCAGAAAATAGTATTCAAGGCTGAAAAATTTAAGAGGCTAGTTCGTATGGAGTTCAATTGAATTATTTCGCGCTACAGCATGCAAAGTGAAGATCGCCATGATGATCACAGATCTCTGTTAAGAGACGGGACTCTGGGAAGAATTGGAGAAGAATTTCTCGGGGGCTTTGTAAAATAACAATTTCGTAAAGATTTGCAAAATTGTTATTTTGTATGCATCTTTGAATGCTTGAAGATGGAGAAAATAATATTGCTCGAATATATGATATTATTTGTCGGGGTACACTATAATTCAAACCGATGATATCTCGAGGTAGACGAACAAAAGCTTGTGTAAAAGTAGCGCGCAGAAGCAATAGGGAGGGTAAAGATTTTATCTAAATAAAGTAATTACTCAAGAGGGTATTGTTTCGAGGTTGATTAAGTTTCTCATTCTGACATGGCACTGTTTCTTTCATCTCGCTGATTGATATCCATCATACCATTGAAAATATTTAATAATAATGAATGTTTAGCCTTCATCAAGATTAATAAGTTAATTGAGGTGTGACAAATTTGGCAGAAATTATTATAGATTAGATATTACAGAAATATTTATTTTTATTGAACGTTGATTTAAATGATAAAAATTGTACTTAGTATTAAATATTATTGTACTCGTTAGTTAAGGTTTGTTACACCTTCTGAAAAAGATATAATATTGTACTCGTTAGTTAAGGTATGTTCTAAATAACTTTACATTATAAAACGATAAACCCGTGTACTTAAATATTGTAACATGCTTGATTAGATTTTGAAAAATTACCTTTCCTAAGAAATATATTAAAAATGCATTCATTAAATTAAAAAGAGGGTGTTTAATATATTTCTAGATAGTGTGAAGTAATTCGGATAAAATATGCATTTAAATGTGTACCAGGTCTAAAAGCGTAAAATATTAAACTTGATTTAAGAGCTTTTTTTAAAGTAAGTATTGAACACAGCTGTGAACACGCTATAAAAAATAACTGAAAGTAAAATGTTGTCATAAAAAGAAAGCCAGTTGTAGGTAAAAGCCAATATCGCAAGGTGTAATTTGAAAGTACTCAACAACTTCACAGCTTCCGTGTTGGAAGAGAGATCTTACAGCCGTCACGTGCGCGGGCGGATGCCTCCAACCATCCAGCCAACCAACCAACCAAAGTCAAGGAAGTGTTCAAATTACATCAATACAGTTTACTGCTTTACCTAGAGCCACTTTTGTACGCAATATCTTTCGTATGTGAGTGGGAAATACATATTTCTTGCAATAAAGTCAGAAACATCTTCACAACATTTTGAGTTCGTGTAAAATTGTACGTATTGCTCCAAGAGTCATAACGACTGTCAAGGGTACAAAATTGCTTCATTTTTAGGGACGATGTTTCCGGAAGTTGACAAAATTTAAAAAAATACGAAAAGTAATCAGACCTATTCAATATCTTATATTTTTTTAAGAATAATATTTTAATACAAATTAAATGTAAATATTAATTAGAATGATGTACAAATAAAATCAATTTATTGAAAAAATATTTTTGTTGCTACCGAGATAATATTTTTTCGATAAATTGATTTTATCTGTATATCTCTCTACTTGATACATTTAATTTGTATTAATATATCACAGACCTATGTTTTGTAAAATTGCAACTTCACAATAATAATGCGTTCTCCTTAAAAATAATTATTTAATTAATAATATTTTTAGAACAATAGAAATGTACTTTATTAATTCATGTAAGAAAATTTTAATAATTTTATTGATAAATAATATATAGTCGAAGAGCCGTAAGCAAGGATTTTACTTTTAATTTTATTAATAACACTATAAATTAACTAATTAAATTTTATTATCGTGTGCCATTTAAATTCGAATAAATCCATCATCACACAATTGATAACTTTATTATTCTGAAAACATTTCTTTACTCTAGTATGTTTTTGTAAAGTATTTATATATAATTGAACTCAAAATGCTCTACTATCTAGCTAAAGATTAATTTATATTTTATTTAAATATAAATACATACCTAAGTACATATGTACATATATGTATATACATATTTTGGATTCATAAACAACATGGATTCAGCTACCGGCGATGTTAAGAACATCTTCGTAGTTTCCGAACACTAATTAGTGAATTTCTGGATGTCTCTACATAATTGTGAGCCTAACAAATAAAAGTAGTGACTCAGGTTGCTCGGTAGTCTAAACAAGCGTCTTGCATCAGGGGAGTAGCAAGGAATATATTTATACTTCGACTTCGTCAACCAATGAATAAATTCTGCTTCGTTTTTACTTGGAACGTTTATTTTCGTACTTTCGCACACTCCACTTGTTGCCTCGTATACGGTATATTGCCTGAACCCACCCCTCGCCTGCGTTAACCATATCACCCCGTGATTTAGGACCGCGCGGGTTCGTCACGTTCCACAATATGTCTTCACATATTTACTCAAAAAAGAAGAAAACTCCTCAAGGTGCCTGTAGCTTCCAGCTACCGAGAGATGGAGGGAAGAGTAACGGTGGCGGACATCTTAGAAGAGTAGTTTTATGTCAAGATATATTTTATCGCAATATCTTTTTGTCAAAAATGACATTTTCTCTATTATACACAAAATTACTTTAAAATAATGAAAGCCCCGTTTTTAGTATGTACTTAAATAAGGGAGAAAAACATAACTTATAAATAAATACGTTTTAGGAATTAATTTAATATATTATAAAGAATATTGTACAAAATAATACATTATACTCATTTTGAAATATCGTGAAACTATTTCTGTTTTCAAATCCTCAATCCATGAGTATCTTAAAAATAAAGGCACTTCTTGTTGTATTTGATGATGATGATTTAATCGATTGACTGCATATATGATGCTCAACCTATGATAAAACCGTTCGCTAATAATAATTTACTTACAAAATTCACAAATCTGTTATCTGTGCAACCAAAGATATACATATATTCGCATTTATGAACTACTAAAGGTTCTGAAGTATAATTAAATTGTTTTGAAAAATATTTTTATACAAATAATATTCAAAATTTTTTGCAAAGATAGTCAAAAATATGACCGCCTGATGATATTACACTAATATACAATATGATAATATCACATTAAGCAAAACCATAATTTAAAATTTTAACATTGAATTTTTTTTTTATATATTCTATAAATAGTGCCTCTATCTATTTATATTGTATCTATGTATATATATATATAGGAAGGAAGATCACTGTCTACATTTGATTTCAAAAAATCACCCCCATTCCCCTTTTCCACCCCTTAAAGCAAAGTTTTGGTACTTCTTAATGAAATTTTGCACACTTGACGTTCAATATAGGAGGAAAATTACCATCTACATCTGATTTAAAAAAAAAAACTATCCCCATTTCCCTAAATGACTAAATATTTCAGCTAGCCTACTATATTTTAAAATAATGTAAAATAGTCGTGAGTTTTTAATAAATTAAACAAATGAATAATAGTCGGTCATGGTACTAGGTATATTCAGAAGTCTAGGAAGGTTTTTTCTAATTACACAGTTTAATTACTGAAATGCAATTCTTTTTAATAGAGATCGCTCTCAAGCACAAACCTTTCTTCTCTGCAATAGAAAAAAGCGGTCTTATGGGAGTATCATCGTTACTTCTAACGGCTTTCCTTCTATTTGCCATCAAGTCCTCAACACACCTAAGTATATTGGATGTAGAGGTGCATTACAGCAACTAAGTGTTCAAGGAAAAAATGTAAACGATGTTTTCGTTTCACTATTATTGTAGTCTACATTTTTGGAAAAAGAAAACTAAAAACTTTTAACATTTTTGGAACACATTAACATTTCATGTTAATCAGATCCTTTGATTAGATGTGTCTGGTCGAATACATTCCATTTAGATTTGTTTAATTAGTGTAAGTGCAGACAATTAGTGGAATAGGCGGTTTAATATCTATGAATGTTGAAATCTAATCAGCCATATTGGATTTCAGTTAATTAAGTACCTATCTACATTATTATTTTATCCA
The DNA here is from genome assembly GCA_022840565.1 of Eubasilissa regina. Classification (NCBI taxonomy): domain Eukaryota; kingdom Metazoa; phylum Arthropoda; class Insecta; order Trichoptera; family Phryganeidae; genus Eubasilissa; species Eubasilissa regina. Next base: position 1,154,906 of record JAINEB010000002.1, on the reverse strand, counting down.
TTAATAACCAGCTAATTCTTATTTTAAACGCTGATTTAATTTTATTATAAATATTTATAGCAAAAAGTACGATGTGTCCAATTTTGGACTGAAATATCTACTGTAGAATTTTCATTTATATATTTTTAAATATATTATATTTAAAACTTTCCCTGCAACAACACTACACGTCATTTTTTTTAAAAATGTTGGAAATTTTTAAAAATACGGAGTGACGGCCATCTTGGATGATACATAGTGTTGTTGTAGGTAAGATTACTTAGAAATTGTGAGTAATAATATTTATATTTATTTTACATGTTTTTTTAACAAACCATTCGATAACCAAGAAGATATAAATTACAACGCATATGCATTCATTACACAGATATGCCCAAAAACGATAATACCCGATAAAAAAATAAAAATTTATAAAACAATAAATATTAAAAAAAAAATTAGGCTAAACAAATCAAAATAAGGGAATTTAATACATTATACTGCCAAGTTCTACGAAATGTACTCCGCTAATAACATAATCACTTATGTGTATCTAGTCTGTATGGAATTGAGTTATTCAATTAGCTAAAGGTAAGAGTATCGAGCTCCGATCGATCTAGGTTTTATGTTTAGTTAGTATAGTTCTGCAATAACGGGTTTCGATATTTCTACGAATAAATTTTTATTTAAAAAAAAAATTCGATGCGAAGTTCTAATTAGTTGGATGTGGAATAAAAAAATACACATTTGCAGTTCAGCTTTTCTTAAAGTTTGCAAGTCACATTATCGTAGAAAATCCATTATAAGGTGACTTGCTATTTAGGTCAGTTGTGCTACAGCGATCATATCATAAAATCGTCTCCCCATTCTACAGTGTACCAATCCAGTGGTCTTAAAAAAATTAAAACGTTTTTGAGATTATAATAAAATTAATGTATTTTCAATAATCTTCTTCTTCTTTTAGATAGGCAATCCACCATTCAAGAGTGATTTGTGCTATTAATCAAGTTAAAACGTTATTTTATAAAAAAAAAGTATAATAATATTATAGAACAGGAAATATTATATTACAAATCAATACTATTGTCGTTCAAAATATTTTCTATTGTATAGATTTAATGTGCCGAGTTAAGGGAAAGAAGATGCCACAAGTTAACCGGGAGTTGAAAATTACTATTGACAAGATTACTGTAAAAAAAACCTGTGATCCGCAGTGAACATGCAAAAAAGATACGGTTAAGGGTATCCTCTTCGGCACAACACTCACGCATCGGAGAATCTGTTAAGTTCAATCTGAATAAATGTGAGGCTACTTGGCAATGCCCAATTCTTATCATAGAGATATTTGATATTGTTCTTTTGGAGAACCAGGGAGTGCGGGTAATTATTTTTTAAGCCGATTACCCTTATGATTATTTGTATCCATCTATTGTGCAGTCTAAATAGAATTCGTACGTTTTTTTACCATGTTAAGTCTGTCATATATCGGAATATGGAATTAATGAGGGAAAACTCCGGAAAGAGTGGCCTCCTTGGCCAGTTTATTAGCACATTTATATTTAATAATCTGAAAATGGAGAATTTTTAAAATTAAAAACAAAATTTTACGTCAACTTATATTTTATTTCAGTTTATACGCAGCAGACGAGTGTGACTATTTTAAAAATGGAATTTTGCAAGTCGTTAAAACTAGAAGTCGCCGTGTCAGCCGGCTATACAAGACGCAGATGCATTCAGAGTTTTCCGAATTTTCTTCACAGTCGGTTCACACAGAGTCAGCTTTTATGAACGGTCCATTAGTCCGTTCCGTTGTATAAGCGGACAAGTGATATCGCAGATTGCTCTCCGCCTCCCCCTACCTAGCAACCCCTCGATCGACACCCCTCGCTCCACCCCCCGCCCCGCACAGAGACATTAAGGAGATTGTTGGGAGAACAAATGTCACGGTTTCAAACAGTCATGCGATGTTTCCGGATTAATCGGATAGTTAAACATTAATTAATATATTTAGTAAATAATATAAATGGGTATCTACCTCAGTTTTCAATGCATCTATTCTTTTTCATGGTTATTTTATGTTTTGAGTACATTCTTCGAAAATGTATTAATTTCGATAATTTTTAAATTATTTCTAATAAAAGATATTCATCCTATCAAATACAAAACGAAGATTAATTTTTATTTGAATGCGTACAATATAGTAAATATATTGTATTTTTTAATATTTAAATTGTATGTTTATAACATTAACTTTGTGATTGTACATAATTAATTACAAAACTATTGTGGGCTCATATTTTTAAGTGTAATTTATTATTCAATGGTTTGATATCAAACGATTAAATCAGTATTGTGAGTAATTAACAGAAAAATAATAAAAATTAAAAAATGTGATCTGTAACTCGCGATGATAAACATATATAATAATATATAAATACAAAATGTTGCGAGAAATATAATATAATAATAGTATAATGGTTCAATCTCCAAAAATGTATCAATAACCCCATTTTAAGTATACGCTGTATAATTTTGATGACCCCAATGACGCCGACAATAGTAGAGAACTGTACAAAAAGTTCACATTACAAGGTTTCCTGCTTTAATAACTTCCGGGCGCCATTTTATACTTGCAGTCTGATGGCTAAGTTTAGACACAACCTTAACCGGCTCACTGTATGTACTTGCGCCGCGATTAAGACGAGTTACGGTTTTTTTATTCTGCAAGATTAAACACCTTTAGCGGGTGCTATGAATTGTAAAAGTTTATTGGCGCTATTAAATGCCACACCGCTCACTCCCTCCATATTTTTATACTTTGATATTAATTGCTGGATTTGTGCCATTGTATGCAACTGACGTCAAATTATTTTATATCATACTAGTAGTGGTCTTGCGATAGTGGCAATGTTTTCAACTGGATAAGCTTTTTCGTAACTAATTGTTACTTTCATTTTTTTTATCACGTTATCATTTGAAATAATTAGTAGATTATTATATATGTATTATTATTCATTTAATAAGCAATTATATACTTTTAATGCGTTATTTCACCATGATCAGCTACCTCTCACAATTGGTCTTTCCAGTCCTTGGTGACTGAAGAGTCCAATCCTGGTTCTTTAAGTTCTGGGATATTTTGAGCTTGTGTCGACAGCAACTGCAGGTTTATAACCCATTTCCTCTTCTTTTTGTGTACGTCTTCTCCTTCTGAATGTGTAGCATGCTGTTGGCGTACTGTTTCGAAGGATTTTGTGTCACTGGAAATTATTGTGTCTCTTTTTATATTGCCTTTTGAAGGTCGCTATTAAAAAGTCATCGAAGTGTTTTTTGGCCAACACGAGAAACTTTACTGCGGGATAGCTGGGAGTATATAAGTAGTCAATATAACATTTTGACTACCAAAATTATTTATAGTTAATGTCAGGTAAATAAATATTGTACTAACTTAAAATAATTGTACAAATATTCAAAAATAATAACTGTACATTGTAATAAATTATTCCGTAATAAGAATAAGTAAATGAAACGCTTCGTAAATTATTGAATTTTAATATAATACAGCGTAATGTGATTTACATTGAGATATAACTCTAATAATAATGATGTTAAATGACGCCTACGTGATACGTGGGCCGGTTGTTTTTCTAGCACGCATCTATTGCAGTCTTATCACATACAAAACGGGTTGAGGGACGGCATACATAGCTACTTATTATAATACACAGTTTACGGGAGAAATCCGATAACACCCCGCATTACGAATATTGCAAATTAACATTTTATAAAAAGTACAAGGATTAAAACATGAAGATACAGACATTGGCTTAGTTTGGCGACAGGGTAAATATGTAAAATCAGTATTGCACGTAATACTTTAAAACAAATATTATCCGCATGAAAATTCTGCTTATATTAAAATCAACCTAAAATGGATTTCGAATAATTTGAGTTAAATATGCAGTTTTATAGATTTTTTTGTCAGCTACATACATAATTGTTTCTCGCAAAAGCCACTTAAATCTATTGATATTGCAAGTTCAAATCAGGGTTTGTTCCAAAATACCCCAAAGCCGACAGAGTATATGTTGCTATTCCCCCTAAAATGAAAATCAGCCAATCATAACTCTTGTTGATGATCACATGATCTAATATCCAGTATAGCTGCCAGAACGATATATAAAGAAAAAACAAAAATTACATTACATAATTGTCTCTTTAAAAAATGCTGATATAAAAACAAACATTTTGTACATAAAGTCGTTATACGAGGTTTTGGAATTAGGTGCTACATATGTGTGTATAATTAAATAGGTTCGGTAAGGAAAAATTCTTAAAATACTCCTAGGTACGCAAGTATACAAATTATTTTTATTTATTTATTTTCACGGTGTTAAGGTTTCACAGTATCGTACGTAAATTTGGAAATATATTCTATCTAAACAGATAAGTAAATATTAGCGAAAAATGCTATAACATAAAATGAAAATACTCCTCGGAGGGAACGCATTTTATATCATTTCTTATTTCCGTTGATGGGCTGCGCTGTTATGAACAACGACCCAAACGACAAAAATAAAGCCGTACAAACGTCTTACTTATAAAAATAACAAACAATAAACAGGTCGTATATTCTCATAACCATACTCGCGACTCTTTTTTTATACACCCATTGTTCATACGAATAGTGTTATTTGAATAAATATGATTTTTAAAGAACTTTTACACTCTTGCTCTATATTCCAAGCCGCTGATTGCTCGGTAAATAGCGTACGCACGACGTGCCTTTGTTCGCAGTGTCACATTTGTGGGCTATTTCAATACATTTCTATTCAAATATTCAGACCCAACAAAGAATTCTACGAAAGGTCAAGGATTCTATTACCGGACAGTACATTTAAATATAAAAATGCTTCAGCTCCGACCACACTTTTCACTGTAGTCCAAAATGCGGCGGTATTTTTGAACATTCTGTCTAAAATTTTGAAATTTTACACGCACAATAATTCGATTTTTGCCTATCAAAATTATTTTTATTCATCAAATCCATTTATTTGAGATAAATATAAAATATTTGGATGCCTTTGGGTATTAGAATAAGAAATTTTATAAATCAAAGCAAATTTAAAAATGAGGTAATGATAGGTAAATATTACATTTTAAAGAAAGGCGGATAGAAATTGAATAACAAATACATATAGTAAAATAATAATGACAGGTTATAAAAATACTGATTGTAAATAGATGTTTTTTTTTAATAGAGATTCGTACACGGATTATTTGTCACATCTATATTATTACCATTTTATAACTAAATTAAATGTGTGTGACTAACTTGATGGCCCCTTGAAACGAGGCTCGAATCCCCCACCCTTAGATCACTAGGAGAGTATCGTAACCACTAGACCACAAGCACGTCATGTTATCAATCGAAGAAATGAATTCTTAATTTGGTTATTAAAAGTGCACGGTAGGAAAACGGGAGATTTAAGTTTTGTTTGATTTATTTTTAACTGGAGCAGAAATTTTATTAAAAAATTCAAATAACAAAACATCATTTATCACAAGGTTTGGACTCGGGTTAGGTTTTGATGAGATACTACTATTAATAATAATTGTTTTACACGTGGATGAGACCATTCTATCGCGGTTAAGATTTACAATAAAATAGAATTTAAAATATGTGAATACTATTTTCACGTAAGATCAATACTCGAAATCAAATATAAATCTTTAATAAAAAGTCGCACCATGTTGCATTAGTAAATTTATATAGTCATATAATATAATTGAGAAACTACAAATAAAATTTGTAAACACATTCGTCCAATTTTACACGGAGCAATGATAATCAATAAATAATATATGGGGACAATACTTAAATTGGAAGAGTAGTTTTAATTATTAAATGTATAATTGTAAGTGTACACCATATATCATAGACTTTTTGCTGTCTGAATAATTTATATGGGTCCAAAACCATACCATTAAAATCATAGAAATAATTTTTCAGCTTTAAATATTTGATAAAATTACTTGCATTGCAATTTGTGTTATTTTTCCTATTGTTGCTATTTTACGAAAATTTATCTTTTATTATAAGCATGTCTTCGTTTATTACATTCATGTACATACGATAATGTGATGTGGCGTGTATTCCAGCGTGCAATCTTATTCTTGAGTTAAACACTCAAGTTAATACCGTAGTGTATTTACTCAGAGCAATGGCTTAATTTCTCAACAGCACTGTGGAAATCTAAACACAATGAAAGGTGAATGGATATTGAGCCTTCGATATTGAGATAAAGCTGGTAAATCTATTGTGCTCGGTTATTCAAAGGCATTATTGGCCAGATGCTGTGCGCTTCGAGTGGGGGATATTACCGCACTGTCTTTGTGCTAGGCTTGTTTATACAATCCATCCGGGTTGCAAGCGATCGGTTTTCACGCTAATACACGTCTGCACGCGCGGCGAGGACCGCGGCGCGCGGCTTACGCGTCATTAGGAGGGCTCACGGATCGGAAGGTAACGCGCACGGAAATCGGTGAGCGGATTAATTGCGAGCGCGGATATGACGCGATCGGGAGCGATTGATCAAACTCAATAAACCCGTGTAAAGATGCTGTAATTGTAGAGGTAGGAAATTGTCGGAGGGTAAAACTTATATTTCGAAGTAATGTAGTTGCAACCGGAACAACAAACCAGCATTTTATATCGCAGATAGATTTGATTTTTGCGTATTTCTTAATGATATATCTAATTTGTTTTAAATATGAATTAACCATATTAATTAGAAAGATGTACCTGAATCTCTTTCCAAACCGAAAAAGGTGCATTATTCAACTATGCTACAGTGGCGATATTTTTAGCGACAAATTTCCTAACCCATATGTTGCTTTTCTGTTATATATATATATATATATATATATATTTAATCGTTCCATTATTTGTAAGAGCCATCTACCTTATTTTTACGGAATCTTAAATACCTTTGAGTAATCTGATAGCAGACACCAGAATTTTCAATTTATTTTTATTAAATTTTGGACATACATTGACACAACTTTATTATTATGAAAACACATGGATAATGCACCTTCCCCGGTTTGGAAAGAAATCAAGGTTCGAATCTCGGTGGCGCAACAACAATATTTTTTGATAAAATTGATTTTATATGTATATATTTCTAATTATATTTAAAATAATTCATGTTTAAAATATCACAGACCTATGTTTTGAATAATTACAACTTCACAATAAGAATGTGTTTTCCTAATAATTTGTTTTAATTAAATATGATTTCAGTATTAAGATTGTTTAACGGTATTACGCCGATTGTTTATTCAATTTTGAGAACTGAGATTGTTAAATCACCGAAAAGTAACTAACCATTTAAATATTTGCATATTTGTAGAATAAAACTACAATTTATAAATTTCCAGATTACGTAATTTTCAAATCAAAGTGTAATTAAATATACGTTACAATTATGATAGACCATGTACAATTAAAAATGTATCCAAGCCATGCGAGTGAATATTAATAATAAATTGCTTAAAATATCAAATGGAATCATAATATCGCATGATTTAATTTTTAAAAAAAGTATCGAAAAAATATGAGATTCGACAAATTTCTAAGTTATTTGTTAGTTCTGCTATACCTGAAATAAAATTAGGACTTTATCGACCGGTGAGATAAGAAGATCGTTTGTTAATCAACGAAACAGTTGACCCTGGGCCGGACCGCAGCACCCAGGGCCGCTACCACTCAGGGCGCCCAGTGTGGGGGCACTAAATTTCACGTGAATTAGTGGAGCGGTATTGTGGAACGGTCGAGTGTAGTCTGGGATTCTACGAGAAAAGAGTGAAAGTAGATTGATGAATTGAAGTTTGGCCGAAGGTTTTAATGTTGAGCATAAGTCACTAAAAAAATATTAGACAATAATATATACGAGTATAATGCTAATAACAACAAATAATTATCTATAATTATAAACAAACTACTCGATGTATTTTCACAATTTGTTCAATGCTTGAATATATTAGTTATGTATTGTCGTTTCTATGTATAGCTGACTAAAGACACGAGTATCAAAATGCCCTGCAATTAATAATGGTGCAGAATCAGAATGCGGAGAGATATTGACTAATTAAAGTTTTGATAATAAACGCAATAAAAACATTTGAAGCCCAAAAAACTTATATAAATTCACATGCAAATGTAATCTGCGCAAACCTATTTTTTATCTACAATCTTTATTAGGATCAGAAATTTTGTGAAAAATCATTATTTTTCGGTGTGGCAAACTAGTGTGATGTTATTTTTATGTTCTTCGCTCAAGAATTAACCACGTTTTGAGAGCATAATTTGAATTCACATTTCAAATTAAAAAAATATTTGATTACACACATGTACATAGATGTACATAGATGAAAAAAGATGTACACACATGTACATAGATGAAAAACATTACACCTACATATGTACAAGAACGAAATACATTTATTTTCAGAAACTGTGTATTGATGTGTATGTAATAAAGTTACCATATTTATGTATTAATTGTGTAAAATTCAATTGCGCAAATTGTATACTCAATAAATACATATATATCCCAATTTATTATTGATTTAAAACAATAATAATTATATCATATTTTATGTGGAAAATGGAGAATATGAAAATGTTTCATATTTATCAATTACATATATCAACAATATATTTGTCATAAAGAGTTAAATTTTTAAATATATAACACTGTTTTACACTACTATAAACAGATGTTTATTTATCAGGCCGATCTCCAGCTATCACGGCATCTTGGGGACCCCTGGATGAACCTTCAGAGCAAACATCGGTCCAGCTGCTCTAAGGGAGATATATTCTTCCCGACGGAGTCTGCCAAGATTGTTGTATACTGTTTAACCCGGTATGGTTTATTGCAAGGCTCTCGCCGCAAATTGCTGCTTATTTTCTAGAGCACTATTCTAATCTCCGATTATTTTGGCTACAGTGTAATGTTTTTGTCAATTATAATACATTATAGTACACGTTTAAAGGACACATTCATTTCAATAATTATAGTTTGTACTGGTTTAGAAAGAGAAAAGTTGGTAAAGAAGGCGGCGAAAATGTGTCGTATTTATGGATAATAATCAAATATCAATATTATAACCAAAAATTGAATAAAAACTGAAGTATAAATAGCAAAATAGTCTACTTTGTTTGATGTGATAACAACATATCTTGTTTGTTTTATGGTTTATGTTTTTTTTTAGGTTGTAATGCAACATGGATGTACGACAATACGCAGTGCGACATGATAATGACACATAAATAATGAAATTATTATTAATATAGTAAGACGCTACTTCAATTTATCAATTAAAAATCATTCAATAATTGACAGATGTGCTTAGCAATTATCAGTGAAAAATATTTTCATTTTATAATGTGGATCTTTGATCTTCTGCATTTCTAAAATAACACTAAAAAATATATTTATTCAACCAGTTTGTTGTAAAAAAATTAGAGTAGTATTTATAAAAAATACCATACGATACAATGTACCGATACTGACAATATTTGACTATGTCCAAGATCACATAATAACGGAATTTTTACCTCCAAAGGCAATATTCTTAAGACAAATTATAGATGACTCATAGAGACGAAGCTATTTATATTATATTATATGGGAAGTATACCCATACTTCCATACTTTCCATATAATATAATATAAATAGTTTCGTCTCTGAGATATTTATAATTTTTCTTAATAAAATGAAGTATACTCATACTTCCATACTTCCCATATAATATAATATATATATCTTCATCTCAATGAGATATCTATGATTTGTCTTAATAACATTGCTTTTGAAGGTAAAAATCCTGTAATTGTGTATTTTTGGACATACTTAAAAATTGTTAGTATAATATACTGGTCTAAGTAAAACATATATAAAATTGACTTTTCATGCGTATTCTAGTATAATATGTTAATCGTTCGTCATACATACATCAAATTTAAAAAAATCATAGATGGCATTAACGAAGTTCTACTTGAAATGATTCTACATATTAATATATATTCAACTACCAAAAATTTTATAGATGTGGAGGTTAATTGTGGGTAGAATTGGTGAACCTTATTTAGTGTAAAGTGATCACTTAAGCCAGCCAAAGGCAGGTCGTAAACACATACTTCTCATATAATATAATATAAATAGCTTCGTCTCTATGAGATATCAATAATTTGTTTCAGTACCATAGTAAATTTGATATGTGCGATTTGCGTACCATGTATAAACATAATGTTTGAAATAGATATTCAGTAAATGGATGTTTATGTATGAAAAATTTCAGAAATTAAATAATGATTATAATTTAAGTAAATTAAAATAGCAAAGATTAAACGACGATAAAGTTATAATTATAATTAATCTCGTTATAACTAAAGCTAAATTATGCCATTCATAAACATAGTATCGTATATCAATTTCTCGATATGTTTGTTACACATTGAATATGTTTTAAGGTTATTTAAAAAGTATGGAGGTACCTATTTCTTTAGTATGATTTAGATCAACGAGGTTCTCTACATTGAAAGTGGTTGTAGCAGACTCGTTTTTTGATCTTTGTTTATGAACTCATGAAAATATTCTGTCGTCATTTTCTGATAGGTATGTTTTTTTCAATTAACAAGTATACTTAAAATAGTATTTATCTTTTTTATGATAATCGGATAACTGATATTTGTTTGTTTTATGTTGCTATGCGACATGAACACACGGGCGGACGAACGTAATGAGAGAATATATGTATGGTTGTTCTTAGTTTACTATATTCTATAATAATAATTATAATGAATATAAAAGATATGTATACAAAATGAATTTACTATATATTTATAAATGATGTGTAAAAAAATATTTTAGAAAAAATTTAGAAATTGGACCATATTTGTAGTTTATTTTATATTATAACGTAAAAATGAACGAAGAATCAAAAAAACTTAATATAGATTGTTAAAATATATATGCATATTTATTAATTTTAAACCAACAATGAAAAAAAATGTCTCAGCAAAAACCAATTAACCTTTATCACAATTTTAATTAGACCAAAACAGGTCACAGGTCACTCCGCCTCGGACCGCGCGCGTGTAAATTAAAGCAGTCAAAATGTTTCGAATTCAGTTTCAAATCCAAATTGACATCTCGCACCGGGTCGATCCTTATCACAACTCCTTAATACGTCACGCAAACTTTTCCATCCACCCTCCCCGCCCCGGGTTGGCGTCCCCTGGCCGGTCGGATCCGGTATCTGCCGGCATCGGACGCGGAGGGAGGGACCTACACGAGAGATATTAAACTAAAACGTGTCTTTTAGCCACATCGCCGGGACCGTGGTACATGGCACATCCCTCAAGCCCCCCGACCCCCGCACCCGCGTCCGCGCCCGGGGGATGAATTCCGACTGATATTGCTCTGGTAATTCAAATTCGCACAGAACGACACGTCTTCGATCCACATACGAGAGAGTATTGCCGTAATTATCGAAAGAATACGAACACGTAATACGGTCCGTGCGTTTATTTGGAACCGTTGTCAGCTCGACGAGTGAGCAACTACAGCGTGCAAAAACACACCATACACACTTGCAAACCCAAACAAACTCGTTGGCTCGTAAGGCTTTTCACATTACCTTTCATGAAAATAATATGCTAACTTTTGTCATACCAGTTCTTAAGAAGCCATCCTTGATTTCTTATATATATATATATATATGTACACAAATATAATTGCTCATAACTTTAACACTCGCATCCACGATAATATTGTAATTCTACTTTTAAAATTAGCAATATTAACTTTGTGGTAAAAATTCATATTTTTTATTTATTATCTTTGTTTTCTAAAATTTTTTCCTAAAAATTATTCGACTAAATTTGTATTAAGCAACAATTTGAGTAAGGTACTAAATTTATTTTTTAAATAATTGTTGTTTTTTTAAAAATAGATTCTGGTGAAGAAATAATAATATATGTTTTTAGTTAGTTATGACATCCTGAAGAAGAAAATGGTATTTTTCGAAATCGGTAGATGTATTTAAACTCAATTCAGTGGTTAATAAAACAAAAATAATAAATAAAAAATATTGTAATTCTGTTGAATTTGTATAATTTCATATATATCTTAGGTTAATCATTAGAAAATATTTTAAAACTTAAATACTCCCCAATTAAAATACAATTGATTTCTCTATTGAGTTGGGTAATTTTGTGAAATTTTTTAATATAATTAATTAAGTTATGTATAAACAATATTACAATAAGTGTATATATTACATAATAAATATATTACAATAAGTGTAAAATAAATTTAAATAAAAAATATATAAGATTTGTTCCAGACTTAAGTTATAATTTGACAAAATTCAATATACATATAATTCTAAAGTCTGTAATACATAGTAAGAATTTTATTCTTTTTTAGTGGAGTCGATATCAGATTGCGGGGTCACTACCGCAGTAAAAATTGTAAACCCGCAAGCATTTGCATTATATCATAATCTGAAATGCATATACAACTATTTCTTAAACGTTCTTCCTATTCATTTGTTACTAATAATTTTGTTAATAAAAAAAAATCACAATAATGCAACATTAAAAATGATAGTTTTGCATGGAAGAAACACACGATGTGCAGATAATTTAGTATTAATAATTTAAAAAATCACCAACAAGTATAGATCGAAGACATATCGATTTCAAACCAGCGTAAATAAAAAGTGGCTCGTATTAGAGGATATGACTTACCTATAATCATTAAATTGAAACTGAGCAAGTTTTCCATTTTATTCTCTTAAAATTTAACTTTATCATTATTGTACTAAATTTATTTGGTATTTCTATACGTTTGATTGACATAATAAAATATGTACCTGCAGAAAAGTGTTGTTATTATTCATTTATAAATGGTGTATTTATAGTATTGTTTTAATTTTAAGCTGAACTGTTCACTGTTCATTTAAATATAGTATACTTATAATTCTGATTTAATTTTCATTCGTTTAATGTGCGTTAACTACAATAATAAACATGCAGATAAGGGCCTAGTAAGACGCTTCTAGTAGAACTTGTAAGTCAATCTAGATTATTTAAATAAAATTTGGATCATATCCTTCTTTGCATTATTCTCTTCATTCTAGCTATTTACCCGTCTTAAGAGAAAATGATCAAATATCAAATAAGTTGTCGGGTAAAATTGGAAGTAAATTGCAAGAGACGAGAGACAAGAAATTGTGGAAATCTAAAAAGTAATCTCATAAACACTAAATGTAAAAAAGCAAGAAAAATGCAAGTTAAGATTGATTTAAATGCACAATAACGAAGCTTTTATAAGGTATAAACCAGGATTAACGTAGCATGTACATTTTAAAATGATATACAACTGGAACTTCCACCAAAATCTGTCTTCAAACTATCTTTCAGTATTACACACTGAACACAATGTTTACATTATTAATATTACTTATAAAATACACAATTAATATATACTTACAAATTTATGTTTACTCTAGGTACAAAATATTTATATGAAGTAGAAATATCAAGAATCTAAGATTAATTAAAAAAATTCAAATGAATACTAAAATTACGTCGATTTTTTTTCTATTTGAAAAATATTTAGTTATGTATCCAGAACAAAAAGGTTACATATCGTATCGTATTTCACAGAAAATTGATACTTCACTTCAATGTAATCAATCAGTTCACTTTCAAATTTGCAAAGAAAACAATATTAAAAAAATAAAAATGTATACATGGAATACGTATCACATCGATATACTTACTATTTTAAAAATAAGTTAAACACTTGAGCTATGAAAATAGTAATAACTTGCTGGTCTCATGAAATGAGGCTTGAATCTCTTAGTTTGATTGAGTTTAACCACAGTACTAACAATTAGATACATAACGGATTTTTATTTTAACATGATTCCCAAAGTATCTATAAACACTAATTACTTGATCATTAAACCATAAGTAGGTAACTTCAGATTTTACTACTGGTATTTTGTATCATAATGGCGGCTGATTTTGGTGTTGTCACTCTTTTAGGTCTGTTTATAACTAATATATAATTTTGATATTGCAATAAATTTTTGTTGAGGGCGACAATGAATTTCCTGCACTAACATAAAGCTCAATTAAATATACATTTGTATACATGCAATTCATTCCATTTTCAAATATCATTACCAAAAAGTATTGCAAATAAAGATAAGCTTATTTTAAATGTCGTTTACTGAAGACACGTATTTATATTTGAGATCAGATTATTTAAAAAAAAGTGGAACATTCTGTTAATGCTTTAAGTTTATAGACAATTCTACTTGAATGTTCGCGTCACTTCTCGAAGACTTTAACTTGGCTCGGATATTTCTGCCTAGGCGGATATTTAAAAAGCGGGAACAACCCCGTGGAGGTATTACGTATCCTAACTGAATCTGATCCCCATTTCAATTTATTCATGCCAGGCTTCTGAGTTCCCGAAGCGGAGTTGGAAGTTTAAAACTACAATATAAAACAGGGTTGCATAAGGAAAACGGACACCATGAAAATTGTCTGCTTGTTAACAACTGAATACGTATTTACAAAAGAAACAACAGAAAATATTATTAAAGTGATTTTTTAAAAGTCATTTATACGAAGGACATGACAGAAGGAGCATTTATATATTTTTTTAAATATTTTCCTGGATTTGCCGCAAGAATCAGTTAGGTTTCTGAAATGTATTTTTTTTTAGGATTCAATTTTTGTAGAGATATATATTTTTAAGTTCTTTAACAGCTGTCATTTTGAAACAAGATGGTGAATATGGCTATTTATCAAAGATAGCCAACATATGATATTTACCAGTTAATTTCAATAGGTTAATACAATAGATCGAGACAAGGGAAGGGACATCGTTTTTTAATATGATGGGTATTGGAACAAATCGAACATGAGATATGTACATTTGAAGCTCATCAAATTGCAAACATAAATGTTTGACAAGGTTAGAAAATTGGATCAAAGATTTAAATCTTTGCCGACACAAAATTGAAAACATCAGTCACGGACCGACTCTTCGTCGGGGAGTAGCTTCGCAGCACCGTAGAGGCGTTGAAGGGGCGTAGACCGCACGTAGCATCCCATCGCACGTGATACGTGACGTCATCAAGTGCGCATGTTCAGCACGTGGGCAAGTCATGTAGCTTTTAATGTTAAACGGATTGAAAAATGATACGGTTCAAAGATGTGTTACAAAGTAATTTTACAGATGTTGCCGATCGAATATTGGCAACTTCGTATTATATTAAGGGTAACAAGTGAAAATACATTCATTTGGATTATCATCAGTCAATAATCTAAAATGGTCCACCCTTATAAATAAGTGAATAAACGCACAGTTCATGATGTTTAAAAAATAATATTATTTAAATGAATATTAATATTTCTTAACATATTAAATGTATTTTTTGGTTCTATTTATAAATTATACTTGTAGTACATACCTATTAAGTAATAATAAAACATAAA
Source organism: Eubasilissa regina (assembly GCA_022840565.1). Taxonomy (NCBI): domain Eukaryota; kingdom Metazoa; phylum Arthropoda; class Insecta; order Trichoptera; family Phryganeidae; genus Eubasilissa; species Eubasilissa regina. The sequence continues at coordinate 1,139,331 of JAINEB010000002.1, read as the reverse complement.
TTATTTTAAACTTAGTTTCTTATTTTATTAGGTAAACGTTTTTCCAAAACTGGTTGATTTTTAAGATAAAACTCATGTGGTTATTGACAAAGACAATTGCGTAAATTTTATTAAAAATTACGAACCATTATGTTTTTGCTACATATTAATATATATTTTATAAAATAATTTATTTTTCAGACATATTATATTAATAGAGAAAAAATTATATACATATTATAGTAATATTGATCATTAATTGTAACCTATTTTTTTTTCATTATTTAAATTCATTTATAATTAAGTAGGTAAAGTACCAAATATTTATTAAATAAATATTTAATTTAGACTTGTCTTTGATTACTTTAATTTATTACGACCTTACTCGAGATCTTCAAGTAATAAAATGTACCAGAAAATGATATCTCATATACAAGAATTAATTTTTTTGTATCTTTATGTATACATATAAAACTAATTTTTATAAATATATTTGGAAGATTTCGCTTTAGTTCGCTCATAAGCGTGTAGGAATATGCATTTCAGGTCGCCGCGGTATCGGTACCGTGTACACAATGACTAGCTCCCCCTATCATACTCGAACTAGAGGTGCTGTCTATTTCTCTAGATTAAACTGTTAAACCTAACCTAACCGACATTTTTAAAATACCTTATAGTCTTTAATAAATATTTTGAAATTCAAAAAAATATTATATTAGCAATACTAACATTAACAACAATGCTATAAATTACACGATAAATAAAATATTACGAACTTTTTACTATGGATTAGGAAGCCATACATAATATTTTAATTTTAAAATTATAGCAAAAGAAGAATAAATAAGAAAATAATAACATAGTTAGGCAATAAAATTACCACATTTTAAATATTTTGAACATATTATTATTACGATGTTACGCGTGTATGATTAGGTACCGAGTACCATGGGGGTAGGAATGCGTAGCATTATTAAGATTTAAGGAAACTAATCTTAAACACATGTGCCATGATTTCCTTCAAAGCCAGTACAGGCTTTGCATGCTCATTTAGTATTAAGTATATATTATAAGCTCATTGCTATACCAGTGGCTCAATGGTTTTTCGAATACAAGGCGCAAAACCATTTTATCTATATGAATTGTATTTAAATCATTTGATTTCAAATATATTTTTAAGATTAGTTGATAATCCTGATTGATTTTATTTTCTGTTTACGGAATGTCTTTTTTGTCAGGGAATATTTTCAAAGATTTCAAAATGTTTCACAAATTTACTCGCGTTTCTTTTTTGTACATTGGCAATAGTCTCGGTTCTGTGGAGGTTCTCACCTCCACAATCTGCAACACTACCGATGGCCTCAGAACGCACCCTGCATATACCTGGGTGTGAAACGGGGCTCTCATCAGTCTCTAAAACATACACGGTACCGACCTTAATAGACAATAATAATATGATTAAGGAGAATACATTCTTATTGTGAAGTTGTAATTATTCAGAACGTAGGTCTGTGATATTTTTAAAAATGCAAATTCAACGTATTAATTAGAAAGACACACATATAAAACTAAATTTATCAATTTAAAATTGATTTAATTTGTATATTAATTGTATCAATTTAAAATTGATTATATATGTATATCTTTGTAATTGATACATATAATTTTTGTTTAAAAAAATAATATTGTAGACCTCTTACTGCATATACTTCAATCTGTAACTGTGCTTAGGTCTCAATAAACTCGCGATAACTATAAGTCTTTATTGTACAACCTGCTCTAGCTACACACGTACACGAACCCACACTCACACACTCCGCGTTATTAAATCAAACGAACATTTGAGTGAATGGGTGAATTTTATGGAGCACTCGTCCGCTCACGCTATAGTATTATACATGCTAATGATATCTCGGCCACATCTCGACATAACGCACTCATATGCTTCGTAACCGAAACCTCAAAGTAGTAACATACATATCCCTATTATTAGATTTTCCTTAAGAAATTTTGCAATGAATTACACATAATATTTGAAGACAATGTCTAGAAATGTCACTAAGTAATTTTAATTTAATAATGATATCGTTGTTTTATAACATCACCTAAAAAAGCTTAAGGGCAACCTGTTCTGAAACTCACAGGTGGATCTAAGGGAGAAAGTTCATTACAGGGGGGACCGATATAATATAAAAAAAAGCAAAAAAGCGTTAAGAACTATTTATGAAATTGTAAATAAAGTAAAGTTTTGAATACATCAAATGTTAAAATGAAAGCTAAAAATGTATTTTTTAAAACAATGTCGAATTTAGAATATAAAATATTTGAAACACATTACCAAAGAAGAGAAAAGTAACTTACTATAAAAATAAAAATAAATATTCAGCCTGTCTCACAACACTTTTTACGAATCTTAAAAATAACATGTATAATGTTGAATAAAATATTACATATTTATAATTTAGGTACAAATTTTACATATATATGTCAAATGAATTAAAAATTAGATAAATTATCTTGAACTAGTTTTATTCTATTACTATGAAACCGTTCAGTATCAGTTATAAAAACCTTAGTAGTTAATTACACTTTTAAGTAAAATGATTTAATTAAACAATATTTTATAAATTTTTGAACTAAAATTATCCACCGTTTTACCAAGTTTAAATGATGTTTAATTATTTATTTGGGCTAAACGATTTTCCATATCAGTAAACAATTTTTTCATCTTTATTAGGTGATTAAATATATTATATCACTCATTTAGCAATTGTACAATTATAGAATTTATATTTATACAGGAACAATTTCCAACCTTCGCGCGCCACTTTTTGACCGTCACGCGCAGAGGCCGGTCTGTTTTATCGCACGGGCGGGTATCTCGGACTGGGAAATCCCCCGAGATGTCGGATCGGTCACGTTCTCCCAAAGTAAACTACTGCGCTAGTACCACCCCCGCGTGCCCGCCCCGTAGGTAAATAGGCGTGAGCAGGGCGAGCGCCTCATCCGAACAACAAAGAGAACGGGATGCGTCGATAACACGAACCGAAGGCAAAAAATTCAGAGAAATTCGTCAAATATTTTATATGCAACGGTTCTATGAAATTCGCGCTTTAACCCGCTAACATGAAAAAACTTAAATATAACTCAGAACTTAAATTCAATTACATATGCCGGTATTTTTTTATATATTCGCTGCAGTGTTTTTCATTTTGGTATATTCGCTGCACCAATGCAACAAACGGACGAAGAGCATGGGGTATGCCAATCGCTAGCTGCGTCTTTGAGAATTCAGTTGCTATGGAGCGTGTCTTTACCAATTATTCGTAAAATTTTCCCAGGAAAATTGACTCGACGTGATGACATAAACTGGCCTCCATGTAGTCCAGACTTGACACCAATAGACCTTTTCCTATGGGGCTACCTTAAATCAAAAGTATACAGTAACAATCCTCCCTCTCTAGATCAATTAAAGAAAATATCTGAGAAGAAATGGCAGCGATCACGGAGAATATGTGCTGAGCAGTCCTCAGAAATTTTATCTCCCGTTTAAAAGAGTGCCAGCGAAATAATGGATCACATTTAGAAAATATCATTTTTAAGAAATAAATTTACAGGGACTGTACTTAAATGCAAAATAAGTATATTTTTATTAAACACATCCATTATTTTATTATTATTACATAATTTTTATTATGAAAATGACTTTTGGGACACTTGTATAATATATCATCTTCATTATCATTATCAGTTATTTTGTTTCCACTGCTAGATAAAGAAATCTCACTTTTCCATTGTTATTGGTTGCCACGCATTTAAAGAGAATTCAATGATATCGTCAGTCCAGCGGATTTTGAGGTGGTTTGTTAATCTTTTTATTCCCCTCGGGTACTATTGAATGACTGCATTGTACAATGATTGTCCTTCGAGGGATTAACGTTAATTTTTTTGGCTTATTCAATTGTATCAATTACTCTTGTCTGTTTTCTTATCTACGCGTTTTTATATCTGTTGCATCGAATGAACATACATTTTTCCAAGCCTCTTTGAAGTTTTTAGACCTCGTTTATGTTGAGAGTTTATGTTTCTTAGCCATATACCTATACTCATTACTGATGTAATAAAAAGCTTGAATATAATTTAACAGTTCGAAAACAACAGAACTTTGAAATTCTTAAAATTGAATCTGGTTCACAGAGCGGTAAATGAATAGACATGCAATAGAGTATCATATAAGAGGTGGGTTCGGAACATTAGTAACGGGACGAGGGGCATTATACACACATTTTTTGTAGAAACATCAATCTGATAATTTATGACACATTTATTCAACAGTAAAAGTATTTACTTCTCGAAAATTAAATCTTTGTGTGGACAAAACGTATTTTTTACATTAATGCATATAATAATATATTGTCAGCATTTAAATTTTCGTTCCAATCAAGTCATATGTAGCGTCTAATTTCAAAACTCCCTAAAACGACTTTCTGTGTTTTTGAGTTATCGATGAAAACGCATATTTTGAAAGCAAATGTTCAAAATGTTTGTTTTTACATAAACATTTTTGAAAGAGACAAATCTGTAATGTATTTTTTTTTCTCCCATATATCATTATGGTAGCCACACCGGATTTTAGATCACGTGATCATCAACAAGTATTGTGATTAGCTGATTTAATTTCAGGGGGAATAGCAACTTATACTCTGTCAGCTTTGGAGTATTTTGGAACAAACCTTGATTTTGAACTTGCTATATCATTGGATTCAAGCGGTTTTTGCGAGAAACAATTCTGCATGTAGCTGACAAAAAAATCTACAAAACTACATATTTAACTCAAATTATCCGAAATCAGTTTTAGGTCGGTTTTAAAATAGGTAGAATTTTCCTACGGATAATATTCGAGTTTTGGAATTAGACGCTATATATATTTAAAAAAAGTTGCGGAGATATTTGATTGCGTAAATAGTACCAAAGTGATCAGGTGGATAACACCAAAATTAAAATATTGAAATAAGGAATTTCCGTTAGTTTATGTCTATATATTTGGTAGTCTGTGTTGTCATTGATAGACGTAATTATCGATTTGTTCAAGCTGAGTTAACTTGAATAACTATAATAATGTAATAACTAGTCACCGGGGCGCTAGACTGATCAAGTACACCAAACATCTGGAACTTCTGTGTACACAACTATATACGACCCGAGAGCGTCATGGGGGATGAAAGCGATCAGCGCCAGTACCAAGGGTCAGCAATTATGACATAACTGACTAATTACACTCATAAATTAAATTAAAAAGTGTAGAATATAATGAAGGACAGAAAACCATGCTAAATTATGTTCTTAATTATCCTGACTTGAGTAACCATGTACTCCCATTATAAATTAAGAGTCCATAAAAAATATGAGTATAAATAAGAACAACAAGTGAAAAATAAGAATTATCAAATCATCTAATTTTTAAGTAATTTGTAATCTCATTACCGCAACTTACAAAAATGTTTAAAAAATATTTCTTAAATTAAGAAAGTTCACCAAAAACTCTTCGCTCCCCGCGCACGAAGAACTTTTAACAAAATACAGAGTTAGGTAAACATTTTTAATATTTTAGATATAAAATATCGAGTACGAATTATTTACAATAAAGCTGATTAAATGTAAAAATGATTTTATTAACAGATTTAATAAAACAAAGTGTATTTCTTGTTTTGTATGTTGTAATGTTCCATTCATAACAAAGCTCTCACTAGACAAGCGCTTTTCCTTGATCAAGCTTTCTCTCGTGTTACATATAAAATGCATCGTAAAACAAAGTAAGGTACTCGCGCACATCCATTACATCTTTATGAAGAACGGCGCCCGTTTAATTAGCAGGCATTGTGCAGACTATGCAACGTAGGCTACGGACTCTTTCATTGATCAAACCATTGATTATTGAAGTTTCACGGTGTACAGAAGAAGTAGAGCACATTAATGTGGTTACGTGATTATCCTCTATACCGAGATGCTAACATCATTTTAACCACTAATTGATACAAAGCGGTTTGCTCAACGGAAACTGTAACAACTATTTAACAGATTTGAAGTACGTAGGTGTACTTTATAATATAGAGTAACCTCACTGTGCACTTTCAACTGGATGGGGCTAGACATACGAAACTAGATGGGCTAGACATACAAAACATTTAGAATTTGGGCAGACCTGATTCTCTCGTACATTAACATGACGTGTTAAATGATATCAAATATCGAAAATAGTTTTCTCTATTAAATAATTTATAGTATAAATGTAATTTTCTCATAATACATTTTATACTACGATACTTATTAGATTTAATATAAGTATACGTTATTTACTAAATTTATAGACATCGTATATGAATACAGTTTTGTTTTTCTGAATTCTATTCTTTCATAAAATTCCCGTTAAATTGTGGTGATACCCAGAGAAAACATGTTGTTTTATTTTTAGTGAGATAAATATAATATTGTAGTAGCCGACTATTTGGTTAATCAAAATAAATTTAATTTTCGGTTAAAAATGAATAAAAGCATTCTCTCATCTCGATTTATTGACTTCGAAAAATATTTGAAATATTCAGTATTGCTGTAATATAGACAAAATCAATGTTGATATTTGTTTTTTTTTACGATTTTAATATTCAATTAAATTTTATTAGCCTTCGATAAAACGAAAAATTCCCTTCTACGGATACCAATTGTCGGGCAAAACATGGTTAACGTTATTATTGGTGGTTGGAAATTCTACTAATAATGTTGTTTATTGGCTACAACCGGTAATGAAACTCGCGTTCGGCAAATATCCTGTCCGCCAGCCAAAAGAAATTATGCCCCCGACGTAAAGCTCTAGACGCATCAAATCGTGGCAAAATCAAGTAAAAATTACCCACAAGTAAAAATCCGCAATAGCCAATAAGAACCATATTGATATTACAATAGATTGAAGAAGATTTTCCTTCACGTCATTGTCTATTACTACGTAATTAGCTTGGTACTTTAGGGATGGCAGTGATTAACAATCGGTAGATAACACGAAAATGATCGGCATAGAAAAGGGGTCGCCTCTGGCTGCTATTTTTGCCCCAAAGGCCGTTTACGTCCCCGCACCCGAAGACTACGCCCCCCGACTGTTTCCGCAGTAGACAAACTCGTCCGTTTATAGGCCCCTACTCGCTAATGGTCAGATTGTAATAACTACCCGATGTCTTCAGCCCGATAGTGTATTGAGGGAATTCGACACAACGGAGGTATTATGATTTCGAAAAGTCTATTTTGTGTACGTTGACAACAATATATAATCGAAAATTTTGCGGTGCTTTACCAACATGGGTAGTATATTTAAAATTTATCATCTCTAACTGTAGTTTTTCTATGTATTTACATCAGTAGCTGAAATCTAAATAAGCATTTCGAAAATTTTACAAATGAAGTCATTCATTATTCCATGAATTTTAAAAATTAGAATAGTTAAATAGTTTAAATACAATAAAATTTGAATTTATATATTTTTTAAATAAAAAATATTACAGACCTATGTTCTGAATAATTACAACTTCACAATAAGAATGTATTCTTATTCATAAAAAAAATATATAAATTTTCCAGAAATGTTAGTGTCATGAGTGAAGATTTCTATATTGTATGGAAAAAAATGTAGATTAACGGAAATTTTTGCATTTCTTATCACTAATCTACATAACCATCTTAACATTGAATGCTGAGCCACCACCTGTGTAGTACAGAAGTACATTATATCAAGAAACGACGGTTAAAAATGTTCCAATACCCATACAAATCTTATTAAAAACTTTCTCACAAATAAGAACAAAAGTATTTATGACAACAAACAGGAATTTGTTATTATTAAAATTTATTTAGATACTTAGCAAAATAATTTATAATTATAAAATATATTACTTAAATTTTATTAACATGTCTATTTTTGTTACGAATTTTGGTAAATACGTATTTATTCTTATAATAACCTTTTTTTATTGAAATAATATAATAAACTACTCACTTTAAATACAACTAAAACAAAATATTTTACCTTTAACATGAATAAAGCAGGTCAAACATTTATTTACTCTTACATACTCATACACATAAGTGATACATACATGTGTGATGGAAAATGTGAGTTTTTAGGACAAGCTAAAACTATTCGGTATTTAGGGATTACTATTGATGAAACTTATGTACTGCTTCAAGATTTTAAGGAACGTGCTGAAACTGAAACTAATGCGTAATGTATATTTCGCACTCTGTCAGAACATTATAGGATACGACATAGTTGGCTGGGGTGGAGCTGCTATCACAATACTCGATCCATTGATTAAAATGCAAAAAAGCCATAAATAGAATAATTAACGATATAAATCCTTTCAGCATGAATCAGACCCGCTATTCCAAGAACTCAAGGTGCTAAATATCAGACAATTATTCATAAAAACTCTGCTTAAAGATATACATGAAAACAGAATCCTGCGCCTTATCACACATGCCAAGTATACTCGGGCAAAAGTTCAAAGAAAACTAACTATCTCATTAATTAAATCCTCATTTGCTCAAAGACATGCATGCTTTATAGGACGCGGATATACAATAAGCTACTACAAGAGATGGCAACGGTATCGAATTCTCAATTGTGTGTGTTTATAAAGGAATGGCTTTTCCAAATTGGAAGAAGTCAGCTGAAAGAGTTTCTTAAATGATCAAAGCTACTCATTTTATGTAATTCTTTTTGTCGTTACATCCAACCTCGTACTTATCATGTTTTGTTTGCTTCCTGCTTGTTTATTTTTTTTTACTTCTTAAATATCTTTAGACTGTATCAAAAAATTTACTTTGTTCAATTTACTTATTATCTCTACTGGTCTCCTTTTACTTTTTATGTTTATTACCAATTAATTTAATTTGTTACATTATTTTCAACTTATATTCTAGCTTATCGAACCTTATGGCTACCTTCCTCAGAAGATGTACTTTATATATACCTAGCGAGGCAGGATACTGCCAACCGGCTTGCATGTAAATGAAATGAATTATAATATTTGGACTAAGGATTTTAATATTAATGCAAGCTATACAAATATTATTGTTTTAAAAATGAACACCGATTTATCGGCACTGAAATGAAAAAATATAATAATTTGGGATATGCCATAAAAATGACTAATGGATCTTGGATTTAAAAATAAATTGGCTATATTTCCTTAAAAATATTTAATTCGAACGCATACAATATATTATTTGAATCTGATAACCGATCTTTTAATGAACAATTAAGACCTATTGGAGTCATTGAGTTGTCATAAAAATATTAATGATATAAATTAATTAATATTTATATCAATGGTTTTGTAGCTTTTAACATGAGCATTCAAAAAAGGAAAAGCTAAAATTTTACTTAAGTATCATTGACAGCATGTTGGACTGCCCTGAATTAACGCAAATGATTTTATTTTGAGTACCAACTCAAACGAGACAACATGAAGTGTTCTTTGTACATTGGTACTCATAGAAATAACTATGCCATAAACTCGCCAATAATACGGCTTGGTAACAAGATGCATCAGCTTGGTAACAAGTTGAATTTCGTTGACATTATTCGTTGCATATTTAAATTGAAGAAATATTTGTGGTTGTAAAATACTTATTTTAAAATTATGTACATTTACATTTAAATAAATAAAATAATATTGTTTATGTAAAAGCCCACCAAAGTTGATGGTGATAAAATAAAATAAATAATTAACTATCACCTTGTGTTCTTATATTTTGTTGAATAATTATATTTTGATTCATATTTTCAAATAATATTGTTACGAATCTTCTTATATAACTTCAAATAATATTTTTATTGCATCTATGAATTTTTTTTTTCATCAGTCATAAAAAATGTTTCATCACGAACTATAGAAAAAAAAAGTATAGGATGTGCGTTAGAAATCATAGATGCCACTAGTATTTCATTCTAAATTACTGGATGGTACAAAGATGTATTATTCAGTTATTCATAACATTAATACATAAGTATAAATACATTTTATCTTTCTTACCATTCTCTCCTCATTCATCCGTTCCATATGACCAAACTACCTAAGTGATTCTTTCTTAATCTAAAATCAGCTTTACATTATATCCTTATTTCTTCATTCTTTACTGTTATAAATAGATTTGCCACAAATACGCCTAAGTGATCTCATTTCCACTGCATTCAGTCTACTTTCGTTCCTGCCAGCTCCAAGCCTGACTTCCATACATCAATGTCGGTACTAGGATTCCATTGTGCACCGCTAGTCTTGCCACGGTTGATAAATTCCCGTTAGATATAATTCCATTTAAAGCGCCGTTCACTTTATTTCCTGCAGACACCCTCCTTTCGATATCATTCTCAGCCTTTCCGTTTCTATCAAATATACTTCCCAAATATACAAACATATATTTTATATGACGCAAGTGTAGATGGAACCAGAAATAGAGGACGTCCGCGGAAGACTTGGCGCAATCAGGTAAACCAGATAATGGAGGATGGTTCTGTTAGAAGCCTCAACAATCGGCGAGCTTGTATGAGAAGATGTATGAATGTGGATGAGCGAGAATTGTATCAGGACAGAGGAGTATGGCGCTCTATCCTCTCTGCCTACCCTCGCAGGGAAACGGCGTGATGGTAAGTAAGTAAGTATTTAAGTATAAATATATTTTAGTGCTTTATAAATTAGATTTTTAATAGTAATGGTTTTTGAAATAATTTTATTACAGCGAATTTGAGTTTGTAACATGTTCTGCCAACTCGAAACAAAAATTTCATTTTCTATGAGGCCGGTGACTGTCACACAATTGATATAAAATGTCTGTCGGTTTTTGAAATAAAAAAAATTATAGTTAATTTTTAAACTAATAGTTAAGTAGTAATGGATAGCCACTAATTTATAGAAATAAAGTAGCTTGTATGACATAAATAAGTATTTCAATGTCGTTCAAAATTCATTATTCTTTATCTTTACATCGTTCATAACCACTCCAGCACTTGTGAAGAAAGTTAAGACCCCTCTTGAAATATATTCTTCTCACACTTTGCCCGCATATGTCTTAACTGAAACCTGTTGGCTTCGGAGTCCATCGATTAGAGGGGGCAGGGGTGGATAAATAGGGGCTGCGCGGGGCGGCGCCCTAAGGAAACTATCGGCGCCCATCATTAGTGCACGACGCGCCGGCAGGATTCAGGAGTGGGTCAAGTGGTACACGTCCTTACTGAGAGCACCACTAAATTGTATGATAGGATCAAACTTTTGCAATGGGTAAATCTTAAAATATTTTTTAAGGTTTTATTACATTTTTTAAAACTTTTAATACATTGTTCACTTACACAATATTTATCAAGCATTGAGGGTAGTTAAATAGTTGCGTATAAGGAAATAAGAAAACATTTATCTATTCAGTCGTCTCGTTAATGTTTTAAACAAGAACAGTGAAAAACGTAAAATATACTTTTCAATCCTAAATGAATCAAGCCTATGTAGCCTGTAAATCAACTTGGTGAGCGACTTTCAAGCATAAGCATTACCAAAAAATGTAGTCTCTTTTTGTGAAAATGATGATACAGTGAATATATTTTTATTCCTTTAAAAAAAAACGTTAATTTAATTTCTTTCGAAATGAAATATTAATAAATGTATTTGAATTATTTAATGGTAATAGAAACACAAACAAATAATGAACTTATTTACTTTACATAATATGATCGTGTGGCTATCATATTATTTATCATTTTACATTTAATTTTGTATTACTACATGATTTATATATTTCATTTAATTATTATGAAAATAAATTAAAAAAGATAATTAATATAGTGGGGTAAGAGCTAATGTAAGAAAGTAAGTCTTAAGTGAAAAAGAGATAGAAGTGAGAAGTATGTATAACTATTTCTATTTGACTATTGAGTCTGAACTTTAATTTGCAATTATTTTAAAAACTTTATTAGGTGATTTTATTTATAAATTTATGATTCAAAAATGTGTGAGCAGTATTGATTCTACTATTGAACATATTTAGTTTCACATAAAGTGACCTGCTTAAATACTGATACGATTTATGTATTTACACTTCATGTTAAGTTTACCTTTTAACAAAAATAAAGAAAAATATACTCGTTTAATTTATTTTTTCATATTCTGTAGTTCCTAAAGGCTAAGACGGATTGGTCACGTTTAAAAAATGCCAGATAATTGTAAATCAAAGATCATAACCCAGCAGTAGAAGTTACTTAGATCTATACCAAGGAGAGGTAGCCTAGCCTAGATTCGCTGAAAAGCAGTTGTGCAGGCCATGCCTCATCCTGGGATGAGATTGATTGCCGTGAAAAAGTATGAATTATTCAAAGAAGATATTTTTTAGAAATTTATCGTTTCATTTTGAAAACACCAAATAAAAAAGCAATAAGCACAACATCGATAAGGATATTGATTTTATGCAAAATCATATTCACAAAAAAATTCGCTCCATTTCGCTTTAAATAGATATTACAAAAATAATCGGCACAGTTTTCGATCATAAAACCGAAGTGCGTACGGTAAAAGTATCTCCACAAAGCGAAATAAGTAGAATAATTAAGCTTAAAAGGATTTGCATGTAAAAACACCCCGCGTTGCATGTAAATCAATTCTATTAAATGAAGGCTTGAGTTTCACCTCTCACCTTTCGCGAGCGACAGGCATAAAACGCCAGAGTGGAAGGGAGACGTAATAATATAATGAAGGTGTCGTTACGGAGGGACCCTTAAACTGAAGTGAAACAAAGAAAAACTTTTAAAAACGTGAGACAAAGAATTTCGCTTAGAATAAGAAGAAAAAAAGCGGTTAGGAGCCGCGCGACTGTACAGACTGATATTTTATATTTGTCATCACACAAATATTAAAAGTACAGTAAGAATAGCGTTTTTTTCATAAGTGATAATAATTTCATATAATATAATTAATATGAATAAAATTGAGTTATTTTTGTATTAAAGTACCATTTAAACGCGTTCGGTTTATTTATATTGTTCTAATTAAAAAAAAATAATTGTTATTTGTTATATTTTGTGTTTAAATTTCATTGTTATTGTAAAATATGTAAGTAAGAATTAATATAATATTAATTGTTGATTTAAAATCCAGAAAAAAACGCCGTTGAATATTTTTTACAGGTTCAGTTTATTTCGGTCGGAATATAAAGTTCATTCGGTTCAACGAAGGATTTTGTGCAGTGTTTCGGCACTTACTGAAAAGATTTGTTTGGTGGTAGTACTCGATTTATAAAAATTTAACAAAAAACAATGTTTTCGTTTCTGCTCACATTTTGTATTATAAAGTGATTGACATTAAGGTTTTTGTGAAATAAAGTGAGTCAGGTTTATAAGAATGTCGAGTTGAATAACTGTAAATTAGAAGTCAAAAACAAAAGATACGTTGTCTTAAAAAGATATTTACAATTTTGTTTAGACATTCGATAGTGAAAAAAAACCGTTATCAATTTATAATCACTACTAACGAATTTACAATAAATTTAATAATATTTAAAATATTTTAACAATAAAATATATAATTATTTAATTTGATAAATGTATATCTTCTGCGAATAAAAACGGTTATATTGTAATTTTTAAAGGCAACACCTTGGTGATAGCACGCGTTATCATGCTGAAATGTCTATACAGATTTTCCTAAAGAAACTATCTACAAGAAACGTGATCTCACATAGAAGAGACACCAGTTCCATACACCATTGCTCGTGGAAACCGTAAATTATATAAAAATCGAATAATCGAAATATCCCATATGTGTGTATTATACGGAGGAAAGGTTAATTATACAGCTTTTCATAGCCTGTTTGCGCAAAAAGAACATTCCGAAGGAATGGAAAAAAGCATATTTTACTATCCTTCATTAAAAAGGAGGCAGTAAAAATAAAAAAATAATTTTATTATTAAACCCTCTGAAAATTGTATTAGACGAGAAGCAACCAAGAGAACAGGCTGAATTCAGGGAAGGTTTCAGGTTATTAGAAAAATCATAAAAAGTTGCTAAGAACATAGATTTCCACTGCGTACTGGATGCAATTATGATTCTATAAATAATTTTTGTATCGTAGATGGCCTTGGTAAACAAAAGGTATTGCTAATATACGAGTATAGTGACGTAATAGCGTCCATTAATTTTCATAAGCCATCTTGTAGATTCTCTGTCAAGAAAGATATCCGACAATCTCTCCTAAAATATTTATGGGTACTCTCGGACATCTGTTCAGGTAACCAGAATGAGAAGTGAAAAGCATTTGAACAGATGATAAGTAATTAAACCATTATCTTTTGCACTTGATTTGTGATCTTTTCAAACAATCGTGACGATTTTCAGAACATAATGCAGGAATTAATAGAAGTCGTGATGAGTCGACAAAGCAAATTATTAACGATGAATTGCTTTGTTAACTCGGTAGCCATTCATGTTAACGAGCCCCAGCTTAAATAACTCGATAATTATGTCTACTTAGAACAACACCCTGAGAATGAAATACTTTGTATTGGAAACGATTCACTTGGCACTCGGACAGCAATATCATTTAAATGATGAACCATCAGTCTTCTTTTTCGTCGCTATCACTAAATTTCCCATGTGGCTACAAAACCGTCTGTCCAGAGTATGCGTGTTTGTGATATCCGCTAATAATATTCAAACCAGTTACGCCTTGAGTCTTTCGCTCCATCTATTATGCGTCCATTTTTGGTTCCTTTTTATATTTCGCACCAAGGATTTCTTATGCTAGCAGTCGAGGCATGGCGAGAGGAGCCGAGCACGAGAATGTACTGCAACTCTCGGCTTGCATCGCCTAGCCTCATGTCGACTCGGATCGTTTCGTGTCACTAGCCTTTGCCGCGAGTGTACACAGCCTTCGGTTTCTTTCGCCTCGTCTATGCTCCATTCCCTGTCGTTTTTTGCACGAGTCAAACAGCAAGAGAGGCGAGAGCCAAGAGACCATGAGTGTACCACTCGGGTTACCTCACTTTGGAAAATGTTTTGGACTGAAGAGCCTCGGCCGAAACGAGCTGAAGAGTGTACTTTGTATTGCTCAGGTCTCGGCACCTCGGCAAACGCCTCGCTCGAGAAGCCTACTAGCATTAGAGTGGACTACTAACATTAGCTCTTTACTAAAATTTTAGTTTTATTTATCATTTTTTAAATTATTTGTATGACGTAATCGGTTATAGATCATGGAAAATTTTGAGTTGTAGTTCTCCATCAAAGTATTATATTATATTTGAAAAATAATTACGGTAATGACGATTTTGTGTTGCATTTGTTCATGTTGTAGAATTAACTACATGGCACTTCTTAAAATGTAAATGCTTCTGGCTTGACGATTATAATCGACCTTTCTACTGATGAATAATTATTCATACTTCATGGTTTATTTATAACTAGTTAAGTTCTGTACCTACATTTATACTGAATACTACATGATACTAGCAAACAATTAATTACATTTCCTCTTTTGAATTATGTCAAATAATATTTTAAATAATGATTTTGTACCTATTTGTACCGCTTTATATTTGCGAGGGCGGCGATTCAAATTTACAGCCATCATCGCCATTTTGCCCCGCTAACCAACTCCGCCAACACTTCGTATTCCATTACCTTCTGTACTATTCTTTCAACTAAATTGTATACTTTACAATACACGATTATACAAAAACCCGAGTTTCACTCCACCACAAACTTCCATATGTTAAATTAATTCGTACTTTCTGACTTGTATTCCTTCAATCAACATTCATTATTGAGATGACATATTTGTATATACACTGACTATTTTTCACTACACGTGATTCGATTCTGTATTCTCTCATATAGTCGAGGCAGGAGTTCGGGCAGAAAAATATGTTTTAATCAACCAATCTAATGATTTATTAAAACTTACCTCACGTGTGAATCTTTAAACTCTGAGAGTCATAGCTCACTTCACACTCGTCACAATACTGTCATTTATGTGCACTCGAGAGAAATCTCATTCATGTACACGCACTATACAGAGTTAAACCTTACTCAGGAAAGTTTTGTATTATATCAGTAAATTATGTAACATTGTTGACCAACATACAAGCTCAATTTCAAGCGAAGAGTGTACATTTGATTGAAATACGTAACCCTGAAAATGGTTAACATAACAGATGGTTACGTCATTTCAACGATATCTCTATTATTATTTTATCTCTATATATTATCATAACATCTTATCAGAAAATATAAATTTACTGTTTATCATCTGAATCCATTTTACTGTAATTTGTTAATATAATACAACAATACGTAGTAACACTTATTCACACCACATTATCACATTACGTAAACATAAATTGTTATTAATTTAATTACTATTTACAATTGTTTTATCTTTGCAATAATATATTTTTATTATGTTACGTATTATTTTTTATTATTTATTTTATTTATTACTTTTAAATACATAGCTTTTTAACTCTCAGCAAATTTCTTGTACTTGTCATAAAACAATCAAATAATTTAAATTGTTTGAATGTGAACTTGTCAACTGAGGCAGGACTAGCGATTCACAATGGAGTTCTGGTACCGACACTGATGTATGGAAGTGAAGCCTGGAGCTGGCAGAAGAGGAACGAAACTAAACTGAATACAGTGGAAATGACATCACTTAGGCAGATTCATTTATGACAGAGGAAAGAATGAAAAAATAGGGAAATAATATAAAGCTGATCTTGGTATAGTGAGTAAGATTAACAATGTATGGTCATATGGAACAGATGAATGATGAGGGAATAGTAAGAAATGTACATGACACAAGACACCTGAAATAGAGGACGTCCGCGAAAGACTTGGCACAACCAAGTAAACCAGATACTGGAGGATGGTCCAGTTAGAAGCCTCGATAATTATCGAGCTTATATGAGAAGATGTATGAATGTGGATGAGGCGAGAATTTTGTGTTAAGACAGAAGAGTGTGGTACTCTATCCTCTCTGCCTGCCCCGCGGAGAAACAGCGTTATGATAAGTAAGTGAGAAAAATAAATAATAGTTTTAAAAGATTCTCAAAACATTCAGAATAAATAACTAAACATACATGCATATTCTGTACCTTGCATATACTGGTATACAACGTCATTATCCGGGTGGAAGATTACGATTTAAGACACGGTGATATTTAAAAGTCTCGGGTGAATTCCTTATTTTTAGTTCGTAGTGTGAAGTTAACCTTCAAAGGTTTACAAACCCCGTTTTAAAACCCATAATTGTCGTGATATGAGCTCTCTCACCTTTACGAAACACTTTGCTCCTGGTAAAATACGCCGGGAGGCTCATAAAGGCGCCGTAACGGCCTTAAGTATTTTGAAAATATTGTTATTAATACTTTTCCTGGCATAACTGTGGTAATGGTGAATGAAAAAAAATATTTTAATGCGGTCATAAAAATACTGCGAAAAGGATTTAAGGCCGCGTTTCGTGAAACAATGCTTAACAGAAATCGATTCCAATGAGATTTTTTTTGTATTATATTAAAAATTGGGCCCATTACATATTTGTATATTAAATAGTGTTAAAATTCATTTTTATTACCTAATTTATTTTTTGTGTTGTTAAATATCTTTTATTTTATTTTATGTATTTACCCTATCTGTATTAGGTATATTATAGGTACATACTTATTACATAAACCTTGCCTTAACTTCTTTCCGGAGTTTTCTATTATTTCATTATAATTTTATTTTCTTTGTAATTATAATTATCTTTAAAATTAGTTGAATTTTAACTTTTTTCGTTGATAAAAATTAAAATAGAAGATTTGTTTCAGAATTTCATACGAGTATTATCATGACTCTTTGTCTAATACAAATTAAAATATTTTTACCGAAGTTGTACTATTATAAATGAATATTATAAACTTTTTAGAAGTATTGTGCACGATGTGTAATGACATTATACTATTTTTCGCAAAATTTAGCGCATCAAATATCTTTATCACATTCACCATTAACACGAACTGACTACAAAATAAGGCCAGTTCGGCACTCAGTGAGCAGACAAAAGATCGCCCAGATTTGTGACGCGTCTGTCATTAGGCATATTGAAGACATTGGTGGATTATTTAATTGTCATGGTATCCATGAAATTAAATTTCATTGTGCCAGGCAATTAAGTTTTATTGACGACCTCCCACGTGGACTTGGTGACACGAGAATAAATTTACAAGAAGAACGATCAATCAGTTTATCTCTGCTGAAATTCCAAACGTAAACACAATTCCTAAACTGCAAGTGAAGATATGTAAAATTCCTTGGAAGGAAAGTCTTTAAACAAGTTCCTTAAATCTTTCATTGAGGAGTCCACAATTGAAACTTACTAGCGCTAAGTAGCTTTCAATAATGCAGCAATAGTAGTAAGTTATTGAAGTGACTATTAAGATAAGCGATTTGTTGATAAACTTGAATTCAGCTACTTCTGATAACAAATATGCGTAGTACGAGCCAGAAATAACATAACTATCCTCATTATTAAAACCGAAAACCTCCTAACAAATTAACTATTGATTGTAAAAAAATGATCAAAACGAGTTATTAAAGTGCTTCATCAGCAAACTTTTGATATGGCGTGAACCGAAAGATTGTTAATAAGATGCCAATTCAACGATCCATCATTTCAGACGACCATAGTGATATGCTCAACTATAAATGAGCTATCTCATTGAGTTCCTAAATAATTAAACTCCATCGGGCATGTCACCATACATTCTGTTGCTGAAAAATTGAGAAATCATTATGCAACTACGCAATCCGCAAATCAAAATAGAAAATATGCAGTGAAACTCGCTTAATCTTGAGAAATCTTCAGCGGAACTTTATCAGAGCGGATATATATATAAGGACTTGTAGTTTGCATTAACAGAGTGCATACAGATACATTACCTCAAGTTATTCAGATTAACGAGAAACGTTAGTCCCAACTTGAGTAATGAAGACACCGCATTAGCAAGCAACAGAGGACTATTTGAAAGGATTGGGACTGAAAATGTTGAACATTGGCAATTACACTGGTCTTGTAATAAGTAGATCCTGTAGAGTATTAATATAAGATTTTATAATAACTTCTATATCAGTATTGATGCTGTATGCCAGGAATACAATTAAGTAAGTACGTTAAACATTTAATTTATTATTGAATAGAGTGTAGTTTAATTTATATTAATGAAAAATATATTTATGTAGTTGTATTATGTTACATTTTGTATGTAATAAATATAATATAATTAGTCTATTTAATTTGTTATTAACAATAATGTACTTGGAAAATGATTTATTAGGAGAACACTTTCTTATTGTGGAGTTGTAATTATTCAGAAAATAGGTCTGTGATATTTTAAAAAACAAAGTAGATGGGCTCTTTCAAATAATGAAACGGTAAATGTATTAATTTGAAAAAGATAACATATAGGTTTGAAAATTTGTCGTCAAAAATAATGTTGCTGTAGCATAGTTGGATAATGCATCTTCCCGGTTTGGAAAGAGATCCAGGTTCGAATTTTGGTGGCATAACGACAATATTTTTGAATAAAATTGATTTTATATGTATATATTTCTAATTAATACATTTAATTAAGATTTATGATTTATTGAAAGGCGCTTTGAAAGGAAATATAACTAATGGGAACTTGTCAATCGAGGCAAGACTAGTACAATGAAGTTTTGGTACCGACACTGGTATATGAAAGTGAGGCCTGGAGCTGGCAGAAGAGGTACGAAAGTAAACTAAATACAGTGGAAATGACATCACTTAGGCAGATTTATTTATAACAGAGTAAATAATGAAAAAATAAGAAAATAATGTAAAGCTGATCTTAAAATAGTGAGTAAGATTAAGAAAAGATTGCATAGATGGTTTGGTTATATGGAACGGATAAGTGAGGTGAGAATGGTAAGAAAGATATATGACGGAAGACACCAGAAATAGAGAACGTTCGCGGAAGACTTAGCATGACCAGGTAAACCAGATACTGGAAGATGGTCCTGTTAGAAGCCACAATAATCGGCGAGCTTGTATGAGCAGATGTATGAATGTGCATGAGGCAAGAATTGTGTGTCAGGATAGAAGAGTGTGGCGCTGCCTACCCCCGCGAAGAAACGGTGTGATGGTAAGGTAGTTAAGCTAGTTAGAGAGCTATAAAATTGACTAGGCAAGGATAACATGAAAGTCATTATCAGGAGATCATGTAAAAATATTTACAGCACCAAAAAAATACTTCTCGGTATTACCGATACGTGCATATGAAATACTGAATCATAAACCAATATAAATTTTTAATCATAAGAATTTTTCTCATAAATATAAGAATTGTAAACACATATATGTCAATATTAACATATTTACTTATTGAAAATATTAAAATAAATAAGATTGTGAAGCCAAATAAAAATATTTATGTAATATTTGAATATCTCCAAGGACACACAATTACTGGCTGTTCACCTGCAAAGGTAATGTTATTAAACAAATAATAAATATGTAGAGATAGTGAAGAAGGTATTTTTTATTTTATTTAATAGAAATATATGGAAGTATGGGTAATTACAGGGCTTATAACCTGTCTTCGGCTGGCTTGAGTGATCACTTTGTACAAATATAACGTTCATCATTCTCACCCATTAATCAATCTCCATATCTATCAAATTTATGAGAGTTGTATATATGTGGAAACACTTTAAACACCACTACACTATCGCTATCTATGAACTAAATTTGATATTTATTTCCTGAAACAGCATATATGTCACAAATGAGAATCTAATTATTTTAATTACCCATATTTCCATATATTTCCATTAAATATAATAAAAAATAGCTTCATCTCTATAAGATATATATTATTTATTTCAAAATATATAAATTCACTGTTTAATTTTTTGGACTGTAAATCATCTCAAATATATTTAAAATGGAATGTAAAACGGTAATATAATAAGACTGCACCGTTGGTACTGTTGTTTAAATAACTCAAATAAAGTTAAATATTTCCGTAGATACGGTGCATCGGTCGTGGTACTCTGAATACTTCCTCGCCGATGACAAAGAAATATAGCTTTCATATATTTCCATTACATTTATCTTCTGGCGTTTCTTTGAGTACTTTCCTCTGTTCCAAATCATTTCTCGTGAAGAAATGCCTCAGACGGCTAAATGTGCATGCGCTCTGTTTAACGACCGACTACGTCGTTTCGTTTTAAAGTTTTAGTACATATCCATCAGATTAGGGATATGTCGCGGTCGTAACTTTAAATTGACATATACATAATGATAAGTTATAGATCGGCGATGTGTATAATATATTATGTATCCAAAAAACATATGTTTACACCATTCTTTCAATTACCTCTCGAACACATGATTTAATTTATCGCATTGTTAAATTTCACGTCATCGAAGCCATTTACGATTCCTATTTCAAATCAATCGTTTGTTAGTGTATGGAAATTAATCAAAACTAAAACCAAACCGCAACCGAAAATCACTACATTTATCCAGGCATCAAATTTTTTAACAACCTTCCCATCACAATTAGAATTACAGACTATTAATTATAATTAATTATAGACTGAAACATAAATTATCTCGTACATACTCCTCTGTACACGAGTCCTACTCTCATGGAGAATAAATAAATGTTAAATGAAATATATATATATATATATATATCCTACTGATAATTCTAAAATGTATTATATTTTCTAATATTAAAATAAAAAAAAAGTCTAAACATTTAGCGTTACTACATTGTTTTATCATTAATTCCATATAATGTATCATATATAATATTATATCAACTATTTTTACTATCTACTACTTATATTTTATTATTTGGCTCTTGCGGCTGGTACTGTGTAACTTTTGTAAAAAACTAATAACATGGTAATAATGTTTACCAATTCTAAAATATAATTTTCTCATTACTTCATCGTTATACATTTTCCACTGATAGTTTTTAACAAATTCTTTGTCAAATGATACTCTACTGCCTTGATAATACAATTTATAAATATTTAGTTTATATAACTTTATTGATCACACGAAATAAGACGATAGATAACGATTAAATAATTATTTTAGTAGAAACTTCTGCATTGCATTAATATAGAGATTCGCAGCTAACTCAGTACTCTGAATCTCAAGAATTCATAATAAGTATTGGAGACGAATGCTGGATAATTTTGTACCTGCATCTTAAATACTTTTTAACGGAGCCTTCTAGTAGACTAAAGTAAGAAAAATAGAGAAAAAGTGAAGATATAACTGAACGATAAACTAAGTTTATATTGTATTATTTAATATGCTGCATAAATTAATTAAATACTACAGATAATCTTACAAAATTGCAGCTATCTGTGACTATTATTTGATGTAAATGTATATGGTTTAATTGATAAACATACATGCAAATCGGTCAATATTTGGTAAATAAATCCTTGAGAATATATTTGAGTCAAGATGCAAACCGTTCGTTATCGTATTATTACGTTTCTTCATGACGAGAGGTGTTCTGACGCAATTCTAAATGTTGGTCACATACTGCGTGCAGACGAAATTAGTGCCTCTTATGCATGTTATCAAGAACCTTTGAAATATTTATTAATTTCACATATTCCAGTGGGGCTCACGAGATGGAACGGGTAGAAGATATAATTTGTGGTTAAGTAATTATCCTCAATAAAAAAATATTATGTTAAACTTAAAAATTGGAGAGGATAAATAATAATTTTATATAAAATTTAAATGTAAATAAGTAGATATATCTACTTGTACCCTCAAAAAATGTAAGATAACAGGTTATCATTCAAACGGGTTACCTATACGTTGGTCAATAGCAGCAAGTCAATACACGTTTGATTTCGAACTAATTAGAAGCAAGATACAAATTAACAGACAAGTAAAATAAGTTTGTAGTTTGAGTAGGATACTAGTGACAAAACCATTATTTTTAAAAACAATTCTAGGAATTCACTTATTTCGCTTCCTTCCAAGAACTCTATTAAAATTGACGAATTACTTTATTTTATAAACATCTTTGAGGTAAAGAATAATTTGAATTGCCTATTTAAAACAAGAAGAAAAATAAGGTAGAGAACAAAGTCAACACAAAGTATACAATACATTACATATTTTTAATAATTTTTTCTGGCAAACAAATTTGATATTTTTTATGGTTACTTGTAATGGATAGACAATACCTTTAAATATAGAGAGTTTATAGAGAAAAGAGGGAAAAACAATATTAATAGTATTGAATTTTTTAAACTATTAAGGGTGTACTTTTATTTTTACAGTTTGAAATTCAAAAAATTCTATACGAATTATATACTATTTCAAGCCGGAACTAGTAGTTAAACTTCTGATAAGTGTCATCTAAATCCTAAAGGACGTTATTTGTTACGTAAATCTCACTACAGAGGAAAGTAATTATAGAAATAGATTAAAATAAAACTGTTGATTTTCTCGCATTCGAGACAAGTGTCAAAAATAACTCAAAAAAACTCGGATAAAACTTTAGATATATGTCAAAAATAACTAATATCTAAAGTCTTATTCGAGTTTTTTCATATTAATATTATGGAATGAAATAAAATGCACGTTGTCATTTGAATTAATTGATCGAAAATTAAATAATTTATTAAAGTACCTAATTCATATCAATAAATATGTTTTAAAATCAGCCAAAGTACCTATATATACCACGTCGATGTTACGAATTCAAAATAATTGTTACATGTTTAATTTATTATTTTGTTTATAGAGTTCGATTTAGATATACCACGTTGCCGTTTTGAGATTTGTTAGTTTCATAATTACGTAGTGATAATAGTTTCATAATTACGTAGTAGCCTTGTTTAAAATACAACAGTGTTAAAAATATACGAAATATTCGATTGCGACTTGCATACAAAATAACGCGCATAAAATATTTAAAGTAAATGTTGTTTAACGTTTTCGTCAAGATAGCGATGTTTTCCCTTAAAATCAGTAAAAAACATCTAATTTATGAAATTTGAAACTAATTTTGTGAATCAGTTCAATATTAATTTATGTTATGACTAAAATATGCATGCAAAATATATTTTCGGCATGTTTTAACGAAAATTGCGAGGGCGCGAATTCGACGTTTATTATTTCGCTCAGGACCACCGGAATGAGCAAAGAAAAATAATAAAAAATACACATATTAATAGGATCGATATAAATATAATTTAGTAAAAAATAATTGTATTTTTGATATAAAACTTGATTTTAAACAATAGCTGAAGCATTAAAGCACCTACATAAGTAAATACATTACATTATTTAAAAACGTATGTTTTCACTAAAACCAAGTATTTTAAAAACGTCGAAAATTGATAAATGCCCTGCAAATTTAACGGTCAATAACGCATTAATCTTGAACATTTAAAAAAAAATGTCTTAGTTCCGAGTTGTCTCCGTAATCTTGATTTCAAGATTATAAAAAAATATATTTCGTATATGCAAGAATTTTCCATATTAAGTCAATTTTGTAGCACACTGAAAATTAATTTAATGATCGCGGTCTTTCTTATAATGCTTATATTGTCTTAGTTAAATAATATATAGTTTATTAATTTTAAAGATCCTATCTAAGTAATAGTTTTAAAAAAAGTCTAATCCAGTGTATAACTTCTGATATAAATAAATAATATTAACCCACATTTTCGTAAAAAAATACGAAAAGTTGTATTATTATTGAAAGTTGTGCCTTAACAATATAGGTCAAATATTCATCTTATATTATATATCTACATTCATGCGTATTACAAGGCGTAAGTAAATATGAAGGTTATTGTGAGTTGGAACACGTGTGAACATATGTATATTGGTACGATATAAGCAAATTATAAAATAATGAATATTTTCTTATGTGATTCATAAATATGTTTTTCACATTTTTCCTGATATTTTGAATAGCAAGTTAACAACAGTTAATAACAAGGTGATTATCGTGACATAGTGTGTATATGGATATATATTTTTATGGAAGGGAGAGGCAACTGTTAAAAATAGTTGATGGTGAAAAGGTACGAAAGTTTTCACCATGGGTTGGATTTATATTTTATTCGCCTGCCTGTATACGCATGTACATTTCAAAATATAAAAAATAATCACTGTTGGATTGGAGATATGATTTTTATATTTATTTTACGGTAATTTTTATTTGATGATACTCCACTTTATTTTCCATATGCGTTAGCGTATGAATTTTACATTTTATGAATTAATTATGTAATCAATTGGAGAGAAAAATGTATGTATTTAAATGAAAGGTTACTTATTATTTTTATTAATATAATATAATTTTTAATTAAAAATTAGATTCTCGTATGTTATATACGTATTGGAGTATGATTTTTAATATAAAAGTATTGATATAATAAAAGACTTAAGAGCACATATTAAAAAAATATTTCAAATATAAATTAATCCCTATTTTAAATATAAGAAACGTATCTTGTTAATCATTGTTGAAAATATATTTGATATCTTATAGAATATACAATAATAACACAAATGTTTCTTGTGGAAAACAAATTCCTTGGAACGTAAAACAAACTAGCGGGAGGTTGGTAATTGGAAAATGATAACCCCTTCCCTGCTTCTCGGCATTTTCGTAAACAATCAACATCAGATATAGTTACACAACAACGGTAATATTATTAAACAACCTCTTTCGTCGTTATAGCTAAATATATTGTCTTAGTGATAGATACCCACATTAAAATATATGATGTAGGTATATTCCAGATTTTTTTAAGTCCTAAATAATTAAGGTAACTCAATAAAAAATAAATATAGGGTATCAGAGTATCATTAATTAATATGTCATATATTTTGCGGTGTATTATGATTAGTTTTATTATTACAATTAATTTTTTATTGCGCTAAATTTTATTCAAGCTGCGTGATAGAGCATGTAAGGGGAGACGTTTACTTTATAACTACCAGAGGTGTGTACCTTACAAGCAAAAAAGCTGGGCATTACTAAAAATTCTGGGAAATAAAAATAAATTAAGTAATCTTATTAAAATAACAAATTCTTCCCGTTATTACCCGGATTACCGTAACTTTGTCTATGACGTAACCCACGACTTTTGTCTAGTCGTGAGTTATTTAGAAAAATTATGAATTATTTGCAGCAACTTCATGTGCATGCTCGCATGTCGGCAAATTGCTAGCGCGTATGTATTATGTGAACCTAACTTGTTTTTTACTATCCTCGTAATAATCGTGCTGAACTAAAAAAAATATTTCTGAATCTATGCTGGCATCTTTACGTCTGCGAAAGGGAATAATCCTTACTGAAAACTGCGTGCAATAACACTTTCACATATTTGTTTTGCTTGACAGATTAACTTAACTTACTTACTTACCATATGCTGTTTCTCCTTGGGGGTAGGCAGAGAGAATAGAAGGCCACACTCAATTCCTGACACTCAATTCTCGCTTCATTCACATTCATACATCTTCTCATACAAGCTCGCCGATTGTTGATGCTTCTAACAAAACCGGACAGACTAAACGTTTTGTTTTCATAGTGTATTCCAACGTCCTTCCCAGTTATTTCGTATTTCGATGTTTGCGTAGATAAAAGTACGGTATCGGTTATAATTAATTATCTGTCAAGCGAGCGAGTTTGCACTTTGTGGGATATTATTAAGTTAGATTTTTACCAATATTAAATTAAATCTTGAAATAAAATTATTTCTGTTATGAGTTTCGGCTAAGTTAATCTGTAAAGCTAGTAATTTAAATAAATGGTTTTGAACATTGTTATTAAAACATTTTAAATCCATTGCCTGAAGAGGAAATCGTAGAACATATTACAAGCGAAATCGAAAGCAGAGTACGGCACCGAGCAATAAAGGAACTTGCCTTTTTTAAAGCAATCAATTTACAATTATATTCTAAATTTAAATTTATAAAATTGTTTTTAAAATTAGAGTTCAATTTTTTTTGATAGCTAGTATACCTATTACATACTTAGCATCGTCGGTAA
Organism: Eubasilissa regina; assembly: GCA_022840565.1. Taxonomy (NCBI): domain Eukaryota; kingdom Metazoa; phylum Arthropoda; class Insecta; order Trichoptera; family Phryganeidae; genus Eubasilissa; species Eubasilissa regina. The sequence continues at coordinate 1,112,210 of JAINEB010000002.1, read as the reverse complement.
TAGTACAATCTAAGTTTATGCCTACTGCACGCCACTGACAACTACTAGTTGTATTACGTCATGCTGTACAGAGACATTTATCCAAGACAAAAACCTTTCCAACTTATTGATAATAATACTTAACGCCATTCGAACGGTGAACAAACTTGTCGAACCTATTAATTAAAATGATTATAGTCTGTTGCCAGGTGACATGTATTTTAAGAATATTAAGTTTCATAAATGAAAACATGTCAGATTGCTTAAATCATTCTGTAGATAATGCCAAATGAAATTACGTCGAGGATTCATAGTGAAAATCGCTCTTATTTTGTCTTTGAAAAACTTATCAAATAAAAAATCCTATCGTCAGAACAAAAATTTCAATCTACCACATAATAATTTGTATTATATATACATATGAGACATAAATTCTAACAAAAGCCTCGAAAAAGAAACTGAATGTTTTTGGAAAGAAAATTCTTCGAAAAATATATGAGCCAGTTAGAGATAATCAGTCTAGTCAGTGGCGTATTCGTAAAAATTTAGAATTAAAAGATCTTTATCAAAATACTGATTTAGTAGGCATGGTAAAATCGAAAAGGATAAGATATACATGACGTATTCATCGAGGGATCCAAAATCGACAGCCATCTCTCGGTATACTCAGATTTAGATGAAGCCATAATATGAGGTGATATCAGTAGGTACTCCATAATCTATGATCGGTATGTTGGTTCAGAACAAAGACTGCTGGCGCTGAATTATATATCAATGGTTTATGAAGCAATGGAGTAGCATTAGTAATAGACTGATGAAATTCCAGCAACATAAATCTTCTTTTAAATGCTTAATATGCAGGGTGCGGCAGAACCGACTAAGCAGATAGGAGGGGTCAATGCTCGGGCGGTGGTTGGGAGATATAGATGCACGTAGTCTCCCTCTGTTTCGTCGGTGACTCCATTTAAGTAGCCAATATAGTTTGGACTGGAGCACATCGGGACCGTGGGCGCGTATTTTGAAAATGACCGATCTGTAATCGCGACGCAAAGAGCTTTTTGGCGACAGTTTAACATTCCGTGCAACAATGCCGTTCCTAATACCTGGATGAGGCAGTTGGAAGAAATTGGTAGCCCACTAAGAAGAGATTATTGAAGAAGTTAACGCCATATTCCGCGTTATATTTGAACATGCCGTACAAAACTTTAGAGATCGTATGTTGCTATAAGATCGTATCAGAGAACAGTATGTTACTGCTAACAGCCGCTATTTTGAGGACATTATTTTTAAAACTTAATATGAATGATATATACTGCTCACTTCGAAAAATATACCTCTGCCAAAATAAAATAATCCATTCTGTCGCATCCTGTATTTGAAGCAGGTCCTTCAACACCCTCAATATTAGTAAATATTATTTTAAAATATACATACATTTATTTATATTTTTTTAAATACATACATACTTACATAATAAATGTAAATTAATTTATATAATTGAGATTTAATTTGATTATTTTTTCTAGGTAAAATTGAATCTCATTAAACAAAAATACGTACGTCCACAAAATCAAACTTTTGAAATAGTTAATTATCTCTTTTGATTGTCCGATTTATTTAATATATAATACAAGCTGTTATCATGTTTAAATAATGAGCCTCATCAATGTACTGGTTAAAATAATGAATGTTTTAGATAATACAAACAGAAAAACACAGCCAAAAGTAACTTTATAAATATTATATGAGATTACTGGAGATTTTATTTACCTATACATGAATCTTGCATTTGTAAAGGTAAAATGGGGGATACTATAAAATATTATTTTTCATGTATAGGTAAAAAATCTTCATAATAAATAATCTTCACAAATAAAAATATGTAAATGATAAAAAAAATACAAAAACTGGTTTATTTTTTAAATTGTAAAGTGACTTTTGCTCTTTCTGTATTCACAATAAATATTATAATAAACATTATAACTAATATTATTTTAAATACTAAATTAATGTATTAATTATAAATATATACATATAAAATCAATTTTGTCGAAAAATATTGTTTTTGCGTCACCGGGATTCGAACCAGGATTTCTATTTCCAATCCGGGAAAGTACACTACCAACTGAGTTATAACGCCAGTATTTTTCTTGACAAATTTTTGAACCTATATGTTACATTTTTCAAATTAATACACCTGTCGTTCCATTATTTGAAAGCCGTCTACATTATTTTTACAGAATCTCAAATACCTCTGAGTAAACCGACAGCGGGCGCCAGAATTATCAATTCATTTTTATTAAATTTTGGACACATTGATACAACATATATTATTAAGGAAAACACATTCTTACTGTGAAGTTGTAATTATTCAGAACATAGAACAGAATAATATTTCTCGACAAAATTGATTTTATATATATATATATATATTTATAATTAATACATTAATTAATTAAATATTTAAAATATCACAGACCTATGTTCTGAATAATTACAACTTCACAATAAGAATGTGTTTTCCTTAATAATATTATTTCATTAATACTAGAAATTGAACTAGAAAACAAAAAGTGTTCGTTCAGATGATTGTTATCATTGTATTCAATGTACTACTTTATGCTATTAAATATATCTTAAAATAAAGTGTACCTATTGTTTAGGATCATGATGATATTATATCAGATCATTCACCGAAGTAGCTAGTTGCATGAACAACCGTAGCAGTCACTTACCTGAAACAAAAAAAACAGGAAACATTTTAATTTGAAATACAACGAAAACAGAATGAATGACACGATTTAATTATTCCAACCTTGCGTGGTCATTTCCACTTCTTTCTCTTGGAATAATTTAAAAAAAGGAAATTACATTTGAAGTACAATCTTTTCAGCTGAATCAAAATTTGTTCAGAAGATTTAATCTTTTTCATAAATTATTACAAAACAAAACAATTTTTTTTTATTCGTTATATAAAAGAAAGGGAATTATTAATTCACGTATTATTATATGAATGTATGTATCTAATGGTCGCCATAAATATATTTTTAATATTTTGATAAAAATCATGACATTTTTCATAAGACGTTTGATAATTTTATAATTGATATGGACCACGCCAATGAAATTAAACTCTTAAAAATTATTATAAATCTTAAGTTGATAATTATTTTTTCAGTTCTTTGTTCATGTTTTGAGTAACGAGATCAGCATCCTCTACCGTACTCTTCCAATCATGTCAAAAAATTTTCCTTTTCATCATTCAGAATTCAAAGGCCGGATCAAACTATACGTAAGTTGAATTGTGTATGCAGCACTTATTGTAAAAAGGGATTGGGGATGTGGAGGAAGTGGGGCATCTAGTGTCCGACCCATGTCACCCTGTTGCCTGATCCCTTTCTACCAGAGATGTCTTGATGTATATTCTCAATAAAGTCTGCTCAATTTCCCTAGAGACTCAGATCGGAGATATCTTCCTGCAGAAAAAGGGAAAACGCGAAAAATTTATTCAATACTCAAAACGTACATTGTACGATACTCGTCTTACGTAGTTATGACGGTAGCCCGATACTGATGTCAGACGATGCACAGGATGTTTTACAAAATACTCACAAGTATTTTAGCGCATAAATCATACTTTATTTTTATTTTTAGGAGGCAACTCTGATGGTTGAGAAAAAGAAAAAACAAAATTAACAGGGATATAAATTCAACAAAATAATGAAGAATATGAAAGAGATTGAAAAAATATAAGAAAGATATATAAAACTTCAGTCAAAACTCCGAAAACGCTGAGCACGCAAGAATAGAGAGTCATTCACTTGATAATCGTAATTTACAACTTATACATAGTTCCGCCAAAGAACGAAAGTTAGACATTCTAGAATTTATAGAAATATGTTATAATAAAAATAGCAATAACAATATAATAAATATTTAAATACTGCCCATTACATCCCCTCTCTTATTCATTTTAACTCCAACCCCATCCCCACCTCCGTTAACTCCAAACACGCCATATATTACTATTTGAAAGTGTTTTTAATTTTAGTTGAATTATAATATTGATAATGGAAAAATGTTCCCGAAAACGTTCTAACGTTTAACACAATAAAGATATAATGGATTAATAAAGCGTTTTAACTCAATTTACACAATAATTCATTTTTTTCTCTTTCCGAAATGTCATAACAACTATTTTCTGTTACGTTTTTCATCTGATTCCAAATAAGTTTTTTGATTTTATTATCCGCGAACAAAGGTGAAATTATTTTAATTACATAGTGATTTTATTTACGTGTGGATTGTTTTGGGGAAAGCTCTATCATTGAAATATACATTATATTGAGATCTCGATCGCGCAGTGGTCACCAAAGGCCGCGTAGCGGGCACTATTATCCGTTAAATGGTCAGTAACCGCCCGCAGGGTCTAGCAGTAAGCAATCGGCGACAGCCGATGATATCCTGATTGCAAAACGGTCACCAATGGCTGCGTAGCAATCAAGCAATCGGCGATATGAAAATACTCCAAGAAACAAATTTACACATATACCAAATTTAAAAAGCTTTAAAGAATGAACAAAAACTAACTTCAAGTATTAAAATTAATATTAAGAAATCAGGTATCTAACTATTAATATTATTCCTTGATGCAAACATTTTTAGATACATAATACAAAATATACGAACAGAAGCAGGAAAGGCATAATTTTGCAAACATTTGTTTATTATTTAATACACACATGTTAGATTAAAACATTTGTTTATTGATTCTACCCCTTTAATTTACTTGAGATAAGATGCGTTTCGCCTTGTCGCCTGCGTCTCAAGTAAATTATACGAGTAGAATAAAAAACAAGTTTTATTTTCACATATGCGATAATGGAGTTTACCTCGGAAACAGTAAATATATCTTTAACACTTGAATGGTATTAAGTTTTTACATTATATGGACAAAGAATTGCCGAATTTTATGAATGCGTCATTTCATGTGTGAAGACGGCGATTTAAATTCACTGCTATCGTCGCCGTACCCAGCTGACCAAAGATGCGAGCAACATCTGCATGGTGCAGATTTCCGCTCCGCTGCACATCTCGAAGGGTCTCGCGCGGCGCTCGTGCGCCGTTTTTATTGTCATTGGTATTTCAATATCAAAAAATGTACGACATTAAAAATTATATTTCATCCTTTTTCTGCAATGTCGAGAAGCGCGCACAATCACGTACACTGCTTGGCGTATAATGCATATTTTTTTAGGTTATTTAACTCATAGTAATTATTTATGACTACTAGGTAATGGTTTAGTAGTTTGTAAAAAAATCTCTTCTGCTTTATGAAATCAGCTTGCAGATATTTTATGTACCTATTAAATTAAAATCTTTTTAATGAAAAATATGGGTATTACCTAATGACATTTTATAATGGTAAATTTATAAAATTATCACAATTCTAGTCGTAAAATTACCATCGATAAAAGTTAGTTCTTGTGTCGCAAAAAAATAATGTAAATCTACTCGGCAAAAATTCTGATTAAAAAAGAAGCCAATTTTAAAAACTTTCTCATCTTTTTTATTTAAAATTTTGAATATCCAATAGAGCGTTGTAGAACCGAGCTAACGGCTGCCTCGTAACAAGATGTAATTATGTCGGCCTGTTGGTGGAGTCAAAAGAATCTCATTTTCTTTTCATTAAACGCAGGTTAGGTTCAATGAATGTATATTATTTATGAGATGTTTTGGAAAGACGAATGATAATATCTCATTCACATTTTAGTCTCCAATCATCAGGTGTTGGTTTTTCTTTTCTATACGTCTGCTGTGTAATTATATAAAAAAAACTCTGAAGAAGCTTTGAAGAAGAGATGGAAGTAGGTACCTAAACTGAACAAAACTTTGCTGAAATATTGTAATAGTTGCTTTGAATATTAACCAAAGAGATACCAAATATAAGACAAATATTAAAAATCCTATTTCGCCATTGCTTGAAAAGCCTCGGGTTGTTTGTGGGCGGAAATAGTCGAAACGAGTGCTAGTTAGATGTTGTCGTGGACAAATAAGGTTCAAGAGCTGAACAAATATATAGTGATGGTCTAAACTAAACTGGGGCATTATAGAACGGAAGACAGTTTGACGGTTGATGAAATACGATGCAAACGTCCCCGATTCTAGGCCATGTTTAAAAGTAATAATTATCATACATACTTACTTTTTATTAATAAGACTAATATGCATGAAATTTCTTCTTGTTGCTCGGCTTTTTACTTCCATGAAAAAACATGTAAGTATAAGATAGTTAATGTGAACAAACACACACATAAACGTACACATAAACCATCTTCCCGTATTTTTTTTATTGAGCCGGGCAAAGACATTACATTTACCGACCATATTTTCATAAATAACCTATATTAAAGAATTTATATTGGTTTTTAGTAGTGGAAAAAAAAAATTAACATAATGTAGGTACAGCATAAGACTTTAGGATATTTAGTCAGTAAATCAATTTAATCAAAAAAATAAAAAAATATACGTAAAACTATATCAATATCAAACAAGCATATGCAAATAAATAAACATGATGTGCAATTTATTTAAAGGAGACCATTAGACGCTTCCTGTATAAGAAATATAAACTCTACAAACTCATCAAACTATACGAAGCATAAAAATTTATTGTATAAAATTATGGTTACATTAGACCCGCGTTGCTTTGCTTTGTCGAGAGTTTATAACAGTTCCAGGTAAGGGTGGGTCCTTTCTTCTATATATTAGATATTTTTAAATTCTAACCTACTTCTAATGATGACAATTAAATGAAGGCGTTAAAAATTCCCAAGATTTTTTGAAAATTACGTTACACTTTCCCATCTAAGGTGTTCTATAGGAAAGGGAAAACCTGAGGAAGGAAATAAAATCCTCTGATTCCAAAGTAGAAGGGTAAATTGTGCCCTTCGAGCATCGTTTCTCATAATAAAATAAATAAGAAGTCAAAACTAAGGGCGAAGTGCGTCGAGGCTGGCGGCGACTTCCTGCCCTTTACTTTTAGCTGTATCTACCATGGACAAACATTTAACCTAAATGGAATTAGCAGAAATTTGTTCGAGTACCTAACCCTGGACGACCGTCGATTGAGAAAAATGAAGGTACTTCCTGCGAATTAAAACTAAAAAAAAATCTTAGTGTATTGAAATAAATTTACAAAAAAATTTTCTAATATTTAATAGGTGTATTATAGTTTTTTGAAAACCTACTTTGTGAATTATAAGACTTTTGAATTTGAATTTACCGAAAATTTAATTTAAAAACATTCTATAACATTGCCACAAAGGCAATATAAAGATTTTTTTTACATATCGACACGCATGAATAATGATTTATTTGATAATATTTATGATTAAATCCTCGGTACACAAATATTGAAAAAGTAATTCCTTTGTTACGGAGAGATCAATAATAAATATTGCGTGAAAATATTTTGAAATAAAATTTTATTTAAAACAAATTTTAGGTAAATAAATTAGTTGAAAAAGTGGTTATAGATGTGGAAGCCTAAAATGAGTGCTGTAAGGAGAAAGGAAATGATATGACGACTTAAGTATGTATTGGTAACATTTTATGCTGGCCTACTAATAACACAAATTAATAAAAATACCCATATACCAATCTGTGCACGTGTTTGCATATACAGGATAAGACAAGTGTATACGCGATATCCTCATTAAGAATATCCCTGGGTGACATTCTGCAGATTACGTCACCACCCCCTGGCGTCTGTTTGCGAAGGTTTGCAGAGGAGGGGGTAGCCAAGAGAGAAAGTATGCATGCTAACCCTAATCATATTTTGATTACAATTTCAAAAACTTTATGGATGTATAAAATATCTATTTATAAATACATTTTTTTTAAATGTAAATTAAATCGTAGTCATAGATAGCATTATATCCCAACAATAAATAATTGAAATAATGATGATATTTTTATATCAATAAATTATTTTATCTGACTAATTTCTTAAAAAAAATACCTTAGTTATTATTAATATATCTTATTATCTTTTAAATTCTGAAAAATATATATATTTTTACGCACCTTTTGTTCCTTCGATCGGTACCCCTAGGATTTCTCGTTGATCGGTTTTGGTTATTTTATGCTATGTGAATGTTGCCGTTTTTGAGAGATTGACGACCGACGGAGACCAATTGCGGTCAGTACTTCGTCCGGTAAGGAGCTCTTAATAATCCGAGCGACGAGAGTGCGCATTTTGTTCTGTCAGAAAACTACCCAGAGATAAGAAGAACAATAACATCGGACAGGCCACGATGCCAAAAGAACAGCTACTGTCAATCAAAAGTAAGTGGTAGTGTTCATTCTGCATACATGACCATATTATCAATAGGAAACCCGGAAATCACAGCTGTCGAAGGCATTCACGGGAACAATATATTTACACCTATATCATATATGTTTAGATTCTTAAAGTTTATCGATAATATTATACATTACTATCATATTCTAGAAAATAAAATTATTCTGAACGCAACGTTAGGACGAAGGTTTGGAAGAGTATCATAACGGTCAATGAATGGCTTGAGAGATTCTGGAATCAGATATGAGGGCGGACCGAGACCGAGACTTGTGGAGGTGCATTACGAGCTGTCCTGATATGAGGAAATAATATAAAAAAGAAAAAATATAAATTTAAACTATCAAAACAATATTCTTAAGTACATTAAGATAGTGATAGTACTGACATTAGTAAAAAAAAATCAAAATTCGTCTGTTATTTTATGGTTTCGGCAGATATGTTTTGGTTTTTTCACTATAATAAGGAAAATGAAAAATGCAAAGGCATAAAATATTTTGGGACTTCCGATCATAATTTTTTTTTGTGTGCTATGAAAAAGTGTAGTAAATAGCCCTTGTAATGAGTATAATGTTCCAAGCTTTAAAGAAATCTACATCATACAGCGATTCACTTCAATTAATGGGGTTCCCACTCGTTGGGGTTTTGAAATCGAGAAGGTAAAGTGAATTGAAAACAACCAATAAAAGACGACCTTTCAGACGAGCGGATAAAACGGGCCCAATTAAATTCGGATTTAAATCGCAGAGAGCAATTAAGAGCATCTGTATTTTTCTTTTCTTCTCAAGACGTATTTTTAACAGCGGCATCTATTGCTTTGTTTTTGAAGACATTTAAAATAAAACAGATGTAATAACGAGAGGCCAATTAAAATCAGCTATCTGCATCTTACGTTGCATAAAGCTACTGTATCTATTGATTGAATTCTAATAAATTCATATTATGATCTTATTTGAGGAAAACAGTCAATTGCTAATCGTCCATTTAATTTACTACCACGTATAAACAATAAATCCTTACCTAAGATCTTCATTTTAATTTATTTAATCAACATATTTTCTTTTTGTAAATGCCACCTAGGCATAATATTTTTAGGTAGGCATTTTTGACGTAGAAAAATTACAAATTTAATTAAATAACGCATGCGAAACAATGTGGAGTTTTTTTTTGATAATTCTTTCATTGTAAATCAATGCAGTAAACAACGGAAATAAATAAGAATATCTATTAAGATAAAAGACAAGAAGAAGCAACCATTTATAATAATAAGTGTCAGAATCATTTAATTTACAAGGACACACGACGGATTTATTTTAAAAAAATGTACGTCATTATATTATACGTATCTTTTGCATAATATGCATTTTTATCTATGGGCGCTTTGCTAACTTAACTTTCTCACTGAGATTAGCCTATTAAGTGGGCAACATTCGATCAATTACTAAATAAGTAATAAATTATATGAAATGCGGATAAAAATAGTGTTAACGGCAAAATTTCTCTCGCCTTCGAGCGAGCGTGAAACGGGTTGCGCGCTGTTCGTGCAGAAGGTGCGTAGTATTTACTATCTCAGGTGGGAGCAGAATCATTCCGGTGGAAATAATTCGCCCTAATTACTGAAAGATTTCGAGTCAAACTTTACTAATAAGCGGGCTCGTTCACCTTTCATAAGCTGAAAGACGCAAAGTGCCTATCGTAGTGTATGAAGCTTGTTTATTACATTACTGTTTGAGTCTTGAAGTTTTCAGACTCGAGTGATACATGAAGCGGCGTTTTGGCCGAGTATTTCCGCCATCAACTGACTTGCTGGGAATGAGTTATCTGAAGTTTTATGAAGCATTGTATGTTGGTGAAATCTAATTTATTACGCTTTGGATTACCGAACGGCAATGGTTCATATCTTTCTGTCTATCGTCTCTAGGGATTTTCATGTATTTATTTATTTTAAACATCTTTTATAATTGAAATAACAAATAATACATAATAAATAATAAAATATTATCGCTTTAAATAAATAAAAAAATACAAAATGTTTAACGAGTAAGCTCATAAATACTTCTCGTAATAAATAATTCAGGTACAGAATAGTACCAAAACTTTGTTTAATAACCAGATTTGTATTATTTTTACAGAAATTAAATAAGACCTTATATTATTGTGTATTTTTTAAAAGTAAACTTACTTTTTACACATTATTGTTTTTTCAATTTATTTATAGTTGTACTGTATGTACACATTAATGATTTAGTATCATAATAGTGAAATCCGTAAATTAATTATGTCCTGTTTCTTTGACGCATTTTTTGTAACGTTGACCAATTGAATTCTTCAACTTAGAGATTTTTTCTTCATCAAGACTTATTTCATCACACGCAATCATAACCATCATCATATCATAATTTTGAGATTTTACTTAAGTATAAATATTTTTTCCAATTTCTCGGTAATGGAGCATTTTAGATCAAATATTTATAAATAATTTTTTGTTATGAATTTTACGTTACACCTACGCGTATTTTAAGGAATGCACATTCACTTATAATACTAATACCAACGCAGTAGTGTAAATGTGATGCGATTATCATGTTATGTATAAGAATATAGATTATCAAATTTACTTCCTTAAAATTTATTTTTATTTCCAATTTAATACAATACATATTCTAATTATTTCTAAAATATATTTATTTTCTTCTACATTATTTTTGTATTACAACTATGATAGGTACAAATTATTTATAATGTAGGAGCTGCGGTTGTAGACTATGATTGACTCGTGAGGATCTTAATTGTGTAATTGTATCAGAAGGTTTTATGCATGGTGAGACTGAAGCCCTTAACTCTCTTCTACTCTCATGCATGTTGGTGCATGTCGCAGTGTATATGAATGTGTGTGAGTATTTATGCTGTATCTAAAGTACGGTATTTAAATTTAAAAAAACGTACAAAATAGACGGATTGATTTACAAAGGCATGTACGACGCATGTATTAATTGTACGAATAAAATTGAAGACTGGAGTGGCTCGCTTAAGATGTTGGCGGTAGAACGGCCTACGGAGAAGTGGTTGGCTAGCTTCCAGGACTCATCCGTCACGATATATTGAAATTGGCTTATTTATTGATCAGTTCGTTTCGGCCCTACATGGCTATCAGGTGATTCCTTACAAGGCCATGTCTGTGGGGCGCATGCAGGACCACAACAATAATATTCCTATACACATCTATCTCAGATTTTATTTCACTGAGTTCAAATATAGAATTATAGTAGATAATCATTCTAATAGGACTGAGGAGATGGAATAAAATATGTTAACAATATTTAATGCGTATAGAAGATACCATTTAATGTTCATCATTTTAAAATTTTTCAAATCAAAAATAATCGATGATAATATAATTTGATAACGCAATATAACTTCTCGGACACGTATAAAAATAACGTTTACAACTTTTGCGAGTGTAACTTTTGAAAATTCACGCACAGAATTCCCGGCTCGTATCGCTGGCGAAAATTGGAGCTTTGGGACATTCCATTAACAAGTTGAGAACTTTACAATTGTAACCGGTAAGCGTTGTAGACAGCGTCCAACTCGCCGTTAGCGCGGCTTCGATTTCAAACACTGTTATTTAAAAGTGTTTCAAAATATTTTGCGCCCCAAACCACATTAGAAAAACTGCTATATACTCCCACCCTCTTCTTTTATAATTGAAAAAACGTCACTTCCAGCATTGCCGTCCTGCCGCGCCATACGAACGAGGGTTTCCTATTTATTTTTCGCCGTTCGGCAAACATAACCAATACAGGGATACGTCACTCGATACAATGACTACCTCAAAATTGTTTTAAAACCACATTAAGCAAACAATGAATGATATCTCTTTTATCATCTCTCATAGAAGAGCGTTAACTACATATTTTGCTTTTCATTTTTTAATATAGTTTATAACTACTGTAAAAAAAACTTCAATGTCATATACGTGTCTGCAGGGGTTGTGGTTATTAAATATGGTTGACTGTGAGTTATTAGTAGGTTTTATGGATGTGAGACTGAAGCCCCTAACATCTTTTGGTCTCACGCGTGTTAGTGGATGTCGCAGTGTATACGGTGTGCGTGTGTGATTACTATGTATTATCTAGAGTAAGGAATAGAAATGAAAGAGCACTTAAAAATGTTGGAGTTTATTGATGGATGAATTATGCATAGGCGGTATACAGTTAAATGGGCATATGTGGTTGAACGCTGGAGTAGCTCACTCGAGATGCCGAGGAAAGGAAGGCCTGCGGAGAAGTGGTCCCTAAATCCTAAGGCAGTGTCCGTCCTGATGTATTGTGTCTGCTGATTGGTTGGTTGGGTTTCAGTTCTATATAGTTGTTAAGTGAGTACCTACATGATCATGTCTATGGGATGCGTGCAGGCTCACCACATATATTTTTATTGAAATTTTGGGTATTATTTTTATTAACTAGACAAAAATTAATAAATATATTTGTATTAATTTTTGTAGTTTTATTTCATTAGAATTATTGAAATCTAAGAGTTCTTATTTTAACGGGTGACATATTAATTATTATATATTGTTTATTATATTATTTGTGAACTTACCAAGAAAATATTAATTAGCATTTCGAAATAAAGTATGAATTAAAGCGAAAGCTTTTAATCAATAAATAAATTTTTGAACGAAAGAAATGATGGAGATTTTTCCGGTCGTCAGATATTTCATATTTTGCTATGAATCACAGAACGGTAATGTATGAATACCACAATTTCTGGAACATGTGGCTTAACTATTTAAGAACTCGGTATGAGTGAACCTCACACAGTTTTAGTAACAACATCTGCGGGAAATTTTACCAGTGATCCAGCAATGAATAGTAAGTATTGTCATTTTGTACATGATATTTTTGAAATATTTATTATGTAATACATATTACAAAATCAATAATCATATTATGTAGCTGCGGTGGGAACAATATTCAATTTTGATTAATATAATTTTCATATTTATTATTAAATAAAACCAAATCTAAAAATCAAGAAATCAATGAAGTATTTTTAATTTAATAAATAATCATTTCTTTCAATGACATATCTAGCTTTCAAAAAATCAAATCGACATGTCCAGTGGACATACGGGAAAATTTATTTCCGCCGGTACGCTTCCGGTTGTGTGTTCCGTTGTGTTTCTCGCAGCTGTAGTAGCCAACCGGATCGCGGCAATCCGATTTGTCTAACGGAACGATGACAGCTCGTCATGAAAGGCCCTGGAGGCTTTAGCGCTGAAAGCTTTGGAATGTCCGATGGCTTTCAGGTGCCATTTTGATTTTCAGTCGGAAACGTACAGTGCACAAAATCAATATTTAATTATTCAGAGGATTGAAATCAAATTTTAAATGACACCTTGATACTACCCTAAAAAGATCTACAAGATTTTTCATAATATATTTTGTTTTAAACGTATAAAAATTCTTTTATAGTGAATTTATCAATTTTAATTGGTTTAATTAATTATTATTAAATACAAAAAACTATTGATTGAATTAAAAATTGTAAAAAAAGATCTACAAGATTTTTGATTATATATTTTGTTTTAAACGTATAAAAATTATTTTAAAGTGAATTTATCAATTTTAATTGGCTTAATTAATTATTATTAAATATAAAGGACTATTGATTGAATTAAAAATTGTAAAATACATTACAGTTATTTCTAAATCTGGCCTAAAATGCCTCAAGGTATTTGATAACATTTGAAAAATTATAAAGACGGTGTTTAAAAATAATATTTTCATGTATAGGATCGTATTGGAATAAAAAATGTGATAACTGTAAAAAGAGAGTACCATGTATAGATCATAAGAGTAGGAGTAGTGTAAAAGGAATGTGAAAACCACAAAGATGACACCTGTCAAACGTATTCTAGTTTAACGGCCCAATAAACCTGAAACACACCTGGAGTTTACGAGTGATATTTCATAAACCCTATTCCATCCCTGATAAATTATTTTCGCCTACATCCTTGAATTTTTTCTGAAGTACCTACCTATTTTATAACGCTTAAATGATTAATTTGAGCTAATATTTGAAAAAACGTCTTAGATTTATATTTATAAAAGATTTTACCTTGTTTACAGTAACAACAATTTCTCAAAAGATTTATGATGCTCCAAGAAAATATTTTGATTAGGGAAATAAATTAAGAAGGAAGAAAAAGTCCATATATTTCTTAATTAAAAGACTTTGATTAGCCCTTGGCCGGGTTAAGTAATGAAACATTAATTACAAAACAGAATATTCACTTGTTTTTGAAAGTTAAGGTAATTTATTCCAAGATACACGTTAGACAGGTTCAACCACTCAATTAAGAGCGTTTTAACATTTTAGAAACGTTACGTAAAATTTCATTACTAAATATTTCCTAATAGGTACATATTTAATTGCGATTTCGAATAAATATCGCTTTAAAAAAATATTTGTCGGTATTAACGTTTTTAGACGCTCGAAGAATCCTTACAGCCATGTTGGTCAAATTGAGCATTTCAATGCGGGGTATCGGCCTTTGTAAAATGAATAAAACTCCCCGTACTTGTCAAACGGGTAGCAAAATTTCCGAAGCCTCGGTGGCGGAAATCGACGCGTGATTCGATACAAGGCGATTTGGGACGGGAAAAGCTTGCCGAATCGGTAGTAATATAACGTAGGCGCGCTGGTTGGAACATGTCACACGCGCTGTGTAACATATGTTGTATGACGGCACATGTAACATGTGCCGTGTGATGGTATTTGTAACATACGGTTATAGTCAAATATTGCAATTTTATAACCTTGACATGTACCAAATGAAATGCGTATTGGTCCTTTGAGACTGCTTCATGTTCATTTTATACGTTTGCATGATGTATTAGTTTTATATTATATAAATAAATGTCACGTGATCATAGCTCTGATTTTCTGTTTAGAAAATATGTATTTACTATATTATTGTAGAAAATAAATCATAAATGTAAATTGACCAGAACGCTTTAATGTTTTATTGAGTAATATCTTTTATTTGTTTTATGCTTAGTTTCGGAGGCTAATTATAAACATTGTAAACAAAATAAATGTATATAAAATAGTGTATAATTAATAAAAATCCAATAACAAAGAATTATTTAATTAAATTAATGAATATTATTCGTCATATTTTACAAATATTATTGAGTGTAATTTATTAATTTATGACATCTCCATACTGAAAAATAATAAGAAAACATATGTAAGTACATACACATATTTTAATATTTATATTGCATAGGAACGTTAGGCAATGAATATATCATTACAATTTTATAAAAATGTTATTAGATATGAATAATTCATACGATACTTATGAAATCGAATAAAATAATAATTTAAAAAATTAACATGTTTTTTCATTGTTCATTCATCGAAATAATTTATTTTGTGTTTATACTTTTTTTAACGTCTTTGTATATATTTGTGTTTAGAGCCGGTGGCAGACGAAAAGAAATGACGTAATGCGGCAAAACAGGAATGCAATTTAAACTTGATGAAAAATGTTTTCCTTCCACTGAAAAAATTAACAAAAAAGCGTCAGAAGAAGTTTCAAAACACCGTGCAAAGGCGAATGGCCTGGAAATATCGCGGCAATTATATTTTGAACCAACTTTATTCGAGACATTTTTATTATTTCCGTAAAGTTTTGCACAAAATCTGAAGTTGACACAAAAATGAGAAATGACAATAATGTGCTTGTACCTACATGAAAAAAATTGATTGTTGTTTTATGTTAAGAATCTTGAAATAATATTCTATTATTTAGTATTAAATTGTTTGAAAATGAACTACAGAATTAATAATTAATGTTTAGAACTAATAATAAAATTTTTAATGAAGAAAAATACATGAAAAAGGAAATTGACAACAGAAAATAAAACGAATGATACCTTGGTCATGATATTTCTCTGATTAAATGGATTAATAATTCTACAATTAAATTAGTCAAGTACTATATAAAACAAATTTTTAAAATAGCTAAGGAAAATGATACAAAGACTATAAAATTTTATAAATTAGATAAATATCAGTGTACATTATGTGAATGAGTAGAAATATAAAGAATCTACGGTGAAAATTTTGAAAACATTATCCACGTAGGATCTGGAACGTTCGAGAATCAAAGATGTGATCTTGAAATAATGTGGCTTTTTATATTCACTCTAGCACAATGTACGAGCATATAAATTCATGTTCATATTTTTTATTGTAGTTTTTATGGCATACTATTTTTATTTTTTCTGCAAAATAAAAGTTTACAATACTATTCAAACAAATTGTTAGTTTAATTTTATAACTTTATTTAAACGTACGCTTATATGAAAAATATTTTTTTTCGTAATCATATGGAGGAAATCCAAGTTATTTTGAACGTGGTAGAAGCCTTCAAAGCGCTGCCAAGGCAGTATTATTATACTATGAGCAACAGGCGGGCTATTTTCATTGCTTATGCAACTAACTGCTTATGGTGGAAAACAAATCTACGCTCAGTTCATATTGGGGAACAAATTTTAATCTGTGGAACATTGAACAAATTTTACATACACGTATATTCCATATGTTTTATAATAAAATCAATAACTTTTTAATAAACTCACGAAGAGAATTTCAAATATTTACGATTTTATATAGTTGCAATAATATAGAATTGTACATTAAAATTTATTATATTGGGATAGTTTAAGTTTTAACGGTTTGTTATTTCATTAAATGCGTTAAACGCATGAAATATATGTCGTTAATTTTATGTAATTTTGAGTGTTCAATATCGTTGATTGAAATGATAAATAAGAAGGTACAATTAACTTTTATTACTTTTTAACTATCAAAATTATAGTAGTTAATAAATTAGTTAATGTGTGAGTGTGGTGTAGAGGAGGAAACCCTCGACCATATATTTTTTACCTGTCCATTGCGTATCACAGGTTTTTTTACAGTAATCTCGTCAATGGTAATTTTCAACTCCTGGTTAACTTGTATCATCTTCTTTTCCTTAACTCGCGTTATTTAATCTATAAAATAGCAAATTTTTTGAACGAAAATGGTATTGACTTGTAAAGTTTTAACTTGATTAATGTCACAAATCACTCTTGAAGGGTGGATTGCCTATTTAAAAGCAGAAGTAAGTAGTAGGTAGAAATGAGCATATTAATTTTAATATATTTATGTATGAAATAATTAATATATAAGTAAAAAGAAAAAAAAAATTGTTCTGTTATATTAGACAGCCATAATTATCATTTAAAGATTAATTATATATATATACCTACTATTGATAGCAATTTTTATTTGAATTTTAATTTATTAATAAATGTTTATCTGTATTTCCTCAATTAAATTTATATGAATAATTAAAGAAAATAAAGACATATATTTTAAGTATATAGTATGATTAATAGGAGAAAATAAAAATTTGGAACTAGGAATCTCAAAGCCTGGATATAGTTCCTGGAGGCTTCTTCTTGTACTGTTATTGCTTGTAAGTAGGTTCTTCCTCCTCCCAGACTGTTTACAGCGTATAATGTATCCGTTTGCTTAAAGTGCTCATGCATACTACATGAATATATCTTTCCTTTTTTCTTACTTGGCTAATTTATGTTGGCAGGGAAATTCGCCTGTTGGGCGCGATGAATAAGCTTCGGAGAGTTTTCTTTCGCGTGCAAGATGAGAATAAATTAAATGTTTCTTGAAAATGTTGAAATGAAATGGTACTTTACGATAATTAATTAATATAAATATATTTAATTTCTTAATTAATTAATTACATTGTTGCAATTTCAATATGAAAATTTACTTATTGAATAATAATGAATAATAAATGAATATAATAAATGGCCAATGAATAAATACTCCGTTTATATGGGAGATTTATTCCAGAGAATAAATGTTAAAAATATCCAGCCTTATATAGGCAGATTCACAATCTATGTATTGTCCACGTCATATTTACTCAGCCCATGTAGCACAGAACGGACGTGGAAAAATTATTTATATATACCTACATATAATATATACAAAAATAAATTTAATTAAATAACTTGCATGAACTTGCATAGAAACCGCGTTAATATAGTAAATAAATAGTCCAGGTTCTTTTTAAGGCGATGTGACCTGGAATGCAAGTGCATAGTTATTATTGCATGTTATTTATTTTGTCCACGTATTCCTCATTTAGCTATTAATGCAGTAAATATAATATACCTAACCTTTGTACATAATGCACCCGATTTAGATACATGCAGATAGTGAGTGAATTCTCAGAATCCTATTTAAACACGTCTAACACAAAATATTCGTATTTTTAATGTGTCTAAATTAATAAAGATATTCGCATACCGTAAATACTACATACTAGGTTTTAGTTAAAAAAATATTGTTAAAAAATAATGAAGGATCGAATATATTGATTTAATTCCATACTGGATGGTAGGTAACATATATTATTTGAAAATATTATTCTATATTTAACATTGTCATTTTTCATTTGTCGTACGTTCTTCTTTTTATTTCGCCTATTCTACCGCTGAAAATAGGCCAAAATCTTTTATTATTAATTATTCATACGTAAAGAACGTTAGTAGTAATAATCATTATTATTGATTTAAAAAATGTATTAACGATTGTATTTAAAAGGTAAACATCGATATACGAAATAGTTTAATTGCGTGGTAAATAATATAACCTTACGAAATATATATTCAAATTTATGATTTTGAGCTCGTATTGTAAACTAATAGAATTTCAGCCATGTTTGGAAAGAATGAGCGAGTTGTAAATTTATAAATAATTTCAGTAACACATATAAAAGCGTATTGAAATATGTTATTAATCGAAATTTAACAATGATGAGAGCGCTAAATTTTACGAGAGCTTATCGAAAAAAATCGAAGAAATTTATCTTTTCTGATATCGTAGATACGATAATATGATTTACGCTTGCCGATCTGACGGGCAGCGAACGGAAGCATCGCAGACGCTAAATGTGTTTTTAGCAAATGATTTATGTGAGGGGTGGCTGTTCGACCACTTGTTGGCGGCCCAACCCCGGGACACCCCCGGGACACCCCCCGGGCTCCGCGTGCACTCAGCTATGAACTCTATTCAGCCGCCTACCCTGCGAGGGTTACGGAAACCAGTACCACTTCCTTACTTGCTTCTGAAGCATCATCTTTTACACATTCATATGGCCAGAATACTTTTAATATTGTAAGTATATTTTCTACCTGTGTTTCAGCTACACTATATAAAAACGTAACTTTAAAGTGACTCATTTTATAAATCAAATAATTTTTTAGAATAGTGTATAGTCATTTCTCACCTAATATATATAAACATTGTCTTATTTTGCAGACATTTACAATATTAATATTTTATATGAGTCAACTAATATTATGGTGTAAAGATGCTATGAGTAACCGTTTCAGTCTCTAAATACATTGCTTTTTGAAATAAGAAATCTCAGCAGAATCATCAAATGTAAGAAAGTAAAAAAATTGTAAAAAAGTTATGAAATTAAAAAAATATTTAGAATTGATTTTTAATTTGTACAAATACTCCTTCAAACACTTCTTTCATATAACTAATTTTACATTTTTAGTTAATTATATGTATGTTATTAATTATAGTATTTGTAGGTACTTAAATAAATTTAAAAAAATATGTTGCTGTTATTATACATGTTATTTGAAATATTTTACATTTTAAAGGTTTTGGTAACCGAGTTAAATCAATTTATAAGAAAATTTGTTATGTAATAGTATTTAAAATCCAAATCCTTTTGTACTAAATACTTTTTATTTTACTGAATTTATAATTGTAAATATTTTGTTTCCAGTAACATCACGAACCTAATTTACTTTAAGCCTGCACTATTTTTTTAATCAAATATACTAAAATAAATTTAATTCGGTGTATTCACACATTGCTCATAAAAGCAGACGAGAACAAAATATCATATATGCCATAATTTAAAACCGAGACAGTGTATCAAAACCTATTTTGAGTGGGTAAATATTTCAATACGAAAAAGCCCTTGTTCCGAGCGCCGCGACGCGACGTCCCGCTAGAACGAGGCTCTTACGGCCGCCGGCGCCTATACTATGTCTTGGCGGTTGTGAATATTGTCGTGAAAGGACACTTTGCTTCGGCGGTTGTGGATATTGTCGTGAAACTCAGTGGATCGGGCATGACGCCAAACCGCCGCGCGTCGCCGCGATAGCAAGACAAATGGCCCCGACGTTGTATAAAACGTACGTTTATTAGACACTTTAAAAAAAGTGTGCACTGTACGTGAGCTAAGTGAACAATTTAATGAACACTGCACTATGCCATGTTTGTCTGTTTGTAATGAATTGGAATCACCAAGGGCGTGCCGATTTAGAATATGACAAAGATTTGTAAAGAGAAGTAACCATGTAAATTATTTCTTAATTGACAGAATTAACATTATGCATTAAGAGATATAAGCATTTATATGAGATATAAAAAAACCTGCTCATAATGTAGCCTTTGAAATAAAAAATGTTTAAAATAGTTTTGAAGCCTGAATTAGGGTTTATAAATAAATATGTACTAGCACGCATGAGAAGATGTGCGAAAGTGGTTAAGACGAAAATTATGTCAGGACAGAAGAATATTGCTCTCTATCGTATCTTCCTATCCCCGTAGGAAAACAGTTTGATAGTAAGTTACTTATGTACTAGTGTAACTTTACAGTAGAGTAGTTTATTATATTTTCTTCAATTATTATTATTAGTTTATATGTTATGGTTTGCGTAACATAATATTATTTAATACTTTTAAAATTAGCAATATTAACTTGGTGGTTAAGATTCATATTTTTTTTATTTATTATCTTAGTTTAATAACCACAATTGAGTTTAAAAATAATTGTTTAATAATTTAAAATTTAATATAATATTAATTTAATATATATTTAATATTAATTTAATTAATAATAAATAATATTTTAAATAATTGTTGTTTTTTTTTTAAAAAAATTAAAAAAAAAAAAAAAAATTTAAAAATAGATTCTGGATAAATAGAAAAACAATGCTATATTTTTAGTTAGTTTTGACATATCCTGAAGAAGGAAAAGGTGTTTTCCGAAACCGGTAGATGTTTTTTAAACTCAATTGTGGTTATTAAACTAAGATAATAAATAAAAAAAAAAAAATAAAAAAAAATAAATAAAAAAAAATAAATAAATAAATAAATAATATTATTTATTTATATAATAAATTTTAATGTTTGTGCCAATGTAGTTACGCTAATAATTACGCTATTCAAAATTACGTTTTACATATTGTATATAAATATAAATTACGTTTTTTAAAGATGATTATTGTCAAATACAGCATACGAAAATAATATATTTACTGTTTATATACAATTGTTCTTTACCGGAAAAAAGCTTTTAATACTTTTAAAATAGTACTTATAATTATGGCAATAACCATGAATAAAAAAAAGAAAACCTCAAATCAATATTGGTTAAAAAGTAAAACAGATTAAACAATTTGAAAAATTGATATTTAAAAGGGAAATCATTAAGGCAGCCATTTATTACCAAGCACATAACCTTCGACAGCGAGTATTCTACAAATATTCCTTCATAACGTTTGCTTAAATATGTTTGCGTTTCAAATATCCGGCTCCGCCCCTGATATTGCATAAAGGAAATTGCCGCGCTGTAAAAAAGGAAGCTGCGACTGACTTTAAAGTGGTTTCCGGGAAAGTAACGTCTTCTGCAGTGATTTGTAAACATTTCAGCACTCCGTACAAGCTGTTCTACTAGTCTCGGGCATTTGTGGACGGAAACGCTGGATTTAGAGGTTGATTCACGTAAAACACTAACAAACAAAGGAATGTTATAAATTTTCAAGAATTTTCAATGCTTAATTTTCTCTCAAATCCATCAGGCATAGATTTTTTTTAATTATCGATAAAAATAATCAGAATTAAATAAAACAAAATATACTTGATATTTTTTTCCCCACGGTTACAGAATTGTGGAAGAATGTCCCTAACTAGCCGTTCTATTACTCTAAGTGTTGCTCACTGCTCAGTGAAGAAATACCCAGCGAGCAACAAGTACTACTGCGAAGGTTTCTCTTCCCACTCGGCAGAATGTATTCCGGGACTCGTGCATACGAAATGCGAAGCTTTTGCAATCATCGCCGCTGCGGCCAGAGCTAAAATAATTAAGCTGTCACATTAAGAAAACGGCTTTTCCGCTATTACTTAAACACTTACTTGTTATTCAGGCAGGATTTTCACTTCAGAAAATTAAATACGCCATGAATTAAATTAGTTTATATACGAAAAGTGTTTATTTTGACACGTAGAATTTTGATTGAATATTAATAAAAAACGATATATCTGTGTTTTGTAATTGCGATAATGCATGATGTAACTTAATTGAGTTATTATTATATCAAAGCAAATTTATCCATTCGTCTATTTGGTAATAATTTAGATAACGTGGTTGCTGTATTTAGTTTGGTATGTGTTTCCTAAGATCAAAGAGAAGCAATTATGATGAAAATTCAACGAAATGTCGCTATTATATTAACTGAGAAATGAACGTAATATATGTATAAGTATATATTTTGATAGTTCCCTTTAAAAACGCTTCTAAATAATTAATAGATTTTAAAAGGCCCATCATGAGTACACTTAACTTGAATACGTATTTATTTGATATACTGATAGAAAAATATAATTTTGAACGAATATAATATAGAACATTTTTTTAAAATACTTAATGAATATTAAAATATGTAATACTCAGAACAATAACCGACAAGAATAGAGTTTGGTTGTCAATATCGATAAGTTGCTACCTACATGTGGATAATTTGTAAAACAAAGCGTAAGTTTTGTGCATGATTACTGCTTAAATTTGTTGGACAAGTAAGGTGTCAGCATTTTTTCCAGTAGTACGTTATATTGTATGTTTTAATATTAGATTACATTGTTTACACTGCAGAAATAACAATAATGATGGATGGAAACACCAAAAACCAATTTATTTTTTACATGATTAATCAGCATAAAATATCGTTCTAGAAATAGACGAAGACGTGTTTATGTAAGTATTTAAAGTAAAACAACGTACGTAACACCTCGGGCTAAAGTGCGACTTCGTACATCCAGGTATCCCCGGTAGAGCTCGCTTGCCGCGGTGCGCTCGTGTCGCACAGCTTAACGGAAAAGCCTTATTCCATTAGGAAAATTAATGTTTTGAATTACCCAAGAGTGGTTCGGAGAGGGAGGCTCTTATGCAACCTTCGAAAGGAAAGAGAGATAGATGTCACCGCTTTCACCGACCCTGTTCGTAATGAAGACGAGAGGGTAGCAAACACAAGAAAGGCGATATTGAGAAACTAGCCAATCTATAAACTTTCGCCCCTCGCTCGGGTATTCTTTGGTCAGCTTTTACTTTGCCTCTTTGGCTCTTTCATTATACACTCGGCCTTAATCATCCCTTATTTTCTTTAATACTTCTTGATACTTTAGCTGATTAGTTAAATTAAATGAGAAGGTACAATGGATACATTTTACTCACTGGATGAGTCTTTCACTCTTCCGAAAGTATCTTTGTTGAAAATATTTAAGCAGTCTTTTTTATCAGTAGTTGAAAATAGTACTGATTTTATTAAATATTGGAATGCCACGAAGATGAAATGAAAATGAATTCAGATTTAAATGTATTTTTTAACACTTACTAATATTTAATTCATTAAAAAAAAACATTCAATCGTTATGACTAAACCTGTCATTCATTTAGTATTTACAATTATTATACAATTTTTTTTTCATAAGTTCCATGCCTTGAAAAGTAAAATCCAAGGAATTATAAATACTTCTTAACATTCACACGACAAAACACATTTTTATTTCATTGAAGTAACGGAAGGGATAAATCCCCTTTATTTTACTCCACGCATTCTGGGAGTTGTGCTGGGTAAGCGTTTAATAAAAGTTAGCATGCAGGTTCTTAAGTACGCAGAGCCGAACAAATCCCTGCTTGGATAACCAGGTATTCTGTGACCATTTCGGGCCCACCTTGGTCATAGGTCTTATCTAGAAAAATCAAGCGTTTTATGAGTCACCCAACTAGTAAAAAGGAAAATAATATTCATCACCAAATTTATTAGTTTCAACAATCATTGATATTTTTTAAATATTAAAAAAGGAGTTGACAGATTTGAAGGATTTATTTTACTCGTAAACATTTTTTTTTAAATTTAAGAAATGGTCAGTAAAGAGTTTACTCTTGATGTAGTAGAGAATAGTTTTTATTGCTAAGGTATCGATGTTTCTTTTTGCAGAGTGCCAACAATTTTTACAGGTAACTTGAAGCATCTGGACTTGACTGGTTCTTACAGAGCCTCCATTTGAGACCTTTATTTTGCGTGTTACAGCTTCGTTACTCGCCCTTTGAGAGTAAAAGAAACGGACTCGGAACTTAATTCGGATATTGCAAAAGAGCACGTTGAGGCGGAACTTTGGCAAAAGGCGACAAATCAAATATTACTCATAAAATTTTATAAGATTTTTTTTTTTTTCTTTTCATTCAGAGTCAGATTTTGACTGAAAACTTATCCAGTTTCTCGAGTCTGGTCTTAAATGTCAAGGGAGGCCTCCCTCAATGAAGGAGAAAACTGCGGAATAAGCTCACCGAAATATATGGGAAAATAAAAAAAATCTCCGGGCTCAATTGAACTTTTTTCGTTTACCGGATTTTTGTTTGCTCTTTCATCGAGAAGTTTGCACGAGCGGATATGAAGGAGGCCTTAGAAAAAAAACAATCATACGCTAAAGCAAGTATGGAATTTATGCAAATCTATGAAAGTAAAGTTCTGATAATTGAATTAAATTTAATATGTTCAAAAATTATTTTTTAATATTGATACATCTAAATAATTCGTTATAAGCCTTGTTTATTTTGAGGAAAATTTAATTTTAATCAAATTATATTGTATTAGTTTAATTCACACACAACAGCAAATAAACAACAATTAAATAAATGTAAAAATAATTGATTGAATTGATTTCGATCATGTCAAAAAATATATAAATAGCATAACAATTAACATAGGTAATAGCGTAAAAAGTTATTTAATAAACATTGCAAGATATATAGGGATTAGTTATTTTTGAATATTGGTATTATCTTAAAAGGTCAGACTTGCAATGTTGTTTTAGTTATTGTATACTTGAGATGATTTATAGAATAAATATGGATTTTAGAATATTTTTTAATAATATATCTGAGTAATATATTTTAATTATAACAAAATTAGTAGCTAAAAAATAAATATAGATAACAGATATGTATTCATAAAAAATAATTTAACAATTATTAAAAATAATTCCTTAAAGATTTTGCATACATTTAACATGCATTGATCTTTGTATTACATTACGATATAGTTACATCAAAATTTTTGCCATAATATGTTTAGGCGAATAGTTTTCAAGTATGTTGGATACTTAGATTGATGATTTTAAAATTAACTAAGTTACCATTACCTTTAGAAAATTGACATATACTGGTTTGGTCTCATTTTAGTATTATGTAAACATTATAATAACGTAAATATATCAATAACTATGGTATCACATAAGTAGAATGCGCAAAAAAAAAAAAATTGTTTATAAAATGTTCTGAAATTTCTGAAAAATTTAGTAAAATCAAATACCATCAAAATTAGCCTGTGAGTAAAATATATTTTACTATAGAAAATCATTTTCTTAATCCAACATAAGCTTCTAAAAGGATAAAACGCGTTCTGTGTTTTTAATCTATTTATCTTGACACCAATTGCGAAATGTAATCAAATAATTAATTTCCAAGATTTCCGAAGACAACGTCTGATACTATCCAAAAACACTTAACAAATTTTAATGGTGAATGTATTAGTTATTCAAAATGATACAAACTTAATTACAGGTAAAGACCAGTGTTAGAGTTTATGTACGTAAGGCGAGTTTGCGCTAAGTTGTAGATAGGGCCTTAGGCTAGATTGCCCGGTAAGGTCGTAATATCAAATCTTCTCTAGAGCTTTGCGGTATTAACTTCTTGGCGTAAGACTAAAAATATCAAGGTAATGTAAAGTAAGCGCCCCATACATACCAGCCAAGGGGATATTTAGGCTCCGAGGCTTGGGCCGCTTCATCCAAATTGATGGTTAAATTAACTTTTATAGATGTAATGACAATTTTTAAAGAAAATGAGACTTTTCGTTTGCTGGAGTTTTTAATATTACCATATTAAGCTCGAAAAAAAGATTTCCAAATAAGCGTCCCATTGCTTTTAGGAATTTTCATTCAGATATTAAAATTACATTGTTATTAAAAATTCGGCATATCAAACAATGTGAAATATTACGTAAAAGTGAATGTCTTGTTAGTTGTACATAGTGAAATAATTTTTACTGTGGTAATAATTTAGATTTTTTTTTTAAACCAGTACTAATTATCACCAATTATAACCAACACTGATTAGACTCTAAAACCACTACTAGGCAATAAAAAAAATATTTTTATTTAAATATTGTATTTATACATAAAAAAAATTATTGGCCAAAATTATTTTCAACAATATCGAAATAATTTTTCCGTTTCTTCAGTAATTTGTTCATTTTTGAAATAATCTGTCTGTTTTGTTATGTCGCGTTTATTTGACTATTTGAATTTATTGTAGAATCAATATCGTTTGAAAAACGAACATGTCAAAATTAATCCAAGGCTGCAACAGCTTTACTCCAACAAGCTATTCCTTATTATCTTAAAACAAATATTTTCAAGTAGTGAGTAGTTTTTTCAGCAATAAATATATTAAGGGACATGGATTGACACTCTAAAAACTGGCTTAATTTACAAACCAAAACGAGACTAGAAAAATGTCGTTGATCTGCTACTGAAAAAAGAAGTCTATTGACTTTAAATATATCAAAAAATATACCTATTGTACAAAAGATAACGGAAAAAGTTTAAAATAGAGCAAAGACAGTCCAACGTATGATCATTGAATGCATAATTTAAAGAAACAAAGCCTGTTCAGTAAAAATAGGTGCTGGGGCGGTGATACAAATTCACCACCATTGTCACAGTCCCCAGCCGACCGACGATGTGAGAGATTCAGAGTCCAGGCTTTCTCGGAGAGCAGCCATGCTCAGCCTGGTCGCTCTTCGGTAGTTTTTTCGGTTTGCCGCACATTCCGACGGTTCTAGCCTGGTGCTAGCGGTTCTAGCGTTTGGCCGCTAACTCGTCCCACTCAATCTTTATACTTCATGGTCCACTATTTTTAATTCTCCTTTTTAATTTCTTTCTAAAATAAACGACCATACACAAACCTAAGTGTTTCGCAAGATCTTAGTATAGTAAATAAGATTAAGAAAGGATCGCTTAGGTGGTTTGGTCATATGGAACAGATGAATGAGGAGAGAATGGTAAGAAAAGTATATGACGCTAGTGTTGAAGGTACCAGAAATAGAGGACGTCTGCGGAAGACTTACCACGACCAGGTAAACCAGATACTGAACAATGGTTCTGTCAGAAGTCATAATAACTGGCGAGTTTGTATGAGAAGATGTATGAATATGGATGAGGCGAGAATTGTGTGTCAGGAAAGAAAAGTATGGCGTTCTGTCCTATCTCCCTACCATCGCGGGGCAGCGGTGTGACGGTAAGTTAACTAGTTAGTTACTCACTTTGTATTTTAGGAATTTTTGATTGAGATATAGCAGGCACATACTATTTTTAAATTCTTGGGTAAAACCCAAAAATTATTTGATCAATAGAGGAATTCCCTATCCTTTAAAATCAAATTCAGTCCGCCAATGAATTCCTCGTCTTAGACATCCATAAAATGTGTACACTTAAAATAAAAACATATTATTTAAATTAATAATACCATTAGCAAATAAAACACCCCACTTAAAAAAAGTGTAGTAAAATTGTCACTATCTAATGCTGAAAACTTACAAAGCTTTTGCACAAGATTTAACTTCTTTCTAAACTAAAAAAAGAGCTTAAATGTAAAGCTAATAACCTTAAGCGTGGTCGTATTTTTTTTGGGAAAAGATAAGTTCTTGCTGCAAAAAAGAAAGAAATCCAAAACCTTTAAATGTTCTGACATGGCATGAAAAGTACGCAACAATACTTTTTATACACTACATTATGCTTGTTGGGCTATAAAACATTGCCTCGTCCACCATATTCATTAGAAATTTTGCCAGTAGATTATCAATAAACTTAATTACCACTTAAGACTTGAACATCTATCTGCTGCCGAAAGTGCATCTAGAGATTTTATCAACTTCAAAAGTACGGAATTTCACACCACCTGAATAAATAAACTCACAATTAATTGATCCAAATGTGTCAATTCCAATGATGCGTAGGTATTTCGACTAATACAGTTAATTATTGTCTGAAAAAGATGTATTTGAATTTGAACTGCAATTATTTTCCTGCCAACATAATATTTAGTAGGGGAAGTTTACCAAAAATATTACGTGCAACCGATTTAAGAAAATTATTTCACGGGGTGTTGGCGTATTTTTATGCAGTTGCGAAAATAAAACGGACCTAAAAGGATTGAGGCACAAAGGAAGGTACTAATAATAACCGTAACCATTCGGTTTCTTTCTCCAAATCCATTTACGCCAGGCAATAATCCTATCACCGCCCGGCGGTTAAGATCCCGGCCGCACGCCGTACGGGGGCGAATCATGTGAATGTTTAACGCGATCCGGGCCTGTTCCTCGGTCTTCATCACTTATGCATTAACCTGGGCCGCCTGGTAAAGTGATCCCGTGGGTCCTGCTTAACCCCCACCCTGCCGGCCTCCCTCCCGCTCCCTTCCCAATGGCTGAGGGCAGGAGAGGAGCGAGGACATATCACGTCTCCAAATAACGATCAGTTATGCTTGACGTAATCGCCAGGGTATAATGAACCGTATTAACAATGGCCTTAAAAGTAATTTTGAATATCATCTTAAATCTATATATCACATTTAATTTTGTCCATGAATTTGATAAATATTTAGCCAATGCAAGAGGACATAATATTATTAAAACCATTCATATCATAAGACTTTGTTCTCAAAAATTATAATACGCTTTTACAGATATTTGGATGTATAGTACATTTTTGCTTTCCTAACCTTTCGAGTTGGGGTCTATACGCCTGAGAGCTGATGTTACGAGCGATTATGAGATGGAAGCCATGGAAAGATTCAATCGGAGTATTTAAAAAAGGGGTATTTGCGAGTAATCAGTAGAGGGTATTTTTTCACAAACGAATAATATTTTATTTTTCGGGTAATAGTGATAGATGGACAATTAGAATCGTTTCACTATTTAAATCAATAGTAGATTATAATATTTTTGTATTATGTGATATATCATATATATAATAAAATCATTTATTTGTATATTTGTTAAAATCGCCCACATTCTCGGTCATGTTGAAATAATAGTTTTAAAGATAAATCTATAATCTATTATTTTTTTTACTGTAACAATTGATGTATTTAAAAAAAATAAGAAATAAAATTTAAATATTTGTCAAAGGCACAATCGAGTGACTAAGAATGCAATAGTGTGTAATAATGTTTTATCCATTCTAAAAACAACAATCTTAACGACGTCCATAATATAGCTGTTCGGTATTCGTGATGAATTAAATTAATTTTTATTTTGTAGGTGGACACATATAATTTCATACTTATTCATTCAGCCATTATATTGTTAATTGTAGTATATTGTCACCAGTTTTTAGTTTATTCATACCCCCTTAGCCTATTCTCCCCAGTACATATTATTCCTTTGGCTCGACTGGTTGTTCTTTTGGAAGTCGAGGAGAGGAAGAGTTCTCGTATGAATTTGTGTTGAATCACTACTTTGCACACACCGCTGTGATTTTGTTATTTGTGAACGTGACACTCATGAGAGTTTTTTGTACTGTGTCATTTACTACATTGGATGAACGTACAACGTGACGGCGTCATCAAACAAGTTAGCTGAGCTGTTCTTTAGTTCCGTGAGTCCATTCTGGTCCGCTATCGAAGGTACCCCTCCTCCATCCTCCCATCCCCTCCTCGTTATCGCTCAATCCCTATTTCCTATCTTCCGATTCCATCATCATCCATCCACCACCATTTTGGTGACTGACGAGTTGCGTCGGTCACAATAACCATTTATTTATTTTTAATATAGTGCATACATAAGTATATTTATAAATGCTTTAATATAAACACGATCAAAATGTTCCATTTTACTACAAATTAACTTGCAAATATTTGCTTAGTTTCATTTCGAATATTTCTTATATCTTATGGCATTTCATTAAATATCTTCATCGCTCTGTACATCATCGATTTCTGAGATTTAGCCTTCTTCCTGATGGTAGTCTCAGTGCATCTTTTCCTCTTGTATAATATTCGTGCTCATGTTGATTTGCATATTTTTTTCTTATAAATTCTGCCGATATTTTCTTAATGAGTATTTTATAAATAAATACCTTAACATTGAAATATATTTTCTGCTTAAAGGTCGTCATATTCAGATCTTTTAGCATCGCACTGATCCGAGTGTATATATTTTTTCTGTATATTATTCTCAAAGTTTTCTTCTTCAGTAGCCAACAATAGCCAATGCTGCTGCAGTAGTTGATGTGAGAAATAATAACAGAGTTGTATACTATTTATTGTACAAGACTAGTATTAATGAATTCTCTTATTCTTCCCAAAAGTGAGATTTTTTTTTTCAATCACTTTAGTCATATGTCTTGCGAAAAGTTCAATTTTGAACGCATTATGACTCCCAAACATTTTATTTCACTCACTTCCTTCAGATTTTCACTTACTTACTTACCATCACGCCGTTTCCCCGCGGGGGCAGGCAGAGAGGATAGAGCGCCACACTCTTCTGTCCTGACACACAATTCTCACCTCATCCACATTCATACATCTTGTCATACAAGCTCGCCGATTGTTGAGGATTCTAACAGAACTATCCTCCATTATCTGGTTTATCTGGTCGTGCCAAGTCTTCCGCGGACGTCCTCTATTTCTGGTTCCATCAACACTTGCGTCATATATCTTTCTTACCATGCTCTCCTCATTCATTCTTTCCATATGACCAAACCACCTAAGTGATCCTTTCTTAATCTTACTCACTACACTAACATCAGCTTTACATTATTTCCTTATTTCTTCATTCTTTGCTCTGTCATAAATAGATTTGCCACAAATACGTCTAAGTGATCTCATTTCCACTGCATTCAGTCTACTTTTGTTCCTTTTCTGCCAGCTCCAGGCCTAACTTCCATACATCAGTGTCGGTACCAGGATTCCATTGTGCACCGCTAGTCTTACCTCGGTTGACAAATTCCCGTTAGATATAATTCCATTCAAAGCGCCGTTCACTTTATTTCCCGCAGTCACCCTCCTTTCGATATCATTCTCAGCCTTTCCGTTTCTATCAAGCATACTTTCCAAATATACAAACTCATCTACTTGTTCCAAACATTCATTACCTACAAGTATTTTGCATGGTGTCTTGCTTTCCTCCTTCTCGAATACCATCACTTTCGACTTGTTAACATTCATCATGAGGTCGCTTTCCTTGCATACATCGTACATTCTACTCACCAGACTCTGTAGTTCTTGTACATTATTCGCCATTA
Source organism: Eubasilissa regina (assembly GCA_022840565.1). Taxonomy (NCBI): domain Eukaryota; kingdom Metazoa; phylum Arthropoda; class Insecta; order Trichoptera; family Phryganeidae; genus Eubasilissa; species Eubasilissa regina. The sequence continues at coordinate 1,080,103 of JAINEB010000002.1, read as the reverse complement.
GTACTGCATCATCGGCGTAAAATAAACAGCATACAATCAGATTTTCATCATCTTTAATAATTGTTGGTGCGATTGGTATTCTTTTATTTCAAATACTCATGAATTAAGTTTTGTTTACATTTAGTTTTAGTTTATATTTCTTCAGCCATGTTGCTATATTATTTAATTCGTAGTTTAATTCATTCATTGGCAGGGTCCAATAATAGCTACATTTTTTTGAAAAACAAAAATAAAATTAGTTCATAAAGTATTTCGAATTGAAAGTTTAAGTATTAAGATCTCTCAAATATGTTTTTAAGATACTTATTTGCGTATTCAAAATGAATTTTAATTATATACATTTTTTACATTTTTCATTAGGTATAAAATATTATAATAAAATTATTAGATAGTATTATTACTCAATAAGCATGTTAACGTGTACTTTTTTTAACATGAGTTTTCGAATTTTTTTTAATAATAAGGAAATTAAGTCAGGTTTTTTAAAAAGGAATTTATCATTCCAAGTTTGTACTTTGTGTGAAGATGTGATAAAAATAGTATTAGTGATAATAATTTTATATTTAGTTGCACACTTAGCTAAATTTATTCGTCACGTAAATGTACAATTATTTATGTTTTATAAACATATAGACCCTTCCTACGTAAAGTATCGTAAGTACAAATAAATATAATATAAAAAAAAATTCCAGCCATTTTAAAATGTAACCAATACGTGCCAAATACTCAAATGATAAAAATGATATTTTTTACTTACGATACTTTATGTAGGGGTGGTTGATAAATTATATATTGTATTTGATTAACATAATTATCATTTTTATTTTAAAGTTGAAAAATTTAACTGTATCTCAGAGCTAGTGTAGAACAACGATACACATTAATAGATATGATTTAAAAAAAAAATCATTTGACATTTAAATAATAAAACTGACTAATTTTTGCAATCGGTGTACATAACCAATGTTCTTAAAAATTATAAAATGACCCACTTAATGTCACAATTTTGCAATTTTTGAGAGTGTTCCCAATAGACACGGCCTAGTTTCAACCCTAGCCTTTTTTTCATCAATGTCATGAGACTTTAAATAACTCTAAAAATGTACTGAAGAACTTTATACATAAATAGCGAAAGAATAAACTTTGTTTTTAACCACTTAATGCGTTATAATTAATACACCAACCAGTTTCTGAAAATTTTATTTTCTTCATTAAGATGTCAAATTATAAACTAAAACGGTGTGTGTCAAGTTGTTCTAATGTTTTTAAAAATCCATTTAAATTAAAAAAAAAAACATTATTTAAAAATAAATCTAGTACATTAATTAAATTGTTATGATGATGAAAGATGTGAAAATTGACTGATTAATGATACAAAATTATTAGAAAAAAAATGTAGGATTGTTTTTAGAATAGGACTTGTAGTTATAATATTTTGGTTAATTTTACTACTTTAATTTATTTCTAATAATTCTATATTATTCAATTTATGACCAACATTGTTTATATGTAAAACAGACAATCCCAAATTTTTATCAAAAGTATAATAATTTTTTAACAAATGATAGAAAAATTCTGAAAAACCATTACAATTTAAACATTTTAAATGCTCTTTGATCTTTACGTTAAAATTTCAACCCGTTTTTTTAATAAATACAGCAGAACAATGTTTATAGCCAAGTTTATAAACACCAGTATCTTTGTCTTTGGAATTTATGAATAATTTTCCTATATTTATTATTTGTTTAAAAATTCGTTCTAATGTTTTGTGGTAGGATATTAGATTCGAAAATTTATTTATGTATAAAATCCTACAAAATTACACATATATAATAGTTTCATTCCTCTTCTATGATGCGAGTGATCACACAATTTTTTAAAGATAAATTATTTAAACGTATTTTATTTCATCTATCGTGGAATTTATATAGAGGGAGTGACAATAGAACTGAATATCGGAATATGTGGCGTACTATCTTTCATGTTTTCTTCTACGGAGTATGCAGTGATAGAGTGTGTATGTATGTATAATAATAATGAAAATTTATATAATAAAAATAAAATTTATGGGAAACATTTTTTCAGGAATAAAACAAAATTTCTCCATATTGAAATATACTTCCAGTTCTGCCACTATTTGAATTATGATATTTAGATGTTAACCGCATAAAATAGATGCACAATATTAATTATCGCTTTCGTCGCCGAACAAAGGCGCACACCTAAACCGAATTTGTATCCGACACAAAGCGTGTGGAATTACAACTGTGTGCCGTAGAAAAACCCTTGGGATCCATTAAGCCAATTATACAAGCGGTATAACCCTTGCCCCTTCAGGCACGAGGGTTTAGCTCCACATGCAACAAAACTATTGGCCCATCTCAGCGTGCTGAAAACTTGGCTCGTACTGCGATAAATTAGTTCTCAGCAAGTTTTAAACTGGCCTCTAGACAATAAATGCACACGAAACTCGAGAAATTAAGGAAACAGCGTCGTAAATGACCAATCAAAATTGATGAAATAAAATATATATATTTTTTATGTAACGATATTATTTAGTTCTTATGTTCAACTCTTTAATAACATTTTGCTATGTTTGTAAATTCAACAATTACATACACAAAATGCCTAAATTAAATTTATTGAAATAGGTATCTAACCTAGAGGTTACAAGTACATTACGTTTTTTTATAGATGATTTCCTTCAGGAAACTTAGACTGACGTTTCTTCTTGTCTTTATCTCAACAGTTACGGTACAACCGTGCTCGTGAGTATCAAATTTGGATCTCCCACAGTTTAGGTAATTTATTTTGAAGTTAACCCATTATTAACCTAGTCTCTTACTTTCTTCATATACCAGTAGCGAGTGACTATAGCGTCATCTATGGGTTGATTTATAAAGTTATTTATTATTCTCTCACTACAATGATACTGACAATATCTATGAGTTGATTCTTTAAGTGTATTATTATTTTTTTCAATTTTTCTATTTTAATCTCCATGATCTTGGAAGGCTATCGTTTATAAATTGAAACTAAATTTACAACATTTTCACAGAAAAAAAACCACCATCAAACTACGATTCATTCAATGATTCAAATATTCCGCTAGATCAGTTGTACCGATTATGCCACTTTGGTCTCCTTCGCGGCAGAAATAAGGTTTTAGAATATTTCATTATTTTGAATTTCATCGTCATCCCTTACTTATCCGATTTTCAACATATTTTCTAAAATTATACTAAATGTTAATACATAACCTTAAAATCTTACACTTTGCAGATATTATTTGTACGATTCTTTTATTTTCATTAAACATTTTTTATAATTTCACAACTGTTATCAGCTGATGTGAGGTATATTAATATAATATTTTTTTACTTTTAAAATTAGCAATATTAACTTGGTGGTTAAGATTCATATTTTTTATTTATTATCTAGTTTTATTAACCACAATTGAGTTTAAAAAACATCTACCGGTTTCGGAAAACACTTTTCCTTCTTCAGGATGTCATAACTAACATAACATAAATAAAAAAAAAATAAAAAATATAATATTTTTTTCATTAATTTTTTTCAAACAAATCTTGCGTTTGAAAGATACATAGTGTAATTCGATAAATGTTTTTTTCTGTTTTGTTTATTATTTTTATCCGTAAAACAACTAACAAGAAGTTCATTCGCGTAGCATTCCGACAAGCGATTAACTACGTTAGTAAAGTATGACAGATCCAATAGAAATTTCTGTATTCTCTTCTTTCGTTAATAATATATCGCATGCTTGCCTTTTCTTGTCCATCATTATTATGTTATGGTTTGATTAACTTTTACAAAAGGAGCTCAGAAATAGAAGCGTGCTTCATAATCCCGGCAACCCAAAATCGAAGTGACTTTTCTTGTTGGCGAATGCGATCCTATTTTGACTGAAATGGCAAAGTTAAGTACCTGAAAATATTAGAAATTATTACTGTTGTCTGAAAAACACATGTAAAATAAAGAAAGGTTTTAATGCACACATCAGTAATAGCAGATTTGTGTATTTAAGCATGTTTAAAAAGTATGTGCGACTAATGGATTTGAATAGCCATGCGTTGAATCCAAACACTATGTAATTAAACTTGTTTACATATATTTTTAATAAAAACACATTTTTTTATAAAGTTGCAAGTTCAGAACATTGTTCTTTGATATATTTAAAATAAAATAAATTAATCAATTATAAAGATATTCGGAAAAAAATCGAAAAAATATTTTGGTTGCTACAGGAGTATAAACTCGAAGCTTTTCCTATTTCTGTTTTTTTCGTTTGAGTTTTCTTAAATACAAAAAGTTTCGGGTTCATACTTCTGTAGCAATCAACATATTATATTTCAATAAATAGATCTTTTCTCTACATTTTTCTAATTGACTCATTTGCTTTGTATTAAAATTTGTTTATGTTATTATTCATTATTTTATATCCTTATAACTTTTACCGAGAGTAATACCTTATAAAGTATATTAAAAAGGATGTAAATGGATAAATAAACATAAAAGAATTCTAATTTTATTGATTGATTTGACAATTTAATTGGACAGTTACTTCTGGGAGTAACATATAATTGGAATTGACTATTTTTTTCACTTTGTACTACATGCACAATTTTTTTAGTTGTATCACGACTAGTTTCGACAGAAATGATCTAAAATTACTCCATTTAGTACCATATAAGGGAATAATAATAATAAATAAGGTCGAAATGGTAGATATCCATAAAAAAATTATTTCAGAGAAAACTTAATGAACAATATAATATTTTCAAATCCTTCTCCGCTTTTATCAATGTTTCCTAGACACAAAAAAACCATTTCCACCCTTACGTGCCCCGCCGCCCCAATAGTCAACTTAATTTAATTTTAATTCAAATTACACCTGTAGATGGGAAGGACTGGTTTTTCCGGAACTTGTCAAACGCATGAAAAAATTGTATGTATGCAGTACAAAGTGAAAATAAAAAATAGAAGAACTCTATTAAGATCTTTCTTGTTTTTTGTTTTTAATACTATTTGATGAGTCCTGAGTGGTATATCAAATTCTATTTAAGGTTTTACACTTTTTAGTATATTTTTACACTGTCAAGAAATCATGAAAATTACATTTAATGAGATAAAAGTAAGATATTTTAATCCAACCTTCAATTTTTAATGAACTGCCTACTGATATTTAAATAGAAAGCAAGTTAAATATCAAAATTAAACCATTAATTTACTATTTAAAAACCCTTATATTTAAATAAGGGTTTTTAAATAAAATTAGCTCTCTCCAATTCAAATTAAATTGATTTTTCAATTTACATCTTTATGGTGATTACACATTTGTTTATTATGAAATGTTCCAATTCTTTTATTATCTGTATATTTGTAAATACGTTTTTTTTATTGATGGTTTATTTGATCATTTATGTATACGTACATTTTACTTATATGTGTGTTTTTGCGTACGATACTCCAGTTTTAAAAACACAAAATTTATTATTTAGAACTGGATAACTTATTTAAAAATTAATATTGTTTGTGTTTGTTGTACAGATATATAACAGCTTAAACAAATTTTAGCAAATTTGTTATAATACCATATCATCGGCTTCAGCTATGAAATAAGAATTGAAAAAGAGACTGATTGTTTACTGAATACTTAAGTACACCTAGTCAATTTTTTACCTATTACGTTTAATCAATAGAAAAATCATTGTTTGGATAACGAATGATTTATTATATAATTCTAATTATTTGTAGTATTTTTGATATAACTACACAAAATATCTGTTTTGTTTATCAGTTTTATTACAAATTATAAATTACCCGTTAGAATGTGAAAAAGGCTTGTGAGACTTGAATTTCAAGATGGAAGAAAAAGTGGAAGGGACTCATGATTGGCAATAACATTATACTAATTTATCAGAGGAAATTCTTGCCGACAGCGGAACGAGCGGCTCGGGCCCCGGTCATCAAATATTCAGCAGCCGCCCCTGCAAAACGGAGTAAACCCCGCCGAGTGGTTAGTATAAATGTTTTGATGGAAGTTTTTGACTCATTTATGTGATGGCTGCTTAGAGGGACGATTAGGAGCCGCTTTGGGATGAATTACGGAGTCGTGATTCTGGAATGATTTTAATAATTAGGTAAGATATTCGCAGTACTCTCGGCTATCTATCAGTGGCTTGGATGTTTAGGTAGAAATATTACTAAAACGTAGGAATGTAACTTTGCATATTATTTTTGAAGCAAAGAATAAAAGCAGAATGAAATGCAGTTATTTTCACTAACATATTGATTAAATTGACTACAATAAAACAAATTGACGATAGAATGATGGGGCAAGTTAACACTATAAGTATAGTAAAATATAGCACAACCAACAAGTATAGCACCATATAAGTTGCAGGGTCTTCATAATATTTGTAGAATGCATTATTCATATATATATATTACTCAATACATTATTACGCAATCGAGTGGGAAGCTACTGAAGTAGGTTGTTCTTCACTTTTCCAAGTTCATAATATATATGTTCCAAGTTCATAATATGTCTCGAGGATTCTACTATATCTTTCGCTGCAGCCCGCAGTTCGAAGACCGGTTAAAATAGGAGTGAGCCAATAGCGGTTCACCGTGTTGGAGATCTCCTTCTTCCTCTTTGGCCTTCCATCTTTCCTGTCATCACTATTTTTTGAAGGTTATTATTCTCTCTGTCCAAAAAATTGGAACATGCTTCTCAGACAGATCGCGCATAGTTTACCCTGGATCCACAATTGTTCTAGGAAATAACTTACGCAAGTCAAATAACTCAATTGGGATGGCAGTCTAAGACAACTCTATTCCTTTTTCATTACGTACTTCTTTCAAATAACGCAGCCAGCACTATGACTTTTTATTTAGAAATGTATTTCTCACATTTCAAACAAATAAATAATATATAAGTGTGGATTTTTGGTGACCTATCTTAGTAGTCTCCCCTCCTGAAGTTTTGGAAGAAGTATTTTAATCTCACGGACACGGAGAGGGATTTTAAATAATTTTCGTTGTACCCTACACATTTTTACTGATGTATTTGTGCCTTGTAAGTACTTATACGTTAAAAATACTCTTCATTTGATTACTACTCGCCTTGTATTATAGAAAATGTCTCTTATCCTGTCACTTTGCTTAAGATGTGAGAGTATATTAAGCATACATGGGTCCTTCTTACGATTCATGAAATAAAAATAAAAAGACGAGGGTTAAGCATCATTTGGCAAATGGCTAGATTAACTATTCCGACGACTTTTTAAATATTACGCTTTGTATATATGTATATATATATAAAATTATTACAAGTATTACTAAGCTGAAACAAACGATAAAAAAAATATTTTGGTAAAACGAGCTACAAAGTATACTTTTATTTTCTATTTTTTATTCTTTAAACACATTTAAGCCAAAAAAAGTTTTAGTTTTGCAATAAAATACAAGACTGCCTAATCAGAAAAACTTTCTCAGAGAAAATAAAAATTCGTAATATAAAACCAATGAAAGCCTTTTCGAAGAATTTGGGCATTCATCGTCGGTTGATGAAAGACAAAAATTGTAACGACATAATACGTTTATTGAGAGTTTTCGTTTATAACGAAGATTGATTGCGCAGTAAATTATCAAATTTGCTGAATTCATAATAATGAGTGTAATCAGGCCTAAGTTTATTGGGGTACTCAAAAGTTTTTCTCGAGCTCAAAACACCGAAAGCTTACAGAGAATTTTGTTAATACCTTGCACATCTGTTCCACAAGGTGTGTATAAAAATAACGTTCATTCCGGGAGATTTATGAAGGAAATATATAAAAATCCGACATTCCGCGTTGGCGCCCATGAAAGGCAATCAACCTGTAGAGGGAAAGGGAAATTCATCCCTTAGCCGAAGCGTTACTTTGTACAGATATTTGGATCCATAATTGCGCAGCTGGTGAGAGCGTACATTTTCCTAGTGATACATACATTTTAACACTTTTAGAGAAGTACTCTGAAAATTAATTATGCTGTCAGTTACACAAAACCGTTTTTCTCTACTTACATTCAAGATATTTTCATAAAATAAAAAAAAACTGAGTCCGGCTTTTCAAGGTTTTTAATTACGACTTTAATATCGGATATTAATTTATTTAGATAGATAGGTCTAATTTATGTCCTAAAATGATGTTATATGAAATAATTTTGTTAAGGAGGATTTTGAAGAGATCTGGTAAAACATACAAAAATCACAAAATTCTTTCGACTGAGTCAAGGAAACTTGTTAATGATAAGATGTACCAACACAATTTTCTGGCTTCTGACTTTTGACCTCTTTTAATAGCCATCTGATATTTCAGGAAGATATGTTATAATACTATTTATTATGAAGAGTATTGTTTATGCAACTGTATGAATATTCAATAGATTTATTCGATATGTTTCTCCGTTTTCCTTACGTATTTTTTCAATAGTAATTTAATGTAAGGTTTTTTTTGCATAAACTTTACATTTTGATAAAGATAATATTAGTTGTAGTATGATAGTAGCTAAAAATGTGCGAAATATAAAATAGAATTATAATAAAGTTGACAGTTAAAAATATTAACTGTCGTTTAAATTTGAATAAACCGGAAAGTTACCAGGAAAGTTGTAATACGAATCTTTGAATTGGCTGACGTTTCCTTTTGACGTCATTAACTAAGTCTTTTATAGACTTAATCATACTTGCAGTATTCGTAGTGCCCGAAACCTTCCTCGGAGCTAGTGAATAGCGCGACAGTGTTGGCTATCTCAGAAATTTCAGTTAAAGGGGTAAGAATGTATGTACAGTTATTTAATTAAGATATTTCTATTACAAATTTTTATAAGTATTTTTGACTACTATATCACTCTATAAATAAATAAATATTCGATTCTATCTAATCTAGGGTTACATTTACTATTTAAAAAGGTTTTGTGTTTAGATCAAGAATATTTTTTTTTATTTAAATAGTTTTTTCATTTAAAAATAATCATAAGTTTTGTGTAACTTAACAAAAAATCTTTTGTTTACTCGTGTAAAGCCCAGTCTACGACGCGGGAATTGGTAATTAGACGGATGATCTCTATGTATCGAGTAAGCCCTTAGTCAAGAGGATTAATGTCAGATTACCGGTAATTGAATTCTGTAGAATATATGTATACCTGAAGGGATGACAGAAGTAAGAAGCTATTTTACAGATATATTCATCAATAATTAAATATATACAATTTTTATTTTTATTTTCATAAAAATATTTTTAATGTAAGAATACATAATTGTTAGCTATTAATATGTTTACTTACTGCGTTGGCTAGTAAAATAATTAAAAAATATCTAAACGTAATATTTAAATTGAAATCTTTAAATTAAAAAAAAAAAACAGTAATTTTTAAGTTTCATCAAAGATTTATGAAAGGTTTGTAGGGACAGAGGCCATTTTAAGAGCAAGGCCTGAAATGACTCTGCGGACGGGGATGGAAAGTTTAGAGAAAGAGGGTAAAGTTACAGTAAGTCACTTGATGATATCTTCCACAGTGAAAAATTACAGGTGGGCAGAAGATGCGAGGAACGGAGAGAAACTTCTATTGAGTAGGGACAGCTGATAAAAGGCTCTCAGCTTTTACGACGTATTAAGTCAAGGGGTAACGAGATTTCCGCGATTTAAAATTGTTTGCGAGATCGAAATTTTGGAAGCGGCGCTGTATTAGCTATTAAATGTGGCGTTCATTTAAAAAGCGTGCAGCTTGATTATAAAGTGAAAAGACGTAGTAAAACGGAGATGGTTTAAGAAGAGCATTTGTATTTTCATCAAAGAGATTTACAAATGGCAAAGAAAAGCTATTTAGGAGCTCGTTTAAAAGAAAATACTTCTGAATATACAAGTGAGTTCACGAAAAGCTTCTTTAAGCTCTTAGCAATAAAATGATTTAAAATGTGTGTTTTCTATAAATCGTTACAAAAAATGTAAATCAAATAATGCGCTATCAAAATAGATATATTACAGAGCATTAAAAATATTTTTAATAATTATTTCATTGTTATCAAAAAATACCTTCTGAAAACGCGCCAAATTTTCACAGGAAAAAAATCCTCAAAATAAAAATTTAATTAATAAAAATATCTGCTTAATTTATTAAACTTCACAATTAATAAGAAAAATAAATGCGATATTAAATGTTATTTTGAAAAATCTTAAACAAACGCCCCGTAATCAACGTAGGTACATAAATTGCTGCATTAACATTTTTCTGTTTCTTAAAATCTAGCCCTTAGGCGTACATATTAAGGAGGGCCTCATTTTTATTGGGTGTCATTTTGTCCAGACTTGCCCTGAATATATTATAAATCCCAGCGCTTCTCTTGTTCAGGGTGAAGAAAGTTGTTAGACATAGGTGGTAAAAATTGGCTCAAGAACGTACATTTTTTTCATCTTCTAACAGATAATATTATTTTTTATATTATTACCTATATTATTTTCTTTATTCATTATATAAATAATCCTAAAATATGTTTTCGTGTTGAAAACACTTTATTTAAATTTTCATTTATTGAGGGATTTTGATAGTGTGATAGTGACAGTGTATAAATATTTAACATGTGATACTATTTATGAAAATTCACAGAAATGTTTAGGTATATAAGTATATTTAGGTGCAGAAGATAAATAAAAATAAAATGGTGGGAGAAAGGGTGGGGAGCTTGCAACTATTGTTGAGGTAAAAGGATAGCAAGATGTGTTTACAGGTAGAATGATTGGCAAAAATTGAGATTGTGGTGGTTCATAAAAATAACTCTTTTAGCGTAGAAGGAAGGCTAATGTTGAAAATGTCAATTTCAGTAAATTTCTCATTATGCATGACGGTGAATGAATGAATTTTGTATGTAAGATGTACATAATGTGTGATGTATATAACAATATTTAAAGAATTTAGAAATTGAGGTAAAATTACCCGCCATAAACATCTTAGCTATTTATTTATTCATGCATGATTGTACCTAAGAGGACAAAGTACGAAAATTCAAACTAAATATTACCACTTCTATATCTTTATTTATAAAATATATGTAGTTTTAATCATAATTTATATGTTTAAAATACAAAGTTGTATGTATGAACATTTGAAAGTTAATGAATATTCCATAAAAATATATATATTTTTTAATTTGTAGATAATATGTACATGTATAATTATAACGTATTATCTACAAATACAATACACGTACATACGTCATACACATAATTTGAATCAGGAAACTTGTGGTATTCCAATAGATAAACAATCAGGAAACTTGTGATATTCCAATTTAATTGCATTTGGAGTCATATTATTATATTTTTATTATTTATTATTATTTAGTTAAAACTATATGATTAAATAACTGTAGAAATAACTGTTAAATATCTAATAAAATAATACACACCATGAATATTAAAAGTTTTTGATTTGTAAAATATCAGGATTTTGTTTATTATAAAATTCATAAAAAAAAAAATTATTTTTTCACATTTAGTTTTTTTATTAGATTTAAGTTGTTAAAACATAATTATAAATTAAATAGTGTAACTTATATGACCAATAAATTTATTATAGTATGAACATGGATTTAATTGTCAAATTGCCTCACATTTTCATGCAAAATTATTATAAAACAAAAATCATGGTTCTGAATTTTACAAAATTCCACATTTTATACTAATCAGTTTCACGGCATTGAAATAAATATTTAACACAGCAATAGCTGAGCTGAGTTTTCTTTAATTTTTAGAAACTTTGTTTAATTATCTGATCTATTAATTAACCCAGTTCATCTGTTACAGATTTTATCACGCAAAGTATAGTAAATATATATAATAATTTCATATCTGGTGTTGCGTACATAAAATGTATTACGACTATATTTAAATGCTAGGTGTTAAAATTTCAGATGTTAATTAAAATTAATTATTACTACATGGACAAAAAGTTGTTTATATGTGATTTCAATAATGATTTTTGTGTAAATAAATAGGCTACTTAACTTAAGATTTCATATATCATAAAAATTATCCTGAAAGTTTGTAGTTTGAACAATTTTTTAAATAATGTTTTAGTATGACAAAATTGTTATGTGTGTCATACAACACAGCATTTCATAAATAACATACATAATTTCTCACAAATTTGAAATTTTGAAAAATGAACACTGTATTTAGTACTAGTGAAATATTTTACAAAAATGTATTCTTCATTTCGCCATCGCTTCCGTAGAGCCTACTAACATAAACGCCCCTCCTCGAGCGCCATTGTCCCAGTGTAGATCTAATCAAAGCCTCGCTATATTGTGCCGCGGCAGTAAAATATATCGTTGTACACCCGAAGTCTTTGCATAATATCTTTAAGACGACATCGGCGGAGAATCTCGCTAGAGTGAGTGTTAATGTTGTCAGATTCACGGGAGATACGAAGGCGTGTATTTATTTTCTCCTCTCTGACTGAAAAACATTTCCAAAGGTAAAAATATTCCCTTTTTTTCTTCGTTTGATGAAAATTTCCCTCGAAAAAACTATTATATTACATCTCTTGAATAATTTGGTATAGAGTTGAGTTTTTCATAACGTATTATTTTTCAGAAATATATTATATCTGATGTTCAGTATAGAGTTGTTTATTTTTTGAGACGAACACGGGAATGTATCATAAAATAGAAATAATTGAAAGGATGGGCAAGAGGAATTTACTTATCGCAGTTTTTTTTAAATATTATTTTGTTGAAAGGATAAGTATAGATCTATTTTAAAAATTGACGTATCCACTAAAATAATGCTGGCACAATGTCAGGAAAATTATTGATATTTTTATAATATCGATAAATTACTTATAAAATATTTAGATAGAAATTGCGATCACTAAATGCATTTTATATTTTTAAGATTTCACGCAATATTTTTTCAAATCTAAATATCAAATTAGAAAGTGATTGTTAGTAAGTTTTTTGCGTTTATAAGTTACCGGGAAGATAGTTTTTATTCCTTTCGTCAATATATTCGAGTGTTATTTAATAAAACACACAGGTACATGCAATATTATTATTTTTTATTGATTTAGAATTAATTAACTTTACGTTTTCAATATCTACCCTTACAAATAAGATTTACATAATATCATTAATTGACATGTAATAAAATTAAAAATATTTATATAGTAAAAATTTGGATATCAAATAAAAAGTATAGTAATTTCACATAATTAATAATTTTGGTTCATACCGTTCATTTTTTATAAAGTGTACTTCAATATTATTGCAATATTTTCGCCTATTTATATGTATTAAACATAAATATAATTTTTGAAAAATGTTTTCTTAATATCTGTAAAAAAAAATTGTAAACAATAATTAATTTCAGATCTAACCTTTAATCAAAGTATAAATAATTATGGACCCAATTTTACTGTCCTAAAATATCTCTAAAGTTGGGTGCACACGGATTCAGCGTTGCCGGCGTCGGAACCTGTTAACAAACGCAAATATAATGGCACCCCAAGCAGGCTCGCGATTTTCCACTCGCGTCAGGGAACGCGCCATTTTGTTTATTTTGGGGATGCAAAGATTCCAAATTGAAAGTTGTCACAGTGGAATCCAATTTGTATATTGGCGAGTTTTGTTTGGCCGCGGAAGGCGAGAATTCTCGGATCCGTGACTGACTGTAAAGAGGCTTCTTATTATTCGAGAAGCAACAGTTATTTGTCACGTTCTAAATTTAAACAGTTGGTTTTTGAGAAAACCAAATCAATTCCTCTACCCATTCCAGATATCAACTGACTGTTTATTTAAAAAAGTATGGGATATTTTTTTACAGCTGACAATAATGTAATTGTATGCTTTTTTGGTACTTGTCACATCTACAATTGTTAAATGCTTATGTAATTTATTACAAAAATTCTATAACACCTTTTTAATAATTAGTCCTATTTGCTTATCATTATATGATAAAGACGTAAATATTATATATATATATATATATTATTAAGGAAAACACATTCTTATTGTGAAGTTGTAATTATTCAGAACATAGGTCTGTGATATTTTAAATACTAAATTAATGTATTAATTATAAATATATACACATAAAATCAATTTTGTCGAAAAATATTGTTTTAGCGTCACCGGGATTCGAACCTGGATCTTCATTTCATATATATATATATAACAATATTTTATGGGTTTAAGAAATATGTGCCTAATCTCAATCACGTCAGAGATACAAGCATTTAAAAAAACACTGTTTTGCGATTATTTCAAATAATTGAAATATTTTATTTTTATATACAATATATACAACGATTGATCACATGTATTCTCTAAGTAAGCTGAAGTGATGTGTGGTGGAATATTTTAGAATTAATTTACGTGAAAGATGAAGCGTGTAGAAATATGTGTATTTAAAATACGTTTAAGGTACACATAAAAATTAATATTGAACATTTAAAATGAAAGGACCAGCTTTGCTTTAGCATTAATAAGTTTCAAAACTGGTAATGAGATACGCTCCCAAACAATATTAAAACGCTCGAACGTGATACTCTTTATTCACATTCAAAATATTCCCGTTACACGAAATCATATTTGCTTTGAGAACAAACTTCTCGTGCATGATATATTTAAAACAGATTATAATAAATAAAGTTTCGCTGATACCTGTTCCATTTAAAGTACAGTTAAACGTAAAGCTTTTACCGAATCGCGGAAAATGGACGCAACTGTGGGCTGTATTTATACTGTGAACTTTAATGTAAAATGTTTTAATTTAAACGAAATATCTGGAAATTTTATTTATTATTGAATGTCGTTTTTTTTGTGTTAGATTGTAATGCACTGATTTATATTTTTAACATTCTTTATTATTTATACATTCATAATATCAAATTTTAATAATTTTCCTGTCGGATCGGGTTCGATTTTCTGCCAGGGAGATTTTTATATTATTTATTTAACTAAAATTATGAATGTTGGGTTTACTGTTTAACTGTACGCATACTGTTTAACTCACTATTTCATCAAGGGTTCTAACACAGTATAGACGCGAAGTCTCAAGATAAGTGTAATATTGTAAACTCTTCCGTACACGTTATAACCGTATTGGTTCAAGGTCACCAGTCTACTGGTCGGCGACGAGGCCGGGAGGAGAAGGCCCAGTGCATTATTTTCATTCAATAATAAATATCTATTTACAAAAATAAATATATGTCTCAAACAATGAATAATTTATTTTTTCAAAGCAGAAAAATATATAAACCTATGCAGAAGTGATGAGATATATATAACTGATACATGTAACTTTTTTTTAAAAAGTAAAAGTCTATAAATAGCTATCTTATATAATAATTGTGTTTAAAATCTAAAAAGTCCATCTAAATAAACCTAAAGAATACAAAAAAAGCTTAAAAAGTATTTTACTTATATTTTTCATTCTATCCAACCAATTGTGACGAGCGCCATGGTTTGAAACATTGCTCATTCTCTGAAAATGGACAAATTTTACTAATAATATTAAAAACAATATTTCAGGCAATGACATAAATTTAATCAGTAATCTAATTAGTCTAAATGATCTTTATTTTTTGCGCCGAAAAATAAATGTGAATTAAATAATTTTAATCAGAAATCAACGTAACTGCGACAGAATCAATCTGAATTATCAGGAGCAATCCAACACGATCAGCCCTGACATCAGATTTCAAATTAATTTATCAGCTTTCGTGTCGAAGCGCTGATTAAAACGACAACGCCTACTTTCATTTATTCACAATTAAATTGAGCAAAATGTCGGACGCAGTGTAGCGTGTAAACGGACCGCGGGCCCGACAGTAAACAACTCTGGTCGCCGAATACAATTTCATTTGTCGCGAGGCAGACATCATTGTTTTACCATCCATTGTGTATTTTGCGGCACGGGCATGAGTTTTTAAACATATTTCCACACAACTTTAACTGAATATTTTAAAGATTCTACGATCGTAGAGTGAGTATCTGTGAACTTGATCAATATGGTGAGAACTCCAGGATTAGTCAACATAAACATAGGAATCTAATTCCACGTTATTTCTTGACGATACAATCACACTAGTGTTTATTAATACGGTTTATTATTACTACTTGTGGATCTTTATTGTTATTTTCATGGGATTAAATTATTATATAAAATGATGCTTTAAACAGTAAATATTGTTTATTCTATTTTCAATTTATTTTTAAACTGTTTAAGTAATATATGATAAAAAAATACTAACTTAACCTAACCTAACTAGATGGATTACTGAACTGATACTTTGATTACTAAACTTAGTGAGTGGACAAATAATTAATCGACCGTATTAGAACTAGAACAAAAACTAATAGTGCAAATTGAGTCAGTAAACAGTAGCGGGAAGATAATGACAATGTAGCAGGCAGATAATAGGAAAGGTTCAGATTTATTTCAAATTTAATAATTTTTCTTGATATTGCAATAATATTATTAATATTTTAATGTACAACTACTTATACGATACGCAGCAATTCTTGTGTTCTATATGGGAGCAAAATTAATCTATAAATTAAAATTATAAATGCATATTACAAATATACTTGTATACATAATAGAATTAGTACTAATATTAATGGATGAAAGTGGAAATTTTAAACATCATAGATAAAAGACAAAATAAAGTCAGAGTGGAAAATTCACGCTGGTATACTTTAAAACTTGCAGCAAACGAAAAACATGATGCTGTACATAATATATTTAATAAGATACTTAAAGAAGTGTTAGAAACACAGTAGAATAGATAGAAAGAGTACATTTTAGAATATTTGACTATCGAAGAAACTCCGAACATGATTCAAAAATGTAGTTACAGAGCCAATGACCACAAAAAATGAAATGGAAAAAAAATGAATAGTGCCGAGACGGGAAAAATTATCGGTTCTGATTAAATACATGCAGAGGTCGTTAAACTTGTATGGAAAATAAAGTATAGTGGAATATAAAAAAAACTCTGCAACTCTACATATGATAGAATATTATTCCATCAGATTTGTTAAAACCAACCTTTATCGAGATTCCGAAAAAACCGAAAGCTAAAAAATGTTGTAACTACCGTACAATTATCTTGATGAGCCAAACGTTAAAAATCTTATTAATAATAATTTATGGTTGAATAAAATATCACAGGGAACAAAAGATAGGATAGACTGAATTCTATTTTCGGTGTGGTGTTGGAATTCTCGAGGTGCTGTCCGGTATCTAAGTAATAATATAAAAATGCCAATCAAAAATTGTATGCTTGCTTCGTTGATTTTTAATAGCGTTTGACGAGATTTAATATGAAAGATTAATACAACTTATAAAAGTATCTGAAATTGATGATACATTCGAATAATAGGAATCTTGTATTGGTTTCAAAAAGTATCAGTGAAGGCAGAAGACTAATTAACCGAAGAAGTAGAAATAAGAAGAGAAGTAAGGTAGACATTTTTTCACCAATGTTCTTCAACTTCAAATGAAAACTGAGACGAATCAATGGAAATTAAATGTCGTATTGAGCGAGTCTGAGGTGTATTCTTCCGCATGAAAAAAGTATTGTGCAGCAGTGACCTAAATTTAAATTTGCGAATGAGAATAGATGATGCTACATGTTCCCTGTATTTTTAAATGGAATGGAATCATGATCATTCACTTAAACAATATCTACTGAAGTAAAGAGATAATACAAAATACAATAATGTGTACAGGAACTGAAGTTATATTTTGATCAAAATAAATGAGTAGTATTCATTTGATACTGACGAGTTTTATTTCAGATAACAAAAATTCCAAAAAATAATTATTTTCCTGTAAAATTCGTAACATATTATAAACTGTTCGTATAAAATATTTTATCCTAAATTTTTTACATATATGAAACATAAAATTTTATGAATTTTTTAGTAACATTTGAAGTAAATATATTTTTATTTCCATTTCAAAATCTACACCAAACAAAATTTTGAATACGAGCTTAATTTCTAATAATTATGATTTAAACTAAACGAATCCGAAAAATCTGTGATGCAAGAGTGTAACATGATACATCAGTCTGGGTCTGAGCGTTCACCTACAGTTGCTCGGCGGTGCCACGGTTGTACCAGTCCGAATCATTTTTGTTTGGTACGCTCACGCGGGCGTTTTTCCGCTAATAGGATAAAGCGGAAAAGTTTCACCATTTCCCGTTCGGAATTTCGGAGCTAAATGAGAATTTTCTTTTGTTCCGTATTTTTGGGGACGCCCCATGAAGGTTATCTGTATCCTGAAATTAGTCGTTGTGAATTGGATGCTGTTGTTATTCAACATTTTACGATCGGAAAACAAGAAAATTCTAGTTATGGAGCTTTGTATTCCATAATCATATTTTTATGCGATTTCTTTTTCAGACATCGTATTTTTTTTATCTGACTTTATCAATAATCAATGAGTCAGATGCAAATATTCATATTTTTTGTTTAATCTGGGTTTTATTATTCAAATATAAGTCAATCACGTTTTGCATTTTGGTGTATGGGTTGTGTTATATTTTTCCGACCATTTTATTATGTATATAAATATGTTGGTTATACCACGTAGATGAATTTTCGTCTTGTTTAGTCTTGTTCATCATTATTTAAATTCTCAATTTTTTTTTTTGTTATTAAATAATGAGAATTGACAAATTACATTATTCACGAAATTATATTTTGGCGTTTTACGTTTGAAACAATGCGGTGTGTAGTGTTGTACCCCGATCCTTTGTAGCGCGCTATGTGAAACGGTGATCCCATTTTGTAACGCCGATTCCACACGAGTCGAAGGGTGGCGTAATTCAGAGGGTGCTTAAAGAAAACGAACGCCCACGAAACGCATTCTTTCACCCGAGCGCCCGAGAAGTACATTATAAGAACTTTCTTTATCATATAAGCGAAGATTCCCAAGCTTTAATATCGAAATGCCTGGATGCCCGCAACAACTCCGTATCGAGTTGGGAAACTTATACTCCAGGCAGAATCTCATTTATGTTGTGAAGACAATAGTTATGCGAGAAATATTCTGGGGTACATTTTGTTTCTACATGATGGGAACGGTGTATGGGAAACTGGCATGTGTATGGTATGAAATATTTTAGACTCCATTAGTTATAACTTATGTTGCTCGTATAATGTTTCGCCGCCGAGAGGGTGGCGGGCGGTTCGGGGGTAGCGATAAAGGGTTGTCCTGGCGATAATTAAGGCAGGCTTCAAATATTTACATCACAGGGCTGCATACTTCATTTTATTAACTTATTCGTTTATTACGAAACCTCTTTGGTGACGAGATGGCGAAAGTAATTACATCACGTGCGCTGGTGAGTGAACGAGATGAACATTGTTGGTACTTTAGGGTCTGTTAACACTTGTAATATTAGATCTGAACGATACCATATTTCGTTTAACATAGTAACTAATTGGGACGTTACTATCAAAATTAGTAGTTAAATTAATTTACCCGTAAATTTCACTCACTAATATATATTAGATGAAATTAATCTGTGATATAATATTAAATTTATATGATCATATTTTTTACATAATTAGTGTTTTTGTGCAGAATCTCAAACTATTTATGCACATGAAACTACAGGACGGGTCGCGTCTAGAGAATGCAGGAAGCGTGGATACCAAAAAAAAATGCTTATTGGACACCCATGTGGTAATATTGGTAAGTCATAGACTCTCCTGGGAAGAAGCAGTAGAGTTGCTACCTTCTGTATGCAATTCCGAATTGAAAGGCAATCGTTGAGAACTGGAGTATATGGAGACTGAAGATTCAGGAGGCCAAGATATGGGCTGCAGGGCTATTGAAGAAGAAGAAGAAAAATAAATAAAAGGAAAATAAATATTTCTAAAGATTTTAAAAGAAAATTGAATACATTTTTTTTTTAACTTTTAAGGAGAACACATCATTATTGTGAAGTTGCAATTTTTTCAGAACGTAGTTCTGTGGTATTTTAATATAAATTAAATGTATCAACTAGAAAGATAAACAGAAAAAAAAATTATTGAAAAAATATTTTAGTTGCTACTAGTAATAACTAAAATATTTTTTCTGTATATCTTTCTAGTTGATACATTTAATTTGAATAATAATGATTTATTTGTTACTGAATCTGCTACACTATTTTTCTGAGGTATTATAAGTTGAAAATGTTGGTAAAGTAAAGATGATTCGGATACAAAATAAAATGCGTGAATATTCTATTAGAAATAATAATATATGCACGATGGAGAGCAATTAGTTGGATATTAAAGATAAAATGAGAGAAAAGTAATAAATAAATAATTTAATGTAAAAGTTCAAACTAAATAAATAAATAGTAAAAAACAGTACAAATAAATTATAATAAATGCATATCAACAATGCCGGCCGTCATCGATATAATACAAGCATTTTTTAAATCTGTAAAAGATTCAAAATGTGACAAAATATTTTCTAGGTAATAAATAAAAACATTACATCTATGAGATGATCATTATTCAGTTTCTATTCAAATGACTTTCTTACTAATGCAATGGCGATTTTTTTATAAACTAGATCTAAAACATTTAAATTCAACTAGGTTAAATCGTTTTAATTTTTTTATAGATCTTTTAAAAACCATTCAACACTAAATAATATCAGGTCTTGAAACATCAACAAAATCAATTTCTGCGAAATAAATCGAAAATAAATATGTATTATTTTTATTATTATTATAAGAGTTATTGTTATATAACGAATTGTGATCGATATGTTTAATCTGAGTTATCAGTCACTCAGATGGAGAGACCAACATTTATAGGTTATGCGATTTGGATTAGAAGATTTTGTACATGGCGAGATTGAAGACCCCAACTCTTTTCAATGTCTCACACGTGTGGGTGCATGTCTCAGTATATATGAAGATGCGTGTGATTATGCTGTGTCTAGAGCAAAGTATTTAAATAAAACAGAACATAAAAAAGTTGGCGTTTATTGGGGAACGATTTACAATTGCAAGTACTATGAGTATAAAGTTAATTACGCGAATAAAGTTGAAGACTGGAGTGGGTTGCTTGAGGTGTTGTCGAAAGAACGGTCTGCGGATAAGTGGCTGGTCTTCGCTACCTTCTAAGACTCGTCCGTCGCGATGTATTGACATCTGCTATTGATCTGTGCATTTCAGCACTAAATAACTATATTAATTTTAGGTAGCCTGGTCTGTAAGGTGTGAGCAGGCCTTTATATCATTATTCTTTTCACAAATATTATCATATTATTTAGATTTTAATGTGTCGTGATATTCTAACACGTAAACATGAATTATTTTAAAGATAACACATTATTATTTGCGAAGTTGTAATTTTTTCAGAACATAGTTCTGTGATATTTCAATACAAATTAAATCCATTAATTAGAAAGATATACATACAGATAAGCTCAATTAATCGAAAAAAAATTAGCTGCCACCAGGATTTGAACTATGATCTCTTCCTATCTGGGAAAGTGCGGAAATCAAATACACTACGTCAGTCTCATAAATAGATGACAAATTTTAGAACTTATATGTTACAGCTATTTCAAATTGATATATCTTAGATTCTATAGATGTCCAGCGGAAAATTTTTAAGTTTAATATTAAATTTTAAAAAAACTACAATGTTATTCTCATATTTTATTTGTACAAAACGGAATTTAATGATAGTTATTTTACGTTTTATAAACAATATTGTTAAAATGCCATTCATTTCTCTCGAGACGCTCTTGCAATCGGACTCTTTAACTTGCGAACACGCGAGAGCAAAGCGTTGGTTCAATGGCGGCAACTTCAGGGTGGATATTTTCTTGTAGGGCCTGAATTGTTCAAGGAACGTCACTATAAACTCTCGACTTAAGGTATCACCATAAAAAAAAGTCGCACGTTGTTAGGTCCGGTAACTGAGGCGCCCAAGGTAAGTTTTCGTGCTTGGTGATTAATTTATTGGGAAATTCCAGCTGTGCGTGGAGTAGCATTATGTTCTGTTGTTGAACCCGGGAAACAGTTGCAATTGCGGTACCAAACCTTGTCGATCATTCGGAAATACACGTTAGTAGTGACTGTCTCTCACTAGTTAAATAAATAAGGGTCAATTATTCCTCGGTCAGAAATTGCACATCGCACTGTCATTTTTAGACAATGCAAACGTTTTTGAAGGCGTTCCCTTGGGTTGTCGGGGCACCAGTATCTCATTTTCTGTTTAATAACATAGCCATCGATATGAAAACAAGTAAACAACTTCAGTCAGTAAACAATACGTTTCCAAGCATTATTGCTGTTCCAAAACGTTCCAGCATTGTTCTCGCTAAAGTTTCACATAAAGAATAGTCATTTTCGCTGAGAAACTACACTATTTTCTATTTGTATGGGTGAAACTGTAGTTTTTTTTTTTCAAAGTAACGTGCATTGAAATTTTTTTATTCCAGTACAGGCTGCAATCTTCCTTATCAATTTACGTGGATTGCGCATTATTTCACGTCGAACTTGAGCCACATGTTCTGGCGTCGCTGCTGACGTTGATAGTCTCGGAGGAGTTTGGTTAACCATTGTCCCTTCTTGTCTGAATTTGTGAATCCAACACCAGATAAGTTGCGTGCTCTGCCCATCACATACTCGTCGAATATTAAAGTGAGTACACTGAGCTTCCACACTCGTTGGAGGTATTATTGTCAGATATTTATATATTAAGTCGATTCGTGCATGTACATACATACACGTCAGACGCCATTAACATGATGATTTTATACACGTACCAAAAAAATCAAAACCAAAAGTTTCGAGATTCTGTTTACTAATCGCAGGCTTGGAATCCCAAGTCGCGGTATCAGTTGTCTTCCAATTTTAATTGATTTGACCACACTGGCGTCTCCTCACATATAGTAGAGTTTTGCGTCATTTTCTATGACCATTTTCATTTATGGGGTTATAAATTCTAAGAAGAATTTTTCCTTGAATGGTGTCTGAAACCTTTTCATCGCGTCAGTATTCAAGTTTCCGACGCTTTCAATAGAAAAGTTATTATGGGTGTTTAGTATAGGGTTGACGTTACTCTTTTTTAAATCATACGTAACGTTAGTTGGCGAATGAGGAAAGATTGCGTTTGTGTGCTAATAATACCCCTGTGTTTACCTATACTGTTGGTATCATTTTCCAGTAATCCAAGATATGGAAAGCTCTTGACGTAATCAAACTTATGATTGTTTACTCAGAATTGAGGTGTTGGTCTATAATTGTTTATGCTGTGAACTGGTGTTGTTTTGATTTTGGCCACGTTTATAGACCACCCTGTTACCATCCTCAGTGCTAATTCATATCGTGCAATAATGCCAATATAGTTAGCGTAAGAAAGAAAATAATTATAGTTATTTAATAAAAATTGTATAATTATAGTTATTTAATAAAGATTGTATAATTATAGTTATTTAATAAGGATTGTATAATTAGTTAAAATGTTGTAATCATGTATCAATTTATTAATAAAATTAATTTTGGTTATTAAAAACGTATCATGTATTTCAACGTTTCAAATTAATCTGATTTTTTTTTACAAAGTACAATGAAGATAGCCTATTTCAGTTTTTTTTATGTGTCGACGTTTCCATGGTTCAGTGATTACGCAATTGATCACAATCGATATTCATTCGGCATTGTTTTCAATTAAAATATTAAATTTTCATACTTATTTTATTATTTACCATGATAATAATGTTTTAAATTTTTCTTAAGCCACGCAAAATCCTTGAGGGTAGTGACGTGCACCGCTTGCCTCCCGCCGCCAACTAAGTTAGTGCCGGTTCGTGTTCCGACTACGAGCTCACCCTGAGATGCAATTGTTCCGGATGACGTCACCGCTAATCATGTTACCCGTCATTATAACTTACTGTATTATCGACCAACCCCTTCCGTCCAACCCGGAAACTGCCACCAAGCCTCCGTGCCCCCCCCCTCCCCCAGTGGCATGTATGATGACATTATTAAGCTAAGATTGAGCGTTAGCCGATATTCAAAATGTTTCAGCTAAATGATTTTCTGGATTTCTTGCGATTTATTAAAAATATTGAATTAATAAAATTATCATATTATCGTAAGAAAAATAATTTTATTCGTATTTTAACATTTAACGATGATCACGACAGTTGTTATAGAAGATATCAACCAAAATATATTTATTTATCATTTTGAAATATTGTATAAAACCAAGGTCTAAAATATAGATTCTTATAAAATACAAAGATGGAATAAAAGAGAGATATAAGTAAAGATTAAAAAATGTATCTAAAAGTAGTTTTGAGAAAATTTTCAATTATACGTACATTTCCTTTATATTTTTGTCATGTAATTAATATATTAGTATTTTTAGCATTACTTAGCATCTACTATTTTATAGTAATTATTAATCAATACGAAGAAAAAGTGATGGATTAGGGTAAACTTCAATTTTCAAGTTTGACATTTTTTAACATTTTGGAGAAAATCAGTATTTTAAAATATATTTTTTTTTAATTGCGTATACACGTGTCACATTAATATTGTTATTATTTTAAAATGTTTGTCTCTTGGGACGAGTTAGAATCCCCTTAATAACTTGATCACATTATCGCTAGTCCGCTGGCGCGTTTTAATTATATTTTCAGATAAATAATATTATTCGAAATTTATGATTATCCAACGATTGCCAGTCACCGTGCGCGCGCGTGTGAATATGCCACACGTATATGGGTGATTCCTATCCAGTACCTACCCACTAATCCCTCCTCCTATACAACCTTTTCTATGGTGTGTTCTCTATGGTTCTACAGTTGAAGTTATACCTTCGAACTGTCTAGTAAGCGTTTTCCATTGGGTGTGTTTATTGCCGCCAAGTTCATCCTGCTGTTAGAACAAATTGTTGGCTTGAATTATCGTCCTACTGTATGGGGCTGATAGTTAATTATATGTATTTTGGTTCCTCACTACCGTGCGTGCCGAAACCTGTACATTATGCGATTTTACATGATGTTGTTTGACACTTTCGCGCAATCGTCGAAAATGTATGTTCAAGTGTACTTCGTGCTGAAGAGCGTTATGTGAGTTCTGGAGCTGGAAGATCAATGGATCTAGTAGACGAAAATACCGAAAGGATCATTTCAGAGGTAGGTCGTGTTTTTAGTAGCTGGTGGTACTTCAGCCAGCCCCAGCTCCCTATTTTAGTCCATCTCCCAAATTCCTTCCACCCTTCCTGCATCTCATATTTCTCCACCTCCTAGTATAAACAAATATTAATTAGTAAAAATGAGTGTGAAGTATTTTTTTCTCATGATTTTATGACAAAATTTATTTTACGAAAAAAATATTTTGAAATTGTTCATCAATATATTATATATCATCATGTGCTCAAAATATTTCAGAAAAATTATGTTTTAAAAAATAATATCATCATCTTACATTAATTTTAATACATAGAGTAATTGAGATCCCGGCCGTGATTATTACGTCATCAAAAATTTTATTGCAGTATGGTACCGATGTTCAAAATTAAACGCCTCTCTGGAAGAAAAGGAGGGTGGGAATAGTTAATGGTTTTTCTGTGTTTGCTTTCCCTTTTTCTACACCCTCTAAACCCTTTTGTTCCTTTATAATCTTATACGGTCAAATTTTTGGCAGAAAATATAAATGTATACGTAATTTACTTTTAAAATAACAAAATTATATAGAATACGTAATTATTAAAGAAATGCATTTGATGATTATTAAAATAACTGAAATTGTATTTTAAAAAAGAATACATTTTTGTTGTGTAGTTGCATTTTCAGAATATAGTTCTGTGGTATTTTAAATACAAATAAAATTAAATTAGAAAGATGAAGATGAAAAATGTACTATTATTTAGTTTATTATATACTATTTCTTAGTTTGTATTATATTCTTCCTTGCTTAATTCCGAAGAAACCTCACTGGTATTATTTTTATATACCATATTTTATATCATATATTAATGTACTCTCAAAAAAAAAAAATGTACATAAATAATATACAGAGTAAATGTTATATTCCAGGCCGATTTTGGATTTACCGCCATTTTGATTTGGCAATCATTGGTCCCTATTTCTTTCAGGATTCAAGAGACAATGTCGTACAAACTTCTTAGTGGCCGAACTGAGTCAATTGGGCCTGCAACACGTGTGGTTTCAACAGAACGGTGCCACCTCACATATAACCCGAGCTATGCTTGAAATTTTGATGAATAAAACAACATCGGCCTGGAAGATAATATTCATCTTGTATTTTGAAAAAATATTTAGTTTAAAATATCCCGGTAGCAACTGAATATTTTTTCAATAAATTGATTATTTTTGTTTATCTTTCTGGTTATTAATTTAATTTGTTTTGAAATTTTGTTTATACATCATTTCAAGTCTCTTATGAAAATTTATTATAATCATATTATTAAATAAATGATACATCTCAATATAAGATGTCATCATTTATATTACAAACATAACCTTATATCTTAACAGTGTTAGGATTGAAGTTAATTACGATATTATGTTATGAATAATTTGGGTACAACCCAAGATCAACTGCCAATTTCTGGATAGCTCCCAATTGCTGAAATCAGAGATTCCATATTTACCCTTAATATACGGTTCATCATTTGCTTAGGTTAAGATGTAGGCCTATCAAATTGATCAGGTATAAAATATAATATTTGATCATACAATGCAAACATTGGATCGGAACGCCCTCAAGGGGCCCGGTACACGTACATATACATGGACAAAAACACATCCAGTGCGAAACAACTCAATATGTATGGTAATGGAAGGCACTGTTTGTTCCTAATGGTCTGTTGTTTACCCGGCGATTGGAGAAACGGCGTGTCCTCACTTGACTAAAAAAACTATATATAAATGATGTGGAAGTCAAAAAGATAATTAGTTTCACATTATTTAAAAATAAAATATATCAATTTTACCATAGCTTAAGAAGTATGAAAACTATTTAAATCTAGCAGTGTATTTTTATTGTATATAGCGCTGGCTGCTATATTGAAAGTCCCCATTATATATGTCGAAATTGATTACAATTTTGTATTAATCGAAAATAATATCTGCCACAACAATATTTAAAACTCATTATTTATCCTTTAGGTTATCAAGTATGTATCATCGTAAAAAATCAATATTTATTTTCAATTCTTCTGATATCATGCAACTGTTCAGGCATACATTTCTAATAACATGACTACACACAGCATTCACAATTTATTCAAACTGATGTACGTCTATGGTAAATTGGAATAGTTTGGGAATTTTCCAGTCGCAATGAGTCATTGGTCGGGAGTTCGCGGTTGAGTAATATTTAAAGTGCGGTGATTCATTGGTTCGTGCGCGTGTACTCACTTTAATATTCGACGAGTAAGAAATGTGCCAAGCACGCAACTTATTTGGTGTTCAGTTCAAAAGTTTACATAAGAAAGGACAATGGTTAACCAAACTCCTCCGGGACCATCAACGTCATCAGCGATGCCGGAACATGTAGCTCAAGTTCAACGTGAAATTATGCACAATCCGCGTAAATCAATAAGGAAGATTGCAGCCTGTTCTATGATATAAAAATCAACAGTGCACATTATTTTGAAAAAAATTACAGTTTCACCCATACAAATAGCCAATAGTGTAGTTTCTCAACTAAAATGACTATTCTTTCCATGAAACCTTAGCGAGAACAATGCTGGAACGTTTTGTAACAGCACGAAACCTTGTAAACATTTTGTTTACTGACGAAGCACATTTTCATAATTGCTACTTATTTTTTTAACCAGCGAAAGACAGTCACTACTGACGTGTATTACCGAACAATCGACGAGCTGTTTTCCGGGTTCAATAATAGAACATAACTTCAGCAAGACGGGGCCACTTAACATATAGCTAGAGTTTCAATGGAGAAGCTGAGGGGAATTTTTCCCAATAAATTAATCAGCAAGTACGTGGATATACCCTGGGCACCGTGCACACACCGTGCGACTTTTTTTTGTGGGGATACCTTAAGTCGAGAGTTTACAGCAACAATCCTCGAACAATTCAGGCCATACAAGAAAATATCCGCCGTGAAGTTGCTGCTATTGAACCGACGCTTTGCTCTCATGTGTTCGCAAATTTAAGAGTCCGATTGCAAGAATGTTTTGAGAGAAATGGACGGAATTTGGACAATGTTGTTTATAAAACGTAAAATATGAGAATGACATTGTAGATTTTAGTTTATTTAATATTAAACTTGAAATTTTTCCGCTGGACACCCTTTATTACAGAAATTTTCAATTTTATGGCGTTTAACGATATTTATAATGATTTTATCTTTGTGGAAGTTTTCCAGAACTGTATTGTTGCTAACGAAATCTACTTACAATATGTTGAGTATTATTATTATTAAAGAATTCCATCTTATTCATAGAATAAGTATAGTTCACATTTCACCGCCAAACACTAAACACAGTGCGTAGAACGCCATGAAGTTTCTGGCAGTCTTCATGTTCCTCATTTTCGTTAGGAAATTTCTTGCCATTTCAATCCTTATTTTCATTTCGTTTTTAGAGTAAATGTTTTCAAGATTCAGGCACCCAAGTACTTATAACATTTGAGCAATTTTAAGCCTTGTTTCCTTAATGTAAGTCGTAGCGGGTCAACCGTTTCTTTGCTGACCACCATTTATCGTTAATGGTCAAATTCTGACAATGTTTATAAATGTGTAACAGACCTAGTCCACAATATTTTATCGATTGATACCTGACTTAATTATGAGTTTTCAAGTTAAAATTTTCAAGGATATGTACCTAATCTCAACCATGTCAGAGATATAAGCATTTAAAAAAAACCGTAGTTATGGGATTAATTTAAATAGCTCATTGATTCCAAATTATATAGTGAATACAAAAAATTAAAGTTCATCAAATTTCAGGCGGCTAGATTATTTTTTGTTACATGATTTAGGGCCCAGAGCAAATATATGAATTAATAATGGAATAATTTCGCAAAATATAAAGCTTAACAAACTGTAAAAATTTCAAACAATAATATTTTCTGAAACAGTGCAGAATTTGCTCATATTCCTTGGACATTTTCGGCTCGTAATTTAGTCAGGTATCCCCCCCCATAAAACATTGTCTAGATTTGTTATACCCTGTGAATATATATGTATATGTGCATACCTAAAAAAACGTTATAATTTGTAAGCATTTAATAATAATTTAATAATAAAGGCAATAATTTTTAAATATTTTTTTTTACATATATGTCAAAGTCAATTTCATGGCATAGTATTATTTTATTAAATACATCTTGAATTATTTAATCTGTAGAAAGATTGTGTCAATTGTTGAAAGTTTTGGTTTAAATAAAATGAAATGTCCATTCGCATAAGATAAGTTTTGTGCATTTGGTAGAACGAAGAGGCGTTATTTACGAATTATTTCCGAGGTTCATTGCCAACAATTCTATCGCTTTGAGGCAGTAATTATAAAAAAAAACGACCAGGAAGATGGTATCAATCAATTTTTCAGATCTGATCACATTCAAGATCGGATGGGAAAATAATCAGTATCTACCCTATTTTGATGATCTTACTCCATTAGATTTTCATTTATTTCACTTGACGACTTTTTTACTTTAAAATCACCGAATGTATTCAGGTGCAGAATTGAAAAACTTCAAGATCGTCGGGAATCAATCGTAAAAAGTGCAGGATAATGTATATATTTATAATTTGTTTCTGAATTTTATTTATTATATATATTTTTTAAATTTATTAAAAACGCTACGAACTTTTACATCTACCCATGTTGAACTATAGAATGAACTTGTGTACCCAACAGTGAGATAGCTATCCCCACCTTTATTGTCAGACGCGGGCGTTCTAATCACTCAACTACATGAGCCAGACACACCTTAATAACACTGCTAATTCAAAATGCCGACGCCCAAATTCTACATTTTAATTATTATCATGATGGATCATTGCAGACTACCGTTAAAGGTAATCGGGTATTCACACACTGTATTTCAACAACTCCCTTACTTGTATTAGTATAGAATTAAATCGAAGCGCGGTTTGATTTCAATTAGACAACTATATTAACATGCCACGAAAGATTTGAAATTCTTTCAAAAATTATTAAAAGTGGTCAGACGTAAAGGGAAAGAAAATAAATATTATCTTTGATTAATTGCTGGATGCAGGCTAGCAAGTATGAGAAATAATTAAGATCAAATAATAAATGTTCTAATGCAAATTAAATTAATCAAATAGAAATACACACAGATAAAAAACTATTTATGTAAAAATGTGGTTTATTATAGTTCTATTTTTTTAAATAACAAAAATTTAATTAATTAATTAAATAAATGCTCTTTTAATATACTGACGCGTCCCTGGATCTAATATTCAATTTTACATGTCATTTAAATCAGAATTTTCTTAACTTTAGTTAAATTGTGAATATGTTATTTCATTAGAGATGACTTCCTTCAATTATTTAAATGTCCCAAAGTGAAAAGTTTCTGGTGTAGGATGCGCGAATCGTAACTTCATTGTCGTGAGAGACTTAGAATGGCTCAATTTCCTTTCTTCGTATACGATATTCAGTAAATAGTATTTTTAACATTGTTTGGCACGTTAAAATTTATAAATCTTTATTTATTTATTTTTATATTATTATTATTATTACTATAAGAAAGACAAGTTGTTCATTTGCATTTTTACGTTGTTCTCATACAATTTGTATGCATAATCAAATAGATAGACACAATGAATTCGGTAAACTCATTAACGTACTCGTAACTGTCGTGTGCCTGAGGTGAAGATTTGACTCCAATCCTGGCACTACCGGTGTGCGAGGGGAAGAGTTGATATATTACGAGGGTAGGAAAATTTAGGAAAGGGAAGGTTCGACGGAAGACCACTAAACCGCGTATGTATGCGCCTAAATATGTACTAGGATGTGTTGGCCAAAGCCAGAATGGGCGAATTGGTCGTGCTAATTTGTTTGAAATATTTCAAAATTTTTGTGATTCACTTTGTGGAAGTCTACTTTTAAAAAACTTTTAACAAAATTTTTAACCTTCTATAAAAATTAATTAGTAAAGTAAAACACAAAGTTGTTTACTTCACACCACACTTTGATTAAAAATCTAGTATTAATTTTAACATTTTCGAATACTACCGCATCATCGTTACTAATAAACTAAAACTTAAAAGTAATAGTGTATCTTCTAGTCTAAGTTTTAGTTTATTACTGACGATGACGCAGTAAGTGTCGAAAACGATTTAATTAATATTTATTTTTTAATTAAAGTGTAGTGTGAAGTAAACAACGTTGTGTTTTATTTTATTAATTAATCAATTATTATAAAAAGTTAAAAAAATTGTTTATTGTTTTTTAAAAGTTGATTTGTTTGAA
This sequence comes from Eubasilissa regina, assembly GCA_022840565.1. Lineage (NCBI taxonomy): Eukaryota > Metazoa > Arthropoda > Insecta > Trichoptera > Phryganeidae > Eubasilissa > Eubasilissa regina. The sequence goes on along the minus strand of JAINEB010000002.1, from coordinate 1,048,563 downwards.
ATATGATTTTATGCAGTGAATACCTAAGAAATTTTAATAAATGTGTTTTATTCTATTCGTGAAAATAATATATTTATTATATTTGATGTAACCTACTTTCTATATAGATGAATAATATACTATATAGAATCTTTGTAAATAAAGGTGTAATTTTTATTTAAACCATTTTACAAGTGTTTCAATTCAGAATTTTCGAAAAATTTTATTACAAATACATGTATTTATATATGTACCTATGTTTAATTTGAGATTAGAAAGTATTATGTTAGAAATAAAGTTTGTTGGTTCTTCTCAAGACCAGTAGATGCAGGATATATAAATATAAATTATAGTACTTACTTCTTAAATATATATTTGGTTTAGTTGAAAAGTGTATTTGTTTCCTATTTTCTTAAATTAGACCTTATTATGGATGACAACTCGTTATTACATTCCAATTGTACTTATATAATAATTTAATATTTATTAGGTTTGATTTGATAGTGTGTATTATTTTCTATATAACGAAAAATAAAATAAAAAATACGATATAATTATTTGTATCGCAATGTACTCGTGGGAAGTACCTAGTATCTATTAAAATAATATAAAAGAATATGTACGAGTGTGCTTACATTTTCAATCAATCATCGTTCGTATCAAATTTGATACTGATTCAATTCCAATATGATTTATATTTGAATATCGATAACTCACGATAACAAAGGGAGAAGGAGAGAGCTACAGGTTGTTGAGTTAAGCAGTAAATCCTTATGTAGTAGATCGTGTAACTCAACACATCGTTTTATATAAAGAAATCGCAAGTAATGGTGAATCGGCCGGAATTTCACTCCAGGCCTGCGATTCTACACCGCTTCAATTCCGCTCAATATGTGCTTCGTCTACAATGGAGGAACGAGTAATAATACTGGGGTTCGATGTCTGTTACAATTATTAATCCCAGTAGCAAAGGTTTTTGATTAATTTATATATATATATATACAGTAGGATAACACATTAAAAAACCTAAATGTAAATACTATTTTTTGTATCTTGAAATAATATTTTTAAAATGATAACTTTTGTAATATTTATTACTTATTTAACCCGTTATCCAGGTTTCAGATATTGTTATAATTTAAAAATAGAGATTCAGAGGAGGAGGGATCGGGATGCCATTATGTTGCGCAATCCTTAAATAATAAGGATGTATGCTAAATTTGGCCCACGCTGGAGGAGTGGCGTGGCGTGAGTAAATTTTTCTCAGTATCATAGAGTTTCGTATTCATAGAACACATTTTTGGCGCTTCTTGAGAATCGGTCGCGACCTATATTTTTAACACTTTTCTATATTCAATTCTCACCCATTCTTTTTCCCTACTTCTTGTTTTTAGTATCTAAACCTCGACGTCAGCAGACGTTAACGCAACGCAATACTTGTTCGGTTGCGACACCGCGATTGCATTAGGGGTGTAGATTTTGTTCAATTTCGGTGCGTCAGAATTGTATTGTGATCCTGTGATTTGTGTACAGTGATTATTGTGTGAGCTGCGAACGTACTGAGTGATATCGCCGTCTTCATTTGGAAGCGGAGATACGGAGTAACGGGGGCGTCATACACGAGGTAGGGCAAGCAGTCCTTCAGATTCCCGATTCCAGATCTAGTGGTCCTTCGACTGGATTCCCTCCCCTCATCGATCCTTATCCCCGTTAATCCAAGTCTCTTCCTTCCTTCCTTTCTTTACCGCCAGCCCTTCGGCTATTCCGATTTACAACCGGAATCGTCGAAATCCAATCCGCGGGATGCGCGACTCGAAGATCGCGTAATTCGTTTCCTAGATCCCATATCGGTGCGGGATTTATGTTTTCTTAAGACGATGGCTTTTAAAACATATTCATACACTCAATGAAAGTAAGGTCAGTAATTCATTTTGAATGCGTGCCATATTTTTTTTACATCATATATACGGTATCACACAAATTTGACGTTTCTGGATAGAGCAAGTAAGACAGGCGGTCGGCGAGGGCCATGCACTCTGTACATATAGTATGTAAAATCCTGGATCGTGCAGTTTTTAATAAAAAGTAAATTCAATAAAAAAAGAAATACGAGTGCACCTATGTGGGAAATATTCATACTTAATCTGCATTATGATTTTTTTCGTTCTAGGAAACGACAATGGCGTTCTTTTAAGATGCATTTTGTTACCGGTAGCGTCTGTTATGATGAAGATATTCTTGGCAATGTCATTATTTTTATGATGGGATTTTCTTATGATGGAAATAATTTTGATCACATAATGTAATTTGAATGTAGATCCTTTGGTGAAAGACCACAATTTCTACTTCAGAACCAAGCCCGGATGAAATAAACTCAGAAAAGTAGGGTTATTGCTTCTCAGCTTTGTGAAATGTATACCATAATAATGGAATACGACACGTGTACTTGCTGAATTTAATAATAATTAATGAAAAAACTTGGACTGACGCTAATATATCTGAAAAATAATGCAGATGGCTTTTAAATAATGGAACGACAGGTGTATTAATTTGAAAAATGTAACAAAGAGTTTCGAAAATTTGACAAGAAAAATACTGGCGTTATAGCACAAAGGTAGTGCACTTCCCCGGATTGGAAATGAAGATCCAGGTTCGAATCCCGGTGACGCTAAAACAATATTTTTCGACAAAATTGATTTTATATGTATATATTTATAATTAATACATTAATTTAGTATTTAAAATATCACAGACCTATGTTCTGAATAATTACAACTTCACAATAAGAATGTGTTTTCCTTAATAATTATTACATTTATTTATTTTAAATTTGAGATGCATTCTCATCAATATTTTTGCTTTACTACATGAACTATGTATTTGCTATCAAAACAGGATTGTTTCCTGGAATGAGGCTGGAACCACGTGGTCAATAGACGTGTGTGACCAATTATAATGAAAGTCAATAAAATAGGTAGTATTAACAATTAAGACGAAAATTACTGTGTAATATATTATTATATATTTAAAACGTTCATAAAAATGTAAAAAAATAACAAAATTTAAAATTGTATAAATTAATTGTATAATTAAAATAGCAATATTGCTATGAAAAGATCATTTTCAAATAAGTCGGCAATGTTTTGTTAGTTAAAACATAATATAAAATTAAGCACGGTCAAGAACCTAAAGAGTAAATATTGTTCGTGTGTCCATACTCATCAGCTATTCAAAACTCAAATGGACTAAGGAGATAATCCGCACACCAAGAGGCGAGCAAACACGTATAGTGGAATTAAAGTCCTGACGTGAATTACTTAATTTATTTTTGATTTTTATGAAAATTTAATACAGTAACATTTACGAAAATCATAAGATTAAAAAAATTCAACAAGAATGGGTGAAAATATAGTTAAATATTACACAAGTGTTATCAATAATATTATTTACGTATTGCTTTCATGACTAAATAAATCACACCAATTTAAATAATTTAATTATATTATTTAAAATGAGTTTTAAAACATACAACGTAGGGGTGAATAGTGGTTTAATGATGTAGTACTATATTAAAATCATAATAATAATTTCTAAAAAAATTCACGATTAAATAACACACAAGATGAAACATAATTAATAATTTCGATAATCCGTATGTACGTAAATTGGTATTATAAATTTATAATAATGAACGATAATTTAAGATAATTGCTTTTAAGTTAATATATTAGTGCACTAACAAAATTGATAAAAATATTATTTTAAAGTTATGCTTAATAAACAAATAATATAATATATAAATGTCTCTACAATTTATGAAACATATGTATCAAAATAAAAAAAAAGGAAATTTTTAAATACATAAATTTAAAGAATTCTCAAAAAATAAATCATCTATAAGACAGTCCTAAATAAAATGTAGTCTGCTGCGCATATAAAAACAAAAAAGAATTTCAGTTCCGTTCAGTTCAGCTCTGGAGAGTGTTTACACGAGGAAAACTACGAAAACATGACGTGTTTTCCACAAAGTATCTTTTCATTATATTTACACAATATCAAAAAAATAATGATATTTTCTGTAATTTTGATTTATTTAGTTATTTTAATTATAAATGACACTGGTCAACACCAAAATGCTACCCTTCCTCTCACAAAAATTACATTATTTATTCTAATTTGGGATATACACATATATTTTTAGAAAAAATCTATTGGTGTGAGAAAAAATGACCATATTTAACAAATATTTGGGTACTTAAAAAATAAAATAACTTTTTTAATTAATTCAATGTTGCAATACTGTCTTTATAATAATAATTCATGTTATTCAAATTAGAAATTAGAAGTTCTGAGTAATGTAACTACTTCTCCGGTGTCGCCAGTTTAGCTAAAGAGCTATGATCCAAATCAGTCTGGATTCAACAATCTAATTACTTAGTAACTTGGATCTTCCAAAAATAAAAAATAAGTGTATTCAATAGTAGAACCTTCTTGAAAAAAGTAAATGTTGAAGGGAGTCAGGAATTTCAAATTTTAATGGCTATAATTATGTTGATTGTAACACCATACTACATTTATTAGAAGAAATTAAGATTCCGCAAGATCCTGCACAATGGAGACTCTTTATTAAGCTGTTGAAGTTTAGTTGGCCATGCAATTTATATGAAATAAACGTATAAAGAAAAAAGAAACACATTAAGTTAATGCTAGATAAAATAAGATTCAACAATGAGAAGTGAAATATTGTCTTGGAATGCTAATCAGAAAGTTGTAGCAATGCTTAAAGGTACAACCCAGAAAAAAATTGGTATAATCCCATTGTCTCTTCAAAATGGAGAGTGATAGGGATTCGCCCCTTTGAATATATAAAATTGAGACAAAATTTTGTTGATCAGTGTGTCGGCTTTCGTAATCACTGTGCACAAAGCATGTCTTAGAAATTTGCCGTCTTACACTTTACTTTATGCTCGTGCATTAAATGGCAAATGTCATTGTTGTCATGTTCATTATTTGGGTAATTTTGAATCTCCTGAGTAACAGTTGAAATGCAATAAATGTTTGCAATTTAACGACTTACGTTAATGTTAATGTGTAATGACATATCTAACTTTCACAATAAATAGTTGTAAGGATCTATGGTAATTTTAGGTGACGTTTATGTGCACGTATCGAATCTCGCTGTTAGATCTCACGCCGTGTACAATAGTTTGAGTTTTTGTCTCTTTCAAACAATCGCCAACTGATCTCAGAGTATATGTTCGGAACAAAATCTCATCATGCGTACATGCTATTGAGATGTATCTCAACTAAATCTGTGAGTTTGTTTCCTTCTAAGGGCGGACCTTTATTAAATCTGTAATAAAATGATTTGGATTCTTTTTCCTCTTTTGGTCAAAATCTTAGGCAGCGTATTTTACGTGCATAAATATAATATCGTGGATTGCGAAATGAATTAAATTTTCTAATATAACTTGTTTCATCGATATTCGTATAAAAAATATTAAGGGCGAAATAATAATAATTTTTTTTCGGAAGTAGTTTAAATATGTTTTATTGTTTTTCTATTAAAATAATATTTCATCATCTTTAAATAAACCATCTGTCAAATAAATATATAAGATAGTTAAGTCATCTGTCGTCTTTTTTGGTCCGTAAGATAAAGTAATCATTACAATATTCACGGGATACAGTAAACCAACGCTTTTTATACCGATTTTTAACAAATTTTTAAAGTGTGATGAATTTGATTGTAATTTGTTCGATAATAAAGATACTTATAATACTCATAAAGATAAAAAACGAATCAAACGAAAATCAAAATCAGTAAAAAAATCTTTGTGTAAGATTTCAGAATTGGCTTGCTGTCAGGTTTAAAAGAGTTAAAAGAGATACATTTTTGACGCAATCACCCGAAACACTTCGCAGCTAACGAATCCACCATGTCTCCCAACCCACATTTACAAGTCAAGTCTTCAATTTCTGTTAGCTACTCCACTGCCACTCATTTACCCTCTTCGCTCAAAGGGTGCTTGATTACTTCCGGACTTATATAAGAAAATACGCAAAAAGAGAAGCATCCTTCTTCATCTTCTTTCGGGACTCGGAACTCAAACACACCGGATCGTTCACAACTTGTTCGGGCTTTTTCCCATCTCCCAAAAAGTCGAAAATACACCCTTTGACTTTGGACACATTGAACAGCGGAGGGTGATCTAAATTAAAGTAAGGAATTCGAGAAGAATATTTAATGTGCAGCTCCTTTACCTATACGTAAATATTTTAGAATTTTTATGCATTTCGTTACCATTTTAAATAAATAATATATTAATTTTAAAGAAAACTTGCGTAAAAAAAAACTACGTTATGATAAGGAATATATCATGTTACATTATAAATGTTATGTTATATTACAATTGAATAAACTTATTTTAATATTAATTTGTGAAACTTTTTGATAATTAAAATACTGATTTAAAACTGCACTCTATAAGAAGAAAAATGTCTCCAATTCGATCTTTTGATCTATTTTAAGTCTACAGTAATTTAAAACTGTCTCACATTTACCTACATAAATTTGTTTGCACACATATATATTATGACCTAAAAAATAGTATTTGTTCCTGATTTAGATGTATTTTTTAAAAATTAAATGGCCGACGCAATCACATTAAGTATCTGATGGGTGGTGAAACACGTAAAAACTTATTTTATAAGCTTTGTGGTTAATAAATACCATTGTGTAGCTAATTACATACTTTGATACTGTTGAAATTAACAAATGGAAAAAATGTTCCTCATTGAGTCAAATCGATAAAAGGACCATATGTACCGACATCGTCGTATATTATACATTATCATAGATAAAGTTTTAATAATATAGATACGATATTTGACAATTAATATTCTTAATTGACGTTGCTAGAAAAAAAATTTTCGATCGTTGCTAGTAAAGAAAAAATCGCAAAATTTCATTAAGACTTCATTTAATACGCAGATTTGAGATAAAAAATGTGAAATTTCGCTGATCACGTGTGACAGATAAAGATGCATACCGAGTTATTACACCGATATACTTGTTATGGTATTTAATTTAATTATTGTAAAAATAATTTATTAAGAAATACTATTTGATGTGATGACAAAGTTAATAATATTCGTTACGCTAACATATTTTGTAGAAAATAAATACAAATGGACTTAATGATATTACTGCGAATGTGTGACCCAAAAACATAAGAAATATCTTAACGTCTCCATTTTCCATGTTTTTATTAAGGTGTGTCATAAGACTTGAAGGCAAAACGTTATATGACGTGATTGAATAGGATGATCCTAATGGCATAAGATGAATGTATTGTTGGGGTGGAAATCTTTTTCTTGATCTCAATGTGAATAACGTGAATGAAAAGAAGATAGAATACGCTCTTTGAATGAAGATATGTGTCTACTGTCTTTACAGTCAATTCCACCTTTTCAAATATGTGCTAACATTAATATGTTAAAAATAATGCTCATTAATATAAAATAACATACACAGAAGAGGGGTGAAAATTTAAGTCCGCAAACGAAAGAAGATATGAAAAATGAAGTGAGAAAAAACAATACACATGTACAGGGTGAATATTACATTCCAGGCCGATGTTGGTGTTCAATAACTAAGAAATAGAGCAAATTTTGTTAATTTTGTTCTAGTTAGCAATTATTTGGTTTATTACAATTATGTACGGAATATGTCTATGATAACATGTTTTAATGACTTCAACATGTGGTTGAGGCTTTAGATGCGCTATAATAAATTGTAATCAACTATTCTCACGATTACCAAATGCGAACTAACAAATGTCTGCCAAATCAAAATGGCGGCCAAGTAAAATCTGCCTGAAATATAATATTCATAATACTGGTGCATAGCACATGTGGTAGGTATGCTCGCTCTTTTCAACAAAAAATCTCTTTATGTAGTATATTCTTTCAATTAAAAAAAAAAATTACGTTATTTTATTTTAAGAGAAGTCAATAATTTGTATACAAATCCGACTATAGTAATTGATAATGCTGAACTATATAGATGTTTACAATTTTGATGCAAGCAATTTACTGACTTCATTTGGCTACTTTAACACAGACTTTAGTCTAGCAAAGTAGCCAGGACAACGCTGTATATATCAGAGGTGAAGTCTACTCCATCCCACACATTAAACTATGTATTATGTATGTTATGTATCCACCTCTGTAACTACAAAAATATGGATGTCAAAATATATATAAATAAATAAATAAATTTTGCGATTATTTGAGATAAACAAAATAACATATGAATGTGGATTTGTTTCGTCACAAGTTAGCAATATGAAATGCTGTTCGTTATTGAGTCCAATACATACTTCGAAAACTTGGTGGCTCTTGACATGGACTATTGCCAGATCACTACTAGTGACTAACAAATTGGATAATTAACCAAGTTTGTGGCACATAGTCATAGGTATACATCTGCATTTCAATACAATACGTTAGCTTCATAGAGCTATTTTCACCTTGGCTGTAAATAGGAATGATATCATGATACTGATTGATGATGTCAATGGATTCTCTTTTAGAATGCTGTTAAAATACAACAGGCTGATATTAATAATTTAGAAGTGACATTAATTAGTCTACAAGTATAATATATGCAATCATCGTAATGCTGGATGAAGGCATCCCCAAGTATCTCCCACTTTTCTTCCTCCATTGTTATTCACTACAATGTGTTTTAGGGCTACCTATCAAATTTTTGATTGCTCTCGGGTATTACTAGATTAATGTCCAACGATTGTCCGTTCTTCAACTGTTGTGGCCTGCCCGTTGCCACTTCATTTTGATGTATTATATAATATTATATCGACAACTCTTATCTATTCTCTTATCTCCACGATTATTTTCAATCTATTTGTGTGATGCCCAATATACATCCTACAATATTTAACTGATAAACACAATTCAAGATAGGTTGAACACAGTTTTAATTTTAGTTCATATCAAAAACACTTAATTTAATTGCCTTATTCGCAATTTAATTATTTATAGAAAAACTACTCAAATATGATTTTAGAAATCATTCAAATAATTATTTCTTCCATAAAAAAGATTTTTTGAATTTTTATTTTATCTATAGTTAATTCATATAAATAGATTTTTGCAGGCGATGCCATTATTTTATTTGCAATGTTAATTTATGCCATTATTTATTATTTTTTATTTATTATCTTAGTTTTATTAACCACTGAATTGAGTTTAAAAAACATCTACCAGTTTTGAAAAATACCTTTTTCTTCTTCAGGATGTCATAACTAACTAAAAATATAGCATTGTTTCTTCACCAGAATCTATTTTTAAATTTAAAAAAAGAAAAACAATAATTATTTAAAAAATAAATTTAGTACCTAACTCAAATTTCTGCTCAATACAAATTTAGTCGAATAATTTTTAGGAAAAAATTTTAGAATAGGACTCGTAGTTAAATTTAGTTGGCTGATTAGAATTTCCTGATTACTTTTACATGCTTTATTTATCTCCAATGATTCCAAATTATTTAATTTGTGACCTACATTGTTTATATGCAAAATTGACAATCCCAATTTTTTATCAAAACCATGACTATTTTCGATCAAATGATTATCAAATTCTGAAAACCCACTATTGCTCAAACATCTCAAATGCTCATTTACTCTTATATTAAAATTTAATAATTAAAATTAAATTAAATTAAATAATTCAAATTAAATAATCTGGAATCGTTGGAGATAAATAAAGCATGTATATTATTTAAAATTGAAAAAAAAAATCAAAGTTATTGTACGCGTTAAGCGATTTAGAAGGTGTACTTCCTAATGGTTGGAATAAACATTAAATTTCTCACGTTACACGGAATGCGACAGAAACAAATGCGACCTCACTTGATGTAACACACATTAAGGCCTCCGGGTAGGGAAGCTTGGGTGAGTTATAACACAATGGCCGCTGCTCTCTCATTCTAAGTGAAATTGGATATTACGGGGAAGACGTGTACCCTTAAAACAGTACCACACTCCTGAGATCAATTAACCCCCTTCACCCCAGGCCAAGTTTCATGACAACCTTCCTACCCCACTTGTCCTATCTTCGGGGCTCTTGTGTCATGCGTAAGAAACTCCGACACTTACAACATAATTGTAACTATAAGTGTTGTTAAGTAACGCACAATAAGCCCACTTGTCCCCTTCGTTGGACGAATGATCTAGTTGTTACAGACGCTTCATGATTGTTTTGAACGGTCTAAGGTTTATTGTTTGAGCTAATTCTTTTTAAGCTATTTACGAACGCGGCCAAATATGAACAAGGTTCAATAATTGTAATTAAATAATAACATATTTAGTCTTAAACCACATAATTACGTATATACATTAATGTCAAATAGCTTCAGTTGGACCTAACCTTTTTCAGAATAATATAGTATTATATACTAACCTAAGTGCAGATATTTAATTTATAAGGTAAAGAGGACAGAGAAATAGTGTATCAGAGTGGGACAGAGTATCAAGTAGTATGAGAGCAACAGTATATTAGAGTGGGACAGAGTATCAAGTAATATCAGAGCAACAGCACATCAGAGTGAGACTGACTATTAAGTAGTTTCAGAGAAATAGCATATCAGAGTGGGACAGAGAATCAAGTAGTATCAGAGCAACAGAATATCAGAGTACCACTTTTTTATTATTTTATTATAATGTCAATCCACAACGTGTTTGCTTTCCTTGAAAAAAAAATAGTTATGGTTATGTATACGCTGTAATAAAAACGTTAAAACACTTTATTTTTTTAATTTCATATTCTCATATAAATTAAATCACCTATATATACGGCAATTATACAAATTTCTAGTACACATTGGAACGAGCTATGCTTGGATCCTTATAATTCCTTAACTCCTTCTAGTGCTTGTCCGCTTAACGAACGTTAGCTCTTATGATAGTGGATCATTTTATTTGTAGCAGCTGGAAAGCGTTGAACTGTAGACTTCCCAAACTATTGTTTTAGACTCGACAGCCAAGATGTTCTTCGTTTTCGTCTTTTTTAATCATTATTATAAATTATTTAAAAAAATTAACAATCTTATACCTTAATTAAAATTAAATGCATCAATTAGAAAGATATACATACATATAAAATCAATTTATAAAAAAAATATTTTAGCTGACACAAAATATTTTAAATTTTTATTTAAATATCACAGAACTGTATTCTAAAAAAAAACTACAATTTCACAATAATAATGTAGGTATTCTCTTTAAAATACATAATAAGTTGTATTAAATTTGATCCAAAAATTTAATAAAATGAAATTGAAAGTTCTCTGGCATATAAAATTGTTTGCTTTTGAAAAATGAAATAAAAAAAATAAAATAAGTGTATCAGTTTGAAATAGTTGCAACATACATCTAAGTTCGAAAATTTGTCATCAATTTACTAGGCTGACGTGGTGTAATTGGTTAGCGCGCTTCCCAGATAGAAAGAGTTCTTCGTTCAAATCCCAGTGGCGGCTAAAATATTTTTTCATTATATTGATTTTATCTGTATATATATCTTTCTAATTTAATTTATATTAAGATATCACAGAACAACTAAGTCCTGAAAAAACTACAACCTCACAAAAATAATGTGTTCTCTTTAAAATATTATACTTATTATTACTTATAAATATTAAAAATTTTATCTGGCGTTCACGGTTCAACGCCGTGTATATTCGATCTCCCTAGTTGACATACCATTGCTTCACATTATTTTCTGGATCCCATTGCTTTCAGGACACATCTTGCTTACAACACAGTATAAGTCACTTGACATAATCCCAATATTTACGCGTTGCATCATCAGCGATAACTATACTGATGATAAAACAATGCAATGGGAACCGAAAAATCTGTTAGATTGGTCGGATGTACACGGCATAATGGTTCAGAAAACCCTAAACGTATTGCAACCCAGTATTTGACATAACAACAAAATGATACAGGGCTAGATTTATAATGTAGGTATGTTTATATATTATATAATTTTTAACACATTGTAAATTCATTTATATTTCTCAAGAATCTGTTGTTGCAAATATTTCAAATGATTTAATATGTATATTTTAAATTGATTTTATATGTATATTTTAAATCCTTAACCATATCACATGTTTTTTTTACAGTAATCTCGTCAATGGTAATTTTAAACTTCCGGTTAACTTGTGTCATCTTCTTTCCATTAACTCGCCACATTTAATCTATATAATAGCAAATTTTTTGAACGACAATAGTATTTATTTGTAATGTAATATTTCCTATTCTATAATATTATAGTACCTTTCCTATAAAATAAAGTTTTTACTTGATTAATGGCACAAATCACTCTTGGAGGGTGGATTGCCTATTTTAAAGAAGAAGAAATACTAATTAAATGTTTTAATTGGAAAGACATACATATAAAATCAATTTTATGGCAAAATGTTGTTATTGCTATCAGCATTCAAACCTGGATCTCTTTCCGATCCGGGGAAGGTGCATTAACCGACTATTCTACAGCAGACAGTACTTTTGATAACAAATTTTTGAACCTATATTTTACACTTTTCAAATTAATACATCTATCGTTCCATTATTTGAAAGTCATCTACTTTACCATAAGAATGTGTTTTTTTTTAATAATCCAATGATTTGTTTACTAATATAACTGAAAATGTACTAGTTGTTTAAAATAGGGAAAGTAGGAAAATGATACATATATTCTTATGATAGAATGTTGTATAAATTAAATTTTATATTTATCAGATTTTTTATTTATTACTATGGTTAAAAAAATAATAATTGGATACGTACATACTCGTACATAAGTATTTGAAGGGAATTAAATAATAAAATTGCTCACAATATCCAGGAAATCTTTGTGTTGGGATTCTGTGATTGACTCACCTGCAACTAAAAATGTTTTTATGTATTAGTTCTACAAACAAAATCTAAGCATATCCACGACAGATGATAATTACAATTGTTAGATAAAGGTTATATATTTTTATTTTTTTTAAATATAACGATACTCATACAACTTTTCAGTTTTAATATCAGAAATATAAAATATTGACTTATAATATATATTGTATAAAGTTGTATAGATTGTTAGATTATACATCAGGATAAGTAATTAATTAACGTTCTCTATCAAATTAAAACTAATTGTAAAAGTAATTAGTACAATATCTATTAGATCGGAAGATAATCTTCGTTTCTGGATAAACTGCGTACAGTGAGTAAGGAGCGCTCTGCCAAAATTGGCCAATTTATTTCTTTAATAAATAATACCTTTATCAATCATAATAAGGGGAAATAGCCAGTCGGGGAGAGCGGCGAAATTGTTTGTGAGCATTCGCTCTGTCATCCATCTTGCTGGAGGGTCACGCTTTCTCTCCGAGCGCCCTCTTACAGGTTTCTAATTTATTGAAATAAATACACGAGGCGGAGAGGGCTGGTCGAACATGATTAATAACCATCGCCACTGTGGTCAGAAAGTGAAACTTTCTGGCTTAATTGTTATTTCCTCTAATATTTTCACTGAATTATTTTCACGTTCGGATGTCAATGACATAAGCCGTAATTGATCACTCATACTTGGGGAGAATCTAATTATAAAGTCATGATTAGTAGAATACATTTCAAATTTACATAGGTTGCCCACGCACGATATATGTGTCAGTTATTTGTACTCTGACGCACGTCGTTCATTTGAGTTCATCCCTGTTAAAGGTGTTACAATTGGTCAATACAATCGCACTTTCCGAACGATTGACTGTCTCTTAAAAACTAAAGATGATCGACATAGTTCTGTAGTATTTTAATATAAATTAAATTAATGTTTCCAAATTTAATAAAATGGAAAAGATAATTTAATTCTGGCGTCTCCTGTCGTGTTTCACTCAAAGATATTAGAGATTTTCCGTAATATAAAGTGGATTGCTTTTAAAGTTGGAATAGTAAATGTATCAATTTGAAATATTACAGAATATAAGTTAAAAATTTGTTGAAAATGTATTCAGTTGCTATAGCGAAATCGGAGAATGCGCTTTCTTGGATAGGAAGAATATTTTTTTCAATAGATATATTTTTTCTGTATATCTTTCTAATTGATTCATTTAATTTGTATTAAAGATCATTGCTTTATATATTTGAATCATCTCTAATCATTAATTATTATTATCTTTTGTATTTAAATAAATTATATTTATGCACTAATAAATAATATTGGTCTAGTGAATTATTCTTACAAATAAATGACGACAAAGTCTGCCTTGAAATAAATAGTTTTCAGTTACAACATTATGTGTATTATATATTTACTCTGATACACTATGATCACATAAGCGTTTTTCTGTTTCAGAAAAGAGGTTCATATCCTTATTACTGAATACAATATCAACAAAAATTTATATCCGTGAAAGGATATATTACGAACTACCGATAGTTTCTCTAATATATAAAATCTATAAATATAAATAAATACCCCGTGACCAGTTGAAAAACGAGTAAATTTAAAGTAAGCAATTTATGTAAATATATTTTGTTAAATTGATATTTGAAGTAATAACACTAATAAGTTTATAATTTACAAATTAGCTTTATGCTTAGCTACACAAATAATAATGTAGTTTACATCTCTTCTACACGAGGGATTCAAATTTAAAGCTGTATAACAGGATACATATTGATATATATATATATAATTGTTTGATAAATAAACAGTCATAAATAGAACGAACGTGGATTGTAGCTAGGGAGAAAATTATTTAAAAAAATGTTTATGTTTTATAATTGCAATATTGATATATTGATAAAATAAAATAATTTATCTACTATTATTTTTTCTTACCTCCAGACAATAATAATACAATAAAATTGAACCAAAGCTTTACAAAATTCATATAAATTAAATATTGTAAGGTGGTTTATTTTTTAACTAATTTTAATTCTATCAATTACACCACACCATTGAAGTAGATAAAAAATTAGTCAATTTATTTTTATTTTTCACATTCAAAAACATTTTGCATTTTGCTCAATATACCTAATGTGTAACGTTCGTACACGCTGTATGAACGTTACACATTAGGTAGGGTGTAGCGAAGGAAATATTTATGTTTCCCGACAGACATGGGACATTTTTATTATGTGTAAATTAAAGCATAAAACATTGGTTTTCTTGTGCGCTGGGCCATTAACAAACAGGCAGACAATTCACGGATAACATTTTCACCTCCAGACCGATTATTTTTCGGGTAAGGTACGAAAAAAAATTCTCGATGTTTTAAAATATATTTTGTTAATGTTTGTTTTCTACAACTAAATATCACCATCACCTACTGATGATTATAATACATACGTGTATTTAATAACGTGCACTAGAAACATAATAATTTTAGGTAAATACCTTTTTACCAAAATTTTGAACAAGAAAAAAACTTTTAAAATGTTATAATATTAGTTAGCATGTAAAATATTCTAATATAATTAGTTCCATAATGACAGTTTTCCAATATTACAGGAAAATTAAGTGTCTACCTACACGGAGCTAACAAAAAAAGATATAATAAATTTTGAACTTTCTCAGACAATGATTAGTGAGTGCATCACGTGCGTCAGTCGTGATTTGTTTGCAATTTAAGTATCTGATGATAATGAATAGTTTGAGATGAAATGAGCAATCAAAAATGCAAAACAATTTTATTATATAAGAAATGAATTAGGAACGTATTATTGAGGGTGTAATTTTTTGTTGTAGAAATTGGTACAAGTATTAGAAAGGTATGAAATATTTAAAAAATAATATTTTCGGACAATAATATATTTAAAAAAATGTTTTCTCTCTTATATTTCATGGGCTGAAAATTTGTACTAAATAAATTTAATTTTACCTTTACTAACGAGACCGAATCTATAAAATATTCAATAAAAATACCACCGCCACTACCACTGTGGTTAAGTAAAGTGTATTTTTTGCAGCGAGGAGGTGGATATGGAAGGAATGACGTAGATTACAAAACATGTGCGGGCCAAAGTGTCGGCGGGCGCAAGCGCTGCCGTAAAATATTTTTATTATTAAAAACTTTACAGCATCCCATCAAATTATGGACCGTTGTGTAAACAAGTTGGGGTTATTGGGACTAAGGTGGAAAATGGTGCAAAAACTTGTTATACGAGTATAGCTTGTCACGCCGACGGAGAAGTTTTCATCCTGTAACATGTGTGAAACGTGTAAATTGTGATGGATAATTGATATTGTGTCAGAATAATATCACTCGTTCGATGGGCTGATGCGTTCCTTGGATCGATAATAAAAATATCGCAAATAAAATAATCTGAGAGTACCTATATTGCATAAAACTCAAAAATTCCACCTGCTGGTGTAGCTATACATTTATCATGTATGAAAAATTAACATACAAATATATAAACAATATTGAAATTAAACCTAGTTGAAAATGGGTATGAACAATTTATATTTTTACTCTCTTCATTGTATATACTATTATTTTTCCAAAATACACAACAACTTATTGAAAGATCGTATTAACTATAAAATATATAATTAATAGGTTTCTTTAAAAGGCTTTAGAAAAGATTTTAGTATAACTGACTACATCACACACCGAGGCAAATTATATTTATAAAAAACAGAAGAGTTACAAGAAGTATAATATGCCTTCTTACCTGATCTATGTGAACAGAGAGAAGGGTTTCGACAAGAAAAAAACCTGAGGAAATTTAAACTTCCTACAGCGTTGCAATATCGACTATCGATATATCAAAATGCTTCTATAAAAGTGGTATTCCTATTCAAGTTACAAAATGTAACATCACCCGAATTTTTCACCAATGCTTTAGAAGATATTAAAAGTTTTGAACCGGGAGTAATAAGCATTAAATGTAAAAAAATAATGGATAACACACCTCCGATTTACATATAAAAGGTATCCGAAAGGCTTTTTTATACTAAAGTAAAGGATGGGTTTAATAAAAAAATGTTTTAGATGTCTCACAGAGATGAAGCTATTATTTTTATATGAGAAGTATGGAAGTCTTGGGCATTACAGGGCTTACGACTTGTCATCGGCTGGCTTAATCTTAATGACAATCCCCCAGGGGATAAAACTCAGTAATTAGTTCCTACAAAGATTTGGACATATTCAAAATATTGTAAAAAATGTATATTTTGCATTTAAGTGCTTGGACATTTATTTAAAAAAATATATATTTTCTAAATGTCATCCGTTATTTCACTGGCACTCCTCTAAATGGAATACCAAATTTCTGGAAACTGCTCGATACGTATTCTTTGTGATCGCTACCATTTCTTATTGGATATTTTTTTTTATTGGTCCAGAGAGGGAAGATTGTTACTGTATACCTTTGATTTAAAATAGTCCCATAGAAAAAACTCCATTGGCATCATGGCATCAAGTCGGGGCTACGTGGAGGCCAGTTTATGTCACCTCGTCGGGATATCAATTTTCCAGGGAAAATTTTACGCTTCACAGCGATTAAATTTCCAAGGACGCGGCTAGCGATCGGCATACCCCCGTCCTCTCGCGCTAGTTGCGTTGGTGCAGCGAATGAACCGAAATGAAAAATTATTTTGGAACACACTGTATTATGATTATCACTAAAACTTGGAACGGTTAAAAAAATGTTGCATCGTAAGAATGATGAATCAAAACTTATTGGTTTGATAATGAATTTAGATAATATTAAAATTATGTTATAAAAATCCAGAAATAATAAGGATATCAAGCAGCTGAGTTTATACAGGAATAGTCAAATAAAAATAAATTGTGAATACAATGTATTCACAATTTGGAAAACTAGAACGTATCCAAAAAGCTAAAACACCATAATGTCTTAAATATTAATTCTACAGTCTGTGCACGCTTCCAATACTTACTTCCGGATCTGAAACGTGGATCCTTACCGTCAATATCATAAACAAATTAAAAATTCCCCAAAGAGCTATGCATGGAATATATGAGAAACCGAGTACCAAACGTACTTTTGTCAGAGAATGTGCGAGGCGCGTTTTTTAAGTAAGTACCGTTGCCAAATATTCCAGGTGTAGCGCTACGGTTGTGATGTTGCACATGCGCAATGATTTCCTTCATCTGTTGACTCACCACATGCAACGTTAGAGACATATAGTGTGGCCATCCTATAGTGAGTGGTTGAAACGTTCAAGATAATAGATCAGCCCGCCGACTGTGAGATACGGTCCGTGATTAATTTCTTAAATACACGAAACATGAAACAACCTGACATTCATGGCCAAGTGTTTTCTATTTTCTTTTGATTTCGCGCTAAGTGATTTTCATCTTTTCGTTCATCTGAAGCGGATCCTTGGTGAAAAGCGTTTTGATGACGACAGACGTTGCCAAAAATATCTACAAATTCATGTGGTTATGGACTGAACACGCGTGTCCAAGAAATGGTAGACGGCGGGGAAGTCATTGGAATAGAGGCCTCATACTGGTGGAAGAAGTATCGGCAGTCTTCAAGTTCGATGGAGCGAGCAACAAATACATGAGAAAGGCTCAATATAGAGAATTGGCGATCCATGAAGGAAGCCTGTATTCAGTAGCAGAGAGCTAATGATTATTTAATTATTACTAGTATTCGGTTAATTAAACTTAATTTACAATTTCAAAAATTACTTAATTCATTTGTATAAATTATTTTTGTTCATATTTCTTATTTGAGAGGCAAAGTATCAAGAGTCGTAATGCTTTTTTTAAAATATGAAGTGTGTATTTTTGAATTATCAATATTTTCACCAACTTTAGTATTTGTCGGAATCGATATATTATTTATATATAACTGATCCATCAATATAATTGATGACCTTAATATTAGTATATTGAGGAAGAGATAAATTAGTTTAGTAAATAAGAAATATAAAACATTTTATTGTGCGGTACAGAAAATACAAATTATCGAAGTAATCTTTTAAGCCGTGTCTAGAAGTTCGTACGAGTCTGTCGTTTTAGAAAGCAAAATGAAATAAATTCAATGAAACCTATAGGAACAAATCCACAAACAAAAGTACAATCATTCCGAGATACATCGTAATTCTCTCTACTGGGACAATCAATTTTTTCAGC
Organism: Eubasilissa regina; assembly: GCA_022840565.1. Taxonomy (NCBI): domain Eukaryota; kingdom Metazoa; phylum Arthropoda; class Insecta; order Trichoptera; family Phryganeidae; genus Eubasilissa; species Eubasilissa regina. The sequence goes on along the minus strand of JAINEB010000002.1, from coordinate 1,029,389 downwards.
TTTCGCAAAAGCCCCGAAAGAAGACAAAGGGAGGGTGGGTCGGTTGCCCGCGGGGTGCGGCGGACGAGAGGAGGAATGAAGGGGTGAAGCGGCGCGAGGAGTCGGGGTGAACTGAACGAAGCTATTTCAGCATCGTCGCCCTTCAATCGCATCATATCAAAACACGATCCATCTTGCGTAGCCGACACCCCCCTCCACCCCCCGGCCCGGCGGGACCCACCCTCCCCGCGAAACAACAAAAGCTGAAAAAATCTTTGCCCGATCAACGAAAGTCACTCTTAGGTGCTGCTGTTCCTTTGTATCTATTCTTATGTAAACTTAGAGATATATTTTTGGCCCTGAGTTTTGACCTTAACATTAATTGTATGAATGGCTAAAAATACGATAAACATCAAAATAATTTTTCCTTTTAAACAGTGATTCATTGATAAAAATAAAAACCATGGTAACAATAAATAAAAATATCTTTAAAGACTCGTATATTTAGACTTCTGAAACTTCTGGTAATAAAGTCAATTTAATAGTACTTGCGTTCCAAATAAGATCCGACGATATTTTATAAAATTAGTTATACAAGCGATCGAAATTTGATTTTATGTAATAATCATATAATATTTTTATTTTATTGTCAGTAAAAGTAATAAGTACATATGTATTCTAGTTTGATTATGTAAATATTACATTATGAGAAACACCAATGTGCTATATGATCTTATTAAGGAGAACACATTCTTATTGAAAAGTTCTAATTATTCAGAACACATGTCTGTGATATTTTAAATACAAATTAAATCTATTAATTAGAAAGATATTACATATAAAATCAATTTTACCGAAAAATATTGTTGTTGCTATCGGGATTCGATCCTAGATCTTTTCCAATCCGGGGAACGAAAATTAACCGATTATGCTACAGTTCACATTACATTGACATATTAATAGATGTATTAATTTAAAAAGTGTAAAATATAGGTTTGAAAATTTGCCGTCAATGCACTGTGTGCTGTAGAATAATCGGTTAATGCACGTTTTCAGGATTAGAAGAGATAATCCATGTTCTAATCCCGGTAGCAACAACTATATTTTTTGATAAAATTGATTTTATGTGCATATCTTTCTAATTAATATATTTTTTGTATTTGATATAATTTCTTATTAATTGTTATATTACGTAAATTTGCTTCATATTCATTTTGTACAAGTTCTTGTATAGTATGTGTACGCGCATTATCTATCACTTGGTCGCGCACAGCAAAAATTCCTCATACGTAACGGGGAAATAAAAGCTGTCGAAAGGGTGTCAGCTTCCGTCCTTCCCTCGTATTGATTGCCCCTTCAAGGAAAACTTTCTCGAGGTGGTGGAAGCGTCTTCACGAAATTGCACCCAATACGGTATTTCTGGAGATGGAGAAATGCTCAGACATTCGAGTGACATACCGAGAGTCCAGGTGCGCTAGTTATTTTGTCAGATTGCGTTGACTTAACTTATATTATTTTACGTAAATAGGAAAACATTAGTGATATTTAATTGGTTAGAGCAATCAAACCTGCAGTATCAAAGATGGACATTACACCAGTTTTCAGTATATTTCGGAGTTATTTAAGATATTTAAATATAATATATAAAATGATGTTATATATATGAAATATATATAAAGAATGAAATAATTAATTCCTGAGCGTGGTTCTATTCTATGTAGTATATAAATAAAGCGCCCGTATATATATATATATATATGATGATAGTTAGCTTTAATTTTACAATGATACTTACTCAATTTATTTAATTTGTTTGTTTTTTTGCACGTAATTTTATTTAAATTTTCTATGTAAAGAGCAATCCTTACCGTAAAACTGTTCTAGAGTTTGGCAAAAAATATATGCAATATAGTTAGAAAAAAAATGGATATAAATGTTAAATTTGAGGTTTGCACGAATTGATTATAATGTTTGAAAGGATGTTTCATAATAATAAAAGTAGTATTTAACATCGCAGAATTAATAAGAGCTAGACATTAGTTCGTAAAGATCCTAATTATACAAAGTAAGAATTAGTGATTTCATTTAACGCTGAACTGCCGGCATGAAAACACGTATTTTACGATCGTTTTAGAGCGACACTTCACCGATAAGTTATGTTAGGTAATGAGATTGGGACAACAATGTTCCTCTTCAGGACCAACGGAAGTGGAATTACCAAATAAAATTCTGTTCTAACACACACATATATTATATTATATACACTATGTATGTATATACCTATAGATAATATAATGCCGTGCTGAATCGTCAGTAAGGTAGTTAGAACCTTTAGGATGCGGACTAACCGAGAAAAATACGCTTCATTTATCTTTACCTAAAAACATTCAATATTGCGAATTATCACGCAGGCATGTACAAGCGCCTGCTTTCGATCTCGTAGCTTTCACAATGGGTGTGGTTTGCTCTCTACCGCGTCCTTAAGACGGGTTGCCACCCCGGGGTCGGCGGTGTGATTGACAAGCCGCTATCGCCGGCGAGCGCCAGCTGGCCGCCGCGCGTCGTGTGAACCCGCCCGTACATATTGGGAGCAGCCATCGGGCCGTAAACAACACCGCGTATTAGGAAATTCATTTCCAAGAGGAGCATGTGGTGGAAGAAACGCGAAATTATCTCGAGAATTCCTTCTCCGAAGAAAATGAGATAACTCAGTGAGGGTTGCAAGCGCGGGTTTCAATGTGTTATTTTGACGAGTGCAGTCTTGCATGTAAAATTTTACGATAAAGAATTTTATAGCAAAATATATAAAAATATATTCGGATAAAAAAAAACACAATTGGTATTTCACAGCAGTCACTTATTTATAAAATCTTATATAGTGTAATATCGCAGAATAGTTCTTCTGTGTGTCAATTGTAAGGAAATTGATACAATACGTTGGAATGAAGTATGAATTTTCTATGAATTGCGATTGTGATATGGTTGGGTGGGTATCGACCAATTTCCGAATAAATAAATAACATAAATTTTAAAATTGAAAAGCTGTAATGCCGCTTATTTATCGGCAATAAATTATTTAATTAATATTTTTTCATAGCAATTACAAAACTATGTGCAGATTTTATTATTGTTTCTGATATTTATAAACAATTTAATTACGTAAATAACTTTGTTGCACTTTTAAAAATTACGAAACTGTATAATGCACATCTTGCGCGCCCATCTTAGAACGGATTTTAAATGTATATATATATATATATATGATAAAGTTATGAAACGCGGAAAGATTTTTACTGAAAAAATAACGGGTAAATAAATAAATAAATAAAAACTGGAAATTTATTTACGATGAGAAGTATAGATTTTCTTTGTAGCTCTCACACCGGATTTTATTTATTTCCCGGAGAGACGATTACCATACATATTGGGTAATGTGTTTCTATTTTTGCGCAATAAAGATCGGAAATATTGCAATACGCTGTACTTGATCTGCTATCGTATTTACGCTATTTTATGCTTTATAAATTTGAAGAGCAATAAGGTTGAAGAGAAAAATAATTTAGATCGAAGTATTTTCACAGAGACGGAATAACAGCAGCAAATATTATAATTACTAATTTATCTTCATACAATTTTAATTGTTAACTCCTTTGTATATAAAAGACATTGATTATATTAGACGGAAAATTTATATTCAACGAACAAAATACCTTCAATTAAGGTGTAAGGTGATTCAGTCAGTGTGTGAAAATACATCTTTACTTTTTTCTCTATTTCTAATATAATTTTTTTTTATCAGATAAAGGACATGTACAAAAATGAAAGACGTTTAATTTTTTTATCTCTGACCAATATTACCCGCCATTTCAAAAATAAATAGTAGAAAGGCTAGTTAACGAGCTTACTCGAAATATCTATTAGATAAAATTTTAATAGAGGTATGTACTTACTCAGTCTCCTGGTCATGATCGAAGAAAGTGCATTGAAATATTCTGGAAGTTGCTTCATGATATCCTCTGTAATGGATTTGCAGTATTTATATGAAATCTAAATACAAGTTTTGGTAGCTCTTATAGTCCAATGGGAATGACACTGGCTTTTCATACCATGGGTGTCGGATTCGATTCCAAGTGAGGACACAATAAATCCATGTCATTTTCTCAAGCCTGAATATTTTTGTGATATGTTTCACTACAGTAATTCAGTGTATTGTTATGACGTACAACGGTATTCCGCTAGTGTTTATTTTGATAATAGAGTAAGTCAATTCAACCATATTTTTTTATTTCCTTACAAGTTACATGCAACATTTATATGCCGAAATAAATTATAAATCTAGTAGACTAAATAAATTTTGAAACATTGTGTTGTGTAATATAAAAATGTTTTTTAATCAATTCAAACGCAAACCTTTAAATATCTCGAAACGAAAGAAACATGACTTGGACCACTTTCATAATAATGGGCACATATGATGAAATAGTGAAGAGTAGCAATAACTACACAGTATCAATATTGACTATACCATCTGTCAGTGTTAGTAAGACCAATAAATTATTTGGAATAAGACATGTTATAAAAATAATCGTAATGTACGAACTGTAGTGAAATCTTTTTGTAGTGAAATATAAAAGGATCGTCTTTTATAAGGGGAAGTCATTAAAACCTACTTCTTCCAGCGCTGGAGATAAAGTTTGGTCGCCTGTAGTAGCAGGTTGCAGTTGTGTAGCCTGGTAAAAGATTGAAAGGAACAAACAGGTTATGCACTCTTCATTTCCTAAGTGCATTTTTCTTCCCGTCTTGCCGCATCCACAACATTTTCCTTTGTTTAATATAAATGCTAAAGGAATGGGACCTGCAAGGCACAACACGGTATTACCGGCGGACGGTGCTGCGAACGCTCACTTCGGGTGCAATTATTAAGATTTGTTTTGTTTATTTGGAGTGGATTTTATTAAGAATAACTTCTCTGTCTGCGATTTGAAGAATAACATTTTCTTGTGAGGTGTGACAACGGAAATAAATACAAATCGCATTAGCGGTATTCTATTTTCATTTAAGTGGTGTATGATTAAATATAAAAAATTATACAAATGAAGTTTGCAACACGACATAAACACATTATTTTATAGAATTGTTGAATACATAAAAATAGAAGTAGAGAAAAAAAAGTTCATTTATAATAATTACAGTTAAATTAACAAGAATCCAGTATAACTAGCAATAAACAATATAACTAATCTGTTTTCAAAACTCATATTAAAACTCTTCATTATAAAATAGATTTTTTTTTTAAAATGAAAACCCATTTTTATTATGAAGTTGCAATTTAAAAACACATAATTTAAAAACTTGACATTTTTACGTTAAATGTATTTTTTCTGTATATCTTTCTAATTAATTAATTTAATTTGTATTAAAAATACTACTGAACTATGTTCTGAAACTGAAAATTAACAATATGTTTGTGTGTTTTAATAATATGCTATTCATAAAAAATATTTAATTTGTATCAAACTTTACCCACATTTATTAAAATTGATCAATTTAATTCTGGTGTCTCATAGCGTGTACTCAAAGGTATTTGAGATTCAACACAATGTAAAGTTCTTCAATATTAGCAAAATTACTTTATGGCTACGTATTATATAAATAATAAGAACACTTTGTTTAAACCACTATTTATTAATAAATTAATATGTTTCGATACCTATAGTATCTTCTTCAGGAAACAATGTATATTAAAATTAAAAAATACAAGCATAGATAAAAACAAAACTATAAAGTATATGTGGTGGGTAACTAAGTTGAAACTACTATGAAAACAATTATTTATAAAAAGAATTTGGTTACTTATTATATTTAGCTTGCTATTAACACTTCTTATTTCTAACATTTTTAATTTATCTAACTGTAAACCCTTAGTATTTGTATGTATAATTTCTAATTTCTGTATAGTAGTTTAAACAAAGTGTTTTGTCCTTTTATTTACACAATATAAAGTTGATTGCTTTTAAAAGTGGAATAATAAGTGAATCAATTATAAAAAATATACAGATATACTCGTAAGTTATAAATTTGTAGTGATTGTAATCGGTTGCTGTAATGGAATGCTAATTTCACTATTTTCATATATTTAATATATTAAACATTTCCTCGGATAGGAAAAGGTCTAGGTTCGAATCCCGTTAGCAACCAAATATTATTTCGATAAATTGATTTTTCTGTGTATCTTTTTGATTGATTCATTTAATTTATATTTAAAAAAAAAGTTGGATTACTTTCTTTACCGATTGTATTTGAACATTTTTCAAAAGATGCGTATTTTTTAAATGCTTTCGTATATTTATAAATGATATTTTTCCCATCGGTGCTGTGATTTTTTTGTATAAACTTGTTAATGCGCGATAAATTTAATGTCGATTAAAATATTTGATTACTTTATTCATAATGAATCGTAAATACAAGTGCAATCATGCATACCCACATACATGCCACATCATACTCACGATCAAATTACACAATTTCTCAATAATTACTTTTACTCATTATCATTTTATTGATTTAACCTCAGCATTAATTACTATTCCCATCCAGTAGTCAGAATTGTAACATCTGCTATTGAGTGGTGGGGGCCTATTTCCGAAATACACAGCGCGAGGGTTCCACCGCCTGTTGCCAGATAATATAACATCCCTCAAGACGGGTACAGCCGTCCGGTCCATTGATATGGCGGGACACGTGCACGATCTCCGGTGCCACGTGACCTATTCGGGATATGAACACGAGATGTGGAGGCAGGGTGAGACAAAAGATAGATTAAATCACGGTATGATTCCGCCTATTCAATACGGGTCTGACGATGTGGATTATCAATTCCTGTGACGTAATTTGTGGGAGTAATTAATAACTGTATTGATTTTGGAAATCCGCTATAATTTAGGGTAATTAATTCAATACACTAGGAAGCAATTCGATATAAAATTTATTTAAAAATATTCTGAAACATATGTAAAATTATCAACAAACTAACTATAATTTAAAGAAACTAGAAATAGATGTAAGTGAACCTGTATACATAAATGTAAGAGCAATATCTCATCTTCTTGCCAAAGCGGAGATTCTTTTCAGAAGAAAATGTTGTGAAATAATAGATTTAAGTTTTAATAATAAATTCTTAAAATCTGTAATACTACCATCTAAATATTTTACAAATTCTAGACAAAAGGAATAATACTTCAGTGGGCTCAACTAGTATGGACGCCCACATTGGTAATAAAATATTTTTGAAGGAGTAAATATTAAATAAATTATAACTTTTTTTAAATTGAATATGAAGAAATATTACCATTTTTGTATTTTTTCAATATTCTATTAGAAATCCAGCTGAAATAAAAATAATAAAATCAAACAGTGTTTATTCATTTTGCATTTTAAATAATATGATAATATTTTTTATTTATTATCTTAGTTTTATTAACCACAATTGAGTTTAAAAAAACATCTACCGGTTTCGGAAAACACTTTTCCTTCTTCAGGATGTCATAACTAACTAAAAATATAGTATTAGTTCTTCACCAGAATCTATTTTTAAATTTTTTAAAAAACAACAATTATTTAAAAAAATAAATTTAGTACCTAACTCAAATTACTGCTCAATACAAATTTAGTCGAATAATTTTTAGGAAAAAAATTTAGAATAGGACTCGTAGTTAAATTTAGTTGGCTGTTTAGAATTTCCTGATTACTTTTACATGCTTTATTTATCTCCAACGATTCCAAATTATTTAATTTGTGACCTACACCGTTTATATGCAAAATTGACAATCCCAATTTTTTATCAAAACCATGACTATTTTCTATCAAATGATTAGCAAATTCTGAAAACCCACTATTGTTCAAATATCTCAAATGCTCCTTTACTCTTATATTAAAATTTCTACCCGTTTTACCAATATAAAATGCAGCACAATCCTTGCAACTAAGTTTATAGACGCCAGAATTGTTAAATTTATCATCTTTGTCTTTAGAATTTATGAGTAAATTTCCTATACTATTATTTGTGTAAAATGCTGGTCTAATGTCTCGTGGTAGGTGTTTAGATATTTGTTTCGAAAAGTTATTTATGTATAAAATCCTACGTCAATTATCATTATTATCATTATGTTTTATCTGTGATTTATATAAAAACTGATTATTATATTATTTTAATTTATTTTTTAAAATAGTGTCTATCAAACATGTATTATACCCGTTATTAACTGCTATTTTTTTAATTGTATTCAATTCAATATTGAAATTGGATGTTGACATAGGAATATTGACTAAACGATGTATCATGGAGTGGAACTCTGAATGTTTATGTGATAATGGATGATTAGATTCATTGTGTATGATAGTATCTGTAAAAGTTGGTTTTCTAAAAATTTTGAACTCAATTTTATTATTATTTTTAATCAATGTTAGATCCAAAAAATTTAGAGTAGAATTATTTTCCATTTCTAATGTAAATAACCACCAAGTTAATATTGCTAATTTTAAAAGTAATATGATAATACACTAAATATTGCATTTACCTCATAAAATTAACGAAAACGCTGAATATATAGACATACTTTATTACATATGAATGCGGATGTCATGGCATCCAATTTCCGCCATATAAACTGGAGAAGGTGATACTGAATCCTATTTTTTTTTGTGTTTATTTAATGCAAATTTCTGCCGATATTTTTTTGATGTACCGCTTCGATCGACGATGTACGTTTACATTTGAGCACAATACTACAGCAACAGTATATTAGTATTAAGTAAAAATGATCACTTTTTACCACAAATATATTTTCAACATTTAGGCATTGAGAGAGTTGAACATTATATATGTACGAGTATATAAGGTATGTTTTACCTTCAATATTTTTTTAAGCCGCAGGTGATCAGAGTTCAAAAGAGAAACTACTCCGAGTCGTAACACGTGTTAAAAAATACATCGGCATTTTAACAAGTTTACATAAAGTTTTGTTGAAGTCCATCTTATAAATAGGGTTGTGTACTCCAAGCGAATACCACATCAATTGTTTTCTTCTTCAATGGCGCTACAACACAAGTCGAGCTTTAGTCTTCTCAATATTCTGCTTCCTAATACTTTCTTCATCTTCTGTCGGACATTTCCAATTATTCTCCAGAAGCAGGTCCTTAAAATCATTCTTCACATTGTTTTCCCAGAAGAGCTTTGGTCTTCTTCCAATCACTTATTCTTCCTGCTTTTTCTTCGTGCAACCTTTTACAATTTGTGAATCATGCTTATATTGCCCAACATGTGTCCTTTTTTAATCAGTGGGTACCTCCATTTCTTTGATGATTTTATAAAAAAAAAAATCTTTTGGTATCTAAAACGGATGTTAATTGTGAATATTATCAGAAATTTGGTTTCGGTGAAAATATATAGTGACGGGAACATCTACTTGTTACTTAATATTAACCATTCAGTAAAATATATCGTTAGAAATGACCAATTATTTTCACTAGTGAATATAGACAGTAGTTTGAAACTACATACTTCCACAGTGAATAGATATAAAATTTAGAACAGACGATCGGTATTGTTATTACATGTTACATATTTACATTATTACTAGCCTTTTTTTCGTCCTAAGATGCGTAGTATGACGCTTAGATAAATTGTTCGCCAAAGTTGAAAGCAAAGCGCCTAAGATAAGGAGCTGTAAAAGCAGGATTATACTTAATTAGATTAGCAGAAGAAAAAGATTAAAATTGAAAAGGTACTTTAGAAAGATTTTTAATACACAATTACAGAACTTTGGTAAATTATTACACCTTAAGCTTCCTCGTTAAATGATATAATGCAAATTTGGTTTATGGTAAGCATGTATTATGCATTATAACATGTATAATACTATATTTCTTAAAAACTGTGGTGTTTCGAATTCGTAAAAAACACTTTTGGCGCGTCTTTCGATTCAGTTACGACCACTGTTATTGACACACTACCGGGTCCAAATTCCCATCCATATATTTCCTAATGGTCATCTTTTCAGTGTGAATTGTAACCTTGACGGCAGCAGACGTCAACTTGACCGATATTTGTTCGATCTCGACATCGCGATAGCATTCGCGTGTGGACCTTTCAGCTTCAGTGCATCAGCAGTGTATTTTGTGATATTGTGTTTTGATCACGTATTGTTTGTTGTTTGTATACCGTGAATGAACTTGTCATATCGTCGTATTCAATTGGGATCAGAAATCGGCTCATCCGCGTGCCATTTTATGTTATCTAGGCGGTGACTGCACGGATTAACGTAAGGAGAGCAGTCCTTCCGAATCTCGGTTATCGAGATCACTGGTTCTTCGACTAGAACCTTTATCCCCTCAACGACCTTATCTTATACCAAGATTTCTCTACTTCCATCTTATACCTTGCGGTGATTTCGATTTACCGCGATTCCGCGAGACGCGCGACTCGGAGATCGCGCAATTCGTTCATTTAGATCCTATCGATCCGGATTTACAATTCGAAATCATATGGTAAGGTAATAATAATATATCCAGGTTTGCGTTCATCGACAAGTTCTCGTTGCAGTAATTAAGCTATTTAGGCAGGGGAGAAGAAATAGCCTAGATTTATATTGTAAAACTTGTTTGGATGTAGAGCTGAAGATCTTACTGATCGGACATGGCATTTAATTATATTTATGAAAGTATTGAGGGATGTTCAATTTATTATTTTGTGGAGCATTATTAAGTCCTTGATTTTTCGTATTTTTTAAAAATAGATTAGGCAAAAACTTTCGAGTTTCTCGTCGTATGTCACAATAAGCCAATCGCTTGACAATATATCAGAGATTTACGAAACTTTTTTTGTATTTTTTCTGTAATTGAGGACTAGTACAATAATTGGGTGACCAGATTATTGATAAGAATTCTAGTAAATTTCTGATAAAGGATTTATAAATAGTATTGTTACTTTGTATTGTAATTTTTTTTCGTTGTTCTTAGAATAAAAACGAAAGTTTTGGATGAGGATGTCTCAGGGATCTCACCCAAGGTGATCTCATCAAAAGTAGTGTAGAATGGAGTACCTGAGTAGCCGCTAATAACTACTTTGGATTCTTTCGGTGATAGGTATACGTTACGAAACATTTTAATAGAAAACCATAAAGATTGTAAGTTCTTAATGAAAAGGGATTGATTAACTTAATCAAAAGCCTTGTAATGCAATAAACTTATAGTCGATTATCTACGTTGGTTTAGATAAACTGAGAATGTATCAGAAGATTTAATGTTATTGAACGACATGAGAAAGTAATTCTTATTAAAACAAATAAGCAGACCCGGTTAGTTAACGAACTTAGCCAAGATCAATTTTTCAGAAAATCTGATTGAACTCAGACAAGAGTTTTGAAGAAAAATAAGGAAAAATATGCCGTGTCTACAACGCCGGATATCCCATAAACATATGTTTTCCTTTATAAAAGAACTATTTTTTCACCAAAAAATATATCGAGCGAATACGATGTTGGTACTTAATTATTTATATATGTATATATATATACACGAGTATATATATTTATAACAGGTTTCTACCACTCCAACATGGTGGAGGGTTGAGAATTGAATGTCGCCAGAGGATTTGGCTGCCGAAGGCTGATGCACTAAGCATCCTATTGTTGTCGGGACTGAAAGACCCTCGCGGGCTACTGGACTGGGAGTTACTCAACCGGTTTTACCGGTCTCCCAGACTTACCGGACCGAAATCCTTCCGAACGAAAGAGCTCAGAGCGCCGTATTGGATATTTTCTTGAGAATGGTATGACCTTTTTATTAACACTCACATACGGAATATGACCAGTGGTTCAAAGGAATAATAATATAATAAACATTATTATCTTTTAGTCCATTATTATTTTCTTACTTCTTTATCAGATATCTTTAGCGTTTGGTAATTTATTGGAGCTCGTTATTGTTGTACATTTTTGTAATAAATATGTAAAAATAATCTTTTTTTAATTAAGGAATATATATCAATGACAACGATTTATTGTTGCATATTGGTCATTCTATATTTATTAAATTTGAGAATTACGAATAAACAATTCTATTTTTAAATAATAATTAAATGTATTAAATAGAAATATATAAAATCAATTTTATAAAAAAATGTTGTTGTTGCTCTACCGGGATTCAAACCTAGATCTCTTTCCAAACCGGGGAAGGTGCATTATCTTTCTAATTAATATATTTAGTTAGTATTTAAAATATCACAGACTTATGTCCTGAATAACTTAACCATAAGAATGTGTTCTCCTTAAAAATTTAATTTTTATTTAAATTCATTTTTATTAAATTTACACCACATTAACATAATAAGTTAACGACAAATTTTCTAATTTATATATTGCACTTTCAAATTGATACATCTGTTATTATCTAATCTTCTTATATATATATTATCTAATATATATATTATCTAATCAGTCTTAATCTACTTTTTATTTACGGAAAATCTCAAACACCTTTGAGTAAAATCGGATAGAAGATGCCAGAAATAAATAAATTAATAAATTTTTGGAAACATTACTATGTTGACGTGGTGTAATAAATAAGCGCGCTTATCGGATAGGAAACGTTCCTGGATCGAGTGACAGCAAAAATATATTTTCGATGAATTGATTTTATCTGTATATCTTTCTTATTGATACATTCAATTTGTATCATAGTAACGTATATTTTCCAAAATATCCACAAGCTCAAGTGGTAATGAGCTGGACATATTTGTCGAAGAGATGATGGACGGTGGGGAAAGAAAGTTCTGCCCTAGAAGCCTCGTACTGGTAGAAGAAATGTTGGCCTTCCACAAGCTCTATGGAGTGACGAGATCGGAAGAGTAGCGGACTATAGGTATATCAGAAGGGTTGAAAACATTGTGATCCTTGGAAGAAGCATGTATCCAATTGTAGAGAAGTATATGCTGATGATTATTTTGCGCAGTCATGACAAAAATATTAAATCTTTTCTTAATGTTTGTAGTTGTAAATTGTAGATGCATATTGGGTAGAGTTCTTAAGATTCTAAAAATTCAGAATAATTTTGGGCAACTTACTTTCCATACTTAGCATTAGGTGTAGAATGTCAGAGCATCATATGACATGGTATAGTTGGCTGGGGTGGAGTTGCTATCACAATAATCGACCCACTGATTAAAATTCAAAAAGCCATAATGAGAATAATTCTCAATAAATCCTTTTAGCACGAATCAGAGCCACTATTGAAAAAACTCAAGGTGCTAAATATCAGGCAATTATTCATAAAGACTGCATAAAGACATACATGAATGTAGAATCCTGCGCCTTATCACACATTCTAAGTGTATTCGGGCAATAACTCAAAGAAATATAGCTGTCCCGTTAACGAAAACCTCATTTGCTCAAAGACATGCATGTTTTATAGGACCGCGGATATACAGTAAGCTACCACAAAAGATGGCAACGGTATTGTATATTCAATTCTGTGTTCTTATAAAGGAATGGCTTTTCAAAATTGGAAAAAGTTAGCTGGAAGGTTCCTTAAATGACCAAACCTATTCATTTTTTTTTTTTTTTTTTGTCCTCACGTCGTACTTGTCATGTTTTGTTTGCTTCCTACTAGTTTCTTTTCTTTTACTTCTTACATATCTTTAGTTTGTATCAAAAAAATTACTTTGTTCAATTTACTTATTATCTCTACTTGTCTTCTTTTAATTTTTATGTTTTTTACTATTTAATTTAATTTGTTACCTTATTTCCAACTTATATTCTAGATTATGGAACCTTATGGCTACCTACCTCAGAACAGGTACTTTATATGTACCTAGCGAGGCAGGAAGCGGCCAACAATCTTGCATGTAAATGAAATAAATTATAATAATTGTAATAAAGATTTTTATATTGATGCAAGCTATGAAAATATTGTTGTTATAAAAATAAATGCCGAAATGAAAAATGTCTATGAGGGCGAGTTGCGAAACTGAACGATGTATGTACTTTATAGGTTCTTATTTTTATTACAATTTTTTATGGCATCTCGCATTGTGCATTGTCTAATGTACAATGCATAATACTCTTCTTGTAGTCCTACGGTTCGTGAGCCATTTAGAGTATCTTTCAATATTTTAACAGATCAGTTCGAGAGAAATCCTTCCAGCATACATTTATGTAGAAGGGCGCAGATTCGATAAGTAACTGTGCTTCGAATGCGGTGTGAAATAGGAACGGAATCATAGGCGGTCTGCTTCCAGCGGTCGGGTCAGGGGCCAGGGGTGGCGAGCCACCGGACCGCAGCGGCCGCCCGGCCCGCCGCGGCCCGCCACCGCAAAGCTCCCTTACCTCGGTCTCTACACCTGATAAATAATAAATAAGCCGCCGCGTGTTCGGCGTCCGCAGGCTTAGCCACATAATATCTGTCCTATTGCAGTAACAGTTTTAAAAAAAATGCGAATGCCAGCCACGCGCGAATGATGTTTTACGAGAGGCAATCTATAACTTTTTTTTGGTATAATTTAACAATGTTGTTTTCTTTCATTTAAATTTCAGGAATGCAAGATATACAGGAGTACAAGACAATATATTTTTTCTGATAATTGAAAAAATATTTATCGCATAATGAATAAATACAAGCATGCAAATGATAATTACTCTTTTAATACAAATAAAAATCTTAGATTACTTTTTCTTTAAATGATGCGTATACGGATTAAGCGTCACATAAATATTCTCAATATTTTCATACGCTAAGCGGTTGTACTATAAGAATATGACTAACTCGTAGACTCTTGGTATGAGGCATAGAACTCCCGTCCACTCGATCGCCAGGCGAGTGTCTTACCGCTAGACTCACAATTATTTGTATTCATCATCATGAGCTGCATTTAACGCATTTGAGATAACATTATATTTTTGGAAACGTCTATCAAAACTTATAACAATATCAAAGTGTTAACAACTGTAATTAAAATGAAATGATAATAATCTAACTACTTTAATGACACATTTATAAAATAGTCGCAATAAATATCACACCTGTAATTTGATTGCTTTTTCTCTCTTTTTTAATAATGAAACAAAAGTGTTCGAGTAGATTGCAAATATATTTATAAGATTAACAATATATTATAGATACAAATAATAGTCCAATATGTTATGTTACGCTGTACCCGAATACAATCTTCACAACAAAAAAAAAATGAACTGATTTCAAAAAACTTACCATAATAAGGTTTGAAAAGGGAATTCTGTTTATACTCGGGAATTAGTTTAATTAATAAATAAATAAAATAATTAGAAATATTTTCATGTTTTCACGCCCACTCAAATTCTTCTGTGTAAAGTTTTCTGGGCTTTGAGTATCCGACCTCTCTGACGAAAGTTTAAAATCCCATTGCGAGGTTCATCATTAGATTATTGTCTGTTGTTGCTGGTGGCAATGCCGGATATATAATGGAAGTCTATTTTTAATATATAATGAATGTGTAGTAGTAATCATTATCAGTAATTAATATTAAATTAATAAAAGCCAAGAAATATGTCTGTTATGTCCATCGTACCTGAGTAAATTCTTATGGGATATTTCGAGCTGTATGTGACATTTTACTGCAATCTGTTATTTATGCTTTTATCTGTAGGATAAAGTGTTTTTTCTATTTAAAAAAATTCTAGTGTTATATAAAAATTTCGTAACATTGCTTTCCATTGTTTTCCAGACCATCACGTCTTAGGATGAGTAAAATTCTAGTAGGTAACATAATAGTGTTTAACTATTCCATTAGTTCGAGTCGCGGTTTATTGATGAATACATCATTATTTAAAAAAATGATAAAATATATCTTTAATACTTGTAAAATATTGAAAGTACTTTAAATAAGTAAAACTTTCAACAATATCGACTCATTTGTGCGAGAAAATGTAATTTATATTATTCCCTTTGATATCTCAAAAAGTGAACTCCTTTCTGAGCATACATATATCAAGTTTCGTTAGGCGCACGTGTGAATAAAATAATAAGACATTCTTATTTCAGTAATTTCGTGTCGTAATATTAAATTTCCCTGGAATTGTTTAAAATTTACAAGAGGCAATAGTAATTGTTTATTATTACCAAGGTACATTAAATTCTTATTATTAAGATTCGTTTAAAGACGAGATGTAATATTAGGAGCTCGGCAGTCTTTTAATCATTTTACTCGATATAAAAAATGTACTGTTTTAATATATGACAATCATTTAAAATATTTTTAGATACATATATTTTAAATCATTGTAAAGATTTAAAATTATTTATATTTTCGTAACTTTTTGGATCTCTTTTAATAAAAATTTTGAAAATAGGTCAAAGAAGTTTTTTTTTTAATTTTGTAGACGTCAAAGAAGAAGGCGTTTTTCAGAAAGATTTGAAATTCACTTGTTAACAACATATTACTTATTTAAAAATATGTTTATACATTAAATACGTAAAACATATTGAAATACTTATTTTTATACATTAATATTTCAAAATTTGCACTTATTAAATATTATTAACCCTTTTATCCTGACGGTACGGTAAAGTACCTACCATCAACTTGATCTAGTCATATATCTCACTGCGGTCTCAATTCTCTGATTATACTACTAAGTCTTTGTAAATAAGTCTACTCGATTTATATAGACTACTAAGATTAGTTATTTTTTTCTTATGTCAACCCTGCGGCGGGTGAAATGTCAGTCGCGCATTGTTACAAGATTAGGTTTGACGTGCTTGTATTCCTTGTGATTATTAATAGTTATTTTGACATAATTTTCATCTGTACTTTTAATGTTTTAGAATACTTCTTTCATATGTTTTGTACTAACTATGCTATAATATTTTATTTTGTGTGATAACTGTAATTAAAAGTATCATGATTTATAATTAATAATATTTATATACATAGATTTTTTTAAATATTCCATCACAATTGACTTATTTTATATTTGAAGAATACTACAAAAAATATACATTTGCTAGGCACTTAAATTTAATAATTTGGGGTATATAGGATAACTACTAATGACCTTTTTAAAAATACACGTAAAGAATGGAAATTCAAACCTTTTGAGTGCTGTGGTGAGGCCCCTGGGTCATGGTCTGTACAGGAACCAAGGCACACAATATGATATATGGCGAGCACTGAAGATGCTTTTGTGTAGATTCAAACTCCATACCCGGTGCTCTCAAGAGGTTCGTACCAGGATACGAATTGTATTTTAGATCTTCTGTCAAGTATGTGCGTTACCGAGTGAAAGTATTTTTTAAATCCACTGCAGATTTATACCATTTTATTTATGTTCTAAAAATACAACTTCACAACAAAAAATGTGTTCTCTTTAAAAAATATACGTTGTAACAAAGTTTTTCAACATTAATAAAATAGATTAAGTAATTTAATTCTGGCGTCTCATAATGGGTTTCATTCAAAGGTATTTGAGATTCATCGTAATATAAATTTGATTGTTTTTTTTTAATGAAATAATAGACGTATTAATTAGAAATATTACAATACAAATTAAAGGTTTAATTAGAAAGACACACATATAAAATCAATTAATCGAAAAAATATTATTGTTGCTACCGGGATACAAACTTGGATCTCTTCCTATGCAGGGAAATGCATTATTCGATTACGTTATACCAACACAGTAAGTTGACGATAAATTCTTGAACTGAAATGTTGCACTTTCAAATTGAGACATCTGTCGTTACATTATTTCTATAAATTGATTTTATATGTATATCTTTCTAGTGAATTCATTTAATTTGTATTAAAAATATCACAAACCTATGTTCTGAAAAATCGAAACTTCACAATAAGAAAGTGTTCTCCTTAAAAATAAAATACATAATATAAGTTAGAAAATATATTCGATTGCTATAAAGAAATATATTCGATTGGTGAACGCGCTTTCTTGGAGAATAGAGGTCAAGGTTTGAATCCCAGTAGCAACTAAATATTTTTTCGATTGATAGTTTTTTCTCTGTACCTTTCTAGTTGATTAATTAATTTTGAATTATTTATTGTCTTATATATATATATATATATATATATATATATATATATATATATATATATATATATATATATATCTACATTATATTTATTTAGTGATTGTTGAAATAAAAGTATAACACGTTAACATTAAATACTAATAAAACTAAATATCTTACTTCGAGCATAAAAGAAAATGGTCAACTCTCGTATGATTATAAAATGAAAGTTCACAATTTTTCCAACTCATACGACGATACGCGTCAATGCATTTATATAGAACGCACTGACTAAATAAAATAATAATAATGACTTAATAATTGATGCTTATTTCAAATGCAATCACCATACACAATTCATTAAAAATAAAATTTAAAAAACCGTATTTTAGAAATTTCCTTATCATCAAATGGCGTACTACACAGTTTGTCAATTAGTTATAGAGCGTGGTATAATTGTTTGAAGAAGAGCGACTATGACTGAAATTAATCCAACAATAGCAGCTCAGAAAACTGTTTTGAAAGTTATCAAAACCAAAATCACAACGAGTACTGACGATATTTTTAATAAATTCGATGTTTTTGATATAGGACAAATATATGATAATATTAATCTAAACTACATATATTAACCAAATAGGATGCAGTTGCTTTTAAAGCAACTCAAAATATAATTATCACACGGATAAATAAACACAACCTAATAGCCCCAAGAGCATATACATACAACATAGGCCAATGAAACTACAAATATTTTAGATCTGAACTATTTAATAGGACGCTGAAAGATTTAACTCAAATGAGTGGTCCCGATAATATGAAATAAATATGTGAGTAGAGCTAATATTGGTGCACTCACCCAAATAATATAATTATTGTCACAAATTTCTTTAAAATAATATATTGAATGTTCACCTTGTAACTGGATTATATAAATTACGTATATAAGATGTATATGTTTATAAGGTTTATATCTTCAAGAGGTAACTGTTAATTCAGTCTGATACTTGTTAACTATTTTATTCCTACAATTAAATTGTAGACTGTGCCCGTCTCAACACACAAATTTATCTAGTGAAATGGGAACAGTCAAAACACAAATGAACAAATGTATTATATAGGGAATTAAATAAATAAATATATATCATATTTTAGTGCCAAATACTTGTGGATTCAATAATTAATTTATTAGACAACTATGTACATCGGAGTGGCTTATATATTTTTCTTTAGTTCTAGAAGTATTTATTAGAATTACATCAACAGTGAAAATTATGATAATTAATATAAATATTGTTTTACGGCAACTTTAAAGAATAGCTAGACACTAAGATTACTTTAATACATGTTAATAATTTCGTTTAATTAAAATTTAGGATCATCTTTGTATTTTCTGGTGTATCAAAAAAAATCCACTATTTTTGTCTACACGTGGCATCATTCGAACATTCTGAAAATCAGAGCGACATAAGTATTATTAATTTACCTCAAAACCTGTGTTTTTGCGTAGCATGGTTGTCAAACAAATTTCATGAAATTTTTAACTAGCATTCCAGTGATGTGAAAAGGTTTCTTATGTAACTCTATAACAGTGGATTTTTTTTTAGTAATTAGTTGGACCGAAACAATCTTGTGAATTTTACCTTAACCTTCATGAGCCTATAAGGGCCTAATAAACCGTTCATCACAATTGATTTCTTTATTGTAACTGTAAGTTCGAACATCTTATAAGTTATTTCTTTCAATTCAAATGGTTAATAATACAATATTTATCGTAATACATTATTTTACACAGTTCAATAAGACGTAAAACTGTAGAGTTTAAAAGGCATATGTATCTTATTCTTTCAAATAATTTTTGGACAACGATATTTTTTTGGAAATAAATTAACATATTTACTTACTTACTTACTTACCATCACGCTGTTTTCCGCAGGGGTAGGCAGAGAAGTTAGAGTGCCACACTCTTCTGTTCTGATACACAATTCTCGTCTCATCCACATTCATGCGTCTTTTTATACAAGCACGCCGAATATTGAGGCTTCTAACTGGACCATCCTCCAGTATCTGGTTTACCTGGTCGCGCCAAGTCTTCCGCGGACGTCGTCTACTTTTTATGCCATCAACACTTATGTCATATATTTTCTTACCATTCATCCGTTCTATATGACCAAACCACTTAAGTGATTCTTTCTTAATCTTACTCACTATACTGAGATCAGCTTTATATTCTTTCATTATTTCTTCATTTTTTACTCTATCATAAATGGATCTGCCACATGTACACCTAAGTGATCTCGAACATTAAATATTTAATAAATAAAATTTATTGACTAATTGTTGTATAATTCTGATTTTGTAAGCTGTGAACCAAGAATTGTGGGGATGAATTACGGAGTGTCTCATCTGATCGGGATCACTATTAGTCAGTACTGATATTAAGGAAGAAGAAAATTCTAATTATAATATATTATCAAAATATTCCATCAAATAAGTGAAATATTTTGATATTCATCCCAGAAATTATACATATCTGCAGCTTATTTGAATGCAATGCGCGCTTCTGTTAATAACCTTTGCAAATATTATTTATGTACGTTTTAAATACTTTTATTATTTTCCACTAAAAACATAATTAAACTTAAACTATAATCGAATATAATCTTTATGCGTAGATACGAGGGTCGACAATCGCAAATCAAAAAATGTGAGCTGGTAAACTCTAATATAGTGTTATGAGATCGGACACCGTCGCCATAAATAGTAATACATAGTTGTTTCATCGCCTCGGGGCCGAAAGGGTCTTGTTTCGGACCATATTTTCACTTAACTGGTAACATCAACCAAACAATGATAATTATGTGGTTTTCGGTCGACTTAATATTGCCAAGCCTACCAGAATACGAGCATACAACCGATGGTGGACCGTTCCAAATAATAATACGATGCTTTAGAAACTCATTATACTATGTTACAATTTATTATGATTTTGGTTGAGATTAACATCATCCCCGGTTTGACAGAAAACAACATAATAAATATTTAAAATTTTTGAAAGAAATAATTACTGAAAATTATATGACGCACCAAGCGGTACATAACTATTTTATAAATTGTATATTTTTAATCAAATTAGTAAAAAATTCATACAAATTGATGAATTTTCTCTCTGTTTCTTCGTTAAATATTATAATCATTATTTAAAATTTGTTTCATCATAATAAAGAATTATCAAAAGTTAATTAATTAATTATTTCGTCAAATCACATTAAATAATATTTTATTGCTTTAATATTTGAAAAATTACGCTTTAGCGACATATTGTATAAATAATAAGAAAGTATACAATTTTTATCCTAATAAAGGGATCATTGGTCTTGAAACAAATTGACAAATCCATATACAGCGGTTTAAACAAGTGTTTTTTTTTTACTTTTATTATTTATGTAAATTAATGTATCACTTTAATACTCATAATATCCTAAATAATTAAGTGCTTTTGCTATTAATAACAGAATCAACTTGGTGAATTACAAAACAACAACGATGTAACATGTCTCCTAGGATGAAAATTGAATTCATAACCTCTTGGTCATAAGAAGTGCTTCTAAAACAAATAAGTACGTCACTTTAATACCGAGGCATTTGTCATTATTCGAACTGCTACTACTTTTTAAATAACTCGTATAAAGATAAATTTAATACAAAAAAATAGTTACACACGGGTACAGCCTTAGTTAAATGAAGGTTTCACAAGTCAGTTTAAAGAGTTTGAAATTAATAAAGTTAAAAATGAAAACGTCAAAATTTTGTGAATGCAGTCACATGAAATGTGAAGTGGAGGCAGGTACTAGAAAGTCCAAAACATAACTCTGTCTGGCTTTAATAACTTCCAACGCTGCAATCGAAAGTTTCGCCAGGCAATTGAGCATAATATCAGAGTCGGGCTTGGTCACCCGACCGCTGCGCGCCCAGCACCCTGTATTTGTATTCATCACTCGTGCCACGGAGCAGTGCGGGTGGAAATCAGCCCACTATCACAGGTACATCAGCGATGGAACACGTCTCGACCGAATCTGTTTTCGAATGATATCGGGAATCAGCGGTGTGAAAGTGTGAAAATATCCGGTCGATGAATATGGAGCCCTGAAAAGCGAAGAAAGAAAATGACGTCATGATTTTACAGCAGCTTCGGTTTATGCGAACAAAAGCAACGTGACGAATTTACGGGTTATATTTACAAAATATCATATTTTATACACTGTATTACTGTATATCGTAAAAATATGCATTGGAATTTCATATATTTTAACAGCTGTTTTTATAATATATGTAATATTTCTACGTAAAATTTATCCGTTCGAAAATCATTTTTATAATTAAAATTCGGCCACAGTTTTCCATTCACATTTTATCGTTTCAAATTATATTATTCGTGTTTCATTGAAATTAAATCAACGCAACAAAAACGCTTTTTTTTATTCACCACTGTTTATTAAATTTTATTTATTGTATTTTTAACATTTTATTTGAGTGCTCAACCAATATAATTGGCATAAATGTGAATAAAAAGTATATGCTTACTTTTGTTTCTGTTGTTCTGTTATATTATATATACATAGCAGAAAAAACATGATGTTCGTTGTGAGGACTTTGATGTTCATTACATACCAATGTACGAAAATTAAAAAGTTTCGTTGAACTGTTCGAAAAAATAACGTAAAAAATTGAATGGTTTATAAAAATACGCACAATATTTAGGAAACGTGGAATATAGATGCAGGGTGAATATTATGTTTCAGGTCAATGTTGTTTTTGAATAACTAAGAAATGAAATATAATTTAATAATTTAATTTTTATTTATAAAATATGTGGTTTATTACAATTATGCAGAAAATACGACATTGGCCAAGTGGTTGCCTCTGGCAGCAACTTATATGGCGATCTTTTAACCATAGTTTTCATAATATTCTCGCACACTTCACGTGTTATTTCAACAACTTAATTTTGAATATTGTCGTTTAGCATCGGAATTGTTATTGGCTTATTAGCGAAGACTCTTCCTTTCAACTCTCACAGAAAATATTCGGAAGTCGTCAAATCAGGTGATCGAGGAAGCCTGTCGATATCACAATTTTTTGACATTTCTCGCAAAATTTCAGATGTAACTCGGGCTGTTATGAGGTGGCACTGTCCTGTTGAAACCACATATGTTGCAGGCTAATGAAAGAAATAGGTCCCAATGATTCCGCTGGCTTACATGGCGCACCATATAGTAACTCTGCGTAGGTTTAAAGTTCGTTGGATTTTAAGTCTCCCAATAATGGCTGTTTTGTTTATTAACAAAACCCGCTAAGTCGAAATGCACTTCGTCACTCATGATGATATTTTTCCAAAATTGAATATTTTCAACATTAAGCTTCAAAACTATGCTGTTATGTGTTGTTAAGGCGTTAGATACTCAATAATAAATTGTAATCAACTATTTTCTACGACTACCAAATGCGAATTAATAAATATCTGCGAAACCAAAATGGCGACCAAAACAAATATCAAATTCATAACTCAAATTTGCCCACAAATGACAGTATTGGTCTCATTCACGTTAGTGAAAATAATTTCGTGTCAGTAATACCACAAGATAGTTTTAAAGTGTTTCAAGTGTTTTAAAGCGATCGTCTAGACCTTGTAAACGTTTAAACATTATGATACAAAAAGAGATTCATCAGTGCATTTTGTATTATATGACAGCTGCAAAACAACGTAAAAAAGATCGTTAAACCTGTGTGATGTAGAACTACATATTTTAAAATCTTCTTCGTAGACAAAACAGTTTCGCACTTGACGACGCCGACGTTGGAAAAAAAATCATTTTCGCCCCGTCATTAACGACGTTTCATGGCTCCCGTAGTAAAGTGAACAATCGACAGTAAAGTGTAGGTAGGTTTTACACGCGCAACCCGCCAGGCTGGCTGGCTGGCGTTGGCGCTGGATCCGTGAGATGTATGAGGTGTATGGAGGCTGCTCGGCAGATGCGATTCCTCACGTCGTCAGGGCGAACTAAGAAAAGTGAGCGGCGAGCGCTCACTCGAATACGAATTGCCTACAAATGTCGCCTCGGATAGTCTCGACTCCGGATACATTCCACTTCCAGTTAGGGCTGCTGAAGTGAAAATTATTTGAAATATACGTAAATTTATTAGTTTGAAAACATGTATTCTTTTAAAATTTAATGAATCATTCAAATATTAAAATTAACCCAATATTGAAACTGTACGAAGTTTGTAATTTATTATTGGATATTGTGGTGTGTTGTCTTATTTCAAATTACATTACCATCATTTTTGAGGGTTTAAAGAAAAAATAAAAATATATGTTATTTTATTAGTAATTTATAAAACAATGTATACCCTGAAATATTTAATAAAATATATTCAGACGCAGAAATGTAGCTGTCGATATTGAAAAAGTAAGATGATTTTTACAGTCTAATACGAGTGGATTCTACAACATATTTTTAACGGATTATTTTCTAATAGTAATATCATAACCTGATGCTTAATATTTTACGTTTGTATAATATATAATTTAATTTTATAATATAATTTTTATAATATAATTTAAGCAATGTTCAATTCTGCATTACTTCTTAATTTAAATTTAAATATCGTCTGTTTTAAGGTAAATGCCGAATCAATTTAGATTTATTTCAGTTAATAATTTTTAATATTTAAAAGGGGTAATATAGTAAGAAAAACCTTTTTCATTATATGGTAGAAACTATAATTTTTAATTTAATATTTTAATTAATTATTTATTACCAAAAAAGATGTAGGAAATTCTTAGCCTAGGCTCGAAAAGAGTAATAATATTGATGTAATATGTGTTCCATGCATATATTTATATATATAGATTATTTAACTTTATTTTTAACCACTTAATGAGTTATTTTAATACATCAACCGGTTTCGAAAAATTCAATTTTCTTCTTCAGGATGTCATATTAACTATCTAAAACCATGTCATATATGTTAGTGTATAAAATAACTCTTTAAGTTCTTAAAAACAAAAGTAAATAATCTATAATAAAATTAACATAGAACACAAAGTTCAATTAGCAAATATTAAAAATACGTAACTTAACTATTTATAAGTTTTAAATAATAATTAAAAAATCTTAAATTGATAATACCTGCTCTCTTTATTGGAACAGTATTTGTAGAGTCAGAGTTAAGTTCATACGTTCAAGTTACCAACATATTTAATACTCTGTTTTTCTTAGTGAAAAACCAACTCAAAAAAAGTTACCCGGTACGCGGTGTGTTTTACTTACGATTAAACTTGAGTATTTTACATATTTTATGAATAAGATCTCGATTTACATGTCGTCTAACCATACCTGTATAAGTCTCGAAACAGATAGAGTTAAATCGAGTGTGCGGAATACGTAACCCTTTAAAAAACAGCGTTCGACATAGATAAGCAAACAAAACGTTCCACAGATAGTACCTAGGAAACCTATCGAGCAAACTGAACGTGCTCGATCGAGTGAGCGCCGGCGTTGAGCTCGGAGACCGTCTCATTGTCGGGGAATTCAATCGGCGCTTTTTCCAACAGTGCCGGCGGTGCGTCGCACTGCCCGAGCATGTATTTGTGAGTGGAGCTCGATGTAAACAGAGGGAAAGGTTTGAAAGGAACGCTCATTCCTTTTCATTCCCCGCTGGAGGCTGTGTACCCTGGACCCGGCTGTAGCTCCTAATAAATTTTTGTTCCGCATCAGTATGCTGCCCCCGGAACGGAGCTCATGGACTCAGAAGGGATGGCCGGAGATATATCACGGGTCCAGCTTTCTCAGATGTTTGAAAGATTGATTTATAAATGCGAATCACTTCAGCTTTCAGCAACGAAATCAACGAACATAAACGAATAAGATATAAAACAAAATAGCGGATTTTGAAAAAAATAAGTTTAGTTTGATACATTTGACGGAAAGCAAATTTTTATGTGCAATATCATTTGTATAAAAATATTTACAATTTTCTGAAGACATACACGGATATTATTATTGTTATTATTATTTTGATAGGAAATTCATGATGTTTTGATAAATGCAAATAAAATTATTATCGAACATTATGATTCACATTATCGTATATGCGCAGTTTACAGCCATTAATTATGTCTTAAGAACTTTTATCAATTTTTGCACCCCTTCTACTCTAGTAAATCTAACACTAGCAAATTTAAAAACTCAACACTAGCTAATTTAAGAATTTAACACTAGCTAATTTAACAAATTATACATCACAAACACAAACAGTCTCAAATAATGTGTCACGTATAATATATTAATTATTGCTATAGACGGTCGAATTTTAAAATTTTTTATTTAGTGATTATATTATAGTAAAATAAAATATTTTTAAATCAGCAAAAAGTTTAACGAATTATTCTTTTAAAAGCTATTTTGACTGTGAAAAGTAATTAAAACCAAAAGGATGCAATAAAAGCGCTTGTAAAACAAATTCGAATTAAATTCCCCTGGGATGCATTTAATACAAGCGCGTCGATGCGAAAGGCAAAGCCAAATCAAATACCTCTGAATGGCCGCTGCAAGTCTCACACGGGCATTGAATATTGAAAACAATTGGGTGTTAATTAATAATGAAGCCATAGTCCGTAGACTGCCACCATCAAAGCGTGCAGTGTGGCGATTTACCTCACTGCCGTGGAGGTACGTGTAAGTTTTGCCACTGTATTGTTGTGCGTTATAATTAGTTGGATCACCTGACTCGTGAAGCTTATTTATTACCAGTAAAATCTCGGGAAATAGAGATTTAATACGCTGTAAGAATATATCTTAAATTATAACCGAAGTATTGGTGTTTATTATCGCTGCTGAAGCGGGAGTAATATTACGCAGCTGTTTACGGAAAAAAAAATTATTGCGTGACCTCGGAAGACGTTAAACTATTTATGAAAAATATTAATAAGAGTAGCGTTTTTTCACAAGAATTAACTTTATAATGAGGTAGTGGAGTCATTTTTTTTTATTTCTTAATAAAATTCTTGGAAAAATCTAATGTACAAAACTGAATTTTTCGATATCTTGAAATATGGCAGAGTTACAGATGTTCAAAGTTGCGATTTAAAAATCAGTTTATACTGTTTCATTGTATGACGTTACATCTTCCGAGATGACAAGACGGTAATCTACACATCTCTCGTACACAGTAATCCGAGCGTTTTTAAACAAGCTCAAATTTGAACGCCAATATCTCCGAAAGTATTGTAAATTTAAAAAAATTCTAAAGCATGGTAATCTTTATTTTTTTAAACAAACTACAAAAGTTATTTTCTGACATGCTCCACTACCTCATTATTTATATTGGGAAGAGAAAGGAAGGTAAAAGATCACTGCAAGAGGGGGACTTGTAGCGAAAGCAGATGTCCCTTAATATGCACAAGCCAAAATCGAGGATGAGAGAAAGACCATGACGTCGATAGGTGGATAATGTCAAGACAGGCCTGTAAGAGGTAGGCGGGGGTGGCTGGTGGACTGGATTATGGAGGCATGTCAAGGGATGTGTGGTGCGCCACTGTGACTGCGCTCATAAGTCTATGACGTCCCAAGTCACATGAAAGCGTTAAAGAAAAAGATATTGAACTGTATATAGATATTAAAAATTACTGTTACTAAACAGTTTTTACAAAGTTTTTTTAACAAATGTATGTCAATAACTAGATAATACGTGAAAAATTATTTTTTTTTGTAATAATTAAAACTGTAAATTAAATAAAAAATCTCTGAAGAAAGATACTTGTGGAATGACCAAATGACCGAGACCTCGATACTCATCCCAAAAGGTTGTCAATGTTTTTAAAAGTTCAAGCATTTAGATTAATTATAAAAATTAAACGAACCTTAATGAGCGGCTCATAAATAAAAATACCCATAATAATACAAAATCAAATACACGCAATTCTATCTTGAGGCCTCAATTTGTGTTTAATTAAGAGGTTACAAATAACAAATGATTAGCAGACTTTAATGAATACACATTTTTATTAAGAGATGCCCTGTTTTTTGAGATGTTGTTTCCATACACAAATATATTAATTGGTTAGAGTCGGTACAGTGACATAAATACATGTTGAACATTATTATGTTCCTGTCAGATATCGTTTTTTAATAACTAGAAAATGAAATACAGATTCTTAATTTGATTTTTATTCATCGATTACTTAGTTTTTCACAATTATGTATAAAATATCACATTAGCAAAGTGGCCGCCTCTGACAGCGGCACATATATTTTTAACCATATTTTTCACAACATTCTCGCACACCTCGCGTGTGATTTCAGCAATTTTATTTCGAATATTATCCTGTAGCATCAGAATTGTTGTTGACATATTGGCGTAAATTATTATTTTTTTCAAATGTACCTCCACAGTAAACAGTCGGGAGCCGTCAAATCAGGCCATCGAGGAGGTCAGTTGATATCACTACTTTTTGACACGGGGCCGAGAATAATTTACCGCAATATTTCAAGCATAGCTAGGGTTGTGTATGAGGTGGCACCGTTTGTGTTACGCGGCCAATCGACCTAATTCAGGCATCAATTGTTTTTAAATATGTAACGATTGCGATCACTATTAATGGTTACAGTGTTACCTCTTGCATCCTGAAAAAAATACACACATACTCTACGTGGCGCACCGTACAATAACTCTGCGTAAGTGTTAAAATCGGCGGTGTATCAATTAAGGATTTTCAGTACCCAATAATGGCTTTTTTGTTTATTGGAAAAAAGAGGCGAGTCGAAATCAGCTTCGTCGCTCATGTTGATTTTTTTTTAAAAGTCGGAGTCATCAATATTGAGCTGCAAAACATATTCTGTTGCATGTTATTGGGGCATTTGATACTCCGTAATAAATTGTAGTCAACTATTTTTTACGATTACCAAATGATAATTGTCAAATCATTGCCAAATTAAAATGGCAATCAAACAAAATTGGCCTGGAACATAATATTATCCTTGTAGTTGGTTTAAATGGCAAATTTTACCAAATATACATAAATATTTCATTAACAAATAAATTATCAGATTTTTACTTCTACTCAAAATCTTCTATGCAGGAGTTATGTTTTTGGAATTTGAAAATTTGATTAAAGATATGAGATATACGTGCAATAGCTCAAAAAACTACTCAACGAATTGTCACTTTTACATTAATATAAGTGGTAACAATTTTCTTTTTAGTTTGGCATGAAGTAGTTCTGAAAAAATGCAGTTAATAAATCCGAATCTAAATAGATTCTCTGAAAGTGATGTCTCTTTAAGTATGTGTAATGCGCACAGTTGACCATATTCCAGCACACAGAGACAGGCAGTGTTTGCGGTCGGGCGCCGGAAATGTCGGCAGTACGATCTCCGGCGGAAAAGCCTCCCGCAGGCGTCGAACCCACCGCAAACACGTAGCCGAACCGGGCCCAATGTGAAATGTGCCAATCAATCGGCGGCCGTGCTCATCATTTGACCCCGAGCATTGCTAGGCAGCCGCATGATTAGGGAACGTAATGAAACTTTTGCATGAGACTGCATAGATTTATGTGTGTAATTTTTTATAAATAAGTGTGACTTCAGTATAATTGATATAGAAATTGAAAAGCCATCTAATGTCTAAACTTAAAATAATAATACATTATCAAAGAATGCTGTTGACCTTTAAAAATATATTTCGTTATATGTAAGTTTAAATGTAGTGTAACATATATTTTGTTATATGTAATGTTAATTGTTATATAACATATACAATTATAAGTATATGTTACATTGAATGAGTAGTATCAGTGAAGTTATATTTTCATTGGCGTTTCAGAATACGTTTTTACCAGAATGTGTATATCGCTTAAAATACGTATTTATGTCGATTAAAAGACGAAAAAGTATTCAATCAGCATTATTTTATTGTCTATAGGTCGATTTTTTACTCATGGTATTGTGCAGTTAGCCACTAACGAATCTGTTGCTAGTAAACAAAATATTATTACAATATAATAGTACATAGATTTGTTTAATGTTTAATTATTATAAGGACAACGAATGAATTAATATTATATTAATTATATCTTAATAATAATAATGACTGTCGATGCTTCTTGAAGTGTCATGACCAAAAAATTGACCTGTAATTATCAAAATAGGCCTTATTTTTGATAAAAAATGTATTTTTATTTTTCAAACCGATACATGGTTAGTAAAATTTTAGTGATACTTTAAAATAAGTGTTTTAAAACTAACACTTTCATAACGTAAACCAAAATAATCGTAATAATAATATAATAAACTAACACAATTAATTTTCAAAACACGGTTGTAGGGTGACACATCATCACCTAAGTCTAAAATGTTCCGACGTCAGATGGCATCAATGTCACATACACATAGCGCATGCGCGGCGTAAACCAACACAAGCGTATCGGATCATCGTGATTAGTGTGAATCATCAAATCACTTGTAAAGGTAAGTATGGAAATGGTTAGTAATGTGTCAATTCCGAACTAGAATTAACTCAACTTTACGAGATGCATATCTCCTGCGAAAAAGTACGGTTGTACCGTAATTTAACACTACGCCTTGACAATGGCATGTGTTACCTTGTTTAAACATCGACCTAGGTTTTTTCAAGAAAAATGAAAAAACAAAAAATGAGATCTAACATATAAGAAAACCTATATAGATTTTTCTCATGAATTTAAAGTAAGTAAGAAAAATATTTACAATTGTAGGTATTCTTAAAACACAATAATGCAACACAAAAAATTCTCTATCAAATACAAATTTATAAACCAATCATTAAAGAACAAGCGAATCAAATATTGCTACTTATGGTCCATAAAATACGTACCTACAAATATAGCGTAGTAAATATTTAA
This sequence comes from Eubasilissa regina, assembly GCA_022840565.1. NCBI lineage: Eukaryota > Metazoa > Arthropoda > Insecta > Trichoptera > Phryganeidae > Eubasilissa > Eubasilissa regina. The sequence continues at coordinate 998,413 of JAINEB010000002.1, read as the reverse complement.
AAAAATGTCGAATTATGCATTCCCGGTAGCATAGCATACATTCTGTTTTATTTTCCGAAATATGTTCGGAAACATTTTGGCCGTCGGTGTCTGCTTATTTGTTTTGCTTTGTCACATTTTTGCGGTAATGAAGAATTTGGAGGCGGGAGAGCCTCCACGCACGCACAGTGTGACGTGAAATGCATTCCTCTCTGTCATACAGTGGAGTTTATTATCCAGCTTTGAGGTTCCAGGAATGTGCGGTAAGGTGCCACCCTATCGTATAGAGTCGTGACTGCCGCGTGCCATCTAGTTAGGCTGCAGTCTGTGTTCTCAGAGTTTACCGATTATTATCAAAGAACTTTTCATGTTTAAAACGTGATAAATTATCAATGAATTATTTATGTAAAAAAGTTCAGAGGAAAATAAATAAAAAAATGCTATGCTTTAGTGATAGGGTATATTCAGAATCATACTTTATATACATAAATGAAATTATTTGAACGAAGAATTAGATATTGAAATAAAAAAATATTTTTAACGATTACCAATTTTATTTAAAAAAAATAACAAATAATTAGAAAAACCCAAATCAAACAACCAAATATATAGACATAAATTTACGTAAATTTCTTGTTTCAATATTTGCATTTTGGTGTCACACTTTGGTACCACTAACGCAATCAAATAGCTCCGCGACTTTCTTTAAATATGTGACTCGATTGGAACGAAAATTAAACGCTGACAATATAATATGAATTAATGTAAAAACTACGTATTGTTTACACAAAGATTTAATTTTCGAACATTAAATACTTTTACTATTGCGTAAATGTGTCACAAACTATCGGATTTATGTTTCCACAAAGAATTTTAGTAAAATTCCCCTCGTCCCGCAGCTAATGTTCCAAATCCCTCTCCTATATGTAGACTTTATTTCATGTCTATTCAATTACTGGTCTGTGGTTTGAACTCAGGAAAATATATGTATTTTTTATGGATCAGCGTACATAAATAAACGTAAAAATTAATCAAAAGAGTTCTGAAATACTAATATAATACTAATTTATGATTGTTTATTACGTCTTGATCTTTGGATCCGTACATACGTTATTTTATACAGTTTTTAAGCTATTTTATAAATCTTGAATCGTGAATAGTAATGTTATTATAATTAAAGATAGTCATTTAATTAAATTAAATTTAAAATTGAATATTTGGAAATGAAAAAGGAAAAAGTAAAAACTCATTCAAGAATGGCGCCCAAAATTCACATAATTAAAAATATGAAACACACAGTTCATATTTGTTATATAACCAGCACCATAATCCGCACAAAGGGGTGGCGTTGGTAGGGTGGCCAGCTGAGACCGCATCCACCGACCGAGGCAGATATCAAATATTCCGTCTGTGTCATAATTGGATTTATTACAAATATTTGCGTGACAGATATATTTCTGCATCAATTTCAGTAGCGGCGTGACTGGATACTCTCACAGCAGCCCTCGTAGTCCAATATGTAGCCCATACTGAAACATATCCATTTTACGAATATGATTTTCCAATGCAATTCTTGGAGCACCCTTGTCAGTGGAAGCGCATGGAAACCAACATTTGATGGTATTAAAAGGTAAGTTTAATCAGTTATTATTATGTACTCACTTAGTATGTTATCGTACGTGGTGATGATAAAATGCAGAAGAAATCTGGTCTTGTCTTAATTTAAATATTGTGAGCTGGACGCCACTTTGCACCTTCCCCGACTCGCACTAAAGGAAGAAGGTTTCACTGCACTTAGGAAAGGATGTTGAGTTCGGTTTCCCGGTCCGGATAACGTTAAAGCATGGCGATAATTTATCTCGGCGAAACCAAGCGTGAGTTAACCCTTTGCACTGGTGAAAGGTCTGCCATACAAGGACCGGCATACATCGTGACGAAAGTATTGGAATGAAAGATATCACAAATAACATTCAACTTGCGTCAACACATATGTTATAAAACATCATCATCATCAGTCCGTGTCTCTACACCACTAGATACAGGCTTCCCTTAAGGATTGCCAATTCTCGCGATATCATCGTCGCTCTAATGAGCTTGCAGATGGTTAGCACTTCTTCTTCTACTAGTGTGAAGTCTTCATTTTAGGACCGTCTTTCTGCACCACTCATCATCTCTTCGACAAATGTGTCAAGTTCATTGCCACTTAAGTATGAAAATCTTTTAAGCAACATGTGTTAATTTGGTTGTCTCGTGAATTTGTACGTTAGGTACACTATTTAAGTCTAGTTTTCCGTTATATTTTGAGAAAATTTTAATTGTGTATAACATAGTCTGTGAGGGTTTACGTTTCTGAATTGTATCTACATAGTTACAGGCTTCATTTTTTAGAGATTAAATACCATAATTATATTTAACTGACACTAATTAAAAAATTATGTACATTAATTATCTAATTCAATGATTCAAAGAAAACGAAATATTTTAATTGAAATAAAAAATGAAAATTTAGGATCGTTCCTGTTATCTACCCTCCACTATTTGCTGTCCTGATTGATATATACAATTAATACATACTAAATCAACTTTTGTTAATCTAACCTAATCTAACCAAATGGACTAAACTCAAGTATTAAAACGAGAACAAAATATAACAGTGTAAACTGAGTCAATAGAGAGTGGAGGGGAGATGACAATAAAGCAGCGGGCAGATAATATGGTAGGTTCTAGATCTGTATCGAGTCGTTATTATTGTCGTTTTACTTTAAATAATTTGATTTGAGCTTTGATTAAGTTTTACTACTTACTATTTATTTGAACAATCATAAACAACGTGCATTGCATTGCAAAACGATATTAAACAATGCGAGAGCTCTGATATCACAAAATCTCGTGACAAATTTGCGAAATTTAAGTTTCCGGAATGTCAAATAATACCAGACCGGAAACAAAAGAGCACAGAACAAATGAATACGCGGGAAACAAACTTCGCCGAACTAAATTCACATTTCACACTAACAGGTGACGCGGTGGAATCTGAGTCGTGGAATTATTATGGAAAATGTGATTATGATTCCATGATGACAAATGAACGTGGAGCGTTGATATTATGAAAAACTAAAATCACATTTCAAACAATGGACAATCCCCGATGGAATTATCGATTCTCGTTTGTTTGACAAAACTTTTGTTTTTATAACGGTGAAAAATGACAAATAAAGTTTTCAAATAATTTTTGCATTGTATAATTCTTTTAAATTTAGAATGCAGAAAATAAGTACTTATACAGTATAATATATCTACAATTATAATAATTTTAAAGTTTTGTTCACGTCGTATATAATCAACAATTCTAATTCACCTTTATGTACCCTCCCGTTTTTATCTACTGACGGTCATACACATTTTTAGAATATTATGTGTTGTATATTAAAGTTACATAAATAAGTACGTTTATCTGCGCATAAGTATCTACATCAGTGCAAACTGGAACGTATTCTCATGTTAATCTGAAAGAATTGGTGTGACTGGAACGGTGGAAGGCTTGAAGGGCAAAAGAGTGAACGACCAGATTAAATACACTGGCAAACTTAGAAGCAGTGAAAGATGAAAAAAATCGTTTAAGATATTAAAACCCCTTTCCATCAGTGAAAATGAATGAATGAATATCTTCCATATAGGTTTTTGTAATCTCTAAGGTGATTCTTGGTGTATTGTTCGTACAATATATTAAATTACATAGTTAAATTAAATAGGAAAGGAACCATGTTTATGCTTTAAGTAAAAAATATCAAAAATACTGATTATCATCATGGTAAAAAAGTATTTACTAGTGATTAATCTGTTTTACTTGAAACTGACTAGAGAAGAAGAATAATGTATTAATAATTAATATTAAATTTTTTTGTTTGTTTTAGATCTGTACATTTTTTTATGTCTATAAGCAGCATATCACCTTGATAACTGGTTAATGTGCATCGTATTGATTTTTTTATTACTGATTATAATTAAGAAGATGATTTAATTATTATTTTTATTACTATTAGTTATAATTGTTTAAGCTGAGGTAAGCGAGATGGATAAAATAAGCACACGAAGAAAAGATACATTAGTAGATAATCAGACACATTATGTATTGCAAAAATGTTGCAAAAATGGAATATATTATTCAGTATGAATACCTAACAGATATTGAATAAGAATCGTAATAATAGGTGGCACCTTGTTTGATGAAACTTAACTTCCAGAGGCAATAAATTTAAATAACCACTTTAGTAACTCAAACTTATCGGAAAACAAATCCGTTGTAAATTGAAGAACAATCCTTTATTCATTAATTTATAAAGCAGAAATATTAAAAAAATATACACTCAGGTTTTCGAGGGCATTTATAGACTTTTCCGGTATGCGTGTATGATCGAGTTTCTTTGGTTGAGTTTCAGATCTCATTGTAGGGTCCATCGCGGCTGACATAGCTTATGCGCTATTAGTAAGTATTATTAGTTAGTGAAGTTAAGTACTGGTTAGTGATACCACGACCAACGCAAGAGGGTTGTGAGAAAAATGTAAAAGTTCAAGAAAATCATAATAAAAATGGTTTGTAATATTATGAGTGATGTTGTAAAATGAAAACTATCACCTAAAAAGTGGCGTAACCAAATTAAACGACGATTTAATGTGATTAATTATGGTTGTATAAAATAAGTGAAAAATATAGGCTGGAATTGGGAGAGTATGGCAAGTATTTTCTCTACCTACCCTTATAGTATTATGGAATGACGGTATGTACGTGAAATAAAATACTGTTATTTCAGCATTGTCAGCACTGAAAAATCCTCGTGAGTAAAATGCTAGTATCTAATACCGAGGGTCACTGGTTTCATTCCCGTTGATGTCACGATATATATATGTGTGATTTTCTCAGGTCTCTATGTTTTTGTGATGTATTTCACTACAGTAATTGGGCTGTGTGGCCAATTGTAAAACAACATATTTATTGTATTTACAATTTCTCCATTCAGATATAATCAATTGAACAATCAATATATTACATAAAAAAAAGTAATATGATTTAATCCAACGCAATCGATAACGTATTAATCATAACACATATTTTACCTCTATCTGTATATAGTATACTAAAATAAATGATATGTTTTTTAAATTAGGTACATACTCAGTTTGTGTGTGGTAATAAAATATTACTGATTGTCTATTGTTCTGCGTTGCACCGACCACATAATTTCGAAATGTTTTGATGGGAATAATTTCAATCAATTCATTTTAGATTATCAACGAAATGACTTTTCTGTAAATATATCAATTGTGCAACTGTAATAGCAATCTAGCTTTGCTAGAATTTTATTTTATTTCAATCTCCTTTTAATTACTTTTTTTAAATATTTGTGCCATGACCAGCGTACATTTCGGATGACTGTTGTTGAATGAAGTGTTTTTTTTAATCTATGACGTGATTATATGTTTTCGGATTTAGTTATATATATTTTGTAATTGTAGATTTATGATGTGACGACGAAACCTCAATTCACTTAAAAGTAGAGATAAAAATAGACAATTATCGGTTAGTTCCGTATTCCGTATTGTTTCCATAGAAAATATAAAAACAGGGATGTAATTATCACATTGGCGCATGGTCGGTTGTGATTTACGGCGGATTTATCGTGAATAATCTCCATATCATATGTATTTAATTAAGTTATAATTTGATATGATTAATTGTGCAATATAAATAAAGTTTTTATTTGAAACTAAGAAAAAAAATCACGAAATATGTATCCTAATTGTATTTTTAGACCCATTCTCAATGCCTGTGTTAAAATAATTAGTTATTCTATGTTAGTGTAAGTAATGGAGCAAATAATTTAGTGATGTTTTTATATGTTATTAATTAATTAATTTAATTTTGCTTCATATTATTTATTCTAGCGAGATAAATTAACAGAATTTTGATAATGCTGCAATTATTTTCAACAAAAAGGGCAGGATCTATAAAGATAGAGGAATGTACAAACCTATAAACTAGTACCGGTGCATATATATTACATACGGTATTTACTAACTCGGGCAGTAAATCGGTTAAAAGGCATCCTGTATTACTGCCGACCGATAGAAGAGGTAAGAAAAAAACATCAATTCACATACAGATGGTTAAAGATGTCATATAAAAATGTGAAAAATATGCACTACCATTGTACTTAGTAAATCTTAATTTTATTCCATGAACATAAACTATTACATAAAACTATATGCTTTGAAATTTCAGTAATCTTGTGTAAAATATATTTATAGATATTTACGATAAATCAATTTAAAATTGAAAATAGTATCCGGCATCTTATCGAACTAACTATATTTATAAATCAAAATTAGGATTATAAATCCCTGCATCTGTATAAAATATGTATATATATCCTAGTTAAAATTTGTTTTGATAGCATATAATAATAATCATAATAATTTTAATATTGCCAAAATGAACTGGCTAATGCAAACAAAACTACACTGTAAAAAATATATATAGAGAAATCCGAAGACATGAAGTTAGCTTTACAGTAAAGTAATCATTACGGTGGAAGGTGTGATCATAAAATTAACCTCATCATATGTTCACATAGAAAATATAATCTCCTTAAAAGAAGGAAGGAAAACTAAAATAAGCGCGAGTCTAAATGGAATAATATAAGAGTCTTTAACTAATGCATTTATCAAATACATAGAAATTGTAGTAAAACTGTGTGACGTTATGATGCATGCGTCCATGTGTGAGAGCTCGTCAAAAATGTCTGGTATCAAATGTCGCATTGTCTGTGGAACCGGCCGCAGTCCAGTCAGCCAATGAGAAGCCTGCAGTTCGGCGAATGGTCTATGGTGCGATGCAAGAACGTGACTGTTACTTTTTCTGGCGAGCGGATCGGGACTGGTGGGACGAAGAAAGAGAGCTGATCAAGATGAAAAATAAAAGGTGAACAATGTGAAGGCGAAGCTCGTAAGTGCCATAACTAGAAACCGGGCGTCTTTGGCTATATTTTTGGTGAGATGACGGTTTGTTTATTTTTGGTATTTGATCCTGGCAAAATTCTGTGTTAGTAGCGTTCTTTATTTACAAATTCTGTGATGGCGGTTTCCAGTTCCGGGAGTTTATCCGCGTTGACCACCGTCAGCTTAGATCTCCAGGGTCATTGGTGGGTAAGACTTATCAAAGAAGAAATGGTGCTCGAATAACAAAAGTGAAATAAAACATGTTCATGAGAACAAGGACCAAAATTTGGTAGTTTAAGTAAAGCGTGGGTGGTTTTAAAAGACGTTATTTTTAAATTATAGTTTATAATTGTGGACAAATTTGTTATCACTGTGTATTCACCCTGCGCGACGATACCCTGAAAGAACCGGAAATTTTTAGTACCAATTGCAGCTATCCGGTGACGTGGAACTCGGGGCCTGGCATTCTATCCATGGCATGGAAAGGATAGCCGGTCAGCTCAAGCAGCATATACTAACCTACACTGAATATCAAGTCAAATCAGAAGCGTCAGATGATACAGTGTAGTATAAAAAAAGTATGGAGAAAATTTCTGAGAGAAATAGTATATTGGCGCAGATATATCATTGTTATTACTCACTTAATATTATAACGAGTAATATTCTTGTATTGTATTCGCGAGACAGAAAACCACCTCTATAGAATGTACAAAATCTAATTCGGTAGACGAAATCATCAGAGCAATGGGAAAAACATGACGAATATTGGTAGATGACTGAAGGAGTGGCGGGGTCATTATGATCATTTAAAATTATTTTTATATAAATATACATGTTTAATGTTGGTTACAGATTTTAATGTATACACTGGCGATTGTGGATGCTTTTTATATTATTAATTAAGCTACCATGAATTTTAATAAACGCACACATGATACATGATACATAATGTATTTACGACTAACAAATGTATATTTTGACATGTTGCGTTGGTAATCATGATTCTAGAAAGCGATGTATCATTTTACACAGTTTCACGTTGATGAAGTCTCAATAGCGTGATAAAATTAATTAAAAATAAAAAAATGTCGCATCTTTCATTTGAAAATATTTATTGAAACGTATTACCGCTGGTAAAATCTAAAACATCATAAAAACAATTGCAACATTGCAATTAAAAAATATTATTTAAATGATCATTACGCTTTCAATAATTATAAAGGTCAATTCAAGGAGAAAGACAAGTATCCACATTAAACTTAGATGTATTATACTTCAGACGGCTCCATTTATACAACAGTATGTACTATCATAAGATCAGACATTAACCCTTTACTCTTAAACCAGTTAGAAACTATATAGAGAAAATCTCATTTACGTTTCCATGACAACCGCGCGGTTGTTCGTTTTTCGAATTTACCCGGCGAGAGCAGACGACGCTTCGCCCCATTCCGTTACGTTCCGTTAACGGAGTGGCCTAACGGGCCAAAGTGTTGGCCTGTGAATTGGTTTAAATTATACCCGAGGGACAACAATGGGCAGCCTTAATGAATTTTTAATCCAATTATGTGAGATGCCGTCAAGCGAAAAACTCGCGGCCCTCCCGGCCCACGAGCGGGACTGGAACCAGGTGAGGATTAAGACCCTGTCTTTAAAGCGATCCTTATCCTACAATTAATATCACGGAGAATAATTAAATGCTTATCTTTTTATTACATCCGCGTTTGTTACTCCAAGGTTGATGTTATCAGCAAAATTTAATGGAAAATAGCTACCAAAATGAAAATGTCTACATTGTCGAATTGAATATGTGTAATGTATTATGTCATCCAAAATGTTGCAGTCAAATTTATAACCGAGTATGTGTAATGAGATAACAGTTACTGTTAAGTTATTCTAAAGAGATTCTGTTATATGTTTTGATATATTATCCAACCAAAAAATAATAAAATTATGTTTTAAACGAAGGGTTAGCCTATCCTATAGCGAACTTTTAAAATCAAATTGATTTGTAATTATTCTACATATAGGACATTGTAATTAATAAAATATGTAAACACAGATAAAAATCAACACTTGGTTTCATAACTTAGCCTTAAAAATTCTCGGTTAATTTAAATTGTAGTGTTTACAATTTCTTATTGTATTTAATCTTATATTTCAGATTAAAATAAATTATTACTACTAAACTTTGAACTACACACATGTTAGGTTATTGTCACTACTATTGTTTAGAGAGGTGAAGAAGTGAAAATCAATAACTTAACACATGTGTAGTACAAAGTTTGTGAAAATAAAAATAATCATATTACATCACAAAGTAACTGCTACGTCAATTAATGTTACATTTCAAATATTAACGTAGGTATATATTGTTGGTTGTGGGTTCTCTGTTCGGTTTTCACCCGATCTGCATTTCTTGATTATTGATAATTAATTGCCTTATCAGTTTAATGTTCCATATTTTGAAGGTACGCGATTAATTTTGGTTATAAAATTTTTGAAGTCCCAGAATTGAGAAATATACTTATTCAATATTTTAACGCTTAAAGGTTAATTCGTAATTCTAAATTAATTAATACATTCAATATCGTAAATTGAGCAATATATGAAATATTTCAAAGCAGTTCAAAACCAAAAAGTAATATATCAATTTAATTCTCATTTCAAAGGAAATTGATACTTTACTTCGATGTAATGTGTATGTTTCCTTTCATATTTACCTATAAAGAAAGCGTAAAGCACAGAGCTGGACTTTTATTTGCATTCGTTCATTTATTAAATAGGTATACGATAGTTAAAAATTATCTTTTTTATTTATGGCACCAAAACTAAACTCTGATTCTTTTATTTTTCGATAAAAATAATTGTGTTTGTAATGAATATGGAACGGTTATTTTGTTTGACTGGTTAATTGTTTACTGTTTGTTGTTGAGCTTGAAACCTATTTTAATGTAGCAGTCGGATTTTATTGATAAATAAATTACAAGTAATAATTATTACAGGGATATTATTTAATTAAAATAAAAATAAAACAGATCATAATGTTCATTAATTTAGTAAATAATAAATTAGTGAGAAAAACTAAAACACAGAATTATAATTGCATATTATTTCGATACACCCAGTATAGGAAGGTAACTGATTTGTATTTTGGACATGTCACGGTTTTAATTGATAATAGTTTTAAGCGATACATTACATGCACCATGTTATGTACAAAGATGCGTGAAGTTATTTGCCATATCTATTATTGCAGTCTTTGTACTCAGAAGTACATGTAATATTTTCCTTTCATGGTTTTCAAATCTCGCAATGATTACAGAGTTTGAAATAATATAACATTTATCAATATCTCGTTTATCTAAATTAAAAATTTTAATGCTTTTAATCCGTAAATATATATTCAATATTCTAGACCTACGTCTATTATATTACACATTGGTATTAACGTCAATAATACAATCTCTATATAAATTAGAGAAATATTAATACGTACATTAAAACAAATGTTTTGTTCCTTAGAACGAATTATTTTTACAATAAAATAATTATGTATTTTTTATTGAATAAAGATGTATTCATTTTTTGTTATTTTATGCACTAACAATTTATTTTGTGTAATGAAGTATTTATTTTAATGCACTTATCTCTTAAAATAATTTCCAATTTTATTTATTTTTTAACCTACGTATAAGTTCTCAATTAACTCTCATCTCATATTTGCTTCAAATCAATTAATATCACTAAAAATTGACTTCATAAAATGCATGAAAAAATGTCAATATTTTCTAATTAATAAGAATTTGTCCTTAGTCAAAATTAGGTACATTGAATTGATGCCATTAATTAAGAAGTCGTATTATTAATATGAAAAAGGCGGTGAACTTTAAAGGTTCAAAAAATAGGGAGAGAGTTTGAAAAAAAATACGATCATTCTAGACGCCATAATTCACGTGAATTTTCAATGGGTGGTGTTCGGAATGTCTATCGAAGGGTAGGTAGATGCGGGGATTTGCCACCTCTAAATATTGCAAAATCCGGAAAACGCATGCAGAAGCACGTTCGCCGTTATAGAAATCGCTTGTTATACTCGTATTTATACAGCTGCTAGCGTTGAATAAAAGTGGATCGTTCTTCTCATACCAACAGCCGCGCGCACGCACTACAGATTTAGAAACGTAAATATCGAAGGTCTGTAAAAGCAAAGTATAAAAAGATTGTGAAAAGTTAAAGTTGACAAACTTTATAAATTTTAGAATCAAAAGTTAAATTTTAAAAATCGATGCGTTGATGCTGCTTTTAATTAATTTGCAAGTTAATAACAGAGGTTTAAGTTTGAAATATGTCTTAAATAAGTTTTATTTTTTAAATGTACAATATCAAAATTTTTTGAAATGTTTTATCATGGTTGTTGAAATAATAAATTTGAAAGTTTAACAATGTTATGTGATCGATATTTAAATTTTAAATGAATCAATCTCAGTACTAGACGCCCAACAAAATTTTAATTTTTAACATTACTTTAGTTAAGAAAGTTGTAATCCCTCTCGTCAACAGGTGTAAAAGGGTGTTGAGAGGGCCGACATCTCTCGAAGCTACAGTGTTGTAAAAAATAGAAACTGAATTACGTGTACAGTAAAAAGTTTGATTTTAGTTTAAACGAAAATAACTATGTCATATTATCACAAAATGATTGCCAAATAAATATGGGTTTTTATCAAATTTTTAATAAAAATAGTTTTCTTATAATAGTCGCACGATTTTGATGAGTCATTAAGTAAATTAATTGAGGTGGAAAATGTTGCGTAAATCGCTGCTATTTGGGTAAATATCTAGAATTTTCATTTGGTACCATTTTGTTACGAAAACATTGGTGTTTGGTGATATTTAGTATTTCATAATGTTTTTATAATATATTCTAACCTACCAGAAAAGCAATATGAATAATGTAATGAAAATTTTCAAATTATGACTGCCCTTATGAATAGAAACAAAACTTTTATTAAAAATTAAGTTTATTAATCAATATGAGATAATATATTTTTATAATTATTCGCATACCTTAATTATACGCAGGAGTAATATTATGGACACATTGTAAGTGAGTCATTTTCGCTTCATGAATGTAAACTTTCCACAAAATTTTTTTGATATGCATACACACTTCGTACACTAAAAATATTCGACAGAGATTCGCATTTTTTCTTGGGCGCACAAATTTCCCAAAAGGATTCGTGGGTCTTTTTCACCCATGCAGGGACGGACCTTCAATGATTTATTTTTTGTGATAAAGATTTTGTATTTTCGAAAGACGAAATAGTACATCGGATGACAAAGAAGCGATTATTTTTATATTTATTTTTGACATTTTGCCATAAATTTAAATTGAATATTTAATCAATGATCTTCTCACATTTTTTACTATGCTTATTTCTTGTTCCTCTAAAGGATTTACTTAACATAAGTATCTCAGTGACGCTGAATTTTTCCTTAAGTTCTAAACATACACATATTATGTATTTTATAATTGTTGTATAATAGTATCTAAGAAGTATTTTTATATTATGTTAATTTAATATCTTAGACAAGTAAATAAATAAATAGAGTTTTGTGTTTCTCCCCAATGTATTATATTTATCATTTCTCTAGAATTTTATAATTGTTTTATTTACGTAGGTTTTTAATGTAAAGACAAACATTTTTTATCAAATGTGTATGCCCTGAGGCTACGTATTACCGTAAATTATTTCACTTTGGATTGTGATAATAAAAAAATATTAGTTTTTATATAAAAGAGCTTTGACGAATATAATATTGATAGAGAAAATATCAATATTCTGAAAGATGGATGTTGTATTCAAATAATAATTTTGTGAATCTATTATTATTGAAAATATCAATATGAATCGGTAATAATTATTTGATAATACAATCAAAGTAATGATATCATTACAACCAATAATTTATGAAATTAATAGTTTTAAAAAAGTATTGCGTATTCTAACATATTATTTATAACAGTTATCAACAATAAATATATGTATAAAAAAAATGTATTTCAATTCTGTTAATTACTAAATTACTTTCATAATATGTGTTTGATGTCCGTTGACAGATATCACTTAAAAGTAAGAATTTTGACTAGATATGATTTTATCCTAAAAGTATTTGGGAAAGTCCTTAATCCGTCACTGCCGCTTCGAACCCTTTTCCCTAGAACGCTTGTAAGATTTGAACAAACAAACACAAGGACATGGAATCTCATCCCCGAGAACGCTTCTTGCATGTTGACACATCCCGTTGCGGAAACTATAAGGACTGTGTCAAAGTTCGTAACTGCCACATACACGAGGTCCGTTGCGTTGAGGGCGCATCTCTGCCTGTTGAGAAAATGCTATTGAATAAAATGAGTGAAATTAAAATCTTCAAACATCAGTCAAAGAATGTATATTTGGATATGCATGAATAAGACAACAGTGAAACTTAATAATGAAAAAAAATATTTTCCATTGAAATGTATTTTATCAGCTTTATCTACCAAGAATGTCTCGACTGAGTTGCGTGTTTATATAAAAGAGTACTATTTGTAATTTCCTTAATTAATTCATCATTAAATTGACATAAAAAAACATCCTCATTAATTGCGCAGCTTCACTCCCTCTCCGTGTTCAAACTCCGCTCTGGCGAATACGTGCGTGTTCTTTAATGCCTTTTAAACTGTCCACAAACAATAGATTGGAAAGCCTAAAAGCCTTTCATTACATCAGACTGGTCCAGTCGCCTACGTTGACAAGCGAATTTACCACACGCCCAATAGTGAAATATACATAATAGGTGTGATAATGTGAAGGTATTTTAGTTCGAAAAATAAAAGCATGTATATTTTTCTCGATCATGGTAATCTTTTAGAATTTTATTTTTGTGACAGAAGTTTATCTACGAAAAAGAAATTATAATATCATTAGTCAATAATTTAATTATAATGAGTTAAATATTACAACAAAAGAAGGATGCATTAAAATGAAATAACGTCTATTTTGAATTCCGGAACTCGTATCCTCGAATGTAATATTGAGACAATAATATAAGAATCGGAAATAGTTTGGTACAAAAAATAACGTAATTAGTAAAACATAATATAATTTATTCAGTGCTCATATATTAAGTAATGGCTGCATAAAAATATAATTTATGGCGATGATGAAGTATTTGAATTGAAGTATAACGTAATGAGAAATATTCGGGGCTTAAAATATTACTTATAATAACTTATTTTATACAAATAAAAATAATCATATAAGTAGTTTTAAATCAAATAAATAAGATTGTAATAAATCAAATATATTAACAACGATATAAGGAGAAATAAAGAAATCTAGTGCACGTTTTATGAAATTGTTCTATTTATGGTTTAGTGGTTACGATACAAGCCTAGTAATCAAGTGATAACGGGGGTTTAAGCCTTGTTTAAGGAGGCCATCAAATTAGTGCTATTTATATAGCACAAGCGTTTAGCTTAGTTTGAATTTAGTAAAAATAATAATGTGACACGTATTTCGTGTAAGCATCTCTATTTAAAAAAAAAATTAAAGTGTATTTTTTTGTATTGTAGGGTCAAAAGAGTTGAATGTTATTTATATTAATCAAATCAAACCGTAAATAGCGGAATTATTAGAAATGAAACGTTTGGCCGTTACGTTCGCACTACTCATTCCATCGGAGGAACCTGAGGTCGGCGCGAATGGCACTTGCGTAATTCGGCCACTTGCATAACAAGATTTCGTTTCATTTGTTAGTTCTAGATGGTTTACTCTATCTGGTATGCCATGAGATGTTTTGTATTATTAATATTATTAAGTGAATAAGATACAATAAAATATATGATATATTAATGTTGATAACGCACATATTCACATACATCAGCTACACAAACGTCATATTTTAAGTTTATTCTGATGACGATTGATACAATCCGTTAATAAGATAATTCTTAAAAATTAATTAATATTTTTCACTAATATTATATTAATTAATTGTTTTAATTATTCCTTCCGTTAGACGTTTTAAATGTTAATAATATGACTTTAGTGAAACGAATCGTAATCCGAATGTTAACAATAAATAGTGTATTGTTAGAATATCGATCAACACATGTACGAATGGCTGGCTAGTGTTTCGCCTGTCAGTACGTAAAAACGTCGGTTTGGCATATAGGGTTCCGCAAAAACTTAAAGTCTGTCGAAGGCCCTTCGTAATAATCGTGCATAATTAAATTCACCCTCGCGTTTTGGTATGAGCACGTGCCGACCCTTTCCGCGACGGGCCAAAAATTAACCGCGGTACATATAGATTTTGTCAACCAGAATACACGTCGCTTAGCGCGTTAGCAAAGACTCAAAAAGGCTGCTCGGCATGTAAAAACCTTCGCCGTGCACTTCGCGAAGCTAGAATTAATCCTCGCCTTCTGTCCCGCGCGCGTCTAGTAAGGATTTGCCTCGAGACTCTGTAAAAATCAGATTAACCAGTTGCAGTGGAGATCTTAAAAAGAACGGGTGCTTACATGGCTGTAGTCCAGGGACTTATCTGATTTTCGCGAAAGTCAATTCATAAAAATACCATTGTTGAGCGCGATCGAGAATAATCTTCATCCAGACCAATTCGGGCGTGACTACCAAATTAGAATCATTTGAAAACAAATATGGTCGTTGTCCTCACCATGTATTTTTGGAAGTTCGCTAGTCAGGTGTAAGCTGTACGGCCTCTGAGAAATAGTGAGTTGTCTTGACGCGATCAGCCTGCCTCCATCTAGTAGTGTTTGATTGAGAATATTTATGGATTTACGTATAGTCAATCATAGTAACCATTCGTTGGACTGAATTAATCCTATCTTTTGAGTGGCTCTGAATAGAGTATTGTCATGCGCCATACGGAACAATCTCAGCTGTGTACTTAAAGATAATACGCCATTAAAAACAAACGCGTTGGTTCAATCGGCAGTCGCGGATATGACTTATCGCCATAGTGCTCGGTCGAGGCGTCCGACGGAGTTCACCACGATAAAGAAGAAGACGTTTCCTCCACGCCTCAGACGTCTCCCAACACCAACCGATCGAGAATGCATTCATGAATTTTATACCCTAATTTCTCAATAAAATTCACGTCAGAAAAATTAAGAAGATCTGTGGATTCAGTTCCCATATAGAATGATCGGAACCCTCTAATAAAAAGGGACGTGTTTCTCATGTCATGTTGATAATGAATGTAACTATTTTTCATTAAACATCGCCCACGAGGCTTCTAAGTTACATTTTCTTTTCTTTCATTTAAGTTTATCCTTTTGGTAATATCATAATGTTTTGATAATAAACCAGTTTACGCCATGAGCATCCGACCCTGCCCAAGTTGTTTTGTGATATTTTCCCTGAGTATAACCACCGTTTTAAGGGCATCTCGTGATCGAGATAAGTTTACGAGAAAGAGGAAGTTAAATTTTTCGTAACAGTATTTAAATCGATTACTTACCGTTACATATCTACTACCATTTCTATCAAATATTCCTTGAATTTTCTATCGGTCTGTACAAAGATTTTCTACACTATGTGTACACTATCACATTATATATGGATAGAAAAAATATTACAATTCCACGATTAATTTCAAATAATAGACGTTATAACTCTTTCAGCATTTTGGATTAGAAACAGTTAGTACATAATGTGGAATATGCATTAATGTGGAATACGCATGAGATAAGAAATTGATTAAACTAAATTATTTTATTAATAATTCCTAAGCAAAATAGTTGAATCACATTTAACTATAGCTATCATACTTTAATATCATAAGACTAGCATAATAGTTTAATATAACAATATATGTTATAGAATAATAATAAGTATATTCATATTTTTAATAATATTTGCTAAATACTTGTAGGTAATAAATATTTGAAACAAGTAGATAAGTTTGTGTATCTGGGAAGTATGTTTGATAGAAACGGAAAAACTGAGATATATCAAAATAATAGTGGTTGTAGAAAACAAAGTGAACATCGCTTTGAATAGAATTATGACAAATAGGAATTTGTCAAGCGAGGCAAAACTAGCAGTACACAATGGAGTTTTCGTACCGACACTGATGTGTGGAAGTGAGGCCTGGAGCTGGTAAAAGAGAAATGAAAGTAGACTGACTGCAGTGGAAATACGATCATTTAAGCATATATATGGCAGATCCATTTATGACAGAGTAAATCATGAAGAAATAAGGAAAGAATTTAAAGCTGATTTTAGTATAGTGAGTAAGATAAAGAAAATATCACTTAGGTGGTTTGGTCATATGGAACAGATGAATGAGGAGAGCATAGTAAGAAAGATATATGACGCAAGTGTTGATGGGACAAGAAATAGTCCGCGGAAAACTTGGCACGACGAGGGAAACTAGATACTGAAAGATGGTCCCGTTAGAAGCCACTACAATCGGCGAAATTCTATGAGAAGATGTATGAATGTGGATAAAGCGAGAATTGTGTGGCACTTTATCCTTTTTGCTTATCCCTGCGGAGAAACGGCGTACATTTTTAAAAACAAGCATTTACTATGCGTGAGTCATAATTTTTTAATAGTATGAATGCGTTTAACCTTTCCTCTCCTATGATGTTAACTGAGTTGATATTGCTTAGGTATATTTTAGGTATTCCTCCGTGATACATTTACGTATTCGATAAAATAATTACAATTTATAAGTATTTAACATATGCAACAATAAAAAATGTTTTCTTGTTGAACCTGATGTGAATTTGGCAATACGTGTATGTGTATGTGCGGAGCGATGCGGAAAGATCAGTGCATGGGGTGCGGGGTGCCGGATGCCGATCGCCACTTTAGTGGCAGAGCGTGCGCTGGCCGAGTTAGACGTGTCTTATACGGATTTATGCTGTCGTTCATGATGATCAGTGTTTTTGTCATTTTTTTTGCATTTTTACACAATAATTGATATATATGTATAAATCAACTATCATTTTAATGATTAATGTAAGTAATAAATGTAAAATATACATATTTATCCGATTTAAAAATCGCAAAAGTCTACATGTACACTGAGTTTTATTTTAGCACCGTAAGGGAAAGGTTAATGGAAAAGGATATTACACTTTGAACACCCTTAAATTCTAGAAAATATTAACCATCGATTTATTCAACCCTCAAGAACGTAAAAGGTGTGTAATGTTTTTGCTAGCAGTCATTTGCGGACGATAACGAAACGTAACTGTGACATATATCCTCCGTAAATAATTGCACAGCGATCTCTGTATTCTCGTTCCCCTTTATTCTAGGTTTCTCTAATAAACAGAGGGTCTCTTATTTTCAAAGGGAACATTTAGGATTCGAAACAATAAGAAGGTATGATTAAATATAATGGATGGTGTCAATTAAATACGGAACGCGCACTATAATGAGTATTGTTAAATACTCAGTGTTGGTGACTATAAGATTAGAAGTTTCCTATTAAAATCGACAAGGCTCAACTATGAATATTATATTAGTGAAGGTATAAACTTCAACCAGGGGTGGCTCTTGCGGAAGAACATATCACAAAAGTTTTCAGACAGATAACAAACCTAACATCCCATATACAAAATTTATTAAAGTTCTAAATTTACTTTGACCCAAAACCCAAATCGATTCACGTTAATATTTCCTTAAAATATCGTATATTAGAATTTGGTGTGGCTTATTATTTACTTCTTATAATCATAAGGTTATGTGTGCATTTAAGGATCTTTCAAATTCTAAAATATTTTGTCGGTATCAGTGATACCAACAAACTGCACAACCTGTAGAGGAAACTATTAAAAAACATAATTATATTATCCGTTACAAATTCCATTTATAAGTACTCAGATTTACTATCATTTTACTATAAATAATAAACATAACTACTAGTTCACATCAATAAAATGACCATACAATACACACAAATTGCAAAAATATATGTAATATTTTAAATTTAAATTAAAATACAATTATCTCACATATTTATTAGTAGGTACGTAAGATTTGAGTAAAATAAACATATTTAAAAAAAAAAACAATTTTTATTTTTATTTATTTAGACATATGTAAGTTCAGTTTAAAAAAAACAGTTTGTTCCGTTTATTTTACATAGATTTCAAAATGTATTGCCAACTAGGTAAGCCTGTTTTAGGGAAAATTGGTAAAGAAATTATATTTCACAAAACCAAATAAACCATTCAAACTCATTGAATACAAGGCAAAACATATTGAAAAGAAAATGAAATGTACAAGTCAAGTAAAGTGAAAATATATAAAATGTGAGAATAAAAATACTAATGTGCAATACAATATGAATAATAGAATGTAAGTATAAACAAGGTAAACAGAAAATATGTAAGATTAAAGTTATAATGCTATCAGTATAAGAAAACACAAAATAGAGTTATAAGAATTATTTCATAATATAAAACAGTTTACTCTCACTATCTGCTCTACCTAATTGTAACAAACAATTTGAAACATTATTTTTAAAAGCTTCAATGTCACTTAATGTTTTAATATTATTTCCAATTTGTTTATATTTTCTGGGAGCTTGAAAAGTGAATAATTTTTGACCAAAAGCTATGTTCATTCTTGGAGCAATTTTAAGATTGTTCGCTCTTGTGGGATTTTATGTATTAAATTATTACATTACAATTACAATCGTAAGTCGAAGTTGCGCAGTAGACGGACAGGTACCTCATGTAGGATGGTAAAGCCAGCTTAAGATAGGTATCGCCCCGTAGATAGAACCATGCGATTCGAATACTGAGGCTGCTCCGCGCCGTGACCAGGGTTGGCCATTAGGCGCGCGGCCCTGAGGGTACTCAGCGTCCGATGGCCACGGGGCGGCCTAAAGGCAAATCAAACAACTCCATCTGTAATTACTATTCCCGCATTAAAAGCGTCAATGGGGATGGTTAGACTTTATTATTCCTTCAATGTGGAAATTTCGAGCAGTCGGCAATATTAGTTTTGGACACGTTTATCCCGTTTTTTGAGATCGTGAAGTAAGAGCGTTGTTGCAATGATATTTTCTGAAAAAAATCTTAAAATATATGTACGTTTCGATAACAATATTAAGCTTTGGGCTCATTATTTTAAAATATGTCGGTTTGGTAAACTATTATATTTCTATAAGAATTTATCATTGTTTTTTTTTTTTTAAATTAGCATACTTATAGACTTAAATATATGTAAGAAACAATTTAAGTAAAAAATACAACATTATTTATATTATATAATATTTTTTTAAACGATTTCTTTATTTTTAAATTCCAGTAGATACACGTTGCATATAACATATACATTTTCATTATTCGTTTTCTTTTTATTTGTTTTTTCTATTTTTTTGCGGTTAATTTAAGCCATAAATTGTCTCTTCTTCAATATTAGCAAAATTACCTTGTGGCAATATATTATATAAATAATAAGAAAAAATCTTTATTTAAGACACTATTTATAAATAGTAGTTTAAACAGTGTTTTTTTTTATTATTTAAATAAATTGTCTATTTTCTAAACTTTGTAGAACGTTCAATCTTATTGTTAAATGTTTTAAGTAAGTTAAATATTTTGTAAATAGTGCTTTTTTGCAAACAAAATTTTAATGTCGTTGTATGTTTTTTTTAAATATAACATTTTTAATGTATTTAATATTACATTTTAGGATGTTGCTACACTGCCTTTTGTTAATTCGAACTCCATTTTAAGAAAGTTCTAAGGTTTTGAAGGGCAATCAGAATATTCTCTGTACAGTTTTCTGGGCTAATCTGCAATGTATATCTGACCTTTCTGACCGACGTTTTGGGTCCCATTGCCGGGTCCGTCATCAGGGCTGATGAGATGTGTGAATGATGGTGTTATGATTAAGTACCGGCTTGCAGTACATAGCAAAATTTTAAAATTAACTTATTTAAAATTGAACTTATTAAGAAACGGAGTTTTCATTATAATTACAATTTTGGATAACAGGGTGTTTTGAGGACTTTTATGTGTCAGATTTTTTTAAAAATATTTTATAATACTTTTTTTGAAAAGTGAGATAATGAATTAATTAACTGACGGAAAGTTTTGCAGAGCGGTGTAGAATAGTAAAGTAAGATAATTTTTATTAAATTTATCCACATAACACCAGGTATGTAAATCTTTAGATACTTTATGACCAAGATAAATTGTTTGAATTACAGTTCGCTTGCAATGGTATCAGAAAAAGGATGTTTGTATTGAATCTAGCTCAAGGATGTTTTCGCAATTCAAGAAAGCTTTGTGAAGTTGCTCGTGTAAACTGGTTCATCACAATCGTGATCTTTATCGTTCGAACATTTCTATTTATTTAGGTATTTTATAACCCTTTATAATATTTGATGAGGATTTAAAGATAATAATATTTTATTCCCTTTAGTGCAAAACAAATAAATTATCTGTACAATTTGAAATCATTTAAATAATTTGGAAATTCTTAGATTTCACGTTCTATTATCTGAAGTATTGTAACTAGCGATTATCATACCAATATATTTACTCCTGAAACGTAGATGCGTAGGTAGTATTAAGTTCTAAATTAATTAAATAAAAATTATAGTAGTTTCTAGAAAAAAAATGGATTCGCATAAAATCCACTTGAAGTAAAATTCGAAGGAGTTTATGAAGGAGTAAATTTTGAAGGAATTCTCACTTTCTTAGAGGGAATTCTTCTCTTCTAAGTAGCTGTAATATTAGAGTATTTAAACTTCAAAAATAATATTCCTGAAAAAATAATTCAGTTTTATATTGATGATTGAAGACCAACAACCCATTAAAATTGAATCAATTAGAAAATAATCGTATCAGTACTTTTTTGACAAGTTCCTGCCTAATAAAATACTAAAAATAACGTTCATGTCGACGCATTCAGAGGGTGGCTTAGGCGGGGGTATGAGAATGAGGGTCACCCGGCGGTGTAGGTGTTAGGGCGAGGAGTAATCCCAACCCTTTGGCCCTCGCGGAGTAAGGGTAGCGGCCCTCCGCTGGCCCTGCTATGCCCATGCAAATCCCATTTCCCGCCAATCCACTTGGTGAGATTGCCACTGATTGATAGACGCAAATTGGAAATAGGCCCGCCCGGATCCTCAGGGTCGGTAATGTTTACGGACTGAGGTGACACTTTTTAGAATCATGTTATAAATATATATATTTATTTCAGTGAATATTATAAATAAAATTCTAAAGTATTCTAATTCTATTTATTATAAATGAAAATTAAATAGGAAATTCATGCAGTTTATTATAATTCATTAATTTGATAGCATATACGAATATAAGATGTTTTTCATCTGAAGGTATATTTTTTCAAAGTACTAAACAAAGAAATTTACTATCAAATATTTGAAAATAACTTAACTGGTAATTTATTGTGAATTAGAAATTATAAGATGATTTAATTTAAACCCTGTGTAGGTATCTAGGTAAAAATAAATATTTTTTTATTATTTTTATGTACAAAATTAAAATGTCAAGTTATTTTTCTTGACGTTTCATTAATTTTAATTGACGTTAGATATTAAAAAGTATTTAGTTTACGATGTTTCATTAATATAGGTAACGATCGGGTTCAGAAAAACCGACGCTTAGATAGAAAAAGACAGCAAAAATGATGCGCTTAATAAAGTAACGACATTAAACGGACTGCATAGTGAAAATGTTTACAAAATTGTAAATCGTCACCCGAAAGAAAGATGAGAACAAACGCAAACTAGACGTGGAGCTGATGGTCTCTAACACGCCAACCATCCTATGTACATTTTTGGCACACATCCAAGAACATGATTTAAAACACTAGTTTTGAATATATTACATGCCGTATAGTTATAGTTTATTAAATTGTAACTTTATGTTTTCGTATTTGATTTTATTTATTTATGAATTCTTAAAATAGTGCATATATTCCTTTCTTACTAAAACACATGTAGTCTATCTTCCTTTATCATTTGGCATTTTATTGTAAATCTTCATCGCACTGTACATCACCGATTTATGGTATTTAGCCTTCTTCCTGAATGCCAGTCTCAGTCTATCTTTTCCTCATATATGATGTTTGTGCTCATGTTGATTTGCACCTGTTTTTATAAATTCTACCGATATGTTTTTAGTGAAGTTTTTAAAAATAATTGCCATAATTTTGAAATATATTTTCTGCTTAACGATCATCATATTGAGATCTTTATATCTATTTTAAGCTTTATTTTACAGAAGGTACTGATAATTGTTACATTTTTTCTTTATTAGCCAAAAGTAAAATGCTGCTGTAGTAGTTGATGTAAATAATAATAACAGTTGTATACTATTTTACAAGACTCAGTACTAATGTATCTTCTGATACATTCTTGAATTAAATTTTTTTGTAAATATTTTTAATCTGATTAAGTAGTGAATAAGAAAGATTAAAAAAGTATCACGTAGGTAGTTTGGTCATGTGGTATGAATGAATATGAAGAGAATTGTAAAAAAGATTTATGATGCAAGTGTTGATGATACCAGAAATATTTAGAAGACGTCCATGAAAGACTTGGCATGACTAGGTAAACCAGATACTAGAAGATGGTCCTGTTAGAAGCTCCAATAATCGGAGAGCTTGTATGAAAAAATGTATGAATATGGATGAGGCGAGAATTGTGTGTCAGAACAGAAGAGTGTGGCACTCTATTCTCTCTGCCTATTCCGCGGAGAAACAGCGTGATGGTAAGTTAGTTAGTTTGTTAAGTAGTGAATAAATTATATTTATTTGTTTACTGTTTCCGAGGTTAGTTTGTAGAACTCCATAATCACGTAATATGTGAAAATAAAACACTTTTTTTTTTTATTTTACTTGGGCCCCCCCATTATAGTTATAAATAAAGTTAAGTAAAATTGTTAGATTGGTAATGCCTTTGTAAGGCGAATCGCCTCTCAAGTAAATTAAACAGGCAGATTAAAAAAAACAAGTGTATTATTTTCACATAAACCATTATTGAACAGGCAACATAAAAAGTAAAATAAAACTGAGTCAACTAAAGTTAACATTAGCATAGTACTTTTCTGTAGAAGTAAACAAATAACTTACGTTGCTGGTGATTTAAGAAACACGCAAGAACTGCTATTAATATATGTCTCTAATCAGAACAAATAACTCACAATACTGGTGATTTAAGAAGCACGCAAGAACTGCTATTAATACATGTCTCTAATCAGAAAAAATAACTCATATTACTGGTGATTTAAGAGGCACGCAAGAACTGCTATTAATGCATGTCTCTAATCAGAACAAATAACTCTTATTACTGGTGGTTTAAGAGGCACGCAAGAACTGCTATTATTAATACATGTTTCTAATCAAAACAAATAACTCATTACTGGTGATTTAAGAAACTATTAAGAACTGCTATTAACACAAGTCTCTAATCAGAACAAATAACTTATTTCAATGAATCATTTAAATTTGTAAGCGTGTTTAAAGTGATTTTTCGACTTTTGTGTATTTTCTATATGAGTCTGTTAATTTAAAGGACCCATTTCCCATACTACATACATACATAGCTATAGATATTTTAATAACTGTAATAGATACAGATTAGATACATGGATTTTATTTCATTTAAATATTATGAATTAGGGTATATTCTGGATCAAAAAATTATGTTCAGTATTGTTTTTTATTACGAAAAAATACTTCATAAATTGTATTTTATGTAATTGTTTAGATACTAAATTATTTTTAATAAGTTTTTTATGAATTGTAAAATGTATATATGTTCGTTTATAATGTCAAATAAATTATAATGATTATAAGATATATGTTATCAAAATTAAAGATCTAATGTATAAACACATAATAAATATAAAATTATATGGTACCTAAATAAAATTTTTTTATGTATGAATTCGTATGAAATATGTGCGTATTATACATCAATATTTAAAGAGTTATAGCTGAACTAACGTACCTATACGAAATAGACAGACGTACATGCTCTCATTCATCGGCTAGTCAGTGGTGATGCATGTGAGTGTGGGTTCTTGCCTCAAAACTTTACCTACTTACCATTATTGTTAATGCTCAACTTATCACTTGCAGAAAAATAAAATGTTAACCATGTTGTCGACAATAATCAATCAAACTGGTTTTCATGGAAAAAATGCGCTCCATCTGTGAGTACTGAAAGATATTATCTCACGAGAGCAAATAAGCTTAAAATAGTTCTAATAATGAAAACTACTTTTTGTCAAAGATTATTCACTTTTTAAGCTCTCAGAATATATAATCAAATTGGAAATAAAATTAGAACTTTAACTGACATTAAAGCTTTTAAAAGGGATATTTTAAATTGGTCGTTGTAATTAGGAAGAGCAGATATAGAGAGTAAACTTTTTTATATAATTAAATAATTCTTATAACTACTTTTGTGTGTTTTGGTTTTGCATATTTTCATCTACCTTATATGTGCTTACATTATATTGTATTGCACATTCGTATTTTTTCTCTCTCTTTTTTAATACTCTTTTTTATATTTTTTAAATATATATATTTTTAATATTTTCACGTTATATGTTATGTTTTAGATGTTATTATGTTTTGACTTCAATAAGTTTTGATTATAAAATGTATTTGTTTACTAATTTGCCCTAAAACAGGCTTGCCTAGTTTGGCAATGTATTTATAATGTGTGTAAAAATATGTTACAAACTGTATTTTTTTGCATCTCTACAAATGTTATATGACTAAATAAATAAAGGGATCAATTTCTAATATTAGAAAAAGTTCAGATTTTAACAAAATTATATTGAAAAAATAAAATTGAGTTATAAAAAAGATAACATTAAGTTATTTCTGACATAATAAATCTACATTAAAATAAAAACAAAGTGCGACATTTAAAAATTCTATGTTATAAAATATGAGTGACATAATAAATAAGTCTCCAAGCGTATGCCAGAAAATATTACTATATTTAATACAAATTATTATTCACAACCAAACGATGACATTTATTCAGGAATTGAACAGTGACCAGTTATATAGAAATAATGCAGTAGTGATACTGTCGCGATGGTAATTCTTGATGTACGACAAACTCCAATGGAACCTGACAACCTATGACATGTCTATGGTGTTCAAAAATATTCTTTCCAGGGACACAGCATGGCTTTCATCCTTCATGTTTGGTATCCATGCGGGTAGACGTCATCTCGATACAGATTGTATCTCTCCAAGACATCACCTAACCTAACCTCACAAAGTCATGATACGAATTTTCCATGCCGTTGGTCATCGTTTCCCAATTAATCCAATCTAATTGAGATAACATAATAAGGAATACCTTGACTAACGTTCAAAGTAGGAAAATATATTTTGGTAGCTTATCTTAATCAATAAATATTTGACAATCTCCTTATAAATAATGATTTTTCTTTCATCCTGTAATAAAAATATTCACAATGCAATTCACCGTTATGTTTATTAAACATAAGGGCATATGAATCTCTATCTTATTAGATCACCCTTCCTTTTAAAAAACCGAAATCGTACGATTACATTTTAAAATTTGAGGGATGCGTATCATCCGAGCACTTACAAGTTCTGACAGACCGAATTGCGTATGTCCGATCATGCACGCGACCCAGCATTGTCAAAGCAAAGACGATGCGGTTAGTTAAAAAAATAAGTAACTCTCAGTTCTTACGCGCTTGTCAAACTGTAAGGTTACAACTTGCTAGTGATTGAGAGATTCGAATCCTCCATTCACCGCCGATTCACCATCATCAAGTTCCCTATTGATGTAACATCATTTCTGTGTACTAAGAATCTTGAAACTTTATTTACAAAGTATGAAGTAAGTATCACTAATAAAATAACGACAATGAAGATTAACTCGCTGTTTTACATATCTAAGATTGTGAATGAGAATATCATGGATATTTATTTTGCCACACCGGTATTCATAAACGGTATTCAGACTGTTCAACCCCTGCAGTTGATTAGAGTTGATCCAGAGAAAGATGCGGTGATAATCGGACGTGACTGTAACAAGATATGTCGAAAGGGTGCAAAACCTTTTTCACTTAAGTCAAGTGTCTGAAGGTATTTCGTACACGTTAGATTATTTTTTTTAAATGCGCGTTGAACTCTTTTTACTTCCTATCATGCTATTAAGAGATGTTTTGCATTGTAGTAAAGTAGGAGATTACGAATATAATAAATAAAAACGAAAGAATTTTCAGCAAAACTATGGAGCATGGAGTTTGTAAAAACTAGCACGTAGTATGTATAGTGTTATCATGTATTAAATAGATACATACATACACAAAAATGATTTATATTTGAATTCGTCCACACGTCAACAAAACCCAGAGTAAGCAAGATCTTCAATAAGACGAAGCATTATTGAATATTAATAAAATATATCATTTTGTTATATTTTAATAAATTGATTAATACTACAATGCACATCAATGGCAGAAACATTATTTTTATTTGTCTAATCATGAAAATAAAATTTGAATAAAGCAACCCTTCGTGTTCTGAAATTAGGCGTATTTTTAATTCGATAGGCAAACATTTTAATGCATTCATATGATAGTGTTGAAACAATAATATATGGCAGCGGAACGAATTTAGTTTTGGTAAATGGGTATCAATTATTTACAGAGACCATCCTTTATGAAATTGATTTAATTAACTGCCGTTTCGTGCGCAGGAATTAAACATGTTAACTATACGGAAAAAATGTGCAAAATACTGGGTTGTAGCATATTTTTAGTGTTTTTAAATAATTTATTTGTTAATTCAGAAATAAGTTTCTACTTTACATCAACACTTATAAATCATTTGAGAAATACACGTATCCACTTAATTTTATTATGTAACGAATTGCAAGCAGAAATTCTAAATCAACTAAATTTGAATCGATTAATTGAAGCGGCACTCAAGTATCCAGCTTTTTAACCATTGCAAGCATCGTAAATATCTTAAAATAATAGTGGCAATAATGTGTATTGCCTGACTAATTTTATGTGTCATTGGATAGTTGTCGCTATCAAACACGGTAAGAGTATTTAGCGGGAGATACATCTTTGATATCAAAATTTCCCTCTCCAAATCTCCGAAACCACTTACGGCACTTTGAATTATTCTACAGTATTGGTACGGAGTACGGCATATATTTTTTCACAAGTTAAGATGCGTTTTTACCATTTCGGTAATAAAAAGACATACTAGGACGAAACATGTTTTTATTTTATGACACGTTTAAGATTCCACACAAAACTCTCGAGCTTACTGACCACAATATAATTAGGATAGCTGAAATTTAAGATGAACGAAAATATTTGTGTGTGTGAATTTGATAATGGTATGAAAGTATCCGCTAAGCTGAGAAAACAAGACGAATATATGTTACAACCTATTTATTACAAGCGATCAGTCGTACTACTTTAACCAAAATCCGACAGAGCTTATAATTTACAGGAATTTGTTGTTTTTTTTCGATTTGTCAACCCTCAAGTATCCTCGACATCTGAGAACTAAAACGTATTCTATCTGAGATAATGACCTTAAAAATGTTAGAAATATCATAAGTATTATACATATCATAAGTATGTATGTATATTAAATAGTGATTATGAATGAATGAATGTTAAAAATAGAGAAACATTGTGTTACGTTTATTCAGTCAACCTTTACCGATTCGAGTCTCGGTGATAATTTTTGATAACTACAATTTTATTTATTATTGAATTACATGTATCTATTGAACGGACATGTACCTATTGAAATTTTACTTAACATTTGTTACTCAAATTTATTGCGTGGGAATTCAGATTTGGAGACATTCCCATATTTAGCACCTGACGCGTCACCAATATAAGCGATCACTAGATTCTTTTTCAATTAAATTGTGTTTAAAGTTTAAACGAGGAAGAATTCAAAGGTTAGTTTCAATACATCTCCATGAATTTATTATTTGCACACATGAACTTAATAAACATAATTATTTCAACCGTTAAGTCTTCATATTCAAAATCTTCCTTGCTGGCACATAACACAATAATGCATGTTAAAGACAAACAATGCAAGGAAAAAAAATAGATACGAGGTGAAATCAATTAATATATGATAAAAGTGATAAAAAATATATAGTAAAATAATAAATTTAGAAAAAATAGGTTCATTTTTTAAAAATATAATGGTAAAATAAGAATATATGTAAAATATGATGTTAAAAATCACAAAGTTCAAAAATCTACTACGCCAATACACCTTCCAGTTAGCATACAGTTTAAGTTCAAAGTACAGTTTATAACTATATGAAATATAGGCATTGTCGAATGGAGACTATAATAAGAAGCTTGATAATTTCAATACAGTGAATTTTTAAGCTAAGATTGAACACGAATCGCTAGCAAATCTGGACAGTAGTTGATGAAGTCGAAAATTTAAGAGAATATAACTATATCAGTGTCCAGCAGGTATACACGAATACTTTAAGTTTAAATCTGACATTGAAACATTTAATTCCAAGTCTTCAATCGACTTGCCAACTATAAAGTTCATCTAGACATATATAATATCTCAAAAATGTATGCTGATTTCATTTTAAGAATTGAGACCCCCCTTCACCAACACTGCATATCGGTTTTTACAAATATATGGAGCATCAGCCATCTTCGATGATATAGTGTTTTTACAGGTAAGATCATATAGAGATTGTGTTTATTATTTTGTATGGTTGTTTAATATACTATCCGATGCCGAAAAGATATACAACGATGTGGCATTCATCTTTCAGATCTGCCCAAAAACAATATACAGTGTTGTTGCAGGGATGGTTTCAATTATTTAAATAAAGGTGTGGACCAATTAGGAGACATATTGAAACACTTACGACTAAATTTCAGTAGCTCGAGTCATAATACTTATATAAGATGTAATAGATATACAAGAATATATAATACTCTAAAACAACTCACATTAATTACAATATTATATAAAATTTTCTAGTATTGATATATAAAATTAAAAATTAACTATCGCGATCATACGTGAATAAAAATATAAAATATAAATTTGAGGTCCACATTTGTTCTATGAGAAATCGGTGGGATTTCAGAATTTCACAAACAAATCTGGCAGGAACACAAAACAGTTTATACTATAAAGATTTCCAATTTTTCAGTGAACAGCCAGCAAATGTGAAGGAAGCAACTGGTCTTGCTACTTACTTTTTGTATGTTAAGTGTAGAATAGGTAGTATTTAAACTCAATAACTGATCATTTTTTATGTGTTATTATTATCTTTTGTACTTATAATCTCCTTATCTAATGCCAATTGATATACGATGTAATTTAATGTTTTTTTAATTGCCCATTAAATCAGAATGTGCTAAATGTCTATTAACTCAATCTTCTTCTAAATTATTAGTTTTTAGTGTTGTTAGTGGTGTAATTTGATGTTTTTTGAAGAATTCATGGTAAATTAGAAATATGTATATATTAAAAGGCTCAGAATGTTAATCATTTTAGTAACTGGCATTGTCGATTCACTGTTTCGTCCCGTGTAAATAATATCCCTACTAGAAACTTGTTGATTTTGGATTTTTGTAAATCGTATTTCATTTATTGTATATTTAAATTAAACAAGTGTAGGAGATGATTATTTAAAAGATAACCATATTATCTTTAATTTTTCTATGCAACTTTCACACTTGATGGTGATTTGGTTGATGATTTCTAAAAATAAATTAATAAATTCTCTCTAAATTGAGATGAATCTCATTGGTAAAAATAATGTTGTTTGATATAATAATTATAGTGAAAACAATATAATATTTAATACAAAGTCAGATTAGATTTTTTTTGTTAGATCGATATCACTAAATTCAGTAAATTCTGAATTCTAAATATTTCTTGAACAATGAATTTTTTTTTATGTGTTCTAAAGTGTGATGTAAGAATATTATTATATAATTTTTACAACTAAATTAAAAAAGTATACATAGTCATAAAATATTTTGGGTAAAATATATATTTTACGTTCGTTATATGTCCGTTTCTGGCCATTGCGAAAAATAGTGTGCGCAGATTGTAGTGGGATCGTCACCGGTTGTGAAACTGAACATCTTTTTTACGATTATGTCCGTGATGACTAAAGTGAGCCGACTCTTTCCACTACCACCTCACCTCGCACCCTTCCTCATTTCGAATGTCGTTTGAACGTCGTTTGAAATCTCTGCGAGTATTTAAAATATTCACGGGGGGGCCGTTACCAGCTTCGATATATTTATTTGCAGAGACTTCCTCACAAAGGCTTGTTTACCGCGTGACTAAATTTCGTGTTAAGTGTTTTTGGTTTAGAATTGAATGCGTTATTCGCCAGTTGGGGGTTGGAACTTGTCGCGATCAAACAACGAAATTGTCAGAATTAGGGGTAGTGAATTTCACTTTGGTAATTACTAACAATTCCTTCGTTTCAATACATAAATTGTCAATGAAGACATCGTATAATATGTCGTTAAATATCTAAGGAATTATATTTAATTAAATATTCGTTAAAAATTAACGATACTTACAGAACTCGATACACCAGTCTCTCCATATGTATGTATATAACAAATTTTGAACTCACCTGTAACAATACAAAAAAATACAAATTATTATTTTTTTTCATAAACAATCATAAAACCTTAATATAACGAGTGATTATTTCAAAGTAAAGTCAAAATATAATATTTAATAGCTAGAAGTATTCTCAATGGAAGCGTTTTCAATTCTAAAAGCGTAATATTAGTTTTTTCACGATTTTTACGTTCTTGAAATAACAATGGGGGATTACGGCAACTTTTTCTGTAAGTACAAACTGCAAACGAAATAATCGCCACGGGAACGATGCTAGGCGACAATACTGGATGGTACTAAGGTTTTATATTTTTCTTTTTGAAGAGCATTTAAAGTACTTGCCAACTACTGCATTCTACGTTCTTACCTATCGTAGTGCTCTGGATAGTAGGTATAATTAAAAATGAATATTAGTATTCAAACAACACGTCAACGAATAATATAACTTTTTTAATTTTAGGGAGAAAACATTATTATTGTGAAGTTACAGTTTTTTCAGAACATAGTTCAGTGTATAAATGAAACCCGGCAGCAACTAAAATATTTTTTTCGATAAATTGAATTTTCTGTGTGTACCTACCTATGTATGTATCTTTCTAGTTGATAAATTTTATTTGTATTAGAATATTATAACATAATGAAAATGATCATTTGTGTCTCAATTGTTTACGTGATGATCTTAATTGAATTACATCTCACACAATTTATACAAAGTCAGAATTTTTTGTGATAAAAATAGACAAGGGAAATTGGTTAATAAATATATTTATTTGAAAAACCGACTATCTTTTCTTTTAAGTAGATCGGAGCATATCACAGTAAATAAGCTATCACTAATATGCACACGTTTTAATCAATATTAAGGTACCCAGTTGTATTTATTATAAATATAGATACAAAGTTAAAAATTTAATTTTCTTTCATTGAATTTTACAAATTTGGTTGTTTAAATTTATGCAACAATTGTTTAATTATCGTTGTATCTTGTTTATCCCATAATGCCTTATTAGTACTCGTATTTATTTAAATAAGAAACTAGTCTTGACATAATAATGATTAAGTTGGATTATTGTTAATTGAATTGAGAGAAAATTCGTTATCATATCGTATACCATAGAAGTGTCGTAACTCAAAACAAGTTATTTTTACAGAAAACAAAATTGAACTATTTTTAAAGTTTAAAATAACGGAACTATTATTTTATATGATTGCTTTAATATGGTACTCATTGGAAATGTAGAATCGCGTTTATTTCACTATTTAGAGATAAAACGAAAATCACGAAGTTTTGCTTTTAATACTTACTTTTTTTATGAGATATGCGATACATAAATATTTATACAAAATAAAGAGTGCTGTCTGTATTTGAATAATTAATATTAATTAAATGTATTCGTTAAAAAGATATACATATAAAATCAATTTATCAACAAAAAAATTTGTTATTGCTACCGGAATTCGAACCTGGATCTCTTCCCATATGGGGAATTGTATTTACCGATTATGTTACACCAACACAGTGAGTTGACTGTCGTTTCATTATTTAAAATACATCTTTTTTATATTTATTAAAAATATCAGATCTATATTTTGTAAAATTGTATCTTCACAATAAGAATGCGTTCTCCTTAAAAAAATTACTTTAATATTAAATAATCATAAATATTGCTAACGCTAAAATATGTTAAAATATTAATATTATTTTTCATGGATTTATTATAAATTAGGAAAACATAAATTCAATCATTTAATGTAAATATAAATAATATATAGCTTGAAAAACAGGCAAAGAATTTAAACAAAAACAGATAAATTTAGAAAGTATCATCTCAATCGCTGTAGCATTTCACACATGGCGAACATCTCTCCCAAAAGAGCACAAAACACAAATGATGCATTGGCTTGTTTGGTGGAAGCTGCCTGCTAGGATTACCTGTACGAGGTGGCGCATGTTTATGTCTCTTGAGCTCCTTATTGATTTTCCCTTGGCGCCGCGGGACCTGGGGAATTTTGAGAGACTCCTCTCCCTCAGGTCGATTCGCGAAGGATGCCACGTATGAATGGATATTATTTGCATATGCGATGCGCATGTTTGGAAGATACACCATCGTTTTTACGCGATCGAATTGCTACGGCTTTGGAAGTACGGTACCGCCAATGGAATTTGTGGATACATTTTGCATTCAAATTGTGCATGGTGTATGTACTCGTATATAAGTTAGTTGTTTGAGAAAATGATGTATCTAATGGATAGATCCTGTATTCATATTTTTGTGCATTTTGTACATACTTATCCATCAATATTTAATTTGTCATCAAGACTATTAGTTCCGTACAAAGTTTAATAGCAACTACGATTTAACAACTAGTTAATTAACAGTTTAATCGTAGTCATGAGTACTAGTTTAACAATATTTAAAAAATAAAATAGATTCTCATATTTATATCAAAATACAGTATTTATAGAATTTTTAAAATATTTTACATTATAAAATTTACATTACAGTAATAAATATACACATCATATTTAATAATAATAATATCATATATTTTTTACACTGTATCTCAATAACTATATTATAAGGATGCATGTACTCAGATGAAATATTTGTTTCGAAACTCGCATATAAGAAAATAAAGAATTGAGCACGGAGCAAAATGTTATTCGTCGTCTATTGTATTATGTGTGCAGAGTAGAATGATCAAGTGATGCATACTGAGCTACCGTCTCACCACCAAATCATCTAGATGTGAAAGGAACATCTTACAGTGTGCACGCACTTTTATTATGTGTTAAAAAATCGTGAAATTTAATAATTTTAAATGTTTATTAAATAAATTAAGTAATAAGTTTCTTAGATCAGGATGTATCAATTTAAAAATAATTAAAATACTTTTATTTTATATTACTGAATTTCTTAAAGAAAATAATTTTAATTCTATTATCGATCTCCAATAAAATGAAAATACCAAGTCCAAGAAATGACCCAAGCCTCGATACACTACATAAGCAAGCAGTTCGCGCTGTAGAAACAGAATATAGGACTGCGATCATTACTTTACATAATGTAACGTTCACTTATTTACCCATGCTACCACATCTATCAAATTTTTGGATGTTGTATATATGTTATTGTGTTGGAACATTTCAATTATTTATTATCAACTAAGCTGTCGCTACTATGTTTTTTTTTTTGAAAATTTGATATTCATTCTTGTGTAACAGTATAGATGTCACTGAAGATGAAACTCTTTTGACTGAAGTATGGGATTATTATGTTTATGTGTATATATGAAATTCATTCGAATTATTAACATATATGTATATATACATCTATTCCTTGATGATAATCGATCAGGGGATAAATCTCAGTAATAGGTTTCTACAAAGATTTGGACACACACAAAACATTACTCGGTATTTTTTTAACAAAAAAAAAATATAAATACATAAATATTTTTTGTATGTTTATAATGAATAGCGTGCTTCTAATATATTAGGTGCACATGAGCGAAACACTGAACTTGATACTAAAGTAAAAGAAGTCAGGTAAATTTCCAATTCGTTCTCCACATCCGGTAAGTACGTAGGAATGTACTGCTAGCAAGGCACCCTGGTGTGAACCAAGATAAACTTTCCTTCCTAACTTGTTACTTACTTCACCAGTACAGTGAACTCCTTAGGTCGCTTTACTGGCGAACTCTTTAAAGTAAATGAGATGTTTGGACTTGAATTTTTTTCGTCTCAATTTGAATGAAAAAATGAATTTTATTTGAGAATATTTTTAATTTAATTTTCTTGTTTTTAATACGATCATATTTTTAAGACATTATCGTAAAAAAACCCTTTTTAAATAAAACTTAACTGGTATTACCGGTCGATTCTCATTATTGATAGATTTTACTGAACTTTAAGATATTTTTATTATTCAAAATTAGTGTTTATTTAAGGTTTCGTTATATTTGGAAGATATTTTTATTTATTTACTGAATGAAGATATAATATCTATTTTTTAAGGACACATAATTATTATTATTGATTTTTATTTTTACTAAAAATCTTTTATTAAATATGGTTCAATTAATTTTTTTGTAGATACAATACAATGATTTTAATAATAAAATAAATTTTTATACAAATTAAATGTATCAATTAGAAAGATATACAGATAAAATCAATTTATCGAAAAAATATTTTGTTGCCATAGGGATTCGAACCAAGAACCCTTCCTATTCGGGGAGTGCGCTGATCATTTCACCATGTCAACTTAGTATCTAAATTAACGAAACATTTTTAAAACTATATATTTCATTTTTTAATTCATAGATATGTTATTCCATTTTTTGAATCTACTTCATTATGTTCTAAAAAACTGCGACTTCACAATATTAAAGTGTTCTCCTTAAAAATACATTCTGTACGTTGATAGTAAAGCAATATACTAGTTAAATAGTTAACAAGTATAAATTATATGCATACATACCGTAAATATATGTTGTGTTATTTTTTTCATTAAGAATGTTTTCATTTGCACTTTAGTTTTCTTTACTTCTTATTTTATTTATTTGATTGTTAATCAGCAGCTAATGGTTATTTATATTATATTTTTATTTGTTAACTTCGTTTTATTAACCAATTATTGAGTTTAAATACGTCTATCGGTTTTGAAAAATGCCATTTTCTTCTTCAGGTATCAATAGTAACTAAAAATATATATTATTGTTTCTTTACCAGAATCTATTTAAAAAAAAAACAACAATTATTTAAAAAATAAATTTAGTACTTAACGCAAATTGTTACTTAATACAAATTTACTCGAATAATTTTAAGGAAAAAATTTTAGAATGAGATTTGTAGTTAAATTTAGTTGGTTGTTTATAATTTTTTAATTAGTTTTACATGCTTTATTTATCTCCAACGATTACAAATTATTTAATTTGTGACCAACACCGTTTATATGCAAAATTGACAATCTCAATTTTTTATCAAATCCATGACCATTTTCTATCAAATGATTAGAAAATTATGAAAACCCACAATTGTTCAAACATCTCAAATGTGTCTTTACTCTTATATTAAAATTTCTACCCGTTTTACCAATATAAAATGCAGTACAATCCTTGCAACTAAGTTTATAGACACCAAAATTGTTAAATTTATCTTCTTTGTCTTTAGAATTTTCCTTAAGCGTTTTTTTTTTCATATTTAAAAATAATTAATATTAAGACTTAAAAATATCACGGTATGATATATTTAGCGTGAATACATAACCTAGAATAATAAATATTATCACCCAACGTTTAACAATATTAAAAAAAAAAAAAACTATTTGAAGAATTATCGAAAAGTACTTCATATGTAGAGGTGATATATGAAACTTATTTCCCGCTGAGCAGGTGAAACTGTAAATATTAAGGTGCATTTTCCCGTGTAAAGTGGATTGATATAAGGAGGCGGAATAGTACACGAGTTACTTTGATTCCGTCTGGATTACTCAAGGTATTGTTACTAAGAAAACCTTTGCTGTAAAAATTCATTGTTATAACAAACAATAAAAACTTAACAATCTTTCAACAAAATAGTTTTAAATTTTATTTTATACGCTAAACTATATATCTATATCTATATATATGGATATATAGTTACTGTACTACCAAACTGTATTTTCTTCGCAATTCCAGAAGAAGGGTGGTCGATCATAAAAAAAAGATTTTATGAAGATATACAGAGTAAATATTATGATCCAGGTTGATGTTGTTTCATTCATCAAAATTTACAGCGTAGCTCGGGCTGCATACGAGGTGGCACCGTTATGTTGAAAATACATGCCCAATCGACCCAATTCGGCCTAAAATAAGTTTTTATAGCATTGCATCTTACATCCTGATATAAATAGAGCCCAATGATTCCACTGACATACACGGCGCAACATACAATCTCTCCAACAACTCTGTGTGAGTTTATCAATTGAGGATTTTCAGTACCCCAATAACGGCTATTTTGTTTATTAATAAAACCCATCAAGTCGTAATGAGCTTCGTCGCTCATGACGATTTTATTGCATAGCTCTCGCGCTGGTCCATGTATCAGTACGCGCTTCTCACACTCGCCGCCAAATGAAACCCGTGTTTGTGCTCACCAAAACTATAAGCAAAAAATGTAAGTATATAATAACCTATTTAATTCGTATGTGAAGAGTTTTACTGCAAATAATACGTTGGCCTTAAAGATTTAGGGAATAGATCAC
This sequence comes from Eubasilissa regina, assembly GCA_022840565.1. Classification (NCBI taxonomy): domain Eukaryota; kingdom Metazoa; phylum Arthropoda; class Insecta; order Trichoptera; family Phryganeidae; genus Eubasilissa; species Eubasilissa regina. Next base: position 960,507 of record JAINEB010000002.1, on the reverse strand, counting down.
CACGTGATAACAGCTCACACCCAGTTTTGTATTAATTTACGTTACAAGAAAAAACATAATATAATCGATATAAATTTTTAAAAAATAAGTAGGTAATTGTGAAAAATATCCAAGAGTTGAAGAAATCATCGAAAGTAAAGAAGAATAAATTATTTTTGTTTGAGTAATAGTACCAATATAAAAATAAATTATATTAAAAATTTACAAGTACATTATAAGAATATTCTACAAATCAAAGATAAGATATTTATAAGATTCTATTACGATCTGACCCTTTGGTAAAATACCTTTCACATTTTTTTTTACATTTTACAGCATATAAAAAAACAACTATCATAATGAATATAAAACTATAATAAATATACCTGTTAAAAAGTATTATACAAGAACAAGTAAAGCCAAATTAAATTTAGAGAATCCGTGTATGTATTACTTATTATATTACATATTTTTAAGAATCAGAACATTTTTATCCATGAAAAATTTGTACTTAGTATACTATGTATTCATTCAATCCATATTACAACACGCTATCATTAGTTGGGAATTAGCTTATAATACTAGCCTGATTCTAATAAAAAATGTATAAAAACTTGTCATAAAAGTAATACTAAAAAAACCAAATGATTATCCGACAAAATTACTTTTCGAAGAATTCCAAGTACCTACATTTTGTGATCTACTTAAAAGGAACTCTATTATTCAAATATTAAAATAAAAATAAAATTTTATCACTAAAAATCGTACAAGATTTAAATTTGTATTTCCTTCTTAAAAATTAACACATCATTTGCACAACACCGCTATACGCACATAGAAAAATATAATTTTAACAGCTTACCTCGAAACATCATAAAGTTTAATGATAACAAAGAAATAATAAATGTTATCAAAAAATATCATAAATATAATCATGTACCCCGAAACGTATAATATTTTTATAACGTTGCTATTAAGTTATTGTATTTTATTTTATTATAAGCTAGTTATTGTAAACAATAATTATTAATATGTAATCCCCTTCTCTGCACAAGCACATGCTTTTTAGAGAAGTTGTAGAACTAAAAAAAAAACAAATTTATATACATATCTACCAACGACACTAGACAAACTGAATGATATTATCTCTCCATCAAACATGAATTCAGTCAGTTCAGCTTGGTATGCAAGTTTATAATATTTGGACAGGACCTGTACGGATTGCTGATACAGCTGACAGTCTTCATAGAGCCGATCGATTCCCTAAGGGTGAAAAGAGTTCAAAGCAGATTCTAAGCTTTTGGGGAAAATTCCAAATATACGTAAGAGATTTTTTACTATGCATAAAAATGTTATTTAAATTAATGAAAGATTACAAATTGAACATTTTAAATTATAATTTGAAAAATAAAAAATACAGGCGGGCTATAAGTTTTTTCACTTTTTAAATCGCTTCTGGGCGGGAACCGCGCGATGGAAGGGCATGCGGGCGACAGCGCGTGGGAGTCAGATTATTGGAAATTTAGCCACAATGGATCGTTTCACGGGGGAACACAACGCGCATTCTGCGTAAAACAGTTCAACAAAAACAATTCCTATGTGAAAATTTAAAAAATAAATTATTCTTCAGCACGCATGAAGGATTGACAAAGTAAAAAATATTAATGTTATTTTTTAAATTTATTAAACATTGCGTACTTGCGTGATAAGTACTTCTCAAGTACTTGCGTGATAAGTACCTCGTAGAAGATTATCGGAGATCCAATAAGAAACTCTTATGTGGCAATAATAATCTTTATTACACGAATAATACAGTTTTATTATACAAAGTATATAACTAGTCACGGAGCCAAACGGTAACGAAAAGAGGCCGTGCCCCACGCGCGTCTTCTCTTAAACCCGTTACATACACACCCAAGTACATCTCGCATCGGTGGTGCTGTCTGATATACACACGATCTCAAGGAAATCACATTAAAGAAATGTAATTATTATTTTTTTATATATTTATAGTGTTAGCTTTGTGGTTAGATATTAATATTAATTAAAAAAAATATTGTATTAATCACTTTACGTCGACCGGTTACGTTACCACTGTATAGTTGTTGTGAAAGTGCCTGTCTGCCCTAACAAAGTGAAAATATTAATATCGAATTTGTTATTTGTTTATATTAATAAGTTTTTTAAATTTATTCATTTTCCATCCTTGGAAAAACCGCTCCATCTCATGGAACAAAGTCCCTGGTGGTCTTCATAGTTTTGTATGGGACGGAAATATGGAGCCTTAGAAGGAAAGCAAGAAACATACTATACACCTTCAAGATATAGTGTTAGCATCATTAGCTGCTTATATCATAGATTGCGAGGCAAACAAATGTCTTTATTTTTGATCCTGTTGCCATAAGTGATGGATATATTCTTGAAAAATTGGTAGGAGTATTCAAAAACGGGAAAATGCGTTTTTTTGCACTGCGTTTCTTTTAAATCTGTCACTTGTAATAAATCTTATATTATTACATCTTTCTCTCATAATTTTCATAACATATCCAAATAACTCAAGTTTTTTCTTCTGGATGAAATCTGTATATCTATATCTTTAATCATACTGTTTAAAACTTATCTCTTTTGCACCTATAATATCCTTCTGCAGCACCACTGACTTTCTAGGAAAGTATCAAAATTCTTCTTCAATATCTCTTTTCATCTTCATTGCGAAGTATTTGATTATTGAAAATATTTCTACTCCGTAAAAAAGTACTGGGAAGATATAACATAGTAAAGTTCGCATCTCGCATTTTAAGAAAACAGTCTCGCGCCATCAATATTTGACTTTGATCACTTTTGAGTGATCCCATGGATCATTCAGCCAGCATCCCAGATGTTTGCGGTGGTGAACTCATTTAACATATTCTGTTCCTATTTTCAGCAACTACCTAATGTATTATAAATATTAACGTGCGATATTCATGTGTAATTAATGCGCTAATTTTCATGTGTTAACATTAATTTCTCTTCATAATAACACGGTGAGTTTATTTTTTTCCTCTTGAAAGTTTACCACGGATCATATACAAGTATATTAGTAATTCAGAAATAAAAATAAAATTATTAGTAGAACACATTCTTATTGTGAAGTTGTAATTATTTAGAAAATAGGTCTGTGATATTTTAAATATAAATTAAACATATTAATTAGAAAGATATACAAATAAAATCAATTTTATTGAAAAATATTGTTGTTGCGCTACCGGGATTTGAACCTGGATCTCTTTTCAAACCATATTATTAATATCAAAAAAGGTAACATTAGGTTTGAAAATTTATTGCTAAAAATATCGTCGCTGTAGCAAAGTTGAATAATGCACCTTCCCCGGTTTGGAAAGAGATCCAGGTTCCAATCTCGATAGCGCAACAACAATATTTTTCGATAAAATTGATTTTATATGTTTATCCTTCTAATTAATATGTTTAATTCATATTTAAAATTTAATGCATATTTAAAATATCACAGATCTATGTTTTGAATAATTATAACTTCACAGTAAGAATGTGTTCTCCTAATGATAAATTTTGTATCAATGTGTCCAAAATTCAATAAAAATAAATTGATAATACTGGCGTCTGCTATCAGATTACTCAAAGACATTTGAGATTCTGTAAAAATAAGGTAGATGGCTCTTTCAAATAATGGAACGATAAAATTTATTAATATAAAAAAAAGATAACATATAGGTTCAAAAATTTGTCGCTAAAAATATCGTCGCTGTAGCATAATTGGATAATGCACCTTCCCCGGTTTGGAAAGAGATCCAGGTTCGAATCTCGGTAGCGCAACAACAATATTTTTTGATAAAATTGATTTTAAATGTATGTCTTTCTAATTAATATATTTAATTCATATTTAAAAATAAAATTATTTAATTTGTTTATTTTTCTCTCAATTTAAAATAAAAATTAACAATGCTGCTCAGACTATGAGAAATGTGTTATAAATAATTAATAAACTTTTGAGATTGATAAATTCAAGGGTTAAGAAATGTTGTTTGAAATATTCGCAGGTTTTACGTTTCACTCCTTCTTCCACCTTTGACGGTAGTTTTTCATCAACTTCATCCACCCCTAATTTGAGGGTCGGGAGCGCAATCGATCAGGAGGTAATTCATTATTTATGGAATTCGTACACACTCCTAACACACGGAGTGATGTCGATGTCGAGGATGTTATTTTGTTGATAGGCAGAGAGGGTGTGAGATGGCGCACTTAATAATAATGACACCATTATTCACATTGATCTGGTGTCAACTCGTGATTTTTTATTATTATTGAATCTTCCTGTAGAAAAGGGTTACTCCAAAGTTCGATATTTGTTGGGACAATAATATTTTTTAAAAATTATATTTCAATATTATTGTTTTAGAGAAGTCAGAAAGTCTTCATAATACGAGATATAATTAATCCAACTGATATGCATTAGCCTTTACTGCTACTTTTAGCGCTGGTTGATATTGCAGATGTTTTCATATATTTAAAAAAATTGGTCTTTATAATTTACGTAACATTATATATTATTTGGTTCAAGTAATTTATAGTTCGATACTGAGAAATATTAAGAGATTTATATTCAATTCCCATTATAATAACAAAAATGTAAGAAAGTTATTTGTCATCAATAAAAAAAAAAGTTAATTTTCTTCACATGTTAGTCCACAGCTCGTGACATAATACCGGACCCCATTTTTCAATAGCTTTTCCGCGAGGCGCGACTTTTACTTCCAAACCTGCATTCCTTTCCATAGAATATGGGGACACGAAGGCTTCCTAGCCAAGATGCCATAAATTACTAGAGACACTTATGTCTGGGTGGAACGCCATCAAAGCTAACTATAAAGAATGCATTCAGAGGTATTACCAAATACATGAGAGGTCGTTATTTGAAGAATTTAATGGAAAAATGCCATTTTATAATATAATAAGAGAACTATAATATGGAACGTAAGTAAATTGACATTTTGAGCATATTATCTAGATAAGTATAAAGATTTCGTTATTTAATTGTTAATTTGTTTTCATATTAATTATTATAATCAATAAGAATATATATATGATGTAAAATACTTACTTTTCATCACTTATTAACTTAAAAAAATTACTATGCGGTTCCAGACTCATACCGGGAGATAACCTACTTAGTCCTATTTTCATAGCAAAAGCGTTTTGCTTAGTTTGAAAATAGTAGAAATATTTATGATACAAATTAAATGTATTAATTAGAAAGATATACATAAACAATTGTTTTAATTCTAATTAATACGTATTATCTATCGTATCTAATTTGTATTTAAAATATCACAGACCTATCTTCTGAATAATTACAACTTCACAATAATAATTTGTTCTCCTTAATAATGGAATAATTATGTATTAAGTATTCCATGTACGCACCTCCATTAAAAAAATAACATTGTTGACAAGAATATATTTCAAAAATATATTTGTATATGCGGTCCATGCGGTATTTTTCGGGATTAAGATGTGGCACAGGCTTTAAAAAAGTAAAAATGTATACAACATTTTCTTCAGAACGAGGAGGGTGAGATATCCGAAGGGATGGAGTGAGGTGATGAGTATTTTCCTCAGGATACTAGAATGTATCTGAATAAAATTCGCATAGCATTTAATATAATACACATTTATATAGGGTGAAGATTTTATGATGGGCAGCGGTGCCGTTGTTTCGCGCAAGTCCTAAAGATTAACGATTTATGCAATATTTGGTCCAGGCAGAAGGAGGGTTAAATGTCAGTGGGGTAGAATGACTGTATTTAATGACTATATTAAATAAGTAATTATAAGAATGCTATATATACAAGATGTCCCAAAAGTATTATTCATAAAAAAATCTATAATAAAATAATGGATGGGCTTAATAAAACAGGATTATTTTGTATTTAAGTACAGTCCCTGGAAATTTATTTTTCAAAGACTATATTTTCCAAATATGATCAGTTATTTCACTGGTACTCTTCTAAATGGGAGGCAAAATTTCTGAGAACTGCTCGGCACGTATTTTCCGTAATCGCTGCCATTTTTTCTCAGATATTTTCTTTTAATTGGTCCGGATAGGAAGAATTGTTACTGTATACCTTTGATTTAAGGTAGCCCTATAAGAAAAAATCCATTGTTGCGAAGTCGGGGCTACGTGGAGAACAGTTTGTCATCTTTTCGGGAAAATTTCACGAAAAACTGGTAAGGACACGCTCTATAGCGAATGAATTCTCCAGGACGAGTCTAGCGATCGGCATACCCCCCGCTCCTTGAATGAACCAAAATTAATAAGACTTTTGAGACACGCTATGTATATATATATATCGAACTGATATATATATATACATAGCGTGTCTTTTAGGTAAGATTGGATTTTTTAGCAAAGAAGGTATCTTTGAGGAAACCTAAATCAATGTTTCGGCATGATTATATCGTAACTTTTGAGGCAACTTGTTCACGGAGAAATAAATCTCTCACAGCATAATCTATTTAGTTCGAAGTCAACCATTATTAACATGCTGAAACGTTGACCTAGGCTAACCTATGACACGTGTGTCAAAGGTAATAGGCCACAGCGTCTTGGGCGACACGCCAGCGTTCACTAATATCAGAGTTATCAAAGAACATGTGGCCCGCAATAACGGTACATATTACACATGTATCTCTTTTGGGTCTCACTTGAAAAAAAACAATTAATTGAAATAAACAATTAATTATTTGAAATCAAATGAAATATTATGGGTTCCATATTTTCCCTATATGAGAGGCGGGAAAATGGTGACAGGCCAGCAAAGTTAAGTTAGATTTTCTGAAATTTTTGAAACGCTGAGCCCAAGAGGTCCACCATCACTGGTCTAGGTTTTTTTCAACAAAGCCATTTGCAAATACTAATACCAGCAACATACAAAAACTCAAATCTATAATTAAATTCTTCGTATAAATCCGCATGATTCAATATCAATCTGACGAAGAGAAGAAAATAACTTTCTCTACAGAATCTAATAATATATGTATCTCGTTATCGAGATTCATCACAAAGAAATACTGCCTTCGTCCGCCAGCTTCCTGATTGTATTTAGCCCTCGCGAATTCCTTCAAAGTACTTGTGATACTTCATTTAATAAGAATTTGATTCTTTGACTGACCGATACAAGCGATATTTAATTATTAGGAAGATGAGATTGAGACTAGAAAAATTGTAGAATAAGAAAAAATTATCCATATACTACAAATACGATTTTACAGTACTGGGGAGTAAAACCTAGCCGAACCTAATCTAACCAATATAAATAATAATCTGGTGTGTACAATACTACTATAGTAGCTAAATAGCTAAGTAACTAACTTACTATCACGCTGTTTCCCCGCGGAGGTAGGTAGATAGGATAAAGCGCTACGCTCTTCTGTCCTGCCACGCAGTACTCTCCTCGTTCGCATTCATACATCTTCTCATATAAACTCTCCGATTATTGAGCCTTCTAACAGGGCCATCCTCCAGTATCTGGTTAACATGGTCGTGTCAAGACTTCCGCAGACGTCCCCTACTTCTGGTGCCATCAACATTTGCGTCATATATCTTCCTTACCATTCTCTCCTTATTCATCCGTTCCATATGACCAAACCACCTTAGTGATCCTTTTTTAATCTTACTTACTATACTAAGACCAGATTTACATTCTTTTATTATTTATTGATTATTTACTCTGTCATAAATGGATCTGTCACACATATGCCTAAGCGATCTTATTTCCACTGCATTTAGTCTACTTTTGTTCCTTTTCTGCCAGCTCCAGGCCTCAATTCTATACATCAGTGACGGTACCAGGACTTCATTGTCTACCACTAGTTTTGTCTCGGTTGACAAGATCCCATTAGCAATAATTCCATTCAAAGCGTCGTTCACTTTGTTTCCTTCAGTCACCCTCTTTTCGATGTCTTTCACAGCCTTTCTGTTTCTACCAACCATACTTTCCAAATACACAAACTCATCTACTTGTTCCAAACATTCATTACCTACAAGTATTTTACACTTTGTTTTGCTTTTTTCCTTCTCGAATACCATCACCTTAGATTTGTTGACATTTATAATAAGATCATAGCTAAGTGAGTTAAACAAAATCTTGTGATCTTCGAGTGGTCTTCTAAGCAATTTATAAGACTTATATAATATATAGCTCAATGAGACTATCGTGAATATATGTAACTTTAAGTACAGGCATTGTAAAAATCTACTATGTATACTTATATATATACAGAACTTTAATAAATAATGTTGATTTACAAATAATGAGTAATATAATACAGATAACTATAAAGTTGGGTATTGTTATGATACACGGATGCCACCATTATACCAGCATTTCACTGTTAAATATTTTTATTCTTAAACTCTCTATTTAAAAGCATTACTATTCCATGCCGAGTATTGCACGGGATTCACAATTAGTTATAATTTAAAATAGGATATTAGGGACAGCGGGGTGCCTTGCACAGGCCTTAAATACTACCTTCAGACGGGGGTGGATGATAGGGAGGGGGTGAAATGGGGTAATTACATTTTCCCCAGGATCCTAGAGTACGATTTAATAAAAGTTGAAACGGGTGGCATTGAATATAACACATTTAATATAAATTTTATTTAATACTTAGAAAGATATGAGTACTTATAAAATCAATTTAACGAAAAAATATTTTTGTTGCCACCTAGATTCGAACCTGGATCTCTTCATATCCGGGGAAATGCACTAACCGATTATGCTACACTAACGTAGTAAGTTGACGACAAATTTTATAACTTATATGTTGCATTTTCATATTGATACATCTGTCGTTAATGCATTTCCCTGGATAGGAAGGATTCATGTTCGAATCCCGGTAGGAACAAAAATATTTTTTCGATTAATTGACTTTATATGTATATCTTTCTAATTAATACATTTAATTTGTATTAAAAATATCATAAACCTATGTTCTGAAAAATTACAACTTCTGTTCTTCAACAATTGTTCTCCTTAAAAAAATTAATACGTGTTTACGTCAGTGGGAGGGGACGGAGTTATCAGTGATGGGGGATTCCTATATTTTGCGCAAGGTTCTAAAGAGTAACTATGCAAAATATTCAATGAATGGAATGATTTAAAATAATAAATTACACCTTTTTATCGTGGAAAGGTGACGGGTTGACCAGAGGGAGGGGGAAGAGTGTCTCTGTTTACCAAAATTGCGTTTAGGCCGGTCAAGAGGGTAGAATTGTATAAGAGAATATAGTATAGAGAATAGACAGACAGATAGGCAAATAGAGAGACAGATATTAAGTTTTAAATATACCTACATATTTCTTAATAGCCGTAAATAAATAGAAGATAAAATATATATAGGTACTTATAAGAGTAAAATTTTGCGTATGTATGCGGTAGTAGTACCTAATATCAGTAATAAATTATCTTTATTTTTTATAATCAAAATAAAAAAATGTTAATGCAGAAAAAAAGACGAACAGGTATTTAACGAAACCAATATATTGCATCAGTTATTCACGGAAATCATTATCAAATATACATGTTTTTAGTATACGAAAACCTATAATAATAAGAACAAAAATATATTTTGCTTAGATTTTTAAAGCATGTGCGCGTAGAAATGGTTATATTAAAGCAGCTGTACGTGAACAGAAATAAGGTATATCTTACATGATGCGAGCAAAGATTTCATTAGGGTAATATTATACCATCTTGTTGCACATATACGACCTCTTATGGGGCTGCTTTAATTTTTCGTCAAATATTATTTACAGTCAGGAAGAGGGATAGCTGAAGGAATTACTATGTTAGACCTGACTCTGCCCGGGCTTTGTATTGTATTTGTGAGCAATAAACATTATTTCCGTCGACATGAACATACAATTAAATTGTTCTCAGACGAAGCGAAAAGGCGTTTCTCGGAAATTTTGTAAATCATCCGAATATTTTTCGTAAAATGAATAACTTTATTATGAAATCATTTCAATATACATGACTTTAATAATATTCGAGGATGCTTTAATATAATATATCTGCGTAAGAAGAAGGTTCACGTTTGTATGAATATGCTCGCAATTTTATTCTGATATTAGATTTTCGAAATTACACGCGAATATTATATTTAACATCAAATAAAACAAATACTGAGTATACTCAAACTTGACTGGGCATTTTTTAGTAATCTCCCTTTGTCAGATTTGGCATTTTTGCTTCAGAAATACCCCTTTATTTATTATTTATATGTTCATCTTAATGTTCAAGTAGTACGGTCGGTTTTTGGGAAATTGTGAAAGACATAATGCCAACGAGACATGACATGAAAATACCTTTGTGCCGTATTATCCCTGCGCCCCAATCAAAAGCCTCCCCGAAACTCATAAGAGGTATCCGTACCCCCAGGGCTAATATGATCTGTCCCCTGTTTTATACTCCACTGAATATTTTCATGGCAGCGACCGGCTTCCTTTCATCGCTGGATAGAAAAGGAAAACTGGACAACCGTGCAAGATCACTCGTACCAATGGCACTCGTTAGCCAGCCCGCCTAAACCTCTTAGGTAAATGATCTTATTTCTAAATAATTATCTGTGACTTTTTAAACCTAATCCTATCCTCAGCTCGCCATGAATGTGACTGATATATTTTATTAAGATTGAAGAACGCAATAGAAATAAATCAGTGGTAAATGCTTTGTTTATTTTTTAAGGATTACAATATATCTAAATGTCAGTGATATGCAGCAGGTATAAGTTACTAATGATATATATATATATATATATATAAAATTACGAACATCATCCGTAATAATAACTGAAGCTAAATACTATTTTTGTTAAAGGTTAACATTTGTATTTTAACATTTATTAATTAATTTATGAAGAAAAATAATGTCAATTTAGGCATTTTTACAAATAAAGTATAACCAAGTTATATCTGTTGAAAAACATCGAAACTAATCCTACGGATTTATTTTTTTTTTTTTAAAACGAAATTTTTTGAATGTTTAAAAATAATAATAAATTCATTAAAATAAATAGGTAATTGTTTTTAGTAAAAAATGCTACAGTTTATTCGAATAAATTTCGCAAACTTAGTCAAATATTGTCATGTACTATGACGTCAGAAATGTCAATAATATCACCCGTTTTATGATCTGCACTTTACATTTAGTAAGAGAGTACAATTCGAGAACTAGTAAAAATGTAAATTAATACTATAATGACTTTCGCGCAGCTCTATATTGAGTTGAAAACCTTTCGAATGTCATTTTGTTATGAAACAAAATACGAACCCAAAGTTGAGGTTTCTGTACAACGCAGCTCCCCGGATTCATCAGTTTAGTAGGTAGCAACTATATGGCTTGAGTAGAACGATAGATTATTAATAGATGGCAAGTGAGAAATAACTAATAAACCAGCGCTTTGCACGATGCCAGAGGCAGACTTCAGAACTAAATAACCGTTACTCGCCGTTATACTCATTTCCGTTCAGAAAAAACAATTGCACTAGCGTGAGTAATATCATACGTAATATGCAATATAACAGTATATTGATGCATCTCTGCGTTTTAATTGGTAATTTTAAATTAGTTAAAATACGGTTTCCACAAAAAAGTATGTCGAAATATTAGAATTTTGTTAAGTAGGTAAGTTTATATTTTAGTTTCTATATATATATCTGTTAATTTTTAATGTATTAGTTGAATGCATTTGTTGATTTTCCATTGTCATAAATATGTAACTACGGTCCTTACACTATAATAACCATATGTTAAAAATAAATATTCCTAAAAGCATTATATTTTCCAATTAACCATTTTTTCTCTGTACATACATATACTTAACCCCATTTCTATCACATATCGCATATTATATATCGCAAAAAAAACGATGTACACGCATATTTTAGCTCTGTTTGTGTTGTATGAGCTGTATATATACATATATTAGTTTAAAAATGGACTACACACACAGATACAAATGTTCTTTCTAAATAAAAACTGGTTTACACGGCGAGCTAGATATGCGTAGTTGTAATAAATATTCTGTTTATATTTTATTTATATTTCTTTTTCAGAAGGTACCACAGCTTTTTTACTCGTATTCCCTACCAAATATCAATACTACAGAAAATCTGTAAACACTAGAAGATGGTTCCAAACTGAAGAAAATTGAAGAATTCATACGGAGACTATTGATTATTCTGCTATAACACATGATCGTTTGTCGCAGTCTTAGAAATTCAGGCCATCTGTTTATATGCCCCTAAGATAAATTTAAAAAATAATCAAGCATAAAGGTGGTTAAGACGCCATAATAAGTATGCATAAATCAAATAAAAAAATATAAAATAAATAAATAAATTATTATATACAATACTTTACCCATTTTTCTATTACTTTGTACAATTATATACAAAGATAAAATTACTTGATATTAAAAAAAAACAATTTCATGTTTCCCGTTGGATAGGGTCCACAAAAAAATCTTATGCCATTGTTGTTACCTCATATGTTGGAGACAAGAGAGCGTAGTCCTTATCCTTCCCCCCTTTAACAATCGAATCAGAGACTAAGAATGCGTAGTATCTATTGGCCCATGTTCACAGATAGATTTCTCTCAGAGATTCGCTTCGACTTTCAACGTTCAGCAAGAAGTTATTTATTAATTATCACCCCGTATGTTTTGCGCGTAGATTTGAATTACACCTCTAGCACCTTTACTGATCAAAATCTCATTGATAGATCATCGTGGACACGGACCTTAAGAGTACGTACACGTGATGTGATTTAATTCAGTTGGTAGTACTGATACCCAAAATTTGAATGCAGGTTTATTCCACAGCTAAATTCCTACAAAAATTTTGTAGTTTTTAAGTGAATGTAATATATTTTTTCCAACGTAATATTTAATATTTATTCTACATTCTACAAAACTTAAATGTAATATTATGAAAGTTTTGTTTTATTAAATAAACAATATCGATTATTTTTGGAATTAAAAATCAACAGTCTGTGAAATCACATGATGGCGGGTATAAGCGCGCACTGTATGGATGGTAAAGAATGCGTGTACGATAGTAGAATAAATATAAATTAAATATATTAATTAGAAAGATATACATATAAAATCAATTTTATCGAAAAATATTGTTGTTGCGCCACCAGGATTCGAACTTGGATCTCTTTCTTAACCGGGGAAGGTGCATTATTCAACTATGCTACAGCGACAATATTTTTAGCGACAAATTTTCGAACCTTTATTTTACCTTTTTGATATTAATGAATTTAATCGTTCCATTATTTGAATGAGACTTCTACTTTATTTAATTAATTTATTTGCAATAACAATATTTATCGATAAAATTGATTTTTTGTGTATATCTTTCTAATTAATATATTTATTTCATATTTAAAATATCACAGACCTATGTTCTGAATAATTACAACTATGTGTAATATGAATGTGTTCTCCTAAAAATACTATGGTTCATACTGTGAACAGTTCTGAATAAAAAATGTATTATTCTTTTATTTAAATATATTTTTATAATTATAAAAAAAATAGGTTCTCAAGATTTAGAATTTATAAAAAATTTAATTTAAAAAACATTTTATTCTCCTTTTTTGATTTCGATATCGTTTAATTTATAATCTTTGCGCGATACACATTGTGAGGATCACTGATATTGTCACTTTTTTAATGTACGTTACGTATCTTAATTAAAAATGGTTATGATTACATAATTCGATATTATCTCTGTTTCGTCAACCGTTCAATTAATCCGATTGACGGAAATCCAATTAATACTTATTTAGGACGCGTCATCGTCCGAGCACCGCGCCGGGGTGGCAGCGGGAGTCGGCAGGCAGGGAGGGAGATGGAGGATACAGGAAAAGGTGCCGACAAAACCTTGAAGTCTGTGAGTGTATACAATTCTTAGGCCATTTATAAAAGTGTGATAAATAATATTTTTCTCGGAAGGTCTCTATTTTTTAATCCTTCCCAAGTTCTTACAAATTAAGAATCAGACTCTGTTTTTGGGAATCAGGAATATGTTCACCGAGTAAAACAACTATAGTCACTACTCAAAAAAGCAAATGATTAATGTGTATTTAATAGGATTGTGTTTTATCTGACCATCTATGGAAAAGTTTAATTAAATGTATTAATTAGAAATATATACATATAAAATACATTTGATTAGTATTTAAAATAGCACAGGCCTATGCTCTGAATAATTACAACTTCATAATAAGAATGTGTTCTCCTTAATAATAATTAATTATTCACTACATAAATTTACTTCAAAGTTAAGTCGCTTGTCATTATTTAAATACTGAGATTTTTTTTTTAACTTTCTCGTTTGAATTTCAAATATCTTGTTCATGAAACACCGATAACCAATGAATGAGACAGTAAAACATTCTCATTATGAGTCACTATTTAAAATGAACTAAAATAATATATTTTTAAGGCGAACATATTATTATTGTGAAGTTGAGATTTTTTAGAACACAGGTCTTTGATATTGTTAATAGAAATTAAATGTATTAATTAGAATGACATACACATACATATAAATTAAATTTATTAAACAATATTGTTGTTGCTAGCGGAATTCAAACCTGGATTAACCGAATATAATAATAATACATATGCTTGTTAATGCATTTCCCCGGATAGAAAGAGGTCCAGTTTCGAATTCTGTTAGCAACAACAATATTTTTTCGGTAAATAGATTTTATATGTATATCTTCCTAATTAATACATTTAATTTGTATTTAATAATAATACAGATTTCTTGAGGAATTTACATAAATAATTATGGATTTGATTTTGGAAATTTTATAAAATAATGTGTTCTTGCTGACTAGATATAATACTTACATCACATTAGCGCTTCTTCCTAGTTCATTTGATAAGATGTAAATTGGTAATCCATTGTTTTTGTTTAACTGTCATCAGGACTAACGCCAGTCAGCGGCTAAACTCTTAACTGACTAAAAATATATGTTTCTAATGTTTAGGGTATTTTATAAAGCATTTAGAAATTACTGACATTGCTAGTCTTTGCTTTTCTGGTAACAGAGTTATGTTTGTCTATTTCACGTGACGAAGCTCGGGTACGGGATTAATTTGGTCCAAATCATGAATGTGACTTTCAAGTAGTCGGAAGCTCACGGGACGGTGGTCAAAGCAGGAATTAGAGGCTACTTCAACCTACAACCGCCGAATAACTTATTTCATAATACGGTATTTGATAGCCAGGCAACTCGTAATACTCATACCCCTCTATAATTAACGCTATGTTGATATTGAAAATATAATCATTGTATGGAAAATCAATTAATTTAATGAATTGCGAAAATGAGATAAATTAAAATATTATATAAAAGATATTATATTTTTATGAAACGTTAAAATACTATTTCAAATAGGGAAAAATCAAGGCATTATTGATGATCGATACATCATGGGCTGAAGTTTGAGAAAATTAAATATTCTTTAATAACATTGTAAAACTAACGTACACATATTTTGATTATTTTATAATACTAGTAGTAAGTGCTTAAGACTTACTATTAGAAAAATAAATAAGCTAGTCAAATGGAAAAATTTTACTCAATTTTTGCAAATTAGTCGATAAAAAAGTTGTTTTAATCGCTATAAAAGTTAAGAAACAGGTTGAGTTGAACCAACCATGTAAAAGGGTATTTTTGTGGTACATTTGGTCGAATATTCTAGAACTAAACTTTCTGTGGTGCTTAAAAATAATGAACATTTCAAAAAAAAAATCTTTCTTGTATTACTTTATATTTATATTATATAGCATTGTAAATTTATAAATAAAATTATAATACAATGAATATTTCTAGTAAATTCTGTTCACGAGAATACTGTAGGTGGGCGGACGTAGGTTTTGTACAAATATGTTGCTTTAGAAGATCATTGTATTTGTGTGATTTAGATATACAGGCCGATATGTATGTAGAGAATACGTGTACAGAACAATTAAAAACAGTTTGCAAGGTAAGTTCGAACAAGAGATTATGTCATGACACACGCGAAAAACAAAGGCGAAATGACGAGAGGAATCCTCGTATTAAACCGATAAAACCCGTATTGCTCGATTAGGCAAATACGCGAATTTGGTTCAAGTTTCTCGTGGAAAGGAAATGTTCAAAGTTTGAAGCTTTGCTTATGTAAATAAATCTGGAATAAAGAAGTTTTTTGGCATCGAAAATACAGGCAGGCAGTATATAATGCAGGGAAGGTGGGAGGGCTCGGGCTGTTTGTCACAGATATGGACGAATACAGACCCTTGCAGGGGGGATAACTTCCAAAGATAAAACATTCAAAAACTATTTAGAAGAGGCTTTGCAGAAATTCCCCGAAGGGCGCTGCAAACTTAGGAACTCTTCAATTCTGAACTCTACTGAGATGGTTTGTCTATTTAAAATCTCTTTAATATCATCTATGCCGGTCATAGAACATATTTCATACTGCCATTGTCATTGTGAGATTTCAATAATTTTTGATCTGATATCATGATGGCCACGACGGAGAAATTTTTAATCGGATGAGTCATCACACCTGCGCATAAAATATTTTTTTATTTTTTTATTTGTAATTTGGGTGTACCAGTCAATATTTGTCTAGATAAATGAACTCCGATGACAGCAAATCTTCGTGTTAAAGGTGGAATAAATAACCGTCCAGTCAATCTATGTTCTATCTTATTTTCCAGATTACCAAATTACGCATAGTTACCAACTACGACAAAAGCACCTATTATATAAGATCGTTTAATCATAATAGAGCATCTCTAATAGACAATTTAATAATTAAACCACAAGGGTAAACGAGCAACTAAAAAGACATAAACAAGAGGGATTTAAGAAAAAGACACAGATTTAATGACTTATTATTAATTTTGAATAAAAAATAAGCGCGTTAGTGTGGAAACTTTTTGTGTAAAAAGTATTATAACAGACATGCTAAACAAATTTTTCAGCCTAAAGCAAATACGTCCATTGAATTACATATACTTTGTTCATGCTAACATAATAAGTAACAAGGTACCCATCTTTCAAACTAAATGAGAGTACGGTGTCTATTAAATTTAATATACTTTAAAACGGGAATGTTTTTAGAATAACGTTCAATAAATGAGAGCATAGTTGGTCCTCGGTGGAGTAAAGTGGAGGTTTTTCATCAGGGTGCAAAGAGCCCCGATGGAGCGTGGGAAGGGGCGAGAGAGGGGAGAAATAAGGGAGAGAGCTCGCTAGGGTTTCACAAAACAAAATCCAATTATTTAACAATAAAAGTGCGCGACGAATGAGAACGGCGCGCTGGGAAACTTTCGGGTGTACTCATATACAGCTGTGTGAGTACCTGTCCATACAAGTTAAGTAATGTTGGTGTACCTGCCTTAACGAGTTATGTGGCCTTCATACATTCCTTTCTCGCCGAGAGCGATGAAGAGTTTGTAAGCTTTGTTGACTACACGTTCAATCGAAGATGTTTGCAAAAGTATGAAGTTGTTAAATAAGTTTCAAGTATAAAAATACTGCTATTTGTTTATTTTATTTTCGGGATACCATCTCAGAATATGTACGTTATTTGTTTTCTCTGTAAAACAGTGCAATTATGTATTTTATTATAAATATAACATTTTACAAGTAAAGAATAACGAATTGTGATAAAAAAGTTCTCTTGATATACTTTTTATAATTTTTAAAATGTGTGCTAAAAAATTATACATTTTTGTAGTTACCTAGTATCTATTCCCTCTAACTACGCTTCGTTCCAAAAGACCAGCAAGTAAGTCATATTTTCATGGTGCAAGCATTTAGCTTAGTTTGAAAAAAGTAAAAATATTCATGTGACACGTATTTCGTGTACACATCTCTAATTTTTTTTTGAAAAAGGAAAAATAAGAATATATATATATATATATATATTGAGAACATTTCATTATATTCAGGATTTAATGAGGCGTACACATGCACTTAACCATTAAAACTATTTATTTCAATATCCCTATTAATGAATGATAAATCAAATATAGAATCCTTCCAACTTATAGTGTTCAATAATTAAAAATTAAAAATAATTTTACTGTGGTTGAATCTGATAATTTATGTTTAATATACTGGCCGATTGTTGGGATTGGGGTATCTGCTGAATTGAGATTAAACGGGTATATAAATAATGTTAGTTCAATATTAATTGATAAACCTGAACATTATATTCGCATAGTATTTATTTTAGAAATATTTTATTTAAGGTGGAACCTTATTAATGTATAATAAAGTTAACAAAGTTTGTTAAGTTCCTCACTTGTTGATATTTATTGGAAAAAATATATATATGTATACATATATATTTAAAATTACTTACACGCGAAGACGTTAAAAACTTTTCCATTTAAAAAAATAATTTAACAGCTAAGGTTTCAAAATTTTCTACTTAAACTTTTCTAAGTATAAAGACATTTCCATTCAAAGGTTTCAAAATAGTCGTCGACAGAGAAATGTTCGAATGAATATATTATTTGATTTCGCGAGGTAGAACACAATACACCTCGAAGAAGTACAATAATATAATACACGCGGGGCTTTTAAAATACACTTTGACACTTCGGATTGGGTTCGGGCTTTCCTTTTGCTGAGCGCAGACCTCAGGGGGTTGGCAAAGGCGGGTGGAAAGAAAATGAAAGCTTTGTCGAAATCTCAATGCCTGGAAACTGGGAAACTTTCGAAGTTTTGCCGAAATTGTGTGGAACTAAACCTCCCCTGTACGACCTTGGGGTGCTTCGCCGTAGTTCTGGCGTAGAACACAATAAAGCAAATTATGAAAAAAGTTTTTTCATAAACAAACGTCTTTCATGAACTCAGTCAAAAAATGTATTTGGCGTCAAACGGACAAATATTGTCGTGTGAAGTATTGAAGAATTCTCTTTAGTATTATCAAAATCAACTTTATGGTTAAATTTCGTATTGATGTTATTTAACATTATTTTTTTAACCACTTAATTAATTTTACACTAACCGGTTTCAGAAAATACCATTTCCTTCATCAAAATGTCAAATTAACTAATCAAAAACATATATATCATGTTGTTCTAATGTTTAAAAAAAAATCTATTTTAAAACAAATTAACTAACTAACTTACCATAATGCCATTTCTCAGCGGGGGTAGGCAGAGAGCGCCACACTTCTCTGTCCTGACACAGTTTTCGCCTCATCCATACTCATATATCTTCTCATACAAGCTCGCTGATTATTGAGGCTTCTAACAGGACCATCCTCCAGTATTTGGTTTACTTGGTCGTGCCAAGTCTTCCGCGGACGTCCTCTATTTCTGGTACCATCAACACTTGCGTCTTATATCTTCCTTACCATTCTCTCCTTATTCATCCGTTCCATGTGACCAAACCACCTTAGTGATCCTTTCTTAATATTACTCACTATACTAAGATTAGCTTTACATTCTCTCCATATTTATTTATTCTTTACTCTATCATAAATAGATCTGCTACACATAATTACTTAAAATCATAATTGTTCAAAAATAAATCTAGTATACTTAACTTAAATTGTTATAATAATGAAAGTGTGGAAATTGATTTAATGATACAAAGTAACTAGAAAAAATGTATTAGGACAATTTTTTAAAAATGAATTAGAATTAGAATTAGAATTTGCTATAATTCTGATTTTATAATCATTCCTGGAAGTCTGTAATTTGAATGTTTATATAATATATGTATGTATGCAATAAGTACTTGATTTTTGTAGATGATTACTTTTCCTATTTCCAAGTACCTAGTTGTATTATTAATTGTTTTTTCTTTATTTTTTTTGTTATCTGTCACTATATATTTATTACAATATATATTAATCTCAAAAGCTGATTGACTACATGTTCGAAACAATTATTAACTCAGAAATGTTTTCAAATCATCAATATACACTATTATTGTAGCAGTAATAAATATTTTACATATTCTTAAAAAAAATACCAGTCAGTATTGGTTCTTGAAAAAGAAGCTAGGATAAGACTGAAGACGTTATTAATAATATTTCGAGGAAGGCTAGTACTGTCTGAGACTGGAAAAGGGTTGTTTGACTGCTGAGTTGAAAAAAGTGCCTCGGGGCAGACTTTCTGTGACCAATCTAACCGAAAGAATATAATAAAACAGCATACAGTCACCCAATATGGAAGTCGCCACCTGATTTATGAGTAGAGTATTTCATTTTCTTTGACAGTACAGAAATGCAATCTGAAATGCAATATTCTATAAAATTATATTGAATAATTTATTAATATATAACGCAAGTTTTTAACACAGGAATATATTTATTTTTTAGAATTTGAGCAAATAATTAAAAGTTTTATATAAATACGTGACCCATTAATTAAATATTCTATCCCTTAGAAATAAAAAATAGCATAGTGTCAGACAGATAAATAAAATCTTTGCTGCTCAATGACAATAATACCTCTTACTTAAACAGATTTATTGATAGCCATTACATAAAAATATCTCTGAACCCGACACTTATCGTACAAATAAATAATAATAGTAATAGTTTAAGAATATAAATAAATTTTAAGAATATAAACCCCGCAACAACTGGCAAAATATTGATAATAATAATTTAGTTTTTATTTGCGTTATTATAAATTAACAAAATTTATATTTTATGAATGATTAATGAAATTTCTTTAATAATTTAATAATACTACATATGTATGTATTAAAAGTCAATAAATTGATTTTAATAAATCTCCTTATCTGATAACTGTTCTAGGTTAATTACATGGGGTAATTTTTCGCTTTTCAAGATTTTCGCCTGCTTCATGAGGGGATTAATTTTTCCTCTTTCCTCAACACCAGGGGTGAGTGCCACGGCGCCTTGAAATAAATTAAATCTTTAATTACATCCTTTGTGCGTCTCACACAGCTTCCTTTAAGCATATACAAATATTAATGACTTCACTGGTAAACTGTAAGATTACTCTGTAGTTTACTCATTATTCTCGCGGTACCTTTTAATGACATTTTGAAAAGTGTTCAATTTGCCTTACATGAAATAAATATTCTTGAGATTTATATTCTTAAATGTATTCGTTTATTTTAAATAAAAAATAAATATATATTTAATATAAAATATATTTTATTGTTCTCACTCTACGATAAGGTGAAAACCTGCTAATAATTAGTATATGTAAAATAAATATAAGAATATGATACTATACTATACTGTAGTATCATATTCTTCATGTTATTACATATATTTAATGAAAATTTATTAAAATATTATTCTAATAGATATGCTACATGATTCACCGCCAATACAATCCTTTTAGAATGTTATAGTAAAACTAAGAGAATAAAACAATTTATTTGTGAATGAAAATCTATTTAACATCTAATTTTTCTTTGAAAATCAATTCCATAAACTGAGCGAATATTATGTTCCAGGCCAATTTTGTTTAACCACCATTTTGGTTTGGTAAAAATTTATTAAATGATATTTAATAATTATAGAGAATAGTTAATTACAATTTATCGTTAAGCTTATAACGTCCAAACAACGTGTTGAAATAATTAAATTTTTATCTAAATAATAATGGCAATGCTGTAACCATTATTGCTGATCGCTATCGTCACACGTTGAAAAACTTATTAGTGGCCGAATTAAGTCGATTGGGACTGCAACGCATGTAGTTTCAATAGGACGGAACCACCTCACACACAGCCTGAGCTACGTTTGAAATTTTGCGAGAAAATTTTCCCCGGCCACATAATGTCAAAAAGTGATGATACAGGCTGGCCTCCCCAATCAGCGGATTTGATGGCTTCCAACTATTTTCTGTAAAGGTACTTGAAAGGAAAGCTCTACGCCAATAAGCCAACAACAATTTCGATGCTAGGACAATATTAGAAATTAAATTGCTGAAATAACACGAAGTGTGCGAGAATATTATAAAAAGTATAGATAAGAAAGCACGAATTTGTACCGCTGCCAGAGGCAGTCACGTTTCAAACATAATTATAATAAATCAAATAATCGATAAATAAAATCCAAATTAAAAAAAATGTGTTTCATTTTCTAGTTATTTAAAAACAACATCGCCCTGGTACATAATATTCACACTATAGTAGCAATATATAGAGAAAGTAATTGTTGAATTACGTGATACGTTTATTTGATCCAACTGAAATACTAATTTAGTAACCACGTGGTCGGGTATTCGAGCTTTGTCCTTGGAGACCACTATGTAAGTCTAGTTTTTCATAACAGAAGGGTTTAGATTATTTTGTAAAATATTAAGATAATATCTTCAATATTTGCAAAATTACTCTGTTGCTTCATTTTATTAAAATTATTATACAAAATACAAGTACTATTCAGAATTTTCCAATCATCTTTTGGAAACAAATCATCCTTTTGATATTAATAAGGGTTTAGAAATTATACATACAAATACTAGGAGTTTACAGTTAGATAAATTTGAAATTTTAGAAATAAGAAAAAGTGTTAATAGCAAGATAAATATTATAAATAATCAAATCCTATTTACTAATAGTCACCTTTTAAATTTGTTTTCATATTAATTCCTACTTAAATAACGTATTTTGTATAATTATTAATATTAAGATAATATTTCTATTTTTTTAAATATAAAATTGCGATCTTTGAACTACAGTAATAATCGAAACATGTGCAAAAACTATTCTTTTATAGAATTTTTATAGTATTTTACCAGTCTTTATTTCTGTTGTCATTTTCCATAATACGAAGAATAACTATATATTTTATCTGAAAGTATTATGAAATATATTTATCAATAATAAATAAATATTCAAATTACATGTAAGTAAATCCTGCATTAAAAATAATAATAGTTATGTATGTGTAATAAATATTAATGAAAAAAAATATATATATACATAAATATATATATATATATACGTACCTTATATATATATAAGATACGTATAAAACACGTGTACTTATTATGGATTTTATAAATATTGTAAATCTTACCCGATATTTAAGTGATTATCACTTTTATTATAAAAAAATCACTTTCAGTCTTAAGTAACACTTAAGTCTCGGTAGCAGCTCGGATTTTTTGTATGAAAGATTTGTTCTTTCGAATTAATGTGTTATATTATTTTACAACATGTATATGCATGTATTCAATTAAATAATTCCAATTTATTGTACCTAATTAACAAAATTTGTAAGTATTGTATACACTTAAATAATTTTAAACTTTATTTCACAACCAATTTTAAAAATAATGTTAAAAAATAGGTAATATACCTGTCTGAGTAGTTCATTTTAGTGAACACTAATAAAGTCTACGTTACGGGAGATGAGGTGAATGCGGATTTGTAAAACATATGGAAATGCAAATTCTAACTTGTGTTTCGCGATTCGTCAAGCATGAAACAGACACAAACACGCGCGTTCCGTATACGCTATATGCGCGATGAATGTGCATGTGCTTTTGTGCATTAGCTCATCTTGTAACGTAAATTGAACCATTGTCTGAGAAATCCGATAGGATTTATGCTGATTCCTCATCAAGCATCTTATGCGCATGACGATATATGTATATGGGTCGCAAAGGCAAATAGCGGTGACATTCCTGAATTAATGTAGTCATAAACATTAATACATGCAATATGTATGTAGGTATACATATTTATTAAGGATTTGTCCAAAGTACACGCAGATTACAGATAAAATATACATTTTTATAACAAAATACCTATGTATATACTCGTAAGCTCCATATGAAGCCTTAAAACTGGCAGTTATGCAAGGTGCCATAGCAAGATGAATGCGGAAGAGCTTGAGAGACAAACCGACGATTGGGTGAGGTGGACATACAAGGTTGTCGTCGATAATTGGATGAAAGACATACAGGACATACTATAAATGTGCCAAAATGATATTTAGAAGAGAGTTGGCTTTTGTTGAAGAAAGATCGCACAAAAGGAGAGCAGTGAGAGAGTCTTATGTTCAGAAATGGACGCAAACGGGCTGATGATGAAGAAGCCCTACGTTCGACTTTCTCTGCGAACACCAATATTCCCCCTAAGTTGTGATTTAGCATCATAGCGCATACAATAAAAAATGCGCGGATACATATTTAATAATACTTCTTCATTTGCCACCTTTTATCGATGATTGGAAACCATGTTGAAATACGTTGATTTATCTTGTACAAGATCACAAACATTTTAGACATTGAACAATTTTCTGAGGCTACACAGCCAAGGTAATCTTTCTACCTACGCCTCTACTACCGTCTATCTTCTTGTTGTAAAATATCATATTTTTAATTGCGGTGAATATTAATAGAATAAAGTATGCAATTTTCTTTGATGGTTGTTATTAGTTTTATTGACTTATGTATAGGTCTTAATACATCTTCACTAGTAATGTGGTCAACCTAAGCCCTAACAGTTGCCCTATACTGGGTTTTCGGTATTTATGACAGGACCAGATCACCGGTCACCGTGAGCGTGTGTGGATGCTCCTTTAGGTTTACTATACCTTTCTGTTCCCTCCCCCCTCCTCTCTTTCTCAGTGC
The DNA here is from genome assembly GCA_022840565.1 of Eubasilissa regina. Classification (NCBI taxonomy): domain Eukaryota; kingdom Metazoa; phylum Arthropoda; class Insecta; order Trichoptera; family Phryganeidae; genus Eubasilissa; species Eubasilissa regina. The sequence goes on along the minus strand of JAINEB010000002.1, from coordinate 935,837 downwards.
ACAACTTTTCTATGTATTGTACATGACTTTTTGAACCGTTAAGAAGTGAACATCTCACTGGTCTGATTGTATTAGTTACTGTTTCTATTGTGTTTTGGTTTTCTCGCGAAATTTTTCGTGCCGAAATTGCTATTGTGTTTGGAGTGCTTTGTGCAAATCAGCGAAGCTGTTCTTGAATTTAAGGAGAGCTGTGAGTACAACCAAAAAATCCAGATAAGTCCTGCTTCCTGGTTGATCCTTGAGCCCTTATTCTATTCTGTCTCGATAAAACATTCATATCACCCTTTCTACATTCCATTTCACTACCTCTTTGTCTAAACACTGGGTAAAGTAATGTTTTTCTTATTTTCTCTCCCAGCGCACAAATAATAGCGTAGGTCCTTAAAATTAAGCAAAAGATTTTTTATGCGTACACCGTGATTGAAACTTAGAGGGAACATTGGTCAACCCCTCCAGTATCTCTAAACTTATATAAATAACATCATAATAATCCATCTTCATTTCTAGATCTTCATTTCGATGAATGACGCTACCAGCTCATTAGAAAGTTACGAAAATAAGCTTACTATTTATTTTTCAATGCACGCCGTATTGTCTATTCACTATAGTAACATTATTACGCATTGACCAATCATAGCGCAGCATATTTTAAGATAATTTGACATTTCCCTGAGTCGACTAACGTCAGACGAACGGACGTTATTAACGACTATTCGAACTGCAGGCTTTAGAGAAAGGTAGAGGAATAAAGGATATTAGCAGGAAATAACCTGGAGGTTACGATACTTAAAAATGAGGAAACCGACTGGAGAAGAATTTATTTATTTTTAAAATACAAAAAAATTGGAATTATTATTAATTGATATTGAGTAATTATATGTACATGCATAAATATAGATAAAATTGAGCAATATGGAGTAGTGCCTGTAGCAATATGGGCTGAAAAATATACTATCTCATCATTGTGTTTTAAAATTAAGAAATATTTCAGAAATCTCAGTTTATCGATTTATTAATCATAACTAAAAAGTTACATTTTATTTTAAACGATCCGATTTATTGTCATGAAAATTTTGGTTACGTATCTGCTTTTGTAGTTTTCATTTTAATTATCCATGTACGTGATTTTCTTAATCCTTATTGGATATCATATCTGTACTAGACATTGTATTTTGTGGAGTGTCAAAAATATATTATTTTTACATTTAGTTGACTTTAATTGAACAAAGATATGTTATTAAATACTAATGTTCACTCAGATTATAAAATTTTAGTAACATATTACTGGTGTACTGAGATCGGCGAATATTAAATGAATATTTTTTTTGTTATATAGACAAAAGCGTTCCCAAAATCTGCTGTGCAAAGAAAGCCTAACCCGAAGCAAATTGAATGCGCACAAGAGTCACAGTGTAAAGCCAAAGTCTCCGCAGCGCTTGGATTTATATTAAAGGAAAACACGGCATCAACACTCCTGATTCAAAGCATATTTGATTCGAAGCCTTGAGTAAATAAAATCTCGGCGAGCCGTCTTGCGCCTAGCGAGACTGTTTGTTATACGTTTGCACGTAGATTTGTCAGCAGCGGCGTACGCTTTGTAAGGAAGTGAGTATTGCCTAAACCATAAAGAGCATTTGATTCCAGTCTGAATATTTTGGCAAAAGGTCTAGCAAACGCTGGATAAAATCGTGTTTATATTATTTTCTGATGTTATTCTTGTTCATCTAATAGTTGTTTATTGTGTGATTCAGATTTAGAGTGAAGATGACATATGTCAAATAAATAGAAGATAGAAAAGAATTTCAGGTTTGAAGTCACAAGCTTGAGACTTTTTAACCGTGACATGTCATAAAATCTAAATGCACGCAAATAATTTTTATATTTAAAAGTGGAGTAGAAAATTATATTAAATTACTAGAAAAAGTTGTGAAGATTTATAGCGATGTTTCAAATTTACCGAAGCCTTATTAATCACAGTAATTGTTTGATTTCACTTTTCCGAGAGCCGTTTTTACTATACCTCGGTGACATAATTTTCTCACGTCTACGTAACTTGGAAGAATTAAGAAAAATAAGAAACCAATAATCACTGTTATCTAATAATTTTAAATCCAAACAATCGTTCGCATTACACTACACGTATTATTATGAATTTTATTCAAATAATTACAAAAAGTTAACTCTAAACACTCAGAATACGACGTCCATATTTAACTTAGATATATATTGCTCGAGTACCCTATTTCTACATAGCTATACAATATGATCTTTCCTTAAGCCTTTTAACCTCTAAAACCTTCTAATAGCATTTCAATAAATTTAACGGTTACCATTCTATTGAAAATCTGAATACGTTGTTTGTAGGTAGCTGAGTGGTTGCAAACTTACCCATTGATGATGACAGGACCGCATAAGAAATAGGTGAAAATATTATTTTAGTAACTTATTTTAAAGAAATAAAATAATAGGACCTAATTTCAAAACGGAACATTTTAAATTATCGTATAATCAAAATATAGTAAATATTATTTTTTTAGTACAAAAATCTACGATGCATTGATGCTCATAAGTTATATACTTATAAAATTTATTGAGTTTCTAAATCGAATTCCGTTTCCGGTAATGAATTAAACCTGACAAGTTTTTCAACCTCCGTTATTCCTGGAAGGGAAAATGTCGATGCGAATTGTTTTTAATTGACAGCTTTATTGACACTGCACTCTAAATATGTACATCCTTGTCGAACCGAAACCAAATACGGTTGGGTCTCAGTGCATGAATGAATAATTATATAAGCTTGTGGTATTCCGACTGCCGAGTACTGTTTAGTGTTTATATTGCCAACCAAAGCGTTTACTCTTAAGCAAACTAGATCAACCCTAGGATGGCACGACGCTTGTGCGCACAATTTCAGGTACGTGGTGCTTGCAATAATATTATTTAAGGTGTATAATGAAGACGAAACGTAATCAATCTAACATAATTATTAAAAATATATTGTTTTGTAATACAGTTGTATCGTTGTTATTGCATAAAATATATTTAAACATAGATGGTATAAAATCTTGAAGGAAGTGACTGAAAAAAAATATTTGGGAGTCATGACAGATTATAGATTAAATATATTACAAAATATAAGACATGTGAGTAAAAAATTATCTAAAAATTTTTTGGGAAGGATTAGAGGATTCATTTGATCAGAGTCTTGTAAAATGATATATTTTCATATAAACTACAGCAGCATCATTTTATTTATAATTGGATCAGTACAATGCTGAAAGATCTTAAAATGATCATCTTTAAAAAACAGAAAATTTATTTCAATGTTAGGGTGTTTATTTTTTAAATACTCACTAAACTAATATCGGTAGAATAATATTTAGTAATGATAATATTTAGTAATAATAGTATTTATAAGAAAAATTGAGGTAAGTTAGATAAGCACGAGCATCATACATGAGAAAGAGATGGAATGATACTGCCAATCAAATAGAAGGTCAAATCTCAGAAATCAATGATTTACTGTGCGATGAAGATTTTTAATTAAATTCCAGATGATGTAATAAAGAAAGATAAATTTTATAAATTCAAAATTAAATTAAGTAAATATGTACAATATGAGTTATAGTAAGAAGGAAAATATTGATACTGTCTATATACGTACATATATATATTTATGTATGCACTAGATTAATAAAATAAAATGTTTAATGGTTTAGCATTCTGTGGAAATCTGTTATAAGATAAACTTGTTATCACGCGTAAAAAAATACAATTTTATGCTTGACGTGCTTTTTCTAGTATATAATTGACAAAAAAAACAACATAAACATAAACGTAAAATGACATGTATACAATATGAAATAAACCACATATAAATAAAACGTATATCATTTAATTAAAAAAAAAATAATAAAAAAAAGGTCAGATAAGCAGCCAACAAATATATTCTATACAGAAATCTAACTATTTTTTGTGTCATAAAATCAAAAGATATCAAAATCATTTATTATAATATAATAATATATAATTTAATTAATCGAATGAGGTTGATTATTTTTGAACGATAACGGTATTGACTTGTAATATAAAAAGGGACAACAATTTTATTGTACTTTTTCTATAAAATGAAGTTTTGACTTGATTAATGGCACAAATTACTCTTGTAGAGTAAATTGCTTATGTAATATAATATATTTAATATTTACAGATTTAATAACGTATTTATATACAAGAGGATTAACTTATTTTCAACAAATTGATTGTGGCTATCCTTTCTGGTTATTTTTTATTGATATTTTTTATTATTCACAACAAGCCAATCTTTGTTGAGTGATATAATTATAAAAAAATATATAATTAAATAATAAGTAGTGTTTTTATTGAACTCTTATTGATTCAATAAGAATATTGCAATACGGTTACGTATTTTTATAAGTAATGCATATTACAGATTATTTCATAAATATAAGAGGATTCTAGAAAGAATTGTATAAATAATTACGGCTATAGTAATATCACCGCATACACGATCTTACAGAAACCTTTGCGGTTTAAACTATTATGTTTATAAACGCTCTCAATATTTTTTGTGCAATATTAATACTTACTTGTATATTTAAATGATTAAAGAGGAAGTAAGTGTATAAGAAGCCCGGTTATATAAAAATGTTTTGGGGAATTAATTTCTTAAATTTACGACACCTTTAGAACAAAGACCGTTTGGACGCCCACGCTGTTCTTGGGTCTGAAAAACAAAATGCTATTGCTAAGAAACGCAAAATCTGTATAAAGAAACGTGGGTGGCAGTAGAATATCGAGGTTGATTGAGAAATATATATATATATTTAATAATTTTTTAAATTAAACTACGTTTTCTTCATTGAATTTATATAATGGAACATACAAGTATACGCATAATCTTACAAAACAAATAGTTTACTTTTTACAATTAAATTCTACGAGAAGAATCGAAAGACTGAGAAGCTACATTAAAACCCACTACATTAATGAAATCATCAGACTCTACTAAAATATGTGACAGCAAATAACCATGACTAGTAGACAACTGATGGTATAAACATGTTTTGCGTCAATAGTTGATAATAATAATAATGATTTATAAGTATTTCTGTTTAAGTATGTTATCAACGCCAATATCAAGGCTTCACAAAGCCTTGACAAAACATGTAGGTATATGCTTACATAACGATGTTTCATTTCTTTGCATGAATATTTGTTTGACCCACGTTAAAGCGATAGTTTCAACTTGATAGCAGTGACGTAAAATTTAATACTTGAAAAGAATTTTGATACCAAATTTATAATATGTTGTAGTAACGTAAGCATTTTCAAACTTTCTTTGAATGAAGTCTTTTGAGTTGAATAAGAAACATCCCAGGCATCGATAAAGGAAATCCAATAACATTCCTGCGCTGGAATTACGATATTCATAATATGACATGCAGCGATTTTCACAACAAGAAAATACCCTCCCCTGTTTACGGGGGCAGTCTTTTGTGATGGCAGGTCCGCTCCGGCGAATAATTCTCTTTAGAAGCGCATTCATTCATGTTCTCGGCAGTCTTGTACCGGTTATCCAGTAGGTGCAGTTAACCACGTCGTCGGTAAGCAACATATACCATACCCTTTGACCGATCTAAACCAAATTTTGCATTGTTGCTCTTTAGGACCTTGCGCAAAACAATGGCACCCCACCACCTTACTCCGATATAAACATGTTCGAGTAAGTATTATATTGAATCCCATCCGTCACGAATTTTTCACAGATACCCTTTAGGACCCCTTTACTTGGCCATCCCCCTTCTTCCTCTGAAGTAAATGTGTATTATATTGAACACTATCCAAGAATTGATTAGTTATACTCTAAAATCTACGGGAAATATTTTCATCCCACCCCATTCTTGGGAGTTTGTATTTACAAAAAAATCTGAATCCCGATCTAGGGACCAATAGTTAAGAATATAATCCTCGCGCAACACTCACTAATATTTGTTAGTCATACGTAAAAATATAAGTGGCCTCAAAGTATTCATTTGTCAATTGATCTGTATATAAAAATATTTTATTATATAATAATGTATACAGTAAAACTCATAAAATATACTCAGAAAAAGTAAGGTAAGAGTATATAATTTTTCATTTATTGGGGCATTATTAAGAAAATAAGAAAAATATATCATACGTGTGAACTCAAATAACATTGGTCCTAAAGTATAAGGTATAAAGTCAATATATGCTCATCTCGACACAGAATTTCTCTAGTGAAACGGGCACAGTTCAAACAGACTTTTACAAAGTATTATATAGTTACTAATAAAAAATAAAAAAATTATTAATAGAAACGTCTTGGACTCAGTATTACAACGGTGAAGCCGGGGCGGATTGCGTGTATATAAATATTATACTAAATTATAAACGGTAACCAGCTTTATCAGTTATTTTTTAACATTAGACATTGTCTTGGATAATTTATCTTATTTATTAATGTTCAAGAACATTTCATGTGGTGTTAAATGATTTTCGAAAACATTTCAGTTTCTTCTAGAGTTTTGTTGTAAGATTTACTAGTATTTAAAAAAAAATGTAGTACATCTACTTATAAAAAAAAGAGATTTATTTTTATAAGTACATGTACTACATTTCGCTATAATTATAAAACATGTAATTTTAACACATTTATCAAACTTTTGATATATTTTACTTTTGATTACTAAGTTAAATAATTTATGTTCTGTTTCCTAATCCCTCACCCCCCCCAATAGTATTTCAATTGACTTTTTCACTACCCGTAATTTAATAGTCATGTAGAATGTATGCTATATACACAAATTATGTATTATACATCAAAATTGTAAACATAACAAACTTCAGTATTTTGCGAAATAATGACTAGAAAATCTTACAAATAAATACAAATAATTTTTCAAAATACAAATTCAACATTTATTTAATATACCCTCGTAATATTATACATGGTCTAATATTATCGGGTTGTTAATAATTTATGAAAACAAATTAAAGGGCTAAAAGTTGAACTGAAAACTTTCTCCGAAATGAGAAAGATATTACACAATTGTCTTGATTGAATATTTATAAGAGAAAATTTACAGCTGATATTATAATAACCGAACCCTCCCTCCGCCTGAAGTCGAATAAAAACCTTATTTAAATATTTGGATACGTTGAACTCCAAAAGAAGGATACGAAATATGCTAAGTTTATTTGAGTTCTTTAATATCAGTAAGCCTTAATTTTTCTCGTAATGAAAAATTATTACGGGAATGAAAAAATTGTGTTTAAGCAACATTTAAAAAATTCCCTAAATATTTCATTAGTATACATCTATTTTTAATATTACCAAATTAATTAATTAATATTACAATTTATATTGAATTTTTATTTTTAAGAATTCATATTTAAAGTGGAATAATTTGTAGATAAATTAATAGGTCAAAAATACATGAAAATAGAGTTCAAAATATATTTTTTTAAAACTAGTTGAATGGGGGAAAATGGAGGGTTTTTAGAATTATTCACATAATTTTATTTATTTTTAAATACTTATTCATTACTTTAATACTTTACTGAAACATTAGATGCATTGAGCATAATAACTTATAATTACTTTTCTGGTATGGCTAGCGCACCTGGCGTGTTCATAATGAAATATTAAAATCCAACTGAAGAGCCACAGATGATAAATTAGTAGAAATTAAATGATCTTGACATGATTTGTGACTTGAACCTGATGAGTATTTTCTATAGAGGAACGTTTTTGAAAAATGAGTAAATATATCGTATTTCAGAAGACATGAGTCAATAACTTAAAATTTATTTTCAATAAATGATGATTTAGTTTTCTGCAACAACATACCATATTTATTAGAAGAACATAAGCTGCCACAAGAGCCAGCGCAGTGGAGACTCTTTATTGACTCGTTGAAGTTCAGTTTAGTTGCTCATTCAATTTATATGAAAGAAACATATGAGTAAGAAAAAAAATACATGAAGCTATTGCTAGATGCAATAAGATACAACTAACAAAAGTGGAAAGTGTGCTGACCTGAAAGTTGTAGGTCTTCAGGGAGGGTATACTCAATTTTGAAGCTTGGTAAAGAGTAACAAATATAATTACTATTTTGTATAAATCCTATTTTTTTAATATGAATTCAGATTCAGTATCAACATCCTTGAATTTATTTCGGTAATATTCTTTCATAATTTTCCAAATAATAGTATTATTTTTTTTTTTGTAAACTAGAGAATTTAATTTTAATGCATTTTTTGCACCATTTTAATATAATGCAAATATCATATAATCATCTTAAATACAAAAACCTTTAGTTGAACTCATTTTATTATTTTGTACGCCGCTTGTTTAATAATAATTGTTACGATTTTGTTACGAGGACGCGTATCCATTGTCGTTTAGTGATATTTTCTACGAACTAATTAAGATACTTACTAGATAGATTATATTTTGGAAATACAATATCTGGTAAACCAAATTATGTACAGGTACCAATTATAAAATTATTGGTTTTCAATATTCCGCCAAGATTTTTTTATTTGGAGAAAACAAATTAAAATATATGCGAAAAATGTTATTTCGAGACTCAAAGGGTTTTAAAGTTTCTTTTGAACGGTATTTTTAAAAACTCCAACTTTACCAAAAAAAAAACAAGTATATTTAATAAAGTATGGATGTGAATAGAATAAAAAGTAGTGAAATATTTTAATGAAGCAATGGCTTTATGTCATGTTCATCCGAGCAATATGTTTATTTCAGGTAGGTAGGTACGTTGAATGAGTAATAATATATTTTTCATTTCATTCCAAAGGATATATTGTACAAAGAGCAACGCTTTGCGGCAAGACAGACATTGGATACAAAGACCGGACATGCGACAAACAAAATGCAAGGGAAATGAATGTGCAAGTATGCTCCTTTGAATTTAATAAAATAAACCCAACGTTACCTTTTATGAACCAAGGCTCGTAATAAAATTCAAATAGTCCTTTACTATGCACGAGAACTGAAAGAACTCATTGAGATCATTTCGAGTTCAGGTGCATTAGAAGCTGTTTACCGGGAAGATAGAAATGAATTTTCGTCTGCGGCTTGCTATTTGAATACTGTTTGGCCAGTGTGAAATAATCTTTTACGAGAAGAATTGTTACGAAAGCATGTTCAATAAAAGCTTTCGAAATTCTTTAACTTATATTTTATGAATATATAAAAACACCGAGAAAACAATATAAAAATAAATTAATATTAAAAAATAACTCAATCAACTTTATTATACTTTCGCTTCTATATTTTCGCGCATTTTTGGCCAGGTTTTTTATGGGCAGGTTAAATCAGAGTGTACAAAAAGTGTAATTATTATGTCACCCCGGGCGGTAAACACAGTGGCCATGGGTAGTTGTGTATGTGTATTGGATGAGGGGGAGAGGGGTCCAACCTATTTCGTCGCAAAAAGCTGTTACGGTTCGTTTGCATAACCGGTCAAACAAATTCCGATCACACCTCTACCGGCCCTGTTTGCAGGGCGCCCGACCGTGGTGGCAACCCTGTTTTATTACTGTCACCTAAGGGCATGCAGAATATAGAATATTTGATCAAGGTATTGATTATTAAATATATTTTTAGAATTGCGTACATTAAATCACCTCATATAATAATTAAAATATATTTTATATTTGAAGGAACTTACACAAAATGCGTAAAATAATAAACATTAAGCGACTGGTTTATTTTAAAATATAATATTAATAAGTTATTTTACCTTTAAAAATTGTTGTAGTTAGGTTAAGTTGTAATTTATAATACTCGTATTTACCGACTAATTTTTGTTAGCAATCGATCTATAGTGAATTAACAAAATAATCGAGAATATTTAAGATTTTTTGTAATATTTTGAGTATGTCGAAATCTTTGTAGATACTAATTACTGGGATTTTTCCCCTGGAGGATTGTCATGAAGACATAGATGTCTCAAAGATGAAGCTATTGTTATTTTTTTATGTGAGAGGTGTAGTAGTCTTAAATATGAATATGGAAGTCTAAACATGAAGTTAAAAATTGAAAAGTACTGCATTTTCAAACGTATTCTAATATATGTTAATAATTCGAAAAGGATATTTCCCCTACTTCAAAAATTAATTTCAGCTTCGGCGATATCTATACTGTTACACGAGAAAGAATATCCAATTTTCAAAAAAAAATCCGTAGATGGCGACAGCGTAGTTGGCAATAAATAAGTGAAATATTCCAACATGATATCATATATATAAATTCTAAAAATTTGATAGATATGGTAGCATGGGTAGATAGGTGAACACTAATTTAATGTATTAATTATAAATATGTACATATAAAATTAATTTTGTCGAAAAGTATTGTTTTTGTGTCACCGGGATTCGAACCTGGATCTCTATTTCTAATCCGGGGAAGTACACTACCAATTGTGTTATAACGCCAGTATTTTTCATGACAAATTTTCGAACCTATATGTTACATTAATTTAGTATTTAAAATATCACAGACCTATGTTTTGAATAATTACAACCTCACAATAAGGATGTGTTTTCCTTAATAAATTAGGTGAACGTTATATTGTGTAAAGTGATTACATAAGCCAGCCGATGACAGATCGTAAGCCCTGTAATGCCCAAGATTTCCATATTTCTCATATAAAAAAATTTAAAAAAAGATTTTTTGTGTCTGTATAACAACATTAACAATATTTTAGCACTGTTTTAAAAGCTTATTGTATGCCCAGTTTTAAACTAATTTATTTAAATTTGAAAGTAATAATAATTCAATCCAACAAATCATGTAAATAATTAATCACACACTCCGGATCAAGATTAATTCAGTTAAATAGATTAACATTAGTTAAATTGGGTGCACAGTGAACAAATATTATACACTATACTATATGCACTAACAATGGTATATTACACGAATGAAAAGAGTGAATATATCTAACTGAAACAAATATACCTACGTACCTGCCGCTTGCAATAACTTGGGTTCAGAGCGCCCGGGACCCCCCGGAAGAAATACTACCGGACACCTTCCATTAAGCTCATTTGCGTTCGGTTTGTACACGGTGTACTTTATTCAAAATTATTACCCGGTTGGTTTTACCCACCAACCCGCCGCCCCGCTACCGCGATATCTGCATCTACGAACACTTGGACGCGGGGAACAGGCGAACATTTTCGAAACGATAAGTGGAAACCGATGCATGTGGGATACAATTTTAAAATTGCAGCCCAATTTAGATTCTGAATTTAAAATATACATATTTTTTTGACAATCTCGTTATTTATTTTAGAATACAATATTCGCAGAAGTTATAAGAAATATTTACTAAATATTTAAAATATTCAAATTTCATACTCATTGAACCACTTACAAATATTTAAATCAACAATATTTTATCACCACATGCGAATCTCTATTTGAAAATATATCAAAGTCTACCAATATTCTACCACTTCATTGCGTACAAACTAAAGGTATAAATACATTAATATCAAATGTTAAAATGAAGCTCTGAATACTTTATAATACAAAAATATTTGATTATTGATAAACATATAGAATATTTATATTATAGTATTTTGCATCATATATTTTTTTTAAATTATGTGTTTATATAAGCAGGTATACCAATATGACATTTCATTTTGTATATTATTTCCAATATAAACACAGTTAGAAGTATGTACGAAGCGCGTCTTTTAAATAAGTATCGGAATTTTTTTTTAAAGAAACACAACATCATTTTGACAATACTTTACTTTCTTCGGACCCTACACACTTTAAACTACTTCTCAGCATAGTCGCTACCATTATTAAGGAAATTATAATAACGGGGCACCAATTTTTGTACCTTCATAATAGAACGCCGCAGCCTGGGATGAAAATCACGTCTGTATTCCGTTTTTGAGATCGTCATCGACATCAAAACGCTTGCCACCAAGTAACCGCGAAAGCACTTAGCAATTATCATCATATATATCAGTTGGTTTCATGTTGCATGCATCGAATAAATGAATCACGGACCGTATCGCATAGTCGGCGGGCAGATCTATTGTCTTGAACATTTCAACTACTCACCATAAGATAGCCATACTATGAATATCTCTAACGTTGTATATGGTGAGTCAACAGATATAGGAAACTAATGCGTATTCGCAACATCACAATCGCAGCGCTACACCGGAAATATCTGGCAACGGTACTTACTAAGAAAACGCGCCTACGTAAGCGTGTATTTTTCCTGTTTTAACGATTAACATTGTCTTCAGTACGCAATAGCTTTAATTAATTTACACAAACTGATTCTGAAAAACAGATTCAACCTATCTGGTAACATTTAGCATAATTTTGACAAAATTTTCAACAAAAGGCCGTAATGAAATGATTTGAAAAAGATGCTCGCAATAATTGTATACGGATAAAAGTCTTACAATCAAGTAGAAATAACGGAGATGGAAATGTGAGGTGGAATAGAGAGCATATTTTTCCAGCTGAATACATTCTATAATGATGATTGACCCCCCACGTAAGCAATGTTCAATTAGCCACTTAGAAGTAATAAGTGGCTAATTGAACATTGAATAACTTAGTTGTTACCCGAGCGGTGTGCTCAATATTGAATGATACTCGTATTACTCTGTTTACCTTGTACCTTTTCAACATACCCGATATAAAACTTGAAAGACCTTTTTAAGCTAATCTGCCAGGAATTATATATTAATAAGAATTAATTGTTGAGGGGTGCAGATATAATATACAAATAAGATATTCTAACGCACTACTCGATTTGCCAAATAAATATTACACATTTTTAGAAAAATACGAAAAAAACACTAAATTAAGTAAGTCTAAAAATGTAAAATATAATGTATCTACATGTTTGACTAATTTGTAATAAAACTGCGTCAACTTTTAGTTTAAAGCTCAAACTTTGATGAAAATGCTATTTAAATTACTGTTTCAACTGTATTTTAATATCAGAAGCATGATGTCTCAAAAAAAGGACTACATTTTAAACATTACAAAAGTGCACTTACCAGAAGAGTGTATTCTGAATGAATTATTATCTCTTGTTTGTGGATATTGATATGATGCTTTCCTCAGGGCTTACAAGCGTGAAATAAAACCACAAATAAATGAATTTGTCTTTGAAATTTATTTGAATTACAACTCAACTAAGACATCATCTATTGGATCTATTTTTATGAACTTTAAATTTCTTCGTTTTCTTTATCTGGACGACTCTATCCATTAACGTAAAGTGTAAAAATATATTTTTAATAAAAAAAAAATTATAAAATATAAAAATGTCCTATTGACATTGAATGAGTAGGCACATATTATAGATACTCGTATGTAAATTTCACAATGGGCGAATTTATAGAATGAACATATAATGAATATATAATTTTAAAATCACGTTGTTTTTGGGATGTTAATCAATAAGTTAATACTTGTCACCCAAATAACTAGTAAGATAGAAAGCCATCATAAATCTTATTTTTTTATTAGATTATTGTTTTTTAATATATTTTATAAAAATATATAATTAAAGTTTAGCTAAATATTTCATTATAAAATATATAATTAAAGTTTAACTAAATATTTCATGAAAAATGTAATATTTGTGCAGAAATAAATATTTTTATATACATAGATATTTTATATAATAGTATATATTTATGACGTGTACACTAAATTTTTAACTTGCAAAGTGATTATTAGAATCCATCTTCTCAAAAACAAAGAACAGATATTCGTTCCATATTTTGTGTAAATTCAATGGCAAGATAGCAAAAATCTAATTTATAACACTTCGACTGATTTACCAGAAAAATGAAAAGCAAAAGAAGTAGAATATCGAAAACCTTTTCACAAATGAGCCTCCATTGTAGACGAGTCTTCTGCGAAATTTATTCAAAATAACGCAAATGTGGTTAAAGAATAAATTGTAGACGGCATCGGAGATATTTTTTATAATGGCGGCTGGTTCGAACCCGAAAGGAATTTCCTACCAAGTAAGTATAGAGCCTCAGAATCGAACGACTGCGGAAATAGCGAGCGAAGGCTTTGCCCGATTGTTTTACACAACCAAAAGGTAATATGCCCCCCGGGGGATGGTATCCCTATCAGCTGTGATAAAAGTGGACGTGTTATTTGCAAGAAGATGTTCTACTTTTATGTTTTCAAATAACCTAAGGGATATTTGTGTTTTTATAGGTAAAAAAGTTTTAATATTAAAAATCGATGCAGTGAATTACAAACAAATTTTACGAAATTGGCAAATAAGTACTTATTTAATTTTAAATATGAATTAAATATATTAATTAGCAAGATATACACATGAAATCAATTTTATCGAAAAATATTATTGTTGCGCCACCGAGATTCGAACCTGGATCTCTTTCCTAACCGGGGAAGGTACATTATCCAACTATGCTACAGCGACAATATTTTTAGCAACAAATTTTCGAACCAATTTGTGACCTTTTTGATATAAATACATTTAATCGTTCCATTATTTGAAAGAGCCATCTACCTTATTTAATATATAAAAGGTAACATATAGGTTCGAAAATTTGTCGCTAAAATATCATCTCTGTAGCGTAGTTGGATAATGCACCCTCCCTGGTTTGGAAAGAGATCCAAGTTCGAATCCCGGTGGCACAACAACAATACTTTTCGATAAAATTGATTTTATATTTATATCTCTCTAATTAATATAATTAATTCATATTTAAAATATCACAGAACTATGTTCTGAATAATTACAACTTCACAATAATAATGTGTTCTCCTAACTTATTATTATTTGTTAAATTTGGCTATTAATTGTCATCTCCTTTAAATGATTTCACGAGACTCGGAAGTCCATGACCGCAGTCACGGACTTCTGATCATAATATTCACACACCATCCATCCATTTGACTTTAAATCATCAAAATAAATAAATCATTAAATAGTATCAGTATGCTAATATAGAACTACAAATTAACACATCAAGCATCATACGATCTAATTTACATTGAATTATTAAAATATATATATTGCTAAAAAAAAAACTAATATTTTTTAACACCTAATTAAATAAATAAAAATGTTCATGTTAAAAAATATTTTATTAAAATACGTATCATATACGCAAGCAAAGTAGAGGTGGCTGGAAAATAAAATATATTTTTATTAAGATAAAGAAAAAATAGAAAAATGTTCATGAAAAATGAATTGTAACTATTTAAAGTTTCTAATGACTATTTTATGAAGATTATAATAAAACAGCTTATTGAAAAGTCAAGTGAATAATAAATGTGTGTAGAATAATATAATATACTATGAATATAAGAAATCAAAAAACAAAATATTAATTCTTAAAAAAAAAGATACTTTGTAATGGGTGAAAAAAAAAACATTTAAAATAAATCACATTTACCACACAAAATATGAAAACTGAAATATTTCATGTTTTGTTCAGTAGTTGCGATAAGTTCATCCGTTACAGGCCTGGTTTAAGGGCGACCCGCCCGCCACCTCTTTTTTGTGCCAATAACCATTTATTGCTGCTGCAAAACGTGTGATGAAGCCTTGTGAGAAATTATTGAACGATAGTTTAAATGGGTCGTTAGTTTTCTTAGTCTCTTTTTATTTAAACAAATAAAATATTTTATTTACGTTTATACTTCTTAAACAAGTTTATTTTCATAATAAAATTGAAATATCTACAAACTAACTAACTTACCATCACTCCATTTCTCCCCGAGGGCAGGGAGAGAGGATAGAGCACTACACTATTCTATCCTGGCACACAATTCTCGCTTCATCTACATTCATACATCTTTTCATACAAGTTCGCTGATTATTGAGGCAATATCCACAATAATTAATAATATAAGTATGATCTGTATCTATAACCATTTTTTTATGTATCCTATTTCATTAAAACATTGAAAAATATGTAATACATTGTGATGATGCTACCTACAAGATTCAAACTATTATGTATAAGAGTATATGATAATATTAAAATGATATATTGCTGAATAAAATTATTTTTGTCTGATTTGAAAGTTTCAGTAATATTATAGTTACAATTATTTATAAATCGAGAAATATAAATTAAACTAGCAGAAAAACAATCGCCTATCGCCAATTGCTTGCTGCTAGGCCCTGAGGACGACTGTCATGGACGCTACGCGACTAGTGGTGACCACTGCGCGGCTAGAGCTTCCATAGAACCTACATTTCTGTGCGAAAATCCCATATTATATTACTTTAACAATCGTGCATTGTGCACCTTATTATATTTCTTTATTTAAAATATAGATTCTACGGAAGCCCTGCCCGCGCAGTGATTACCACTGGACGCGCAGCGGCCACTATTATCCGTGAATGCGGCCACAAGTAAGTTTGTGGGATGCCCCTTGCCCTGGGATTATGCAAACGGTATTCTTAAGTATAAATTTTGAATTATATATATTATCTAATTAATTATTCTTCGTCATTTCATTTAAATGTTCATGTTAAAGACATTTTTAAAAAAACTGAGATCATGTTAACAATAAATAATTACTGAACAAACGTAAACATTACGAAACGAACATATATTTGACAGATGATTAATGATTGATACGCGAGATGACAGGTGGTCAATATATTGGCCAGTCAGAAAAATTCATACGAATTCGCTAATATATGTTTTTTCTTACTCGTAATAAAGACAATGGAGACTTCATTTCAAATTGTGTATATATATTTGGGTATTTTTATTTAATATATAAAATAGTAAACAGTAATAGATATTTAAAACATATTCGCTACTTTGACGATACCACCCACGACCGAAGAATATAAATCTATATAATTATTTCCATTCATAAATATATGAAAGCAGTAAATCTAGTTTGTAATTTTATGCAGGCACACTATTTCTTAAAAATATTGATTAGGAATTGCTTAAAATGTACAGAATAAAAACATATATCCGAATAAGGGACGACACGATAGGTGTGTATCCACATGTGCGTATTCAAGCATATAAATGTCTAAACCTGTCTACACGATTTCGGTATTCTCTGACTCTATTTTTAATTAGTTGTATTGCCAGCGCACAAAGTGCCGGTAATAATCAAACAACCGACGCGTAACAAAGCGACTGTCAAGAACGAGGCCGCGCGTCCACTGCCGGGAAACAAAGTCACCGACTCCGAGTCCGAACGCGAGCGTGGCCGCGCGAGCTTTGCATGTGACACCAGCAAAGTGAGTCGGGGCTGTCTAATTGATTTTGGATAATTGAATTGAATCCCGCCGTTTAGTTACTATAGCTGATTTTAATTAAATGATTTCCATCCATTGTTTAGCAAAACATGCACGGCCATGGCCGCATCGAGCCGGCGGATGGCCGAACTACGACTAAATAGATAACTCTCGGTGGAAGCATCCTCTAACGGGGACGGTTATTTCAGTTCTTAATGCTAAATAATTATACCTTCAGTGACAGCATAAAAGCCAAATAACACTGGTCAACACATTTTTTGTCCCTTTAGTGTAGATATCTGATTTTAATGCGAAATTGTGTGTTGATTTCGAAAATGTCATTGTCATGTATTACGTAATTCGCGCGTAATTGTATGATAGGACACGCTTTAAAAACAATTGTTTGGAAATAATTATCTACTTCACGTGAAGAATAATTATGATGTCATCACGCCTCTATTCGAATGCGTAAAAGGGTATTTACAATGCAATATATATTTATTAATTGTAAAATTAGACTATGTCTGCAACAATACTGTACATCGTTTTTGGGCAGATCTGAGTTATGAATGCATATGCGTTGTATATCTTCCTGGGCATCGATTTGTATATTATAAAACAAGCATATAAAATAAATAATAATACTATTACACACTATGTCTAATTGATCTTACCTGCAATAATATTATATATTATACAAGATGGCCGATGCTTCGTCTATCTATCAACATTTGTTAGAATACGATATATAGTGTTGTTTCAGGAGGAATCTAAATTGTAATATAAATATTAATTTTGTCAAAGTTTAAAATCTCCATGTTATACTGTTGATAATGATTAGTTAGAAATTATATATAATGAATGTTAAAAGTTAATTTATTACCGCACTGATTTATCACGAGATTACTCATTGGAATAAAATAAAAGTATCCCCCGCATTAGAGTAATTCCCTATGTAGAGCATCCCGTGCACTGCTTCTACATTGCAATGATAGAGACCGCCGAATCATTGTAACGGCCGCCCCCTTAGACTTCTTTATTCCCGGCTATCCCGTTCCCGGGGCTTACGGCCGTTCCCGGAGGACTCCCGGGCCGGGATTAGTTTGCCGTGGGCGGGTCGATCACCGCTTGAACTGGGACTTACTGTAACTTCTAGTTCGATGAGAGTCCCCCTTCAATTTTCCGTTTGATTCGATACCGAAAGTAAATCATGTACAAAACTTTTATGATACTTCAGAAAAAGGATAATAACAAATTCGTCCATAAATTATGATACACATCTACAGTTTTATGGCTATTTGATTTGAACAAGCATCGGTACTGATTTTTTGCAATGGTAACAATTTTTTTTTTGTGTAAATAGATTACGTACAATTTATGTCTTCAATAATTTTCCTCATTCAATTTCCAATAACTATGACTATAATTATATTAGTATAGAAAATAAAATTATTCTCTGCCAAATAACATATATTTTATATTAATTGGATTCTCTTATGGTTACAAATTAAACAAAAAAAAAAATTGCGTCTGAAAAAAGTTTTAAAATTTTAGCCATACTAGTTACGAATGCAAGATCCAAAATTACAATAAAATACTATCGACTCTAAAATAAGTATTCTCTAAGAATACATATTTAAGATTAGAAATATTATTTTGTTTATACTTTAAATAATATACTACATATCTAAAATTGACTGATATCAATTCCTCTCCACTGTTGGATAAAGGCCTTTCCGACTTTTCTCTGTCCATTGTTAATTGCAGTCTCATATTTATGCAGAGTTTAGTGATTTCATCAATCAACTGGATTTTAGGAGAACTTATCGTCCTCTATCGGCCAGCTTTGATCCGCGAACAATTTCTTCGGATTCTCTTCTACGTAAATTCTAATCTAATAGAAATCCTGCTATGGAAGTAGACATAATTATCAAATATTCAAGCTGGGTTCTACTAACATGAATAACTATCGACTCAACAAATCAGTGTAGCTGCATCATTACATTAGTCTTCAATCTTATCCTGCTTTATTAAGATTTTTTTTAAATAAATTATTTTTTCATATACATTAAAACAATTTTTTGCCATTCACATTTATAATAATTTCTAAATAAATATTTATATACTCGTTTTGCACTTGAATAAAAATGAAAAATTAATGCTCTCTGGATATTCCATTTTACAAATTAATCAATTAATTTTTGTGTATCCAACCTAGGTAGGTGAATTCTTACCATATATTCAATAATAACCTACCAACTATTCTATTTGTGAATTTAAATATTTGATGTGATATCATTTTTGACGGGCTTATAGCGACTTTAATAATAATTCGCGTTCCTGGCGGCGGTGCGTATGAATACCTATTTGGCAACTGTTTTTTATTATGTGCTGTTCAAATTACGTTTCGTTATTTTCATTAAGAAGCGTTATACAATACATATTATACGCAGTATTAGATGGATGTAAAGTATGAGAAACTAAACATTTTCACATATTTGAATATATTGTTTGATTATGTTATTCATCGGAGCTGTGCAACCTAGTCAGGAAGAGCTTGACTTACTGAACAATTCATGATGTAGTTTAACAATTGTGTACTTAAATTAAATTTAATACAATTATTCAGATCAAAACATTCAAACCTTTATCTCCACACACTTACGTGACGTCACATGCAACACTTATAAACAAAGACACTGTCGAATGGTTACTGATTGTACCCGTTAAATCGTAAGTCCAAGGTACCAGAACTCATACTTGTACACTTTTTAATTATTACGCGAACTTGTGAAAAGTTATTTAAATACATTTTTATTACAAAAATACTCATATCACATTATAAATTAAGTAAAATAAATTAATGGTCATAATTACGCATTATTATAAATATAAATTAAAGGGGTAATAAAGGGGTAAGCGCCCTAGAGGTGAAAGTTTTTACGAAAATGGCGCTATACAAATTATCTATTATTAATAATAATAATTTTCATAAATTCTTATTTTTGTTGGGCAGCACGTTATCCTGATTTCTCGCCCCCAGATTTAATTTTGTTAAAATAAATAAAAGAGCGAGTGTTTGTCAGTAAGCCTCGATCTCTTCTTGAGTTGATTAACAATATTCGTTAAGAAATTTTAGTGATAAAGACAGGATTGTGGATGCAGTTATTGAAAGTGTATTTAAAAGATTTCACATTTGTTGAGATAAAAGTAGGGGTCATTCATAATATATTATAATTCGTGTAAAAATGAAAAAAAAATCCTCATATTATGTAGAATATAATATGGTAAAAAGAAATACAGTAAAAACAAAAATACAAATACAAAAAAGTTATTTAATTCTTAATGGTAACTTTAGGCCCACCTGTATTAGTAATTTTAAACAGTAGTATATTCGTAAAATGTTACATGTACTGCATCTATACCAACCATATGTAATCGTTTACAGTTTATCACACTTGATATCTTTGGATATTTGATTTCTCATTATCGACGATTGTATATTTAGGTAGGTACATAAAATATATTAAAACAAACGCTAAATAATATATTTTTTACGTAAATTTCATATATTCTAATCATAATTACAATACATTGTTAATAATAATAAGGAAGAAAGGAAATTAGCAAAACAATAAATAAATTAAAATAACACATAATGGTTTAATTTTAATATTAAATTCTTTTTTATACATCTATGTACACTTCTATTTACTAAATATACATTTTTGAAACTGTTGGAAGAAAAAGATGCTTGTCTATTTTGTCAGCAACTGGTCGAAAAATATTGGTAAATTTAATTAATTAAATACAATAGTCACAGTAAAAACAAAATAATACTTTACATTACACATGTTTATGTTAAACTATACTATATCTTAAACAAATTTTAAAAAATATATTCACGTGCCGTTTTAGTGCGGTTAGTAAACGATTCAGAAATTTTAGAAGGAAAACTTCCGGTCGATTTTCCAACCCCTAAAGGTTCGCCGTAGCCTCCGTGGGCAGTTTGGCCAGATGTAGTATTTGATTATTGGATTAAAAGTTTTCCTCCGAAGCCTGAGCAGAGTAGGCTTTCACGAAGATTGCCAGGCCGCTGATTCATTTGCTGAGCGGACACCGGCCATTGGAAAGCAACTTTTGGACCGTGAGGGGATAACCGAGTTAGAAACTCATACTGGTATTATATTTTCTAGCGCAATTTATCAAGGGCAATCTTGTGAAGTGCAATCAATTTGACAAAAGGAGTTAATTTTGCCCGTCTGTATGACTTGGTCGAAATAAAAAAAAAAAAATCACGGCAGCTTTTTTGTAGGCAAATATTGAATAAATTATTTGATATTTAAATAATTTATTCGTTAATTATTTTTTATGAAGATACGGTAAATTTGTTTCTGTCGGTGTATAAGATAAGGAACATATTTATTTATATATATGAGCCATTTTTATGAAATAGGTTGGATTGTGCCTGTTTCAGGTATAAACAGACTTTAAATTTTGGATTCGTAAGACCGTTTCATTTAATGGTAAGAAGTCAACCTGCAATGTTAAAATACTTAAAAATCATTAAAGATATTGGAAAATTTTAATTCTAGATTTATACGTATTTTGGCATTAATGGCATTGGCATTATGTTTTTTTTAATTGTAAAGATACCTATATATTTTATCTGCTCATCTATGTCTTAACGATTATTGACATAAAACAATTATTTTAGTATTGTTTTCATGGTTTTCATAAATAATGATATAAATTAGAATTGGATTTTCTCATTTTTTCGTCAAATTAAAAATATACAATCAATTACTGTAGATATTTTCCAGTAATGAAATTCATATTTATCATTTTACGTTAGGAATTTTTAATTTTTTTTTTTAAATATTTACCTATTTATTAAATTAAAGCGTAAAAAAACATTATTTAAAATGATTCTAACGAGAAATATTCATAAAATTATTATCATATTAAATACGAACGATTCAATAAAACAAAATAAATCATTTATAATAATTACTCCCAGATTAAATTAGAGAAAACTGTATTTTAAAATTGCCAACTTAGTCGTTATTTGAAGCAGTTTCCTCGAGGAAGTAGATTACGTCTGTATGGGGCAGTATCCCTTAATAGGGTTGATGGACCGAGTCTGATTGGAGCTAATTAGCAACTCTCCAGTTGTTGTTTGCAGAGCCTGTTAATATTACTTCCTGAGTCCGGCCCTTCTTGGGTTCAGCCCTACTCGCCATTAGATTTAAGTTTTCAAATGAATTGACAATTATTTTATTAAATATTACAATCCAATATCAAAAAAGGGATCGGTAATTATCCAAAAATAGATTTGATCTAAAAAAAACGTACAATTGTGCGATAATGGATTTAATGAATTTTTTAAAGAATATATTTTTCAAATTTGCATTAGTTTTAAACTGCAATTTGTCATTTAAAAATTTTACGCTTTGATATTTAATTTTTCATACACAGATATTAACAAAATTAAATGTTTTCTAATACAAATTATAGTTAAATAATTGTAAATGAATTACTCATTGCACTGAATTGCACTTTTTACAGTCGTTGGTTTTCCGTGCTTGGTAAAAAAATGTTCACAGTGCAAAATTATTCCGTATATATTATTTGTAAACTGATAATTAAAAAGATCACAATAATTATTGATTGTAATTTATCATAATCATGAATATAAATTTTGAAAAAGAGAATTTCTGAAATTGTAAAGGATACTGGTAGATAATTTCTGTCATTAGGAATATATATGAAATATGTGGAAACATATTTACTGCCCTTCAGAGTTTGTGAAATTCCATTAAAACAAATTAAAAATAACTACTGACAGGTAAAAATAATATGATAACGGTGTATAAAAATTAAGATTCTTCGTTTTATTATCTCACGTCTAAATAAGTATTTTTTTTCCTTTTCTGATTTTTTTTTTTTGACTTATTACAGAAAATAAATTATCTAACATTATTAAATAATTCGCATTGAAATATTCATTGCATTAACATTAAACATCTCAAAAGACCCTTCCGCATCACTGCATAATATACATATATTATTAACAAAATCCGTTCCAGCCATTAGTCGACATTTCAATCACGTACTGAGCTCTTTCATCGGGTCGGTGATGAGTTATTAAGTAATAAGCTTACAGATGTATAGACAGACATGATCTTCAAGCCAACTGATGGCTCGAGTATGTAAAATAATTACATTTATGTACTTTGCTAATGCGTGTGAGACTAAACAAGGGGAACGAAAGGCGGTTCGTGTGATACAGAAGGTACCTAGTATGGCAGACACCTTAGGGATAAACCAGATCCAACGATTGTCAAATAATTTATTTACAAGTGATAATCGAGTAATGATTTGTATTATGTATGCCCAGCGGTAATATTTTTAGTTGTTTGTTTCTTACGGAATATATACATTTGTACGACATTAAACCCTAATAAACTTAAAATATAATATTATCTATTATACCGCGTGTATGTACTTAATATTATAGTCGAATATTAGATTTAGACCCAGATATACGATAAACCTGTTATTTGTAACTATAATTATCAATATTAATTAAAGGAATCATTTAGAAAGATATATCTTGATTCATTTAGTTAGTATTTTAAAGATAGACTACGTTGTTATTGTGAAGTTGTAGTTTTTTCAGAACATGGTTCTGTGATATTTTAATACAAATTAAATTCATCAATTAGAAAGATAAAATATAATACATATAGATAAAATCAATTTATCAAAGAAATGTTTTAGCTGCTAACTGATTTGAACCATGAAGCCATTCTATCCGGGGAAGCGCGCTGACCAATTACACCATGTCAGCCTTGTAAATTAACGACAGATTTTTCGAACTTATATCTATTATTCAGCGCGCTTTCTCAGGTAGAAAGAGTTACTGGTTCAAATACAGGTGGCAACTAAAATATATTTTCAATAAATTGATTTTATCTGTATGTACGAGTATATCATTCTAATTTAAGCATTCAATTTGTATTAAGATTTAATTTGTGTTTAAAATTCACAACTCGCCCGTTAATTGTAGTTCCAGCCCAAGACTACAGGAATAAACAAAAGGAATAAAGATTTATATCTTAACTTGATCGTACGATGTTATTTGATGGTAGATTTTAATAAAATTCCTGTACGAATTCATGCTACGAAGAAAAGTATTAATTCTAAAGGAATATGTTAACACTTGATAATCAAATAAATCACCCGCCGTTCAGAGCTGAGCAACAATTTTACAACGGG
Organism: Eubasilissa regina; assembly: GCA_022840565.1. Lineage (NCBI taxonomy): Eukaryota > Metazoa > Arthropoda > Insecta > Trichoptera > Phryganeidae > Eubasilissa > Eubasilissa regina. The sequence continues at coordinate 911,226 of JAINEB010000002.1, read as the reverse complement.
CGATCTTCGTCATATAAAGTAACGAAAGAATATTGTAGACGATTTGTTTTCTACAAGGTTTTGAGGAAATATTTTAGCAATCTTCATCCCCACGCGAGCTGCAGACATGATTCATTGTGCCATGTCGCATATCATCGAGATCTTCAGGCAGTAATGCAGCAACCATTTCATAATCATCTCAAAAACACATTACGTAAGCAGTGTGCTCCTCAACCGAAACCTGACCGTCAACCTCAATAACCCAGGCCTCACTTGGGCCTTTGCGCAAAAAAAAAAAATATTATCATCCCGATGGTAAAATATAAATATATTTAATTAATTACTAAAACTACTACAATAATCATGCAACGTATGTAAGTACACTTCAATAACGTAGTTCCGATAATGAAAAAAACTGAATTTTTTAATTATTGTGAAATCAAATTATTTAAAAATATTGCATATTTAATAAGTATAATAAAACTAATTAATCTTCTTTAGTACAGTATTTAATTAAGTTGAAAAAATAGCAAACAACTTTTATATACCTTAAAAAATTGTCATTAAAATATTTTTTATTTACATAACGAACAAAATCTTAAGGCTCCACTTAGAAAAGATGTTATTATCTATAACATAAAATTATTCGCAAAATGAACACAAATATATGTGTTTAGTTATTGTTAAAATATTTAATTTTTAAACAAATGTTAATGTTAAAATTTTAGAACAATAATTATAGTAAAAAATAAAGAGAGAAACATTTCAGAGTCTCAATGAATCTTAAACTAAGATTTACCGTTTTCGAGGAAACTTCGATCATAAATTTTTTACTTCCTTAGTAACTTTTATTATTGCACCCCTGGGAAAAATTAATCGAATTCACGTTTCAAATATTTTACGTCATTGAAAATGACAGCCTCCGATGATGTTTAAAATACGGCGAGTTTTTTAAAGCATGTCGAAAATATCAAATTAATTGAAGCCTTGTCATTGATGAAATATTTTCACCGAAGTATGTTTTAGAGTCCGTACTTCTACCATAATATGCTTTCAATATTTAGCTGCATTTCATATTTGTTCAGCGCGATGTCAATACCAACAAAAAATACAACATGATAAAAAAATAAAACACGCAAATTTGTATTATATTCTGTATATTGATCGTCAGTTTATTTGCGTATTATGTAAATATCATTTGTTCGTTTCAAATATCAATATGACAGAATGAATACATGTTTCGTGCATGCGTTTATTTTGAATCCAACCGTCGGTCAATACTATGACGAGCCACTTCAGTACGGCCACTTCAAAATAATTGACATGAAGCTGGTGTGAGTGCCGAGCGATTTGATGATAATCTTTAAGAGAGCTTATGATGTTCCATGCATCTTTATGGTTTCAAAAATAAAAACATGCAAAGTAAATCATATTTTCGTTTGTGAAATTTTAAATCCTCCTAATCGAATACTCAATGAATTTTTTGATGTTTGATAAAATTAAAACTATGAAGGTTTATTTTCAAACTAAAATGTGTAAAAATAAACACCTTCATAATCGATTGGTTTTATTTAAAAAAAAAATGCATCAATTTTGTCAATTTAATATATGTTGCATCTTTAGATTTTGTCAATTTAATATATGTTGCATCTTTAGGATAGTATAACATTTGTTTTATTAGTTGATATTTAAACACTAAAGATAAATAATTTTAAATCTGTGAGTTTATAAATTTGAACGAATTGACGACTGGCCGAGGATCTAAGATAAGAAGATAAAGAATTAGTAAATCCACGAAAAAGATCAATATCGAAGACAAATGTGTAGATAATAATGAATATAAAATTTGTATGCTTTAAATAAATAATATAAGTATTTAATAACTATACGGAATTACATTGAGATTAATCATTGTGTTGTATTTTTAGTTTTTTTAAATTTTGCTCTCAATTCGGATTTGTTTTTATAAGCCTTTCGTTACAAAACGTGAAACCGTTCCACTATTCATAATATACACAGGTACGTGCCCACGCAATAAAGACGCGTCACGTTCCGATTTTAATTTGTTAATGCATATTCGCCCGGGGTCGCGCGATTTGTATACACAAAATTGGTTTCGACCGCTTTGGCTTACGTGTCGAACAAACATCGCGTTTTTTGTCGGGAAAGCTGCATTGGACGTGCACTGCGTCGGGTTAAAAGCTGCAGAGTGACGGAAGTTTTTGTACCAATTTCATCATTAATTGGCGCTAAGCAAGCGTCGCGTTGTTGCCAAAGTGCACTCCACAAAATTGTTGTAGCATAGCGTAAGCTCACTTATCCAGCTGGTATATTTTGTAAATATTCCGAGGGAGAAAAAGCTTAATCAAACAGATAAACAAAAACAAAAATATGAATACAGCGAGTAAATTTTAATTTTATTATATTTAGTTTCTAAAAATACCTATTTATTATGTATTTAATCTGTGATGTCCTCGTGTGTGTATGGCGGGCATAAACGAATGACGCATGCGGGGCACGGTCTCTTTTCGCTACCGTTTGGCTCTGAGACTAGTTGCATACTTTGTATCATAAAACTGTATTATTCATGTAATAAAGATTATAATTGTCATATAAGAGTTTTCCTTGGACCACCAATAATCTACTATGAGGTGTACAATTTGAGAAGTACTTTTTACGCAACTTAATTGTATAGTAAAATTAATTGTATTGTTTAATATTTTTTTCGATTTTGAGGTGAACTAACGTAATTTAAGATAAGATATCGTAATTAATCACATACCACATACTGATTCTAGATTTAATATGACGTTTCACAATATTTATAAAAAAAAATTTAAAAAAATTCAAAATGAAACGAAAGAAAAGGAATAACTTTTATAATACACTGCTTAAATAAACCAAAATATATATATATATATATATTTTTAATATAAGAGGATTGAAATATTAAGATGGAATAAAATACACAAAAGTTTGACAAATAAAGTTTTGTAACTTAAACATTTGGTATCGAAAAAATGACAGATATTTTTATGTAATTAAAATGTATATTAGACTACAATATTTTTAAACCTTAATAAAATATTTTTTTAATGTTAAGCCAGTTTTTAATGATCAGCTGTCACCAAATCAGGAAATACATGAGAATACTTTAAATTAAAGGTATGTATTATAAATAAGTGCATTATATGAAACATTCATTATTTAATTTTTATTATGTTGGTAGATTTGCCGTCTATTCATCACTGGGTTCTTTGGTCAATCTAGTTTTAAAATATTAAGCAAAATTAATTTTACGTACAGGAGATTCTAATAAATGTTAACATTTTGCTTTAAAAATAAAAGAAAAAAACTAGAGATGAAAACTTTTTGACAAATGAAATATTATGTCATAAACATAATGTTTTTAGTACCTATGATAAAAAGTTTTTACATAATATTATTAAAAAGTTTGAACATAATGTGTTCAACTTGCTGAAATATAACGTCGTTTGCTTCTCAAAGAATACTGCTTTTGTAATCAGTGGTAGGTTAAGCATTATAAGTCAAAAATCGTAGTAACAATTATTTAGGTACATCCATCACAAAATAAACTAACAAAGTATTTTGTAATCTATTTCGTAAAATATAAAAATAATTATAAAGTCTTATTAAAAAAATAAAACTATGATACATTTAGTTGTTTAAATTATCGGAATTTTTCAACATGAGATTTACCCAGTTTATTTAGAAACTAATCAATCTGCTTTTAAAAATTTAATTTAATTAAATATATTAAGTATTTGATTATTATAAAAATAATGACATTAAAAATATTATGTACGTCATAATAATATCTGAGTCAAATAAAATTTTAATACAAAGAAAATAATTAAGTTTAACACAATAGTTAATTTTACCGTTTGTTTAATGTGAAATCGTTCATAGAGGAAATTCGACAGACCTCGTATAGAAAGTTCACGTATGTAAATTTATCGAAGCAATATTTTACCCAACTGGGATTGTTCTTCCAAAAGTGTACATGTATACAATTGTTTTCGTTACGTGGCCGGCCATTGAATTGTGTACCATGGTGCAAAACTATGGATAGAATACCCGTAGGTACTCTCAAAATACAAATCATTATTTCATATGCTACGAAATCCGTTTCGAGTGAAGCATTTCAATGGTGGTTCTAGTGGAAATTATTAGCCAGATAGATAGAAATAATAAATACTTTAAAACAAGTTTGTGAGAGAATTATTTAACAATTCACAATGTTCAAATAATAGTTATTTTGTAATCTGCATGATATAAATAATTATAAAATTACTAAAAAGACAACGTTCGGAAAAACAATAAAAAAGTTATATATGAAAAATTGTGGACTCTATTAAAAGAGTTTAATATAATTTTATAAACTAATAAAATCAAGATGCAAACATGTAAGAAAATATCTTTCAATATATGATATTAAAATTTTTTGATCTTGATATAAAAAAAATATAATAATAATTTGATATTGAAAATGAGTGATTTTTTTACAAATATATCTTTATAACATATTAGTTATCTGAGTTGGATAGTAGTGGGAATTTGTAAATCATACTACCACTCAGCTTAGAAGAGAAGTCTTATAATCACTCGCTACGAATATAAATACCATCTGTCAATGAAAAAATCTGCAGGAGAAGATTAAAAAACTCAACTGACGCTGGAATGCAACAGTTACCAGAGGCAATAGACACAACACTAATCATAAGAACGAAGTCTGACCACTCGGGTAAGCGTACAACTGAGTTTAAAACCTCACTGACAGAATTGCCATAACTCTCAGAAAACGTGACATTAAGACGGTTTTCGGGATAAACGCCAAAGTAAAAGACTTGGTAATATCGGCGAAACATCGAGATCCCTCGAAACAGACGGTTTATAAGCTCGACAGCCAAGACTGCAACTAAGTGAAGGTGGAACAAACAGCTTCAAAAGGTTTGCCGAGCATAAACAGAAGTGTAAACTTGGCCGTCCAGGAAAATCAGTATTGGCTGAGTACTTTATGGATATTGGCGACGATTTTGAATTTGAATCGAAAATCATAAAAAGTCCAAGAGTCATCATACAAATCTTGTTTGTAAGATACTCGAAATTTATAAACACTCGGTGAGTATACATACATAGGAATACTGGTCTGAATTTGAAAACTATTTGGTTTCAGACGCTAAAAAAATTCCACATATCTGGCAATAGATGGAACGAATACATGACGCAATACCTACGATCATTGGCACGGACATGAAATACAAACATAAATATATATACAAACATATTCGGCTTTTGACACGGTATTGCTAGACTTAGTAGTTACATGTTATACCTACTGTTAATGTAAATATTCGAGATTTATTGTAATCGTTTAGATTATTTCGATGAAAAATATTTTCTTTTGATAAAACTTCACTTTGAGGATCGCTAATAGATTCTATCAACGTAGTTTATTGATTGGTCTGAGAATATTTAGTGTGATAAATTAAATATCTTTAATAAATTAAATAAATTATTTTGAATTTGACTATCCATTATTATTAAATTTTTGCAACATCTCTCATCATATTAGCAAGGTGATCAATTCTGCCGATGATAATTGTCATAAGAGCCCAAAAAACTAGACTCTAAAATAAGTAAAGTAAAATAATTTTAATAGATACAGTATATATATTTTCCGTTTGTACAAACTCGTAAATCCAACGTTCTCATATTACTTCTGTTAAAATGCAAATGTGTAGATGTAAGCTTAGAAGAATGGCACGATTGTTCACCGCTGTAACAGAATTGTCCTAAGATATATATAGGTATAAGGCTTGTACAAAGCTAATATGTACGTTAATACCTGAAAACATATTGACCCTCTGCCAAGTTCATTGCAGGAAAACCATAAATAAAATTACTCTTACCAGCACTTTGTTTATGTAGTCGGTATGTATATATGTGTCTGCGTATGATTACTTGAAGGGAAAGATAGTACTTGCTGCTGACATATCTTTACTGCTGTTTTCTTTGAATCAAATTATTTTCTCATTAATCTCGCAGCTTTTCAAGGTTTTTTAGAGTCAGACTCCGGTATAATTAATGACAATCATTAATTAAGTCGTGCAAATCACACGAATATATATATATTTTACACACATTTATTTATTACCAATTTATATTTATTTGATATCCACAGATTATAGCAGACCCAATAAATTAGTATATCAATTGAATTCTTGATTCAATTCTCTACCGAGTTGATTCTGTTCGGGAAGAAATAATATTATTTAATTTCTTCGTCAATATTTGCAAAATTATTTTGTGGTCTCATTTTATATTAATAATTAGACAAAATATTTTGTTTAAACCGCTACTTATTAATTATTCTAAATGTTTCGACACCCGTGGTATCTTCTTCAGGAAACAATATATACTGAAATTAAAAAATACGAGCGTAGATAAAAATAAAACTATATAATGGTGAATAAGTAAGAACTAATATGAAAACAAATTGCAAATAGTCATATTTTAAATTTGTTTTCATATTAGTTCTTACTTATTCACCATTTATAGTTTTGTTTTTATCTATGCTTGTATTTTTTATTTTCAGTATACATCGTTTCTTGAAAAATATATCATTGGTATCGAAACATGTAGAATAATGAATAAATAGTGATTTAATCAAAGGATTTTGTCTAATTTTTAATATATTATTTAATTTTACTGAATATACTATAAACGCGAACATATAGGATGTATTATTGTTTAATATAGATAGTGAAATTAAATATTATTGAAAAAATAAATATTTATTCAGTGATAAAAAAAAGCCTGCCTCTCAAATTTATCACTGCATTTTGTCTTTTTATCTCGTGTTTTATCTGTTAAGTGATCTGGAAACCCATTTTTGGCAGTAAGGCGAAGGTTTAGTCTCGCTAGCGATCGCCCAAATTAGCGATATTTTCATAGCATACTATTAATAACAATTATATTTATGAGTTTTATTTTATTTTATTTTTTATTCCCACTATTAAATATTGACACTTTATTTTTTACTAGTTAAATGTTTTTTCTTTACGTGACACACTTATTAATTTTTTTTAATTTATGAGATAAGCTTTTTATTTATTTTTCTTGGCAATTTATATACCATTATATTTTTTAAACGATTACCTAAAAGGGTCTGTAAAAAGCTTAACAATTAAAGAGCATGTACAATTTATTTAAGTAAATTGTAAAAAAAAATTAAATACTGATGTGAAATGTTTTGAAGTTAATTTTGATTTACAATTCTATGAAATTTATATATTTTTTTAATAATTAAACACATAATAATTTTTATAAAAATATTCTGATTGTAAATAATGAAGTATCACCCAAGGTGAATTGTTGCTCGTCATAATATACCGTAATGAATAATTGGTCGATTCTGCATTACGCCTAAATACATTTGAATCAAGTCGTGGATGAAAACAAACAATGAAATAGCCGGTACGAACGAAAACTGTTTCGTGGGCCATTAACCTCACTTCCTTATGTAAGGGTGTATTTGGCGGACTGTCCCTGCACAGGACTGTCGAGGCTTTACTGATATTGTTAAGGGAGGCGTTTTTTCGGATGACGAAAGTAATAACTTTGTTTGCCGCGCCATATCCGAAAAACAGAGGGAACGTCTTTTTTTTGTTTTCACCCTTTGTCCGGTCATTGTTTTATGTCACTAGGGAGGTTCTGTTGGTAGAATGCTAAAGTAAAATTTGTCATATTTCGGACGGGAAATTATTTGACCCAGCTGCAATGTTGTAGATATCTGGTTAGACAAACGCAAGTTTTTGTTCATATTCTCAAAGGAAATACGACGATTTTAATACATTTTTAAGAGTACTGTATACGTGGTTGAATTATTTTCTGAATTATTTTTTTTTTTTAATGCGTACGTGAAATATGAATCACAAAATTTATTAAATAAGCTACACGCTTGTGCTACGAATATAGGACTAACTTGATGGCCTCCTGGAACGAGGGTCGAACCCCAGACCACTAGATCACTAGGCGAGTATCGCAACCGCTAGACCACAAGCTCGTCAAAAGTGTAAGGTATGTTAAAGGTATGATGATAAAATAAGAATAATACTGTAGAAAAATTTAACTATATTTTGAATTCGGCGACACGAAGCCTATTTACAAGCATTGCAGTCGATCATTATTTGAATAAACTCAAGTCAGTAATGAAACAAATCGCTGTCCAAAAAAGTGAATTTATTTTAATTAAATTTAAAAAAATCAAATTATAATAGATATTATTGTTATAATTTTAGCATAATTTAGATGTTACAGTTATTTCGGCGATTAACGCCATTTTTAAACTGATGTTTCTTTGCTGTGAAACTGTTGTTTCTTTGCTTTGAAAATGGCCTTAACCGCTAAAACAGTTGTAACATCTAAATAATGCTTACGTAAACTATTAGGACTCAATAATAATATTTATTTTAATTAGATTTTTAAAAATTTAAATAAAAATAAACATGGAGTTCTACAAACTAAACACAATATCAATAAATTAAGTGAATTTATTTGTTTTACTCGATAAAAACCTCTGATTTTAAATCGCTTAGCAGCAACCAGCTGTGGATTTGACACTATTATCTTATTTTATATAGCGTATAAACACTCTTTATTATCTATATTTTATAATGATAAAACTGTCTTTATTGCGTGGATTTTATTTTTAAATATCTCCGCCATCTTCAGAAAATAGTCGTTCGACTGCTCACTATTTTAATAAGATATATAAAATGGATCTCATCTCTATGAGACTGATACATGATCATCTCTATGAGACTGAAATACATGAATCGTACAAAAATGCGTACAGTTCCTGTGATATACACATACACAGCACAATAATGCCGCAGTGAAGTTTTACTAAGAAGCGTAGAATATCAAATATGCATTTGTATAAATGAGAACTATGTAACTAATTAATAGCAGTTTCAGTGGAATCCCTTAAGTTTTAAATATCTTCCGAGTCAACGCAGCTCCGTAATTTGCGATGTTCAAAATTACAGGAGTGTTTATTATCAGGTCTTATTGTGTCGGCGGATGGTTTTTCATGCCCTCCTGAAACAAACGAATTTTCGCTTTGAAATTCATTATCCCCGTACACCTTTCATTACAGAAAGTATTTCCCGGGAAGAAAGGGGGAAGCGAATGCTCCGGACCAACTTTCTTCATTCGAACCGCAGCTTTTTAACAGTCAGCTCTAATTAGCTTTGACAACAAAACTCTGTTCTGTAGTGAAACATGTCGTATAAATATTCCCCGTAACGAGAAGATCTCGGGGCAAACACCACTTCAGTCTACATGCTTCTTGTAAATACATATATTTTGAAAACTAATAAAATTTTACAAGAGATTTAAAGTTTTTTTAACTTTTCTTAAGATTTAGAAATATATATGTATAATAATTATTATTATGCACATTCATTCAATAAATCTTTTCTAATTGTTTGAAATTTTTATATATTTTTTTGTATGAAATTCCAAGACTTTCATTCTTCTTGGCACCCCCTCCACCCACCACGCTCTGTTACCCCTCTCTCCATCGACTGAAGGGGCCCTAGCAAAGAAGAGACATTCCTAAGCTAAATTATCATTCCTACGAATTCGGCTTTCTCCATCTTGTGAGGCGAGGGGCAATGGAGAACAAAGTTCCGATCAAACGGAAAAGTAGGGTTGAGCCATTCGGCGGTTCAGCTTTCACAATAAAAACAAACATAATAAACTTATCCAGAAATATTAAGTGTGGTGATTAGCCATTATATATTAAGTTTATTATTATGTATTGCATATATCCTAAAAATTGAAATCATTATTCGTTTTCGAATAATAAATAATTTAAAATGAGATCACTTAGGCGTATATGTGGCAGATTCATTTATGAAAGAGTAAATAATGAATAAATATATAAATATTGTAATACTGATCTTAGTATAGTGAGTAAAATTAAGAAAATATCACAAGTTGTTTGGTCAAATGAAACGGTTGAATGAGGAGAGAATGGTAAGAAATATATATGATGCAGTGTTGATGGCACCAGAAATAGAGAACGTTTGCGGAAGACTTGGCACGACCACGTAAACCAGATACTGGACGATGGTCATGTTAGAAGCCATAGTAAGCGGCGAGCTTGTTTGAGAAGATGTATGAATGTGGACGAGGCGAAAATTGTGTATCAGGACAAAAGTGTGGCGCTCTATCCTCTCTGTCTACCTTCTCGGAGAACCGGCGTGATGATAAGTAAGTAAGTATTCGCTCAAAATTGAAAATCTTATGAGTTGGCATGTTAAAGGCGATTTGTTTTAAGACATTTATCCACAGACTAGACAAATAGCAAAATTGGTTGCGGTTTGCATTAAGTCATTTCATAAGTAAGAAGAGTTTTAATCTGATATGTATTATATAACACTATTTTTTTGAACATTCTATTTTCTATAAATAAACTTGTGTGATTTAAGGACATTACGTATTGGCTCTAGAGTACCGTCTTCTGAATGGAACCTACGCTTCGACGAGGTTACGCCAGAATATAAATTGGCATCTTCAATTACCTCTTATAGTTGAGTTAATTCTGTTCCACTCTTAACGGAACTAGGTTCCGAAGAGCTCGCTATCAAGTAAAGTACCCGACTTGATACTACGATCTATTAACAATAATGAAATAGAGAGTGCAGGCAAAGCGTATACAGAAAATATGCGCCCTTACGTGCCCACCACAAAAGAGACGATAAAATAAATTGCCTCTGAACTATCAAAGGTCTCTGAAGATAGAAATTTTTATTTTGAAACGTTGGCGGAGACGGCTGAACCGAACTAGACATAATATAAACTAAAGGCAGTTCATCGTGTCCTGAAATCCGTGAAATTCAACACGACAACATATATGACATAATTGTGTATATATGTGCAAGTGAAAATAACTTTTAACTACATAATTCAGACGGTCCCAAATATTGAACTGGTAAATTAATGATTTCGGATAGAGGCTGTACAACATTGCAAAGGTCACCCATATAGTAGCGCTAGGCACCCGAACGTATTTCTACTACATAGTAAAATTCATCCCGAAACGATTATATAAAGAAAATTACGAGTTATCGTATTTTATTGGGTGGGGAAAAAAATAGGTGGTCAATATTTAAATATTATCGATCTGGCGTATAAATATATACAAAGTCTACAATTAAATATATACAAAGTCTGTCCCGAGACAGATGTTCATTTAGTAGGACGGACATGGAATTAAAATTTTTATTTATTTATATCTAAAATGAATTTTAATTATGAAATATTGTAATTAATTATGGATTATTATTACATGAGCATACATGGCAATAAAAAAATACATAAAATAAAAGACACATTTTTTCATTTCGGTGATGTATATAAAATTATATTAAGTATAAAATTAAATATGATATTTATAATAAGTCATAAATTGAGGGAGATAAAAAGATTATATATAGTTATAATATTAAAGAGTGTTTTATAATTAAATTCGGTATTTTCGATACCGAAGGAAAAAAACCGTATAAACGTATCAAATAACATGTTTGAATAAGTAAACGGTATTAATTAATTTTCATACGAGAACAACCATACTGCACGGGGAGACTTTAATTTATTTTTATCCTATACCGAACGTCATTGTACGAAAAAGTGAAGGGTTTAGTTTTACCTTGGATCTAATTTTTATTATGTATCTATTTAAGTCCGTAATTATATTATTGCTTCATCGCATACGTTTTGAATTGAGATTCTTTTTACCTCTGCTGTCTCTTGTTTATACGTCTTCGTACAAAAAGTGAAAATCTTTTCTTTAGCTAAAATGTATAGATAGCATGTACTGTACCTTCTTGTTCCTTTTCAGTTGTAAAAAAGTACCACTCGAGCGAACAATTTCCAAAAATTAATTTTACGGTCATTTATTTACCAACGGGACGGGACGCGAAAGACTACCGAAGACTTTGAAAATCAGGAATGGAGAAACTGATTGGATTGAAGAGGCTGTTTCTTCCTTTTCAGGCTCAACATCATCTGGAAATAACTTTATCATAAGTATTTGAAAGCTCCTAGTTACATTACTTACATTGTTTGGAAAAATATATATTTTTAAACATTTTTTTCTTAAATACAATCTCGTATATTAAAAGAACATATAAGCATATGAAATAATAAAATTATTCTGCTTTTAAAAATACATTGCTGAATATTTAGTAAGATGTTGAAAAAAAAAAAAAATATATGTTATCGATACGGGATAAAATGAATATCTGTGGTGAATTATTCAAAAATAATATCGTTTTACAAAATTTCCGACATACTCATATTTGACAGGACTCTCACTAATGATCGTAAATTTCTAAAATTCTTCGAATTGCTTATTAAGGTGCATAAAAATATTAAATATTCCGAGAAAGCTTTTCATACTGACAAATAGATCTGGTTTGATCTTATGTAATAGAGTACGCAGGTGTAAAGGTATGTGTAATACCATTGTTTATATATTATATTATGTAACTTTGTTTATAATAACCACTTAATGAGTAATTTGTAAACATCAACCGGTTTCATTTATTTTTTCATCAATATTATACTACTCGCCGGGCTATGTACCTATTCCGGAGAAATGTCACATGTATAGACACTGGTAAAACTTATTAAATATAATATTAAAAACTTTTCAAAATTGTAATATTAATATAAATATAAAATACTATACAATTTTTAATACAAAACTTAAAAAATAAAGTAATATGCTTTTATAAAGGAACAAGCGTTGAACTTATATACAATAATAGCAATTTATTATTACTATACTTAAAGCGTAGGTATTTAAATGAAAAAATTCTATAAGCTGATATCATTTTTTTAATATTTCATTTTATTTGATATTTTTAAATATTACAATTATTTGTATCATAAATAAATAGATTTGAGAAGTATTGTTTGTATTTCCATACCATCGTCTAACATTTCAAGTTTATTAGTTAGTTAGTATATGTATAAATTATTCTAGAATATTTTATTGATCACCTCGTTACCACCATAGAGATAAAGTTCCTTAATATTTGTATCGGAATCTATATTGTATTATTCTGACATTTAGATAATCACATTTCTATGTTTTTTTATCTTTATATAAATACTCATGTTTCTAAAACCACTTTCATTTGTATTTAGAAAGAGAAAATGTATAAACTATAAAAAAATTATGAAAAGCATAAATTTCTAGAATTTTAAGGCGAAACTTTCCTATTTTACCTTACCTACTACTATTAGTTGTCATCTTTAAATTATACGTAAAAAATATTAAAAATGTAATGTATTATTCTAGTTTCGTCTAATCTAAGAACTGATCTTAGTCGTCCCTCTTCCGGCACGCCACTGATGACACAGAGTAATAAATACAATTCCTTGTCACATACCGCAAGGTGTGGGGCTGGCTGCTCAACCCGCCAGGGGCGGCACGTCGCGGAGCACGCCGTAGCCGGTAATGAGTGCTCCCAGGAGACCGACTCCATTTTAACAGCGGCAAGGACGAGGGAGCGCGACCGACTATGATAAAGTATATTATGAAGTAGCCCTCACTCGGCCGGGCAAGTTTCGGTGTAAAAAATTGTATTAAGTTTCGCGCCGGGCAGTTAAATAGTAACTCCCGGGTGAAGTTTCATCTCGCAGTTGCGGACTTGAAGCGACGATTTCTTTAAAAGCGAAGCGTTATTTATTTTTACGACAATTTAAGGAGAAAAGTATGAATTTGGCGTTTAAGTGCACGGTCCATGAAAAATTGTAGTTCTAAAGAGTGTAAGTACGCGATGTTTAAAAAAACATAAATTCTTGGAAGTCTAACTTTTGAAACGTTTTAATTAATTTTTTTTTAATGTCTCGTTTAATCAGGTTGGTATCCTTCTAAGTAATCAAATGAAGTAAAGAGTGACTGATGAATAGAAATATCTTAATGCTTTTTCTTAAATTTAGTACTATTTTCGACGTACAATATTTTCAGTATAATATATCATTAGTTATGGAACGACAGAACCTGGAATCTCATCAGACTTAGGCTAGTTATTAACATAATGGAGATCTTGCACTAGCGAGGTACAGAAGTATTTTCCACATCAATATGAGGTTAGGAACATTTTTTTACCAGCATTCCTATGGACTTTTATATAGAAGTGTTAGTGACTCATTGCTGTACATTCTTATTAATTTCGCGATAAAAATTAAAATAAAAAAAATTTTTTTGTCAACCCTAACGATAAGAATCATGCTATTTAATGATGAATTTCCGCAGAAGCTTCGGTAAAGTCACCGCTACCAAGCGGGGTTATAGTTCAGGATACATTGCTCCGCGTCACAGCAATAACAAGACAAGCCATTTGTCACGCTCGACTCGACACCTGCTTACCGAAGGTATGTTCGTTATTTTTTTTTTGCTACAAGCTTTGAAACCGTATACACGGTGTTCGTGGGCATTTATTGGATATCGGTCGGGATTAATGAGAGGAGTGATTGATGAAGGTGACTTAAACATCAGGTTTATATTTACTACATAATCTAAATTGTTTCATTGAGTCTTTAAAACCAGCCTGGTTAAAATAACTATTAAAAATATACTAATAAAATAATAACTAATCTAATCTTAATGATTTATTGAAAGTTTTTCTAAAAATTATAATTATGTATATTAGGAGAACACATTCTTATTGTGAAGTTGTAATTATTCAAAACATAGGTCTGTGATATTTAAAATATGAATTAAATATATTAATTAAAAAGATATACATATAAAATCAATTTAATAAAATAATATTAAAATAAGGTAGATGGGTCTTTCAAATAATGGAACGATTAAATGTATTAATATCAAAAAGGTAAGAAATTGGTTCGAAAATTTGTTGCTAAAAATATTGTTGCTGTAGTATAGTTGGATAATGCACCTTCTCAGGTTAGTAACAACAATATTTTTGGATAAAATTGATTTTATATGTATATTTTTCTAATTAATATGTTTAATTCATATTTTAATTATGTATATATATACTTTGTTGATATATGTACTACTCACGCATACAAAACATGCAAAAAATATTAATAGTATAATTAACCAAATTAATAAAAAACATATTTATTACAGACCAGAAAATGAATAGTTATGAAATAAAGTACACATATAGAAGAAGGGTTTGGAAAGTTAGTTGCGGAACGAGGGGCATTCTACACATTTATACAACAGTAAAAGTATTTACTCTTCAAAAATTAAATCTTTATGTAAACAAGACGTATTTTTTATGTTAACGCATATTATATTGTAAACGTTTAATTTTTCGTTCATATATTAAAAAAAAATCGCCGAGCTATTTGATTGCGTAAGTGGTACCATATTGATCACGGGAGTGATACAAAAATGAAAATATTGAAATATGGAATTTCCGTTAGTTAATATCTATATATTTGGAAGTCTGTGGTATTTATGTAGTTCCATGTATAATTATAGTACAATCTTGGATGTTACGAGTCAGTAGTATGCAGTCTAAGTCTGTTACAAGTCTGCAGTATGCAGTCTAAGTCTGTTACAAGTGTGGTGTGTAGTAAGTAGATTGCTGTTACTGACGGTACTAACTATATAGGTATTTTAAAAAATGTGAGAAAAATTATTTTAATTTTAAGAACAATTCTATCAATTTAAATTTCGAAAATTATCGTGAATTCACAACTTAAAAAAAAACCAAGTTGTTTTATTGCACCGTGCACATTTAAAATGTTTCATTAAGATAGTTGTCAAAAACTTATGTTTAAATAACCAGCTTTACAAATTGCCATAACATGAGCTCATAAAACATAACGAAATATATATTGAACAATAAATATTATACTATTACAAATAACCAAAAAATGCAAACTAGCTCGCTTGACTGATAATAGATGGACACCATACAAAATACAAACTAGACACGAAATGACGTTGGAGTATACCAGGAAAAAATTTTGTTGAGTTTGTGAATTAATAACAGGTACCATTGCAAGCAGTTTTCAGTCAAGATAAGAAAAAGTTTTCTTGAAAACTACAAAAAAATGACAGAAATAAAGATGCTCCTGACATAGCTTCAGTTGGAAAATATTTATTGTTGATGTTTGTAGCGTTAACTTTAAAATTGCATTTAAATTTAACTTCGTTTAAACCACTGTGTTATTTTTACGTCAACCAGTTTCTATACTGAACAACTGAACTAGTCTATCAAATTTAAACGACATCCATTATGTAATAAGAGTGAGGTGATTGACAGGGGGGCATTGAATTAGAGAATATATAAAACATTTAGTTCAGTAATATTGTTATCTGGATTGATCAAGCAAGTTAGATACACTCAAACAAGTAAATTATCTCCCAGCATCGGTATAACGTTGTACGCGAAGGACCATTGGAATTAAAAACTCTAGTTGGTCGTGGGTTTCGCTAATCCATGTAATAACGACTACAATTTTATAAAGTTTTTTTAGAACATAAGAATCGCTAAATTTATATTTATTTCTAAGAATTTTTAGTAATGCACAGCAATTTTGCTTGTATGCAGTGCAAACCTCTGGTAGGATTATATTAGAAGTATGAAAATAAGAACGGCAACCCGTCTCCAATGTCGGGATATCATTCAGTGCTCGTGTAGGTTTGTCACTGAGTTTATTACTGAGTATTGTATGAAATAATTGCAGACAGTAATGGCTAGAAAGGTAAATAGAATAAAAACGAATGCTATTAACACTATATTTATTTACGTTAAATTACGGTAGTTGGATGGAATCTACTGTTTAATTGTATGCGGTAGAACGAAATTCGTACTAAATGAGAGAGAAATGGTCTGCTTCAACTCACGCGTGACGCACGTGGCCGTTAGCTATGCTCAAGGCGCGCTGCCGTCTCTCATGCTAGAACATTCATCTATACCGATCGTTGCTCGGATTGATTCACCATACAAAAAAAATTAATAAAGCCATATTTTTTTCGTTCACATATTTTAAAGCTGTTAACAGGACAAGCTATTTAAAAAATTTTTAGCTATTTAAATAATAATAGTGCAGATTAAAATAATCTTCATTAATGTTAATTTATTTGCCTGTATATAATCACATAATTTTTAGTAACTTTAAAAAGATGTGTTATCATCAAAGAATATATGATTTGAGGGTTTTAAGCGAAAATGAAATCAATTCAATAGTATTTTCACGTGAAAAGATCTGAACATTATCTCACTTGCAACATTTATAAGGAGAAATGTTAATTATACCGTCAGTTTTGAAGAAAAAGCGAGAAATTAATAACTCACCCTAATCTTATTACAAATACGCCTCGCTACGAGGCATTGAAATAAAGGCGTAATATATTTTCCATCATGTTATAATTCCCCCGCCATCATAACATTTCCACGCCTAATATAATTTATATTACGATTCCAGAACCAGCCAACGTAGAAAAGCGGGGGGCTGACATCTGAAGGAGACGAGAGAAAAACATAACCGCTGGAGAGAAAAAAAAAGAAAAATTTAAAAGCAATTTTCAGCAATCAGTAGCACAAAACCGCATGTCTGGGAGCGAACTTACCATCTACCTATGTACACACGGAGGCAGCAAACGGAGCATAATATCTTCGCTTGCGATTCGTACTGTTTGCTTTGAGAAATTCTGGCACCCGTGAATTATTGTATTTAGACCTAGAGGAAATTAACTGTGCTTTCATTACGTGTTTTTCAAAAATCTGTTAAACACTTTTTGAGGGTAACTTTACTTTTCATGAATCGGCATAATACATTTGTTTTTAATTTTAAACCAAACAAATTATATTTCATATTTTTTTCTTTGGTTAAAGCACTTGAAATACCTGTATTAATTATTCACGCATTTTCTAGACTTGATTATATGTAGGATAATTCATAGCCAATAGTTTTCCTCCACGTGATATCGCCTTAGGTATATTGTTGTTGCAATTCAGAGTAAGCAGTAAATATATAAGATTGTATCACGTACTACATTTCCAAATCAGAACATCTGTCGCAGTTTTATTTAGCAATCACGTACAATAAATTCAATTAAATACAATTTTACTATGAAAAGTATAAAAAATCATTTTTCACTGCATATTCCTATTGTTTAATAAGTACAAACATATATTTACTATTTTATTTGAACTACACAATAATCCAAACTGTAAAAATATATGAAAAAAACCAAATAGGCGTTAAATATAGTGCTACAGTATAAAGCCAGATGTGTTCTAGAAGCAGAGTTGGCTTATTAATTTAAGGGTCTTGGGTGAAAATAAATACATTTTTATAATGATAAATTTAGTGATTCTGAGGCTGCTAGAATGTATTTGTTTTGTTTGTAAAAGGCCTTTTAAATTGATTTACAGTCATTATGGGTTCAGATAATTCCTTGAAATATTATATCATATAAATAAGTACGAAAAAAAGTAAGGATTATTAATGCATTTAGGTATTGACGCAAGGTTTTTTTAAGATACGATAAATAAAAATTTATCAAATAGCCTATTATATAAATTATGGTAAATCAATTGCGGGTGGTAAATTTGTTTTGGCTGTATGGGATATTAGAATAGATAAACAATTTTTAACTACTTTATTTTTACGGAATCTAACATACCTTTAATGGAACGATAGAAGAATTAATTTGAAAAGTGTAACATGCTGTAGCATAGTTGGTTAATGCACCTTTTCCGGATTGGAAAGAGATCCAGGTTCGAATCCCGGTAGTAACAACAATATTATTCGATAAAATTGATTTTATATGTATATCTTTCTAATTAATACATTTAATAAGCATAAATAATTACAACTTCACAATGAGAATGTGTTCTCCTTAATAATATATAAATTTTATCAATGTGTCCAAAATTTAATAAAACTGAATTAATTCTGGCGTCTGCTATCGTTTTACTCAAAGGTATTTGAAATTCCGTAAAAACAAAGTAGATAGCTTTCAAGTAATGGAACGGTAGATGTATTAATTTAAAAAATGTAACATATGGATTCGAAAATTAATCGACAAAGGTATTGTCCGCTGTAGTATAGTTGGATAATGCACTTTTCCCGGATTGGAAAGAGATCCAGGTTCGATGTGGATAGCGCAACAATAATATTTTTCGATAACATTAATTTAACATGTATATCTTTCCAATTAATATGTTTAATTAGTATTTAGTATATTTACTATTTTATTTTAACAAAAATTAACTCAAACTGTATAAATATATGAAAAAAACCAAATAGGCATTAAATATAATGCTACAGTAAAAAGCCAGATATATTTTAGAATCAGAGTTGGCTTTCTAATCTGAGGACCTTGAGTGAAAATAAATATATTTTTATAATGATAAATGTAGTGATCCTGAAGCTGCTAGAATGTATTCATTTTGTTTGCAAAAGATTTTACAAATTGATTTACAGTCATCATGGGTTCAGATAATTTCTTTAAATGTTATATCATATAAATAGGCATGAAAAAAAAGTAAGGATTATTAATGCAAGGTTTTTTCAAGACACAATAAAAAAAAACTATGTATTTATTAAATAATCTATTATATAAACTATTGTAAATCAATTGCAGGTGGTAAATTTGTTTTCGCTATATGAGATATTGGAGTAGATAAATAATTTTTAATAACATATAGTATGTACTTACTGTTTTAAACAATAAATTAAGAAACGTGCCTTCAAATACATAAGATTATATAAAATTGTTTTTAAATAAGAATTCATCAAACCATTGCCTTGTATATATTTTTAAAAAAAGCAAACAATAATGGAATATATTTCAAATCGATATTCTTATTATTTTCAAACTAAGCTAAGCATATCATGTTCTAACGTGGTTTCCGGGACAAGGCTTGAACTTCCGACTACTTGGTATCTAATGGAATGTCTTACTAACAGATCACGCAAAAACATCACACACCCAATCAACATCATTACCCAATTATTTTCTTTATAAAATAATGTTGAAATAAATTCAAATATAATGTAAATCCTCGGAAAAAAGTAATATATTACTGGAATTTGAGTACGAATAGCTTCATGGTTATGTTTTAAATACGGTAAAAATGAAATGAATGTATAAATTTTAAAAAAAACATACAAAAATTTGAATATCATTAAATAATAATTTTTAAGGAGAACACATTAATATTGTAATGTTGCAATTTTTTCAGAACATAGTTCTGCGATAGCTTAGTTCTACGTTAGCATAGTTCGAAAATTTGTCGTCAATTTACTATGTTGGTGTAGTGTAATCGATTAACGTATTTCCGTAGGATAGGTTCCAGGTTCGAATCTCGGTGACAACAAAAATATTTTTTCGGTACATTGATTTTTTCTGTATATCTTTCGAATTGATAGATTTAATTTGTATTTAAATAATAAGTGACATTCAATTTATTTCATAAGTAAAAAAGTAAAACCTATCAAAATAATCAACAATTTTATTATTTTCTAAGCGTGAAAGCGTTTGAATGAGATGTCATGTCAAACGACAAACAACATTACTCTACAAAGCTAACCGTTGGACAAATATTTTTATTGTATTTTTGACATTCATTGTGAGTGAAAGGCGCCAACAGGTTGTTCTGTCGTGCCAAACTCCGTAAAATATGTATGATAATAATTTATAAACACGAACACCGATTTGTACCTTTTACCGACCCCACTTAACACCATTGATAACACGGAACGCGAAATGTGTATGTACTCAATGATAATTGAAAAATCAACGCGATGTTTAACATGATCGTTATGTTCTTCAAAAACATGCTGTTTTCCCATTTAATTTTTTTTTATTTTTTTCGTATGTCGTTTGACATATTAGAATAAATAAAACACAATCACTTTGTATAAAATCATGAATTTTATTACATGCCAACCGGTTTCGCTTAGATCAAGCTTCGTCAATGCGTATTAAAATACATACAAAAAGAATAAGAATTTCCCCTCCCTTGATGTTCTCTCTAACTGTATATATATTCAGTCTCTCTATTTCGCATGTAATTCTATATTCTGTCTCTCTCTTTATATATATATAAGTTCACTCTTTTTGTATTTATTGTTAGTTTTAAATACGGCCTAACGGAGCATGAGCTAAGCGAAACCGATCGGCGTGTAATAAAATTCGTGGTTTTATACAAATTGATTGTGTTTTATTTAATCGAAATTTTAATCTTACAGTTTTGTTTTTTTTTATTTTATAACACGATGTACTTAATTTGCGTACATTATGGTGGATTACGGTGCGTAGATTTGGTATATTGTGGTAGTTTATGAATTTTGGATAGTAAAACTGAGATCGAGCACAGAGAAGTTGTCATGTAAGGGCTTACATATTTTTGAAATGATTCAATTTTATAAAATATATTAATACAATTTTAGAGATGTAAGTAAAGTGTAAGTTTTCGGTGAAGCTAATCAGCGCTAGCGTTACGCACAGGGAGTGTAGGCGCCTGCCCGAGGTGGCCAAATCAAGGGGGTTGCCGAAAAATATATAAAAATTTAAAAACAATATCCCACGTTATAAAACGATAATAGTGTGCAATAAAAATAATACAGCTATCAGCAATCCAAGAAAAGAAATCTAATAAATAAAATTATAATTATTTCCTAATAAAGCAATAATTTGTAGTTATCACTAGTGTCCAGAACGTCAAGTTTAAAAATACCACCCCTTACGTGTGCGGTACAAGGGTGGTCAATTTAATGGGCGGCCAATTTAAGGGGATGGTTTTACAAACATTGAAAACATCATATTCACTTAAGTTAATAGGCCGGAAAAAAACAATCTTGCCTGTGGCGGCAAAAAATCTAGCGCCGATGCTGAAACTAATGCATGTGTATTTAAACTAACAAAATGTAATATGATAACACTGATCAGACATAACAATAAGAGATTTTTTAGTAAAATGTAATTAACGGTTTGATCATACTGTAATGAAATATTCAACCCATGTCTGTGGGCCCACTATTTATTGCAGATTATTTATTAATGGATAATTAAGGGTGTTGAGAATGGTCCTCGTCCAATGGTGTTATATCTTTTAATTTATTTTCTTTATTAACAACCGTGTTATTTTGTATACAAATATGAATAATGGATATACAAGTTTCAGTAGTAAAAATTTAAAATCATAAGATAAAGTGAATATATAATATAATAGTATGCATTGCGTAAATAAAATATGTATACGCACAACATATTAAGTTACCTAGTTAAGATATGAAACATCGTAATCTTTAAAATAGTTGTTTATTCTAAAAATATACAAACCTAATCCTAATAAGGTAAGTATGAAGAAATATAGTTATCAATTTTTTATCTGAAATAATAATAGAATTTAATATGTTTTACAGGACTAAATAGGATCCAATAAACCCCAACTCGAATACAGTTTTTGGGTTTTTTGAAGCGTTAATCAAATTTTCCTGCCGAAAGCATTTCAATATCAAGTTCAACTGATAGTCATGTGTGAGAAAATATGGAGAAAGATAAGTTAGGGTTCGTATCGGAACAAAAAAGGCTGGCGTTCTGTCCTCTGCATCTCCATGTAAGTAATTAAACATAATTAAATATTGCTAAACTGAACGAATAGCATAATACTTTAAGATGTAGCAAATGGGACATTTATTATGTGAACTGGTGGCACGAAATGTATTTAATTTATTTAATGTTAAAATAAAATATGAAGTCATTTTCACTTTAACAGTATAAATTAATATTGGTATGAATGTATTCAACATCATATCGAAAACTCATTTTAGTTACAAAAAACCTTTTTACCTAATATTAAACGATATTCATATATATATACATAAATATTCAGAGTAAATAATTTTTTTTTAACGATACATTCAAATAATTTTCCCCGCTTATACGTCTGTCACACTTTTACTAATGTAAGCCGCAAACAAGCATATTTCAAAAAAATAATTCTATATACGTCTGGCATTTGATTGGATATAAAAAAATATTGCTATAGAGCAATATTTTTTATATTGTAAATTGTAAGTAAAATAAATGTAACATCCATTGGGACGTTACATTTATTCAAAACTGAATTAACAAGATGTCTTCTAATTAATTTAATTCTATACCTGAATACTTCTCTTAGTTCACTTAAAATATTTTATAAACTTGGTTAATCACTAACTTTGAGAAAGGCTGAATTAATTTTGAAAAATTTATGATTTAGTAAAGAATTAATGTGAGAAATTATTCAGCACTCAAAAAGTATATAAAATGAATACTTACCTATTTTTCTTTGACGGTCAATGATGATTATGATAATAAAATAATCATAACTTACCTGTAACATAGAAAAAAAAAGTATTAGTATGTTATAATGAGTAAAAAAATGTAATAATAAAATTTAAATGAAACGAAAAAACCACTAAATATTTTTTTTATTTAAAAAAAATAAAAATACATGTGACATCGATATTCTTACTTTTTTTTTAAAACAGATAAACGCTTATACTACGAAAATGGTACTAACTGTTTGTCTCTTAGAACGAGGCGTGAACCCCAGACCACTACATCACTAGGCCAGCGTCTTAACCACTAGACCAACAAGCTGCTCAATTATTATAATAATAATAATTGATAATAAAGAAACTGATTAATCTAAATTATATATATATATATATATATATTTATGGAGCTCTTAAAATGTAAGTAATGTTAATAAATGGAAACATTACGCTGTTATAAATAGGAGTAAGTCCACGTTTAGAAATTTGAATTAAGAAGAGGTAGTCAAATTTCTCTAACGGTACTTTTTGAATGTTGATACTTGATAACTACCATATAGACAGTACATATGTCGTTATAGAATGAAGCGCTATACGGTTCAGCAATGATTACTTATTGTAAAAAATTTTTATAAAAGTAACAAATCAATTGTGGGTACTGAAAGAACATTGCACGCAATTATCGGTCGCCATTTGGATCTAGCGTTTAATGGCAAAATTGGAAGAAACAGACCCTGTATGTAATATACGAACACTATGTATTGTGTGTGAAAGCCTATTTACAGACAATTTATATAATGTTAATGCAATACTGTGTATCAATAAAAAATCTAACCATATCCATGAGAACATATTGATATAAAATACACTAACTCTAGATTAAGTTAGCCCACCAGCTTAAAAATTTTCTGAAAAAAATTTATACAAGTTAAATATAACGAACCTTTGTTTATAAAAAAAAAACATAACCACGTATTTGAGTATCTACCTGTTTATGTTGAATTAACATAATCTCTTTCGCAACGCCGTCCACATAATCACTTTTGCGTAATAAACATAAATTTGCGCGAGGAATCGCTTAATTAATTATTTACGTATAAAAGGTTCAAGCATCTAAAGGGGCGTCCAGAAAACAACCCCTTGTTGCCCCAAGTTCAGCGGATTGCGTAAATTCTTCCCGAGGCACAAGAGCTTTGACAGTAATTTTTATTTATTAGCTTGGAAACCAGGTGTTGTTGGCGGATTCTAATACAATCCGACCGATATCATGTACAAATGTATACAGTACAATATTACATTTTTTAATTCTGCCTTTAAGGTACTTCATCTGACCACAATCAGAATAAATTTTATTAGAATCTATCTTAAGTATGAACTTTTTGGAAACATTTTTAATGTCAGCGATTAAAATTTGTGATTTACTTATTTAAATAATCAAATGAAAAACTTGTAAAATTTTACGTATTTATGCTCAAAGATTTTATTTGTCGTTTAAATTGATTGTGTTTTTTCTGTTAAGGTTTTTTATTAGATGCACCTGGCAAAGACGTGTGTTCGTAATTAAAACATGAAATATGTTTTACACAGTTATTTTTTAAATTGCAGGTTATGTGTACAAATAACACGATGTATACGATGTAATTACACTGTAGACGAAAAAAGATAATTATTCATAATTAGTCTCCAACATCAATTTATTTTGTATTCTACAGACAGAAATAATTTAAAAAACATTAATGAGAGTCTATTCCTACCTTCATTAATGCTTTTATTTTTTTTAATCAATACTTAACAATGAAGAGAGGAGTCACAATGTATTGGCTTGTAATAACAAATATTACTTAATAAATCAAGTTTGCTATTGAAAAAATATGATCACAATAGAAATCTTCGGTTTGCGAACTCATTGAATTTTGAACATTTCCCGTAAGTCACAACAACTCGACATTGACAAAGGGCGTGTTTTGTTGCCGTGCAAAATATATTGCTTAATAAGTATGAATCTTTTCCGAGAGTTTACTTCTCCCAACACTCTCCCCTCACAAATATAAATTCATAAAACGCTTCTAAACTGTAGAATTGTACGTCAGGAGAAAAAAAATATATTGCCTGGTATACGATAAATAACATTATTAGTCGACCTGCCTTCCGCGAAATTCCCATTACTCAAAACCCATGTATTTTCGCTGTGAATATAAAAAGAGTGTCTGGTATTGCATTTCTTTTCTGACGTTTTCAAATTATAAAAAAAATAAACGCGCTGCTTCAGAAAATTGTACTAAAAGTCTTTTTTTATCTAGAGAATGACAAATTTATATAAAATATACCCGTTCTTAAAAAAAATATTTTATGAATATAAATTAATCAATCAAGTAAAACAATTCAATAAATTATTAAATTTATTACTTCAATTTGTGTTTCGTAACCAATTACCCGACACAAGCAATTTCGGTAACAAATTAAATCACAATTTTCGACTGATTAGATTCAGTGGGTCGAGAAGATTCCAGCGAGGTAGGCTTCGTCGAAAATTACTACTTTGAAATTGAAAAATCAAGTGTTAATAGAATTTCCGTTTAATATAGCATCACCATACCCGCACATATAAACTAATTAGTCTCGAAGAAAACAATTACCTTCTTCATTTACTTGTTGTACCTGCCATGGAAGGGAGAGGTATATTATAATTATAAATTGTTGTTCGCTCGCGACTCTCATAGGATAATTGTATTACCGAGGAAGGCTATGGTAGAGCGGAAAGCGTGCAGGTGTTTTAGGTTCTCCGGTTTATTACAGAACCAGCCATGATGAAAACGTTTTGCAGGTAATTTTACAAAGCACTCATCAAGATTGCAGGTATGCAAGACTTGTCGGAGGACTTGGGAGGCCTGGCAAAAAACGTGGAACAATCAACGGTTTACCGAATTATCAAGACGTCAATATATATATAAATTATTTTATATAAACAATCCTTCATGATGGTTGCTGGCAACATCTGAACTCAGGTTATAATTATTTTGGATCGTTCACGATACTTTAAAGCATCTTCGTGCAGTTCGTACATAGACCACCAAATATATAGACATGAACAAACCCAAATTTCTTGTCTCAATATTTTAATTTTGGTGTCGCACACATGATCACTTTGATACCATTCATGCAATCGAATAGCTCTGTGCCTTTTTTTAAAAAAATTTTACTCGATCGGAACGTAAATTTAAACGCTGACATTATAATATGCATTAATGTAAAAAATACGTTTTGTTTACACAAAAATTTAATTTATGAAGGGCAAATACTTTTTCTGTTGCATAAATATTTCATAAACTATCGGATTTATGTTTCCACCAATAATATGTGTAAAATGCCCCTCGTCACGCAACTAATTTTCCAAACCCCTCTCATATATGTACACTTTATTTCATGTCTATTCATTTACTGGTCTGTGAGTTCGTAGGTATATTCAAATAAGCTGTATCAACTCAATTGAAATATTTAAAAAATAATGTTAAATATTTCAAGGATAATTATAATAGTATTCTTCACATTTAAATATTGGTTAGAATCCTCACTTGGAAGAAACCTAGGCTGACGTTTCGGCACAATCACATCGTAATATTCAATACTTTGCGATAACTCTAGAATAAATTAATTGTAAATAAAAAAAATCATTTAAATACTAATTTAATGTATTAATTATAAATATATATTTGTCGAAAAATATTGTTTTTGCGCTACCGGAATTCGAACCTGGATCTATATTTCCAATCCGGAGAAGTACATTACCAATTGTATTATAGCGCTAGTATTTTTCATGACAAATTTTTGAACCTATATGTTACACTTTTTCAAATTAACACATCTGTCGTTCCATTATTTGAAAGGCATCTACATTGTTTTTGATTTTTGTCAAGAAAAATACTGGAGCTATAACACAGTCGGTAGTGTACTTCCCCGGATTCCAAACCGGGGAAATTGCATTATTCAACTATGCTACAGCGACATTATTTTTGACGACAAATTTTCGAACCCATATGTTAGTTACACTTTTTCGAATTAATACATCTATTGTTCCATTATTTGATAGCTATCTACTTTGTTTTTACGGAATCTCCATGTGTCCAAAAATTTAATAAAAACGAATTGTTTGTCTGAAACGAGGCGTCTACTATCGGTTTACTCAAAGGTATTTGAAATTTTCTTTCTCTGTGGGATTATGTTATAATATAAGTGAGGGTATTAAAATCTTCTAGTTGCTTATACTTCAAATTATGTACTATGTTTAATTTTGAAAACGATACACATTTTATTTGAATTATTAGAAATTCACCCTAATATATAAAATTATTGTAATTTTGTATTTATTTTAACGTAGGTTTAAAAATGTTAATACAATAATTCAATGGTATTTGTTTTCTATATCAATTTAATGGTACAAAATTTTTGAGTAGTTTTCTTTTTTAAATTTTAGCGCCAATTAATCTAATAATGTGTCTTTTCCGAGCACCAATAACATAAATATTAATTGTGAAAGAATTTGTAATTCCTGGCATATGGACAATTGTAAAAATCTCCCTGCCAATTATGTTGTTTACCAATAAGCCTGGATTTCTTTTCCCTTTCAACAAGACAATCGTCGATATATAAATTTGTGAAGGAACTCTTAAACATATTTTATTAGATTAAATAAAACACAATCATTAAGGAAAACACATTCTTATTGTGAAGTTGTAATTATTCAGAACATAGGTCTGTGATATTTTAAATACTAAATTAATCTATTAAAACAATATTTTTCGACAAAATTGATTTTATTTGTATATATTTATAATTAATACATTAATTTAGTATTTAAAACACAATCCCTTGTATAAAATCACGAATTTTATTAAATGCTTTCGCTTAGCTTAAGCTTCGTTAAGGGTATCAGGTGTTTCTTCAAAAACCCTACCAGTGGCTTTAGCTAGGCCTTTTTCAGAAACAAAATATTTAGGCCATCCTCCAAGTTAATCGTTTTTATTATCTGAGAGTCCTCACAATCTTGATAACTATTTTAAATACCGATTATATTCGGCTTAAGTTTAATTTAAATGTCTTTGATTCTGGTCTATGCTATAATTATCACTGTTGTTATAGTTATTATATATTTGTTCAAATATTGAAGATCTCATAACTATTTTATTCTAGTGCTACTTTTTTATTGTGTGTACTTTGTTTCTTGTGACTGATATAGTTTTACAATTGACCTTACCTACTTTAGCCGACTCTTACATTTGAACTAAACTACAATAATTTTTGTTCCCTGATTCAACATTCATTATTAAAATTTATTTATCTTGTCTGTAAAAAATCTATTTACATTTATAGAATTCTTTCAATTAATTACATAACCTAATTCTGTCACAAAAGTCAAACCAGATCCGCTAAAATGGCCACTCTAGAAAGAAAGTTAAAGCGTTGGTTATTCTACCTAATTAATGTAAGCTATTATCAATGAGCAAAATATCTGTTATTAGGTAAAATACCAATATAAAAAATGAGTTAAAAACGAAATAATTGTTGATATTCTGGTTGCAAACCATGTTTGTGTGGTCTTCTATATACGATATATTCAATACGTTTCAAACCAGATTAAAAAATACTTACAGCGTATTTGCATAAAGGCGTATTTTATTTTTTCGTCATCGAAAGAATCCAATTATTTTAATATTTAATTTCTGAAAGAATGTTGTTTCAGTGTTTTCATTGGTTTCATGATAAAAAAAACATTTGAAATTGTAGATTTTCCAGAGTTTGGATCGAGTATCCGGTACCGCGTTATGTAATGAAGGAAGGATCGGGCGAATGAGATGAGTTTGTGGAGCAGCGGAAAACCTATTATGAAGTAAAGCAGCGGTTCACAATTTCTCGGAGCCTGACTACAGACGAATTTTTTGAGGTATGCAATAATATTCTCAGTTAATAATACATATAATAGTGTAATACATTTTTATTTTTGTTTACATACTTTTGTTAATATTGTTTTATGGTAAATATTTGTTTTTTCTAAGCCAGTAGATACATAGCTAAATAAATGTATTTAGTACTATAGCTTTATCACCCATATTAATTTTTTTAAGCCTAATCATATGCATTGATTAGAATAAACATTAGATCCCAAAATATAAAGAATTGATACAATATATAGTGGTGTGTATTTAAATAAAAATGAAAAAAAATTTTTTAATGAAGTTGCAATTTTAGAAGAGTTCTATGATATTTAAAATGATTAGCCAACTTTTTTTTTGATAGATAGATTTTTTTTGTATATCTTTTAATAAATTATATAATCTAATCTGTTTTATATTACATTGGTTGTAGAATAGCACGTGCATTTATCGTAGTAAGATATGATTATTAACGCAAGGTTATACGTCAAAATTTTATAAACAATTTGATGAAAATATTATTAAGTATCTTAAAATACACTTTACTTGATTATTAACATAAAGCATATTTGTGAATTATTTTCATAAGCTTGATTCAAAACATATCAGACAGAAGCTACAACGAAGGATTTCAATTCAACAGTTAAACTTTAAGGTTTTTGTATACTTGTTAAAATTCTGTTTATTTTATGTAGGTGTAAACTAAGTACTGCAGATAATATTATTTAATATGAACTATCATAAAAAAAAGTGTTTATAATATATACACTATGAATATTCCATTAATTTAATATTGTACCGTTTACGTTTTACAAACATCTTTATAATAATTACGAATCACTAAGATGTTTTAGAAATTATTGTACAAACTATATATTAATTTCTTCATCCATATACCGATGGAGGGTTCGAGTCCCCACTCGCCCGGTGCCCGAGGCAAAGGGATGCTTTAATGTTTACCCTAGGAAGCTACTCATATTTACACTGCGAAAATAACAGTCCGAAACCCTAAAGCCTGCTTCAACAGAATATTATTTAGAGAAAATAAAAACAGACTTTTATAAAATGGTACTGAATTATTTTGCGTAGAAAAGCATTCCAATACTAAACACGATGTTTTCTGTTTTAGTCATACTTTTTATGTAAGCAGAAAATACTTTAATAAAATAGTATTTGTAAAATTTGTGAGCAATCAGATAAAAAATATAAATGATCTGTGTTCTTGTAATAGGCGGTTTAAAATAGTTTTTGATACAATACGTCTTTACAAGCACTTCTCTAATTTTTTAAGTCGCAGCATATAACATATCATAAAATAGTGTAATGAATGTAACTCAATTTCCCCAATGTAGTGATTTTCCAACCAATTAATCCTTATACATCCTGAATAAAACAGCCAATAAATTACATGTAAACTCGTTACTACCCGACCCAATTACTAGCATATCATACTGACACCAAATTATTGTTATGGTAGATTTTGGTAATGTAAATTGTTGTTTTTAAAAATACTTTATTCCTTACACATTAATCTATTGAAAATAATGCACTACTTTGCCTGTAAGATATTCGAGTGCTATGTTTTAATCTAGGTGAGTGTTTTCTCTAGTTATTTCGTTTCGAAAAATAATTTTTGTTTCATTGAATTGATATGTATATATGTTGTTTATTATGTTTATGATACTAATAATGTAAGGTAAACTCATGCACGTCCGTATGGATACACGTGCATACTGACAACAAAGTTCGTGTGTCCGACACCTGTACCACTAATTCGTAAAAAAATAATTTTCAAAATAAATAAGTTCTATAGTTGTTTAAAATTAAAAATCGTTCGCGACAAAGTAAAATAAAAGCGTAATATTATATTCTGTGATTTTATTAAAATGAAAACAATAATATTCAGAAGATATTATTAAAATGTTTAATTTAAATACAAATTCAATAATTTAGTGCTGTACATAATTTCTCACATTGCCGATATCAAAAGTAAAGTTTGTATCGTAATCGGAAAGATAGTTCTATTCATACAAGCTCATCAATGAACACATTATGTGCATATAAGAAACTTCGAGACTTTCCAAACTACTTCTTCATTTAGCTTCCTACCATCTGTTGTTAAAGTAAACCCCTCTGTTAGCTAATGTTCGGCTTAAATTATCAGCTTAGCTTAAAACAACGAAGATTAATATCATATAAATAAATAACAACTAAAGAACTCACATATGATTAAAGTTGTAAAATCTGTATTAGAAAAAATAGAAAATTTTATAAAAATAAATCAGGTATTCAAAATCATATCAATTTTTTCCAATTCATATTGTGCTCAGTAGTTAATTAATTAATTAAAGAATAACTGATTTATATTATACTTTAATTTTTTTAATAATTGGAAATGTGTGAACAAAATGTTTGACAGCATGAAAATATTTGTAATCAGCATTTGAGTCTTATTATTTGTAAGCAGCATTTGAGTCTTATTATTTGTAAGCAGCATTTGAGTCTTATTATTTGTAAGCAGCATGATGACATATTACGCTGGTGGTAAATTTTTAAATATCAACTTTTTTCATTTTTCAGTTGAGCAACACTGCCGGATTCATAATTTTCTGCTCTACGAAACTGATCGCGTTGTTTAACTTTTAAAAATTACCATGCCCCATTTTAAATAATGAAATATTCTTTTGACGTTTACATTTCAAATAATCAATATGTATATAATTATACTCGCAAATTGAATGCAATTATTGTTTATGTATATATAATACATAATTTCTCCGTACTATTCTAACTTTTTTTATCAACTTCCTCTAATGTTTGAATATTTGTATTTAAAATTATTATAACTTAATAAAAACTTTCTGTCTACTAAAAATCATCTAAAAATCATTATATATATATGATGTGATATTGTATTTTCCTAGCATAATGAAATAAAATACATATAGTATTTAACTGTTACTGTTTTTTTAAACAAAAATACCTTCATGTTATATTTCAAATACAAATTGAAATATTAAAATGAAAATATTGTAATAGACTTTTTTAAATTTGTCAACTATACATAATTGTCATACGTCTGTCTGTTTGTTCTTTATACAATTCGATTGATCATAGCTATGCTATACTATGTTATGGCTATAGAACAAATTTTGTAAAGTCACTGTTTAGGACTTTAGGACTACCCCGACTACGCAGTTATCCACTAAATCTGAATTTACATTATTTTTTACAGAGTTATAATATATGTTTGAATAAATACTCGACCCCCCCTCAATGCTCGTGTTAGATGTTTTTCTTACCCATAAATGCTTGTAGGTAATTAATAAAATATTTTCCTACAGGAAATTAAAAAACACACAGGTAGAATCATGTCTTTGAAATTTAGGGGTGGTTAATTAGACTGTCTAAAAACAAACATTAGAGAATTTACAAATATACTTTAGTTATACATTATAACATTAAATCTGGTACCTAATGTGCGCAGAACAAGTAGGAATTAACAAAGGTAAGTAGAACAAGTAGGTCTTTGAAATTTAGGGGTGGTTAATTAGACTGTCTAAAAACAAACATTAGAGAATTTACAAATATACTTTAGTTATACATTATAACATTAAATCTGGTACCTAATGTGCGCAGAACAAGTAGGAATTAACATTCTCAGGTTGACAACACAGCCACGCGGGGACACGATTTCGTGCAACGGTTTTTTCATCTGACAGCTGTCGAGTGCGACGGATTGAACAATACAAATATTTAAATAAGCAAATGATGTGACTTGTATAAGGGGAAAGGGTGAGAATAATATAATATTTTAATATCTGTATTGTCCCGCATCATACTTGAACTGGACTATTGACTAATTATATGTGAAATTTCAGGATACGCATCCTTTTCTCCGTGCAGGCTTTTTCTCCATGAAGTATTTCTCCAAATAGTTTTATTTCTCCGTTTAGTTTTTATTTCTACGTGAATTTTTTTATATTAAACTTTCTTGATGTTCTCTTTACTACCCACAAAATGCTAACTACGCTGAAGTATTGTTCATCAGTGATTTACATTGCCCTGTTATTTTCACTTAAAAATCTTACAAAATAGAAGTGTTGTTGCATTTTGTCACAACTCATGTCGTGGACATGACAATAAAGGAGTCATGTCACAACGCACGGGATGCAGCGGGAAGGATTTCTCCCGCACAGGGGATAAGGGCAACGTGTTAATCTGACATGGACCACTCGACAGAATTAATTTTCAAATGTCAGAATCCAGTTTGTCTGATGTACCGCACCAGGAGTGACAAGCTTTTCAACGTGTACCTTGGATGAACCGAATTGACGGGGACAGTTAATTTCTGCAAGAATGGACAATAACTATCGCAAACACACTGGTTGTAAAAATTCAATTTTTTTTGGTGTACAAGGAATTTAAAGCTACGTTGTCTTTTAATAGCATATTTGTTTATCTATTTAATTTGAAACTCACGGTTTTCCATCTAGTGTTAACCGATCTATTTATCATGAAACTGACCTGACAAACTGTTAGGTAACAATTTTGTTCACTTAGCTTTAGTAAAAATTAATAGTAAACTTTATATTTTATGTGACAAAAGTGCCGAGACCAACTTTTACTTAAATCACAATTTATGCAGAGTAATGTTCGATGATTTCTATACTTTTTATATTTTATTTTCTTAGTTTTTTTGTATTAAATTAGTGATAAAAATTTGTAATAATCTTTTATTTTTCCTGAGTACGATGGCTGCAGTGACAGGCAAGACATTATGGTAAATTCTGACCAAAGATTCACGCCCATCATGTAAATCCCTGAGCAAGTCAGTGGTGTGAAAGCATGACGTCCTATCCTGACGATTATCAGTCACGTATAGGCGACCGCGTCGCAACATGTAATATGTATACATATATGCATTTAAACTTTTAAACATATTCCCTATACATACCTGAAGCATGTTTTTTCCATGTTCTTTAGTTTTTGCATTAATATTTTTGACACATTTGATGTAAACACGTTTGACACATTTAAAATTAAATTTTTTATTACGATTATAAATATGTAATTATTCTTACCTGAACACTTTACGTATCGTAAAATTATTATTTAAGATTTACATATTGCAATTAAAAATATTTAATAGCTAAGAAATCAAATGAAAATATATGTAAATAATTGTGGATCTAATATTTAGAAAAAATTTATAAATCTTATCTGTGTGAGAATATCGTCTGAGTTAGCTTATCTATGTAATGAGTTTCGTTGTCATATTTAAAATAGATTGTTTTCACAATCTGTAATGATACAATATTTTTATTTGAATAATGGAGCCTTCCATTAAATCTTCAAATGATAAATTATTTGGTGATTCTTCTCGACTTTTTGTGAAAAACCGTATTACTTTTTTGATTGTGAAAAAAAGAACTTAATTTTGTCAACATGCTCTTTTGAGCAATGCCCCTGAATGAGGCTGCAGATCTTCTTGACCTAAGGCCTTGGCTCTGTATAGCGGCTTTCTACCGCCTTCTCTCACAATGCCTCCGAGAGCAATATTTTCTGGTTTAAGTCCTAAGCAGTGAATGCATGTCCCTCTTGAAGCCAGACCGGCTTCTCCTTATATTATCATGCACTCTGCGCGTCCTCATAGCTTATGTTTTCTTCATGTCACGAAGGTTATGGCGCAGCTTATATTCATTCACGGGAAATTCTAGAATATTCTTTACTTTTCATAATTAGATTAGACTGAGCTGAACATGACTACTGTATGAATAATTAAATAGTTTTTAAGCTTGAATTTAACAGAAAATATTTGAAAAGACTTTGTTAAATGTGTTAGCAGAGGGAAGATAAGCCAGCGGTGACACGTCTTAAGCACAAAAGTATATTTTGCTTATTCGAATACTGCTCATTGTTCATATATTACGAAAATGTTTATTTTCAATTTTCACAGGGGTCTTTATTTCTCACTTAAAATACCCGTTTTATTTGAAACTCAATTTTAGGTTTCCATTCAAACAAAGGGAGAAAAAACAAAGGAAAATATACTACTGAAGAAAAAATAAAGGTATCGAAGCGTGCCTCGCTAAACATAAAGTTAGTCACACAAAACAAGGGAATGGAATTTGAGACACAACGCAGTCGCTACACTTCCAAACATGATAGATGTGTTCGCGAAAAGAAATGGTGTCACTTCAAGCGTGATATTAAAGAAAGAGACGTGAAATATGTAAATTTCAAAGAGGCATAAAACACGAAAGATGCCCCGTTCCGTTTGAGCATTGAAACGTAATAAAAACGCGTGTCACAGAACCTGCAAAGCTCGTTTCATACGAAACACCGACGACGTTTATCGGCGCTCGACTCGCTTCACCTCCGCGTCGCTTCACGCGGCATCCATCTTGCGCGCTGCGTGCAAAATGGCCGCCTAACGCCCGGCAAGCCGATCGTAAAAAGTGCAAAATTTTTCATTAAGACGCTTTGAAACTCATAAATGAGGGGTCCTATTAAAATTTATCTATGGCAAGGCGGGCCGTAAAACTCCGCCGATAATATCTAATTGAAGTTAACGCTTATGAGCATGATAACTTTGCGATGAAAGGCCGCAGGCATTAAGCCTAATAGTGCCTAAGAGTTTTATTCATCGATTTCAGAGGATCTTCGCCAAAATGATAGGATGATAAAAAACTTACTTTTCGAGTGTTCGCCTCGTCAAATACGCCCTTTCACCCAAAACAGGTATTTGACATTACCTGATTTTAATATCTTGAACAAGAAACAAGTGGGTATATAGAAAGTAAATTATATATACAGAAGTTTCATAAATATTTGATTCTATTGTATCATATAAATATAAATCTCGATGTTCACGACTGTCTTGTAATATATAAATAATTATTAATTTAGATTTATTTTGACTTGGTACCGGTATTTTATACAAAAAATGTACAATTTCCTGATCAAAAAATACGGTTAGATAGAAAAACGTAATAAAAAAGTGATGGCTAGTGGATTCGCATAAAAAATAAACAGTCACTGCACCAATAAAAATCATCGATAGCGGGCGGACAGTCATATACATTAACTATTTATTTGTCGTTATGGCCTCAATAAACATAATAATGGTATAAATATATACAGCTCCCCTCTTAAAAATATGATATGTGTTGAGAAGTACTTGCAAAAAGATAATATGGCGGAAAATCTTTACGACCTCATAAAGACCGCTTCCGTTCAATTTATTATCGACGAAGAAAGCCCACACGGCTGGGGGGAGAGGAAGGTGGAAGAGGGGTGGACATCCAAACCCTGAACACCGCAAGGAATTATAATATTACAAACGACAAAAGGCATCACTCAACTGTATGACGTACCTTAGTTTTATATAAATATATAATTATACGCAGAATTATTAAATTGTACACGTGCGATCATGTATAGCGTTATTTTTATTTATTTATTTTATTTTATTTGTAACTATATAATACTATGTAAAAATTTGCTTGGACTGTGCCCGTCTTACTAGAGAAATTCTGTGTCGAGACGGGCATACATATTATGCTTATTCCGACAACTTATTTCAAACTTACAAGAGGTTCAAGATAATATTTGTGTAGATTTTTTTTTAACAGACATCATCTTACGATTCTTTAAAAAATATAGTTACCATGGAAATTTTGGGTTAACAAATGTCAAAAAATATAAACCTTAATTTTTTGCTAAGCGACACAATACTTACTAAAAAAAGGTTGCACAGTTAAGTATTAAAAAGTTATTTACTATATAATTCACGAGAATAAATAATGAAGTAATAAAAGAAAAATATATATGTGAGTGCTTTTATCGCTTCCGTATAATATTGTAAATTTCTATTACAATTATATAAATTTTATGTATGATTATTTGTTTGACACTGGGGGTTTACAGATTATATCGTGGGAAGAGAGTGGGGTAGCCATGGAAAGTGACGGGTATATTTATGTTTTGCACAAGTTCCTAAAGTGTTACTACGCAACATTTGTTTCAATCGATTCACGAAATTTGACTCACTTAAGGATCAAGGTGCATCTCATGGAACAATCAGGAAATGATGGTATATAATCATTATGATTAATAACAATATTATATGATTACAAGATAACAAGAATCAAAATACTAATAAAGATTAATTAAATAAAACTTATTTACCTATCATATACTGATTATTTTTACCATACTATTTATATATGATAAATTTAACTGAACAAATAACAACTGTAAGATTATGTAGGTCCCAAAACCAACGATAGGCTGCCCATCTTGAAAGAATACCAGATGACAGGACACCAAATATCATAACCGAGTGGAGATCTCAGTGAAAGCGACCTAAAAGCAGACCAAGGAAGAAGTGGGCTGGCTGTGTGGAAGAAGACTAAAGCATGAGTCGGTGGAGAATTAGAATTTCTCAAAGAAAATGAAGAAAGATTATACGTAACTGGTCAAATTTTTTGTTATACTTGTATTGCTGTTTTACTCGTTATAGATTAATTATATATTTTTCATATAAAATGAAATAAAATAAAATAAACATCCAAACGTGGAGGCAAAGCTAAATAGAAGCAAAGCGGTGATATGGGTTAATTTACACCCATAAATATGGAAGAAACGGCTTGTATGAAACCGGTCGGACCAACTGTACCATAATCACGTCCGCCCTTATCATCGAGGTACTTCGGTGATTGTCCCTGGACACACTCGCCGAGATGAGAACCCGGAGCGGGACAGTCCGCGTTAATAGGCCGACTCACTCATTGTCATAGCGCCAGGGTGGGCCGGGGTGGGCCGGAATTATAACAAATGGCCCAGCCGGCTGGTGGGGAAATGATAAGAGAGCCCAAACTCAGCCGGCCCGCCCGACCCACTCTACCCTTTGATAATTCATAAAGCCGTACAAAATGTGGAGTTGCAGTTTTATGCGCGTCGCGGCGTGACGGCGGCGCTGATTCAATTGTTCTCCGATGCTTTTGTGACGCCGATATTGCGGGACACATAGTAAAAATTGTTTAATTAACTTTTTAAATTTGCACAAAATGCAATAATGCGATTTCCAAATTGAAGGTTGGTCAAGAGGCGTACGTCTCTTTTTATAAAAAACAGGCTTCAACTCTACGTGAATAGCAGTAAATAATATGATTTTATTGAAAATTTTTTTACTACTACTAGTGATCGTATTTATATACTAATTTTTAATTTTATCTATAACTTTTGACTCTTTCAACCGTAAATGCGCGTTTAAACCTTAAAGTTAAATTATGTAAAAAAAATATTTGAATATGGTGACAACTGGGTGACGTGTCAGGGATCTCTTGCTTCTAAAAATAAGATGAATTTTAGTGACAATGCGTGGCGCTATTGCAATCAATATTTTCTTAACATTCAAGGGGAATTCGTCGCAAATCCCGCGCTCCAAATGAGACGGAATGCGCCGCACGGCCTCCGGGTCACGTCCCGTATTAGGGCGCGCACACACCACTCACAGCCCACCCCTTCTCCATTAGGACATGTCACAGACCTACAGTGTCTCTCTCTTTCTCTCTATGTTTCTGGAGAAGAAAATCAATCTTCGTGACAGGCCATTTCATCTGTACGAGTTTCTGGCCGTGGGGGATGCGGCGCGACCCTCACTGACCGGAAGCCGTGTTTAATGCCGCGGATCACGTCATACCGAGGCCTGGGAACCTTTAATGAAGCTTCTCTGTCCAGTAAACACTGAATGAACAGAGTCACAAGAGCATCGACCACTAATCTAAATTTCATGGATCTAAATCTGTACAATACAGACAACCTCGGCCATGAACCGAGGACCGTGGTTACATCGAAACTAAATTCTCATACTGAATAGTGGTGAAAATATAAAGTTTTCGATGAATTTAATGTAGTCAATCAATTTTCGAACGTATTCTTGCAATATCGATAATCAACCAATGAAAAATATTTCTTTTTTTTAAATATTTTTTTAACTAATCATAATTATCAGTGGTAGTTCACTAAATTTAATTAAAACATTACAACTATTGTGATTAGTACAATTTAAAAAAATGTTATATTTATAATAATGAAACGCTAAAAAAGCTAATTAGGTAGGTACTTAAAAAGATTAGTTTTCTACTACTCCGAAGAAGGAACTATTGCTTAAGAAGCAGTCGGTATCAAAATATAAAAACCTAGTGACATTTTTTGTAATTTATCACAAGACAGCATAGCCGTATGTCTGGTATTATTTGCACTACTCTTACTTGTACTTGGACGAAAATTTACACTACATATAATTTGAAAATCGACAAAATATAATTTTATTTAAAGCTAAAATGATAGTGAATGATCAAAATCAGTGTAGTAATTTCGTTTTATTCCTATTTCATTAAAAATTATAAGAATGATTAAATTCGAATGATCTTTTTGAATAAATATCAATATTATATAGACAGCGTGTACTGTGCACTGTAAAGGTAAGAAAAACACGTGATAAAAATATTTAGTTAAATTAAAACAGTGTTTCACGGGAAGGGTTTGCATAAACCAGTTACGTTAGAATCACGTACGGCGAAGCAGTTTATATTTTACGTATTCCGTTCATCACCTCACAGTTTTCCGGCTACAGATTAAAAACTCGTAATTTTAGAACCTGTTTCAGAGTGATTAAAAAATAATAAAAAATGTTTTATTGGATGGATATAAATTAAATAATTTTATAACTGTACTTGAGTTTATTAGCACTACTCGAGTTTTGAGAGAAACAGTAACTCTCATCGACAGGTGAAGTATTAAACTAATTACGTATTAATTTAATACCTCACCTGTCCATGAGAATTACTGTTTCTCTCAAAATTTGAGTAGTGCTAATAAACTCAATTAAAGTTATAACATTGTTTCATTTATATCTATCCATTATGATGAAACTCTACAAAGTTAACGCCTATTCTATCAATAATATAAAAAAAAATTTATTTACTTTTAAAATTAGCAATATTAACTTGGTGGTTAAGATTCATATTTTTTATTTATTTTCTTAGTTTTATTAACCACAATTGAGTTTAAAAAACATCTACCGGTTTCGGAAAACACTTTTCCTTCTTCAGGATGTCATATATAACTAAAAATATAGTATTGTTTCTCCAGAATCTATTTTTAAAAATTTTTTCAAAAACAATTATTTAAAAAATAAATTTAGTACCTAACTCAAATTACTACTCAATACAAATTTAGTCGAATAATTTTTAGGAAAAAATTTTAGAATAAGACTCGTAGTTAAATTTAGTTGGCTGTTTAGAATTTCCTGATTACTTTTACATGCTTTATTTATCTCCAACGATTCCGGTAGATGTTTTTTAAACTCAATTGTGGTTAATAAAACTAAGAAAATAAATAAAATGTATAAAAAATTATTTGACTATTTTAGGTCACTTTCTGCTTGTACTTACATTTCAGTTTTTTCGTGGAACACTAT
This sequence comes from Eubasilissa regina, assembly GCA_022840565.1. Lineage (NCBI taxonomy): Eukaryota > Metazoa > Arthropoda > Insecta > Trichoptera > Phryganeidae > Eubasilissa > Eubasilissa regina. Next base: position 870,459 of record JAINEB010000002.1, on the reverse strand, counting down.
TTTGTTTTTATATAAATAATTGCTGTATAATATCAGTTAAATATCAATTTTATTAAAATATCAAAGATGATTAATACCAGTAACAGTAGTAATGTACTTAAATTGATAATTTTATTTATAAAGTCTAGAATTATGTTCTCTTTTAGAAGTGCAGCTTTTAATTAAATATGTTTACATTTAAGCTTAAATTTAAGATGACCTTGTTATACATCTATAAAATACATGTATGTAATTATTTGTAATAAATAATTAAGTTAGATAATTTTTTTTTTTTGGTTTAATAAAACTTATTGATAGACTTATTACTTTAAAAACTTTAAAAAACACGATGTTATAAATAATTTAATTAATAAGAAAACATCAACGATGTTTTGCGATATAAAAGGAGTCATTTCTCTCTGCTAGAATAATTGAACCCTTAATGACAAATGCAAGCATCGCAATTATTTAATTGTTATTTGGTTAAATAACAAAAAATATTGAGTTCAAACAAATTTTTGAAAGTGGTGTATTTTATTTATTTTAACGAGTTAAAACCACTGAAATACGATTAGTCACTTTTAAGATAGTGATATTTCCCGAACCACTCTGTCAACAAGTTTTCAAATTGAACTTTAAATTCTAAGTCAGAATTATTAAAGTGGTAAAAGTGATCGGCGATTTCTTTATGGCAACACTGGATGGCCGGGCTATGGTTGAAGGCTCCTCCGCCTAAGCGGTTAGTGTTTTATATGCCGAAGGGATTTATGTTATTACCGCTCATATTTTTAGCTGTTACGCTACCAACGTCCGCTCTATGGCCTCCTAAATGATGAAAATTTGAAAGAATTATTCTGGGCACGTTCAGAGCCTCGTATGGAGGCTGTCGCTGTGCCGTGGACCAATGGGGTCGAAGATCAAATCCTTAAAGCTTCCAGTTTACTTCATTTTTTAAATCGTATAACAGTGTATTTTTATAAAACTTTTATTACCTACATACAATGAGTTTTATCACTAATGTTAATTCGTTTAGATTATTTTAACAATTTTGGCTTCTTTATAATAGGAAATATTTTCAGTTTTTTTGTAAAATTGTTCTTAAAAATATCAAAACGATGAAAAGGAAATAAATAAAAAAAGAGGGTCATAATCGATTGAAATTTTAAAATAAAATATCGATCAATAAATATAAAGCAGTTTTTGTGTCATTACTGAAATGAGTTCTTTAAAAAAATTGTCCTTTATCTACTAACATTTCTGAAAAATGTGTTTTTTTTTTTAATTCTGATTAAAGAAAAACAGAAACTAAAGAAGTCATCGTGGATTTTTTGCATTCTTTTTGATCAAACAGAATAAATCTGTAAACATGATTTTATAAATCTAAATAGCAATAAAGAATAAAAATTATACGAACAAACATGAAAATAATATTATAAAAAAAACATTTATATGCAATAATATTTAGTAAAGTCGCGTAACTGGAGGAGTGATATTTATTATTCATTAAAGAAATCATTAAATTCGAGTTAGTTTCAAATGAACAACATGACAGAAATTTAAGGATCTTTTCTATAAGAAGTAAACGAAAATCTTCAAAGTGAAATTTTCGTTCGGTATATCATCGATCAGTTTTAAAGCTATTCTCAAATACTCTGAAAATTGTTTTTCAAATAACATCAAAGAAGTTTGAAGCTATCGTCGGAAATTTTCTAATTAATGTGGAAGATTTCTGGGTGTGCATATATATGTGCGTTAATTTAAAATTTCCGCGAGCACTACTGTATGGAACTGGCGTCTCTTCAAGGTTAAATCGCGTTTTTTGTAAATGGTTTCCTTGAGACAACGCCTTGATAATATCACGTGCTGCTGTGCCGAAAAGTTGTCCTGGGTTTTCTCAAAATGCGATTTATCATAGAAGAGACGCCAGTTCCATTAATACGTATATGTGTAATACATACATTGGTATTGAAAATAGTTATGTACTTCTTCTTGTGCCCTATCCTTTCAACGGACGTTGGCTATCATTACTTTGTTTTCTGCCGTCCGAAAATGTTTAACAATAGACTGGCCAAACCATTGCCTCAGGTTTTTCATCTGTGATGTAAAATCAATTTTAGTGTTTCTTTAATTTTATTTGTACCTTTTTCTTCTTCGTTTTTATATATATTGTATTGAAATTTATTTATTTTATATGTTTTTGTTTATACCTCAATGAGAGCAATTTTGTGTTGATAGCTGTGCGGCACCGTCCTGTCACAGTTGTCATAGTGGCATTAAATAAATGCCAGCCTAGCGGCGAATGAGTAGGATCATATAGGAGCTTTTGCTTATAAATAATCCTGGATAAGCCACAGCCATGGTGTTATGTACTTGATATACAAAAATTAAAAAATAAAAGAATTTCAACCATCAACGAAAATAAAGGTAATACGATAAAAATATTTTTAAACGTAGACCGATCATAATTTTATTAAATAGCGGACAAAATAAATTATAATATGTAAAAGTGCTTAAACGTAGATCAAATATTGGAAGTAATAGATATAAAAATATAACATAACATAATAATGTAGAATAAATATCAAAGTCGTTGTTTATTAGACAAATAATGTATATTAGGAGAACACATTCTTATTGTGAAGTTGTAATTATTCAGAACATAGGTCTGTGATGTTTTAAATATGAATTAAATATATTAATTAGAAAGATATACATATAAAATCAAATTAATCTTTTACAATTATTAAATTTAAATTTAAAATAAATTTTAATGCAAACAAAATACAAGAACAACTATAATTAGGGGAATATATTCTTATTATATTCTCCTAATAATAAAGTTCTATCAATGTGTCCATAATTTAATAAAAATGAATTGATATTACATATAACATAATTCTGGCGTCTCCTATGAGATTACTCAAAGGTATTTGAGATTCTATAAAAATAAGATAGATGGGTCTTTCAAATAATGGAACGATTAAATGTATTAATATCAAAAAGGTTACATATAAGTTCGAAAATTTGTCGCTAAAAATATTGTTGCTGTAGCATAATTAGATAATACATCTTCCCCAGTTAGGAAAGAGATACAGGTTCAAATCCTGGTGGCGCAACAATAATATTTTTCGATAAAATTGATTTCTAATTAATATATTTAATTCATATTTAAAATAATGTAAAGCTGAAATTATTACTTTATACTAAACTTACTAACTTACCACCACGTTGTTTCTCCACGTGGGTAGGCAGAAAGGATATGGAGCCACACTATTCTGTCCTGACACATAATTCTCGCTTCATCCACAATCATAGATCTTTTCATACAAGCTCGTCTATTATTGAGGCTTCTAATAGAACCATCTTTCAGTATTTGGTTTACCTGGTCGGGTCAAGTTTTTTTGCGGACCTCTTCTATTTTTAGTGCCATCAATACTTGCATTATGTATTTTTCTTACTATTCTCTCATATTATCTTATTCTCTCGATACTATTGCCTTCTATCGTTATACATAATCATGCTTTAGAAAATAAGAAGACTAAAAAAAAGCTAGACTAATTTCAAGGATGAAAAAACATTTTTACTCAAAAAATAAGTAGGGGAGAGTGTGGAAGTTGGGACGCAGGAAAAATGGAACAGTACCTATGACTTCGCATTTGGTGGCATTTATAACGTATGTTTGTCAGAATATATTATTACATTGAATGAATTCAGTTATATTTAACATTTTGTATATGTGACAAAAAATATTAACTTATCGTTTTTGAGTAGACTTAACATAAATTTGATGTAAAATAATTCAACTTACTAGGAGATTGTTGATTAAGACAAATATATTTTTTTAAATCTTCACTGTAAATTATGATAATTACGAGCAATTATTACTAACTTACAAGCAGTACAATTAAAAATTGTGACGTTTGTAGTTTATTATGAATGCAGGAGGTTTGGGACATGACATGAAAAATTATATGAAAAAAATAAACATTCTCTAAAACGGATAATTCTGCATGAATTAAGTAGTGAGGATGAAATATTGCTTATAAATTCTTCGGATAACAGCATATCAAAATCAAAAAAATTGTATTTCCAGTTTAGGAAAATCATTATTTGGTTCGAATGGTGTGATTTTTGTGCTGCCATCTTGACTTTAGTCTAGAAAAGTAGCCAGGATAACGCTGTATATATCAGAGGTGAAGTTTACTCCACCCCACACAATAAACTGTGTATTGTGTATGTTTATTATGTATCCACCTCTGTCAGTACAAAAATATGGATGTCAAAATATATTTAAATAAATAAATCACTTTAACAACTTGATTGAACTCAAATAATGAAAGACATTTGCTTTAGAACCAAGATTTGATCTTTTGGTGAAGTGAAATAAATAAGTTTAATATTATACAGGTATGTACCATTACTTCTACAATGCCCCAATCCATCATACTGTGGGAAGGAATGGGACAAAGTGAACACGCCAATAAAATCCCTTATATTATATATAATTTATTACTTAACGTTAACGGTTTAATTGTGTTAGGCTTTAGTTTACATCTCTTGTAACTATTTTAAGTAAATTCCATTTAAATATTTATTTTACAAGTTGTACTAAATTTGTTCCATATCTCCCCACTCTCCCCTATATGTAAAAATATAAGTAAATTGTATCATTGAAAAGTGAGAATATATATATATATATTCAAAAATAAACAGCTTCAACATCTTCTTCAGTTACGCATTCATTTTTCCTTATTAGAAATCTTGAATGTAAATTCCAGCAGCTCAATTATTTTGTGAAAAGTTAATTCTTTTCATTTTTCAATGCCGTAATTTTAAAATGGATTTAATTATTTAAAAACGATAACCTGTGCAAAATTCGTAACATCATCATTAAATGTGATATCAGTAGGCGCACAAAATTATTTTTTATTGAGATTATTACCATACCTATCTATATTCTTATATATATATACTATGTACTCGTGTATATATTTATCTCGTATACCTACGTATAAATGAAAAATCAGGAATCAATCCATGCGCGTACTAACAATCAATCGAATTTGGCACTTTTCAAATGGGAATTTCGCTTAATAAAAGATCCGGATCCGGTCAAACCACACGTGCCGTATTACCTTGATTGGTGCAGGAGTTGAATTGCAGCGGTAAATGCAGCTTTGGCGGTCCATGAATTAAACATTACTTCGGTGTTCGTTCAGCATTCAACATGGGAGAGAAAATTCATTTTATATGCTGGGCTTTTAATATTTCGTGTTTTCTATAAAGGGGTGAAGCCTTTGTTTTTTGGTTTAACGGAAAAAAAAATAATGTTCACATTTGTGTAGGAAAAGTTTTTAGCGTGCAAAAAAAATTAATTATAAATCGTTTATTGTTTGATTTACGTATTGTGTGTATAAAATAAAAAAGGTGTCGATTATTATAAATAATAGTAGAAAATAATTTCATATTATTGGAGATTAATCATAATCACAGAACTATGTATTGAGTACTTGTTAAATATTTAAAAAAAAATAGTATCATAAATAAAACAAAATGTGAAGGAATAAATACAATAAACGTATGTCTTTTCTTAAAATTATTTTAACGATTTTATACAAAATTGAATCCGTGCTCTATAGTTTCTTGATATAAAGCCATGAAATGTCTTTGACGCAATCAACAATCACATACGTTTCTTAAGAACTGAATAAAAAAATCTCTTACGTTACGCAAATATGTACTAAGAAAAATCTCACAGTAGACAAAAATCGATCATTTACATTTATAAAAATCGATAATTTGTATCAAATATAATATGGCCATAAATATAAATGCTCTATTAAAAATATATTTCTATCAAAAATTTATTAGTATAAGTTTAGTAGACATATTTAATAAAAATTAGATTTTTGCTTAAATTTATTATAACTGGCTTTTCATTCAGGCTGACCTTTAAATACACTAACCTAATATGTCCTTGACAGAGTTTGCTCAAAAGTCTAGGTAAAACCGTGTGAAAATTAAATATAATATTTTGGAATGGATCTGTATAACTCTATTTTATTGGTTTCGCCAACGACTTAGTTTGGACGTATTGTATATATAGGGAAAAAAATCTAAAATTTGTTTGATTTACTCGTTGAAACCAGCATAGCCTAATAAAGTGAAGTGATTTGAAACTTTGTGGAAAAATATCAAAGGACGCAGAAAACACGAGTCGCTAAGAAATATAAAATAAATAAAATTGTGCATTTAAAAAAAATGTGTTAATGGTATTTTTACAATTTAGATACCTACTTGTCACTATAGTTGTACTGTTAAAAAGACAGGAGTACGATCGCAAATAATAAAGTTAATGATATTTTAGCTTAGTAAGTTCTAATTAAAACATTTTATCAAAGATTAGACTAAGAGTTAAAAATAGTTTTCAATGATCAATATTGAAAGGATGCCAAAAATTATCAATATGAAAAATAATATATTTATTAAAATTTTGATATAAGAATTAAGGGTTCTTTATATGCCTAAATAACATTAACTATTCAGAATTTTCCAATCAGTTTTTGAAAACAAACCATTCTTATTAACAAGAAATTATACATACATGTACTAGGGGTTTACAGTTAGATAAATTTGAAATAAAAAAAGTGTTAATAGCAAGACAAATATTATAAAACACCAAATCCTATTTGCAAATAGTTACATTTTAAATTTGTTTTCATATTAGTTCTTACTTATTCACCACTTTATAGTTTTGTTTTTATGTATGCTTGTATTTTTAATTTTAGTATGCATTGCTTTCTCAAGAAGATACCATAGGTATCGAATCTTATAGAATAATTAATAATACCACACGTAGAATAATCAATGAATGGTGGTTTAAACAAAGTATTTTGTCAAATTATTAATTGAAAAAGAATATATATAGTGAAAATAAGGTAATAATTACTATGAAATGAACGGTAACATGAAGATGAACCAGGATGAAATCCCTGATTTTTCCGCTAGCGCCATGCAAAATTGTGGTCTCTTGATCTATAGGTATCTATTTGTAATACTTATAAAATTATAAATCCGAACCCCAATAATGAAACAAATCAAATACGGTGTAGTCTACCGTGATATTTTAAAGAAATCGAGAATTTACTATAAAATATTATGCTTACGCATTTGAGTATAAAATATTGTTAATTTTTATTGTTAGATGCAGTAAACAATAGTACAATAATTCAACGATATTTATTATAATAGGCGAGTACACGGATGATCAGAAAGTCGTCTCGAAAGTCACGTAAAGAACAATATCTACACAGTTGAGCTCGAAGCTATAATTCATTGTTTGTTGTATTTTGTACACAAAGTATAACAACGTAATTGATATATATCTTTAAAAAAAATTACTTTACATGTGAATTGTGCAATTGGCTGACGATGTTACAAGAGACATATTATTAATTTTTTTTTCTAATATATAATCAATTCAGTTCTCGAAAGAATTTTTACTTATTATAAATTTCAGAGAGGTCTACCTCATGTACGATCCGGAATAATCCTCAGCTGAACTCGAAAGAGCTCGACAAATGACTTTAAAATATAATGTTAAAAATGTAATAAAAGCAGACGGTTTAAAATTAAATAAAAAGTATAGTCTGTACTTTACATTAATTTGGCTGGTGAAGAGTGAATTTCTATGTTATCTCTGCACAACCGAGTAATCCATTTAAGCATGTGTGAACAGGTTGTGACAACTAAAGCCGACATCATGGTTTTACGTTCAAGTGACATTTGTGGAATTGCATAGACAACTGGGGGTTAAAATGTAGTAACCACGTGTTCTAAAATCTCAAAAATAGTATTATATTATAACACAGAATTATTTTTAAAATACTTATCAGTCAGGAAATTTCTTATTGTGAACGAGGTCCGAGTTAAAAAATGCAGGATATTTATATAGTTAGTTAGAACTATGAACGAAAATTAATTAAAAAATAAGAAAAATACTTTGTTTAAAACCATTTTTAATTGATACATCAACATGTTTCAAAACTTATGGTCGCTTCTTCAGGAAACAATGTATACCAATATTGAAGAAGAAAATTAATTATTTATATTTATCTATGTACTAAATAATACATATTTTGAGTATCTGAAGGAACGTATTTATAATGGGCGCAATTTCTTTAAAATTGTATTTATTATTTTTTCATTAAAATTTTAATAGTAATATAATAATTATGATATATAAAAATTCATATATCATAATCCCGACATGATATAGACATAATAATTATTTAACAATGGATTGAATACTGAATAAACAAATCATTGGAAAGCTTAACCTCAGAATTCCGAGCAATCTAAACGTTAATTGATTAATCTTATTAACAACCGCAGAACGTGTTTAACGTAGTGTTCGGAACCTCAGTCGATGCTACGCCGCGATCTGTACAGCAGTACCTACATTGCTAGGGCGGCTGATACAAAGGACGTCAGATTTATGTATAGGCAAGGGCGGTGCTGAGTTCATCTTGTCGTCGTGCGTGACACACATTTTAAACGAATTAAACCCAGCCAGCCATGTTTCACTTCGCAGCCCTGCAGCCCCGAGCACGCACCGCCCTCATCAATTCAGATATGAAAATAATAAAGTTGAAGTATCTGACACGACTGCTGAGGAAAAAAGTTGTATGAAGTAGACGCCCGTGATATTTCGGCTGGATCCCCAAAAGGGGGATTGCAACTGCTGGCACAACCTTCGTAATGATAGGGATTGTCCACAAATTGATTTTCATTCGATTTATAAATTTTTACAAAAGAACATTGCGGTTAATATACGGTGTGGGTCATAAGTTTTTACACTTTTTAGCTTGTTTACGCTAAAGCTTACGTTTTAGCTTGTCGCTAGTTTACGCTGATAAACCAGAGACGATAGACGATTTGGAAGCCAACATTCTTCGCGTTATTGTTGATATACTGCCCAGATGAATGGTCGAAAATTGGACTTCCAGATTGCGCTTATTTAAACATTATTATGAAATCATATTTAAACACTAATGGCACAGAATTATTTTTCCAGTAAAGCCAAAACCATAGCCATTACCACGATTTGTATGTGTTAATTTAATTGTAAAGTTCTATACAAATAATTTATATTTCATTTTAATAATATAAAATTTACAGATCACGTTTAAGTAGTCGTGATATTAAATAAATAACTAAATTAATTTTTTAAATATGCTAGATATGTAAAATTGGTAGGAGTAACCAAACTCTTTATTATCGTAATGCATAATATGTTTTTTGATCAGGATTAACGGAATTCACATGTATTAGTGAAAAAAAATCTATTAGTTTGTAGATTTTATAGATAAATAAAAATGAGAAATATAGTAGATTAGTTTATTCAAGAGAGCTGTGCTAGAAATCAAAAAACAATAATAAATTAATTGAAACATAAAAATTATCTTAATGGTAAGTTAATTCTGCAACATTTGTCTATTGTTCGTAAATTAAATTTTACATCAAAATGTTTGTACATAAATACTCGAATTAGTTTTGGCTCCAAATGTTCACAAATTTCAATTGATCCTCTGTGACGCAGATGAATACTACGGACGAAACATCTTCTTCCTTAACAGTATAACACCCTGTCAAGTCACGGCTGTTATTACGTTATTACGGCGACAAAATAATAGCCGCGTTGGTCCCGGGCGAGCTTAAAGCACTTCACTTATACGGGGAGTTGGTTCTCTAAAGCTCGCCGTACAATGGGTGCCTAAACTTACTTAAACTTAATCTGTGGGTGTAATACTATGGCAGTTAAATTAAATATGGGGTCAATAAATAAATGATCCAAGATAAAACAAAAAAAAACAATGACATCGTCAGATTCATTAGCTGTGCGTGTTTTTAAAATGAAACAAAACGTGTATTGTACTAATTGCTTTTTTGGTAATAATTGGAAAGTCATAATTTGTATCAATTAAAGTGATATAACGTTTTTTTAATCTTTAATCTGTCTGCCATTGTGATAATGAATACTAACAAGGAAAAAATAAAACATTTTAATTTGTAGTTTCATCTATTCGTAGCTTTGATCTCTAGAAAAATAATTATAATCATTATTGCGTATAATTATATTACATTTAGAAGTATATATTTATGAATATAAATTGGAAAAATTGTCGTTATCTTAATACGGTGCCGTGGTGTAAAAGGTCAGCGCAACTCCCCGGATAGGAAGGGTTCCTGATTCGTATCCGGGTAGTAACAAATATTTTTTCGATAAATTGATTTTATATGTATATCTTTATAATTGGTACATTTAATTAGTAAAAATATCACAGAACTGTGTTCTGAAATACTACAGCTTCACAATAATAATGTGTTCCCCGTAAAAAAATACATGTTAAAATTCTTATTTAAATATTTATTTATTATTATTATTTAAGCGAATAAGGAAAATCTTAGCATTTTCACTAATGTTTTAATCAGTATTACTTGTAGAATACCATAAATAGTACTTAAAACAGTAAGAAGTTCAAAAATCTATATAGAAAATCAAAATACCTGCATAGCAGAGCGTTCAAATACTCAATCGTGACTTTAATCATTAAATAAATATATCTATTACAATGTTTATAACCTATTCACTAGTTACAATTCCTGCTGTGGTGATCAAGGTATCTAAATACCTCAAGTTTTATCTTAATCTGTTAACTCTGTAGCTTACACTTGTTACTAAATATATTTCAATGTTTATAGATACTACCGAGATATTTTACAGTTAATTCTTGTTAAAAAGTAAAAAAAATATAATTCCTTATGACAAAAGACAGTGCATGCCAGGATGGCACTGAGCATATGATGTTTGTGATATTCTAGTGAATCTCCCCTTTGATGATGAAACTTTAGTTTGGAAACTCGGTTAAAGGAAAGTACAAAGTTGTGTGCGGAGCGAGCAGTCACTCCTTATCTATTGTATTTTATACCTGTTTTGTGTAAATTTGTTCATTTTCAAGACTCAAACATTTCAATGCATGTAATGATAATAAACAAAAGCTGTATATACCTATTTTGTCACATGCCGCTGGGGCTGACCGGATATCTTTTTCATGACATGGAGGCCCCAAGCTTCACGTCACCGGCTAGCTACAATCAGCACTTACAAATTAATTGTTAAAATTGGGGAGATTGGATTACATAATGATATACAATTGTGTTCACTTAACAACTATAATTCAACAATAACAACTTTAACAACCCATCCACATTTCTCTTGACATACACAATTTTTTGTCCTTATTCTCATGTTCCATGTTTCACTACACCTTTTGATTATTTAAGCATCTTTTCTTCTTTGAGTAATCATGCTGACCTGGCACCTAGAGATCCGAGCTGACGGTGGCCAGCGCGGATCAACTCTCGAAACCCGGACCTACCGTTTCCGAATTTGCTAGCCCAAAGCACGCCATCACATAATTGCCCGCACAACATGCAGTTATCTCATCAAAAATATCGCCAAGAACGTCCGGCCTCTCCAATTGTGACTTTTATGAGTCTCGCCTTCCCACCTTGCGCCTTTTATTTATCATCGCGGCTGGTTTTTTCTTCGATCCCTCAGTCTTTCTTCGCTCTCGTGAAAAAGTGACAGCTACGCCATCTTGCTTCGCGCTCTTTCTCCATGGCTAATCAATGGGTTTTTCATCGGCTGCTGGACTGCCACCAGTCCAATACACAGTGCGACGTTTTATATCTGACATTTTTGGTGGGCCCTCGCACATGGACGCATGCATTATATACGTACCTACTTGTTTTGAAGTTATCGGTGTGATACATAATGATGTAAATTATGTTTATATCGGGATAATATTTCAAATTAAGTAAACTTTAAGTTTTAACACATTTTAAAGTAATCCGAATAAAACTTAAATAATACCAAATATTAAGCAAAATTTTTGGTGTATAGTAACTTAAAAATGTTAAATTTGATGAGATATAGGTATTCATTATTCAGACTAGATTTCACTCTATATTTAACAATTAGGGTTTTATTTTTTGCTGTCGAGCGGTTTCGAAGTTATTATTTCAATGACAAATAAATTCAATGTTAATTATTCTTATCAATTATTTAAAACCACTCAGAAATATGTTTTTATTATATTTCTGTTTTAAAACAAATGTTTTTGCAACTTTTCTTGAAATTAGGAAATAAGTATTTTATTAGTTTATCAAGTAATACATATAAGCATATACAATAATATAATTTTAACACCTTTTGTTTGTGCGCGTTTGATATTCTTCGATTGGTAGCCTTGAGTTTTTATAATGATGGTATAACTGTTTTGCTCTATGTGACTGCCAGCCAGGATAGAGTGACACGGTCTTATTATCAATAGAAAGCCCAGGACTACGATTATTGCTATCGAAGATGTTAAACACGCACACCTTCTTTCCTTAATGTGTATTTTTTCTTCTTCTGTATCATCTTTGAATGGAGTAAATGTCGACTAACCTGCATCTATTACAGAACATGGACATGTCTCAATTATTTTTTCTGACCCACTTCTGCTTGATGTTATGGTGCCTGTGGCTTTAGTCAACTATTTAATGGCTTCATACCTTATTCGATCTTGATGTCCATATTGACTTTTTATATTATTCTTATACATGCCATCGCAATATATTTGATTCGTATAATTTATTATAATAAATCTGGCAAAGATTTATTTAACAAAACTTTAATTTTTAATCCAGTAATTTTGGCAACGTATTGTGTATGTTCAACTTTCATTAAAACTATAGTAAATATCGATAAGGATAATACCGATTTTCTTTTACCATATCCAGTTGTTACCTTAATAGAAATTTTTATAATGTATAAACCGATGAAAGTAACTGGTTTTATACCTTTCTGAATCGGTATATTCGAAAAGCGACACCTCGCCACGTCTTTCCGAAGGTAGCAGTCTCTTGGCGCTATTTTCGGTTGCGTAAGTGTTACATACGATGTTCATGCACATTTTCCTCATATGAAACAGTGTCTCTTGCATTCTAATTTCAACATTATGTCCCATTTACCGAGGGCCCGAGTTCGTCTGCCGGTTGTGTCTAGCACGTTAACTCTGAGAGAGTAGTTTTAGAGGTGCTGACTTTATCTTGGGTGCGGTTAAGATTTTACTGTATAAATTATCTTACAAAATATATAGTTAAATAATAAATATGTTGTTATTCGAAAGCTTCAACAATGAAATGCTTATATTGTCTAACTATTGAATATTGTATGGATAAGCAATTATAAAAATTAAACATTAGTAATAAGTATTTAACAAACTATGTTATTAAATAGGTGATAGTATAGGTCTGTAAACTTATATGAAGACATTCATCAATGATATACTCATTCTACTATTTTATATATATAATTTATTTATTAAATATATTTTCATGTGTGTTAATATTTCTGTGTTATTTAATAATAGAGTACAACTTTAAACGGGAAAAAAATACACAGTTCATAAAATAGGCATGCTAATTATTATAGACCAATATATAATATTCCGGTATTAGGTGCTAATATTATGTAAAGCAATAAAAATAAATTAAAGTTGGTATTGGTAGAAATAACGTGAATAAATAAAAATCTCAATGAGATTTTTATTTATTCACGTTATTTCCTTTATTGGATTATATTTCAAGTGACATAATCTATTATTTTATCTAGATCTTAAAATATTTCCTGTTTCCTCGTTGCAATTATAATTTTTCTTGAAAAAAAATCTAATAACGAAATACGTGATAAGCAACAATTTATATTTATAAAAAAGATAATGTTATTATATTTAATATAAGACAACATGTGAATGAATGTTAAGTTTATACAAATCACAATTTTGGTGGGATAAACTGTGTTTTTATTCTTAAACACAGTATGGGGGCGGATTCACTTCGGAATCCTTACATCCGTCAAAAATTCAGAGCAAGCCAATCGTAAGCATGTGAACAACAATCACATACCTTTAAAATACGTGGTTCCATACCCAATAATATGTTTTTACTGTAAATTGTTATGCTAATATTTCACAAACAATGAATATTTTATTAAGACGATTGTATTATAAATCGTAATACCTTGAAATTGAATTAAATTGAATCATTAATTTTTTTGACAATTTCTGAGACAGCGATAACAGTTTTTGTAGTCCACTATCTGCACAGCAAGTTTCAGAGATTCCCATCTCACGATTTACTTCACGCTTTACATCAAACGTAAAATGATAAATTTGAATTTTCCCAGCAGCAGCTGAATGTAATAATTGTTTTTAATTATTATAGCCTTGCGTTTGTCAGAAAATAATGTTGCAGGTATCTTTGGTCTGGGTAGCATTTAAGCGCACGTGATATAAAGGGTTCGAGTTTACCAAGCTGATTTCTGAGTTTATCTTCAGATACTTTACTCAGCACGTGTAGATGGTACATATTGAGATTTTTTTCATCGTGTCTCACTATATGGATACGAACCACCACGTTAAGTTGTCAGTTGTGTATTTTATATTCTGACGGTAGAATTTGGCTGTTCAGAAACAAATAAATTTCGGCTGATACTTTACAGTTGTGTTAATATCTAGTTTTTCCACTAATGAGCTTGTAATGTCTTTATTGAATTGACTACATAACTGTCAATCAGAATGATATTTATTATACAACACTTTTTTTACACTTTGGGGTTTAATAATACATCTAACTGGTTAAATTACTTCAATCCAGATTCCTTCAACGCAAATATATAATTTCTAGTTCGCAACGAACTCGAAAAGATTAGAATCTTACACATAACTAAAGCGGTAATCACTTTCTAATATCCTAAATAAAACCATCCCTTTCGGCAGTGGCCGCACAAATCAGGTAGTTTTCGTCTGGTGAAATTTTTTTTTTCACTAAGACCAGTAGGTATTAATGGAGTTACATATTTTTCGAAATTTTGAGCAACCCCCATTTTAAACAAGATAATCGGGCTGGTTAACAAACTCCACCGAGAAATTTATCAAATTAGATCAATTTTTCGTAAATTTTGATCGAAATCTGAAAATAATTATGTGAGTTAGGTGTTTACAAATTCGTTGTATTCCATACATACATAGTAAATATTTTTAAAGAAGGGTTGTTTCGGGGTCTCCTGGTTATGATCGAAGAAAGTGCGACTAATTTTTTTAGAAATTGCGTCATCTGATTTTCTGAAAAAAATTGACTTAAAACTACTAACTGTTGAGATACGAGAATTAACTTTTTTAGATTCTTGTTATTACATTCATTACCATCAGCAAATTTTATACAAATTTAAAAAAATGCATCTACCTTGTCAGACAGGATAATTATTTATAACTTTGAGTACTGTTTTTTTTTAAATTTTACACAAGCGTTAATTATTAATCCCTGCGCGTGTTGCTAAAACAAGTCTACGTACACCTGAATTGGATCTGATCTAAGAACTATATTTCCAATAATATATTACTCGATTTGGTTACGAATTTGCATGAAAATTAAATTTCACCACTGCTTACCTACTTACAAGAAACAAACACCTGTGGAATATACTCATGAATAACTCAGCAAGAAAATTATTGCCGAGTACTTATTTATGTGATTATTTTGTTATTGTTGTTGTATTCGTGGGAGTAAATAATTTTTACAATGAAGGTTTTATTACCGCGTATAGGACATATTTTTCTAAGGTTGCGGTTTGAATCGTCCCACGTCGACTGAAACAGGGCTGGCCACCGTGCAGCCGACGACACAAAGGCCGTAAAAGTGTGAAAAACCAACGCCGGAGATAATGTGCGATCATTTGTCTTCGTTTCTTGGCGGGGCGGCCCCTGCTGAGAGAGCAAGGAAAATAAGTAAATAAAAACAAATAGCGGGAGGAAACAATGAACCCGCCCGAATGTGCCGAGTAAACATTCACGAGATGACGCAGTGAGATATCGCAGCGATATGCAAATATGGGCGGAAACTCCATCCGCATTCCACATACTTGTTTGTGTTTTTTGCTTGAATAAACGATGATACATAGGTGTGTTGAAAGGAGAGATAGAACAAAAAGTCTGTTTAAATAAGAGCCAAAATGTAAAAGTGATAATGTAATGTTCAGTTGCACAATAGTAACATCTTGAAGGATTCAGTTCGTATTTCAAATGAAAAAAAAACAAAATTACTTTCTTTGAGTTCATTTTTAGAATTATTTTACTCATAAATAGACAAATAGCACTTAATAAGTACTTAAAACTTTTTTTTAAGGAGAACTATTTTTTATTATGAAGTTACAATTTTTCAGAACATAGGTCTGTGATATTTTTAATACAAATTAAATGTAATTGGAAAGATATAATAAGATCAAATAATCGAAAAAAATATTTGTTACTACTTGGATTCGAACCTGGATCTCTTTCTATCCGAGGAAATGAATTAACCGATTATGCTACACTAACATAGTAAGTTGACAACAAATTTTCGAACTTATATATTGCACTTTCAATTCGTTACATCTGTTGTTCCATTCCGTTCTTTGTTATATTTTCAGAATCTCATACATCTTTGAGTAAAATCCGATAAAAGATGCTAAAATTAATTGATTAAGTCATATTTTTTCGAATAATTGATCTTATATGTATACCTTTCTAATTAATACATTTTTTTACTTTAAACTTGTTCAAAATCTATTGAAACTAGTTCAATTGTCCACCCCTTTTGTCATTGATGAATTTCCATGTCCCATCGCGAGTATCACGATCGTAACCTCTCTTCAGCATTCCTACAAGTCCAAACTATTCTGGTTCGAATTGCAAACGTATATTTATATATATATTAAATCTTTACGAATATTTAAAAGGCTAATGATTAATATTCTTCGATGCAATATGTAAATGATTTTTCCTCATTTTTGTTTATGTATTTCTAACTTGTTTTCATATCGTACTATACTTTTTTCGTATCGTTTCCTTGTCCGTGTGAAATATGTTAAGATGTAATAAAATTGTTATCATTTTTTTCATTAAGTCCAATGCTCTGATACTAATGTTTGTATTATTTCCAATAAATAAATAATAATGAATAAAAATAATAATTATGCGCATAATATCTACATCCATATATTCACAACATTTTTAAATGGAAGAAACATAAGTTATTTGACTAACCTAACAATTACGCCTATAAATAATAGTAACATGTTTTTATTTATTTCACTGCAAAAATTTTGTTTAAGAAATAAACATTATTGTTATTTTATTACCAACTCTCGTAATGGATAATAATTTATTGTATAAACCTCATTAATTCTTGAAAATATGTAAGACTTTCCTCGTGACAGATGCTGTCTTGTAAAAACAGTTAGATCTAACCAATCTACAGATCAAAACTATAAATTTATTTATATATGTATTCAGTATAATTTTGGAATTATTAAGTCTAAGATTCTACAAAGCTAAATATCAAACATGTAAACATAAAATTTAATAGCACGAATTTTGATGAGCTTGCCACCCTTAACTCAAAATTTGTTGATAAATAGTAATCCTGGAAGACTTGATTCAGTGTTATATTATAGATAAAAGATTTTATTAAAAAGATTTTTAAATTAACTTAAGAGGTTATTAATAAATGTGACTAAGTAGCTCTCATAAACTGTAAAAATCTCGTAAAATTAAAAAAAAAACAATTATATAAAAATCACGTATAATATTAGAAAATCTAATTTCTCGTAAGCGAAATTGAAAACGTATATTTTAAAAAGGAAATAAGAAGAGACTTTCGAAAATTAACCAGGTACTCTTGCACTAAGCTAGGAGTGAACTTTTTTGCTTTGCTCCAACATTATTGGCTTTATGTATTAGCGAGGTCGGGACGAACCTTAATAACCGGCAGAGGAAGTCTCATTTGAATGGAGCAAAAATTTGCGAGCAATTATTTCCGGAGCAGCAGTATCTATAAATATCGCCCACCGGTCCCTTAGTAATAATATTATGGAAAAAGCACACGGCACCAATACAGGATATTCAGAATTTCCTGTGCTTCTATTTTATTACGGCACTTAAGAATAAAAATATAGAAAAGTTTCATACAGATTTATAAAAAACATATCTTATTTTTTATTAAAATTAAGCACATGAAATGGTAGAAATGAAAATTTTAGTATCTACCCGTGTAATAAATAGGATCGTAAAAATCTAAGAATTTATATATTACATCATTTTATTTTATTTGACAACGGACCGATTCGTGAGCTACTTACTATATCAATATTCTTCTTATTATATCAATAATATTGAGCTATTTTATATCAAAAACTAAGAGAACACTGAAGAGGTGAGAACACACTCAACGCTGCCGTGCAGCGACTCCTAAGAATATACTATTATAATTGAGTATTTTGCAAGATCACCATTAAGATAAATTTATAATATATAATTACTAAATTCAGACCACGTAACAGGCACTTGTTCCCTGTCCTACAGTCTTACATCTTTTCATTTTTTATTTTATCGTACTATTCTCAATATACCATCTAAAAACGTCGATATATTTATAGGTTATCTCAAGAATGTATTTACATAATGATTAGGAATAGATTGATTTGTCTTCAAAATAATGACTTTTGAGCAATGCGTACTACCTGTAGTCCGCGCGGTCCGCTGTTTGGTGTACGGGCTATGATGAGGAAAAGGAGCGAGAATCAGATCGTGGTAGCTCTTAAGGGCCGAAATGAGTTGCCTGGTGTCCTCAACCCAGATGGAGAGAGAATTTGTCGATGAGTTTTGCCCGACTGCCTAGGTATAACTTCTGGAATATGGCGAGCGATTTATGGAACAATAATCGACTTGGTGAACCGAGTCCATTCTGGGCTCGGCTGAATCTCCAGAGCTTTGGACGATAAGGATCCCGACAAGGATGAAGAAAAAAGAGAAAAGGGAAAGCGCAATAAATATGAGAACTTAATGAAATTAGTAAGGTAAATAGGATGAGTGGCTGTCAGCGGAAGTGAATTTTGTGAAATTATAATCTTTTATGTTAACATTTCTTGTATTTGTGCATTCTCCCACCCCTGCAGACAAAAGTGAACTTATTTCGTGTCCATGGGCCTGACTTGGCGAAAACCCACGCAGAGTAAGTACCGCTGGAGGCCAGCTGGTGGCATGAGGCCCGGGGATCTGATAATGCCAGGCCAGCCCGTGACATGTGACAATATATTCAACAATATTAATAGTAATCTATAATCTATGGGGAAAAATACATTTCTGTGTATTCATGTGTTTAGTACTATACGTTGAAATCTGTCAGTACCCAGGATTTGTCCTAGTCTATTAGCAATAAATTCGCGTGATATGCGTGTATATTAATTGAAAATTTGTTACAACACATATTAACAATGTTATCCTCTAAGCTTCCCAATTTCGGAGATATAGGTAATTTTAAAATTATTCAGATGGATCGTATTTCGAAGAAAAAATGTAAATCAACATTCACATTAAAAAGTGTGATATTTTTATGAAATAATTTTTTTATTGAAAACTACAACTCGTTAAACAATCACGGAAATTTCAACCCTCCGCTATTTTCCACAATTGGAATTCGCGCCCTTTATTTGCGGCAACAGTATGCAGCGAATTTATTGATGCATTTTTCCTCGGAACAGGGAGCATCCTTTCTTTTGTGAAAATTTTTCTTTTGTGGTAGTTCGTGGATTCGAGCAATTTCGTTTCTGCGTTTTTATTTATTATGAAAAAGAATATATATTTTTATCGGTTTTATATAAAATACAAACAATAATATGAAAATTGAGATTTCTCTTCTATCTAGTTATTTCCCAGGATCAACAAATAATCAATATTTTATGTATTTAATAAAAACTTAATTATATATCAGTCAATTACATTAACTAAAAGCAAGTAGTAACTTATATTTAATGCAAGTTTTGAAGAGTACAGTTCGATTTTAAGTTATTTTATCGAAGTTATAATAAATGTGACAAAGGGGCATATTTGGCATATTTTTGTGCATGAGTTCAATAAAGGCACCAGCGCTACGGAAAGTGCAAGGAATATTAATGCTGTATATGGAGATAGGAAAATAAGCGTAAGCCAGTGTCAACGGTGGTTCCAGAAATTCTGAAACGTAAACTACAGCCTAGAAGACAAGCCTTGTCCTAGTAGATCTATAGGTGTGTATATTTTCAAGTTTAATATTAAATAAAATAAAAAAACTACAATTTTATTCTCATATTTTATTTATACATAATGAAGTTTAACGATGCGGATTTTACGTTTTATAAGCAATATCGTCTAAATGCCGTTCATTTTTCTCAATACATTCTTACAATCGGACTCTTAAATTTGTGAACATACGAGAGCAAAGCGTTGGTTCAATGGCACCAACTTCACGGCGGATGTTTTTTTGTAGGACTTGAATTGTTCGAGGATTAAGATCAACTCGACTTAAGGTATCCCCACAAAAAAAATTGCACGATGTAAGGTTCGGTCACCGAGGTGCCCAGGATATGTTTCCGTACTTGCTGATTAATTTACTGTTAAAAATTCCCCTAAGCTTCTCCAATAAATCACCGCACTTTAAATATTGCTCAACCGCAAACGCGCGGTGCGCTCCCGATCAGTGACTCATTGCGACTGAAAAATCCGTAAATCACGCTCGTCGAACAATACCCCTTCCACTTACCTCACCCTGATGGTTTACGAGCAATTACAATTTAATATTGATATTTTTCCACTGGAAACTATATGAGAAACAAAATCCCATCGTAACTGTTGAGAAACTAGCAGAGAAGCTTGGATTTGGTCATTAAATCATTCATCGACACCTAAGTGCCATCGGAGAAGTCAATAAATTGGGTCAATAGGTTCCTCGCAATTTTTCAGAGTCTAATCGCGTACAGAGAGTGAATGTGTGTTCTTCTTTGCTGTCACCTCTCAAGCATTAACCTTTTTTGGATCGAATAGTGACAGGTGACAAGAAATGGGTTCTTTATAAAAATGTCAAGTGCCAAACACAGTGGGTAGGGAAAGGAAAAACACTGGCACCCCAGGCTAAATAAGGTCTTCACCCACGTAAGTTGTTGTTATCTGTTTGGTGCGATATGAAAGGTTTATTACATTTTAAACTTTTAAATCCAAATCAAACGATAACAAAGGAGTTCTACTGTAAGCAGCTTGAGTAGCTTAAGTCACCGCTAGAAGAAAAACAACCATCTTTGGTTTCAAGATGAAATGTGTTCTTCCATCAGGATAATGTTCGGCCACATGCAGCCAGGATGAAATTACAAATAGCGGAACAGTTTGAATGGGAAACGATGCTCCACCTACCATATTCGCCGAACATTGCCCCATCTTGTTATCATTTATTCCGCAGTCTTCAAAATCATTTGGACAGAAAAAATATGAATTCTGTAGACGAGGTTAGAACAGTACTGGAGTAGTATTTTTCGTCACGAACGAGTAAATTTTGGAAGAGGAGCTTTACAAATCTACTAGATAGATGGAGGAGCGTTGTAGAAAATGAAAGAGAGTACCTATATTTACATTAAAAAACAACTTTTTTTATTTTAATTTTGAAAAGTATAAGATAATATTTATGGGATGACTAATATAATGTTTATATTGTTTAATTTCTAGTTTCTCACTTTCGTTATAAAATCAACATCTCGTGATATATAACATATAACTAATAATTATTTATTTGAATGAATACTCTCTGAACATTTCACAAGTGTATTACTTTAAAACAGGCCTGGATGCTTGAGATGCTCTAAAATACCGTGAAATCTAATTTTAATTTAATTTCAAATCTACATATCACTCGAAGGGACTCTTATTACCAATATAATAGGATAGTATGAAGAAGGGTAGGCTTCATATAGTTTCAATGCGATTCTTTAGTTTGTTTTAATGTATATTATAAACAATTTATTTAAATATATTTTTATTATATATAACTCATAATAATAAAATATCTTTGTTTTTAGTAAGCCACAGTGGAGCGACAAAAAAAAATCATTTTTTTTAATCATTTCAGAATAAAATCGCATTCTTTGTGTGATTGTAAAAAAATTGTATTTTTTGGAACATTTCAAAACTTTGGTCGTATAGCGTGACGAGGTGAAGGTATTAGAGAAAAAGTTAATACTAGAAGAAGTAAAAGACCGAAAAGAAAGGAGAAGAAGAAGAAGACAAGGAAAGAAGAAGGTCAAGCTAGTCGCGGGAGTACAATGACATTCAGAACAGAAAGAGAGAATGTGTGTGTGTGTATGAGAGGGAGAGAGAAAGAGAGAGAGGGATAACGCTGATAATTAAAAGATTAAAGTGTTTTAATATTAACGCATTAAAGAAAATCAATGATCTCATCGCGCTAGTATAAATAATTATGAAAATAGTATTAATGTTATTAATGCAAATGATGTCTTATGATCTTATCTGCGAAACGCGCACAGATATGTAACGTAATACTTAAATAGGGACAAGTTTGATGCCTTGTTAGCTTATGGACTAACTTTACATCTACTACAGAGGCTCCTGCCAAGGTATACAAACATATCTGCCTCAGCGAAAGCCTTCAATAGACGGCACCGGAAAATGAGCACATATTTGAGAAATAATTTATCACAGTATAATAAACTTATCACAGATGTGAAATTCGAGCCAACGAGCACTGCGACTATAATTATCTTGAAGTTTACTTGGTATTGTTAAGCTCGCTCATTCACAGGAACAGATTTCTTTCTAGAAACATATTGTATTAAATTAAAACATCCGAAAACGGATGCGACTTCTGGAACATAAAAGATACACTTAAATTTTTTTTTTCTATTTTAATCATGCATAGGTATCTATCGCGAAGGTGTTTTTTTAATATAAAATGATAAAACACTTATAGTGAGTTGGACATAGCACTAATCATATATATGTACATGGTGGAGCAGAATCGACCACGGCAAATGTGCAGTACTGAAAGTAGGTGTGTCACCGGCTGGCCGGGCGCTCTGTTACACACTGGAGGTTTGATGATATTCTACCAGGTGCGTTTGCTACTGTGTCCAACTCACCATACACTTATGTTTAGTTGGTTTACCGATGGTATTAAATTGTTTTCATTATCTGATTGTAAGAGTACCCACCTATTTCAAATTGTAATTATTTTCGAAATAATTTTAAAAATAAATATATCTAGATAGGTAGATACATAGGTCTTTGAAACGTTTTAAAATATTTAAAAATATTTAAAAATATATGTTTTAAATAACATATACTTTAATAATGTATCATAACTTTCAGTTTTTTAAAGATTTCTCAGGTTAATAATTCTAAGAAAACTTTTTGAAAACTTTCTCTTACTTTTAAGTACCTATGCAAAGTTTTGCAAAATAATAGGATTGTTCGACATCCTGAACTCAGAATAACTTTTCAGAATAATTTACTTAAAAAGGTTACTATATATGATCGAGATAGGTTACAAAATATTTAATAGGTTACAAATGAGAGTATAACAAATCAGTCTTTTTGTTCATTTTTTATTATTTAATATGAATAATTATTTTTTATTATATTTAATGGAAAATATATGGAAATATGGTGTAATTACAGGGTTTGGGACCTGTCTTCGGCTGGCTTAAATTATATAATTTTAAAAAAACAGATTCTCATAGTACATATATGTAGTTTAAAAAAAAAGGAAAAATGAATTATCAAATTTGGTCCATAGATGGTGATAGTGTAGTAGTACTCCAAGCGATTCCACATACTGACATATATACAACTTTCAAAAAAATGATAAATGTGGAGATTAAAGGGTGAGAATTGGTGAACGGTGTAAATGTATATATATATATATATATATATATATATATATAAAGTGTTCACTTAAGTCAGTCGAAGACAGATCATAAGCCCTGTAATCACCCCATATTTCCATATATTTTCCATTAAATATAATAAAAAATAGCTTTATCTCCAAGAGATATCTGATATTTGTTTAAAATTATCCGACTGCCATGCAATTTGACTGCTTGCATACGAGATTCTGTAGAAGAGAATAGCTTTAACCTATTTATTATACAACACGATATCCTATTATTTATGCATATTTCTTATATATGTTTTAAAAATAAGTAAATGTATTTTCACTCTGCATAAATAATTTTAAATCAACAGCAGACGTTACCATTTCATTTTTGAACTAGTTCAAAATCTACAGAATAACATACTAGAGAAAGTATAATTATGGTTTGAATACAATGAACCATTATTATTATTATTATTAATTATATAATATAATTACTTTGCGTAGAAAAAATGATAATTTAATTAAGTTATGTATATACAATATATGTATAATAAAATAAGTGTAAAATAAATTAAAATTTAAAAAATTAAAATATATATATATATATATATATAATTCCTAGATAGTATTAATTTTTTTTTATAATTAATAGTAATTAATGTATCCAATATAATATATCTAAGAAATTCACGTTCAAACTTGCTCATTGTTGTGATGAGAATAAAATATTTCAATAACACGTTGAAAAAGAATCCGTAAAAGCTATGTACGTACTCTTCCGCCTTAACCGAGTCAATAACAAACCTGGGTCAATGAGTCGATATATAAACTTTCTCCCAGAGCTACCACCTTTGTAACTTTTTTTCAGCAAACAAGAACTTGTTTTTCTCGTCACGTAATTAAAAGTCTTTCCCTCGCTCTTCTTTGTGAAGCTTTATTGTAACTTTGATTGTATAAGAAATATTGATTAGGAAATTTCGTCGAGAAAATGGAATTTACGAGATCATAAAATATTAATAAGAAGATTTTTTACGGCTATATCTATAGAACTTTTGTCATTTGCGAGTAAGGCGAAGGGTTACAAGTCCAAAATTGGAAAACAATTTTTCTTCGCATTTTAAAGGGGTTATTTTAAAGCAAACAGAGTATGGGGAATTTAAAATACTAAAGTTTTACAGGAAGTTTGATGCTTTGGTGAAAAAATTATGTAATATAATCATACCTGATGCTCGTAGTCCAGCGGTCAAGGCGCTGGTTTCTCATACTAGGAGTTCTGGGTTCGATTCTCAGTAAGGTCATAATAAAGGGTTTTTCAATAGAGACGCTCAAACTTTCTTTTAACAGGGACAAGAAGCTACGCCATATTTCTTCAATTTTTTTTAAGGTTAACACTTGTACTTAGTTGGCAAATCATCATGGAGCAGTACACACCAGAGCAACGCTTGCAAATTATTCAAATCTACTACCAAAATTCGCGTTCGCTCACCGCAACTTTAAGAGCATTACGACCATTTTATCGTCGTCATCACTTGCCTGCCACATCAACAATTCAACGTTTAGTGCAAAAATTTGAAAGCACATTGTCGCTATACAATGTTCCAGTGCCAGTGAGATAAACAAATGCACGAAGTGAGGAAAATATTGCCGCCGCTAGAGCATCTGTTCTTGATGACCCAAATGAGTCACTAACACGACGTTCTCAACAATTGGGCATTTCTGTGACGTCATTGTGGCGAATTTTGCGAAAAGATCTTGGCTCACATCCATACAAGATCCAGTTGACACAAGAACTAAAGCCGCTTGACCATTTAAAGCGTCGCCAATTCCTCAATTAGGCTGCACAATAATTTGAAAATGATGCTGAATTCCATCGAAAAATCATCTTTAGCGACGAAGCTCATTTTTGGCTCAATGGATATGTAAACAAGCAAAATATGCGTTATTGGGCAGGCACCAATCCACACGTGCTTCACGAAACACAATTGCATCCCGGAAAAATCACTGTTTGGTGTGGATTACATGCCGGAGGTGTCATTGGACCATATTTTTTTGTTGATGATGCTAATCGTCATGTTACTGTGAATGGTAATCGTTATCGCTCCATGATAACTGATTATTTTTGGCCTCAATTGCAAGGTATGGACTTGGCTAATATGTGGTTTCAACAAGACGGGCGCTACCAGTCACACGGCACACGCAACAATTGACTTATTGAAAACCAAATTTGGTGAGCGTGTTATTTCGCGAAATGGACCAGTTCAATGGCCGCCTAGATCATGCGATTTAACACCATTGGACTATTTTCTTTGGGGCTATGTTTAATCTTTGGTCTATACCAACAAGCCGGCAAAGTTACAAGAGCTAAGAGAAAATATTGAACGCGAAATTGGTGCGATTCGGGCCGAATTATGTGAAAAAGTGGTAGAAATTGAATTTCATACATAATTGCCACTAAATGTACTTCAAAACATAACAAAACATTTTTTTTTTTAGATATATTCATTTTTTTTTGTTTTATTTTAAAAAAAAGTTTGAGCGCCCTTAATGAAAAACCCTTTACATCTCTGTGATTTTTTCAAGCTTGGATATTTTGAACCTGGTGGCCTGTTGTAGCGTTAATAAATAAACAATAAACACATTTTTAAAAAAAGTATCTTTCATGACTTTTTACATAAATATATAATATTAATTTAAAATGTGTAATATATTGAAAATATCGCAGATGTATGTAAATATCGTAAATGTAAACGTTTTAATTATTAATTATCTCGATCATTTCTTCTTTTGGATCTGACGATGAAGAACTTTCATTGTTGTCCCTTTATTTAACTTAGTCATAGAAAAAAGTAGTAAAACTTCTTCTGTATAATATTGTTCTGTGGTTTTTTTCAGAAATTTAATCTCCGATACCTAATATTCATCCTCAGACGATATACAAATCTATTTATCATGCAACATACTCACTCAAAAATGTATTACGTCTCATAATCAAGCAAAACATAGTTATACAATAAGCGTGATAGAACAGAATTAAATTAAATATATTTTTTTAAATTTAAAAGATCATTTGATGTCATTAACAATGAAATTCATTTAAATACGACTACGACTACGTTTGATACAATGCATTCTTCGGATTCAATTTTCAGCCACTCTTTCATACAAATCTGGTGCAATTTCACCAATAACACGAGTTATGTTGTATTTTAATAGTGAAATTGTTGTTTGTTTATCAGTATAAACAAGTAACTTTACATTTCTCCGCAGAAAATAGTCTAACGAAAAGATATAACATGATCTAGGCGACAAATTGACAGGTCGACCATAAAATTCACGAAGTGTATGTTGAGTTTGCCAAATTGAAGACTGATTTTGATAACATGTTTTGATAAATTGTAAGCGTTGTTTCAATGTGAAACGCTCCATGATATAATGACAGCCTATCCTAAATAAAAATAACAATGACTGCTGTCAAATTATTAATAAACATGGCTACAATTTTTATTTGAAATTCACATTTATTGAATAACCCTGTACTTCACTTGCTGTTGCCAATCTTGTTCTCCACAAATACATATCAATTTTTTTAAGTTGTATTTTCTATTCAACTTATTACCTTGTCTTGTATTCCAAATTTTTTCAATTGTTATATTTTGTATCGAACTTATTTCCTTGTCTTGTATTCCACATTTCTTCTGTTGTTGTATTTTCTATTAAACTTATTTATGTGTCGTATTTTCCACGTGTATTTTATATATTGAACTCATTTCCTCTCCATGCACTTTACGCCAAAATATTTTATATATTTTTTTCTATTATTTTTCAA
This sequence comes from Eubasilissa regina, assembly GCA_022840565.1. Lineage (NCBI taxonomy): Eukaryota > Metazoa > Arthropoda > Insecta > Trichoptera > Phryganeidae > Eubasilissa > Eubasilissa regina. The sequence goes on along the minus strand of JAINEB010000002.1, from coordinate 842,813 downwards.
CTCGTGTTGATTAGAGATGGCGATGTTCATCTTACCTCACCTCTGTACACCACTATCTGTATCTTAAAAATTAAGCAGATTTCCAACTGACTTATAAATACATGAAAAATAATGCTTTATAATCAGCAGCTTAAGTCACATTCGTTTTCTTTGAAAAGTTGGATAACTGGTCTCCGCGTGATAAGTTGTGCATTACTAAAAATTCTGGGAGAGAACAATAAATGAAATAATTCTTATCTTATGAAAATAACCTATAAAATTCCAGTCGTTATAATTCGGATTAGTGTAACCCATGGCCAGACTATTTGTCTAGCCGTGGGTTATTTAGAAAAATTTGTTCAATCTTCATAATAATCATTCTGAACTAAATACTTTCTTACTGAACCTATGTGAACGTTTATTGCTATCGTTACGTTCCGAATTTAACGAACAAATTGTGCTTAATTCTGTCGTCTTCGTAAGAGATTAATCCTTACTGAAAATTGCGAGTAATGATATATTTTACATGTATGATTTGCTAAGAGACTAATGTTTTTCATAGCATATTCCAACGTCATTCCGTATTTCATATGGTGTTTGCGTAGATATGTTCATCAATTATTTATCAAGAGAGTAAGTAATTATTTTTTGGGTAGATTATTACTTATATTAAATGAATTTTTTAAATATGTTCTTTTCTGTTTTGAGTTTCAGGTATGATAATTTGTAAATCTTGTTATTTATATATATGCAATTTTTGTTTGAGAACTATTAATGAAATATTTTCAATATTTGTAGATACTATTTTAAGCGAAATTGAAAGCAGAGTACAATACAGAGCAATAAAAGAACTTGCCTTTCTTAATTAATTTATTCACAATTATTTCCTAAATATAAATATTTCCCCAAATAAGGTTTTTTTGGTACCTAGTACCTATTGTATACCTAGTTAGCATCGTCGGTAACAGCATTACCTAAGTTTGTGCCTACTGCCACTGAAGTTTAGTGATAGTACATAATATATTGTTGCAAAACGAATGGTGCTGTGGCTAAAATCGCAATCCTGTGCTCAAACGATATCCGCCACAAGCACACGGAATTAGCCCGGGTAGAAGCCGCGGCCGAGGGAAATCCATACAGCGGTAAAACATCGGAACTAGTCGGTCTGACTGTAATTACATCGCGAGCAAACATTGTCTGTGGGAACCTTGGCTCCGGCTGGATTCAAGCCATTGAACATTTCGTGTGTGCTATTTGAAGCGTTTGTTTTTGCATGTTTGGCGATAAATATTTAAACGGTAATAAGGGTAGTATTCTCGCATGCAACGTAAATATTTAATACCGACCGTCGGAGATTAATTTAGTTTTGAATACTGAAAGCGGTCCTTTGTTTATTTGATTAAAAAGCGCATTCAATGATCTACGTGAACCTAAACTGTTGTTCATTGTTGACCTCCTAATTCGATCAAAATGAAAACAATAGATATGTATTATAGATTTATTATTTAATAAATATAATACACATTAAAGCTACTACCAATTATAATTAATATTTGATAAAGGTTGCGACATTATTAACCAAAGGAATAAAAATACACGCATGTGTTTGCTTTTCTTGGTTATTTAACGTATTAATTAAATTAAAGTCTTAATAAAATATCGTGATAACATAATCACTATAATAATAAATGAATTAATTCAATAAATTAATATATTAATACATATTCTACGTAAAATACCTTTAGTGTCTTATACGAATAAATATGTTCCGTATTGGCACCTTAATATATTTCATTATAATATATATATATATATTTCAAATTAAATAACTAAATCTAAAACTTTACTTTTTTCAACAACTATTTACGACTGTAGAAAAATCACTGAAAATTGCTATTAATAAGTAATCCAACTACGTTAGTCATAGAAAAATGGAATAGAAATAAACTAAGTTAAATATTTGTTATTTTACAGTCACTACTTACTCATATTTGAATATCCACATCTTTTTTATTGCTGTATAATATTAGGACTGTTTTAGGATTATTCTGTTGTAATAATATTAAAATTATAAAAGTATAAATTTTCATATAGGTTATATAATATTTTATTACTAATGCTTCACACCACTAGATACTGTCTAATAGACAAATTTCAAAAAATCTTGAATATCTTGTATGTAATATTTAAAAATAATTGATAAATTAATTGATAAACCACAATGAAGGGTGAAAAAATAATATAAATATTATTAAATCATCATTTTATTAGACATAGAAAAGTGAAGACTTGACATTACTGGGTAAAATAAATACTGAAAGACGAACCTGTCAGAAGCCTTAACAATCGAAGAGCTCTCATGAATGTATGAATGTGAAACAGGCGAGTTATATATCAAGACAAAAAATTTAAGCGCTCCATCCTATCTGCCTACTCCTTCGGTGAAACGCGGTAAAAACGGATGATACGTTAATTAGTATAATAAAATACTTTATTATTTAAGTAAATTGTCAGTAAATTATTGTATTAATTAAGTAAAATTAATATCAGTAAAATGTATTACCTTTAAAGACAAATGATGAAATTTGACATTTTTGGTTTAATAATTATGTAGGTATATACTATTTCTTCTAATTATACGACCACCTGCTCAAGTCCCACAAAAAACAGAATTATAAGTAATTACTTATATGAATGTTTTATATATAAAAACTACATTATATATTACGGAGTGATTAGACAACAAAATATTATATCATTATGTACTTAATTAGATATAAATGTTATAGATAAGTCATATATTTTCGGTGTGTGAATTCTAACGATGGCATTAGTCAATTTTCTTTTGGATTTTGGTTTTGTGTGTAAAACTTTAAAGAATTATTTAAAATAAAAATATTTTTTTAAGACGCGATATTTGTAAGATTAACAGTATAGAAAATACTTTAAGATGTTTCCTATTAACTAATATTAATCATTTATAAACATTTACCAATACTTGAAAAATATATGTTTTTGGTATTGTTTCATGAGAAACTAAATACTCGAAAAAATCTTTAGAGCTAATAATAATAATAAATGTTTATTACGGCAAGTTGGCAGGTTAACGCAATAATCCATATCCGTTGAAATGTATGAGTATATAACATTAAATAAACACTAAATAATAAAATTAAAACAATTAATATAATCTAAATCCTTACGGATGGCTATTATGGCCGCCATGCGGCCGATAATAGCCGCTACGCGGTCATTGGTGGCCGCTGCGCGGTCAGAGTATCAATAAAATTTATATTTCAATGATAGAGCTTTCACTAAAAGAAATCACCCATAAATAAAATGCCGATGTAATTAAAATTATTCTATCTTTGTAAGTTAGCTGTCAAAACGAACAAAAGTGACATCTAGATGACATAAGAATCGTGGATAGACAATTTATATGGTAGGATTTCTCCCTTACCATAGACAGAAGAAAAGATAACTGTTGTTTATATACGATTTCGCTAAAATATGTTTTTTTTTCTTATTCGTAATAACGACAATGTACACTACATTTCAAATTGAATATATATTTATGTACTGTTATTGAATATATAAAAGAGAACATATTTAAGTAATCTTTACTTTGAGATATTAGAAAGACGTTCGTTTTTACGGACCTGACCGTTTAATCAAGCACTATACAGCCATAATAACACTACTGAAGCCGGCATACAAAAAGTCACAGATGCAGATAGGGAAGCGTAATGGTTCACAGTTAAGTAGATAATTTTGAAATTTTAGAAATAAGAAAAAGAGTTAATAGCAAATTAATTATTATAAATAAGCCTATCTTTTTGCAAATAGTCACCTTTTAAATTGGTTTTAACAGTAGTTTCTAATTAATTACCCACCATTTATTCTTTTATAGTTTGTTTTTATGCTTACATTTTAATTTTAGTATCCATTGTTTCCCAAAGAAGATATTCCATAGGTATCGAAACACGTCGATGTCAATAAAGAAGTGATTATTTTATTATTTATACAATCAAATGTGTTTGTAGTATCTACAATATTTGAGTAGGTATTGTTAATAATTAAATAAGTAAAATTAATTAAAAGAAAAAAATAATTGTACTATTCATCAGTAAATATTTTCTAAAGGTTCTGAGTCTATGGGGTAAAAATGAAATATTAGCATATAGATACAATATCCTGCGAGTCAGCTTCCCTCGCCGGACCATCTATGAGAGAACAGAAGAAAAGAGACGCATGCGTATTTCCTATGGGAAATCATTGCAGCACGAATACCGTGTAATTAGCATGCTACAGCGAGGTCCACAAACAAGATGGAGCTGGCATACGAATGAACGTTTAATGCATTTCAACAAAATATTTATAATGATAGACTTCATATATTATATACAAAACTTAAAAATAGTAAGAAGAATAAATGATTAGCAGCGCAAAATATATTCATTAAAATTTTTCCATTACGTTACTATAAATAAATCATTACAAATAATTAAAACATTTTTATTTAGCCATATTTTGAGAGAAATGTGAACGGTCTATTTTTGCGTTGTCTACCATAGTAATTTTCAACTGTTTATTAAGATACACCTTTTTGGGCTGATAAAAAAATGATGAGGTGGTAGACATTAAGGTATATAAAATTTATATGATGAAATGTGGACAGTGATAATAAGAGTTGACGCCTTTAAAAATAAAACAAAAAATACATATAAATGTTTGATGATGGCACGACGTCTAGCGGCGGTATACCGTAGCCGTTATGGACAACACAAGCAAAGCCAGTGGTCTAGAGGAGATCCGGCCATGCAATTCTTTAGCGGACCAGAACGAGAACCCGATAATGATTCTCTCCGCATTACCCAGGGGTCAGGTGCTTTTAGGACTACAGATCGGGAGCCGCCGCTTCGTAACCATCCATCCACCTTGATATTTTTACACTGCGAGTAATTCGTACAAAATTTGCAATGTAATATAGATTTTTAAATTGTGCTAATAAATTGTATATTTATGCTAATAAATTACCAGTCATTGTTAGTACTTTGTTTGTTTTATTCCGCCTAGTTTCACGAGGTAGGTGATTGCAGATCAGATGACAGATTTCTGCCATGAAAGAAGGCTGTGGAATTCGGTACGTAGGCACAAATTATACTTTAAATCTATGAATATATATTATATTATATAAATAGTATTTTAAATATTCTTGTACTTATTATCTATATATGCAAATTAGTTAAGTGATCTTTCAATAGACTTTGGGCGCGAAACGCGTTAGATAAGCTAATTATAGTTATTATCGTTTCTAAGTTTTTAAAAGATAAATACGATTTCAGTACTTTAATCAATATTTTACGTTTTATGACATTCTGTCTTATCTGCCTACTTCTGCAAAAACAGCACGGTGATAAGTTTTTTTGCTTATATTGGCTATATAAAACTATCTATTAAAATGAACGCCACTTCTTTGCTGTCCACGAGACTTCTATATACACATTCGTATTCAATTAGTTACCAGTTTATTGAATGTATTATACAATCAATGTGTATGTTATTATTAATTTCATAATGTTATGATTATTAATTAATCATTTAAAAAAATCATTATTTATTATTTATGCGGCGAACCACGGACTTGCCAGCTTGGATAGTTGCACTAGTCCAGCAGTTCAGTAGATTATTCTGGTGTGCTTGTGGTAATTGCTCTTTAATTTCATACCCTAGAAGGACGGGAAAGGTGGGTGAATAGGGGAGGAATCAGTAATATTACGCTTTTATGAAGGCGCCGCCCGATAATTTGGGGGTACCTGCCGTCGAAATATTAATGTTGCGGAATGAAAAATAATATGAAGGGTATTATTTTTCAACAATTAATTTTGTGTTTAAATTCAACCTGTACTATTAAAACAATTTTTGAAACAATTTTTATCTCAGTCAATATTTAAAATAATACTCATCTTTTTCATTTTATCTTGTGAGAGTAGTCGTGCTCACGAGTATTCATACTCGCAGATAATTGCCGACACTCAGTTAACATTTTTGGGCGCTATATGGCTCTTCCCTCGCATTTTTGACACATTATTGGAATGGACTATTATCGGTCGAATTCTTCACCATATTTATCCAGTATGTAAGGAGTCTACTAAGTGAACTGGTTACAATTCAATATTAAATCTGTAGATAGCACACATTAAAAAAAAATTAATACTATATTTATAGGTAGCTGACATTTTCCAGTAAATGTATCGGTTTAATTAAAATTTCTAGCATACTTATATACATTATTTAAACTAATTGTGGAATATAAAATAAATACGTATGGATAAATTATCTATTATTATTTCAATTATTTATATAAACAGGGAAAAACTAATTTAGGTATAAGTGCTGATTATCTTGGTCAATAATATCGTGGTTTTTTTTTAATATTAAAAAAAATTAATGTCATGTAAACATATATTATAATGTCATCATTACTAGATGGGTTCTGGCCTGATAAAGAAACAAAACAAAAAAAAAAAAAAATTTTAATTGAATTTCCTTTCCCTTAAATGAAGACACTTTTGAAATAACGACTTGAATGAGTGATTATTTAATATGTAAAAATTCTTAAATTTAATTTCAACTATAATAAAAATAATATCACTCGAGTAAAATTTTTGTCTGTTTTGTCATTCACTTTCAACATTAAATCTACATCCCGTGACGTAGTTAATGCCTTTCCAGTTTAGTAGGAGCGAGAATTTTAACAAGAAGATAAGTGGAGTCCATGCAGGTCCCTGCCATAGGAAGGATATGTAGAAAGATTATATTGGAATGACCCAAAAACTCATTAGTGAGAACTGTACCCTATTAAAGGCCGGTCGTGGAAAATAGTTAACGCCAGACCGCTTTCAGAAATTATGGATGCAAAATGAATTACAATTTTTTGCCATAAAATATCATTCATAATTAATTTTATAATTGTTTTTATAATTTTTTAAGAGGTTTAAAAATTATTGGTAATTTTATCGTAGATTTACAATATAAATTAAATTATCAACTAGAAAGATATAAGTAGGTACTGAAAAAAATCTATCTATCAAAAAAATCTTTAGTTATTAATTTAATATCGAGATGATTATTAAACGTTCCGTTACGGTGACAAAAACCTTGCCATCCACATATTATTTCATTGCAGGAAAACATAATTATCAAAATTGATTTTGTGTTATTATATAATTTTAATATTTCAATTGGTTTATTTATTTTATTCAGTATTTATATATTCAAACATTATATTAGCAATAAGTAAAACCTTGTTAATGAATAAGATATATTAGGGGGAAGGGACCTAGCACGGATTGCAGGTAGCCCCGGACAAGTTAATATCTGGGAACTGCCGCTATATAGCGCTAGTACCTACCATAAACGACGTAGCATTTAGCAAGTCTTGACTGGTGCGAGCAGTTGAGGTTCGCCCGTCGAGTCATTCAATTGTAAGCAGCGTTGACGTATTTTGTTAGTGAAAATTTTGATCCCGGCATAATTTAGAAGTGACATAATTCAGAGCTAAGGTATGTATTATGTATTTTTTTATAATTAATTATTTACTTACTACTCCATAAACCAGAGCATAATAAATACATTATTTTATTGACTAAAATTTTTAAGTATTTTTAAAAAAAAAGTGAACAATCCGATAGACCCGGACACCTATTTGGAAGGTACCCCCGGACAAACTGTAACAGTCAATAATACGATAATTTATATTTCTGTTTATTGATGTTTATAATTATATTGAAAATTACCAAAAGCTGTTATATGACAACATTTATCACTTTTATTCATTTTTATAGCCAAAAAATGCTGAATCACCGAGAAAAGAATTCTAATAAAGGAAACTGGACAGCGATTAGCCTTAAAATCAATGGAAAATGTGTCTTCTGGGAAAATTTCGTTGATATGTGCAGCATAAAAATACAAAATACCAAAAAGCACACTAAAAATGGGAAAGAAGTAAAGTTGCATCCGAAGCCAGGTCGCTTTAATTGCACTTTTATAGATGCTTACAAACAACAAATAATTAATCACATAAAAGATTTAGACAATTATCTGATGCCAGTAACAGAAAAAGAATTTTTGAAATTAGCATTCGATCATTAAAAATATCACGAATAGATCATTTTGGCAGTCATTAAAAATACCACATCATTTCAACGAATAGTCAAAAACGGCTTTACTTTTAAAAAACGGTATTCTTAAATAGTATTGTGCTCCCCTGAGTTTACCAGCACGATGAGGTGTATCATCAAACTTCAAGTGGAGAGATTTTTCGATCAATTACAATCATTGATGGAAGCATATAAGTTTCCTGCATCTAGAATATATAATGCAGACGAAACAGGGGTGTCAAATATTCACAAAAATCAAAAAGTGTTATCAGTAAAAGGCAAAAAACTAGTTGGTAAATTAAAATCAGCCAAGAGTCTTGTCGATGTTTTGTATGAATGTGACTGGCCATTTCATTCCCCCGTTTTTTTATATTCCCGTGAAAGAAAATGAACGGACGACTCATGATTGGAGGTAAAGAAAAAGTCGATATAGATTGTATTATATGCAGCGAAAATTTTCATGAAGACTGGATACAATGCCATGGCTATAAAGACTAGGCATATGAAGATTGTATGGATATAAACCCGATATACGATTTTTATTTTTGCGACATTTGCCAGGCAAAAAAATAATTGAGCGTTGATAAAATTATATGTCCGGGGATACTAGCAACTTTTTCAAAACCGAAAAAAAAGTATTAGTATAAAACACTAATTTAGATATTTAAAAAATATTTTTTGTTTTTCTTCATGTGTTGTTTACATAAATAATCTAATTTTCTATTAATATATTGCATTTAATTTATAAATGTTTGAAAATACGTATATCATTTTTAGATTTCTGTAAAGTGTCCAGGGTTAAGTTCTTCTCCCCTACAAGACATTACAAAGTAACATCACGCATTTGTAAAATTAATTTTGGTCAGGGCATTATTATTATTATTTTGAATCTATGCATTATGGTATTGATATTGGACAGTCTATTGTGGCATGGACATGGAAGTAACTGTAGGTTGTAATTATTAATTGTTAGACAAGTTTCCATACGAATTGCTTCACGATTTAACCAGTTTATACTATCTATACTCGTAGAATCGATAAATATTTTTTTAAGTTAAAGTTCGCTTTTTTACCTACTACACTACCTACACTACCTGCACACCACACTTCACATTTCAGATCACAAAAATATACATTCCTTCAATGATGACTAGCAAATGAAGTAAAAGGTGAGTAGGTGATCTGAATCTCGTATCGAACACACCTTACATTTCATGCTCTACCCTGTCTAGCCGGTGAGGAATGTTCAGCATCATTCTAGCAGGTGAACTGCATTCTACAATACATTTAAGTTTTTATTTGCTTTTCCCTGAAATATTGAAATAATTTCAAATGTATAAATAATGTTAGTACTTTTTCGGGCAATTATTGTGAGTAATATTATATAAAAATAACACAAAATGAACACACATTTTATGATTTTAATTTAATCAGTTTTTATTACAAAATGACATATATTCATACATTTTAATTAACATAATAAACATTAATTGCATATTTTATTGGGTTGTATAATTTTTATGATCTTGGGAATTAATGTAAAATAAATTTAACACGAAGAAAATGGAGAAATTTAGAAATAAAATTAAGGCACTGATTCAATACAAACCTAAAATGTGTATGTAAAACCTATTAATATATTTATCTGTAATAATATTTTTTTCTCTACAATAAACATGCCATTAAACAACAAAAGATATCATTTAAAAACAAATTAGATGAATTACATCGAAGGTTAAACAGAAAACATTTATCAAAAATACATATAAAAGAAAACATATTTTTGTTGTAAAGTTGCATTTTCAGAACATTATTCTATGGTATTTAATACAAATTAAATTAATCCACCAGAAATATATACAGAAAAAATCTATTTATCGAAAAAATATTTAGTTGCATTTATCCTTGAAGCAACTAAATAATTTTTCGATAGATATATTTTTTCCAGTTATTTTTCTGGTTGATTCGTTTAATTTGTTATAAATATAAATAGTTACCACCAGTACTTAAATCTGGAACTATTTTTTACTAGAAGTATGCTATTCATATTTTACAATTGTAACTTCACAATACATAATGTGGTTTATGTGTAAAATTTTGTATGTAAAATTATAGTTACAGATTAAAAATAAAATAAAAGACAAAGTTATATAATTTAAAAAATGTTAACGAGCACATGAAACATTGGACACAGGTTGAATGATCTGTAACATCACCAACCCTTTGTGTTTTAAGTTCCATCTGCAAGTGACATGCCATATTTACTTGGTGTTATGGAATACGACAACGTATATTTCATCTCCAAACATCACCATAATACATATGGCTGAAATACAGCCAACCGGATCATATGAATGAAGCCTTATAATCCTCGACTACACAATTGAACTAATCCCTGTTTTGTTCAAATGAAAACTCCCCCAAAAGTACTATGCCGCAAACGTTTTGTTATCCGTCTACAAAACTTGTCAGCTGATAAAATTAGAATGGTTATCAAAAAATTATAACAAACAATATTATATTTAATTTGTTATTAGATTCACTGCGTTAATTTTATGATTTCCTTTCATTATCCTTTGTGAATAGTCTTTTAATATTAAGGACACCATATTATTATTGTGAAGTTGCAGTTTTATCAAAACATTACAATTAATTAATTTCTTTTAAAGTATATTAATAATTGATGAAAATATTAGCAATGGAAAGCGTGCATATTTTTGTTAGCATACGCTAGATATTTTTTCACTAAATTGTTAAAACATAAGTTTTAAATATTTTTCTTAAAATGTAAATTAAAAACTTGAAAATTCTTCGAACTGAACATTTAAGTCCATAATATTTACACAGAATCAAGATCTGAATATTATATAAAGTGAAGTTCCAACATTGGTAGCATTCTATTGACGCGCTAAGGCTTTGGATTTGCATGTAAATTGAATAACGGCGACGTGGTGAGGCGACGCTCGCGATGGCCTGGGAGAGGAACCTTAACGGTGACGCGTAGCTTTTTTGGCGTTTTTTGTCGGCTGCATTCTGAAGTTGTGCTTTTTGTATGCGATTCATTCCAGCGTGAGACTTAAAGGGTTTTAAATTCAATTTTTAAATGAATGAAATGTAAACACAAATGTGCAAAGCGATAGGATCAAAAATTATTTATATTAATTTTCTCAACGAATTGTCGGGTTCGTGCCAAACAATTAATTTTTAATAAAAAATATTTTCAAATATTTTAAATCTTTTATGTTTTAGTATGCGTTCATGTTTTATTATGCAAGACATAAAGTTATTATGAAACACTAAGAGTTAGCTCATCCTATGATGTTGTATCTATCATTCAGAATATAATTGATTTGGAATTAGATTTTATGTTATTATTATTATTATTATGTTGAAAATAGATGACTCTAGTAAAAATATATTTTTTTATTTTGATATATCTGGCAGTAAAAATTAAGACGATTGTTTTCTATTCAAAAATGTAACTCGCACACCCACTTCATCATATTTCAAATAAAATTAACACATCACTAAGTACTATATAATTCTTACTGATTTCTTGATCTGAAACTTTTCATTAGATTATAAAGATAATAATTGCGGTAATAATAGTAATTAATGAAACATTTATAAAACCATCGTGTATATACTTAAGAAGTTTAAAATAGACGTAAATAAATAATCATAATAAGTAGATAAAATCTAAAAATTAATTCGTAAAAAAAAAATTATAGTATTAATCAAAAACGCAATTAATAAAAATAATATCATATCAATGTGAATACATACGTATGACTATTGAATTATTTGTTCTTATGAATTGATTACATTATTAAAGTATTTATAAATTTATGTTTAATTTATATTTACATTATAAAGAAAATGTTAACAATACTGAAGATGTAATTCCTCTCCTAGATACCTTGGTTTACTTTAGTACTGTCGTTAAAAATTCACAATTTAATTGAACAGCCTAATAAATAATTTGTGGTTAATTACTTACATTAATAAAATTAAATTGACCTAATTTTTTATGGGTGAGTTTTATAATATTATTTTAACAATAAGGTTCCTTTCCCAAGTCATCGCGAGAGCCACCTAACTATATTACTAATAAGGTCCCTTTCTTAACACTCCCGTTCCTAACGGGACACAACATATCTTCAAAAATCTTATTTTTAGAACTATTTATTAAATATTGAGTTATTGTAATCCTCATAAATATCCAAAAAAATGTAACGCGCAAAAAATAATCAATAATGTATAATAGACAGAAAAAAATAGATAAAATTATGTTTTTCCATGGACAATCGGAACCATTTTATAAGTTAATACCCCTTATTAGGTACTGTCAGACAAGACGTACTTCATTTAATAAAAATTAAGAAATCTAAACAGCACATAATTTAGAAAAATAAATATAAAAACTTTCATTAAAATTACAAACAAAAGGAAAAAGTCATAATATATCGAATAAAGTAAAAAGGTAAATGCGGGAATTAAACATTGAAATAAAGCATAAGGTGTAAAATTAAGTACAATGATAATAAATATTACATAATACCCAAAGAAAAAAAAATTTTTTTGAAGAATAAGCACATAAGTACTGAATATAATAGAGAACTTTAAATTTTAAAATAAAATCTTCAAGAATATTATATAAAATTACGAAGCGCGTACCGACAACAGTATAGAGGGGTAAGACGCGATTAAAACACACTCTAGCGTACTCTGTATCCCACCAATAGCAAAAAGATCTAACACGCGACTCATCCAAATAGGTACGTCTTGTCTGACGGTACCTAATAAGGGGAATTAACTTATAAAATGGTTCCGATTGTCCGTGGAAAAACATTTTATCAATTTTTTTCTGTCTAGTATATATTATTTTTTATTTTTTGCGCGTTAATTTTTTTGGATATTTATGAGGATTACAATAACTCAATGTCATTAATATTTAATAAATAGTTCTAAAAATAAGATTTTTGAAGATATTTTGTGTCCCGTTACGTAAGACGTACCTATTTCTTAATTTTTATTCAATGAATATTGAGATATTTATTTGTAATTTATACATCATTTTACTTTGTGAAGAATGTAAAATATTAAAATTCTATCCCATTTGTGCATGCACTTTAAAACAACAATATTTATTATCTTAAAATTAAAATAATTAATAAGTTTTAAATGCTCGTTGGTCTAATGGTTAAGACACTTGCCTAGTGATCTAGTGATAGAGGGTTCAAGCCTCGTCCCAAGAAACCAGCAAGTTAGTCCTATTTCATAGCACAAGCGTTTGATGTAATGACATAATATTAATGTAATACGTAAGTACGTACTTATTATTAAAATAAATTGTAAATCTTGATTATAAAATTAGTTGTAAATATAAAGTTAAATTTGTTTTTTCTTAGACTATATTATATTTATTCACATGCCGCGATTGTGGTTTTGGATTTTATTTGTACTCGAGATAAAATTCACCATGTCAACAATGCAGCATTACAAAACTCATTGCAACATATTAAAAAAAAATGAAGAGTAAATTTTTCTCGAATATTCGATGGGTTTAAGAGATATTAAAATTTTATAAAATACCTGAAAAAAAGAAAAATTCGTGAAAAACGTTATATTTATTGTTTAATTTAACAAAAAGTAATGCCAGAGATGGCAAAGACGGGTCTTTAAATATCAAGTGCGGATATGCTAAAAAAAAATTTTTTTTTATGCAATTTAATTGTTTTAGTGGGACTGTCCTTCTAATAGGCACGTAGCAAAATTACTATCGGAGACACTGGAAATACACTATATGGTCTCTATACTGATCCGCAGGGCAAATCATCAGCAATCATTGAGAGCAGATTGCTTTCTATGCGTTATTTATAATTTCGTGGCCACAAACAAAATATGTATGGCAGTTTAAAACATCATTGAAATGTTAATCCCCCTTTTCAGATTATTTTATCATATTTAATGTATCTTCCTTAAAATATTGTTATATTTTAATTATATCACAAAGCCCATAAGATCCATTATAATAATATTCAAGTATGGTACACGAAGACACTGGGAATCACCGCAAAAACGACTTAACACTGTTGGTAGATTAGAGCAATTAAAGCTTAACTAATGGTGCGTTAAGAGATTTAATCCCCTCGACTAACCAAATTCCACGTACAGGACTACATCGGAAAGTGCTCAAATTTTTTTAAGTAAAAATATACATAAAATATTTTTACAATGTCAGTGTTTATACAATAATTAATTTTTAAGCTTTAAGCATTTTCATGCTTGGTCATCTGTAGTTCAAAATTTTAAATTTATTTCGTCGGTAGTATGTATTTTTTAATTTAATAAATAAGTATTCAAATTAATAATTATTCAAAATAGTGAATTATTAATTTTCTTAGAAATCATTGGTAATTCATATGTGTATACGACTATGACACATTAATAATGGGTATTATTTATACAAGTAAGAGTGGAAATATATTATTTACGATTTTCAATTAATATAATAAACATGTTTCATTCATTAATCATTTTACATATTCACTGACACCGTGTAATTGTTTTGAACTTTTTAGAAATTAATTACATTAAATATATTTGCTTTCGTTGAATGATATTAAAAATTTAAAAAAAAAATGATACTGCCGGAGTAAAAAACCGTGATTCAAATTCCTTCTCCCCTCGATAGGACTTCAAAAATTAAATTCCTTTTCTAATTTAAAATAAAGATGGCATGTCGCTACATTTTGTCTTTGTTTACAATTTTTACAGTTTTAATACAATGTTACGTAACTAATTTGTTATTAATTTCGCTTAGCCTTTTTAGGCTATACAACAAACGCTTTCGTGGAATAATATATCTTATTTCCAGAGACTTTTGTGTTTAATCTTCACGTACTTAAATATTTGCATACAAGACGTGACATCTCAGCTATCGAGAACTATTGAGATATATATATATATATATATATATCAGAATATTCTCAGACGCATTTCCAATTGGTTAAAACTAACCATTATAATATCGATTTATTTAAATGCACTGGAAAAATTACTAAAGGAAATGCCATATGATAAATTATTTATCAAATCATTTAAAAGAAAGCCGTCTTCAAACACTTAGATATTTACAGATGTATTAAATTTGTTGATAATAATTTTAACTTTACTTTGAAACCCTACTCACCAAAATACTGACCATCTTGATCATATGTAAAATTGGAACCTACCTGAAAATAAGAAAACATAAAATTAGTTATTTGAATTATATCTAATACATATACGTACATAAATACATACTCAAATACATTCTTCAAAAAATGATAAAAGCGAATATGGCTTCTTACTAGGAACTGCGAACTGGAACTAAAATATCTACATCAAAGAATATGATGGTATTTATAAAATGCTGGAACGAATATAACTGCTCTTAAATGCATAAAAGAGAGAGAGATGTTAGTAATGCAGATTGATGTAATATATAAGATAAATTTTAAAGATTTATTTACATGGTTCTATAGTTTCGTTCTATATTTATATCGTTATTTACCTAGTATGAAACTAGTATCATTCCAAATAAAATAAACACATTTATAAGAAATTAATCATTGTTATAATACGTCGAATCTTTTTCTTCAATAAGTGAGAATGTTTACATGATTCTATCTAGAAATACCTAGTTTGTTTTGAGCTCTTGAAGTGATTCATTCATATTTGTTGTCAACATTTTTATTTTTCAAAAACTTTGTATTTGTAGAAGAAAGATTAAAATTTGTAATATATATATATATATATATATATATATATATATATATATATATATATATATATATATATATATATATATTGTATAAAAAATCAAAAGATTTAAAATATACACACATATATATATATATATATATATATGTATTATATATAAAATATTAATAAAATAGGATCAATAATTTTAAATAAGCCAATATAGAAAGGTAGGTAATATCTACATAATGCTCTCCATTGTTATTATAACGAAAAAAAAATGGTATCATTTATAACATACTATTAACATAGTATATTAACATAGTATCATACATGTTTGCTTGATCGTCGGTCATAGACATGGTCAAACAATATCTTTCATCTCTCATCCGGTGGCAAACACGGCTTAGCGCGCGCGCCCGAACTCAACGCCCGAGGCGGTGTACCGTGCACTTTGATTCCAAACGGATTCACCCTCCACCCCTGTCAATATAACAGGGGTGGATTAAAAATATGTCTGCTGCACTCAAGATTAACCAAATATTGTTTGGGTGTATGGATTTGAGGACTTACATTCGAATATTTTAGAATTTTATGTTATACCCACTTCTTAACATAAATATTTAGTAATATTGCATTGTATATTTTTAATCAAGCTTAAACAAACTTTGTTAAAACTTTAAAAAAAGTATCTGATGTGCATTCTTTTAAATTCATACATTT
This sequence comes from Eubasilissa regina, assembly GCA_022840565.1. NCBI lineage: Eukaryota > Metazoa > Arthropoda > Insecta > Trichoptera > Phryganeidae > Eubasilissa > Eubasilissa regina. The sequence goes on along the minus strand of JAINEB010000002.1, from coordinate 826,203 downwards.
TTCAATCTATAAATAACTTGATCACTAAATAATAGGTGAATTTGATTACTATTCTAATTGAGAATTAAAAAAAAGATTAGATCAAAAAAAATTAATACTGTATAAAACGGATATTTCTCAGCGTTTCTGCCATGTATCTTTGATCTCTCTCACCAATGTATCGGATACCACTATATGGTCTATCTTCTTACCACTAGGCAAACCAAGAATGAGACGGACGATTCAGGAATTCAAATCAATCAAGAAATTTTAGGTTTCGGATTGGAGGATTTGGCTTAAGACAGGAATGTCTAGAAAATGTTTGAGCAGATGATATAGATCCCACCCAATAGATAACCCGTGTTGGCAATGCTGTTGATAAATATGCTATTGTTGTGTATTCTCCGAACTGTGATACATTATATTGTTTTGGATAAAAAAGTAAATTTTTTTAAACTCTTTAATATATATATATATATATATATATATATATATATATATATATATATATATATATATATATATATATATATATATATATTTTAAATCATGCTCTATGTAGAAGCTAGATTTAAAATAATTAACTGAATTTTGTTTTTGCTCGTCATCACGTAGAACGCCAATAATCATTAGGAGTAAAAAACAGTTCAACATCACTAATGTAGTGATCAATTTAGGGAGAGTTTTTAAATTAGTTTTAAAAACAGTATAATTGGATCCGTAAGATTGTCTAAGTTTAATTTTATTTAAATTATCTGATCACCCGGTCTTGCAAGCAAACCACCTCATTCTGTACTTTCCCACACCGTAACCTTTTACTGCGCCCATAGAATATTTTATCTCACCTGATTATTTTCGAAACATTAATATTAAGTAATAATGGTCTTGAATTATGGAGGTAGCTCAAACATTTATATATGTAAAAACATAATTAAAATCTATAATAGTACAGTTAGAATTCTATGATGAAAAGAAAAATAAATCGTTAAAATTAGAATTTAGAAATCTTTCATTCACTTATGATCACTCTATATACATATTTATGTTAACTTTTTTTTTTCGGTAATAGGTTGTATAGACTAGGAATAAAATATAATGCATGTTTCTGCTATATTCCAATTTGGAACATATCTGGAATTATACTGTCATTAAATTACTTCTGGTGTGATTATTTTGGTGGATTTGTCAAATTTGTGTCAGATAGAATTTACCATCACAATTATATTCTTTACTCAAACTGCACATATTGTGATAACTGTTTTCTACGTTGCCGATTTCATTCAATATTCGAGAACGTATTTATTAAACAGATGCGCTGTCCGCAGAGCTGAAAAAAAATCGTGATATTTGTGCCGGACACAGCCCCCAGCCAAATCGCACGGAGCGGCGTTCCGGCAGACGGCGATTGAAAAACCGGCCCGGGATTATGTATGTATTGTATTTACTATGGGTGTTTCAAACTCTGGGGCGAGGTTTTTATGCATTACACATAACGTGGTCATATGAGTCATAAGGGGGTTAACCTAACAAACATTAGCATTGTTAAAATTACCAATATTTCTGTTTCCACAATAGTATGAAGTATCAAACCATAAATAAGTTCTGTTTTACTTACTTTAATAACTTTACAAAAAAAAAGTTAAATCAATTATGTATTCATTACCATGAAGTACAGGGTGAATATTATATTCCAGGTCGATTTTGTTAAGTTGCCATTTTGGTTTGGCAGATATTTATCAACTTGCATTTAATAGTCGTAAAGAGGAGTTAATTACAATTTATTATGGAGTATCTAACTTCTAAACAACGTGTTGAAGTCATAAAACATTCAATTAAATAATAATGGCAATGCTGATACCATTAATGGTGATCGCTATCGTAACATGTTCGAAAACTTTTTGGTAATTGAATTGAATCAATCGGGCCAGCAACACATGTAGTTTCAATAAAACGGTGCTACCTCACACACAACCCATGCTTCGCTTGAAATTTTGCCAGATTTTTTTTCAAAATTTTTTTGTCATAAAGTGGTGATACAACTGACCTTCTCGGTCATCTGATTTGTCGGCTTTTGACTATTTTCTGTAGAGATACTTGAAAGGAAAAATCTACGCCAATAAGCCAATAACGATTCCGATGCTACAGAATAATATTCGAAATAAAATTGCTGAAACAACACGCAAAGTGTGTAAGAATATTACGAAAAATATGGATAAAAGAGCACGACTTTGTGCCGCTGACGTAGGCCAATATCATATTTGATATATAATTGTAATAAACCAAATAATTAATAATAAAAATTATGTTTTATATTATTCTAAAACAACATCAGCCTGGAACATAATATTCACTCTGTATTACTTGTTTCAATTTAAACAATATATTTTTTCCTTTTTTGAAGAATTTTCAAAGTTGAAATTAGAAAAAATAAATTAATAAGTAATGAAATATATTGGAGCAGAACACGGAGAGTAAGAAGGGTGTGGTAAAATAGACCACGAAAGAAAAAAAAATCTTGGGTTACACGGCGTCATGCGGATGATGCACTTTTAAAACGCCAATTTTTGATTTTAAATTTTATCTTTTTATTAATTTTAATATTAAAATTGTTTTTAAACCACTTTTACAAGTTAATTATATACCAACCAGTTCCGTAAAATACCATTTCCTTCATCAGGATGACGAAAAATAATAATTTTATCCTTTTGTGTAACAATGTTTACGAAACTTAATTAACTATTATTGAATATTAGACTACTCGATGTAGGAAAAACAGGTAAATGCTATAAAAACAGTTTTTTTAGAAAAAAATCAAACGTGAAATCAGGGAATTCATTTGTGAATCGACAAATTAAATTATCATATTATTACATGGTTAAAAAAATATTCCTTTATTAAATTTTTTATTTACTTATTGTTCATTGTAAAATAATGTAATAATATTTTTTTTATTATACAACACTTATCTTGCTTCACGATAATACATTGAAACACAAATTCAAAAACAGAGAAGAAGAGAAAAATATATTTAAATAATTCTGCCTGAGTATTATTTTACAAGCTTATAAATTAACCTGAAGTTTGTTGGCGTAGATTCAAATAGCTCTTACTTTGATTGCTCACGTTTATTAAACCCAACGTCATTTATTTAATTTAATGATTATAATCAGTTATTATTTTTGGAACATAATATAATCATAAATTTCTTGAAGAAGATCTTCTAGATTAATGATTATATTTCATTTACGATAACTTTCGGTGAAAAAAGTTTTGAGTTCTTTTTATTCATGATTGACTTTTTATTTATTAAAAATGTACTTTAATAATTATGTCCAGAATTAACAAAATATGGAAAGACCGCGGTATTTCCAAAACAACGAAGGTCAGGCTTGTACAGTTTCTGGTGCATTCTATACTTTTATATTGTGTGGAATCATAGAACCTGAAAGCAAGGGAGAGAAGACAGATTGATGCCTTTAAGATGCGGTGCTGGAGGCATGTTGCGCATACCACGGACAGCGAGATGCACAAATGTTTCCATTCAGCAGGAGTTGAATATCAAAGTGAGACTCTCCAAGCATTTGCCTGAGATGATTCTTTCAATTTTTCGGGCATCTTGTGAGAAGGGAATATAGCTTGGAGAAACTTGTGCTTATTGGAGAAAGGCACGTCAAGGAACGACGAGGAAGAAAAAATTTTCCCACCCATTGGACCGACCAAATAAAAAGGCAACAGGCACTTCTCTAGTGATAGCTTCAAGACCTGCAGGATGCCGAGAAAAGTGAAAAAGCATAGTCAATAGAGCAAGAGTTTATGGAGTTCGCGATCCTCGTACATGAGGGACCGACGTGGATGTTGATTATAATAATTATATTAAAAAAAATTTATAAGTAATCTGTAATAATTTAGTTATTAATACATAAACTTGAGTTTGACTTATCGATACCAAACTGTTTCACCCTTTTATTGAGGTTGGTAAAAGAAATCGAAGATATATATTTTTAATGTCATCTCGATATGCGCATTAGAAATAAATACTTAGAATCCGAGTTCATTTTACAAGTATAAAATAAATACATTATTGGCAAGAAACATTTCTCAGATCTGAAAAAGGCCGAAGTCATGTTAAAACATTTGTATTGGAAATATTGTTATAATTGTATTGGTTATTAAATTTAGTTCATAACATATTTAAACAATTTTATAACCAAAAAACCATTTTAGAAGCGAAGCAGGCTGGAGTAAAACTACTTCGGTTATTTTCAACAATCTTATGTTACTCAATTTAAATGTAAATGTTCCTCAAAGTATAAAAAAAATATTTTATGAAAGCCACGGTCTGTTTCTATTAAATAGTTGGAAAATTCACAGAAATAATAAAAAAATATTCAATCACATTAATAAGTCCATGTACTTTAATATTAAAAAATATCATTTAATATTAAATTATATTTTAAAATTATTTTCAAGAGAGAAAATATTTTACAGCTAACATGTTGAAATAATTTTTAATTTTCTTGAAAGTAAAAAAAAAATACATGAGAATTTAAAAAAATAATATACCTACGTACAAGAAAGATTTAAATTTTTGAATAAATTTTTAGTAACCACCCCTTGATCACGATCGAAGTTAGAAACTGTATAATTATGTAACTAAATATGCCCGCCGTATTTATCCAGGTAGGCCATTCTCACTTAAACGGACTGACGAAGTGACAGGTCGGTCATTAATAAGGAACCAGTCACATTCTAATTTATAAGGTCAACAAAAGGTACAGAACTAGGGATGGTGGATCAATTGAATAATATTTTAAACAGACAGCTATAAAAACGTGTGATTGAATCTAGAAAACTAAATTATACATAATAGTACAACTCATAATTTTAAATGACAATTATTTCATGATAGTTTTCGTTAAGTTAGAATTTAATAATTCTAAAGGTATTTTGAATTAAATTTGTAAAAAATTATAAAATTAAATAATACACGATTTCTGTTTGTTCGCTTAGGGATAAGACTTGACTTGAATATCGAGATAAGTCTCATTCAATATGCACGTTCCTAAACGAATAGTATTGATTAAGTACATCAAATAAAAATCAATATAATACAGATAAACTCAATTTAGCGAAAAAAAAAATTGTATGTATCAATTTGAAATAACTGCAACACGTAAGTTCGAAAATTTGTCGACAATTTACATGACTGACATAGGTTATCGCACTTTCGCGGATAAGAAGAGATCATGGTTCAAATCCCAGTGGCAGCTAACATTTTATTTCGATAAATTGAGTTAATCGATGGATTTAATTTGTATTAAAATATCACAAAACTATTTTCTGAAAAAATTACAACTTGACAAAAAATAATGTGTTCTCTTTATAATAAATAGTATGACAATATGTATGAATGTGGATGAGGTGAGAATTGTGTGTCAGGACAGAAGAGTGTGGCGCTCTATCCTCTCTGCCTACCTCCACGGGGAAACGGCGTGATGGTAAGTAAGTAAGTACTGAGTTTCAAATTATAGTACAACACAGTTCGGTTGTCCGCGGAGCGAGCTGTTATTCGTCATGCTATATTTTGTTTCCAGAACAGAATGACGTCAACTGATGCGTACTGACCTTTATCGCTAAATCTTCGAGACGCGAGAGAAAAGTCTTGTCCGTGTACACGTACCCTTGTAGCGTAATATGAAGGTTACCGCAACTAAACTTCGAATGGGATAAACCATTACGAAGGAAAGGGTTTTAAGGTCCTTTGAAGTAGATTGGGATGGTAATTCAAAGTTGTTGAAAATAATTAGAAGTCATTTTACTTTTCACTTCGTCAAACGTATATTTTATCGATTATAAAGGATTAATTTTACTGTTTTATAAATATTTTAAATATTTACTTGGATATTTTAAAGTGTTCTAAGGTTCCAACTTTAAAACGGGTAAAAAAATATGTAATGCACTACCTACTGTTTTCATAAAATTAATTCCCCGTTTTTCCTGATAACCCTCACTAGGTCTGGTAACAATGGTTATTGAATAATGACCAAGTCTCATTCCGGTGTTTTCCGATCCGATAAAGAATAATTTAAATATTTATTTGTCAATCAAAAAATCATCTAATATTTGTGTTAATTGTTATGAAAGTGGCTTAAGTCGTGTTTCTTTCGTTTCGAGATATAATATTTAAAGATTTACGTTTGAATTGATTAAAAAATATTAGGAAAACACATTCTTATTGTGAAGTTGTAATTATTCAGAACATAGGTCTGTGATATTTTAAATATGAATTAAATATATTAATTAGAAATATATTAATATCAAAAAGATAACATACAGGTACGAAAATTTGTCGCTAAAAATATCGTCACTGTACGTAGTTGGATAATGCACCTTCCCCTTTTTGGAAAGAGATCCAGATTCAAATCCCGGTGGCACAACAACAATATTTTTCAGTAGAATTGATTTTATATGTACTTTTAAAATTAGCAATATTGAAAACGGGTAGAAATTTTAATATAAGAGTAAGGGAGCATTTGAGATGTTTGAACAATAGTGGGTTTTCAGAATTTGCTAATCATTTGATAGAAAATAATCATGGTTTTGATAAAAAAATGGGATTGTCAATTTTGCATATAAACGGTGTTGGTCACAAATGAAATAATTTGGAATCGTTGGAAAGCATGTAAAACTAATCAGGAAATTGTAAACAGCCAACTAAATTTAACTACGAGTCCTATTCAAAAATTTTTTCCTAAAAATTATTCGACTAAATTTGTATTGAGCAGCAATTTGAGTTAGGTACTAAATTTATTTTTTAAAAAATTTTTAAAAATAGATTCTGATGAAGAAACAGTGCTATATATTTTTGATTAGTTATGACATCCTGAAGAAGAAAATGGTATTTTTAGAAACCGGTAGATGTATTGAAACTCAATTCAAGTGGTTAATAAAACAAAGATAATAAATAAAAAATATGAATTTTAACCACAAAGTTTATATTGCTAATTTTAAAAGTATTAAAACAAAGATAATAAATAAAAAATATAGATTTTATATGTATATCTTTCTAATTAATATATTTATTTCGAAATGTAAATTTTGCATTAAGGTTAAAATGACTGACTAATCAATTAGATCAAAATAAACACTAGCGGAATACCGCTGAACGTCGTAACAATACACTGAATATAACGTTTAGAATTTTTCGGAATTGTTAGAATTTGTATCACATCATATTAATTTAAAACAGTGTGTCGCGAAATAATTTTTTTAATTTAATTTTTAATTTTTTTTTCAATTTCTTGACTTAGACCACATCCATAATAGTGGGCACATTTATGTAATACGTATTTACCTTATGGATGTATGTACGAGTACGCGAATGAAAAGTTAAGTCTCAAAACTCGTTTTAAAGGACTGTACAGAACTAGTGCGGAGAGAACAGTTTTCTAGCGAGACTAAAAGCAAAACTAAAACCTAATTAAAAATAAAAAATGTAAAGCATTGAAATAAATAAATAAATATTTAAAATGTAATTTGTTAGTTACGTATTTTATACCCAAAGCAATTATCAATTAATACGTAACTAATGAAATCATCCATGTAACTTGAGATAAAAAAAACGTACTCTTATTTTAATCTTCTTTATATTTAAAACCCTTTCTATTCTGAATTGTTAAATTTAAGTGCCTAGAAATTGTATATTTTTTGTAGTATTTTTTAAATATATAATAACCAAATTGAGTGGGAAAACTGAAAAAAAAACAAATCTAGATAAGTATTTAAATATTATTAATTATAATTTGTGGTACCTACATTTAAGTATAGTCAGACCTTACATGCATCCGCAAAATTATTTTTTTTGCATAGTACAAAAAATATGAATGAAATTTTCTAAAACGTTAAAAGATTTGTTGAAAATTTAAGACAAATAATTAGATTATAATAACTATTAATAATCACAAGGAATACGAGCGCGTCAACTCATTCTTGTGACAATGAGCATCTGACTTTTCACCCGACGCAGTATTGACATAACAAAAAAATAACTAATGTTAGTAGTTTAAATAAATCGAGTAGACTTTTATTTACATAGACTTAGTAGTATCCTTAGAGAATTAACACCACAGTAAGGTATATGACTTGATAAAGTTGTCGGTACTTTAATGTACCATCAGGGTAGAAAGCGTTAATTTTACATTTTTGGGAATAATAAATAATTATTTTATAAAAAGGAAAAGTTAAAAAAAAATTTAACTACTGAAAATTTCTCATTAAATTTTTTACTAAATCTGCAGTATTTCAAGTATGGTGTCAAAATTTTGATCAACAAACTTAATTACTCTATCTAATAAAGTATTTGTGGTCTAGTGGTTACGATACTCGCCTAGTGATCTAGCGGTTGGGGGTTCGAGCCTCGTTCCAGGAGGCCATCAAGTTCATAGCACAAGCGTTTAGCTTAGTTTGAAAATAATAACAATATTGATGTGACACATATTCCGTATGCATCTTTATTTAAAAAAAATATTTATACATATATATAATATATACAATTTTATGAATAAATTATTTTAGTTATGAAAATTAATTCTACTGCATTTTATTAAGAGCTTGAAGACCTGAAAAATCTCCAATCAAAATTCCAAATTTATATTCACGAGACTAGAAATCTTTTTTCCACAATACATTGCTTGAGGCGTTTCGTTAGTATATATATATAATGTCCTGCCTTTTCTTTCAGTCTTTTTGCAAATCACCCTACTCGATCATGATATTACATTCTGCGAACGCAAATAATTACATTTCACAGCAAATTGTAAAGAGTGGGGTAGAACAAAGGAGAAGAGTCCGTTACAGTCAGCAATAGGGGAGCCAGATGTAAAATGGGAAAAATATATTATGTAGTACATGCATGATGTTTATTACATTATATATATACGGATGCTGGGTGTAACAGACCTAGTCCGTAATATTTTATAGGTAGACAAAATACCTGACTAAATTACCAATGGAAAATGTGCCAAATCTCAACCATCTCAGAGATAGAAGCATTTAAAAAAAAATCGTAATCTTGAGATTATTATCCTATTGATTGAAATATTTTGTTGATTCCAAATTATATATTGAATGCAAAATATTAAAGGTCACCGAATTTCCAGCGGGCAGACTATTTTTTGATAGATAAAGCAAGGATATGTATAAATAATGGATACATTTCGTAAATATTTATTTCTTAGTTCTTAGACTTAAAGTTTACTATGATTTTGTAAAAATTTCAAACAATAATATTTTCTGTAACGGTGCCGAGTTAGCACATATTCCTTGAATATTTTTTCAAAAAATTGATTTTATCTGCATATCTTTCTCATTGATACATTTAATTTGTATAAAAAATATCACAGAACTATGATCTGAAAAACTACAAATTCACAATAATAATGTGTTATCCTTAAAAAATAAATAACTAGGATAATATTAAAAATTGTTATCAAACTTGATACTGACGCTGTAATCTACAATTATATTATATTTACTACTTGATCAACAAAATTAAAGTCATATGTATGCATAAAAAATAATTATTTTATTCTCATATATATTTTTATACTTATGTATCATTAAATAAATAGTCACCAGGGAATAATATATAAGATTCTCATAAATGTTTATAGGGAGGTATATTTACGTAATACGATTTACATATACAATACGATTTTTTTTAAATATGTATGTTTAGTAATTTTATTTTTTCAATACATCTTTAATACCAGGTAAAGATTAAAAAAATAGGTACCTGCCGTAAGCAAATTTATGACCATTGGGTCTGTAAATAAGTACGTACATAACAAGGACGCATTTTGTCTCAGTAAAGGAGGGCATAATGAACAAATTTTCTAAGTAACCGTACTTCACGTATACACATCCCTGAAAAATGACAAACACCGGGTAAACCCTTAAGTTACATTTCCGACCATATTAACGTAGGTACACCATTTAGTTCTACCTGCTCGGTAAAATTTTGGCGAGACCTTTCCTACGTTACCAGGTCGTAATTAAGAAATGTAACCGAAATTCCGTTCCACTCCGCCTTTTCTCTGCTAGTTTTCAACTAGATGTATATTATTATATTTAATTATCAAATGTATTTCACCAAAAAAATAAGTTATATCAAATATTATTTTAAGAAACCAATAAAAAATAAATATTTTGCATTAAATTTGTTAATCCTGGTTCTTCTGCCGGTGCGCGGAAAATTGCTCGCCCACAATTGCTCGAGAGGAAAGTTGCTCGCCACACAATTGCTAGCCAGGAAAGTTGCTCACCAATTGCGTGACAGGATGTTTAAATTCATTTTTACATGAATATAGATTAAGAAACACGTTAAATAAAAAACACATACATATATTTTTAATTATTATTTACAAACAATTGTCGTCAACTAAAAGTATTTATAAAGGATTAGTAAGATTAAGAATATGATTTAAGTCATACGGTTCCTAAAACAACAAATATTTTTATAATATAATTATATAATTTTATTGCAACACTAATCATCCAAAATAAAAATGAAATAACATTAATAAAAAAATAATAATTACCGAAACATTATATTTGTTAAGTGATAATAAGTATATATAAATATTCAAAAATTATAATTTTGAGCTATGCCACGCAAAAGTTCGATCAATGTTATATTTAGATAATCGTTAACAATTATTTCTATCCATTTCGCATAGTCACGGTATTTTTTTCTTGACATATTAGAATCACAGCCGTTTATTTATTGTATATATATATATATATATATACAATTCTAATATTGTGAAAAGGGAAAAAGGAATTGTTGGCGAGCAATTGTGGGTGAGCAATTGTCGGCGAGCAATTTTCCGGTAATCTCTTTTGCCATGTATCTCTCGCCGTATCTGGCTGATGTTTCAAATTCAATTGTGAAGTCTATCAATTAATGTTGCTGATACGGTGTGTACCGTTATATACTTGTTTTGGTGAAAAAAATATTTATGTATGCAATATATATATACATGTGCAAAAAAAAAATTTTTTTAAGGAGAACGTTTTTATTGTGCATTTACATTTTCAGAATAGTTATGGGGTATTTTAATACAAATTAAATTAATCAATGTAATATAATAAATAATAAAAAAAGAGGTTCAGGTTCGAAACCCGGTAGAAACTAAGTATTTTTGGATAGATAGCCTTTTTTGTATATCTTTTTAGTTAAATAATTTAATTTGTATTAAAATAAAACAAATAATCTTATCATGGTGAACTAGTCATCATATATGTTTTAATAAATAATATATTACAATATAATTCTGTGTACAAAATGTACAAAAGCAATGTAAATACTGTTTTAAATTGATGCATAATTAATTACCACAATATTTAAGCTTAATCATTTAATTAAATTGTCCTATATTATGTATGAGTTACTAATTACTATTTGAAAATATCTATAAAATAATATGTTAAAATTATGAAGTGTTTCAAATTACATATTAAGTTTCCTGGTAAATTGTAATTAATTAAGTTGGGGATATGAAAGATGCCTTAGATGCATTAGTATGAATTTCCTTAATGTATTTACGAATGAAAGCATATCCGTGGATATAATTATTTTAGAAAATAAATATTATATCTCCTCTTCACTAATAAATAATAAAAAGTAAATAGAGGATAAATAATATTTTCGCAACCATATCGTTTGCTGTTGTAAGTTAAAATTGTGAATTTCCTATTCCTAAAATTCCTACATTTCCGTTCCACGTTTAAATTGTCAAACAGTTGACCGCAACGCATATGCGCAGGTCAGGTTACCACATAATTTAGAAAGCTGACAGGTAAATGGCCATTTAATTGAATATAAAAAGTTCCACGCATTACACATATTTAATTTATGCAAATATTTTCCTGGCATAAAAAATAAATGAAATGATTAAGAATAAGTAAAATGTATTAATACACAAATTGTTATTCACATTTTTAACAGTAAATTAACGTTGTGTGCAATAGAATATTTCAAATGTCAACTAATACTTTTTTTTTTAATATCTGTACATTACATAGGTGTATATCAAGAACTAATCAATTATTTTTTTTATTATATGCTATGAGAAGGAAAGAAGTTAAATGATGCAAGGGTATGAAAACATATATTTTTGAAACACCCATTTCCATTCCAGTCACCAACTTGTTACATAATGTATTAGAACTTTTTTTAAATAAATAATCAAGAGGTTTGCATTTAAATAAATAAATAGTTAAATACTAGCGCAGAATGAAATTGTTTCTTTATATAATATAAACATTGAGATTTTCATGTTTTATTAATACTATTACTTTTTGTAACTAAGCTAAGCTTTTGTACTATGAAAAATATAACAATCTTGACGAGAATTGAAACATCTACAACCTGGCCATTAGGAATGTGTAAGCGAACCGAGTCTGTGAGATCAAACACTAGTCAATCTCATTTTTTATACCAAATAAACATCACAAGGCACATATCCATTTCACGCATGGCAATGTATATAAGCAAAGGAACGATGAATGTTCGGTGCAATTTCGGTGTTGGAACGTTCACTCATCCAACGACGACTACGTGTCGTGTATCTCAGTGTGCATCTAGCCGGGATGTTCCGGAGTTCCACCCTTCGATTCACCGTTCGACCTCTGCACCTGTGATATTAATGTATGCAAATAAGTTTGCGACGCTGAACATAACTCACGGGATGGCGCAAAGCACTCGATCTGATACAAACGTTTACGTAAACTTACTGATGTAATCGAGAGATTTCAAGTCTTGGCATAATTTTGCCATTGCGACCGTTTGTCTTAAATTATATATATATATATATATATATATGTGTGTGTGTGTATAATTGATTAAATGCGCAACATTTATTTCCAAACTTTCAACACTTTTGCGCGCATAAAAAAAAAAAATCAAGCATGTCTGTTGGATAGGGTAGACCGGGGTCAATTGTAGCAAAATGCATTTAGCAATTTTTTGCATCGTTGCTATAATAAATATAAAGGAAACTAATTTTCTCAACAGAAGACAATTTAGTTGTTTTCGTAATTATTATATATAAGCTTATATCTATAAAACTAGAAGCTTACAAACACATCAAAAAAAATGGTACGACTGACCCCGACTCATGCGTTAGTTATACCTAATTAAAACATAGAATTGAGGCACAAAATAATAGCACTTTTACCATTTTCGCGAAGAAAAATAGTTTCTTTATTGTTTTCTAAAATTGTAATCAAAAGTTTTCACTACATTTAACATAATACATAATATAAATAACCTCATGAAAATTCTAAAAATTTATAAAACATTCACTATTTTAATATAATAAAATGACAAACTAAACATACGTTAGTATCTTAACATATTTAAATCTCAATAAACAACAAAAAAGTTATTTTTTTACTTGTACTAGTACAATGTAATACAATTGCCCCCTAACGGTCATTTCAAATTTATATATAGAATTTCGACGATTCCCTTCTTACAAGCATTTCAAAAACCATCATAAAATAAACACAAATATCCAAAAAAATATCTGGATTAATGAAATGATAAAAACAGAGCATATAAATCATAATATCCAACTATTAATCCGATCGAAAATATTTACTTTTTTCCAAATGCAACCGTTTGCGTCCCGCTATATCCTGTGAGCTACCGAATACAAGTCCGTACACGTCAAACGCGCCTTCTAACGGCGTGTCATAATGTATACTATAGTTTACGAGTTATTTGATACAATTGACCCCGGTCTACCCTATTTCGCATTTCTTAAATGTGAAGTAACCAACAGATCCAAAAAAAATTATCAACGTTGAATATTAATTAGCCAACAGAGAAGTGAAAACACTAGCAAGATAAATATATAAAAAATATAAGAATATTTAATATTTTAAATTATAAACACGTCGTTCTGCTACATGGAATTCTTTATTCACAAAAATACTGTAGGGAGTTACAAAATTGCAATAATATTATCTGTGAATTTTTCTTTCTGTATCACCCTCGTAAATTGTTTATAAAAGTTTTATGATAAACAACACGAAGAAAGGAGGAAACGAGTGAAAATAATGAAAAGGTGTAAAAAGGTGGTACCAATTTAATTTTTTAAATTCCGTGAGAATATGAAACTTATTAAAACTCAAAATACAAAGATGCCCCTTGAACCAACGTAAAGGAGGGCTTCTCGAAGGATTCCGTTCAGTCGCCAACCGACCGTGAGACAGTGTAATGAATGCGCTGGGATAAATAATAGTCTTCATTAGTCAGATTAATCGCTGGAACTATCTGCATCTTTATAAGGCCGGGACAGCCTACTAATGGAGTTACACGAAATATTGTCGAGGCGATGGGTTTGTCACGAGAAAACATAAAATAATTTTATACAAATTAAATTAATCAACTAGAAAGATGTACAGAAAAAAAATGATCTATCAAAATAATATATAGTTGCTACCGGGATAAATGCAACATGGCAACAAAAATCTGTTTTCATTAAAATAATTTTCTTCACAAATGATTTTTTAATAATTTGAGGGTTTTAAAAATATCTAGTTATAAACTGAACCTTTATATATTCAAAAACTATTATTATATGATGATACGTGATACATGATTTAATTAATATACCTAGTTATAGGAAATTAAACTTGCATAAAGAGTAAAAAAAAATATTTTTATTTGTTAACTTTATTTTATTAACCACAAAGAACACACATGAATTTTAACCACAAAGTTAATTTTGCTAATTTCAAAAGTAGTAAAAAATGTACCGTGTATGACTTTACATCGAAATTTGCCTACACTATAATAGATATAGATGAAGTACCTGTGTAAATATATTTTTTATTTTATTACTCTACAATTATAATTGTATGATGATCGAATGCAATTACAATTGTTGAGTATTGCTTTTAAAAACTAGTGTTAATTGTAAAAATGATCCTTAACATGCGAAAACGTGCCGATTAGTTAGAGAGTAGAAGGAACTAAGCAATAACCCTTCGCGAAGGCTATTCAGTCTTGAAGAAACAGTTCTAGTGGTGGGGCTACAAAGTCAGACGTTAGGAATATCTGCAAACGCTAAGATGAGACCGACGAAAATTACCTTAAGAACTGGCAGAAAATCAAAGAAAATTCCTGAAATCCCAAAATTGTGTAAGAGTCACTTTCGATGAAATTTATAACTTTTTACAATTCTACATCACGGTAAATAGTGAATAGGAACATCATAAATTTAATAAGATGTAAAACGATACTTTAGGATACCATAAAAACGTTTGTTTTGGCAAAAATGAAAATCATGAATTACTAAAGTTTCCACAATTAATTCTACTAGTCAACTCGACTAACCGAATACTCCTACGTACAGTATTTTAAGTAAAAAGTGTCATTTTAAATAATTTTAGTATTTTGTTCGTATTTAATACATTTTTAAATGGCTGTAATTTTTTTAAATATTGTGTTTATTAGCAGTACCTACATCTTAGAATACAGTATATATTTTTTTAAATCTGCCACGTAAATAAGTATCAAATAAAGAGTTTTTTTTAGAGGTATAGAATTTTAAAATTAGATAAAACACATAACAATCGTAGTAATGGCCATGGTATTGGCTTTATTGAAAAGATAATTTTATGCCATTAGTGTTTAAATATAATAAATATGATATGATATGACGCATATAGGTGCCGCAGCTGGCTCGTATAAAGCGCAATCTGAAAGTCCTATTTTCGACCTCTTTTTGGAGCAGCTAGGGTCGTATATCGGCAATAACATGACGTAAAAAAGTCAGTAATCATGGATATATAGCGCTCTACATTAACTGTGACGTTCTGGCCGGCATCATTTTTGAAGAAACAATAGCTGGGTGCACACTGTACGACGTCTCCGCGGATGCATCATTATTTAGAGTATGCGTGGTGCGAAAACGATCCATGGTTATTCGAATTACTTGCTCGGATGGACGATTACGTCTACCGTAAAATCGACGTAGCGCACAGTTACTGAACCACGATTTTAGAAATAAATTTGCACAATTTTCAAGCGTTGTTTTGGCGTAAGTCTATTCATGGTGAAATGGCAAATCAAACTGAGCACAAATCAGCTGTCAGCTGTCAAATTGGTAGTCGCTGTAAAAAGTGTTACCAATTCGAAAAACAAACCTCTAAAAAAAAACTTTTACATGCGAAATACGAGAATGATTAAAAATGTCATTTTTTAATAACGATATTTTTCTTAGGAGGGGTCGATATGTATACCTTGGAACTTTAATTATAAAAAGGATGACTAAGAAGTAGAAATGAAGAGAAAAAACACCATGACACAGTCCAGCTATAAACAATCTCAAAAAAAGTCTGGGAAGACCGAAGCGTAATCGGAAAAATAAAAATAATACTTGTCAGATACTATATGATACTGAAACATGGACTCTGAGAGAATGGAAAAAGGAAGAAGACGCCCTGGAAATATGGACGTTATCCACTGGCATGCGTGGACCGCCCCCAGAACGAATGCCTGGAGTATAGAGGAATTAAACATCAAGCAGTGTCTCAATCCTAAACTATACGGTTCGAATCCTCGGATATATTAGCCATGTCATCAGATATAAGGAACCATGGAAAAATTAGTGATCCAAAAGAAGGTGGAAGGAATCAGATATAGTGAAACATTACCAACTCGTTGAACTGACCTGGTAGAAATTTCAATGCGGAGACCGCTCCAGTAATGCACAAGAAATGCCACGAATCGGAATAGATGGCACTGACAAACAACCACTGCCGTCATTCCTAATTATCCTCAGTTTCATGACTATGATAACGAAGATAAAGAATATATTTTATTATGTACAAAAAGCAGAATGGCCAATTGGTGCATACCGACTTTACCGCCACAACTCCGAAAGAAGAGATCTCATCCGTGAACGTGCACTATTAATAATCGTTGTATAAAATTCAATATGATTTCTACTAAATATCAGATATTTAATAATGTCTACTATTATGTATTATTTGGTTATAAATAAATACTCGTAGATACTTTTCAAACATGTAAATATAATTTATTTATATAAAATATGTGTTTTATAAATTAACTCTAAGATTGTCTTAACGACGATCTATATTGTCCTTATTGTTTAGTTATAATTAACATTTAAATATCTCAAGTTAGATTAATAATTGATCATAATTTAATATGTTCGAGAATTGAAGTTTATTGTTTAGCAAAAAGAAATTGCTAAACGCACGCGGCGGCAGCACAGCCTGGAGACGTGAAACGGGCAGATGCATGTATCCGGTGAGTGAATTTGCAATTTACGAGAGAGCGACAGCGGAAGTTCCGTATTACGGGAAAGTAGCGGAGCTTCCTGCTTTCCTGATTCTGATAAAATGGCGGGAGAAGGATTCAAGCGCCGTTTTATGGTGCTTTGCTGAAAACCATCAGCTTTTATTTACCGTACGTACTATTCATTTTGACGCACTATGGCATCGATAGGATGCGAAGCGTAAAATCTAATAAATCATGTGTCGTTAAGTCGTAATGTACAAATGGAACATTATAAAAATATTCAGGGACACGAAAATAAAATAAACATCATATATATACAGCCTACAAATTAAAAATAATATTACATTCACTGATTCTAGAATATATAGTATATAGAACAATATAAGACGTAGTCTAAACTTTCCTATACTACTTTCTATTTCATTAGTTTTATTTTTTAATAATTAACATCTATATTATGTAAATAAATTGGGAATAAAATACAATTAAAAATTACATGTTTGATCATTACATTGCTTATTTTATTTATGTACTTTGGACAAAAATATAAAAAAATAAAGAAACAATTTTTTTTATTCATGACGTAAAAAGTTTTTGTTTTTCAATAACAATTACAAAGCATAAAAAACTAAATTTAAGAAGTGAAGGTCAAGTTTTTAAAATAAAAAAATAAAGTAATGTATTTAGTAGATGAAAAAAAGATTTGCATTTATATATATATATATATATATGACTGTAATAAATATACCTCGTCCGCGTGTGTGTTACGTAGCTGCGAAAATGTACAAGTTTTTCAATGCATACCTACTTAGTTTTAAATAAAAACACACTTCGAATCTGTTACTATAAACTTTAATGTGGAATATTATTGATCTAAATCAGGAATATTAAAGTATGTATTCGTGTACCTACCGATCGAACTATGTACATAGGTACTTGTATGTGTATTTTTTAAAAATAAATTATGGTTGCTAAATAAACTATATTTGTTGACGGATAGTTTTTTTTTTTTAATAGAGATACGTACACGGAATACATGTCACATCAATATTCTTACTAGTTTCAAACTAAGCTAAACGCTTGTGCTATGAAAATAAGACTAACTTGCTGGTGTCCTGGAACGAGGGGCGAACCCCCGACCATTAGATCACTAGGCCAACGTCTTGACCACTATACCAACAAGCTGCTCAAAGTTACAGTATTGATGACGGATAATAATAGTAACTATATATATAATTTCAAAATGTCTATAATCTTAGTTTTTTTGAAGATTCTCGGATTAGTTACTGTAAATTTAAACTGAAAAATATGTTTCCAGAATTTAATCAAGTTCAGTGGTTTACTGGGATAATTTTAAATTGTTATTGTAATTTTACCTGTGTATAACAATTTTAAGCATTTTTACAAAATTACTTTCTGATAAAAAAAAAAATTTCCGCCAGCAAATTGCAACTGTAGCGCCGAGATCACAAAGGTTTCGCTTATTTTGCTCAGGGGATCTTAAATAAAGTTCCTACGTGAAGACCGGTAAAGGATGAAAAGTTTATTCCACCCAAACAAAAACAAAAATTGGTTATGAACCGCTTGAAGAAATGAATTTTCTTCTGATCACGTCTGCTGCGATCTTGCTCCGGCTATTGATTACCAACCAGCGATATAACCAACCAATGGAATCTGCTCATGGGGAAACTTCCCCAATTTGCGCCAGGTTCTTCGGGTGGAGTTCATAATTAACATTAATTGAAAAATATCATTGCGTTTTGAAGAAAACAGTTTAAGAATTAATTACATGAAATTATTGAATGCTTTTGAGAAAATAACTTTTTATTTAAACATCAATCAAGTTCTTGATAGATATTTTTCATATTTGTGCACAGAATTTAATTACATCAAAATTACTACTTTTTCAAACTAAAACCTGGTTGTGTGATCAGTGGTAACTTTTTACTGTGGTAAAAAAAGTTACCTTCATAAAAACTTTTTTGCGAACACGAATTGTTCAATAGTTGGTAACAAATATTTACTCTTTAAAAGTACATTATCCGTTGGTAAAATCGTATATTCTTTGTCAAAAATGACGGACCCTTCATAGCTGTTTCGAAAGTCAAGAAACACATTGATACTTTGAAAATTGCAGTTTACAGCAATGAATCATTCAATATTCCGCTATTTTAGTGATGAGAATTCGTCCGATGATAATTTCGCAGTTTATTTTATAATAGCGAAGATTTAGCAGATTTCGAACGCAAGGGTGAAAAAACCATAGATTAAGTTTTTTTTTTTTTTTTTAAATAGAGATGCGTACACGGAATACATGTCACATCAATATTCTTACTATTTTCAAACTAAGCTAAATGCTTGTACTATGAAAATAGGACTAACTTGCTGGTGTCCTGGAACCCCTGACCACTAGATCACTAGGCCAACGTCTTGACCACTACACCAACAAGCTACTCAATTATATATATTGCAAATTTGAGCAAATTTTCATGTATCTGATGATTGTTCGCCTTGCTACACTATTAGGCGAGATTAGGCGGGTAGTAAACATGACGTTCAAACAACCTGCAAACGATTTTTACTACGGGCAATTACTGCTGGACTGCCAAATACAAAAAATTTTGAGGATGAAATATTATTAGGAGCATTTAAAAAAAAGTGAGATTCAACATTGAAAAGATAACGTAACTATATTGCTTTTAAAATTAGCAATATTAACTTTGCGGTTAAAATTCATATTTTTTATTTATTATCTTTGTTTTATTAACCGTTTCAATTCAGTGGTTAATAAAACAAAGGTAATAAATAAAAAATATGTAACTATGTTGCATTGATTGATCTTTGATCGTTACGATTTTGACTTGGTAACAACCTTATCAAACTAAGACAGGATTTTGCGTAAATAAAAGTATATCTTCAAGATGCACGTTATATATAAATTACATTTATTAAATTATAATGAAATCATATTGTTAAATTTATATATTTGTCATATTACAAGAAAAATATGTTGCGACATTACAAACCTAATGTCACGTTCGAAGTCGCCCGTCATTATTTTTAATACCAACTACTTTAGTAATTACGAACAACGTCCTTAGGTTGGCAATGCGCGTGGTTTTAACAGATATAAAATCAGTCATAGTCTATGGTTTAGGTTATTTTTTGCTCGGAGCTGTCGCAATATGCAGCTTAGCAAGTTACGATCAGCGAAGCCATTTATTTAAAGATAGATACTTTATTTATTATTCAATCGCTAGTGTACAATTTACCGTAATTTGTTTTAACCTAAGTGCACGATAAACGATCTTTTCAGGTAACAAGATGTTTCTCTTCCGTTTAAATAACTTTTTTTCTACATTTTTTGCTGCTTTCTTATTTCTTCGGCTTGGGAAGTTGAGAAGATAACTACGTGACGATGGCATCATTGAGATGCTTTATTTTGGATGGATGCCTAGAGAGACCTGATTTGACGTGACGACGACATCTGGCGTATATGGATGATATAGGCCTCTACAGAATGGAATACGATGGAATGTCGCACGGACCAGAATGGATTTTGAGGTTACTCCATCTTTTTGGTCAAATTTAAATCTTATCACCAGACAATTGTTCTAACTTAACTTGTTTGTTTGATTAAATTCAATTTGAAAACGTAAAAAATCTTTTCATTTATCTCTCCCAGGTAATAATAATATATTTTCCCAGTTTAGTTCCCGAAGGCAGAATGTGACAGATCAATATTGATGTGCGTTTCTGAGGTGAAGAACTCGCTGTTCTTATGTTCTCCACTGACAAACCGCTGATTATAATAAAACGCCGGTCTATACCCTCACAATGTATATTAATATATTAATATAGGTATCATATGTAATAATGTCAGATTTAGTTACTAGAAGATTATAATTTTTTAAACAGTTGTATTAAACTTTTATAATAATTATTATTATATGCCTTATGTTTTCTTTTAAATTGATTCAATATTAAGCAAAGTTATCATCACAAAATTATTGAATTATATATCTTATAATACTACAATTTAAAGTATAAATTATACATAGTAATATCAATGTAAGGTATAGTAAGTGTAATGCGGCTATCTATAATAAGTATATGAATTATATTCACTCTGCTCCCCCTTAATAAATTACGGCGTGATATTCTGAATATTAAAATATCTCCCAAAGCAAGCAACTTTATGCTCTCAATTAATAACCAATAAAATGTAAAAAAAACTTATTTATTGAAAATCTGAGCCCTGGGGTTCGAACCCTGGGGTTAGGCTTGTGGCTTAAAACTTCATTTCCTGAGCATCCAAAGCGCGCGAATGAAGGATTAAAACTTTCAGTTTGTGAAGGTTCTGGGGGCTTTCTGACCCCCTCAAGATCTGTTCTCACACCCTTAGAAAGTCTGCTTATCCCTTCTTGCTATGGTTGCATAGATTTTGGTGAAAATAGAAGAAATACCAATTATAATATAATTTTTTCTGGTATACATACTATAAACTATTAACATTCATCTGAAACAAATTGATATAATTTTAGTTACCATGAAAAATGTTTTTTTTTAAAACAATAATAAATATTAAATCCGTAAAAGCGTACAAAAACGTATTTAATTAAACGTATTTTATGTATTTGAATGGTATGGTATTGAAACAAGAGATTAGAGAAAGTAGACCATGCAGTGAAGCACGCATTCTAATAGGTCAATTTTGTATATATAGCCTAAATAAATACAGCTATAATACTACATAACATTTAATCTACCTCACCACCATCAAATAATGTTTGATATTGTTTCATTAAAAATATTATGTTTTATTTTCTAAATTATGTTTTAACCTAAAAATCCATTTAATTGCTGTTTTGATGAAAATATTATTATTTAAAGTTGATGATTATGCTATTTTTTTGTTAACGTTTATGATAGAGACACATTCAACTTGATTTAGCTAGTTTCTTTTCAACTTAAATCGCTTAATAACCCTTAAAAATACTAAAGGCCTAGAAGAAAATTCATTTGCGACATTATATATTGCATAAATTTAACAAAGGAAACCGCGCAACTGCCGCGACTAAAGATATTTGTTGAGTGTATGGTGCACATGTCTTAAAATCTTGAACGAGTCGTATGTGGTTTAGCAAATTTCGTTCAGGGAATTTATCACTGGAAGACGAGCGTTGCACTGGTCGTCTCATCGAAGTTGATAGCGAGTAACTCCAGGTCACGGTGGATGCAGACCTCAAGAGAACTTGCAGTTATATCTAATAATGGAAACTATGTAATCGAACAAATATTATTTCTATCAAAATATTTAAATCTTTTAAAAAAAAGGCAAATACATTCGCACAAACCAAATATATTTTTTCTTGTTCCAGTTAGCGCATTATGGTTCCTTATACTTCTAACAATAAAAACGTAATATATATTACATAAAATATAATGTTACAAAATGTCGATTTGAAATGTTTACTTAGTTACGTAGTAGATGTAATATGAAGAAAGTGAAACATAAAGGTTTCAACCACCTTACAAATAAATTTTTGCCTAATTTCACCCAATAATTATGAGATTCTCAATAATAAGAAAAATGATATACTTAATTTTTATAAAAATGCCTTCTTGTTTTGTTTTGTTATAAATGATTGTGGCATTCTAAATATTTGTAAAAAAATTGACCTAACAATTATCTAATTGAAACGTTGACAAATTTTTCAATCTATATTCTTAATTCGTGATAATTGCAGCGGCTAGCATAAATTGGCTATTTTAATAAAGCATTGGTATTTTGAGCACGTAAATAAAATGTATTAAACCACAGCTAAGTTGACAATATTACCACTCTCATAAGGGATAGTGTCGAGTAGGCACTACATTAATATGCAAAGCTTAAAAACTATGGTAAAAGACTTTCGATGTAGCTACCCCGCATCGGTGGGGGAACAGAGTTAAGGGCGGACCGGGGCTAAGGGGGCACGTAGATATTGGAAGCACGGTTCGGGGTGTGGTGGCCTGACTTGCCCTGTGCTGTGGCTAACCTACCCCTCGTGGTCGTTCAAAATTTAATGTAGAAATTGAACACGAAAAAAGTCTATTTTGCAAAAAAAACTTATCAGACAAGATGAAGAATATTTTCTTCTAATAGATAATAATCAATTCTTTGCCATAATATATGAAGGGCCTAATTCCAAAACCCCCTAAAAGGGATTTCGA
This sequence comes from Eubasilissa regina, assembly GCA_022840565.1. NCBI lineage: Eukaryota > Metazoa > Arthropoda > Insecta > Trichoptera > Phryganeidae > Eubasilissa > Eubasilissa regina. The sequence continues at coordinate 802,667 of JAINEB010000002.1, read as the reverse complement.
ATAATTTGAATTTAATATGTTGTTTTGTATATTTTTTGTCAGCTATGTGCAGAACACATTGTTTCTCACAAATGCCACTTAAATCCATTGATATTGCATATTCAGTCAGGATTAGTTCCAAAATTCCCCAAATCAGACAGAATATAAGTTGATATTTCCCCTAAATTGAAATCAGTCAATCACAACGCTTTTTGATGATCACGTGATCTAAAATCCAGTATGGTTAGTAGAACGTATACGTTTCAAAATATACGTTTTCATATATTTTTTTCAGAAATATTACATCGCTTGCATTTTTGCCATAAATTATTGTCGTTAGATAGTGCAATGAAATTGATGATTAAAACAATTAAATCCGTTTTTTAATCTCATTTTGGAAAAAATCCTTTCAGGAATTTATCACTGTTAATATCAGAATGAGGTCGACGAGGTTACTTTTAGTCAGGACAATTCGTCCAATTTTTCGCCGTGTTTGGTTGCAAATCAAATAATGACGCGATGCAGCCGAAAGGCGGGGAGAAACAAATATGCAAATCATATTCGAATAACGAACGTGTCAGTGGCGGGAAAACACGACAAACCGTGGCGCGCGCCCGGCCCGCGCTGCGAGTGAAATAATCATCAAGTGCAACGGAATTGGATTACGAGTAACGAAATTGATCGCGAGTCGGTACCCGTCAAGTGGAGTGGGTGATTGAGTTACCAGCGTGCATGCACAACCGGCCGCGGCGGCCACTGCGTTTGGCGGACGGACGGACAGACAGTCGAACGGACGGACTGACGAACTAACGCATCACTGTGGAGGCATCTGTTGAAGTACTGTGTAATTTATCAGTTTTTTTTAATATTCATATTTATTGAAAGTTAACAGTTATATAAATATATATTATAGCTATTTGTACATTACATTTTAAATCTTATTCTCGTGCTTTCCCTATCTAATCAATGGACGTTGGCTATCATCACTTGTTCACTGCAGCTTGGAAAAGCAAAATCTCATAATGTTGATAATTTAACTATACCTAATTATTACTCGATTGAGTACGATATATATTGTATCTTTCTGTATTATTTTTATCTTTGAACATTGTATTTTATATTTTAAAAAAATAGTAATTTATACGTAAAAAAAATCTTATACAGAAATATGCACAAATGCTCCAGTTTTAAAACAATTATTGATATAGAAAATCTGACGAAAGGTGATGATGATCTAGAAAATCTGATGAAAGGAAGTTGTAAAAAAATAAGATGGTCTCTAACTCGATGGGCCGACCAGTTATTATAAAGGGTATCTAGGAGAAAATTTTCAAGTTTATTATTAAATAAAAATAAAAAACTACAATGTTATTCTCATATTTTATTTATAAAAAATAGAATTTAACTAAGCGGATTTTATGTTTTATAAACAATATTATCTAAATGCTGTCCATTTCTCTGAAGACACTTGCAATCGGCCTCTTAAATTTGCGAACACGCGAGAGCAAAGCGTTGGTTCAATGGCAGCAACTTCACGGCGGATATTTTCTTGTAGGGCTTGAATTGTTGGAAGATTATTGCTGTAAACTCTCAACTTAAGGTATCCCCATAAAAAAAGTCGCATAGTGTAAGGTCCGGTAACCGAGATGCTCAGGGTATGTCTCCGTACTTGCTGATTAATTTATTGGGAAAAATTCTCCTCTCTTCATTTTTCTTCTTCTCCATTCTTCTCCGTTGAAACTCTAGCTGTGTGTGGAGTGGCCCCGTCTTGCTGAAATTGTGTTCGGTTGTTGAACCCGGGAAACAGCTGCAATTACGGTACCAAAAACTCGTCGATCATTCGGCAATACACGTCAGTAGTGTCTATTTCTCGTTGGTTAAAAAAATAAGGGCCAGTTATACCTCAGGCAGAAATTGCACACCACACTGTTGTTTTTGGACAATGTAAACGTTTTTGATGGGGTCGATATGAAAATGTGCTTTGTCTGTAAATAATGTGTATCCAAGCATTCGTGCTGTTAAAAAACGTTCCAGCATCGTTCTCGCTAAGGTTTCACGTAAAGAATAGTCATTTTCGTTGAGTTTTATTGGGGAAACTGTAGTTTATTTATCAAAATAACGTGCACTGTTGATTTTTTTATTCTAGTACAGGCTGCAATCTTCCTTATCGATTTACGCGGATTGCATATAATTTCACATCTAACTTGAGCCACATGTTCTAGCGTCGTTGCTGACGTCTCGGAGAATGGTCCCGGAGGAATTTGGTTAACCATTGTCCCCTCTTGTCTGAACTTTTTAACCCAACATCAGATAAGTTACGTGCTCAGCCCATCATTTGCTCGTCGAATATTAAAGTGAGTACAAAAAGCGCGACGCGCACGAACCAATGAATCATCGTACTTTAAATATTGCTCAACCGCGAGTGCGCTATGTGCTCCCGACCAGTAACTCATTGCGATTGGCAAATCAGCAAATTACGCGCGTTGAACAATACCCCTCCCACTTACCTCACCCTGATGGTTTACAACTAATCACAATTTAATAATAAAAATTGTCCGCTGGACACCCTTTATTATATATATATATACCGCTACCGGGCTATGTTACTGCAATGGCTCTTCGAAATCCGGATTGTAGAGAAGAAAGGAAGAGAATCAACGTTAACATGTCGCAACTGGACTGAAAGAAAATCGACAAGGACATTCACAGATCACTGCTGGACTAGAAGAGAATTGCCAAGGACATTTACAGGTCACAGATAAACTATAAGAGAATCGTTAACAAGTCACAATGACTAGAGAAGATTTTAATCTTATTTATACATTTATTTAAAAAAAAGCACCATTGGAAGTGCAAATCTTCTTTTACACTAAATCAATGATCATTCATTTCACTCATTAGTGTTAAATATAAAATATAATCATTTATATTGGTCCTATATTCATGAAAATTATATATACTAAAAATACGGATTTAAGGATGCAGTTTATATTTAATACAAAAATAATGAATATTAAAAATATTACGGAAAGCATACATGTGTTTTGTAGAATAATATATGAGGAACATTATTTTTTCAACAGATACTCATACGCCCAATATGTTTTATGTTCCGTTAACAAAAACGAAGACTTTCAACGTTACCGGAACCCCATTTCGCCTCCCCTGTGCCATCCTACGAAGGGAGCTGAATTAAAATTTTCCTCCCCGTGACGCCAAAAAGAATATTGAGATATTCAAAAGAGTAGAAAATTAGGATTCACTACCTACTCGCTGCGCTCTTTTGCCATTTTTTTCCACAGAGGTCTTACATTTGCATTGAACGCGGGCTTGTCAGTGACATTAAATCATTTTTACGCAAAATCAATTTTGTTTCGTTCGGAAGTCATTTTTCAATTGAATTGTTTCGAGATTGCGGATGTTTTGAGAATCGAAGTGATTATTTATTTGCTCGTATAATTTATATCTATCTGCTGTTTAAGTTTTAGCTTTATAAATAAAATAATGTCGTTAATATCGAACTCAATTTTTTCAATTTAGATTAATTTATTTCGATTGTATTATTTCTGAATTTTAAAACAATGTTTATCTCATTTTTGACGTACTTCTGATTCGCTAGTTCCCGACATGAAAATCGTATCCCTACCCGAGTATTAGAAAACCGTTAAAATAAAAAAAGATTAATTAAACTAAAATTAATATTTATTGCCCCTACTCTCAAATCTCGTAGTCAATGAATTCTATATAGTGGAACTTTTCTTGTATGTTTAAAACATAAGAATACGAGTATCCTTAGGGTATCTCGTGAGTTTGTTAATGTATGGTTTTTGCAAAATAAATACAGAAAAATAAAACAGACCGATAATAACAAAATAAACTTTAATATTTACAAGATTTAAAAAAAATAAATATATATATATATATTAAACGATGACGAAACTCACGAACTTGAGCTCTTCTAACTACATTCTCTATGACTTTTGAGTTTTAGTACTTACTCAAAATTTCTGCATGAATATTTTCATTTAGATGTTAAGTTTGTAGTTTATCTACAAGGTAAACTTTTTTTTTCAAATAATCTAGAAAAAGAAGTCGAAAAAATAATCTAGAAAAAGCCGTCAAATCTGGTGATCTTGGGGGTGATCTAAAATCACAAGTTTTTGATACCATGCGATTTGAGAAAGGCTATCTGAAGAGGTTCATTGCGAATTTCGCTGTATGATAAGTGGCACAATACTATTGAAATAATAACACTTTTTGTCTTAATTCTCGCAAGAAATAACTTTGCATCATTTCCACATATTGTGTGCTACTAACAAGTAGAGATTTCTGGGTTCTGTGTTACACTACCGGCTACAGTTGCAATATTATCATTTGATCATGAAGGTCTTGGTCTACCGGTTTTCCTAAAATCTTTGATTATCCCTGGCTATTCAAACATGACCATTAACCTCTGTGTAGAGACTCACGATGGAGAATGGCTATATTTATGTTGAGTTTCAGAAACAAGGTACAAAAAATTAGCTTTCAAAGGTAAAAAAAACAGCAATTTTAATGCATTTTGCACGAAAAATGTAGTTATGTAAACGTAATCTGAAAAGAAATAAACGTAGAAGTTATTGAATTTTAAACACATGAACAAATTTATGGCTCTCACAGAATTATTTGATAACTATTTTATTTTGATCAAACAGTATGGTATAAAACTCATTATTTTTTTAATTGGAATAGCTTTAATTATATAGTGTAATTAAAATCTATTAAACTGTAGTAACTATTGTAATTATAAAGGAGAACACATTCTTATTGTGAAGTTGTCATTATTCAGAACATAGGTCTATGATATTTTTAAAAATATAAATTAAATTTATTAATTAAAAAGATGTACGTATAAAATCAATTTTATCGAAAAATATTGTTGTTGCTAATATCTTTCTAATTAATACATTTAATTTGTATTTAAAAACGATTGTAATTCACACACCTTAGAACAAAAATGAAATTATTTAAATAAAATATATTACGGATACTTGTAAAATATGAATTGTAAATGAATTAGAGAGATACAGATATTTGAATCTTTTAATAAAAATAATCGCCTGTATAATTTGAAATAAAATAAATCAACTTAAAATAAAAGGACTACAATTTTATTAAGTGGGGTAAAGGTATATATACCACCACTTTCAAATAAACTTCAAAATGAAGGACGCGCTAAGAAGTTCACATAGATCTGAGGACACGATGACGCAGTCTGTGTGGAGAGGTTTTATTATTAGGTTAGTTGTCAGACAGTTCTATAGATGCGGCAAGGATGCTGCGGTACGAGAAAAGGAAGATGCAAGTCGAATGCATTTCACCGACGCTAATATATTAATGTTCTCTATTCCGGCCGGGTTCGTGGTCCAGGAAATTCGTGTGCAGTTTGGCAGGGAATGATGTTATTAATGTTTTCAATGGAAATGTCTACTTTATAAGAATTTTAATCAGGAAATAAATTAATGCGCACTTGTAATAGGTGTACCGGAAAAAAATGTTTTTTTTACTGTTGTCGCTCTTGAATGGTCAGTTGTGCTTTGTCAGCCAATGTTTAACAACGTGTTTTGGATTGTTTCGTTGATTATACATACCTTAGACGTATTAAGACTTTTAAATACAAAATTTAACAACCATATTAACAATGGTTAGCCTTTTGCCTAATGAGGAATTTATTCTAAATATTACGCTTTACTATGTCTTGAAGAAAAAGACCGCAACAAGTGCTACAAAACATATTTATGATATACTGGGGGAAATTTTGGATATTCGTAAATATTAGAGGTGGTTTCAATAGTTTCGATCCGGAAATTTTAGATTATAAAATAATCCAGGCAGTGGAAGACCAGTTCAAGTGAACTGATTGAACATAACCCAGCATTAATGATTCAAGAACTCGCGGACAAACTCGAATGTTCATAGTCTAGTGAACAGGAGCGCATTAAAAAAATCAGCATGATGTGGAGATAGGAAAAATATATGCCGCACGAGTTAAGTGAAGAGAATCTAGGTGAGCGAATAAACGCATGCATAAAGCAAAGGAATTAAATTCAAAAACCCCATTTCTACATCACTATACGTCACCCACCATATTCATCGGACATTGCTCCATCCAATTATCATTTGTTCCGGTCAATGCGATACTTTTTGAATGGCAAAGAATATAGAAGTGATGAGGACGTATCGATGGGCATATCTCAGTATTTTGCCTAAACCTAAACTAGACGACTTTTACGAAAGAGGAAAAAAAAATTGACAGATAAGTTGAAATGTCATATCAAATGAAGAAAATTATATTTTGGACTAAGTTTTGATAAATAAATAATTTAATCATATTTAATTGTTTTATTTATAAAACAACATTCTTTTCCGGTCAATCTATTATATTTTTCACAATATCGAAATCACATAGTAATCTGTTTATACAATGTGTTTATTTGCAAAGAAAGAAAATTATTTGATACTTATTATTTGATATTTTCTAAAATATTTCATCAATAATTGATAAAAATAACTATCTTAAATATTATAAAACATGCAGGTACTGCATCTAAATCATACTTACTCAGAATTCCTTCTATAATTTTAATAATGCTACATTGTTAACTGAAGTAAACTATTTAAACACAAAACAACAGTGGGTTAATAAATAAAAAAATCTGTTAAATACCTAGTTGAAATAAAATTTATTTACTAGGAATTACTAATAAGATTAACCAATCAGCTTACCTCATGACTGATTCAGGCTTCTGAGTTTTTACTGTGATGTCTCATTAAAAATACATTTTTTTTTTATTGTTTTTTTAATGCAAAAAATGCAACTTTTGGTGGCTGTATTTAAAGAAATATAACAGTCACTAATGTATCTAAGAGCTTAGTTTTGGGCGTTGTATTTTGAATAGATTTATATTATTAATAGTTAATTTCTGTTCAAAGGTGAAACTTTGTGGAATTCCATGATTATTTTATAAATTGAGTCAAAACACTGTTTTATTCCACTACACTTTTCATTGTGTTAAACGATGTAAAGTTTTAATAGGACATCTTCCCATTATCAATATTAAAGTTGAATTAAAATATTGATAATGGGAAGACGTTCCCGAAAACGTTCTAACGTTTAACACAATGAAAAGTGTATTAACTCAATTTACAAAGTAGTTAATTCCCTCTAATTTATACGCCATTGTAAATTGAAGTAAATTAAAGTACCCACTTAATAATTTCAACACATATTTATTTTTAAACAATAATAAAAACATATTACTGTTCTAGAATGTCCTGTTTGAATGTTGTGCACATTAAAAAAAAAAATAATTTAAAAAAATATAAATCGTATAATATAAAATTAATTAATTTAATGCATTTAAAAAGTATATATAATTTAATAAGTAATAACGTAAGTCGGGATAAGTGCATATATGGGGGAAATGCATCTAAGTCTCATAATTAAGTTTAAAATTAAATTTCAGTGTCTCAATCTATTAAGAAATGTTATAAATCAATATTTGAAGAGACAGTCCAGAGATGTTGCAAATCCAAACATTAGTTTGCTTGTAATACCATTCCAAATTATAACAGTTGTTTGATATCAACTTAAGAGTTGTGTATGCCTTTTCAATCTTTCATACATCTCAATATTCCTTTGTGCCAGGACGCTGATATTAGGTAAATACCTTAATTGTGAATTGTAATTTGTGATGTATATATTAGTTTTGTGATTATTTTCGCAAATTACGATTTATAAGACCAGATACACTTACCCCATAAATTTTACACCATGGGGAAAGTGCATCCATGCAGTGGTTGATATGGTAACCGATATATTGCTATAATATGTCGCACTTATCCCGTCTAAGTAATTTTACTAGTTTTTTTTTTGGAACTTAACGCGTTTTACCCGTTATTAAGGACCAGAATAAAAAATTCATATTGTTATTCTGTAGATCAATACAGATATTTTCATTATTCTAACAATTTGTCAGAAATAATACAACTAGACGGTCTTACCCCAAATTCGAGGTAAGTCCATCTACTCGTCCAATTTTCATAAAATGCTTTCAGTATCAGCAATCCTAAAGGTTACATTCCGATTTTTAGAGACTTAAATTAGGAAATGGTTAATGATCCTTCTATCAAAGTTTCAAAGTCATAGCAAAATCTTATGAAGTTTGAGACCGGTTCAAAATTTATGCCGATGTTTTAGACCTTACGATTTACATTATATAAGTGGGATTAGGACGCTACTGGTTACGTCTTTTTGGTTGGGGGTTATTTTATTTAGTTGATAATCCTCAACGGGCAGGTAATTTATTGTCACCACACCATACACGCACCATGCATCACGCACCACGCACCATACATCAAACACCACACACAGCGTGACGGTGAAACAATACACGGTTCAGCTCGGCGCTGCGCTGGTCGCGCCGCGGTGCCGCTCTACTAGCACGTATACTGGCACTCTCGGCACCTCAGCCGGCGTCCATAATACCACACTAAGACGCAATATTGAATAAACTTTAGTATATTGTTATTGCACACAGTGAAACAAGACAGAGTCCCGAGTTGGGAACTTTGCGAATGGTATTCTGCTCAATGTTCATACGGCGAGCGGTAACTTTGCGAAGTGCCGTGTTCCTCCATGTAGCCATGTGCTTTCCACTATGCCAAATTATTACATAAAAGACCCCTGCCCGTATGCACAGCGCGAGATTACGATATCTCTCCGATCTCTATTACGGGAATCCCCAGAGTTTTGGAGAGGATTACGGCTAAACCGGGATACACTGGTTCGGGAATTGCGTATATTTTTGTACGACGTCGCGAGACTTGTAGTTTGTTAGCCATAGTTCAGGTTTAAAGGTATGAAATGTCGAAAACATTTGTCGCACGTAATACATACTTTGATGATAACGTGACTTGGCTATTTGGAGTTCATTTAATTATAAATACATGCACTTTACAGAAAAATAATTACTTTATTACAACAATATGATAACAAGCAAAAATCTTATTATACTAAAGATAATATTTTATTTAATATACGTCTTTAAATTTTATACGTATGCGATGTGAAATTAATACTTAAAATACATTATAATTTCTGTTTTCATCAATAAGTGTTATAGAAATGTCTAATATTTTAATAATTTCATCGCTCGCCGAACAAATAGCCTGACCTGAGAAAACAACTTTTAGAAACCCCATTGAATCCACTAGCGCTGTTAAAGTGAAGTCTTTTAGCAAAATCGTTGGCATAGTTGAAATTGAAAGTGTTTAACTTTTCATCCTGTGAACGAATTGCAAAGTTAACCAATCAAAAATAATAATTTTTGATGAAGATTTATGACGGCCCACGGAAAAGTTTTCGTGGATGTTTCACTCCCCCCTCTGGTCTAGTGGAACATTCCATCTCTGTCAATCGCTCTCGTCCCTGGGGCTTTCCTCTCTCTAGTTACTCTCTGACGTTCTCTAACGCCCGCCAACTCACTCTCACAAGCAGACCGGGTAATGGCACTTATTTATCATAACTCCATTCCCCACCTTCGCGGACTTAAATGAATATAAAGCGAGGATAGCTCGTTTGTGAGGCAATAGATATTTACTTCGCGCTAAAATGACGGATTTCACGCGTTTTATGATCTCCGGGGAGATTTTCAACGGCGAAAAGATATTATTTAAAACTACCGTACGTGGAAAAATCACCTATACGTTATTGGGAAAGATTAATGACACCCCTTCCCCCTAAAGTAAGTCACCAATAAGACATATTCAATATCTAACTTTTGTGGATGTCATAATAAAGTTACATTTGAATATTATTTTAACAATTATCAAATTCATATTAAGGCGCTGTTGTAGAACTAACTTTAAGATCACCGCAATGCGCTGGGTGGGTCTAGAACTATTATATCAAGACCAACATATATTCCTATAGATTCGTATATTATATCTTGAAAGAGATTATAATCTTTGTAAATATTTAATTTATTACATAATAACTACTGTTTCATATATTGATAACCATCACCGTAAAGGCAATGGTGTATATTATTTATTATTATTTTATTATTCAGTGTATATATTACGGATGTGTTTTTGATCTCAAGAGATAATTCTATGCCCCAGGCATGATAATTAATTTTCCACGGAAATAAATAATATTATTTTCATAACTTTTCTATATAAATCTTGTGATGTTCACTGCTTTCTTGTAGGATTAAAAACCTTTGTATTTATAAATTCTTTTTTCATAAATGTATCGGAGCACAAGCAAAAAATTGAATAAGATCATCAATTATTCGCTATGATTCCGCAGTCCAAAACCAAATCTTGACGTTAAAAATTCAAGATTTCCTTATAACGCACTCACGAGGCCTAAACTCCGCGGTATGACGAACCTTATATATTTTTTAAATATTCAGAAAAAGTGAATAAATCCCGCAGATTTAACCTTTCTCGTAAAAGGTTGGGATTTCGCAAAGCCTCCCATTCCGAGTGAACCAGGGGCGCAGCACGTGAGGGGGCAAAACTACAGTGGGTCACGTATTTATTTTCACTCACCGCTGCAAACAGTCTAGAAACGTTTTAAATTGTTTGAATTCACTGCTGGACATACCGCTATTTAAAGTTATTGAGAAAATTTATAAAACACAGTTCTCAGTAGAACAATTTTCTTATCTAAAATAATAAATAATTACTAGCGCATCTTGCACAAAAACAATTAAACAATTACGAGCACTTCTCGCGCAAAAATTATTGAGTATATTTTTATAAAAACGTTTACAAGCACATCTTGCACAAATCCAATTACAATCACATCTCACACAATAACAAAACGCATTTATAGTGTTGATTGTATAATTAATTTACCACAAAACGTTCCTATTTTTAAGAAAGAGCATTCATTATACGCGGTGCTATTTTGCTTGAAACATATTTAATCAGTAATCGACCAAAACCAGATTGAACACACCTGCCATCCGCAAGGTATGAAACCGATTGCAAAAGAAAGTATTCAAGAAAGCGCGCCAGGCAAAAAACGTTCTATAAGGAGTTATAATGAAAAAAGAAGTGACAGGGAAATGAAATCGTGTTTGCCCAGGCGCCTTCAGTATTCGCGACGAAGATGTTGAATGAAAATGGGAAATTACACAAAAAACCAAATTATTCACACTTTATTGTATGCCTGTTCACGGGAGATTGAGTGTCGTACTGTACAGCTCATGTATCCTGTTATCTGCGCTCGTGACATTTTTACTCGGCAGTAATTCCATTTCGATATTTTCTGGTGTCATTATTGCAAAGCTTCAATAAGTTAGAAAGACTGCCGGTCTTATATATTTTATTTTATTTGAAAAAGAAACTAAATAACGTATCTTAAATAACTCTTACTGTATGGTGAAGTTATTTAGTTTTTAGTAAAATTAATGTTAAAAAATTGTTAATTTTTGAACGTATTTAAATAAAAAAATATATAATATTTCTTGTCTTTAACTACCAAGGTGGAAATGCATAATTATTAAAATTAATGACCACCACGTGTTTTCGTTCAATATTAAAAATATATTTAACAAATAAAATATTGAAAACTTAATTAATATTATATATTATTTAAATGGATTGATAAACATTTACTTATTGCATAAACATACAATAAATTAATCATGTGTTCCATATATTAACATAGCTCAACCATTTTCTTTCTGACTATTTAATAATATTTTACTAAAAATAATTTGATCCTGTGGCGTATTATTATAATAATACTATTTTATTGTTAATTAACTAAAATATCATTACGTTTTATAAATGGGTAATTAAACGTTATTATTTTTACTAATAATCCTTTATTTGAAAATATTTTAATAATTTATTCCTGTGTATATTTGTCCAACGGATTGCTAAAACTGTTTTTTTCCAAAAAACATTTTGCTGAACTTGTTGAAAGACTGTTTTCCTTATTGTTATAATATTTATTTACATTCTTCCATTCCTTTTCACGTGTCAATTTTCTTTAACAGTGCGAATGGAAGAGATATTTAGAAAACAACTTATCCACCGGTATGGCTCTAGTGTAAGATCATTTATCGAGGCATTGCTTGATGATGATTTTAAAGCCTTTTAATAAATTTATTGTTGCTATTCGCAAGATAGAACATGCATATATATATTTCAAAGATATTTTTACCACGTGAGATTTTTTTGTTTATAGATTTTGGATAACTGTGGGCGCTATTAAAGATACAAATTAATATTTTTGATAAGATTAAGGGTTTGTCACTGGAATAAATTTCCCAATTATACATATACCAAGCCTAGGCTGTTTGACCAACTTAATCGACTCTCATCTTCAAATTTATGCTCAGCAAATACTTTTAAATACAAGTAAGAATTTATTATGGACAAGATAGTTATAAAAATATAATTAGTCCATTATTTCGTCAAACGATATATTACATTTTAATAAAAAAAAAAACTCTTACGTATTATAATATGTTATAATTTACCTTTTGGTTGTATTTTTAGAAGCTCATATTATATTTACCAGTTCAGTGATACTATTATTTATTATGTTATAAATCTTCTTCTATTTGTAAAGTTAAAGAAACTTTTCCTTTGAAACCACAAAAGAAAGAAAACATCATTTAACAATAGAGTGTTTTGTCGTAGAATAAAATTAATAAGTATGTAGGTACATTATTTTGTAAGCCTACGTATACTTTGAAGGTTTTATTGAGAGGCAGCTTATTTTTTCGTCTCGGTACTTTGTCAATATTTAAGACGAAAAATTTAGAGATTTTTGGAGCAGAAAAATACGTTTCAGAAAATCAAACATACATTTATGCGATGAAAAGTTTCGTGACAGTATGGTAAATGTATCGAGCAATCTGAAAACATGTTTTGAGAAATTAATTTTCTTTAGTGAAATTTGGTAGTTAGGGTTTTTAAGGTAGTCGTTACTAAAAAACATATTACGTATATCAAATAATAAATAAAAACACCATTTGGAGACAAAGTTTTAAAGGATCTAGATAAATTTTATTTTAAATAAAATTATTCAAAATATTTCAACCACTCTTGCATAATGATTATTAAATACACTTCACAGTATTTTAATAAATTTAACTATCCGTGTCTTAACGATAGGTTTTAATAGAAAATGCGTTAGTGTTTTAAATTCTAACTTATTATATGTACATAATTAAAATTCTAAATATATGTGTGTGTACATTCATTAATAGTACATACATGTTTAATAAGTCTTAGCAACGACTTGTATTGTTTTAAATTATTTTTATTATTAAGCAGTTTCCATAATTAATGAAGCGGATTGTGATACTTGTAAAAGTAAAACAAAATTAAAATCCCGGAACAAAGTTCTTAGGGTACCGATAATTGTAAAGAAATGGAAACAGAACAAAAACGCGTAACATATGAATCATTTGAAAAAATATTAATTAATTCAGTTAAATAAATAAAATAAAAAAGAACGAAACCTCGCTCTCTCGTGTGACAGGCGGGAATAGTAGCCACTGCACTGCTGACAGTTATAAATGAGACATAAAAGTAGTTGACGTAGTGTAATTATTTTTAAAATAAAATTCAATATTAGTATTAAAATTGTGACAGTTAAAATTAAAAAAAATATGAATTAATGTATTAAATATAAATTGCAATATAAGGCATATTATAAAGTACTCATATATTATAGTGAGCCTTTTTTAACAATTATTATAGATAATACACCCTCATTAGGAAGATCCTGTATTAAGGTGACATGTCATTAATGCCATTTTAACACCACAAATTTACAGAAAAATAGCTAGATAGATAGAGAGATAGCGGGAGCAGTACTCGGCGCCACCAAAATCTTTTTGATTTCAAAATCTTTTTGCCTTAAATCTTTTTGCTTTTGGAGGCGCCTGGGATCGATCCGGTACCGGTAGGTAAAGGTGAAAATAAAATACATGATAAAAGTGAGAGTACATAAAAATGTTAGGAAATTTTATCTAACGCAGAATAGAATTTCATGATAAATTTTCCTTAGATACCCGCTGAACACATATTCTACTTAAAGATGTATAAAATAAACAAAAGTAGATCTAAAGTAAACTGAATCGCGTAAATGTGCAAACTTTGTATTTCAAAATTGTTTTAGGTTTATTTATCTAATTATTATTTTTTTATCTTTGCGGTTTGTCTTATTCTTCGTAATATCTATTACTGTTGATTTATATAAAATATTCCTCTTTTTTCCTCTTTTTAAATCACAAAAAATCGGTGACAATAAATCTTTTAATTTTAATTCTTTGACTATTTGCATATAAATAGTAAAAATTATGATTAATCTTCAGTTTTTATTGTTTATTTTAATAATACAGTATAAATAACTCGTTAATAATGACGATAAATCTTTTCTTTCATGAGTTAATTATTTTTATAATCCATTTTTCAATTATTTTTTTTAAATCAGCTAAAATACAATAGAAATGTAATTTACTTTGACGCAATGACTGTACATTTTTTCATTAAATAATGCATCACAAATACTTGTCAATACATCTTTGTTTTATGTTGCTATGCACATAGATGAATGGAAATAAGGAAATTATATTGGTATAATTTTAAAAACTTAAATATGACATCTATATACTACTATTAGTATATATATACTTGTATTGAAATTTTTTATACAGTGGATAATACTTTCTTTTTTAATGTAATTATGAAAGAAAATGTGATGTATAATGCTATTAAAAACAACATTACTTTAAGAATACAGTGACTCCCAATCAAAAAATGTTACACAATACAGTTACAGACAATTTTTAAAATATTATTAATATAATTTTAGTAAGCCGTCAGTTGTATATTTGTGTAATGTATTACGTAGTTATTAAAGTTTGACGCAACCACTGATAGACGTCAAATGAATATCTGAACGAATGAACAAAACAGACGAAGTAATTTGCGTTGTGCAGTTATTTCATCGCAAATGAAAATTTAAACAATGTGTTGTGTAACGCGCTTCTTACAACGCTGAAACACGTCTGCCACCGACATCTATCGGACAAAACCGGCAAGCTGCGGCAGAGCAAGCTCATAAGCACACGAGCTCTGCAGAAGACAAGATAAATATGATGCCGTGATGAATTCACCGGTCGACGACAATTATATTCCGGAAACAAATGACCGGACATAATAATACTCGCCCTATTACCAGGGGCGCGCCGGGGTGGCGTGTGTGCCGGGGCATTATCGCGGTAAAAACTTTTCCGATAACACTAATGGTATATAAACCGATCGTAAAGATGAACTTTATTGCCGGGTTTTTATAAGTTGATCGATAAATATGGCAGCTGGGAGTATTTAAGGGAGGATAATATTTCACGCTTTCATGAGGTAAGCGAAGTATGGGAAACTTTAAACAATAATATTTAAGAAGCGTAATTAAACGAAATAAATTTGCCCTCAGCGTTATTTTTAATAGCCTTTTAATGAATTCAGTTTTAAAAATATACCATATTTTTTTATTATACCGTTCAATTCCATTAGGATATTGTTATTCATTTTGGAAGAGTCAGTTTAATTGCTGATATTTAAGGACATAAGAAAAAATACGGTAGGTACCTTTGGGAAACGAAAAAATGCAGCTAAAATTATGATTATATAACCAAATATTTATTTCACTGAATAATATAATATCTATAAAAATGTATAAAAAAATAATATAAAAATTCAAAATATAATAAATGGAAAAGATATCATATTATATTTAGCTGAGAATGTGGTATAAAAATCAATGAAATTTTTGGAAATAATAAAATGTCTAAACCGCTATATTTGTATGTTATTTGAAAATAAATTATGAAATAGACTTAATTAATCTCTAAAAAAATGTCTTATCATTGCTATATTATTATGTTTTCAGCGAATGTTGAAATCAAAACATGTTTGTGTTATGGCAGCAGTTTTAATTAAGATGGTAATATTATAAATAATGTCGTCTAAACGATTGAATACTTTTCTTTAGGCCATGTATATTTTTTCACCAAAAGATAATAATTATTTTTATCACACGTGTTTTTTTATTTACCTTGCCTTGTGAAATCTATGTGAAAATAATCAGAAAAAATCATGAAATGTGGGATTACGGAAACAGCCTACAAAATGGTGATAAAATATAGTTTCTTATATCTACCTGATTCCACCGTTAGACATAGAAGAAAGGGATGCCCTCTGCGCTCTTCTTCGGTGATGACAAGGACGGAAGGTAGGCCACTCGTACTCCGCTAGTATGGGGCTGTCCGACGGCTTCCACCAATCAGCATCAACGTCCGCGTTCGTTATTCAAATAATATGTTCCTCTTATGAAAGAGAAAAAATTGACGACCGTTCGGTATGGATATTGTCAATGTTCAAATGTTTATGTTAGTATCGGAGATAAGCGTATCTAGTTTTGGCCAATAGATTTATAGACGGATAGAGGAAAATTTTGAGCACTTAATTTTAGACAAGATTTGTTTTTATAATAACTTTCATTACACTAATTAAAGACTTCTTAATTGAGAAATAATTCATGCAAGAACGAAGGTATTAAAGTGTTTATTTTATACACGTGGAGTTTATTAGTACAATGTCTGAAATTAAGAAATTTGTCAATAATCAGAAGAATAATTAAAATCTTTTTAAAAGTTTGTAGCTACTTTCACTATAGAGAGTAGGTATTGAAAATCATAAGTTAGGTTAGCAATCACAGATGAAATGTCACTGGGATATCAGCTGACGCAGGGTCTGCAGTTGCCTCGGGGCGAAGTCGCCTTCACGGGTCGGGCTGTGGGCTGCGCATGGATCGGACCAACTCATCGGCGTGACGGGTCGGAGGAGTCAGATCTGACGGCTAGTGACGGTGGGCGGATGATCAGGGCGCTCAGTGGACGTGCACCGGCGGTCTGCGGGCGACTGTCTCCGGTTCAACAGGCTGGAGGGCGGTCCGCCCCCCGAGGGCGGGCGCGCCTGCGCCCCTGCCGGTTTCCATGGCGACGCCTACCGACTCCGCCGAGTGTTTACCACGCTGCCCCGCGTCACCGAGACGGCGACTTTTTCCTCCCGGTCTATTTGGGTGACCGCTCGGCCGCGCTCATCACCTGGTAACCCACTGCTGCGGCGGGAGACGGCCGCTTTCTTCTCAGTGGGAGATTAACTTCTTAACGAGATTTACTTCATTGTACAAGAGCTCTCTATAATTGCATTTGTATTATTCCGATTTCTGCACTCGTAATGGACATAGAATTACATTTAAATTATAACCTACGTAATATAAAATGTAATGATATTTTTAAACTATGTAACATCCATAATAGAATTTGACTTTAGTGCACTGTATTTAAGACCTATGGTAAAACAGAAAGCAGGTGTAAAGTAAATTTAAATAAAAAAGGTAAACTTGCACCATTGCAATGCTGAAGCATATTACAAAAAAAATATCCAAAATCATGTTTAAATGAATTAGATGTAAAAATATCGTATTTTGTCAGAGAGAGAGAGTAGTAAGTTTTCATTTTTAAATGTAAATTATTCCTTATTTTATAATAGATTTTAAGTAGAATAAAATATAATGAATGTAAAGAGTAAAATAATATATACCAAATATTTTTATTGGGACAACATTGATACAAAATAAAAATAAAATATTAATTTGTTAATTATACGAGTAGCACACTGGCTTCATGATTTTACTAAAGTGCATTATTTATCGAACAATGAAAAACATATTTTTAAATGTCATTAACAAATGAATTGAATAAAGACCCTTTTCTAAAAGATCACTATCTTATGTTACCTTATTAAAGATTGACATCCTCTCTCCGAGACGTGCATTAAAGCTATCCCTAATAACCGAATGGGCTAGTAAGATTTTAGTATCATAGTTAAAACAGAACCCGTTCGATGGTAACCAAATACACGGGGAGAATAAAGTTTCCAGTTTGGCTGAGCTGAACAAACAAAACTTCTTATAAGATGTACAAAGTTTGCCAAGAATAACGCCGTTTTAACGATATGGAGCGTCATAACGATCCATGATAACGGTAATGCATCGGTAGAGTTGATTAAGGTTATGTAATATGGACTGGCTAAAGCCTGTAGTTTCGTGTCGAAGGTGTAAAACTTTAGACTCATTATAAAAAGTACTTTTTGCAGTGTTTAAAATATAATATATAAGAAAGCCTCGATGATAATTAATTTCACTATTTTCCTTATACATCACTACTATTTAATAATATTGAGAGATCGTTATATTGCTACAAGGTGCGTTTTTAAAGCAAGTGTCGGAATTTTTTTTTTAAAGAAACAACATCACACAACACTTTACTTTATTTGAATGCTACACACCTTGTTATAACGAGCCACCAATTTTTTAATACTTTCGTTATAGAACAACGCCGTATGGGATGAAAACCATATATGTACTCCGTCTCATCAAAACGCTTGCCACCAAGAAACCGCTTCAGATAAAGGAAGTCATTTGGCGCCAAATCAGTATAAAACAGGACACACTTGGCGATAAATTTCAGCTGGTTTAACGTTTAATGCATTCAAGAAACGAATCATGGACCATATCTCAAAGTCGGCGGGCTGATCTATTGTCTTGAATATTTCAACCACTCACTAAAAGATGGCCACACAGTGTGAATGTCTCTAACGTTGTATGTGGTGAGTCAACAGATAGAGGAAACCATTACGCATGCGCAACATCACAACCGTAACGCTATACCGAGAATATCCGGCAACGGTACTTACTTAAAAAACGCGCCTCGTACATGCTAAAAAAAATTCAATTCCCGTTTTAACTTTCATGTCCTATTATAATTATAATTAAATATGCTAAGTTTAGTGTGAAAATTGGGCGCTGGACCTATATACATTTATTTAGTTAATTAATTAAATATTTTAATTTAATTTATTTATGCTTGTCTACACGAGAAAGAGAAACACGTCAAGTGCTGCCCGAATATTTTATTCACTGAAAATACCACATATATTAATAAATGAATACACTGTGAAGACCCATTTACAGTATATTTATTTATTTCACAAGAATATTATCATGAATGGATGTATGTAATAGATTGATAATAGAATTTAGTATTTAAGTTTCAATTTTTTTATTACTGCTATAGAAAATAAATAATTTGTTTTCTTTTTAAAAAATATGTAAATACATGTCTACCTGATTCGTATTTTTCAAATGAAATTGACAATTCACTTTAGCGCTATATATTAGTTTTTTTTTCAAGTTTCCTAATGGATGATAAGAACGAAGACATTACAATTTTATTATATTTTATATTATAATATTGTAAAAAATATACTTTGGCCTAAGGAGATATTAATGAATAAACGAAAACTTATTTTATTGAAATAAAGTGAATCCTTACGGAATTTATTTCCTGTGGAATATGTGCTTTACCAAAGTGCGCAAATGACGTCAACTTTATCAGAAAAGTTGAATAATCTTTGATCTACTCAAACCCAGCTTCCATGTAGACTACAATAAGAAATTTAAATAAAAATCGGTGTGCATTTAATATTAAAATTGTGAAATATTTTTTTGTAAAAGTTATCTAAACAAATTTACTTGCAAAAATGTTTCCTGTACATATTTCGTTTAAATTATTTTGATAGTTTGATTTGTAAATGTTAACTGTTAATTTCTTATTTAGAGATTTCAACGTGCTTAGTAACGATGATATCTCTATTAACTCTTTATTGAGCATTTCAACAGGAACTCGAAAAATAACGCTTTGTTAAAACTATTGTGACATTACAAAACCAATGTCACGTTTGAAATTGCGCCATCATTATTTTTAATGCCAACTACCTTAGTAATTACAAAAAACGCTCTGCGGTTGGCAAAGCGCGCGGTTTTAACAAGTTATAAAATCGGTTGTAGTCTATGGTTTAGGTTAATTTTCCCTCGGAGCTACTAAAATACGTAGCTTAGCTTAGCTTAACTACGTATTTTAATAGATCCTATCTTTAGGCTATGGTCAGCGAAACCATTATTTAAGGATCCAAGATGTAACCGTAAGGATCCAAGATGTAACCGAAGGATCCAAGATATAAAAATTTATTTATTATTCAATCACTAGTGCACGATTAACTGTAATTTGTTTTAACCTAAGTGCATGATGAACGATCTTTTCAGGAAACAAGACGTTTCCCTTCTGTCAAGATTTCTTTTTTTCTACATTATTTCTATATTTCTTTCTTCCCTTCTTATTTCGCCTGCTTGGAAACTCGAGTAAGTAACTACGTGACGATGGCGTCACTGGGATGCTTTATTTTGGATGGATGCGTAGAGAAACCTGATTTGACATGACGACGACGACGCATATGGATGATGTGGGCCTCACAGTATGGAATGTCGCATGGATGAAGATGAATTTTGAGGTTCCTCTAATTTAACCTGTTTATTTGATTAGATTTCATTCTATAACGTAAAACATCTTTTCATTTATCTATCCGAGGTATTAATAATAAACTTTCCCTGTTTAACGTTTCTGAGATGAAGAACTCGCCGTTGTTATGTTGTTCACTGACTAGCAAGCGGACCATTTTACCCTCACACTATATCATGCTATATTTTACCTGTCAAACAAGTTTTTTCACATTTGAATAAAAAAAACTTTTTTTTTGTTTATTTATTTATTTAATATGCTGTATGCACATATAGCATTGTAAAATCTGTCTTACTAGGCTTCGATCGGGCCGAGGCAAATATTTTACATGATTATTTTTGAATTTTATATAGTTACTTCAGCAAATCAGCAAATATAAATTGATAATAATGAAAAAAAAAAGGGAAATACAAATTGTAAATAATAGAAAATAAAAAGAAAATTATGTAATATTTGAAAATTAAAAGATAAGATAACATACGTTCATTTTCAATGAGTTAAAATAATACAAGTTCAGATGTTCAAAGTTGGTGAAACACACACACATACACACATGTACACATGCACATGCTGCTCACTCACCGATGTTGAGGCTGAGGTCTTGTCGTGCTTCCTCTCGCACATAAATTTTTCGTAGAACACACTACTTGACTCTGACTCTGCGTGTGTTCGTATTGAAGGGGTGACCATGCTATGAACATACGCTCGTTTTGAGTTTTTCAATCAAGATTTTGTTGTGTATTTGAATTGTCATTGATACTCAATATTTTTTATACATTTAGAGAAAGAATTATACAATAACATAAAATTTTTTGCCCGTATGTACAGGAATTGTTAAAATGTTCATTTTTATTAAAACTTTTTATTTATGCAGATAATTAAATGTAACAAAATATAATCAATGAAATGATTCGTAAAATAAATAATTTATTATTAAATTAGATAGATTGAATCAGATTTAATAAAATCGTTCTAAATTCCATTTCCTAAAAGTAATATTGTTTTACTACACACATTTTAATTGAATTGCTGTATAATTCAGATGATAATGAACATCCCATACAAATCATAGGATTTCGTATTCAATACCAAAATACAACTCACAGATAATATGAATTGAGCAATAATTCGAAATGTGGTTTCAACTTGTATATAAATGGTACAAATTGACTTTAGACGTGCTATATTTTATTACACAAGTGAACAAGATTATTTTATTCCCCATAAGTTTTTCATTATTTGGGACATCGGATCTACATATTCTATATCAATATGTAAGGTTCTCTATTCTTTAAAGAACTGTATTATATTTAAGAGTAAGGTAATGATAATTATTTGTAACATACTATTGAAGCATTTAGATACCCATTGTTTGAAAATTATTGATTAATTTATTGAATAAATTTATAAACTTACGTGCTTAAATTTACAATTCTAATAATTACAATTAAACTTACAATTCTACTAATTAGGAACACTTTGTGATTTTGATATTATAAAAATATATCAAACAATAATTATGAAATTTAAGTAAAAACTATGCATAACTGACTACATTAAGTCCTTTTTTTTCTAATAGTTTATCCATCTTACGAGATTTTCTTATTTTTCTCTTCAACCACTTTTATTCATAATTTTGCATGGGATTTTTATCATTACGGTTTTTTTAAGACTATTCTATCTGAATACTAAGGTAAGAAAAATTATTCGGTCCGAATACCAATTGATTGTAAATATAACTAATCCAATATTTATTTTGACGCAACTCCTTTTGTCGTGACCAAAATGTACACGTATATTTTATGTACCTTCATAAACCAGGAATACGTAAACTTTTTTATAAGAATGTAGTAGAAATTTGTAAATTAAACATCTTATTATAATAATATAACATTGTCTTATGAACTTTTAAAGATAATAAGTGAAACTATAACGAATCCATAACAAAGTCTAGCATTCATCGTACATTTGAAAGATTGGTTCCCAAAGGCGAGACATATACGAATCTACACCACGTTATTAAATATCTTAAGGATTCAAGTTTTCGATTAGCTGATCTAAATTTTAAGTCAGAAGTGAAAATGAAAAATAATCGTATTTAATAAACCAAATTATTAAGTATTGCATTTTAAAATTCTGAATAAATAAAAATAGTAGATTTACCAACCACCGGAATATAGGAATGTAAGTGTAATTTTATATAATTTATATTTAATTACTTATGTTTAAGTATTTTCTTATACATATTTAAATAATATAATGATATTATACCGCTATATTTTGTTTTATAAAATTTTGCAGTAATTTAATCCTATTTTGTTTTTGTCGGATAAATCCCTAGATTAATTTTTTTCAGAATTACTATTTTGCAAACACATTGTGAATACAGGCATAAAAAAATATGACTCAAACCAAATTAAAAAATTTATTTTTCTCTTTTTAAAATAATTAAGTGCATAATACTCATGCTATATATCAAATTTATTAAATGCTGACTACCTGATGAAATTATTTGAGAATCCGTGAAAATTGTAAAATCATAAAAAGAAAGTTGAATTTTTAACAAAAGTTACTTCCAGAAATCATGAATTGTAATAATTTGACCTCTAGATTTATCAAGAAACTCTTAAAAGTAGCACCGTTACCAAGAAATTAACCGAATTTACTAAAAACTTCAATAATAATTCAATAACAATCTCGCGGCTATTAAGTCGTTTACAGTTCAACTTCATAACAGTCGCTTTCATTTTAAAAGAATATCAATAGAAGTGAAAGCGATTTACATAGTTTCAGATTTCTATTGCGTCTGATACCTTCCATTAAATCTGGCAACTTTTTCCTTGTACAGTGTGTTCTACCTGAAAGAGGTGTATCAATACATACCACGTAATTAAAAGAAGATAAGTTGAAAATTTATTCTACAAATGTTTCAATTTTTTTTATTTAAATAAGACATAACATCGTATCCTTAAATCATAATAATACTTATTGAAAAAAAAAGATTAAATACAAACATCTTTAAATATTTTTATAATATGAATTCATCAGCACATGAAAACTTATTATTTTTATTTTGTAAATTGATTGAGTTAAAACCATATGTTTTATTGTGTTAAAGGTTAGAACATTTTCAGGAACATCTTCCCATTATTAATATTATAATTAAACTAATATTAAAAACACTTTCAAACGAAAATATATGGTGCGTTTGGAGTTATCGAAGGTGGAGGTGGAGGTGGAGTTAAAATGGATAAGAGAAGAGATGTAATGGGCGGTATTTGAATATTTATTATGTTTTTATTGTTATTTTTATTATTAAATATGTCAAAATTTTCTAAAATGTTCAACTTTCATCCTTTGGCTCAACTATTTATTGTTTACATGTTTTTAATTTTAGTTGAATTATGATATTGATAATAGAAAGATGTTCTCGAAATCTTTTAACACAATAAAAATATAGTGGAATGAAACAGTTTTAACTCAATTTACAAAATAAACATGAAATTCCACAAAGTTTCACCAAAAACCTTTGAACAGTTATTATTTTTAGTTACTTCACAGTATTTTTTTTAATTCCAAAATAATGCTTTATCTTACTGTAAAATATTAACTTACTTAGATTATTTTAATATATCTTATGTTTGTAAAAGAATTTGTAAAAAAAAACAAAAAACTCTGATTCCCTTGTAACAAAAAAACAAAAAAATCTGATTGTGTTGTAATAAAAAAACTGCGTTATAATGTAGCTGTGGGATTTTGGACACCGTGTATATTTTTAAGAGTTCTGTTTATTATTTGTTCTCAGATATTCACATTAAGAAAACTTGAAAGAACGGGAGGAGGCCGGTAATTTTATTGACTTGTTTACCTACTCAGAACCTGGAACCCAGTAGTTAGTAATAAATATAGTCCTATAGGTGTGTCCGAGACATTGCTTTCACCTTCACGTTCGAGCGAAACAGATTATTATATAATGTAGCTGCAAACCGTAATGAAAAGGTCAACCAAAAGACATGCTGGAAATTCATTATTTTTAATATGCCGTTTATATCGTAAATAAGATACGGCCGAATGAACTTTGAAAGAAAAGGGAAAAAAAGTAGTTTAGCAGCTCGTTCAAATTCAATGAAGCGATATTACATTACGAAACTAGCGAATTTTTTCGATGAACAATTTAAAGGTATTGAAAAAATGCGATTATGATGACCACAAATCGTGGCAAAAGAATTTTACGACAGATTTATATCATTTAATGAACCGTTGGCATATATAATTAAAATTCTTAAAACACTTTTTAACTTTCTTCCACTATTTATCAAAGTATACATAATACTAAGCAGAACACATTCTCATTGTGAAGTTGTAATTATTCAGAGCATAAGTCTGTGATATTTTAAATACTAATTAAATGTATTAATTAGAAAAGTGTATCATGTAGGTTCAAAAATACTGTCGCTGTAACATAGTTGGATGATACATCTTCCCCGGATTAGAAAGAGATCCAGGTTCGAATCCCGGTAGCGCAACAACAATATTTGCCGATAAAATTAATTTCATATGAGTATCTTTCTAATTAATATATTCAATTAGTATTTAAACTAAAAATAATTGAAAAAAGTTAAAGAGTGTTGTAATAAATCATTAAAATAGAATTCCACCATGAATTAACAGTATCAAAATTATAAATAATTAACATTCATTTTACGTTAATAACGTTTAATGAAAAGAGTTACTTTTAAACCCTTATATAATCAAAAATGAAAAAAAAATATTTGAATGCAGTTTTATTTGGAAAACTACGATTCGTTCAAATACTGTACCAAAAATAATAATTTGTATAAGTAGTGGAAGAAAGATGTTTCGTGTCAAAACCCTCTATAATTTAGTACTTAACCTCCAAACGACTCAATAATGTAACTGACCATTAGTTTTTAGTGATATTCCACTGGCTTGTCCAAAAAAAATATTAATTAATGTGAGCAACAAACGACTAAAATACGCGTATTGAGTTTCAAACACCTCGATATATAAAGTGGCAATAAATTTTCTAATTTCTCAAAATCGACAACAAATTTGTATTTTTTTTGCCTTTCTTATAGCATTTTCACATACACTGTATCTTCAAAATATATATTGAAGCATTTAGGTGAAAATTATATTTTTAAACGTATTTCGTGATTTCTGAGTTTTGACAAAAAAATGTTATAGAAAAATTTGGAAAAAAACAACTCATTTGTTTTACATATGGAATTGTAATAGTCTACAAACATGATAAATCGGGTGGCGTCAACGGAAATAAAATAATCAAAGTGCGCTCCACGCCATCACCCAACTTTTCGACGGAACCAAAAGGACACGATCACCCGAAATTCAGCAATACTTGTAGGAAAAGAGAAGGGATGATCGAGAGATATCTTATCTCGGTCCGCTGCAGCAATCGTCGGCCACCGCGAGTATCTTACTTACATAAGTTTTGCCACACTCAAACTTTCAATATTAACGATAAATTTCCCAGTCAGAGCTACGGAAGACCGGGTAGCGTATCTCGCGGTAACCGCAAACTTATGACACTCGGTGTTATTATTGACTACGCTGTACTGTACAAAAGCTGCTATCTACGTCTCTGACTTTTTAACTTTTTTTTATCTAGTTTGTACCGATGAATGCACTTTTGCACAGGGTATAACTGCCTTTTACAGGTATTCTACAATGGGAAAGTTTGCTAATTATTATTTTAAGTTACGGATTATTGTACCTCGTAAGGTAAGGGGGAGTAATTTTAATATCAGTCCAATTGACATTAACTTCAGTTATCTAGAAAACTTTTCCCTAGAGTGCGATTTAACAAAATACTACTTATGTTACCTATACTTAGTATTGATGTAATACAAAGCATGAATATAATTTAACAGACCGAAAACAACACAACTCTGAAATTCTTAAAATTGAATTTGGTTCACAGACCAGTAAACGAGTAGATATTAAATAAATTGTCATATTGGAGATGGGTTTTTGTATATTAGTAACAGTACGAGGGGAATTCTACAAACATTCTTGGTGGAAATATAAATCCGATAGGCTATGACACATTTATGTAACATTAAAAGTATTTACTCTTCGAATATTTAATATTGGTGTAAACAACGTGTATTTTTAACATTAATGTATATTATATTGCCAGCGCTTAAATTTTCGTTCCACTCGAGTCATATTTTAAAAAAAAGTCGAGGAGCTGTACGATTGCGTAAGTGGTACCAAAATGATCACGTGGGTGACACCAAAATACAAATATGGGGACAAGGAATTTGCTTTAGTTCATGTCTATATGTGGTCTGTGATCTGGTTTCATTTCAGAATCGGCGTTGTCACGGGTGCTGATTTTGTAGAAAATTTTATTCATTCACGGAAAACTTGAATCATTTATATAATTTAATAATATTATTATAAAATTAATTTATAAAAGTTGCGCCACTTCATTTCTAAAACTTCTAACCTGCCGCAGATCTCAAACATTTACAAAGAGTTTTCTGTGTATTTTTACTTAAAATGAAAATACGCGCTAACGAAATGAACCAATCAATTTGTACCACAATGAAAAGAACACTGAACTTCGGCGAACGCCCAATTTTTATTCTTGTAAATACCAAAGCATCCCTTTAACCGTGTAAAATAGGAATTTCCATTGGAATGGCTACCCCATGATTGATTGTTTCCATCAATGTGATTACTCTTGACCAGCGAAGCGAAAATGCAATGAATTTAGATATATTTTGTGCTTTTATTTTTCTAAGAGTGAAAGATAAATATCGTCATGCCAACCTTACAACCTTACAACCTTAATGACACCAAACAAAACATAACATGGACATCTCGATATAATATTTTCAATAGGCTTACACGATAAATTGTCTTGAACAATAATCACAAAATTTATAAGATATGTCTCAAAATCCCACGATTGAGTGATCCAGGTAAAACGTAAAACTCTTTGCACCGAATATAAAAGGATCTAAAAGAAGCAGTTCGTTGATAACAAAGAGAACTTGAAGGTTTCCTTTCAATGAACATCGTAAAGCACAAAAGTGTTCTCAAAACAAAGAGCGCGAGGGTGCCGAGGAAACTAAATAAATACGTGTCAGAAATCAATACTTTTTCAATTTGATAAAAAGCCCAAACTGCATGGGAAGAGAAGTGAAAACAATGCTGTGTTGATATGGGTAAACATTGGCTCCATACTCTTCTTCACTATATAAATCATAGATTTTAGTCCATCTCGTTTGTCGTCCCAGTAATACAATAGCTAGAGGTAATGTTTCAAATAAATTAGTTTGGTCGCAACAATACAAGATCTATTTTACGATGAATTGCGATGATCTAAAGTAAAACTTGAGATTCCTTACTTATCTTCACAATTTTGACACAGTACTGACACACATAGATACAATGGTATTATTATATTTGCAATACTCGTACACAGACAATAGAACCGGTATAAATCTCTATCAAATAAACATTAATATTTTTTTCAATTAGAGACGAGTACCTAATTGGCTAAGCGTCAAATTTTTTTAATATTTATGGTACTATATGATAGTATTATAATTATAATAATATATCTTGATTATCTATCAGAATCATGAACTACATGTTGATGATCTATATATAGGATGTTCAGAGAAAAAATTTCAAGACTAAATTGTAATTGCTCGTAAACCATTAGGGCGAGGAAGTGGATGGAGTATTTTTTGACGCGCGTGATTTTCGGGATTGCCAGTCGTTATAAGTTACTGATCAGAAGCGCGTCACGCGTTTGCGGTTGAGCAATATTTAAAGTGCGGTGATTCATTGGTTCGTGCGCGTCGCGTTTTTTGTACTAACTTTAATATTCGACGAGTAAGTAATAGGCCGAGTACGCAACTTATTTGGTGTTGGGTTCAACAGTTCAGAAAATAAAAGATAATGGTTAACTAAACTCCTCCGGAACCACCAACGTCAGCAGAGACGCCAAAACAAGTTCT
Organism: Eubasilissa regina; assembly: GCA_022840565.1. NCBI lineage: Eukaryota > Metazoa > Arthropoda > Insecta > Trichoptera > Phryganeidae > Eubasilissa > Eubasilissa regina. Next base: position 774,169 of record JAINEB010000002.1, on the reverse strand, counting down.
ATGTGAAATTATACGCAATCCACGTAAATCAATGAGGAAGATTGCAGCCTTTTCTAGAATAAAAAAAAATCAACAGTGCACGTTATTTTGAAAAAGGAACTATAGTTTCACCCATACAAATTGCAAATCGTGCAGTTTCTCAACGAAAATGACTATTCTTTAAGTGAACCTTAGCAAGAACGATTCTGGAACCTTTTGGAACAGCACGAACGCTTGGAAACATATTATATTTTTTATTTATTATTTTTGTTTTATTAACCACTTAATTTAGATTAAATACATCTACCGGTTTCGAAAAATACCATTTTCTTCTTCAGGATGTCATAACTAACTAAAAACACATATTATTGTTCCTTTACCAGAATTTATTTTTAAAAAACAACAATTATTTAAAAAAATAAATTTAATACCTAACTCAAATTGTTACTTAATACAAATTAAATGGAATAATTTTTAGGAAAAAACTTTGTTTACTGACGAAGCACATATTCATATCGACGGCTATGTTAATAAACAGAACATAAGATATTGGTGCCCCGATAATCTAAGGGAATGCCATAAAAAAAACGTTTGCATTGTCCAAAACGATAATGTGTTGTGCAATTTCTGCGCGAGGGATAATTGGCCCTTATTTTTTTAACCAGCGAGAGACATTCACTGCTGACATGTATTGCCGAATTATCGACGAGTTTTTGGTAACGTAACTGCAGCTGTTTTCCGGGTTCAATAACGAAACACAATTTTAGCAAGACGGGGGCTATTCCGCACACAGCTAGAGTTTCAATGGAGAAGCTGAGGGTAATTTTTCTCAATAAATTAATCAGCATGTACGGAGACATACCCTGGGCACCTCGGTTACCGGTCATTACACCGTGCGACTTTTTTTATGAGGATACCTTAAGTTGAGAGTTTACAGCAACAATCCTCGAACAATTCAGGCCCTACAAGAAAATATCCGCCGTGAAGTTGCTGCCATTGAACCAACGCTTTGCTTTCGCGTGTTCGTAAATTTCCGATTGTAAGAGCGTCTTGATAGAAATGGACGACATTTAGATTATTGTTTGTATATAAAACGTTAAATTAGCATCGTTTAACTCCATTTTATATCAATAAAATATGAGAATTACATTGAAGTAATTTTTTTATTTAATATTAAACTTCAAAATTTTCCGCTGGACACCTTATACAAAAAAATAAAAATGCAAATAATATAATTATATAAAACGGTAAAAATTTACTAAAATGTCACATATTTCTGAAATAGATTTCCTTACTCCCACACCATAAATGTGAAATTTCAAACATTCTATCCTATCAAATCAATACTCCTATTGTTTGATAATTTCAATTAAATCCTTTACGATGTTTTTAATTGATGTCGATTTTGATTTTTTTATTTTATTTGATAAGTTATCCTATTTTATGTAGTCGTTTATTTTTATCCTTGGTGTAATTACACTGCTCATTAAAATCCTCCGACTGAAATTTTCTTCATTGCTTTATATATGTATAGGGCACTAAATGCGAATCTCGGATAAAAACTCTTCAAGTTCGTGTACTTTTGGATAAAAATCGGTTAAATTGGGAAAATACGAAAAATTTCATCAAATATTCATATATTTTTGAAAATGGATTATAATTTATTTATTTATTTATGAATACAGCTATGATGCTACCGTTGAAAAACTTCTTCATTAGTTTCCAAATCGCGTTGTTAAAATGTATAAGTCTTCAGGCAATGCAATGCATCCCCTTGTTTCACCAGCACATTTAGAGCCTCAATCAATGCCTTTTGCAGTGATGTTGTGATAGTCTAAAAATTACGTCAACTTCTCAACTATACTGCGATACTAGCTGCTTGTGATAAATTTATGCTGGTACCGAAAACTGTACTACAGTCAGAATCAAAAAACGTCTGGCCACAAACTACGAACCCTTGGAACATCAAGAATCTTCAAGTCCAACTGAAGTGTCACAACTATCATGGCAAATCAGTCAAAATTATCGGTCTGATCACAGACCACCAAATATATAGACATGAAATAACGCAAATTTCTCATCCCAATATTTTCATTTTGGTATCACCCGCGTGATCACATTGGTACTACTTACGCAATCAAATATCTACGTAATTTTTTTTTAAATATGACTCGATTAGAACGAATATTTAAACGTGGACTATATAACGTGCATTCATGTAAAAAATACGTCTTGTTTACACAAAGATTAAATTTTCGAAAAGTAAATACTTTTACTGTTGCATGAATGTGTCATAAACTATCGGATTTATGTTTCCACCGAGAATATATGTAGAATGGCCATCGCCCCGCAACTAATGTTCCATACCTCTCTCCTATATATATATATATATATTTATTTTTTTATTTCATGTCTATTTAGTTACTGGTCTCTCTGATCGTAAATCATTTTCTACAGCGAAATCTTCTAAAAAAACATTAAATGTATGGTAATACAGAATAATAATTCAAAAAATTAAGAATTGATTAATTTAGTATTTTGCAACAATATACTGCATTCATTAGAAGAACTTACTCTTCAACAAGATCTAGCATATTGAAGATTCTTTAATGACGCTTTATTGAAGTTTAAATAAACATATAACAACACGAAGGCATTGCGAGACAAAATAAGATATAATAACAAATGGATTGTTTGCGCTAGCCTGAAAAATGAAGCAATGGTCGTAAGTCCTCAAGGAGGATATACTAAATATTGCCGTTTCCTATGTAAATGAGACAGCCGAGCAAGGAGCGGCCACCATTTAAAGAAGTCTCGATCATATAGGTAGTAATTATGCCGACAATTTAAGGAAATCGTGGAGGATGTATTCTTTTCTTACAAGGTTGCACCGGGTACCTCGAAATTCATTTCCTGGCCACATTTAAATGTATTTCCCGTTGACTCGGAAACTGTCTCGGACAACCGCGGTGAGAGTTTTATCAGAATAATTCTCAAATGGAAAAATATTATTGCAGTAAATTAAATGAGAAAATGGTGGCTGACTACTATTGAGATACTTTTGCAAAGGAATACAAGAGACAAAAAAATCCATTATAAACAGTATACTTTATAGTATATAAAATAAGGTAAGCATTTATTTAAATATTTTATAAGTTATTTGTTTAAGAATAATATAAACAGCAAAATTATTTTAGTTTTTTGTACTTTATATATTTTTGTTATCTTTTCCATCTATATTTAACTTTAGCTTAATATTCAAATAGTCAAATGTGCCATTATCGCAAGCTATAAGATCTAAATTAATGATATCGTCTTAAGTTGATTTGTGGACCATTTTTGAGGATTTCAATTTTATTATCAGCTATTAAATTGAGTAGGGTAAAGGTTGTTTATTGTATGTACCACTTCTTTATCTTTATTTAATTGGTATTTATTATTTTTTATCAATTAAAGGAAAATGTGAATGGTTATGATTAGTTTACTGCATTATATTTAATCATATAAACTGTTTCAAATCAAAATTTTCTTGTTATTTATTTTTCAATCTTTTAATTTTTCTTTATAAATCTTAATATAGGGTTGTTCAGCGGAAAAATTTCAAGATTAAATTGTAATTGCTCGTAAACCATCAGGATGAGGTAATTGGAAAGGGTATTATTCGGCGCGCGTGATTTGCGTGTTTGCCAGTCGCGATGAGTCACTGTTCGGGAGCGCACCGCGCATTCGCGATTAAGCAATATTGAAAGTGCAGTGATTCATTTGTTCGCGCTTTTTATACTCACTTTAATATTCGACGAGTAAGTGATGGACCGAGTACGCAACTTATCTGGTGATGAGTTCAAAAGTTCAGACAAGAAGAGACAATGGTTAACCAAACTCCTCCGGAACCATCACGTCAGCAACAACGCCAGAATATGTGGCTCAAGTTCCGCAATCCGCGTAAACCGATAAGGAGGACCGCAGCCTGTACTGGAATAAAAAAATCAACAGTGCACGTTATTTTGAAAAAGAAAGTACAGTTTAACCCATACAATCTGCAAATCGTGCAGTTTCTCAACTAAAATGACTATTCTTTACGTGAAACCTTAGCAAGAACGATTCTGGAACGTTGTGGAATAGTACGAACGCTTGGAAACATATTGTTTACTGACAATATTCATATTGACGGCTATGTTAATAAACAGAACATAAGATATTGGTGCTCCGATAATCTAAGGGAATGCCATAAAAAAACGTTTGCATTGTCCAAAACGATAATGTGTTGTGCAATTTCTGCGCGAGGAATAATTGGCCCTTATTTTTTTAACCAGCGAGAGACATTCACTGCTGACATGTATTGCCGAATTATCGACGAGTTTTTGGTAACGTAACTGCAGCTGTTTTCCGGGTTCAATAACAAAACACAATTTTAGCAAGACGGGGGCTATTCCGCACACAGCTAGAGTTTCAATGGAGAGGCTGAGGGGAATTTTTCTCAATAAATTAATCAGCAAGTACGGAGACATACCCTGGGCACCTCGGTTACCGGTCATTACACCGTGCGACTTTTTTTATGAGGATACCTTAAGTCGAGAGTTTACAGCAACAATCCTCGAACAATTCAGGCCCTACAAGAAAATATCCGCCGTGAAGTTGCTGCCATTGAACCAACGCTTTGCTTTCGCATGTTCGAAAATTTCCGATTGTAAGAGCGTCTTGAGAGAAATGGACGGTATTTAAAAGATATTGTTTACGAAACGTAAAAACTGCATCATTAAACTCCATTTTTTATAAATAAAATATGAAAATAACATTGTAGTTTTTTTAAATATTAAACTTAAAAATTTTCCGCTCGACACCCTTTACTTAAAATTTAACTCTAGCAACAAGGCAATGAAAGGTTTGGTGGAAGAGGTTGCAAGACTGCATCACGCTTTATCAGATGAGCATAATTCCGCTGGCACAGGAAGTGACCTGGTATTGACATCATATCCATGAAGCGAGCTAAATTTAGCGAAGCTTCTGATTCTTTGTGCAGACCTTTCGACTGCAGTTATTTCACGGTTCTCATGCAATAAAATCTCTATGAGGTTGGTTGGTACATACAAAAATTATACAAATTCTTCGATACATCCAATAAATTTCGGGAACTTTTGAATAAATATTTTTTTCCATTTTAGTTGCCGACGGCGCTACGCGGCGAGATGAAAGGGTTTTGAGGGGCTTATTGCGCGTTCAGGCTTAAATGTTTCATCGCGAAACTTTCGAGGCATCTTTTGAAATCTCAAATGAGACCTCTTCTAGACCCGGGAAACTTCTTGCAAAGTTTCTGCATGAAAGTTTCCAAAAAATAAGTTATTTTCCGAAGTACCTACCTGTCCTGGGATGAAAGCACTTTCCTCGATACATCCCGCGCGAAACATCAATCTGCTTAAATGCACAATCAAGGTGAGTGCAATGCGATCGTTCCGTTTATTGAGCCCCGCCCAGCTATGCCGGACTCTTTCTTGACAATTTCGTAGACGTTGTACAATGAAGCTGATGGAGTGGTATTTAATGAAGAACCCACAAATACACAGCCGATAGGCAATTAACTAAATATACCCCCTAAATATTTAAAGGATTCTTTATTATTTTTTAGCGCAGTAATTAGTGATCAAAGTGTATTGGATATTGCAAAAGTTTTTTTGTATTTTATATAACAATTTTTTGTAGATTATTTTTTCAAACAATTCTACAATGTATGCAGGTAAAAAGTAGAACGCGCTTCCATTTCACTTTCGATTCTTTCTTATCCCAGTGATCGAACAGTAAATAGCTCTTGCATTTTTTAAATAACGATGAATAAAGCATATGCCACAACTAGCAACCAAAAACATTTGTACTACTTTTAAAATTAGTAATATTAACTTTGTGGTTAAAATTCATATTTAAAAAAATTTTATTATCTTTGTTTTATTAACCACTTAATTGAGTTTAAATACATCTACCGGTTTCGAAAAATACCATTTTCTTCTTCAGGATGTCATTGCTAACTAAAAACATATATTATTGTTTCTTTGCCAGAATCTATTTAAAAAAAAAAAACGAAAATTATTTAAAAAATAAATTTAGTACCTAACTCAAATTGTTACTTAATAAAAATTTTGTCGAATAATTTTTATAATATGAAATACAGCACAATTCTTGCAACTAAGTTTAAAGACACCAGAATTGTTAAATTTATCATCTTTGTCTTTAGAATTTATGAGTAAATTTCCTATTTTTTTATTTGTATAAAATGCCGGTCTAATGTTTCATATTTAAGAAAATAAATTTAAAGAATATAATAATCAATTTTTATATAAATCACAGATAAACCATAATGATAATAATGATTATTGGCGTAGGATTTTATACATAAGTAACTTTTCGAATCAAATATCTAAACACCTACCACGAAACATTATTATTCTGTTACTTATGTTAGTACATCTCAAGCAATATATTAAATCAATTGCACATCAAAAACAAGTAAGGATATTTCGAAAGAACTTAGTGCAGCCAAGAAAATAAAGCAAATTTAAAGTATGAAAGTAATTAGAGCGAAATCATACTGTTATGTGCCTATATTCTTTGGTAAGAAAGTCGAGACGAGAAAGAAGAGTGGTGGAATGAATTAAAGTCCAATTAATCCAATGGTGGTTTTCGAAGTTCCGATCTGGAGTTTTTCCAATAACAATGTATCCAAAAATCATACACCAAAGGTTAATGCAGATCTTTGTCAGAACACCAGAGTCATCGTATTGAAAATAAGAGTGAACCATGATGAGGTGATCTCCATCCCATGGGAATAGTTTTCAAATATTATTTTTGAGTTCTGCACCAACTGGGTAGCTAATCCAATATGGCGATAGTGATCCAACATATATTAAAGGAACTGAATTTGAGCGTAATTAAGCGCCTACTTTATTTTGCACCTTTTGACCTTTATTTATTCAGGTAGTAGAACATTTTTGAATTGATAAAATATGAATCACCGAGGTCGAAGCGGTCCTTGATTATTTTTTTTGGATCGGAATCTACACGTTTATACAAAAGTGACATAAGTATAGATATAAGTGGTAGATTGTCATATCAAATGAGGGATATTATATAATGAATAAAAAAATATTATTTAAATAATTGAAATTTGCATTCAATTTTTATCGTTTGTGTTCATTATTAGCCTTATATTTAGAGAACTATCATTTTATTGGTAACTGCAATTCCGTTTTATATTCTTTGTATTTTAAATCCGTTGCTACATTTTACCTCTATATTCAGATGATGGAACAATGAAAACTTTAATCTAAACTTATTTCTTTCTTTCTTTGCATAAAAAATACTTTGATTAAAATCAATTCGATGCTTATTCTATATTATCATTTATTACTTATATCAACTTGTTGCATGTTTCGTACATACGCACTGTGATACTTTTAAAAAATATTTTTTAAAGAAAATATGTATCGGTATTTTTGTTCATACAAATAAATACAGTTAATTTAAAATTTTAGACGTTATTTACTTCTAAAAAGGTGATGTTGTATCGTACGTATACATATAATAAAATATATGTAAATATTAAAAAAAAAAATGTCGAAATTAAAATACATACAACGAAAAAAACACAGAATATCGTTAAAAATAAGAGTACTTACTTAATGTAATAATTTATATACTTACCTACCTAAAAATATATAATATATGCTACTTAAATTCATACTTGTGATTTCAATAAATTTAAATTTCAACAATATTTGTTTTAAATATAATATTCCCCTTAATAATTATTAAATATAATAAGACGTTTGGTAAGCAGGCAATATTTTTTACCCCCAAAATACTTGCACAAATAATATCATGATCGTCACTAGAAGCGTGTAAAAAAACTCACCTGCTGTAGTGTGCTGCTCCCTTTATTAGAGAATTGGCGGTAGGGAGAACTCGTAAAATGAGAAAATGCCTGTTAATAATTTTCCACTTCAAAGAATATCGATTTATCAAAGACTCATATACCTCACATCTCTACCTTTACATTCTAAACGTCAGAAGGGAGGATTTTCCGTATGTTTGGCATGGAGACTGCGTTGATAGCGTGGATAGCAGAGGGTGAAACTCATATTCATGAATATTTCTGTCGTGGTTGTGAATGTATCGGGTATATGCTACTCTTAAGGTAAATCTGTTTCTGAGGCAAGTCCCCCGTGGGAAATGAAAATGAATACCGATGTGGGTGAGAGTGTACACCGATTGAGTATCATATATGTAACACATAAAGCAAATATTTCAGTGGGGATTATAATAATGTTTTGTTTTAAAAAAGGCGTACATGATTAAATACTTGATTTCTGAATACATATATTTGTTTGAACGTTGGTAAATCATAAAATTCTTTATGCTGACATTAAAAAATTTTATCTGAGAGATATTATCCTTCATACTAGTAATAAAACAAAGATTACGTATGTCTGTAATATTGATGTCACCCTTATTTTCAAATCAGATTGCAAAAATATTTATTCAAAAATATCTGTAATTATTTAAAGGCTTGCACGCATATTATTATTTTGAAGGAAAATTCATAATGTATTGATAAAATACAGAATAAATTTTTCAAAATTAATTAAATATTTTGATTAACTATATTATTGGGCGGCGATCACATTAACTGAAATTCCACTTAATTCCGATGCTACAGTTTATCAGAGCCACTTGGCGTCCCACCCGACCAACAAATTTGCGTATTTTACGTAATTTTTGAAAAATATAACACTATTTAATGTCATTAGTTGATAAGGGTAGATTGTACTGTTGTGAAAATCTGTCTAATGTATAATAATAAATATTCGTTTCGACATTATATGACTTACCATATACTGTAAATCGTACAGCATATAATATGATATGACTTTGAACTAGGGTAAAGGACACAGAATAAAAAAAATCTGTTTCATCATTCATTGAAATATTGCGCATTGCCACGCAACGTGTATATTAGATATTTTGAAAACCAGCGCAATGTCTATTGTAAGAAAACAAGTCAATTACCTTTTCAGATTATTTTTACATATTAAAAAAAAGATTATATAAAACCACTATGTTTATATATGAAATCTTAATTAAAAATTAAAGAATAAAAAATCCAATAAATTGATTTTTCGCCACTAACAATATAATTCATAGGGCTACTACAAAGATTTAATTATAAATATTATGCATTACTTAGCAACACCTCTTGCTTATTGCTTAACGTTAGTAATGCATACAAATCTAGATAAACATGAGAATATTTAGATGTTTTTTAATCTGAAACATTTCCGCTACTTGACGATCAATAAACTTTTCCATGGAAAGAAGTTTAGCTTAAACAAATCTAACCCAATAATTAAATTCATTAAATATAGTGTTTCCCAATTGTAAAACATATATATATATATATGTTTTAATATTTTCATAATTTGGAATCAACATTTAACTATTTTTTTCCGGTTTTCAAAAACAAGACTTTTCGGTTTCAGAATATTCGTTAGTGTCGTATTTTTCTGAATAGATAGCATATTTTATTTAGAAAAATTAAAAAGATATTATTTTCTAGGTGTAATTAGATCTCGTGGTAAATACTGTTCATGTATTTTGTTTTTATCTTTGTATCTTTCATGCACCTCCTTAAAATATTACGTATTTTTCATTCACGAGTCTAGGTTTTTATTCTTTTTTAATGATATTCCTTCATCAATTAGTCACCAGGGTTTTTCTGAAAGTCAAACTTCACGATATTGTTTGTTTTGTATTTTTTAAACACAATTCACTGTATTATGAAATACATTGATTTCTAGTTGTCTAGCCGTGTGGAGCCATTTTTTTACTGAAATCCGTTTGAAATTTAAATGCTTCTGCTCAAAGAAGATTTGGTTCCCAATTTAGATTTCACATAATTTTTATCAAATTTTAACTTATTGTCTGTCACCAGAAGATGATGATCTAATTCGTATATTTTTACTGTAAATGGAAGATCTCTACCTCTTTATGATAGGGCAGTCAATACGATTTAGGTTGTTAATTAATTAATTAACTGATTCATTGTTTCGGTAATTAATTTAATCTGTCAACCTCCGATAGATGGCACTTGAAAGAGAATAAGCATTGAATAATTCCTGTCTACCTCTATATTCACTCAAAACAGTTTATACTCATTTAGGTTAGTATATATATCGTATTCCTGCATAAATATGCAATTCACACCGTAAAGTCCAGTCATTTGTTACAGTTATCGTCATCAACAACTCTGTTCCTTGGGGTAAATAGGGCAACATGGCCCACGGTTTGGGATGCCCTGGTGAAGGTAAAATGTATGGATTCTGTCCGTATTGTTAATGGCTTTACGCTTTATATTAGCGCAAAATGGAAATAGAGTATTATTTCTGCAGTACATGTACAATAAATTAAACGAACTACATGTACCTATGTTGTACGCCTTCATTTTCTATACTTCAAAAGATAATTACAAAACAATAATTTAAATACTTATTCATTATTAAATTAAATATAACAATGTAAATCTTTTCTTACAGTAAAAACGACTAATACAATAAAAATATTTATTAATATATATAGGGTAACTATAAAGGGATCACTTCAATCGTAAGGGCGTATAAGGTTTTATCAAGATTCAGTCTCAACAAATTAGAATCGTTTGCTGAAGAAATATGAGATTATCTGTGTGGCTCGGAATCGCCGTGCGTTAGATCATATAGTCGTCATTAGACAAATATTGAGAGTATACCCTCGTGCTGCACCTACTTTTCGTTGACTTTCAGAAGGTCTATGACTCAATTAAGAGGTCGCAACTAATAAAAGTATGAGAATTAGAGCAGTCACTAACAAAATGTCGGATCCCTTCCAAATTAATAGTGGTCTTAGATAAGGTGATCCACCATGGCCACTGATCTTTAGTCTAATTCTGGAGTACGTGATGAGGAAACAGTAAACAGCAATTAAGAATATCGTAGATATCTCATTGGCATATGTAAATGATATATGTTTCATTAGTCGTTAATTAATGAGTGTTGAAATGCATATTGATAACCTCATACGCACTGTAGAAATGTAGGAAAATAAATTAGCATTTTCCAAAATAAAAAAAAAAAACCAAATACATTCATTAATAAAGGGAACGCTTGTTACTTTGCTTTACGAAAATTACTGTCATCAAGATTGTTTTCACAAAATTTAAAGACTAAACTACTTTATACTGATACAACCGATTTTTCTATACAGGTGTAAAGTTTGGCCTCTCACTTTAGCGCAGGAAAATAGGTTGCAGGACTTCAAAAATAAAGTCTTGCACAAGATTTACGGTCCAAGACCTGATAACCTAACCGGAAAATGTAAAAAATTAAAGAACTTGGAAGTTGAGGAACGGAAAACCGTCCTTGATATCCTGAGAAAGGTGAGGCTATACAGGGCGGAATATGTAAATGAACAAATCTCTCTTACACAAACCAATAGAATTAAGATCGAGAAGAAGATCAAGTCATTAATGGGTGGATAATGAAAAGACAGACCTGCTGTAGGCGGGTTGGGGGTGGTCTGGATCACGGAGGCGATGTCAAAGGATGTATGGTGCATCAGTTATGTACGTGCGAGTTCCATGAAATCATCAAAGAAGAAGACAAAATATAAACTTATTAAATCCGTATATTTTCAATAAAATAAATTACATAGATAAAAATATTTTAAATTCCAAAGTACGTAACTAATTCCGTACTATCCTGAATATTAAACGGAATATTAGATGAACTACGTCCCTCGAGTGCACCGCTATACAAAATGTGCCGCTTGACAGACTGCAGTAGAATTGTGAGAGAAAACTATGTTTATCATGAATAAAGTAGTTAATTTTAATATTTTTAAAAACACATTGAATGTCAGTGGTATATTTAAAAAAAAAAGTTACTTAAATTATTATGACGAGACGCTCTATAGCTACTAAATACCCAAGGACGCGGCTAGCGCTCGGCATACCCCCCGCCCCTCTACCACTCGTTGCGTTGGTGTAGCGAATGAACTAAGATTCAAAAAACTTTTGAGACACACTGTATAATATTCACCACTAAGACGGTGAGATCTGGAATTATAATCGGTCGCAAGGTGCACGTGTATTGCGGGAAATTTAAGTAGTAAGAATATGAGTATTTGAATACTCGCATTAATTAGGTTATATTATCGTAAACCACTGCCCTTTTTATAGTAATAAATTATTTTGAGACATCTATATCGTGATGATAATCCTTCAGGGGATAAATTCCAGTTATTGGTTCCTGCAAAGATTTGGACATAATCATAATATTGTGAAATATTCTGGTCTAAATATGAAGCTTCCATTAAAAAATATTGCCTTTTAGACTTATTCTAGTATATATATATATATATATATATATTAATAATTCAAATGAATTTCATACGTACACATAAAGGATATAGATCCATACTTCAGTAAAAAAAGAGTCTCAGCGACATCTATATTATTACATGAGAATGAATATCAAATTTAAAAAAAAAACATAGATGGCGACAACGTAGTTGGTAATAAATAATTGAAGTTGAGTAATAAATAATTGAATATATATAGCATGGGTAAATTGGTGAACGTTTCATTGTGTAAAGTGATCACTTGAGCCAGCCGATGACAGGTTGTGAGCCGTGTAATGCCTAAGACTTCCATACTTTCCATGTAAAAAAAAATAATAACAACATCTCTGTGAGATATCTATATCACGAAAAATAAGTTTTATGGAAAAAAACAGCCGTGGCTGCGCAGCGATCAACATTAACCCCAAAAGGAAAGGGCCAAAACACAACCCATCAAAATGTATCTTTTTATACAACATATTGAATTCTTTTAAATATTATAAACAATTTAGAAAATACCCGCGCCTGCTTGAATTTGATTCAACGAATTTTTGTTATTAATAAATATCGCTTTCCCCAATTGGTCCATGAAATCGAAGATTTACTGTATTTTCATAGTACACTAACGAAATAATGGTCACAAATCTTAATTTAACAAGAAATAATATAATGTACATAACTCTTGCAATTATTAACCGTGCAAACATCGCGGGTAGTACCACAAGCAATTATTATGCAAAGACACGAGTCGCTATAAAACATTTTATTGGCACTTGCTTTTATGAATGGAACATAGTTATTTTGAAAACATCGTAAAACATATTTATGAACGATCCTTGGCGAGCAATTTTGCACCTTGCGGAAAAAGCATTACGAACAAGAATCGTTTATTGAATGACAATGCACAAGAGCTCATTTCTCATATTTCCTGTATCTCAAGAATAGACTTCAATTTAATGACAAGGCCAATTAAAATAGTGACCAGGCAGATTTATTGAAAATGTCTTGATGCTTTTTCATATTTATTGCAAAAGTTCCCTGAGGGCTGTGTGAAATGTTTTTGTGAAATTAGTATGGATTTTAAGAATTTTTTGTTTTTTAATTAATATACAATAAAATTTCATGTATTCAAATGTTAGCGGATATACTACCACAATAAAGTAAATGACATCTGCAAATTTAATAAATACATTTTATCTATTTTTCTTTCTAACTTTAAAATTCTTAATTTTGTAGTGGTACCGCCATTATCGTTGCTCCTATCCGACGGACGATACAAGCGACACCTGGATTTAGGATGCAGTATGTAGCAAAGAGCAGCTGCCACTGGCCTGTCTGGTTCAATTGCTTGCCGACGATACATCTTCCGTTCCACCATACGCTACGGCGAGTCTTGACTGTCAAGACTCGCCGTAGCGTATGGTGGAACTCAAGGCTGGGTTGATACTAAACGCCACCGACTCGCTCCTCTACTCTTCATATTTCACGCACCACTAACTCTTCTTGCACCAACTGTGGGTTTTATTCGCACCAACCCCATAATTTTATTCTGCATTGAATCAAGCTCAACCACTTATAATAATTAAGCCTTTAATTTATCGTTCAGTTGTGACATGTGGTATCTGATGATCGAATGACATATTGTGTGTGTGTTTTGAATAAATAAATAAACTTTTCACATACATCTTAAGTCAATAATTACAACTCAAAAGATAATAATAAAAATATTTCTGAAAAAGGCTAGGGATTACCCAATCGAACAAGTTTTTAAACATTTTCCTGTATTAAATTTCTTCTTTATATAAAAAAAATATTTTTTTTTTTTAAAGATGATAAAATAAAAATTCACAATAACTACCAGACTCAGAGAAAAACTAATGAACATGTTATTTTTAAAATGTCCAAAATGACAGAGACATGCATCATACATTGCTCCTAATCTATATAAACAACTGCCTAAATCAATTAAATTAGCAGCAAATATTAATGTTTACAAAAAGTAAGTTAAAAATGGATTAAAGGTCTTCAAAATTATTAAACTATGTATTTGATATCTTTCTCTAGTTCTATTCTGATCAATTTCCCAACATTTTTATATATTATTAATTTTCATATAGTAATATTATAAACGTATTTATATATTTTTATTTTCTATTTGTTGTAAATAAATTCTTACATCTAGTATATATTGATCTTGTTTTATTGTATAAATGTTGACAGCCACCCCATAATTCAAAATCTTTCTTATTTGAGGGTGCATAACTCTGCCATTGTTCTTTTTTATTGTCGAAAAAAATATTCCGAATCCAATGACACATATAACTCAAATTTGTTAAAAAAATGTTATAGCGGATTTTGAAATTCAATAACACATATATCGTAATATGTATATTTATTTATATATCATTAAAAATAATAAGATACTGAGCTACACTTACATTTATTAAAAAAAAAATGTCTAACAAATATAATATTATATAACAAAATTGTTTAAATGGACATAAATATAAATATACATTTTATTTAAATATTGGTGACCCGTATCTCAAATTGCCACTATCTTCAAAAAACCTTTATCATTAATTCGTTCTAAGTGATTAAAAAACATTTGTCAGATACAACATCGATTTCACAATTATAGTAAGCAAATGAAACACATATTTTCTAATTATTCTCATTTAATTTACTTGAGACGCATTTCGCCTTCTAAGAGCATTATCAATCCAATGATTAATCAATCGATTGATCATAACCCTATAAGGCGAAACGCATCTCAAGTAAATTAAACGAGAAGTATAAAAAAACAAGTGTTTTATTACACATGTGGTTATGTAGTTCTTCAAACTAACCTCGGAAACAGTAAATATATAGTAAGCAACTATTATAAGTATAATATTTCAGAAAAAAGTAGAAAGTATCGGTCGTGATAAAATGTCGATACTCTTTTATGCACCTCTGTTGATTTTATAATGATGATCTACAATTTGAGTTCATACCTGGGTATATAATAATTAAGCGAATTTAAAAAGATAATTGTGCTAAATATTATTTTCTTCGTTATACAAATTTCACACTGTAAAAATATAATAAATCATAAATACGCTTTACTTATTTAACTCTAAAATTAAAATTATAATCTTATTATTTCTCTGAGAAACTTCATGAATTGATCCCCAGGTACGTCACCTTGATCTTTCGTTCTTTATTGCGCTTAGCTAAAAATTATGAACTATAAAAAAAGCTCTCTTTGCCCTGGCAACACTTAATTGTCACCCAGCAACCATATTGCCTCATTAAATGTGGCAACATATAGTATTTAGTAGGGCAATAAACACTCAAACAACCGAAAAAGAAAACCCACTAGTAGGTATTTATAGCCGTATCAAAGGAAGATTTCCAGTATTTATAAAGATGATAAATTAATAAAATCAAAATGCTATTTTACATGATTCCGAACGCAATTGCTTAAAGAAAAATATATTTTAAAATTGTATAAATTGACACTAAATCGTGTACTTAACATACGTATCAATTAAAAACAATTAAAATCGACTTATTTCCCTGGATAGGAAAAGATTCTTGTTTGAATCCCGGTAGCTACCAAAATATTTTTTTGATAAATAATTTTTTCTGTATATATTTTTAATTAATACCTACATATATTAGGTGTACCCATAATTAACCAATTATTTTTAGTGTGGAATATTTTCTTCAGTCTAGCTCAGAGCGTGAACGTGTAAATACGTGTTTTATAAGAAATATTATAATTCGTGGTCTTGTAACTTGTGACAAGTAAATTAAAAAAATTTTATTACTCTGTTGTAAAATGGCGGACAATCAACTAAGTGAAGAACATTTACGTCATTGCGTGCTGTACGGCTAGTTGATTTGGAGAAAGCCATTGTTTAGTGCGCTTCTTGTTGTTGTACAAGACCCATTTCTCGTCACTAGTAACAATCCTTCGTAAAAATGGATCACTTCTTTCTCTGCACAAAAGAGATGTGCAAATTGTACGCCGTTGATCTTTATTCATCTTCTACAATAGATGTGGGACCCATATACCCTATCTGCAAGCCTTCCCGATTTTGTGAAGATGTCTTTGAACTGTTGACCAAGTAACCTGAAGAGTGTTTGCTATTTCCTGGATACTCAGTTTAGGATTCGTTTCCACCAGTGTTTTTAAAGCGTCATTATCAAACCCTACCGGGCGCCCACTTCGATCGCTATCAGACAAGTCAAAATCACCATCGGAAAATTTTCTAAACCAACGTTGTCATTTATTTACTTTCAATAAGTCTCCATACACATCACAAATTTTCTTTGTTGCAACCGTTGCATTAACACCCGACCGAAAATGAAACAGCATGCAATAACGTAAATGTTATTCAATTAGTTTATTGTCCGCCATTTTACAACAGAGTAATAAAAAATTTTATATTTACTTGTCACAAGTCACAAGACCACGGATTGTAATATTGCGTATAAAACACGTCTTTACACGTTCACACTCTGAGCTAGACTGAAGCAAATATTCCACACTAAAAATAATTGATTACTTATGGGTACACCTAATAATTTGTACATTTATTCTGTTTAAAATACCAATGACAATATTTTATACCTATGTACATACAACCTGAATTTATAAATTTGTAGGTGTATACCATTTCTAGAGGGACCGTAATGCTATAGATATTTACATTCATATTTTCTACCTTTATATGTTTTATATTTTTTCTAAAAATAAATATCATTAATTTGAATTTTTTTCAATTATAACAATATATTTAAACAAAAATATGTTACTTTTAGGAATTTTGCTTTAAGAATAACAAAGCATATAAGTATCGTGAATAAACATAAATATATATGG
Organism: Eubasilissa regina; assembly: GCA_022840565.1. Taxonomy (NCBI): domain Eukaryota; kingdom Metazoa; phylum Arthropoda; class Insecta; order Trichoptera; family Phryganeidae; genus Eubasilissa; species Eubasilissa regina. The sequence continues at coordinate 756,900 of JAINEB010000002.1, read as the reverse complement.
AAGATAGTTCTGTTAGAAGTCACAATAACGGGCGAGCTTGTATGAGAAGACGTAGACGTAGAATATGGATGTGGCGAGAATTGAGTATCAGGACAAAAGAGTGTGGCGCTCTATCCCATCTGCCTTTTCCCGCAGGGAAACGGCGTAATGGTTAGTAAGTGAGTATAGAAGAGTGAGATTGGAATATAAACGTATATAATACAAAAATAAACAATGTTCTGAAGATTTTCAGGAATACCAGGATATTTTGATGCAGTTCTCGTTTATCTTGTGTTTGATTTCTGATACTAAAAATGACCCCTCTCTCAATGCTCTATAAGGTAATCTGATAATATTTATATTGAAAAGTGTATATCTACGTAATATGTACACCCATACCTAGATTACTAATGACTATAACGAGAGCTAATCTAAACGTATTCTTCATGGCAGTGGTCAAGTTTAAGAGTTAAAAGGAATATACGTGATTGATAGTCGTGATATGTTTATTAACAATATATTATTCATTTAAATAAATGCGCTTCGGCATTTTTGGTTAACAATATAATTTGAAGGTTTTTATAATTCTATGTTTAAATAATATCCAGAATCTAAGCAGTTTAACGGCTCCGTCGTTTGAGCACGAATGTAGTTAAGGCTCCCACAGACCATCACCTAGACGGGCAGTAAAACAGGCTTTATTACAGGACGCCCAGCGATAAACCGGCGGCAGGTGGCGCAAGGCGGCGGCGCCGGAAGTGACGACCGTTTGATTGAGACCGCGTTACGTATTACGTTATGACCACACTAGATATGACGTTTCACCGCATTAGATATTGCTTCATTAGAACAACGGACACCCTGTGTATTTGCGGTGGAGAATCGATTATCTGTCATAACCAAGGATTGCTCGAGTGGGCATCGAATGGAATTGGTTCCTTCCTGCTAACAACCAAGTGAAGAGATTCAAAATCTGTGATCCTTTACTGGTAAATCTAAAACAAGATATATTAATTAATAAATTTCACATCATGAATCAGAAATATATGTATCATGGATCCCGATTGAAATTTTATGATATTTTAAACGAACATATGTTTTTATTACTGCAATAACAAGTCACTTTCATGCATTATTTATTAAATCAATCTTTATTACAATCTTACTAGGTCACCGATAATTGCATTTTTCATTGGTGGAGTCTGTATTGAGGTATGGCATCAGATATATCACAAATAATATAACTAACTTACCATCACGACGTTAGAGCGCTACACTTTTCTGTCCTTACACACAACTCTCACATCATCCATCCTTATCCTCATCCGGAAATAGATATCCAGGTTAATTTGAAAAAGTATAACATATAAGTTCGAAAATTTATCATAGAAAATACTGGCGTTATAACACAATTGGTAGTGTACTTCCCCGGATTGGAAATAGAGATCCAGGTTCGAATCGCGGTAATGCAAAAACAATATTTTTCAACAAAATTGATTTTATATGTATATATTTATAATTAATACATTACATTAGTATTTAGAATATAATGTAGATACATAACATTATATATTAATCGCACATGGTGTAAATACAAATATTAATCATGAATTTTGAATGGAAATTGTAGTTTAGTTCTGGAGCGAAGTTTTAATTTCCTTTGAAACACGAATTAAGTGGACATAACATTTTTGTTGAAGAAATTATTTTTCGTTGAAGAAACTTCAAAATTAGAATTTATTTCAGAATTTTACAACTTCATATGTATTCGTGTGATCTTTGGATACACCATGAACTGCAATTTGAATATGTATTTTTTTTAAATAGGTGTTATTAAAATAATGATTACTTTTTAGAAATATACGCGAGTTATAATGAATGAATGAGTTATAATGTTATATAATGAAGCTATAGTAATTTTTATAAAATATGACGCACCAGATGTTTTTATCATATTGATAGCATATCCAAATTGAACAAAAACTCCGAATAATTTGGTACTAATATCGTTGGGAACTGCACATTAGTATACATTTATTAAATAAGAACTTTACTTTTCAACGCTACGAGCGTCCGACTCTACTAGGGAGTTCCGCACCGTGAACATATTAATAGATAGATAAATGTGCTTAAAGGTATATTTTGGTGACATATTACTTGTAAAGGTGTATTTCTGTTTTCTATCAAAATGTAACTTCATAAAAAAAATGTGATCTTGAAAAAAAATTTTTTTTTCGGTAAATACTTATATATTTTCCTAATTGATTAATTTAATTTGTAAAAAAAATATCAAATAAATATGTGAAATTACAACCTTACAACAAAAACGAGTTTTCATTAAAAATATATTGTATTTTTAATTTATTCATCTTCATATTGTCACATTTAATTAATCACAATGTCCTTCAAGAGAATTTCTAATATAATTTAAAATTATTAGATTTTAAAAGAAAGGCAACATCGTGGGAAGGGTCAACCCCTAATTAAATATAATGGCGTATTAGAAATTTAAAATATGTAAAACACTTCTTTAATACGATCCAAATAGTTCGAACTTTTTCTACTTTGATAGCCATTTTTTGTTATTTTGTACAATAATACGTATGTTAACAAATCTATAGTACATATTAACATAATATTATTTAACATAATATATTAACATACATTATGTTAATATATTATGTTAAATATATTTATTAACATAATATTATGAATCAATAAATATATAATATAAACGACTAATTATTATTGTCAAAGTATTGGCCTGCAACACTTCGGCTATCAGCGTGTTGAAATGTTGTCAAATATTTTATATTTAATAAGAAGTGTTACGCACAACAGCGGTCGCCCAGTCACGCCGCCGCCAGGGAACGCCCAGACGTCGCCGAACGCATTGAAAAATGCGGGCTAGTCCGAGCGCTCCAATTTCGCCGGCGGTATTACTCCGCTTTGCTATTTTCGTACAAATGCGAGGCTGCAGGAGGCGATGTGTGCAGGAGAGAAGTAAAACACAGAGAGATGTCGCTCCGGAAGGCCGCCGACGAGAACTGGACGTCTCGGCAGCGGTACCCCCCCTATTTATTTCATGTATCAAGCAGACATGGCAAGCAGTGGTGGGGGTGGCTCACAACCCCCACCACTTGACCGCTGCTACGCGACCGCCGCCATGCGGCGGTCCATCGAACTACAATATACGGAGCCCGACAACGCACGGTTTTAATACCGTACCAAAGTCGGGCTCCAGACAAAAATAAATAAAATGCAAAATAGTTGTGGATTATCGCGAGCAATTAACAAATACCAAACAATACATAGCTCGCGATATCCACAACATAATCAAGTCATTCATTACACAATAAACAAGAAATAAACAGGGGGTGGGGGGTGATCACCCGTAATTTACACAATTATTTTCAATCGGTGATCACCCCATACAAAACAATACAAGTGTGTGTGGATATCGCGAGCATTAAACATTAATTACCAAGCTAGCTCGCGATATCCACAACAAAGGTTACAAATGTGGGCGACCGTCCGAAATCTAAATTCACAAAACAATTACATTCGGTGGACGGTCGCCCGATACAAAATACAATGGGCGGCCCTACTAAGGGCCGTTTGCGGCTCCACCATGTGCCCCCTGTGGGTCCATGGTGAGCGACAAACCGCTCCTGTACCACTCGCTGGTAGCTCCGCCACCGCGAGTTGGTACGTGGTGGCTGGCCCCTTGCGGAGCCCGCCACTGACGCTCAGCGCCCATCGGCCCTCTTGGTGCCACTGGATCGAATAAGAAAAAGGCCCTTTTCAGGGCCGCTGAATGGTAACGATTCGTCCAGTGGAATTCCTGAGCCTGTCGTGAGGCGGAATCCTGTGTGCAACACTCCCCCCGTGCAGCTTGCCTGCACCAACAATGGCAACACAGGATTCCTTCGCATAGCCGTGGACCCGATCACGGTTCTGCAACTATGACAAAACAAACAATTCAATTGCGTAACCACATAGAAAAAACAAGTTAGTGTTATACATAATGATCACAAAGAAATCAAATACAAAGTAATTCAAAATCAGACAAATAAATTCAAAATAGTCCAAAAATCTAATTTTAAATTCACAAGCTCACAAAGGCGGGTGGCGCTTGTCCATCGCGGCCACCCGGTTGCCCTCCCGGATTGGTGATGCCGGTCCTCCAGAGCGGCCCCAAGCCTGAGGCCGCCTGACGCCAGGTCCAACCAGGAATCCGTGTAGGCGTGGCTCCGGCCACGTTTCTGCAATGCGGTCTGACTTGACCGCCTGGGGTCGTAAATCCCAAGCGAGCGCCCTGATGTCAGGCCCGCGGAGAGTCTGAAGATCCTCTCGAGTTCACAAAATGGGGGTGCCGCTTGTCTATCGCGGCCACCCGGTAGCCCTCCCGGAATGGAGGTGCTGGTCCTCCAGTGCGTCCTCAAGCCTGAGGTCGCCTGACGCCAGGTCCAACCAGGAGTTTGGATTGACGTAGCTCCAGCCACGTCTCAGCAATGCGGTCTGACTGGGCCGCCTGGGGTCGTAAATCCCAAGTAAGCGCCCTGATGCCAGGTCCGCGGAGGCGAGTAGGGGGTTGAATGATCTTATTCATCCCCAGGTCCATCTGATTGTCTCGGCAACCATTGCTCCGGCAACGGTTCTGCAACTGTGGGCATCGACTAGGCTCGCCTGAGTGCGTAACTAAGTCAAGCGCGCTCCGTAGTATATGTTACACCCGAGGGGTGGCGCTCCTCGTCGGCATGATTTGCGCTAGGGCCGTTTCCCGCCCGAACGATACCACTATATCGTCTGGGCTTGTTGGCACACTCTCCCTCCGTCGCAGAAATCACGAGCTCACAATCCAATGTTCCTTCTCGCTTTCACAATGGTGATGCGCCGTGCTTCGGTGAGTGAGCTAGAGCGCCTGTCTGCGCTTACGCTCGCGACGCACCACGCCTTGCTCGCAAGGCTCACAAAGTTTATCCCGAGACCGGTGCCGCGGCTTGCGGTGGTCCGGGTACCATCTCGAGGTGTGGCAAATGACACTTGCTCACACTGCCGTACTTGGCCCAATTTTATAACGCCGCGGTCAACATCACTCCGCGCGGCGCCCCGTGTAGCATTTCGCGGTGTGGCGAGCGGCACTCGCTTACACCGGAACACATCTCCCGATTGTTTGATACCGCGGCCGGCGCCGCTCCGAGCGGCGCCCCGTGTAGCATCCCAAATATCGGGTCGAATGATGCCGCGGACGGCGTCACGGCGAGTGACGCCCCGTGTGGCCAGGGCACGCGGTGTGGCGACCGACACATGCCTACACCGCCGTGCTTTGCTCGATTGCCTGATGCCGCGGCCGGCGCCGCATCGTGCGGCGCCCCGTGTAGCATCCCAAGAAATAAGCCAGATGCCGCGGACGGCGTCACAGCGAGTGACGCCCCGTGTGGCCAGGGCACGCGGTGTGGCGACCGACACATGCCTACACCGCCGTGCTTTGCTCGATTGCCTGATGCCGCGGCAGGCGCCGCGTCCTGCGGCGCCCCGTGTAGCATCACAAGAATCAAGCCAGGTGCCGCAGACGGCGTCACAGCGAGTGACGCCCCGTGTGGCCAGGGCACGCGGTGTGGCGACCGACACATGCCTACACCGCCGTGCTTTGCTCGATTGCCTGATGCCGCGGCAGGCGCCGCGTCCTGCGGCGCCCCGTGTAGCATCACAAGAATCAAGCCAGGTGCCGCAGACGGCGTCACAGCGAGTGACGCCCCGTGTGGCCAGGGCACGCGGTGTGGCGACCGACACTTGCCTACACCGCCGTGCTTTGCTCGATTGGCTGATGCCGGGGCCGGCGCCGCGTCGTGCGGCGCCCCGTGTAGCATCACAAAAATCAAGCCAGATGCCGCGGACAGCGTCACAGCGAGTGGCGCCCCGTGTGGCCAAGGCACGCGGTGTGGCGACCGACATATGCCTACACCGCCGTGCTTTGCTCGATTGGCTGATGCCGCGGCCGGCGCCGCGTCGTGCGGCGCCCCGTGTAGCATCACAAAAATCAAGCCAGATGCCGCGGACAGCGTCACAGCGAGTGACGCCCCGTGTGGCCAAGGCACGCGGTGTGGCGACCGACATATGCCTACACCGCCGTGCTTTGCTCGATTGGCTAATGCCGCGGCCGGCGCCGCGTCGTGCGGCGCCCCGTGTAGCATCACAAAAATCAAGCCAGGTGCCGCGGACGGCGTCACAGCGAGTGATGCCCCGTGTGGCACTACGCAGTGCAGCGAACGACACTTGCTGACACCGTCACGTTTTCCCGACTGTACGATGCCGCGGCCGGCGCCGCTGCGAGCGACGCCCCGTGTAGCATTCCGCGTCCACCGGGCTCGGCTGGATGATGCCGCGGACGGCACCGCTGCGAGCGGTGCCCCGTGTAGCATCCCGTGGTACAATGCCGCGGTCGGCGCCGCTGCGAGCGACGCCCCGTGTAGCATTCCGCGTCCACCGAGCTCGGGCTCAGTTGTCAGGTGCAGTCCGTACAACTCGCGATATCGCGCTGGGCCGGCTGGCGGGCCGTGGACACGGGTCCGAACTTGTCGGCAATACTGTGTCGGGCCTGGCCGGCAGTCTGTGTGGCTCGCGCGGAGGCGGCAGCCACGCTGGGCTGTGCGCCGCGTCCAATGCAGCGGCATGTTTGCCATGGTGCCCGCGGCCGCATCCGTGACCGCGTCCCGTGCAGCACCGGGGGAACCGGTCCGGTTGCGCCAAGCGCCGCAATTGACGCTGCAATCCATGCAGCGCCAGTAGTGGTGCCCGCGGCCGCTTCCTCGGCCGCGTCCCAGGCAGCACCCGGGGCGGCCGGTCCGGCCGCGCCGAGCGCCGCGATCGCAGAGGTGCCCGCGGCCGCATCCTTGGCCGCGTCCCAGGCGGCACCCGGGGCGACCGGTCCGGCCGCGCCGAGCGCCGCGATAGCAGAGGTGCCCGCGGCCGCATCCGTGGCCGCGTCCCAGGCGGCACCCGGGGCGACCGGTCCGGCCGCGCCGAGCGCCGCGATAGCAGAGGTGCCCGCGGCCGCATCCGTGGCCGCGTCCCAGGCGGCACCCGGGGCGACCGGTCCGGCCGCGCCGAGCGCCGCGTTCGCCCAGATGAAGGCCTCCATCTGAATGCGTTGCAGCTCGCTCTTCATGCGATAATTCTCCACCACGAGTCACCTTTGTTGAATCTCGCGACGGAGTTCCGTCCTCAGCCGACGAACTGCGCACTCAATGGTAGTGGACGAGTTCGACGCCAACGACCCCTTCTCTCGTTCCTGCAGCCTCGATTGAGACATCGGGCGAAGCAAACCACCAACGGCTAGGGCAGCGTAAAAGGGCAATCCGGCTCCGAAGGACCAGTTGTTACGCACAACAGCGGTCGCCCAGTCACGCCGCCGCCAGGGAACGCCCAGACGTCGCCGAACGCATTGAAAAATGCGGGCTAGTCCGAGCGCTCCAATTTCGCCGGCGGTATTACTCCGCTTTGCTATTTTCGTACAAATGCGAGGCTGCAGGAGGCGATGTGTGCAGGAGAGAAGTAAAACACAGAGAGATGTCGCTCCGGAAGGCCGCCGACGAGAACTGGACGTCTCGGCAGCGGTACCCCCCCTATTTATTTCATGTATCAAGCAGACATGGCAAGCAGTGGTGGGGGTGGCTCACAACCCCCACCACTTGACCGCTGCTACGCGACCGCCGCCATGCGGCGGTCCATCGAACTACAATATACGGAGCCCGACAACGCACGGTTTTAATACCGTACCAAAGTCGGGCTCCAGACAAAAATAAATAAAATGCAAAATAGTTGTGGATTATCGCGAGCAATTAACAAATACCAAACAATACATAGCTCGCGATATCCACAACATAATCAAGTCATTCATTACACAATAAACAAGAAATAAACAGGGGGTGGGGGGTGATCACCCGTAATTTACACAATTATTTTCAATCGGTGATCACCCCATACAAAACAATACAAGTGTGTGTGGATATCGCGAGCATTAAACATTAATTACCAAGCTAGCTCGCGATATCCACAACAAAGGTTACAAATGTGGGCGACCGTCCGAAATCTAAATTCACAAAACAATTACATTCGGTGGACGGTCGCCCGATACAAAATACAATGGGCGGCCCTACTAAGGGCCGTTTGCGGCCCCACCATGTGCCCCCTGTGGGTCCATGGTGAGCGACAAACCGCTCCTGTACCACTCGCTGGTAGCTCCGCCACCGCGAGTTGGTACGTGGTGGCTGGCCCCTTGCGGAGCCCGCCACTGACGCTCAGCGCCCATCGGCCCTCTTGGTGCCACTGGATCGAATAAGAAAAAGGCCCTTTTCAGGGCCGCTGAATGGTAACGATTCGTCCAGTGGAATTCCTGAGCCTGTCGTGAGGCGGAATCCTGTGTGCAACAAGAAGTATCAACTACATATAACAATATTTATTATTTTAGTAGTTGTAACAAAACTAAGATATATAAAACGCATTTTAAAATATGTGCCAAGCTAGAAATTTGTTTTCCAGTTAATTAATTGAGTTTATTTATATTTAAGCGAAAGCAATGTTAAACTAATGAAAGTGTCTCAGATAAATCCACGTCTTCATCTGTTTATGATTGTAAGTAATTTGTTAGGTACCAACTCATTTTCGGGAGTTTTTGAGAACCTGCCATAAAGTTGTTAAATCTGAGATAGCTACAACACGAGTTGCAGAACGCTTTGGATAACTGAAGAATAAGCCTTGGCATAAACAACCTTAACGGTATTAATTAAAATGGTGAAATTGAGTCTCCGAAATGTCTAATTGTTTTGTTGACTGTCTCAAATATATCGCGTTTCAGACGGAGGGCGCTCTCCTCGAGTCATCTCGTAAATCAATCTTTATTTTACACGGGGTAATGAAGACACTGCAGTAGAGTGAAAGCCTTCTCCATGACAAAGATAGGTATATATATATATATATATATATATATATATATATATATATTTGGAAATAGCGTTCTCCGTATCAAACATAAAAGTTTACCGAGGGATTGACAGTATCCCCCGATTTAAAGCTTTACCATTTAAGCCGTCGTAAAATTTAGACCATATATCTGTAGACTTTGCAGGAGTTTAAGGTATTCTGTGTACAGTCATGAAATATTTGTAATGACATTTCTTGCTAAAAGACAGCTTTTTGAATATTTTCATCATTATTGGTTAAAGTAGAGAATAATTCAAAATATTTTTTATATAGTAAGACATATACACATTTAAATATGGCGTACAATATAACTATGTAATTAATTAGCAAGTGAGATGTTTTAAATGTAAACGACACAAATTATATTTAATACTTTTTTTTTCAATCTGATATATAAATATACATATATTAAATTGACAATATTCAAGCTAAGCAAATTTCATTAGAGAATTTAATATCTAATGAAATATATCTAAGAACCGAACAGAAAAAAATTAAAAAGCTCTGTTGTCGGAGTCGTTTCAAGTATCAAATAAACCCAACAAGTTTATTCTCTTGCAATGTACTTTTTCGTATTTCTTCACGACAACTATGCTGGAGCATTCGTCCGTTGTACCAATAAGGAGTATATTACCATGAGACCATGTCAAAGAAATAAAAAGGCTTATTAAATCCTGGCCAAAATAATATCACGTCACGTTTCACGAAGCCATCGTAAACTCTGGCATCTTTCTTTTGTATTTTTTTAATAAACAACTTTTATATGCTGCAACGTACTTATTATTTTACATTGAAAGGCGAGTTATCGTATTTTGATGGGAATATTAATAATTACAAAAAAAAATCACTTATGACTTAACAACATTCATCGATTATTATTTTTTATTATTATTGTTTATGTTATCAGGGATAATTTTCGAGTGAAACCTACTGTGTGACGAAACGTTTAATATTCGTAAGTGCAAATTCACTTGTAGCTATTGGAAATGTGACATCAAATAATGTAGATATATTTTATGTGGAGAGGAAATAATCCCGTTGTAAGGTGGATGCAACATATCTATAAATAATAAGCAAAATATGTTTCTTTTTTAAACTATTATACAAAATATATTAATTGGGTCTTATTTGTAGAATGCTAAAATATGAAAATAATTTTGGTTACGCAGTAATCGATTGCATTGACAGACAGTAATACAATTTAAAAATATATGTAATACGTAACTTAATGATAAGAAAACATTAAACTATTTGTTCTGAAGCGTTATTATAAAGTTAAATTAATAATGAATATAGTAGTTAATAGAGTAAGTGGAGTAAGAGCTTATTGGTGTAGTGGTTTAGATGCTGGCCTGGTGATCTAGTGGTCGGGAGTTCGCGTCTCGCTCCAAGAAACCAGCAAGTTAGTCCTGTTTTCATAGTAAAAACGTTTAGCTTAGTTTGAAAATAGTAGGAATATTAATGTGACATGTATTCCGTGTACGCATCTCTATTTTTTTAATTAAAAAATAATATGTAAAAAAATAATTAAAAGAACTTTGTTTATAGTATTATTGCTCAATATTTTAGTATTCAAATTTACTCTATTATAAAACAGTATTACAATGTCTTTGATGAGTTTAACATAAATATTTTTCGTACTTTGAACATCAATAATTTTCATTATATAATATTATTTCTTCCTCACGAACATATTGATCACCATTTTGAGTTCGCCGATACCCTTGTCATGTTTTATAATGGATCAGAAATGTAATTTGAATCTGTTCTCTTCTCAAAGTAATTTTCTGCCTTGGAAATCTCATTTGCTTAGATGACTACACGCGGTGGTAACCATTCAAATCCGAGCTTCATTTTGCTTTTTGCGATTTGCGATACATATCGAGTTCTGCAAATGTCATTATTCACTGTCTACGTTTCACAACCTAGGTGACATTTAAGATCTAAAAGAGAATTTATTTTAAAACATTATTTATGTATTATACGCAAAATTCAACTGTCTTTCATATCCTAAATATACTTTCTACACTCAAGCACGTGCAGTCCATGCATTTAAATAAAATGGGTAAAAATAAAAGTTTTTGAATATAAATCAAAATTAAATATATCTAACTAAATTTTATGATAGATTGATAGTTGAATAATGCGATAATAATGATCATATATGCAATTAATTTTAATTTATTTTCTGATTTCCGCCGTCGAAGAAAACCAACAAAATATTAATGAAAAAATTTAATTAAAATTATAAACTAGAAAAATAGTTTTTAACAAGTGGAAAAAAATAGGACAAAACACTGCCAAATCAAATCGAAGACATTAAGAAACATATCAAAAGTTACTTACTTACTTACCATCACACCGTTTCCCCGCGGGGGTAGGTAGAGAGGATAGAGTGCCACACTCTTCTGTCCTGACATACAAATCTCGCCTCATCCACATTTATATATCTTCTCATACAAGCTCGCCGGTTATTGTGGCTTCTGACAGACCGTTATCTAGTATCTGGTTTACCTGGCCGTGCCAAGTCTTCCACGGACTTTCTCTATTTCTGGTGCCATTAACACTTGCGTCATATATCTTTCTTATCATTCTCTCCTTATTCATCCGTTCCATGTTACCAAACCACCTGAGTGATCATTTCTTAATATTATTTACTGTACTAAGATCAGTTATACATTCTTTACTTATTTTTTCATTCTTTACTTTGTCATAAATGGATTTGTCACATGTACGCTTAAGTGATCTTATTTACACCGCATTCAGTCTACTTGCATTCCTCTTCTGCCTCACTTTCATACATTAGTGTCGGTACCAGGACTCGATTATAAAATTCAAGTCTTGCTTCTAATGACAAATTTCCATTCACATCCCATATTTAATAGTAAATATAAATTAAATGAATCAACTACCCATCAAAAAAATATTTTGTTATTCCCTGTAGCAACTACTTTTTCTGTATATCTTTGTAATTGATTAATTTATTAATTTATTTTTGTATTAAAAATACCACAGAACTATGTTTTGAATACATAACTTCCAAACAGAAATATGTTCTCCTTAAATATATGAAAAGTTCTTCATCACATCCGCGTTTATGTAAAGTCGATTGACCCACAGTCATTTTCTTTTGGGATGCGGCATTAAGTAAACATGCTGCTGCAGAGATCATGACGATGAAGTTAATATTGGTCTCCAGCTGACCACACATCCTCGATCTATTGTGACCCAAACTGCTAAAGTTGGGCGGTACAAGGGGTGTACTGTGAGCCCGTTGATCTCCTATGGAACGTACTGAGCTTGAACCATTTACGGTCAAAATATCCCAGTAGTACATCCAAAATACCATTATTGTCCATTGGACGTTATTGAGGTTTATTTAGTTTAAAGACTTCTAAACAATAAAAGTACATTTATAATATTATGTTTGTTTTGTATTTAAGTGTGAAATAAAATATTAACAAATATTTAGATTATTTTAGCATATTTGGTAAGAAAATTAATATTTATTAATAAGCTATGTATTAGTTCAATTATCTGTTTATTCAGTAATGATTTCGATGCAATAAAAAACATGAAATATTTCCAGGAAACGTGTGTGAGGGAAAATAATGGGGTAATTAAGAATGATGAAAATAATATGAGTGTAACAAGTATGGAAGAAATAAAATGTGTAATAAAGCACGTGAAGAATGGTAAAGCTGTGAACGTTGCCTCCGAGTATAAGACTGGTGGCCCATTAGTTATCTTGTGGCTTCATGCGCTCTTCGATTAATGTTTGAAGGAGAGCCACACTCCGTTAGATTGGAGGAGAGCTGTTATTATGCCTCTCTACAAAGGCAAAGGATCGCGAATGGAATGCGGCAACTATAGAGCAATCAGTCAACTAAGCTCTATTGTCAAACTATGTGGAAGGAATTTAATAGAAAAAGCAAGAAAAGACACGAAAAAGTATGGGACGTGCAAGGGGGTTTTGTGGGTGAAAGAGGATATAAAAATCAGATCGTTTCTCTACGAGTGATGACGAAAAAGTTTTTGGAAAAGAACCAAAAACTTCTTTTTGCCTTTATAGATCTGCGAAAGGCATATGATAAAGTTATAATAGAAAGGTTACGAAAGGTACTCTCTGAGTACAGGGTGAAAAGTAAACTTATACACACAATCGCATCCCTATGTGAAGGAAGCTCTGTGTGTGTAAGGATCCATGGATTATTTACACCATGGTTTGATATTATAAAGGGTGTCAAGTAAGTTTGCGTAATGTCTCCATGACTGTTCAACTTGTATATGGATAATTGTATGAAAAAACTGGAATATATGAATGTGGGAGCGAAAATAAGCGATTTGAGTGAATGCTGTTTAATGGCGAATAATGAAAAATTATTAGAGTCTAGTGAATATAATGTACAATGTATGCAAGAAAAGTAACCTAATTATGAATGTCAACAAGTCGAAAGTGATGGTATTCGAGAAGGAAGAAAGCAAGACTTATAGGTAATGAATGTTTGGAACAAGTAAATGAGTTTGTGTATTTGGAAAGTATGTTTGATAGAAACGGAAAGACTGAGAAAGATATTGAAAGGAGGATGACTGCAGAAAACAAAGTGAATATTATATGTTTGCCAATTTGCCCCAAAATAGACTTGCCCAGTCGGGCAAAGCATTTTAAAATCTGTATAAGAAACTGTATTTTTTCAGCTGTAAATAAAAAAATATTTTTCGAATCTTAGATTCTAAATATAATTATAAAACAATTTTCGAAGCTCTGGACTAAAAGTATGCTGGGAATAAGAGATTGAAAAAAGAGGTAGAATTAAAAACATGTTGGTTAAAGCATAGACCAAGTTCAAAGATGACATTGTCATTATTGAAAGTCATAATTGAGTGGTTATATTCTATGGAGCACAGGAGCAGAGCACAACACAGAGGATCAAATTAAAGTTGAATCTTGAAAATTTGGATAAAACAAAAATAAAATTATTGGAGGAATACGGAGTAGGAGGAATACGGCGAAAATTAAAGAAAGTACTAAGAGAGCAGTAGATTTCAAAGAGAGTGGCTATATCTAGCAGCAATTTGATAATCGATAACGATGATCATTATAATTATGGTCGTAGGTTTGAATTTTTATTTTTCAGGATATATTTCTTTATTTTCATTTGTAAAAATGATTTGTTAGTTACGGACGATATAATGTGATAACGATGTAGATAGTTATTTTTAGACGGAACAACTAGGCTATGCAGTATTCACTAAATTAAAATAAATATTTAAATCAATTAGCCCATAATGACTCAAAATTAAAACTATTCAATAATTGCGTTCTTCCAACGATAACATGCGGTAAAAAAAGTTCAACTACGGGTCTAATGCGTAAACTGAAAGTACGGCGAGCCATGGGAAGACCAACGCTCGGCATTTTCTCGGCCGGTCACGTAAGTAATGAAACGATTCGTTAAGATTCATTTCGAAAGTTCTAAATTTACCGACTTTTACTCAAAGAGTGTATGGTAAAATGACAATAAACCAGATACCTCTGTGAAAAAATGGACGATAACTGGGAGAAGAAAGAATTGGAGTGAGACCCTGAACGAGAGCAAGACGTGTGGGTCGTCCATCAGATTCATAGCGGGTAGGTGGGAGCAGCTGGATGCGCATAACAGGAGACAAATAAACTGCCATAAATCCACCAATAAATGGATATGGACTGATGATGAGATATTTTTTAAGGAGATATCATCCACGTCTCCGTTTTCTCTATGAACTCCCGCCCTCTTAACTATGCTTCTCCACTTTTCTCTGCATCTTGCAGATCATAGGGTTATCACCAAAGAAGTGATTGTAACCTTATCCATTTGATAGATCAAATGAGTGAGGAATCTTTCTCTTCTTTTCCGTCCTTCGACGTGGCCCACCACAACAAATTTCTCCAAGCTATCTTTCCTTCTCGTACGATATCCAAAAAATTCAATATTCGCCTTAGATAAATGGTTGAGTGTGTTATGTGTACACTTTCATGTGTATTCATTTATTAGTCTATGTTTTAAATACACAGCGGTCGTTCCATTTTTTTCTTTTGAGGAGACATTTAAAATTCATTTTCTAATAAACAACGTGATGTATTAAATTCAACGTATTAGAGTTGAAGGCGTATGAATGAAGGCGTATCTATTATTGAAAAACTCTAAGATTCTTTTATGCAACGTGAATTTTTAGTAGAACTAAGGGTAACTGGAAATTTAAATTCACAAAAATACGATTATTCCTTTTCATAAAACGCGATAGCTCCATTTGAGATGGCTTCCTTGAAAGCCTTTCCCATGATGCAATAACGGTTAGTTTGCTTGCAATATGCATAAAAATCTAGGCTATTCTAGCGGGTAATGGATATTGATGTTATGAGAAGAAAGACTGTAATATCACAGGCAGAGCAGTTGGTTGAAGTTATATTATGTGTCAGAATAAAACTGAGTAAATACTAGACACAAAATTATATACATTTGTAATCACCATTTAACCATAAAATAGATTTTGTCCTTGCCGTTACTCGAAAGTTAACTATATTAAAGTATAAAGTACATTTATAGATGTATAAATACAGTAACTTTTTGTAGGCAACGATAGGTTGGTTTGATACTTAAAAATAAGATTATTTAAAATGATTAAATGTGTTTTTCACGTTCTCTGAATATGTTTGCATATCAATTTTAAATAAATAAAAATGACCTATAGTGTTTTTTCCTCTTTATTATGTGCCTTTGTCAATTAGGTGTAAGTTTCCATTACAAGTATGTAAAAATGAAATAATATATATCTTAAATATATAAACAATTAAATATGTAAAATAACTATTGGAATATTATTAATATTAGTACAAATATTCGGTATTTGAAATCTAATTAACACATTAACATACATTGAGTTATTTTTTGCATTTTTACATATATTATATATTATAGTAAGAAGAAGAAAATTTATATTTGAAATGATAAAAATATTCAAATGATAGCTTTTGTTACATGAAGGATAAATTCAGAAAAATATGACTAAAATTAAAAAAACAATGTAGCATTTCAATTCATATGAAGTATTATTTTAATATATTAAGATAAGAAAATTGTGCAGATATGTAATTATACGTTCACATTTTTATTAATTAGAACAATCAATATAACATAACTAAACATAGCAGACCAAAAAGCAAAATTTAACTAAAATTAACAAAATTTTACAACATTACTATTTTCAGAGATAAAAAGAGTAAATTATTCTAATTGTAGTATAATAATATTATTTAACATTAAGACAATATTGCTAATATATGATATAATAAATTAAGATGGTTAAAAACAAGCAGTTTTTAGCTAGTTTCGTTCAACTTGTGTGATAATGTTTTTGTCAATACATTATTGATGTTGCGTATTCAAGATAGATATAATATATTT
Source organism: Eubasilissa regina (assembly GCA_022840565.1). Classification (NCBI taxonomy): domain Eukaryota; kingdom Metazoa; phylum Arthropoda; class Insecta; order Trichoptera; family Phryganeidae; genus Eubasilissa; species Eubasilissa regina. The sequence goes on along the minus strand of JAINEB010000002.1, from coordinate 740,491 downwards.
ATTTAAATTAGTTTATTAAACATAGTTTAAAAAGATTGTATAAATTTAATTCAAATTTAATAATATTTTTATTTTTTTATGTTTTATGCAGGGTTCTAAAGAATCCAAAATTTGGTTTAGAACGGTCGAAGAGTGTAAAATTATATAGAGAACAGAAAAACAGATTATGATTTTACAGAAATTTATGAAGCAAAGTAAAATGTAACAAGATCAATAACAGATATATTATCAAATTAATGTGAATCGTTAAAAATTGTATGTACAATGTAAACTGTCAAGAATGGCGTATGCCTAGTTTGACTAGTAAGCAAGCACTAATATTATAACATTTTATTTTTTTCTATTAATATGTAAATCCTAATTATTTTATAATATAGTAAATTAAATAAATATTGAATTATTATTATATATAGGTAAAATAAAAACGGGATAAATATAATTTTTTTTTAAATAATTCATTCTGTTCTCAAAATATATAATATTAATAGCAAAATGAATAAGATATAAATATGTGCTGAATTTAACAAAAAAGTTAATGTGTTATAGGAGGTGATTTGTATTTGAAAATTATATAGAATAAGATTATATTTAAACGAGCAAATCACAGCACTTAGGCATTCCCTCAAGTGACGACACCGTCTGTTCCCACTGCGATATTCTGCACTAGGCGAAAAACCGAGTTAAACTCATCCGCCAATATGTGAGAACGGTAACCGAAGGGCGGGAAATGTAAAATTCGCTGCAATAAAAGCGCACGGCAAAATTTTAGCGCCTTTGCCAATAGAGATGACAAATAGTCGGATCGCTAGCGAATAAATCGAAACAATGGAAACTCGAAGCTGGAAGCCAGACACCTGGAAATGTACGCGGACTCGGGCGTATCAGGGACAGGGTGGGAAAAAAGTACCTACTTCATTAAATAAAATTTGAATTTAACAACTTATTTGATTGTATCCTAGAACATTTTTTGGGAAAACATCTTGGCGCCACCGACTAAATTTTACGGACTAAATAAATTTCTAAAAAATCTCTAAGATTGAACTGGTGTACCTTATACCACTTCGCCTGGCTTCTACCTCAATCGCTCTTGTTGATTCAACAGAATAAGTACCGGACGAAAGCATCCAATTTTACATTGCTAGTAATTTTCTTTAAAAAGTTTTAACTGTTTTGATCATATTTTGATGTATATTATCGATATTTAAAAAAAACCTAGTTAGAAGTGTTGAATAAAACCTAGTTAGAAGTGTTCACTTCTTTTCATTAATAAACCCTCATAATTTCTTTCAAGTTTAGAATTTTTTCATATCAAATACTGATATTTTTACATAAAATAAATATTATTTCACGCATACAAACTGCTGACTTTTACGTATATCAAATTATGAGCATGGAAAGGTCATTATTTTTTATTTTTCTACTTCTTAACAGTCAGTCATTCTTTCATTATTGAGTATCGTCATACTTTACCATGTTTTGGGTCGCTAACTACGCGACCACCCATATTTGTTCTCTACTTTTCAGAGGACTAGTATCTCCAAAGCATCGAAAGATGCGGCAAAGACATGTAGTAAATTAACTGAATCTATGATAATACCAAACTCTCTAATAAGGATTACATTTAACTCTAGTCTATGTGTAAAAAAAATTGGGCCGCAATGCAGAATGAAAAAAAGTACCCCACTATATTAAGATCTTATCTGTATTTGTGTACCTAATATGTTTGGCAAAAAAAAACATTTTAAGGGCGCAGTAAAGGGCTTACTATATTTTCAAGATAGATGACGTAAGCTTCTAAAATTTTTTTAATTTTAATTTTCTACCAGTGTAATCACTTAATTGAATATAATAACATTAAGCGGATTATTTGGGCCGCTATCTAAGGTAGACCCCAATGCACCATATTGACTGGATTGGCGTAGTTACGCCACTAATATGGAAATTACTATAATATTATTAGTTATATACTGTTTTCTTGTATGTGTTTTTATAATGAAACATATGGATAGCTGTCAAAATTATTAGGGATATAAAGTCTGCCCTCTTTTTGGTAATATAAAAGGTGACTACTCATGAATAAAATATTTAATAATAATATACTGACTATCAATTTGGTAAATTTATTGGTATCGCTTGAAGAGAACATTTCAATGGGCTGATTTGGATTATTTAAACAAATTACATAAAATTTTAGAGGCTTGAATACAAAATGTAAAATCTCATTCAGCCAACCCTGGTGCGCCCATGCAGCCATTCTCCTAATGAAATGTGGTCGCGGCTTTTTGTTCGTAGTTCAGCCGTATTTCACCGACTTCGAACATTTTTATGAGACCCCAGTTTGAATGGGTTGTAATTTCGCGATTTGATCTATTGCTTGTATAGAAGGGCGCAAAATACTTCGGATAGCAAAAGTGCAGTGCATGTCACAAACAAGAAAAACATTCTGAGCAACCTACAATTAGCCAGCGTTATTGTCAATAGTTAGCAACAGGCTGTAACCACATATCATTACCAGTAAAGCATATATAATCGACACTTATTTCTTTTTTATTTATCTCGGAAATTTTATTTAAAATATAATGAAATGCAATGAATCATCTTTCCTCAGTATATCAGTTAAATATTCATTATTAATAGAAAAAAATTATAAAAAGAAGCAGTTTTGAGAAAATCAATATTTAAAACATAAAAATTTTTATTTTTAAATATTCATTATAATATAATCTACCGGCCTTACGATACAATCCTTAGTAGGTCTCAGCCTTCTTGATAAAATTCCTCCATTGATAAATTTTTCTCCAGTCACAGATTTCAAAGACAGATATTACGTCTTTGAAGACATTAAAATAGTCCATAAATATAATATACATTACTTTAAATATATTTGTAAGAAATATTAAAACATATAAGAATTTTAAAAATATGTGTACGCTTTTAGCTTTTAGTATATGAAACTATTTTACTAAGTACTATACAAAACTAGTAAGACATTAATGAACCGTTTGATTATGATTTATTTTTCTTTTATTCTGGCTAATCGATGTGCTGAAAGGAACTTCTTTATCTCATAACATATTATAATAGCAAAAAAATATATATATTTATATATTTTTTTTATCAGTGATCCTTATTTATTTCTTATATAAATATACAATAAAATAAATAATAATCTTTAAGAAAATTGAAATATTATTATATCTTTGCTGTTAGAAATTTTAAATAATTAAACTAAAATATATTTATTTTATTTAATGCATTTTGCTGTGTGGTTGCATTTTCAAAATATAGTTCTGTAGTATTTTAATACAAAAATAACGGTAGCAACTAAATGTTTTTTTATATAAATAGTTTTTTTTGTATATCTTTCTAGTTGATTCATTTACAAAAAAAAAATATTTAAAAAAATTTCACCAAATGGTTCCGCAACATTCACACTTTGCAGAAACAAAACTATTTATAAATATAAATAATTTGTTTTCTTATTTTGCTATCATCTTCATTTCTAAATCTTCACTATAAACCCAAGCTTTAGATATATGTTAAGATAAAATAAATTGTTTTATTTAGTTTGGGCGATTAGCGGAAAATATTTTTACTCAACTGAAACTTCACAGTCTATAGTGCAGATTTGAAATGTGCACTATGAACTTAATTTTAAAAGTATGATTATTATTAAAATAAGAGACATTTAACGTAAAAAAAATTGTCCGACGGTGAAATCGATATTTGAAAATTAATTGGTTAACTATATTCAATTAAGTCGGGTTAATTGATAACGTCAAGCGCCTGATCAAACTGTGGCGTTGCCTAAAATGGGCTGAATGAGATCCCACAAAACTAAATGGGATTTAAGAAATCCTCAGAACTTATTTTAATTATTTATCGGCAGTTGGACTTATCTCAATATGTTTTATGTACTGTTTTATATCAATGGCTAATGATAACGTATTAAACAAGACACATATTCAAAAACTAAAAAGGTTGCATTATTAAATTCTTTGTCAGAATTGAAAGTGAAGTGTCGAAGAAAACCAGACTTAATAATTTTTAAAGAACTTGTAATAAAAAAAAGTTGCGAGTGAGTTTACAGAATGTTATTTTTTTATGCGGATATTTTTTTTACGCTCTGAATAGAGCTCCCTTCCGGTAGTAAAAATCCCATTTCCGGCCGACGGATCTGACTAGAAGCCAATAGGATTTCTCTAAGACAGATAAGAAATAGATTAAAATATTGACGTTAATTTTAATTTAACACCTCTACATATAATATTTATAAACACGCAGCGTACAGATATTCCGATGTTGGTTTATTTATTTGTCAAGAAATACAAGATCTTAATTATTTATAAAGAAACGTCTATTCAAATAGAGTTTATTCCTAACATTTTAGTTACTACTATAACATCGATACACATTAATTATAAAATGACTTTAATTAACTATATTAAATAGTTTTATCAAGCATTATCAAAATTCATACAATAATTAAATATTCAAAAGTCCAACTGCATATATAATACCGGCTCTAGATAAAACAAATAGAGGTATTTAACTTTTTGTCATATATTATATTTGTTATATCGTACTTTATTTTTACAGACTTATTCGGCGTTTCTTATAAATCTTTCGATTTATAACGGATTTATAATGGATTTATAACTTTTTCTCCCGAACAGACATTGCATCCAAAGTTACGTTGTGGTAACACTTATGATAGGCGATATGATATATCAAAGTATGATGTATCATAATGAACCAAACTTTTTTTAAATTTCATTTTTACGACTTAATTATCAATTAAGTGACATGTTGTGAAACATTCTTATAAAATAAGCTAGCATAAATAATAATACAACAACAATGTCAGTAAGTGAAGAGAAATTACGAACGAAGTTATTGATAATTTCGAATTCCGTTTATTGCCTTCGTGAATATGAATAATAAATACACGAGCCAACTTTCAAAACTGGACGCTTCGTTCTTTTGTCGGTAATATTAATATAGGTTACCAGCCAGGGAGCCGTCTCCACATACAGTATTATTTAGTATATTAGTGTAACACCTGAAATCTTCCGGTATATTTTTTAAACATGAATTTGTTAAATATATTGAAATTCTGATTTGAATTTCTAAAATTAAGCATACTTCTCGAATTCAAAATCCTTTTTTTTTTGTGCGAGGGCTGTATAATAGGTACTCGTATTCATTGATTGATGGCGCCACTGATACAAATTTTATATACCATTGATTAATGCCATCTTCCGACCGACGCCTGTCAGAATAATACACAAATTTATTTTCGTATCTATGAATTTTCTGGGCTTCACTGCCATACGCGTATACGTTTGAAGATTTTGAAATGCTAAGAATATAAACCCTTCTTAATCTGAGATCAGAATCTCTTACCGCGGATTTGTCTATTCAATAGTATTTTCCACAGACTACCAAATATATATACATGAACTAACGGAAATTTATTGTTTCAATATTTTCATTTTGCTACCAATCACGTGATTACTTTTGTACCATTTACGCAATCAAATAGCTGCGCGACTTTTTAAAAATATATCTATGACTCGATTGGAAATAAAATTTTAACGCTGACAATATAATAAACATTAATGTAAAAAATACGTCATGTTTACACAAATATTTTATTTTCGAAGAGTAAATACTTTTACCGTTGCATAAATGTGTCATAAACTGATCAGATTGATGTTTCCACAAATTATATGTGTAGAATGCCCCTTGTCCCGCAATTAATGTTTCGAACCCCTCTCTTATATGTACACTTTATTTTATGTCCATTAATTTACTGCTCTGTGGTATTTTCCGACAAAATAATAATAAACAAACAAATTAAAAATTTGTTATTAAAAAAATAAAAAATTACGTCTTACTTTGGCATATAAATTTTTGATTCTGTTCATACCGCGATCTGTGCCTCCTTGCGGGCGACCGATGAATTATGTATGGCCCAATCATTTGGTGTCCGTGGGACCTTAACAAGATAAACTCGCCCCCTCGGATGGCCAAGGAATCAGATTATCGGGGGTGCTGGGTGGAAGTGATTTGCCGAAAGAAAAGGGACGAGAGATTAATTATGCATTGAATAATCGAATAAACTTTGAGGTCCATGCAATTGTTAGAGGTCACCAATAAGTGTTTAGATTGTCTCACAAATAACATTTTATACGCCGAAGTTTGGGCGTAAAGTACTGTATTATATATTATATAATTTTATACCTGACCGGGCGCTACAAGAACGGTCAAATTGGGACAATATTTTATGTTTCGGTTAATATGCCTAAACAATTATTTATTAAACTCACGGCAATGAGAAATTTAATAATTTGTTAAATGCTTTCTAAAATTTATGGTGCGCATGCATTTGAGTGCGTTGTTAATTGCACATTCTGATGCTATAAAAATGATAAATAAAAATCACTTCCGATGTTTGTTTCAAAAAATATAGTCAAGTTATTTTCAAAATTTTATTAAATGTTATTAGATATTTTGCAATTTTATTTCTTAGAATTCGTAAAATATTTTTTTAAATACAATTAAGTAGAGAGAATTCATGGAAAAGTGATCGCCAGCTTGAAGAGTTATATGAACTTTCTTCAAGATTCCAAGAAGTTACAAGTATTACAGTGTTCTCGGTGACTCGTATTATTTTATCAACATTCTGAAACCATCCGTGTAAATTTTTTCTTTTATTAATTTATTAATTTATTTTACAAATATTTGTACAAATCTAAAAATCGAGAATCGTTAAATATTTTTTGTAAAATTAGAAATATAAAATTAAGCTATTAAAATTAATATATTACCAGGCATTTGATGATCAGGCATTTTATGGGATATGATAATAGAATAATAAGAAGAAGGCAATGCGAAAGAATTAAACCTATTACTAGAATTTTTAAAAACGGAACAAGAGCTTCATCTCATAAAAAAGCATAAAAACAGGTGACAGTAAAATGTTACATATATCCTGAAATACCCTTTAAGATTTCCACAGGGATAGTGTCGCATGACAGACATATATTCCTAGGTTTATATTTATATTATATTTATATTAATTACTGATGATGATGATGATAACTAACTGATAACACGTAACTAAGGAAGCTAAAAAAAGAAAAAATATTTCAACTCGTAATTTATCTCAATTCATTTTATTTCTTAATTATTTTCTTAGTTGAGTTTTCTAGGTTTTTCTGCCATGTAATCCGACCTCTTTGGCCGACGTTTAAAATCCCATGCAGGGTCTATCATTAAGTTCCTGATGCATCGGCGAACTGGTGAACACGAGAACAACCTTAATTATTTTATTTTTTAATGAAACAAATTCTCAAGAATAAAAACTGTTGTTGTTCTATTTATGCCCAGGTATAGAGTAACATGGCAGAGATTAGTTTTTAACTATCAAATTTTTATTAAAAATAAGATAATAATCTTAATCAATGGGCTTATACTGCTTTTTTCTTTTAGCGGTGAATGGTGCCTATCTTGCCTTTTTTCTTATTTTTCTAACATTTTACGATTTAGCATTCAGTAGTAGTCACCATCATATCGACGTTCCATTGACCATGGTGTCTTTTTCATTCTTAATTCAGTTGACTTACTTCTTACTCCTCACTCATCGTATCAAGATTCTCAGAAAGAAAGTATAGATGGGCTTTCCAAAACTGAACTTTTATGTTCGTCAAGCAGTCGAAGATTTTGAATTTTGGCAGTATATTTTCAACGATATTTATATGGTCAGGGTCTTTGATTATTTCCTAGAAACTAAGTAACCACATTTTAAAGACATTTCGTGGCTCTCTTTTAGCTTCAATCATCGTAGAAAAAAATCTTGAACTAAAATGAGTCTTTGATGCCTGTTCCAACAAAAATGTCATCTTTTAGCATAGTTTCTGACGGGTAAGGGAAATTCCTTCAAAGATAACTGAAACGTTGATTTATTGCTCTGCAACCTCATTCAAGAACTAAAACATGTCAAACTATGAAGCATAGCAGTGATACTTTCAGAATTCATTGTATTTGATCTTGACTTAACCCATAGGATAGTAACAACTGCCAGGTAGATGAGGGGGGATGGAAAGAAAAATAAATGAGTATTGACAGGTAGTAAGAAAGATCTACGTCTATTTACAGGTTAGAACATTAAGAATTTTGCGACTCTAAACATTGAGAGATCGAAATGCTTATGGAGCTTTTATTAACAGAAAAAAATAATCATCATATATATTAAAATACTGTACAAAAATTGACTTTGTGAAAATAAGGTATTGAAATATGAAGTATTATTTTTGATTTAAGCATGCAAAAATACATAACATAAAGTTTAAATTGTAAAAAAACTTTTTTCAATGTATTGTAGATAAGTTATTATTGATCAGAAGGATCACGGGATTTCACAATTATCTATTTGTTTTTTATACTAATTGTTAATCCTACAAATATAATTCACTACATCCATCCGCCCATCCGCTTATCCACCCATCCACCCATCCGCCTATCCACCCATCCGCCCATCAGCCATTCGCCTATCCGCCTTTCCACTCAAACGCCTATCCGCCCAAACGCCCATCCGCCCAAACGCCCATCCGCCCAAATGCCCATCCGCCCAAACACCCATCCGCCCAAACGCCCGTCCGCCAATCACCCCATCCGCTTATCCGCACAAATGCCTATCGGCCCATCAGGTTGTCCGTTCATGTCACATAGCAACATAAAAAAAACAACAATTAATATAATTTGCTATTTTATATTTATTATTTTTTTCAATAAATTATTGCTATCTAAAATATTATTTCATTGTTGAAGAGCTATTTCAAGTTGAATAATTTAAATATAAATTATTTTAATACACAACAAACCTCGAGGTAATCAAAACAAATCTCTCGATTTATGGAAAAGAGTTCAGAAATATTTTTTTTGCGGTAAACATTTTTTGTTAATTTCGTTTTTTTTTTAAATGAAAGAATCGTAATAAAATTTGCACTACTTGTTAAATAAATATTGGTTTATCAAGTTACTGATGTACTTAAAAAGAAGATGATATAAATTTTATTTGAAATAGACGGAGTTGCCAGACAAAAGAAAATCTAGTTTAAAAATAAAAAGAAGATGAATAATAATAAGCACTTATCCTGCGCCCTCTCACAGAGTTCTCACAATCTTGTTTAATAATATCCCAAGCCCGCTATATTGTCGGGACAGTCATATTTGAAGGCAAAATCTGTGAAATTTTTCTCCCGTCGTTTAAAAAATTCATAAAAAAATCCAGGTTGATGCGATATTAAATTTTAAATATCGAACGAACGACAGCATATTGAGTTTCTTTATAGGAGCTACCCACCGCGCCGAGGCAAGCGCGCGAGCTTTGCAGTCAAACTACACGGCGAGTTCGAACAGCTAGGTACATTTTAAATTTATTTGTGATTACCAAATAGCAGGTTTTTTCTTACGAGAATTACATATTTTTAATCTTTGTGATACGTTTGAACACACGCTTCCGTGTAAAGGATATATGCTGCTCGCTATATGTATTGTACTATATTACAAGGAAAGCAATATTATTTGAAGTTATAATGTTTTATCTTTATATCTCATGTACTCTCTATCATAAGAGAAAAATAATTTTTGAATAATCTGTTTCGTCCAATTGTGGGAATACATTGATTATCTATAGTATTCATACTATGCATTGTGACCAAATCTAAATCAATATCCCATTTTCTTTACTTCTACGAAGCTACTTTAAAAATATTTTTCCATCTTATTAAACTGACTACGTCAATTTCGATGATATATCCTGTGGAAAAGTATATTTATATATATTAATATTATTATTATTTTAATTATTTTTAATTATTATTATTTGTAAAATATCATTATATATGTAAACACAAGTGTTTCTTTGATATGTACGAGTACATGAATATAAACTAAATATGTTATACATATATTAATACAAGATCAATAGGGCGCAGGAGTTTGGAAGGGCTAAAGTTAAGTAAGGTTCTTAGAAATCTAGGACTAGAGAAATGGATCGTATTATAATGCTATGCAAATAAATTATAATTTAATTTACAAGCTGATGGCATTAAATATGTGAACATTTAAACAATATCTAAAGAATTAAAATAAAAATGTTAATAAAAAATTTTCTGGAAGAAAGCGAGCAAGCCCGAGTGTATCTCAATAGTGAAAATCCATAATTTTCCAAAAAGTTTTAATATTATAAATAATATTTATAAACAATCAACATTTATGAAAAAAGTTTTAATATCCATAAACTCTCGTACTGACGAAATAGTATAATTGTGTGGCCTGGCCCTGCTAAAATCTGACAGCGCACCAATACACTGACAGGCGGAAATCAATAAACATGGCGTCACCATGGTAACGATCATCTTGCAAAATAAACAATCTCGCATCGCGTATAACGGACATCACAAATTTGCCTTTTTTATTATATTACGCGTGTCAATACTGGCGAAAGCAACAAGATATCTGTATTATTCTCCTCGGACGAGGCGTGCAATATTAGGTGTTCAGTGCAAGTTGACAGATTCTATAGAAGACACCGTTGTATCGAAATTTATTTTGTGAGAAAATTTAGCAGCGTCATTTTCTTGGATCGATGAAACTATCTGGTAATATTTCTAATTTGAGTAGAATGATATTGAAAATATTATTAACATTCTATTTTTTATACAATCTGGAAAAAACACTTATTTTTCTATTATATTGTTGGTTTTTTGATATTAATAATGCGCACTTTTCCAAATACATTGCAAATTATTGAAATCTTAAATAAAATTAAATAATTCTTAAAAACCGCTGATAGCTTTATTTTATTCTTGATGTATCAGGAAAATGAATTCTTTGTATACTAGTCTATCCGGCGTTGCTCGGGAGTTACGATTTAAAATAAGGCTTTATGGGGAGGAGTGGCGTGCTTTTATTTTGCGCAAGCTTTAATTAAATGAACGCAAAATTTGATCCAGCCATGCCTTTTTCGGAGCTTGTCAATGAGTAATTTTGCAAAATATTATGTTAAAAACGAATTATATTCAATAAATGTAATGTACCTTTACATCGGGAAAATATGTGGGGTGGCCAGGGGTAGGAGGAAAGGTATCCATGTTTTATGCAGCGTCCTAAAGAATAACTATACAAAATAAAGATCGACCAAGGGTAACATTCAGTTTACTACATATAGATATATGTAATAAAATATATTAATTCATAATTGTTGTATTTTTCAGTAATAAATAAATAAATTCCAAAGAAATGGTTCAAAAATTGAAATGCAATGAAGATGAAACTACCGGCAAAGACTTCCGCATATCTTTAAGAAAGCCGTTACCTGGTACCCCCGCATCCAAGAGGCCGACAACAGCAAGAGTGGTTCCAGCATTTACAATACAATCTTTGCAAAATAACGTCAAAGTTCAACCTCCTCCAAAATTTCTAGTTTATGAACCAAAGCCGCCCAAAGACTCCCACTTCAAAATAGCCTATCTGTGCGGAGAGTTTCCGATATCAATTGAAAATGTTGGAAAACATGTTTGCTGGAAGGTCAAATATATTTTTAATTACATTTTTATGACAATGTTTTTGTGGTTTGGAATTGCACTCCAAAGCGTGATAGGCTTAAAATTAGAAAATTTATAAAGTGGTTGTCATAACGTATATCGTATTATTTTTTATTAATTGATTGATTTCAACTATTTTCGAATATTTTAAATAATTGATAAATTAATATGAGATGTAGTCAAATAATTAATGTATTTTGTAATTCTGCACCAAATGAAAATATGCTAACACAAAAAAAAACATTAATTTTGTCTTCTGTTTGTCATACGATTGTTACCGAATTCACAATTTGATTGACGACTTGATAAATAATACAAATGTGAAATTCTCCACCTGTTCATAAATTGTATTTCGTCAATCTACCTTCCAAGTCAACAATCTAAATAATAACAGGTGATACAAATAAGTATATATAAATGTTTCCATTTTACTTTTGAACTTTTTGTCAGAATTCACACGACACGGATGGTTATATAAAAAATGTTGTAACATAAAATTCAATGTAAATAAAGTTTTTAAAATAGTCAAAATTATAGGTTCCTGTGGAGAAACTCGATTATCATCATTATCTACCGATGTTTTTTGATGGATTAGTTGAAACAGGGTTTCCGTGTAAGTTCTTCGCAAACGAAGGCATCAAGGATCTAATCAGACACGGGAGTAATAAAGTCTTGCCAGTTATACCTCAATTGATTATTCCGATTAAAAGTGAGTTACATCAATTATTGAATTAAGATATACAAATGAAATGAATCCGGTAGCAATTAAAATATTTTTTTCGATAAATAGATTTAATCTGTACATCTTTCAATTTGTATTAAATAAAATAACAATAACTTTGTACGAAAGTTATTGTTATTTTATTTAATATAATATGTCAAACCACAAAGTTATTGCTTTCTACGAAATTATCTTTCTATTTGATTTGTATTAAAAATACTACAGAACTATGATCTGAAATGGTACGACTTCACAACAATAATGTGTTCTCTGTAAAGATTAAGGTGTCACTACATTATGTATTTGTAGTATGATCATAAAAAAGCGATTTTCTACTAAATGAGTTAAGTATCAAACCGGATCACATTCTAAATAAAATTTAAAATTAGATTTAGGTGACTTTTTGGCACTTTTATTGTAATATTACGAGAATATACAAGATTTGATTTTAGGGAAAATGATTATCGTTCTTTAGAAAAATAATACACAAATTCTCACACATATACGAGTACATTATTAATTATTGTTAAATGGATATTTTATAAAACCTTAATTATTTGAGCATCTTTACTTATTTTAAAAAAAAAAACAGTTTCGATTTCACAATAATGTGTTTTTTTTAATATTTCTTTCTCTTGAATATCCTTCAAATTATCATTGGACTTGCATATTATAATAATTTATTGTATTTGCAGATGCATTGAATACAAAACGCAAAGATGTGATAATCAACGTATTGAAAGCAATTCAGAATTTAGTTTTGTCCTGCGATAGAGTTGGTGAAGCTCTTGTTCCATATTACAGACAAATTTTACCAGTGCTGAATCTCTTCAGAGACAAAAACGGTAATACATATTTTAGAATTAATAAGTGGTGACACCACGTAATATTTTTTATTGTATATTATGATATATATATATATATATATCAGCGATATTAACGTATATGAACGATTTCGTATAGGAACGATTGCTAGTAGGAACAAAAGTAGACTGAATGCAGTGGAAATGAGATCACTTAGACGTATTTGTGGCAAATTTATTTATGACAGAGTAAAGAATGAAGAAATAAGAAAAGAATGTAAAGCTGATGTTAATATAGTGAGTAAGATTAAGAAAGGATCACTTAGGTGGTTTGGTCATATAGAAAAGATGAATGAGGAGAGAATGGTAAAAAAGATATATGACGCAAGTGTTGATGGAACCAGAAATAGAGGACGTCCGCGGAAGACTTGGCACGACCAGGTAAACCAGATAATGGAGGATGGTTCTGTTAGAAGCCTCAACAATCGGCGAGCTTGTAAGACAAGATGTATGAATGTGGATGAGGCGAGAATTGTGTGTCAGGACAGAAGAGTGTGGCGCTCTATCCACTCTGCCTGCCCCCACGGGGAAACGGCGTGATGGTAAGTAATTAAGTATGTTGATTAGATTGATAGCATAATTTATATAGAAGCGTTTATAAAAAATATTTTTGGTCCCCTCAATTTAATTCAACTTAATTATGAGAGGTAGTACACTTTTTACAGATATTAATATTTATACATAACGGCAAAAATACCTTACAAACATGAAAAAAGATTATCAAATTGTCAATAATAACATATCTGAGATAACTAAAAAAAGATTTATATTAATCAGTCATAAGTATATCATTAAAGCTCAACTCGATAAATAATGTTAAATGGGAAATTGTTGAAAAAAAACATTTTACAAAGTGCAGATTTTTTCATTAATATATAAAAAATACCTTCTTTAGTCTTGTTGCTTGAAAATATTATTTTTGTTTTTTTTTCATTTAAAAAAATAAAGCCTATTTTATGGTATGCTTACAAACCCAAGGAACGGCTAATATTATTTTATTATTGTATTTTTTACATTGAGACAACGAGTATAATTGCTCGGTGCTATCTCGGGTTTTTGTTTCACAGGTGAATAAGCATATTGTATGACTTTGTCCCTTTAGTATAACTACGTCACTCACGTGTATCGGAAAATCTCGAATTTCTATCATAAATAATAATGTTCGGCATGTCAAAACTCGTTAGCGCTCCGGCCCGGCGGCAGCTTGACGCGCTTGCGACACGTTGTTCATTATTTTCACCTTTGATACCAACCCCTGTCGGCCTAGGGGTGAACTAGCATTATTAGGGGCTGAAATTATATATACATATACATAACCCAAAAAAACTACAAGAAAAATAATCATCTCTCTTTCTAGCAGAACTTAGGGGGTAACTAAATAATTGTAATTTATTTGTCATTAAATGAGAAGGATTAAGTATTTTCACCTTCAGTGCCTCTCTGCAAATTTTCAAACAATATGCGCCGTGCACAAGATAATACTGCACGGTCGGATCACGGTGGCTGTGAAAATTGATGGGTTCATCGTGAAACGTCCCCACTGAATATTGACATCGTCATATCGTTAAAATAATTAAATACGCAGACGCGAACGAAATTACCAAGACCGCTTGCACCGATATTAATTAAGAATATCAAGTTATTCTATCCCTACTGCTCTCTAAACGATATTAATTTCACAATAATTTCCTAAAATAAAATAAATACTAGGGAAATATATTTTTATAAAACAATTTAAACAATATATTTTTCCTCTTTCTTTTACTTCTTTCTTATGAAATTTATGAAACAATATATAATTTTAAAGAAAAGCCAAATAATATGTCAAAGTTTTATTGCCTCTTCAAATACTTTCAACCCCTCTGACATTGAATCTATAAAGGAAATATCAAACTTCAACCCCTCTTAATCAGACGTGATGACTGATTTAACTTTTTATTAGCTTTAATTTTCTCTATTTTCATTTACTGGAAAACTGTGCTCAGCTATGGTTAACTATGATTCTAATTCATAAAAAACATCTCATAGTTTTTTCTATAAAAAATGATAGATAATTAAATCTAAACATAATATTTGGTTTTTAATCTAAACATAATATCGTAAATTCATTTAAAAAGTCAATATAATTAAATAATAATACGGTTAATTAAATAGAAAATGAAAATTACGCTTTACGTACTATGTAATGATAAAAGATCCATATATTTACGTTTAATACACGTATTTTAATATTTTATTAAATTGTGTATAAGGTATGTGTGAGAATAATAATTTGAATAAGAAAATGATTTTTTATTTTCTTAAAAGTTTTAATTCTAGAGTCTCGTTCAAAAGTGATGTACAAGCGTGTTTTATGTTTTTTACTTTTTTGAGCGCCAAATGCTTCGTAGACCGACCATATTAACTTCTTGGATGATTCACTCCCAAACAAATAACACCCGAGACCGAACACACTAACAATAGAGGACAGGTTACATGCTTTAAAACAAAATTGTAAGCTTTGTAACGAACGACGGTAGTTAAAGGTTAAACTTGACTCATATTTGACATTATTTTACCGCTGTTTTACCAATATTTATTTAGGATCAGTTTCTCAACCTTCTAACATATTTTTTTGTCTCCAATTTCAAGGTTCTCGTATAGCACCTTCGCTGCGTCTATATTTGCCTTCGCATAAAACGTAATGTGTCTCGTGCGAATAGGAAAATTCTCTATTAACGTTCACTGTTTATATATACGCACATATTTTCAACTTACCCGAGAAGTCGTTTTCTCTGACGGTAATTTATTGTACTAAAATTAGAGATGTGAACCAAGAATAAATTGCTGTTTTATTTTAAAAATAAGCAATTAAATATCTATGTATCTTACCTAAAAAATTACACAATCACTCTGCAGATCGTCTTTATCATTATTGTATTGCTGCACTCTTCGTGAATATTGTTTTTAATAATTTCAACTGTAAAATAAATCTATGTTTTGATCGTTTTGAAATAAAAGTTTAATAAAACCAGGTTCGATCGGGAAAGGGTTCAAAAATGCTGCATTTCACATAACATTAATCGAAATGAACACAAAGTACGATGGGTTGACGGCAATCGAATACATTTCGATTTACAAATCTCTTCAAAGCAGACTAGATGAATATATATGACGTACTTGTGTGTTTAAATGTTATACTTAATTACATTTATATTTAGGATATTTTCATGCACGAAAAAAATTTTTTTGTCAAAGTATTTTTGCCAAAATTTCAAGGGTAACGTTATATATGGACCATTAGGGTAATAAAAACGCTCATTCGATATTATACTCAGAAGATATGTAATAAGTACCTATTTATATTAAAATATACCACTTTTTGAGTTCAAAGATCTTAATTCACCATATTGTGATATATAATGTGTATAAAATCAATTATTATTATCTTTTTACTGTATTGGAAAACTAGTTTATTTATCATTGTACATCGTCAAAGCATCTTTTTGGAAAACAAAATCCGGCCGCCATTTTGAATAATTTCAAAACTCCAAGAAATGGGAGAACTTCTCGCTCTGCTTCCTGTTCGTTTAGTTTGCTTTGAACATCATTCATTCCTGGTCTGTATCGTATGGATGGAGAAAGCCACATCAGGAGCCTTTTGTTTGTTTGTCCTATGGTCTATCACTATATTTATAATCAACAAATAACTCTTATTTTATTTTGAGTACTCCTTGGATGATATACGTGCTGATTTAAACTTAACCTAATCTTGTAGATATTATTAGCATTGATTACTTTGACGTTGACCGGTTTTTATACCACAACGGTAACATGTTTAAATAAATAATTATGTCTAACCACAAAATTAACGCTTTAAACATCAAACATAGAATACTTCCTGTTAACTAAAACGAAAAAATTGCTCTCCTTATTAAGATTATATCAAAACATATTATAATATTTATTTATTTACATTTTATTCGCGACCTTATGGGCTTTTACAAAATGAATTATTAAAAAAAGGGTTGTGTAGCTACTCAAATAACATGGAATATATATAATCAATTGATAAAGTTAATTTTAAAAAAAAATGGAAACTTAGCAAAAAAAATATTTTTGGTCTCTTCATTTCACTTCGTTTATGTCTAATGTTTTACTTTATGTAGTTTACAAGTATAAATAAAAGCTTTAATAAGTTTCTCGTAGATCTCTTTCTAACTCTCTCTCGGTCGATGTGCTCATGACTGAGTACCGCAGTCCTCTATTCTGCTTCTACAGCGCGACCTGTTTGCCTCCACTCTTCGCGTCTTGGCCCCTGTCTAGTGCTGCAAGTCTCGGACTTGGTTTGTCCATATTAGTGGAGATCAACCTCTCGTCCTCCGTTCTTGGCGATATATTTATTGAATCTACGATCACTTACATTATTTTAACATAATTTAAAATAATTACATTAATTTTAAATAATAAAATAATAACATTTTTATTGTTGCGGATCTCAGTACTCAGCATGTATGAAAAATCATATGTTGTTTTATCTTCACTTCTTTATTCAAAACGTGTTTTACGTATTTTATGTGATGTAGGTTTTTTTTCAAACTGATGACGGTTCTAAACCATACACTATTTAAAAATGCAAATTAATAAATTTCGAAATAAATTTTTTAATTAATTTCTCCTTTTTTAAAATACAATGAATACGTAATTTTGGAATTGCTGTCTCGTATGTACATATTTTTAAAAAGAAAGGTTAATATTATCAAAGAGGTTAAATATGAAATAAGCGATTATGATCGTTGATCTGAATCCATCTATCAAAAGTTGGTCATAGTAGATGAGAGAATTTTTAAGGGGTTATTTTCTATCTATTTAAATTATTAATATTTATACCCTCTAGACAAGTATTTTCAATGCCTACAGTCTTCGAGTCCAAGCCATTTGCAACCACCTTTAATATCTAAATATCATCCGCTTTGCACAAACGTGAAATTATTAAGTGTCAGCTCAAACAGGCATTTAATTACGTGCACTTCGAAAAGAGTCCTACGAAAGCTGGTGGGGGTGAATTTGAAAGGCCGTCAAAGCTAATGGTCGCTCGTGCAAAAGCGATTTCAGTGACCGTACGCGAGACGCGCACAAAGACTCACTCAGAGGAGTTATATTGTGTGATCTGGACTAGATCGTTATGTTCATCTGGAGATTTAATAATGCGCCTTGTCGGGGAAATATTTTGCCGCCTGTGATAAGTATGTGCGATACAACTCACGCTCGGTTACTTTAAGGGGCAAAAATCATTTATTTAATCTTATTCTATTAACAAAATAATAAATACAATTTGTATTCAGAATTTATTAATTTATGAAGGAAAAAGTCATCAAGGATACAAAGACAAAACTACAATAGGAGAGAAACCGGTTTTGTAATATATGTTACATTTTGTAGGACACAGTGATCGACGCCGCAGTATGATCACAGATGAATAATCCTTTGTTTCCTTAATACATGATGAATATTATGTTTCAGGCCGATATTGTTTTTGAATAACTAAGAAAAGAAATATAGTTTTTTAATATGATTATTTATCGATTATTTGGTTTATTATAATTATGTATGGAATATGATATCGGCCAAGTGGCCGCCTCTGGCAGCGGCAAAATGCGTGCCCGCATCTTTCGTAACATTCTCGCACACTACGTGTGTTATTTTATATTTTACCAAATTCATTTTGAATATTGTTCTGTTGTAAAAAAAATATTGTTGACTTATTGGCGTAAACCTTTTATTTCAAGTACCTCCACAGAAATAGTCGGAAGTCATATTAGGTAATCGAGGAGACTAGTTGATATCACCACTTTCTGACATTATGCGCCCGAGAAAAATTTCTCGCAAAATTTCAAGCATAGCATTAGCTGTATATGAGGTGACACCGTTCTGTCGAAACCACATATGTTGTAGACTCAATTGATCCAATTATGCCACCAAGAAGTTTTCCAACATATGACGATAGCGATCACCATAAATGGTTACAGCTTTTCTACAGTTACAGTTTTTCTATTATTATTTAAATAAAATATTTTTATGACTTTAACATATTGTAGAGATGTTAAATACTTTATAATAAATTGTAATAAACTATTCTCAATGAATACTAAATACAAAACAACAAATATTTGTCAAATCAAAATCGCAGCCAAATAAAATTGGCCTGTAACATAATATTCACCCTGTATTTATATATATATTGTGACATGATGCATTGCACGTCCACCGAATCGCTCAGGGTATTGCATGAAGTGCATGGGTCTGGTTCAGAGAATTCACCATATCGCTTGCCACTTAAATAAAATAATTAGCCAGCATTCTCAGGAAAGATTAGTTCAAGTTTTATAATCACAAAATTTAATTAATAGACAAGAAAACATTTGAATATTTTAGTAGAAAGCAGTAAGAGATCCATTTCTGGAATATGATAAGATGAAAAGATTAGATTGACAATTTTTGTTTCAATCAAAATACTAAAATTTTACTACCATTTGAATACCTAAATCAAATAGTACAATCAATAGTGTGATAAAAACGCTTGATTCTTTAAAATGTGAAAATCTTCACCTAGGAAATAACCACAATACAAATTTTATCACCTTACCAGTTTGTCAGGTTAAATGTAGCAAAAAAATCATATCATATAAATTTGTTCAACACGATTAGAAAGTTATTAATTTTAAATTAAAAAATGAAAAGAAAAAAAATAAGACTACAATACTCTCAATATTATCAATTCACATCAAAATTCATTTTACAACCATACACGCGAGGTATTCATCCATGCGACAGAGATCCACAGTCTTAATCCAGATTTAATTGTCCGAGGCACCCGTACATACTTGTATCTCTGAATAATCAGAACGTCAGAAAGGCTGGGTCATCCTCTTGCGTTTGAGCTCGCCATGAGTTCCTTGCTTCATCTTCGGTTATAAAGTAAATCCAACTGAACTGATTAGCGGCAGAGATCAAATCGTATCCCCTTCCATCATTCTTCAGGACAAATCCTTCCTGAAGTAGAAATTGTCATCTCATGACCACTTTTCTGTCATGTTAGGAAAGTCAAAGTAAGAAGAAGTAGTTAAAGAAGAAGGTAAAGAAGAAGGTAACAAAGAAGGTAACGAAGAAGGGATGCGTCCATCCTGCAATTACACAAAAAATTAGCGAATAGAAAATTACATATGGTGCAGGATAACACAGATGTCAAACATATTTATTTATTCTCACCCTTCCTCAACTTAGACGAAGTCACATCTTCGTTATTTTTACATCGGAACAAACGCCTGTGCTCGTCGATACTTGTCCAAAGAAAAATACGGTAGTGAGAATCTTTTCTTTACGCGGTCAGCGTTGCCAATTTGTAAGTGTTACTCCCAACCTATCTCGTGCGCGATAGATACCAAATATAAAGTGATAATATATATATTAATATATACGAGTACGTATGATGAAATAACTCATTATTCCCACCTATTTATTTATTCAAGATTGATTATACAGTAATAAGCGAACCAAATTATTAACAGATATATAAATGAAATTGTCTTACTAAAAAGTTAAACACAGCGATGTATACCCAATAACCGTTTATTATGAATAATTCTGCATACTTTTGCATTTCAAGAACGCATTATTTGTAGACAGGTTTTTGTGTTATTAAGCCATATAAGTAAAAAGAAGTTCGAGACCCGAAAGGAAAGTTTTATCCACATACAAGCAATCAAAGGTCTAATATTTTCTATTTTTGAAGATACTTTTAATCAAATTATTTTTTATTTTACAGCCAACCTCGGCGAAGGCGTGGACCGAACCGAAAATATAGGTAGCATGATTGATGAAACTTTACAAATACTGGAACGATACGGTGGCGAGGATGCATTCATTAATATAAAGTACATGGTGCCAACGTACGAGTCATGCGTTCAGAACTGAATATTAATTTTGATGTGTGTGTTTATTATTCATTAATTGTTCTTTTATGAAATATTTAAACAATTTTTTTGAATTTCAAAAAACATTTAATTACACGTTGAAAATATTTTTAAATAATGAAATTATTATTAAATTTTTATAATTATATTATTAAATATTTTTTTTTCGAATATAATTACCATTGTTAGATCAGCATGCCACATTTAAATATATATGTTTAGAAATGGAAGTGGAACCTAGGTTGATTTTTCGGGACGGTAACACATGCCATTATCAAGAGTTTATCTTAAAAAATGTTTACGAGAAATATAAATCTCTCACAGTTGAGTTAAAATTTAAAATGACCACAGTTGATTTAGACTTATATCTCCAGCAAACAAAAACGGTTGTACCATATTTTTTAAGATAAAACCTTGATAATGATACGTGATACCGTGACAAAACACCAGTTCAGTTTTTTCGAGTAAACCATTTATAAAAACGCGATCAGGCCTAGAACACACCAGTTTTATACAGTAGTACTCGTGAAAACCTTAAATTAATCAAACATAATATAATATAAAGTAACTCTATACCCCCGTACGTATATTTAAATACCGCATGCTATGATTAAAGTCACAAAATTAATATTAAAATTATCATTATATGACACTGTTAAATTAAGATATGTGGTGCATATATTCGTATTGTGTTGCACTATTGCAAACTTTAATATTGAAAAATTTCGGTACCTGCACTTTTAATTAAAATATTTCAAAATATACGATTATTGTGCATGATTTATCTCCATCCCATCCCCTTCATTACAATCTGTGATCCGCAGAGATTGCCTACAATGGAGGCTACGGATCGTAGAGGGTCTACGGGTCACAGTGTCTACGGTTTGGCAGACTGCGGTCGGTCCGCCATTGTCAATCTTGCGGTCTGCAGGCTGTGCGACAGGCGTGCTACGCTTCATGTTTGCCGTCACGTGTCTAGGTGATGTTTGCTGTTAACATTACGACACAGTCACACGGTGCCTTTGGCTGCCTCAACGCAAACATGATTTGAACACGGTTTCGTTCTGCAAACCCGGCATGGCGTCAGCCCCGTGGCTTCGTCGCTCTTTATTTTGAATAACTGTGTGAGGTACTAAGGGTTTGATGGTGACTTAATCGCATTTAATTATTATCTCAGCTTTAGAAATGGAAACTGATAATTGACATTAGTGTGAAGTGTAGATTTCCTTTTAAATAATAATTATATATTTTTGTCCTGTATGGACATTTTTCAAATTAAAAATTGCTTTTTTACCTTCGTACAATTATGATGTATAAACATTGTAAGATATCATATTTAGTACGATTGACAATGTATATAAAATGTGTATAAATTTGTGCATTATATTCTAACATAAATAATAATTTATATTACTCGGATAATGCGTATGCGATGAAATGCTATTACAGAGTTAACGATGTCAATCGGTTCGAGTGCTGAGACGACACCAATTGTATTCAGTACTGTGCTTTTCTCACTATGTGGTGGTTTGATATTATTGCTGGGTACATTCACAGTTATGCCCGGCTTACCGTATACCCGCTGAGGATGTGGATATACTTTTAACTCCCCCGCGTGACTGAGAAAGTAGATGGTATCGACCACTGACCACTACACGATGCAGATGGTCTCGACCACTGATCACTACACGATGCAGATGGTCTCGGCCACTGAACACTACACGATGCAGATGGTCTCGGCCACTAACCACTACACGATGCAGATGGTCTCGACCACTGATCACTACACGATGCAGATGGTCTCGGCCACTGAACACTACACGATGCAGATGGTCTCGGCCACTAGCCACTACACTATGCAGATGGTCTCGGCCACTGAACACTACACGATGCAGATGGTCTCGACCACTGATCATTATACCATTCAGATGGTCTCGGCCACTGACTACACGATGCAGATAGTCTCGAGGCACTAACAAATGGGGCAAATGCCGGAGTACATCCTCTGGAAGTGTGAAATACTGAGAGATATCAAGGAAGATATTATTACGGAATTGTTAGAAGTTGGTTATAGTTCGGCTCAGAACGATGACCTAATGATGTACGGTAGGTATTAAGAACTCTTTCGAGAATTCGTATGAATATGAGTACCTTCATTAAAAATCTTGAGGCAATTTGATGTGGCTAGAAGTTCGTGGAGTAATCTAGCCATTCTCTTTTAATATGTTGATCTATTCCAGAGCAATTATCATAGTAATTTTATTTAATTTTTGTTGTTTTGACTTATTTCCTCACGGTCCCCTCAGGATTTATTTTGTTGGATTATTTTCTGTTTGTCTGTCTTCATTTATTTTGTTTTGTGTTATAACTGTATATGGATTAATGTATTATTTTGTGTTTACTAATAAATATTATGTTTTTCTACCGGAGGACAATAAGCGGTTAAAAGATTTAATTACGAAAATGCTAACGTGGTAGCAGTATGTTGATGGCCGATATGGCTCACAAAATGGCCCTGGGTGAGTCACTGATTACCAACTTTCAACAATATGTTGAAAAGAATGGTCATGTATGGACAATGGAACGATTTCGAATAGATCTGATGACGGAGTAGTGCGATAAATGATTGAAGATACTTTCGGAGAGAGATAGTTTTGAATAAAAGATAGAAAGATTTTGATTGGTCTGCGGAATAGTTGTAAGTAGAAGTAAGAACGATTTTGAATAAAAAATGAGACCTCACCAATGGTAAAGGTTGCTCTCTGATGCAATTAGAATGATTAAAACGAGAAAGAAAAGAAGAAAGGGGTTTCCCAGGGTAGCAGCAGTGTGTTGGTACTACATCTCACCGTTTGGCGTATCGTGGACGCTTTAACACGTCACCATCCGGTAAATTGTTGATGAATGATGTGTATGAATATCAGTATATCCATGCAAGATGCGCCTAATACTATGTTAGTACGAGATACATTCAAGTCAGTTACCGGATACTCACGAGTCGGTTTCTGTAGGTTGTGTGCACAAGGTGGGTTGGTGCTAGATATGGTAAAATGCTCAAAGAGACGGCATTGTGTTGAAATGTCCAGCGAGTCAGCGGTAATCAGATTAAAAAGATCCGGTATATAAATGGTAATCAGCCTTCAAGTCGGTTTACCATTCGTGTACGTATGTATTTCAGTATTCTCCTTTATATTCCTACTGAATGGAAGATAAAGAAGATGTTCAGACAGTAGCGGAGTAATTGAAACAATCGGTATGTACGCGCGTGAGTGTCACTGAGTTTAGTTTTGCAAAGGTTAATATGATGCAAGTGATATGTATGCGAAAGGCTAATATAGAGTTGAAGAGGTGGATCAGTTCGAAGGCGGTAGCGGAGTATCGCGCTAACTGCGTTCAGTAATGTGCATAGCTCACACAGCGGTGGTTTAATACCATTCTCCCGGTTCGTTCAGTGCCATGTACAGATCATTATAAATGTATATATTCCACCTATAAATATTACAATAAAATAATTAACGTTGATGAAATTTAAAGATTTATGACTGATTTGTTAATCATTTTGTTCTTCAGAACATCTTCCTAATGTCATTACTTAGAAATTAGACTTACAATATATAAATTAACTTACATTAGAAATCAACCTTTGTTGAATCAATGTGAACTATATGTAATAAGGATAAAATTAATAATAAAAGTATGTTTAATAACATTTTATTAATTATATTAAATACATAGAAACACCCCTTAGCAATCTATGTATGCATCAGACAGACAGTCACGTGATTTTGCGGTCAGAACCAATCACAGCTCGATACGATGAAGTCCGCAAAGTTTAATAAGGTTGAGGTTTACCATGCTTTTATGAAATTCGCTTTGTTCGTAAAATATAATTTTCATCAATCCACATAATTCGAATATCGAGCATTATCAAAAAGCTTTAAATATTTTGTTTACTCGTATAAAATTTTGATCCAATTAATTAGTGTAGTAAAAATGAAAAAGTATTTTCATTTCATTTAAATATACGTTATCGTTTGTGTGTATAGTAAAAAATATGTTCACTTGTTTTTGTTTTAATTTTTTAGACAAATAAAACGTTAATATAACGAACAATGATATGAACTAAAAGTAAATCATAAAAACATCTTTTTAAGTATTAATATCTAAAATGTTACGCGAAGTTCACTAGAATGCCAATATTTAGACTGTATCCAATATCACCTATGTAGTGAATCGATAACTACACAAACAAGATGTATCAGCAGACTTAAAAATGAAACTCGAATTCATTTTGCTTCGAACAAAAATAGCCTTCATTTATCTGCATTTTGCCATATATTTGGTGAATTTTTTTAAATATTATTATTAATAAAATGTAGTAAAATTGACAACATTTACGTAAAATTAATTTTTACGAATAAGGCGTATTCTTATAATATTTTTTTTGAATATAAATATTTAGCTATCTCATATAAAAACACATGACACACTTTTATGAATAGTAGTATATTTTGTTGCAATTTTAAAAAACTCAGATTTAACTTGTAAAAAACTATTATTATTGGTTATTTAATTAACTGATTAGCACGCTCGCTCTACTGTTTTATATATGAAAAAATATGCACAGGTCGTATTTAAATATTATGTAGCTGGCCATTAGTTTAAACATATTTGTCGTCTTAAATGGATCAATTAGCAAAAAATAGTTTATAAGCCAACTGCTTTATTTATCGTAATACAGATGATATTTAAATGAATGTATAATATGTCACGATGGACAGATATTATTGCCAAGTATTCGTCATCTCTCCTTTGCTGGATATGGGCTTCTTCCGAGGATACGGACGATATTTTTTCTACCAGTGTGAGGCCTCTATTCAAGGACTGTCCATCCCCATCATCCATAATTTCTTCGTCAAATATACTCAAACTATTGCCACTCGATCATACAATTATTTTGTGAGACATATGTTACTTTGATTCGTTATTGAATATGTAGGTTAGGTTTGGTTAGGTATTCGATATCTCAGAGATACTTACTTCAAGCATAGTCCTTTCCATTCCGTTATGAGCTACTTTTAATTTATATATAACATTGAGAGTGAGGGTCCACGTCTCGACCCCATAATATGTAAGTGGGAACACGCGGTCGTAGGTTTATGGCTTTTTGGTGATGTTGTGTTTGAGATGTTTAACTAAGGTTACATCTTTAGTGAGGTAGTGTTTGAGATATTTAACTCGAGTGGGTGGATCGTGAATATGAAACGATACTTGGCGTTCATTTACAGATTGAATTTACACTTGTTTGTTTTATTATAAAACTGAAGGCGGTGCCGAGGTGCGAGTAGATATATCTGAAGAGCTGGCCAGGAGAATAATGGTTGATTCTAAGTTTCTTTAGACTGGTTGGTTGTATTAGACTGTATGGTTGTATTCTTTAGACTGGTGCTTACGCGTATTCTTACGCGACCATGTCTGTGGGGCGCGAGCAGGGCTACCACAGAGCTCCTCCCCAGTACTGCCGCAAGTTGACGTGCTGGACTGGACTGGAAACTACGATGTGAGCGACGGAACGATTGCTACTGACATGGGACGACTAATGCTAACTGACGACTGCTTGTGTAGTGGTTATGATTCTCAGGGCCAGGTCGGACTGTATGCCGTTAAGCGATTTCTTACGCGGCCATGTCTGTGAGGCGCCAACAGGGCCACCGCAGCTCTGATGATGTATTCTAGTAGTCTTAATGCTATCTACCTAGCTGAATACTCTTGTCTACGTCTACGTCTCTTCATTTAT
This sequence comes from Eubasilissa regina, assembly GCA_022840565.1. NCBI lineage: Eukaryota > Metazoa > Arthropoda > Insecta > Trichoptera > Phryganeidae > Eubasilissa > Eubasilissa regina. The sequence continues at coordinate 713,543 of JAINEB010000002.1, read as the reverse complement.
TCCTCTTGATTCTATCATGCTAGTTGTATTGTTTGATCTGAATATAGGGTGTTTTTATAGTGGTATAGAACTTTAAAATAAAATAAAACACATAAAAAACCGGGTAATGACTATGGTATTGACTTTATTGGGAAGATAATTTAATGTTATTAGTATTTAAATATAATTTCGGGCATATGAGTGCCGCAGCTGGCTCGAATAAAGCGAAATCTGAAAGTCCAATTTTCAACCACTTTTTGAAGCAGCTGGGGGCCGTATACCGACAAAAACGTGACGAATATTGGCTTTCAAGTAATCTATCGTTTATAGTTTATCAGCATAGACTAGCGACTTCACATATCCTCACAGAATATAATCTAAAGGTGTTAAATCACACAATATTGGAGGTCAAGTCACAAGTCCATTAAGCAAAATTATGCGCTCATCGAATGTTTCCTTCAATAAATTGATTGTGGCGCGCACTGTGTGGCATGTTGCACCATTTTGTTGAAACCACAGCTCTTCCACAATAATGCTATTCAACTGGGGAAAGTAGATAATCATGGATTTATAGCGCTCTCCATTAACTAAAACTTTCTGGCCAGTATCATTTTTGATGAAACAACAGCTTCTTCGGTGCGCACTGTACGACGTCACTGCGAAAGCGTATTATCAATTAGAGTATACATGGTGCGAAAATGATCTATGGTTATTCAAATTCCTTGTTCGGATAGACGATTATGTCGACCATAAAATGGACGTAGCGCAAGGTATATTTTCCAAATTGAACAACGATTTTCGAAATAAATTTGCGAGCGTTGTTTTGGTGTAAGCCTATTCATGGTGAAATGGCAAACTAAACTGACCACAAATCATCTGTCACTGAAAAAAATGTTGCCTCAAACAAACCTCTAAAAAAAACATCCTATATATATATATATATATATTTGTTTACAAACTCAATGTTGTTGTCTGCTTTCTTTAGTGTTTCTTTGTTATTTTGTACATTTGCCATAATTATGGTCTCACCAAAATTTATTTCAGGCTAAGTTTTGATATATCATTGAGATCTTTAATAGGTCTTTTTGAGTGCTTGCAATAATCACAATATCATCTGTAAATTTGAGACATTTTATTTTAATATTTACAATAAAACTTTGTTCTACACACGTTAGATTTTTTCAGTACTAGTTTTGAGAAGTGTCTCTCATCATCGGGTGATAATCAATATTAAAATAACCATATTACACCACAAAGTAACCGCCATGTCAATTAATGATATTGAGATATATTATTCATCCTCCATTTATATTCAATCCAAATAACTCACAGTTCAAAAACTTTAATACGTCTTCGTGAACCATTTTCGTGATTATTGTTTTAGCTTAAGAAAATTTAACATCCTCGAATAAAAATAATTAGCGATTTGTATGTTGGAGATCATTTGAAAATATTTATCATTTCTAATAAAATTAAAAATGTGTCACATTTCACAACTGATAATTAACAATTTTCACATTGAAGTATCTAAAAATTGTTATTTTGTGGAAAAGCAACACCTTTCTTTTACTTGAGTATTAAGGCAAAACAATGGAATATTATTTAATATGAACATTATCGTGTATCTAATAAAGAAAAGAGATCTAAATATATCATTAATGTTGATAGAGGATGTAAAGTGATGTTATAAACATACATCATAGAAATGAAACAGTTCATAGAATGGGAATACTTATGGGTTTAGGTGAATGAAATATCACAACTGCAATAATAAGTTTGATATAAGAGATTTTATCGTAGCCCGCTTGTTATTATGATATCTTCACAATCATGGTTTATTGCTTCCAATTTTTTATATTTTAAAGTTGAAGCTTCCCTGTTAGAAGGCGTTGAGTCCGCATAAATATCATACAATCAATCAAATTAACGTTTCGCCCGTTTTCTTATGGACCGCACGAATCACTTCAACCTTTAATACGTCTTTATTTATGGTGGATAATTTTCTTTCGCCTCAGTTCCACGTAGCGCCGGTGTTTTATCTTCATTTACATACAAAGTGGATAGGGTAATTTGTGCGCTTTTTAGGTCTACACTTTACGAATATTACTACTGGCGGACCACCCCCTTTGTACTGCTCTGGCTTTAGGGGAATGATATTGGTGAATCCTAAATAACATTTTATCCCTTTATGGGGCCTTCCGTTCTGTAAATAGAGGTGCGCGATTTTATTGAACCTGCTTTTATATTACTCATTTTATGAACTTTTATGGATTCTACTATTTTCATTTTTCCTATGATGATCCATGACAAAATTATTTGTTTACTAATCTAGCTAAAGTATAAGCAGTTTTCTACTAATTCATTTAAAATTATTTTTTTTTAAAGGCAGTATCTTAATATGTGTGCTGCAGTGGCGTGCAGTAGGTACAGACTTAGGTTATGCTGATATTATATAATATACTATATGCTACATTGTACATATTTTTATGAACTTTTATTTAACCGACGCCTTTAAGCAAAATGAATCCATCATAATAACAATGCAATATCCTCTAATGTAAAGAACAATCATGAAAGCAACACGTTTAGTAAGGTAATAAAATTAGCAAACTAGTAAATGAGGAAGTAAATACTTCGATCAGCTTTTAACTAAGTTCAAAATCTTTCAAATGTCACTCTGTTAGGAAACACCATAAGTAAGGACTTTGTACAGCATGGATCAGCTGATCCGTTTCTGACTCTGCCTAGTGGAATTTTAAATTTATTAGGTGGCAATTGTATAACTTGATTAAAACGCTAGATTAAAACAGTGGCTAGCAATTTTAATAGCAATAAATTAATAATAAGGAGAGGACAACAACGCTCCGGTGTCGTCGCACGATAGCATCCAGAACTACGTAGAATCATTAATTCTACTGATACACGATGGGAGCTAGCGTAATTATAACATATAGATTATTTAATTTATATTTGTTTACCAGAATTTTTATTAATACACAGCTTTTTTGCTTGTATGCAGTGCACGCCTTTGGTGCACAGTGACTTCTTCGTCTGCCTTAGTTATTATTAATATATTCAACACTCGTCAGTCATTACTCACGAGATTTCCATTACATTATCCTTGCACGTGAGTATCTCATGTGTAATGTGTAATAACAAACATTCTTGGGATAATAAATATTTTTTTAGAAGTTTATATCTGTACTTACTCCAGAGAACCAGCCATCCTTTGACATCACCGTTGTGGTCAGGTCTGATGAACACTCGCATACCTCTTTCAGATCTCTTACATTTTTTGCCCATTTTGGACATTCTCTCATCCTTAATCCTATTAGTCCGCGTGAGATTTGTACGCATTCCAAAAATACTCGTACTTTATTTTTATACTCGTACCAACTATTAACTGCTCTTATTTTACAGTCACAATTACCTTGTACATACAAGTCACCAAGTTTCATAAAAAAAATTAAGTTCATATTTTGTAAACATCGTTAAAAATCATTTCTTAAATTTATTCAAAGTGTGGCAAAATACCGCATGTAGGCCGTTTGATGAAACGATCATCAAGCTCAGTTACCGACGCGTAGTGCATCGGACACCCGCCAGGGAGATGGACCAGACGGCGTTAGTGAAGCGGCCGGTAGATTTGGTCTGACGAGATGATTCTGTTCCCATGGCTTATGACTTCAACAAGTGTTATTTAAGTATAACTTACCGTGTACCTTCAAATTTAAATCTACCTGTATATAATACTGTGTTCCCTTAAGGACCAAGAATAATTCAGCAACACAAACCCGAGGTAAAGTAATCTTTTATTAACGTATCCTGGTTGTCATCCTTCCCTACAATAACACTAAAAAATTAGACAAAATATATTTTCTTGAAACGAGGGTCCAACATAACTGGCATAAGATTATCTGCAATCTATTAATATTTGTATATTATATATGAATCTAACCGTATTGCGATTTAAAAGTTCTCTTTCTTTTAACCTCAGTTTTGCTCCTTATTTCTACCAGTCATATTTCTCAACGAACAAAATCAAGTAAACTACTTTTCATTTATAAAGTATACTTATATTAGTGTGTATAACAGAACGTTTCAAAAACATGTAATACTTTTAAAACAATAATAAATAAATACATGGTGCCGGAAAACTCGTAGAAAATAGAACACACGACACATACAGAGCTCAGATTTTCATGTACGCCGTTTTTTTTTGCAATGCATGTATCATATATTTTTTATATTTTCTTTCGCCATATATTTGTGATAGAAAGAAAGTAAAATATATTTATGTATAGAGAAAAAATGTTTTTTTAGGAAAATATAATGCATTAAGAAATATTTATTTTTAATATTTGATTTGTGTAGTGTAAGTACGTAGTTATATATTAAAAATAATAGAAAATCCATCTAATGTATTCAACTAAGACAAATTTTGGTAATAATATAAAAATACAAAAAGGCTAATACATTGAAAAAATTAACACTTATAAACATAAACCTAAACTTTCTTAATTTACAAAATTCAAACATTCCGTACATATTTTTGTAGATACCATATTTATAACTAATTTCAAACGAAAACCCCGCCTACTGACCAATTAAAACGTTAAGCGGCATCAATAAACTGTTATAATGTGCATATTACGTATTACTCACACCAATACAATTATTCTTTCTAAATGAAAAGTAGTATATGTATGGTATTCATTATGTTCAAGTAAATCTGATGAATTTATTCAAATATAAGCGTATCCCATCACTTAATTTTTTATTTATCATCATATTTGTAACATAATTATTAAATTTTGTGCACAATAATTTTGATTCTGATTTATTTGAAAATAACATATGAAGAATTGTTCCCAGTTTCAGTGATGTCAAATAATTTTAAATTTTCAACGATTGCCTGTATTAAAGTAATTTTTGATAGAATTAAATGAAGATATACAAAAATATATATATACGTAGACACAGATAATGTAAATCGAATAAATCGTAATTCATATATGAGACTATTTTTGTGAAACATAATATAACATTGTACCACAATCATTTTTTGTAAAATTTAAAGCGTTAGCGTCTATTCAAGGCTCGAGGTTTGTTTCTTTGTTCAAGCGGTGTAAGCGTTCTATAAATTTAGATTATTCTTACCGTACATTACGGTGTAAATCCTTCATTGGTAGGCTACAACACGATTCCTTTCACAGTAAACCGACATTTACCGTGGCGACAAACAATATGTTCACAGGATGCCGGGAGTCGCATATTGTTATAATATATAACAATTACGATACTGCGATATTTAATAATAGGCATTTAAAACAATCAAACTACAGATAAACATTAATATGTTCATTTCAAAATAGTTATTAAAAATGGTTGATAATTTTTGATTTAGTAATTTTTCAATGGTTAAAATTACTCATGATTCCTAGGTTATGGAGAATTTTCTCGCATAAACCGATGTTTTATAAGTTTCTAGAAATATGAAATTAAAGTATTTTTAGAAATATGCCATTTCTTAATCATACGAAAATATGGATCAGAAACAAATTTGAAGGATTCCCATTAATCAAGTGCTTGTATGTGAATTGTTTTTATTAAAATTTTAAACTATGGACAAATAATAAATATTCTAACAACTATGTTACATAATATTCATTTTACAAGACTACTCTACATAATTTCAAGCATTTCAAAATTATTTATTAGTTGGATTTTAAAATAATAATTATAAAATACGACGATAGTGGAACAAACGAATATTCCAGAAACCTTGTACGATTTTTTTTTCTTAATTACCAAACGTAAGACTGGCATGCTGAAAAATCTCAAAATTTTCAAGTGATCAATATTTTTTTCGTTTAATATGTTTTCTGCATACAAATTATCAATTGGTACGTTCTTTAAAAGCATGTCATATATAAAGTTTGTATGGACTGATTTATATTATAGATTCATTCTTCAGAATTTGTTAAGCAGTGTTTTATTTTTTATTTTAATTTTATTACATACATTTATATTATAATTTTCAATATTTACCAAACAGCAGAACGGTAAGGAAATTTTTTCTACTCGTCTAAGCGGTCCAAGTGCAATTATGAGGTGATGCTCCGACTCATCACACTCAAGTTAGATCTTGTCTTCCTGTCAGTTAAGTTGAGAATTAAGAGGAGGTTGTATGGTCGTCACTGCGTACTTGTTTAAGAAATATTTATAATTTAGAATTAACCGATTTTAGTGATATTGATCTAACAAAAAAAAATTAATTTGCATTTGTGTTAAATATTTCATTGTTTTCACAATAATTATTATATCATACAAAATTTATTTTACCAATTATTATTTATTTCAATTTGGAGATGATTTATTAATTTATTTAAAAAAAATCATCAACCAAATCACCATCAAGTGTGAAAGTCGCATAGAAAAATGAAAGATAATATAGTTATCTTTTATTAGGAGTAATAATAAAAGTAGGAATAATAAAAGTTGCATCAATGTGTTCAAAATTTTACAAAAATGAATTGATAATTCTGGCGTCTGCTATCAGATTACACAAAGGTATTTAAGATTCTGTAAAAATAGTAGAGTAGAGAAATGACGAAATGTATTAATATCTAAAAGGTAACATATATGTTCGAAAATTTGTCGTTATAAATATTGTCACTGTAGCATTGTTGGATAATGCACCTTCCCCGGTTAGGAAAGAGATCCAGGTTCGAATATCGGTGGCACAACTACAATATTTTTTGATAAAATTGATTTTATATGTATATCTTTCTAATTTATATACTAATTCATATTTAAGTTATTTTTTAAATAGTAATCTCCTACATTTGTTTAATTTAAATACACAATCGATAAAAAAACAATTTACAGACATCCAAGATCTATAAATACCTAGTAGGGATATTATTTACATGGGATGAGACAGTGACCCGACAATGCCAATTATTATAATGAATAACATTGTGAGCCTTTTAATGTATACATAAGTAATATATTTTCAATTTACCATGAATTCTTCAAAAGCCATCAAATTTGACCTCTTACAACGCTAAAAACTAACAAGACAAAAAGAAGACTGAGTTATTTCATAGTTAGATACATTTTTCAATCAATGTTTTGAGGAAAGCTACACTTCATTAGATTGGAGAAGGACTATTATTTTGCCTTTCGATAAAGTCGTAAAGTGTCACGAATGGAATGTGGAAAATATGAAGTAATTAGTCTATTCAGTTCGATTGGCAAACTAAAAAGAAGAATTTTAATAGAAAGAGCAAGAATGGTAACGAAATAAAACGTATGGGACGTACAAGGGGCTTTTGTGTGTAGAAAATAATGCATGAATCAAATGTTTCCTCTGAGAACGACCACGAAAAATTTTTGTAGATGTGCAAAAGTTATACATATATATATATGATAAAATAATTATAGAGACGTTATGGAAGGTACATACTGATGATAATATGAATAGTAATTTTATACTTGCAAACGCATCCCTATACGAAGGAAGTTCTGCATATAAGAATTAATGGATCATCCGAACCATGGTTTGATATTACAAAGAGTATCAGACAGGGCTATGTGTAGTCTCTAAGGCTTTTAAACCTCTCTAACTCTGGACTGTGAAAAAACTGGAATGTTCGAATGTAGGAGAAAAAATGGGCGATTTGATAGTATGCCGATGATGCAGTATTAATAGCGAATAGTGAACAAGAATTAAAGAATTACAGTTTTGTTAGTAGGATGTACGATATATACAAGAAATTTGACCTTATTATGAATATTAACAAGTCAAAAGTGATGGAATTCTAAAAGAAGGAAGATAAGACAACTTGCCGAATACTTATCATATATGAGTTTTTGAATTTGGAAAGTATGTTTAATAGAAACACAAATATACCGAAAGGAGAGTGACTACAGGAAATGAAGTGAACAGTGCTTTTAATGAAATAATTTCTAAAGCAAAGACTAGCCATACCCAATGGAGTCTTGATACCATCACTGATGTATAAAAGTAAAGACTAGAGCTAAAAGAGGAGGAACAAAAGTAAACCGAATGCAGCGGAAAAAGATCATTTAGACGTACAAGCGGCAAATACAATTATTATAAAGTAAAGAGTAAAGAATTGACAAATTAAAAATGATCTTAGCATAGTGAATCGGATCAAAAAAGGATAGTTTATGTAATTTAGTCATATTAAATAAATGAATTAGGAGAGAATGATAAAAAAATATGATGCAAGTGTTGATGGCACCAAAAATAAAGGACGTCCGCGGAAGACCTACCATCAAATGACGAGCTTGAATGAAAAGATATATGAATGTGGATAAGGCGAGAATTATGCTAGGACAGAAGAGGGTGTGAATTGTGACAGACAGTACAGCGTGATAGTAAGAATAATAAAGATTTTTAAATACAAAACTCATTGGGATATATTATTTAATTAATTTATATCCTCGAATCTTTTTAAGAAAATATTTGTAGAAAAATATTAATATTTTATTCGATATTATGAAAAGAAATAGAATTCTTATTCACCTACCTTTTTTTTTCAATCTACTACGGTTTCAATTGCATTTCAGTCTATTTTTTCTTTAGCAATCCGTATGAACTGTATTTACAGGTCGAGAATTCGAAGTGTCTGAACATTCAATATAATCAATATATGTGATTAAGTTCGAATATATTGTCCACTTCAACATTAACAATTTGTTATATCTTAAAATGTAATGTTATTCAATCATAATGAAGTTACTTTTCAATAGGTTATAAGATTTAATGGCTATGTAACCTAATTAAAAAATTTTAATTGTCATTTTTATTTCATTTTTAATATTTTAAAACACGACATGTCGCTCAAAAATGGAGGAACTAAAAGTTTAAAAAACCAATGCCAAGCTTCATTTGTTATATTTTGTTGATGGTGGTTACTTCGTAGTACATACACGTAAATTAAAAAACAAGGAATAAAGTGTACATATACAAGAGAGGTTTAGAACATCAGTTGCGGGACAGGAGGCATTCAACAAACACTATTTGTGGAAACCTAAATCCGATAGTTTATGACATATTTATGCACACAACAGTAAAAGTATTTACTTTTCGAAAATTAAATATTAGTATAAACAAGGCATACTTTTTACATGAATGCATATTATGTTGTCAGCATTAAAATTTTCATTCCAATCGAGTTATATATTTGTAAAAATTCGCGGAGCTATTTGATTGCTTAAGTAATATAAAATTAATCAAGAGAGTGACACCAACAGAAAATGTAGTCTGTGGTTCGTAGAATTTTTATTTTCCAACGCAAGAGTACTTTGAAAATAATGTTTTTGATTTACGTTAATTTTAATGCCAAAGTACTGTTTTATTGAAAATGATAATATGTGAATTTAAATTTGTAAAGGTTTTTTGTTTATTATTGTCTAAAGAAAATGAAGTATCAAGTACAGAAACTTTGTCTTTAACCGAGAACGAGAACAGAAAAACTAGAAAGTTAAAAAGTATCAAGTGATTTTTCAGCATGATAATGCCATCCGTGACAATAGTGGCTAATCGATCATTCATTTAGGAGGTTATATCTTTACCCAACAATCTCCAAAACAAATATTTTAATGACGTCGCTACTCTTCAAAATTGGTTTCACAACTTCTTCATCTCTAAATCACTTGATTTCTTCAGGGATATAATATAAAAACTGCCATGACGGAAATCAATCGTAAATAGGGCAGGAGAATATATCTTTGATTAGTTTATGTATTTCATTTACTTAAAAACATATTAAAAATGCTATATACCAATGCGTTAATCCAATATATCTTAATATAGGTGCCATGTATCATGTGTTTATAGTTATATCAGTTAACAGTTAATATTTTCAAAATTTAATCTTAAGACGTTAAGAAGTTTTTGTTTAACAATTTTATTATTTACAGAAATATTTACTTATATTTCAATCACGGAGTGTATTTATTATTTAACCTTAATTATTATGAAAAATATTTATTTAAATAATATTCTGAAAATACTGTATTTTGCATCCATTGATATCATACTGCTAAGAAATAAATGTTTTACACTGTAGAGTTTTTTTCTTTGAATTTGAATTTTATATTTTGACCGAAATACTAATAAAAATTCGTTTTGTTTTTACTTCGAGTCTTTCACCAAACGTATTATAATAATCAAATGCTTTTCCTTCTGATTTGTGATAATTTTTGAAATGGGTTCAAACTAACTTATTTCAAAATAATATTATTGAATAATGATTTTCAACCACCAAATATTTATCGAAAGTAATTGAAATATAATACTATTGAAAACAACATGTCAGTCAAGTTATTCTAACAAAGGCTGGTCTCATATTGATAACCATTGTTTTTTGATGCGTTCAAAACCATAATAGGATTACACCGTGTTATCTAAAGCTCCAAGGTCCGCATACTACAGCTTCATACATAGATGGGAGGTATCACAAAAGGCTGCTTTGCGAGCTTACATCACAATATATTACACATAACAGGTACCTTAATTGAAACCTGAACAACCCCGTTCCGTCGAGTTTGATGATCTAATGATTTTGAAGATAATTAAATTTAGATTCCAATTATTAATACAATAAGAAGACAAACGTTTAATGTATTTTTTTAAAATGAAAACATATTTTTGTGAAGTTACAATTTTAGAACATAGCTCTGTGGCATTTAAATGCAAATAAAATTAATTATTTAGAAAGATATACGGAAAAAAAATAATAGATACCTTTAAAGATTGAACAATAGATGTATCACAGACTACTAAATATGTAGACATGAACTAACGCAAATTCCTTGTTTCAATATTTGCATTTTGGTATCGCTCACGTGATCATTTTAGTACCATTTACGCAATCAAATAGCTCCGTGACTTTTTTAAAATGTGTAACTCGATTGGAAAGAAAATTTAAACGCCGACAATATAATATGCATTAATGTAAAAAATACGTTTTGTTTACAAAAATATTAAATTTTTGAATACTGTTGCACAAATGTTTCACAAACTATCGAATTAATGTTTTCACAAGAAATGTTTTGTAGAATGCCCTTCGTCCCGCAACTAATATTCCGAACCCCTCACCTATTTGTACACTTTATTTCATGTCTATTAGTTTACTGGTCTGTGAGATGCATCAATTATAAATTTTACAGAATATAAGTACAAAATTTATCGTAAACGATATATGATATATGATATACTCATAGTAAAAATGGTTAACGCATTTACCCGGGTAGAAAAAAGTTCAAATCTCGGTAGCAACCAAATGTTTTTTCAATAATATATATATATATATATATATATATATATATATATATATATATATATATATATATATATATATATATATATTATAGTTATTGTACTCTCGCCATACATCCCTTACTTGTTGCTAATGCAGATTGATGATTTCTTCTCGTTAACTTTTGACGTTTTCTAAGAATCCGTGTGATAATTTGTGAAGAGCACTCCCAGTATTATAAAACACTTGAGAAAATTAAGCTTCTGGCTCGAAATACAAAGGAATTATTCCGGGTAGTGGATTTACGTTTTACGTTAAAACTGAAGCCACGTCCCGGAGAATAACCTCACTTAGCGCGAGGACTTGTTTATTACACCGCCAGGACGAATTTCTCCGGGTAGATAAGAAAGAAGCGAGGCGAAAAGAGAGAGAGGACAAGAGGTTTTGGTCCATGTGTGGGCACACGAGATCCTGCTAAGGCCATTGTGTATTACTGTTCAACATATTCACGGATAAAACTCTTATGTTGTATACATACAACATACACACCAGAGGGGACTAAGCTCCGACTGTGCTTTAAGTATTTTTATACACGGGAAAAATAACAAAGTGTAAGTTATACTAAAGTGGAAATAAAGTTCGTGTCCTTCGAATATAATAAATATCGAATAATTCGCAACAAAAATAATGAGAAGCGTATTTTTTTGATAATTACTGCAAATTAAATTAATCAACAACAGAGATATAATGTAAAATATCTATCTATTGCAAAATATTTAATTGCTACTGGGATTCGAACCTGGACCTCTTCCTATCCAGGGAAGCTAGTTCTCTATTTTTGCTATAATAATCTAATATATTTCCGACAAATTTTGAACTTATATACATACTGTAATATTTCATATAAAGTTGATTGCTTTTAAAATTGGAATAGTAGATGTATCGTTAAAGCAACCAACATTTTTATTTATATTTAATTGAAATTAATTTAACAGCACCTACTTTAATTTTGTTCGACTTAAACTCGGAAGTCACGGAAGGTATTACGTCATCCAGATCCTATTTCCTCTCTGGTACCATATGCTTATCTTGGGTGGTAGTATCTGGAATGCATTCCAGTACCGTTCTCGAGTTTTAGAGCACCGATTTAAAAAAAAGATTTACTATAAAATTATTCCAATGGTAAATAAATATATTTTAAAAGTTATTTTCAAATTTTATATTTGTAATTTTTTGTCATGATAAACGAAAGAATTTTAGAAGTTTTATTTGTGCAATGTTTTATTAATAAATGCCTGTGAATGGTAAAAAATATTTATCATATTATTGTTACAAATTAATTTATTTATCAAGACTTAACGTAATTATGATTCATGTTTCAAAGTTTGCGCTTGATTGTCCATCTTGTTAAACATTTATAAAATGTTCCCTAGGTTACGTAGTTTGAGAGTTATCACTAGTAATACTTTATATAAATTATTAACTCCCACGAAATTTTCTAAAAAATTTGTTTTCTCTGAATGTCATTGTAAATTAGTTAAAGTCATGTAATTATCACTGGTAAACGTATATATTACTGAATCTGATAATTATAAATATTTTATAAGAAATTGTATTCAGTTCATCCCTGGGGACCATGCCAACCCCACAAGACAAATTTGCTTCCTCCTATCTAAGGCAGCTCCGTGTGTAATCAGCCACCGCGAGTTTAAAGCTAGTTTTCAAGGCATCAAGTTTTCAGTACAGGACTATTCCACTAAGAAGCGATATCAAACTCTCAGTATTGAGCACTCTCACTAGGAACCATTACATTTACCTTTTTGCTCACCGTATAAATTTTGTTCTTCCTCACACGCGTCGCGTCAAGGGGACAGGACTCTACTTTCTTAGCTACCATGTTGGCTGAATGGAGTGTTACACAAAGTACAGCATAATTGCTTACAAATTCACTTCAACCCCGATTTAAATATCAATTTATTTTGTGATTATTTGTGAACTAATATATTTATTAGCACGAGTATTGTTTTTTTCATAATTAACTACAATCACAAGAGCGTTACTTATCTGATTTTTAGCACAGGGGATATTTTTAATTCTTAAAGTTTTATTGAATACTCCAATATATTTTATATAACATGTGCATAGTTTAACCAATTTAAATAATAGTAATAATAATTAAATAGATTGTTTAGTAGGCTCAGGCATAAGAGTTTTGTGGTTTTTCTCGTTAGTTGTCTTTTGTTTAGTTTTTAGTCAATTTTTGTATTACTAGCGTAGGATTCAAGACTTGCAACCGAATAGTAAGTAAAATGTAATGTAATGTGACGCCAGTAAAATAATCGGACAAAATGTTTCAATGTATTTTTTAAATATAGTTACATAAAATTACTATTGGATAATGACTGTTTTAAGTTTTGGAAAATCTTAAAATTTTTTTGCTCTTAATATATAATATTATGTTCATAATCGATAGCCATGATCCGTTAGTCTAGATACCATACCTACATTAACAGATTCGCTTCAGGATATTTTTTTAGACATTTATTTTTCGAACTGGCAAAATTTTTTCCAGCGACACCCAATTTGACAGCTGATTTGAGCTAATTTTAGTTTGCCATTTCACCACAAATAGACTTACGCCAGAATAACGCTCGCAAATTGGGCAAATTTATTTCTAAAACCCTTGTTCAGTTCGCGAAACTTACCGTGCGCTACGTACATTTTACGGTTGACATAATCATCCATCCGAGCAAGTAATTCGAATAACCATGGATCGTTTTCGCACCATGCGTGCTCTAATTAATAATACGCATCCGCAGAGATATCGTACAATGCGCACCGAAGAAGTTATTGTTTCTTCAGAAATAATACCTGCCAGAACGTTACAATCAATGGAGAGTGGTATAGATCCATGATTACTGACTTTTTCGTTCTCAAATTGAATGGCATTAATGTGGAAGAGCTGTAGTTTCAACAAGACGACGCAATATGCCACATAACATGCGCCAAAATCAATTTATTGCAGGAAACATTCGATGACCGCATAATTTCGCGTAATGGACCTTGTAAATTGGCCTCCAAGATCGTGTGATTTAACAGCTTTGGATTATTTTCTATAGAAATATGTAAAATCGATCGTTTACGACAATAAACTAGAGACAATAAACGACTTTAAAGCTAACATTTGTTGCGTTATTGTCGATATACGACCTCAGCCGCTCCAAAAATTGTACTTCTATATTGCGCTTTATTCGAGCCAGTCGCAGCACCCATATGGACCAAATAATATTTAAACACTAATAGTATAAAATTATCTTTCCAATAAAATGGCCATTACTACGTTTTTTATTTATTTTATTTCATTTTAAAGTTCCATACCTCTAAAAAAATATCCTTTATTAATGAGTTAAAACCGTTTTTTTATTTGTAATTTCTAATATGATTGTAAGATTTGTAACGAGGATTGGTTACTGATTATTAGAAATAGCAGAGAAATAGGTGAGCAATCCCTAAGAAACTAAACTAGTTAAATTTGAGTAATCATTCATTATAAAATCGAATATCAATCACGCAATTACATTAAGTCACCACTATTTTCTTTTCCCTGGCGACATTTGAAACCATTTTTTTTTTGTTTCATATGTTGTCAGTTTCATATGTTAATGATATTCATACATTTTTTGACAGACAAAACTGAAGAGAAAAAAATCAATTAATATTTCTAATCGTTTGGACCAATAATTTTATAAAATGTTTTCAATAAATCTCGATAAAATATTATTGCACGGTGATTTTGAGTACATATCTGATTATGCAGATTCGTTTTGAGTATTATTAACGACCATTCCTTTTGCTCTTTGCCTAGAACGGACCTGGCCCCGGCAACTCTTAGAGATTTATCATCACAGAGCAGGCCCGGAGTCAGAAAACCGCTGAGATGACTTGTATAAAGCTTCCGCCCGGGGTCATCTTTCAAGCACCGGTAACGCTTACTCCTATATTTTATAATGTCTGTGTTTAAAATAATGTGCTAGATGTTTCTCACTTTAAGATGATTTCATTTAAAAGGATTAACACCTGGAAAAGGCAAAAATTTGTTAATATTAATTAAAATCGCAATGTTATTAAAATTATTGTATCATGATTGAATCGTACGTATAATCTTTCAAATTCGGGTTTGTTAATTTGTTTTACAATCTTGACTATATTTATCAATTTTGAAATTATTTTTTATATTAACGAGAACTAATAGGTATAATTAATCAAAAATTTTCAGTATTGGCGGGATAGCCCCTTTAACTTACAGTGTGACATGTTTCCATAGATTTCATTGAGTTTTGTGTTATATTGTAAGACTTCTGCAAGGACTATAGTATGGTTGGGCCGAGTAGATCATATCTACAGCCATCAGTGACATGTCAATATGATGTTGCTGTTGAGATATACCTACATTTCATTTCACAGATTCAACCACGTGATAATATATAAAATTTAGAAGTGGTTATTGATATCTTGGAAATAAAATGAAAAAAGGTTCAGATTGGGTTGCTTGAGATTAATTTCGTCATTTTTTGGGCGCAAGTAATTGACAAACCCTGCAATGGATCTAGAATAGTTGACCGACAAAATCATATTCACAGTAGATATAAAAACCCAAAGTAATTTACACAAACTAAAACCATAACATGTTATTCCTACCTTAATGTCTAATTGTTCAGTGAAAATGTTGTAATAATTTTGATTTCTTATATTTTGTAGATTATGATGTAATTTAATAATAACGTTGTAAAATTCCACTAATTGGAAGTACACTGTTAATCTTTACTTAGCCATTAATGCCATGGTTAGGTTAGCCCTGATTTAAAAAAAAACTTGAATATGTGCAACCATGTTATGTGGGTAAGGATGTAAACTTGCCAGGCGTCAGAACCATTTGAACATCATTGTGCACGCTTAATCCAGATGGCGTTTTGTTTTTCGGTATATATCAGATCGAATTAAGTTTTAGAAGGTGACCAGCCGGGACTCAAACCAATAAACAAGGATCACGAGACCACAGAAGATTACGACTGGCGTAACTGCAAATAAAGCAGTTGAGTGGTTCTGCTCTACATAATTTGATGTGAAATATATCAATAAATATAATTAATAGAAAATATGGGTGATCGAAGCTGGTTTACGAATACAATCTTACTGTAGCCATTATATAAAGTTTCCGTTATATGAAATATGTATCAAATAGTAGAGTTTAACAAAGTTAAAATTAAACAATATTATCGTGAATTTTATTACCAACATGAAAGCACTTCTGTTTTTTAATGCCCCTTTAACAACATTGAAGCCAATCCCACATTGTCTTATTTTTTGTAAATCATTTCATGATCTAATAATTATAACACTTCTATGACATAAAATGATGTGGGATGTTTTTTATTTAAATATAAAATATACAAATTGTTGTATTAATTTATTTTCTTATATTTGTAAAAGTTAAGCTTGATTTTAGCCATCCCTGCGAATGACTAACTTCCGACAGGTAAGCAAGCATGCACCCTTAAATCATAAATTCTGCGGTCGGATGTATTATGCGCTCCTCTGTATCAGTGCTGTTAGTCTAGCGGGTGCTTTGCATAATTAACAACAGGGAAAAAATAAAGACTTAAGTTTATCTAATATCAAGGAGTGTTTTATACTTGAACGGATTTAAAAGAAAGATTTTTTCAATTTTCAGCAATAATTTTATTGAACAAATAATATATATCTCGTAGAGACGAACTTATTTTTTATTAAGGGAAAAATATGAAAGTACGGTGGTGGATCAGATTTGACCCGGGTATTTGTAAAAATATGAATTACGCTACAAATACTCATTTAATGCTGTTTTCCTTCTAGCTTATCTTTTATTAAACATTTTCAAATAATTTGAGATACAAATAAATGTTATCGGACGAGATTCAAATAAGTTTTTAAAACTAACCAAGACAGTCGGATTGATTCATATACTGACAACATTTTGAGCGGGTAGACAAAGAATACCAGGTATGCGTCCATGTATTTGTTTTGACTTATTTTCGTCTAGCGGCCCCTAGACAATACCAGTGATATAATTATTTGAGGGGCGTTGCGCCTACCTGAAAATTTTATGACACTACCTGCTCGGGTTCCGACGAGAAGATCACATGCTCAGTGGATGTTTGTATTTTGGCTTTGTCGGATGTCTGTTGATGCGTAGGTACACTGTTTGTAATATTTTTTAATTTTTAACATTAATTTTTTAGCAGAAACATTACGGCACATCATGTCATTTCATTAAATCATATTTAAAATTAAATATCTACAAAAAATCTCTCACAAAATGGTTTAAAAACCTAAAACTCGAGGTGGGTCTAAAATGACTCACCACCGCCGGACGTGTTTTGTTTTGACCCACCGGGCTGCAAGTGTTAAATATAAATGTATTCAATCATAAACAACTAAATTAAAATTATTATATATAATTAATATTATTTGTTTAATACTCACAAGTGATCACATAATGTATTGCAAATGAAGATTTATTTAATTAAAAAACGATTGATTATTTTAGGGGACAGCCAATTGAGATTATAATAATTCACCATCGCCCCGGCTACTCTGGTAAATTTTAGTCTGATATAAATCTGCCAGTATATAACCGTTTGGTTTTAAAAAGTTTAATGATTTATAATTATGATATTAAGCTTGTATAGAATGACACACATTTTGATTACTTTATAAATATTTCACTACGTAAAATTGTTTCCAAAATTTTGATTAGAGATACAGAAACTTGTCACAGTGATAATACAATTAAAATATATTTTTTAAATTTATTTATTAATCTTTTATAATTTTATTTTTTTGTTCTACACTTCTCTAAAAAGTATATACTTGTGCAGAGAAGAAGATTACATAGTAATAATTATTGTTTACAATAACTAGCTTATAATAAAAAATATATAATAAATTAATTGCAATAACGATACAAAAATATTATAATTTTTGGGGTACAAGTTTATCTTTAAAGTGTTTTTTGTAATTTTATTTGTTGTAAATATTAATCAAGCTTTCTTATTTCATTTTATTTTGTTTTAAAGATCGAACTCTATCTTCTTATTCAAGCGACTCATCAAATCGATTTGTCAATTCAGCAAGATTTAAAGTTTCAGTGAGGTATCTTCATCTCACTTAACAAATAACTTTGAGAAGTTAAATATAGTATTTGTATTTTGTTTATGTTTTAGTGAATGACCATGAAAAATTATGTAATTAATTTTAGTTACCTTCCTCACCATGTTAAGAGCTAAATTTCATCATAGCTATGTAATTACTGACGTTAAACGAAAATTATTTCAAAATATTATATAAAAATTTTGCACTGTAAATTAATAAAGCAACCTGCTAGGCAAGGTAATTATTTATTGTTATAACTATATTATTACATAAATATTTGTGTAGGTTGGTAGGCTACACATCCCCCCGGGGAAATTGAACTATTTCAAGAACAGAATCAGAGAAAACTCACGGAGCGTTATAAATTGAGTAAATTATCTCCGAAAATGATATTTTACTTGTCTTCCAAATCGTAAATTATCATTTCAAACAATGCTCAACGGATGAGCGCAATGAATCAAAATTCTGCAAAAAAAAACTAAGCAAATCTTTTATCGGGATTTTTGTGCTAACAGTCGTTGAAAATACTCGGGAGAAAAATTACGGCGATTAATATCATCTTACACAGACATTAATGCCATATTTTTCATCATTAGATTCCACTCTACTTAAGAAAAAGTAAGAATGCAAGGGGAAAAGGAAAGAATAATAATATATTACGAGGAGGTTATTTTTGGTGCACATTTCTGTGTATTTTTTATACGGAAACCAAAAATGTTTCGAAATATATTATATTATTTTGACTTTAATTAATTCATGGATAATTAATATTTTATAATACATTAAGTATAATGAATAATTTAACTTTCACATTACGTAGTGCTCTAATATTGTATATTTGAAGGCCAGATATTAAATACAAACCAACATTTTCAATAATTAATAATAATACGTAATAAGCAATTATTTATTAGTTCGTTGATTCATTGATATTATAAATATTAATTTAGATGTAAACACAACTTATTTTTTTAATTCTTAAAGAAATTATCAATACTGTCAGATTATGCCTTTCGTGACCGCTACGCGGTACGATCTCGATAGAGCTTATATTTCAATGATAGAGCTTTCCCCAAAACAAACTACACGTAACTAAAACCTCGATGTAATTAAAATTATTCCACATGTAAATTAGCTGTTGAAACAAACAAAAATGACATCTAGTTGATGTATAAGAATTGTGGATAGACAAAAATTAACACAAAAATTATATTTTATCAGTATTATGTGCATTTAAGTAAAGATAAATGGCTTTCTCATTCAACCTAGAACACGTAAAAAAAATTAGTTACGACGAATTATTTTCGCGCAGATTTTGACATATATTATTTCGCAAACGTAACCAAAAATTATAATTTCATAAGGAACAACTTTTAATTTTTGACTGTAATGTAAACTGAGATCATATTTACATAAATGATTTGACAGTGCGGCCATGAAAAAAGTTTGTACGATTTCATTCACGGCATCTATGATACGATGCGAGATGACCATAGATAAGACAGATGACAGCTCAAAATTCGTACGATTTCGCAATATTTTTATTTACAATATAAACTTCATATCGAATTAAATATATAAAAGAGAAAACATTTAAGTAATCTTAACCTAGAAATATTAAAAACACATTATTTTGTGCGATGATCGCGTCTCACAGACCTGGCCATTTAAACAAGTACGAAACAGCCATAATGACAATGACGATATCAAAGTCGAAGACGGCTTCTACCCAGACATAGATATAGACCAATCTAGACGGGGGGAAGCATAATATTATTATGGATAATTTTCTAAGTATATTTTTTTATAAATAAATTAAATTCTTTAATTTTTTAAATATATTTTTTTTATAAATAAATTAAATTCGTTCTGAGATAGAGTAACGTTGAAGTTTACTTTGGTATCTAGATGATGATTTGGATTTGTCTCTGTTGTCTCTCTGAATTGTCTCTTTATTCAAAACATTAGAATGTTATTCGAGCATAGTTCAGCAAGTTTGTGATTAAATCATATTGGGAAATTTCCAATATATTTTCCGTTATTGACATTCACCGAGAGTCAATTTCGTTTGACATTATAACTTTAATAAAATGAATAACATGAATGCAGTTGACTAGAAAACAAGTGCAGTCACGCAGTAACAGAATGGTTCTTGCTTCGCAAATCGATTTACAGAAAATATTAATATTTCTAAATATAATTAACATCATTATTTTTATTTGTTAACTTTGTTTTTTTAAACACTTATTGAGTTTAAATACATCTACCGGTTTCGAAAAATACCATTTTCTTCTTCAGGATGTCAATACTAACTAAAAACATATGTCATTGTTTCTTTAACAAAATCTATTTTTAAAATACAATAACTATTTAAAAAATAAATTTAGTACCTAACTCAAATTGTTACTTTTAATACAAATTTACCCAAATAAATTTTAAGAAAAATTTTTAGAATGGGACTCGTAGTTAAATTTATAAACAACTAACATATGTTTTTAATTATTATTGCATTGCACATCCTGAAGAAGAAAATGGTATTTTTCGAAACCGGTCGATGTATTTAAACTCAAAATGTGGTTAATAGAACAAAGTTAACAAATAAAAATAATGAATTTTAACCACAAAGTTAATTTTGCTAATTTCAAAAGTATAATGAACATTTTTAAAATACTTAAAGTATAATAGGAAGATAATTATTTTTGATATCATAGTTTATTTTTTTAATATTACATGACTAAACTTTTTGAAAAACATCGCTATAACGTTGAACCTTTACTCGAGTTCATCAAAAGGTCTTAAATTTTAGGGTTGAAGAAATTTTGTGATCTTATTATGAGACAATCAATTAAACATCGTTTGTACGATTATTAAATGTACGTTTATACAAATTGTGGTAATTTATACAATTCAAAAGAGATAAATGTATGTATTATTTTTATGAAACACTTTTATATTGGTTAACATCACCGCAACGCACTTAAATTAATTGAAAAAAAATTTTATATCAAATAATATTATTCAATAGTAATATTATTTTGCTGTGGTGGGTAGTGAATTTTACAAAACTTTTTATTATTTTTGAATTCATAAAATGAAAAGACTTCAGAATACCCACTAAGAATTCATTAAACAATATTATTGTAATGAAAATATGACAATAATATTATAAATAACCCTGAAACGTTCAAATTTTAATCAAACTATTATATAAGATAAGATAATGTTATGTACTAGATTTTTGTAGATATAATATGAATAGTTATTAAGAATGCGTACTTAAATTTGGTATCAATTCGTTTCTAATACAAATTAATTATCTCGAAATACATACAAAAAATATATATTTATTGTCAAAATATATTCTAGGATTTGAACCAGGACCATTTTCTGTCCAGGAAAATGCGTTAACCAATTTCACCATATCAACTAAATACTTTTACGACAAATTTTAGTTAATTAACCTTGAAAAAACTTTTAACAAAATTCTTAACTTTTGAAAAAGCTAATTAATTATTAAAATAAAACACAATTTTGTTTACTTCACACTTAGTTTAAGTTTTCGTTTATTACTGAAGATGACGCGGTAAGCTTCGAAAACGTTTTAATTAAAGTGTGGTGTGAATTAAACAGCGTTGTGTTTTATTTGAATAATTAATTAACTTTTTCAAAAGTTAAGAATTTTGTTAAAAATTTTTTTTAAAGCTTAATTAAAATTTCCACAAAGTTAATCACAAAAATATTGAAATATTACAAATTTTATAACTTATATTCTATATTTCTTTCAAATTAATACATCTGTTATTTCATTTTTAAAACCATTTGACTTTATATTGCAACGAATCTCAAATACCTTTATTTATTTAAACCATCATTGGCATAAATCAGAAGTGAACATACACTTATATTATAAAGTTATTAGTTTACTTTTACGTTTAGTTAATAACTTATATATTTTTACTTGTATATATTTTAATTTGTTTTCACTAATTATTCCTGAAATATATAACAGTTTGCTGATTTAAAACCAGACAGAAGGATCTAGTATTTGTAATATTTATAAGCGTTATTCACTGTCGTCGGCTGCCAAGTACCATCAGGGACTGAAGTTTGTTCAGACAATCGCAATCAGTTTACTCGCAGATCGTCTGTCGGCAGCCAACGAACCGACCGAATGCACGTAATTGAATATGAAACTGGAAAAATAAAGACACAGTGAACGCAAAACCAATAATGTAAACTGCTACTCGGATATTCTTGCGATGAAATAATATTTCCAGCCATTGTTGTTGTTTTGGGTGGCTCGTGAAGTGCACGGTGAGTGGCGGGTGGTGGGTGGTGGGTAGCTGTTTACTCTGTTCGTCTGATATTAATTGAAGCTCATTTTTTGGTAGCTTTGAATGTATTAAGCACGGTAAGTGATGCAGCACTGCCATAGATTCAGCACTCTAGATTTTTGCGCTGATGCATTTTGCGAGATGATACACCAACGCGTGGTTTGATATAACGGAAACACTATTTACATACTTCAATTATTATTGTTCTGTCATTGAATTGTTTTTTTTACGGTTAATTATTTCACAATAATATATTTATACATATTATATTACTAAAAATTATCCCACGTGTAAGTTCAAATAAAAAAAAATTAAGAAGAGTTTTATAGCACCGTTATCCAAATTTGGTGAAAGTAATTTAGTATTTTGAAACCAATATTGTTATTTTCTTTAATATAATGCAATACTTAAAAAAAATTCTAAATGAGCACGAAGAAAATATTTCCAATTATGTTATACCAGCTGAAAAATGCAAGGCACGTAAATTATAAAATAGTACGATACGAAAAAATTTTATGAATGATAATCATAGTTTCCCCGTTCAAGGTATTTCATAAATGCTACCCTTTATTCTGTCATTTTCATATTACCGGTAAGAGCAGGTATTCAAGTCAACCTCAGATGCATTTCCTATTTATTTAGTCCTCGCTTTTTACCTTGAATTTGAAATAAGGAGCTTGCCGGTGAGTGGCAATTTGATGATACTGCGCTGATATGAATATGTTAATATTTTGCAAAGTAATGTATCATACAGTCTTAAAATTTAATATAGTTTTTTGAAAAAATTATTCTTTTTCAAATTCCTTTCTTATGTAAAACAAAATTTTTTGTTTTTAAGTAGTTATATTTAAAAAAAATTATGTTATATTTTTTTATTATGTTTTATATGAGTAGCTGAAGTATCCGGCGCTGTACGAACTTTATGCAGAGTGAAGAGATTTCATCTATGGGGATGAGGGTAGGTATTTTTTTCCAAACTGACGTGGATAGTAATTTTCCTCTTATTTTGAATATCAAGTGTGCAAAATTTTATTAAGAAGTACCAAAATTCTGCCCTAAAAGATGGGAAAGAGAGATAGAGGTGGTTTTTCGAAATCTCTCGTAGACAGTGATCTTCCTCTTGTTTTAAAGGTATAGTGTGCAAAAATTCATCAAGCTCAGAACAAAACTATAGATTTGTATAAAAACAAACTCACCAATACACATTCTATATAGAATAGATAACTGTGACTTACTTGAATCGCAAAAAAAAGCTGGTTTTATTAAGATTCAAAACGTAATTGATCAAGCAAACAATAAAAAGTCCCTTTCATTCATATGTGTTACAGGTGTTCCTAAAAAAACACGTGTTCGATAATGCTCCTTAAATAGACGTTGATATATTTAACCGAATAATATCTTTTCGGTCGGTTTTAAATATTATTATAAAGGCAAGAATCTTACCATTTTGAAGTCCTTAGAGTAGTTAGAGAAATTATTACTTCAATAAATAATCAATTTCTATAATACTCGTATGTTACTGAAAACTCGAGCGGCATTATTTCTTATTAAAAAATATATAAATTATTAAATTTTGTTGGCAGATATCAACGCCAGTATTTTATAAAACAGGATATTTGCTCAAGCAAAGATGGGCGGAAGTAAGAAACAAATTAAATTAGGTTTCCCCATCCGAGGTCCTAGAAGGATCGCTACTCCTGGAAAATACCAGTTGATAGAACCGTTGTATTAGAATTTAAAAATAAGGTATTTTTCGAGACGCAATAGAGATTTATAAAATGCAATAAAATATATAAAACTTTTCGGTTATTTATTTTGTAATTAATCATAATATGTACCGTTTATATTATCAACTAGCTCAGGCATTCAATTATTCGTTAAATCCCCGAAGGCTTATTCTTTGTCTAACATGTAAGTAAAAGACAAGTTAATGGATACATCTATATTCCTATATATCTGAATTTAGATTGGATTCGACCATGGGTAATCCGCGAATGTTATTTAATTCAAATAATGTGAGTTTGGTAGGATAATGGCTTTCGGATAAGTCCCTTAAACTCTTAGGTCGGATATTGCGGCTGTATGTCGCTGAATCTTAAAAAGCTAGATGCAATATATTCCCAATATGGGGCCTTTAACAATGAGACCGGGTTTAACATAATAATGGATTCCGTTGAACAAAAACAAAGAGTATATTAAAATAAAATCGTCAAATTAACTTTTATACTCTAAAATAATCATGACTCACGCCCGGGTATTATTGGTTATAAATAGTTTTAATTTAAACCAATGAAGAGGGTTAATTTCAGCGAACCACTGAATTTTCTGCTCTGAATACTGAATAACAACACCCTGTTTGCTTAGAAGTAAATTTATTTGTTTGCGTTTAGAAAAAAATCTTTCTAAAAAAAATTTTAATACTAAAAACCCACTACAACCAGTCAATGAATTTAATGATAGTGAGGTTCCTATTTTTAAAAATTTCAAATTTTATTTTAAAATGGTGCCAGTAACTCTGATACAACATTTTAAACATTTTGCTTATTTATTTGATGGTCTCATAAGCTGCATTTAATTTGCCGATAGCCAAACTAAATCTGAGTCCGGATTGTGAAATTCATTACCTAATAGGACCCGAGGGCTCGGGCTGTGCTAGGGCCGTAACGCCATGCACAGAAATCACGTTGTCAAAGTAAATTCAGATTAAGTTTGTTTGTGTGCGGCTTCCGAAGTCTGCACGAAAATTAATTAGCTGCACACTTCCATTCCACACAATAATATACTGGACAAATATCAAAATGTTTTCGCTGGTCATATGATGTAGATTATTGAAAAAGTAGTTATATCATGTGAAGTTTAAATAAAGTATATAATAGATGTTCACTTAATTAAAAAATATAATATATTAATACCCTTCTAGGTCGGGCGTCAAACACGGACGTACCTACATAGGACAGTTTTGTACATAGGTAATATTCGTATCAGGAATATTATTTTTTGCATCAATAATATACGCGATCATTTCAACTATAAGGTAAATACGAAAGGAACGTCGGGTTCGTAAATAAGATATCGGCATATATTTAATGCGGTCAGGGATGGCCTGTCACCTAAAGGTTCGCGATCTATCGGACTCGCTAACGAGCGTGACATTGACACGTGCCGTCCCTTTTTTGTTGCGCCCTTAACCATTTAGCGGTAAATAACGAACTCGCCCTGCAAAGACAACGCGCATGGCAGCCGTGAGGAGATCTACATAGAATTTCAGACAACTGGCACACACCAAATGGAAAGAACGCGCACGTCGTGAAATAATAGCTGTCATCGTTGTCCCCGCTTAACCTGCGCACGGCCAACAATACTTTTTTATCTCGATATACTTGCACGCCAGTGGCAGCAGAGCAGTAGCCTCGGAGACTACTCTTATAACACCGTCGATGGTAAAGTTAAACTGCTAAATCCACCGCTCGGCATCCAAAATTATACACGTTTAATAATCAATTCGCTTACATACTTTCAAGTACTAAAGTATGTAATGATAGCGCGTAACGCTGTCAGAATTAACCCGACGTGATAACAAATATAGGACTATATATCCGCCGCATGAGTGAACTTTAGATCGAAGTTGTGAAAATGCTCGTGATTTATTATTACTCGACCAGTGAAGCCAGAGGATGCCGCAGGATAATTTTACTTATAGATTAGTGCGTAATCTTTCGATCAGTAAAACCGATCACAGTCGTGCAAGTCGCGTCCTAATTTGATCATAGTTGTCCACGTGCTTTTTAGTCGCGCGTTCCCTGATACGATTTTAATCGCCTATATGGTACTGACGGCACCTCATACGTTATCCGAGGAGGATAGTTGTGCTCACTAGTGATAAAAAAAAATACTATTCTTGACTCACTGGTGTGATTGTGATTGATATTAGATAATATCAGTGATTGAAAACTGTGACTATAATCACAGTTTAATTACTAATACGCGTGTGCAGCACGATATCACATTACACGAAATAAATAAAAAATCATAATTTTGGGCGTATTTACATATATTATTCAAACTTCATTTACGTAAAAACCATATTCTAGTATGTATAATTAAGAGTAATATTGTCACAAAGAGAATGAAAACTCTTAAAAAATGTGAGTTTATTTTTCTGGTCAAATGCGTTCAACGTTTTGGCAAAATCTACTAGATGACGCTTATCATGAATTATAACGTTATTTCTTTATGAGTATTTTCATTTCATTTGTACATGCGCCGAATCACAAATCAATAAATAAAATTAAAAAATGAATCACGAATCAAGATATTCCCAAATATTCAATCACTGATAGTGAGTGTGACTCAAAGATATCTGTGATTGACTCACGGTTCGTGATTTTGAGCTCATCACTAGTGCTCACCGTCGGGTTCAGTTGTCCTACCATTTCATCAGCGCGTCTTAGTTTTGACATACAGCTAATGGCGCATTACACCGTTCGACAATTTTTGACACTGACCTGCGATTCAACTGGATAGAAGGAAGATCTTCCAACGTTAATCACCTATGCTTCGGGACAGTGGAGAAATTCGGAATTAATTAAATATTAATAACAAATTCATCCATCTCTCATTATGTAAGAACCTCTTAATGTTGCATCAAATTTTGATTATGTCATTGCACATGGTCTCTTATTAACTCAAATTACATTTTCATTATATGTTTATTATATAAAAATTTATCAATGTCGAATTTAGGTTTAAGATATGTCATTCTTTTATTTTGTAAGTTACTTTAAAATAAATCTTGTTCCGATACTTCTGTCTTTCATTCATTATCTTTCTAGTACATTGGAAACAATTTAATAATTTACATATTTTAAATAACATCGAACTTTTTAATACTACAAGCATCCAACCCTACTAGGAAGTCCTGCGCCGTGAATACGCTAATGGGTGGGTAGGTGTGCTTACAATTTTTCTTATTACTTACTTTTATTTGTTTACAATTTTCTATTACCTGTCTTTAAAGGTGTATTTCTGTTACCTATTAAAAGTCAGCATAATATTGAGGTTTTGGTCACCTGTGATCAGAAAATAGAACAATATTGATTATTTTATTTTTTTAATACAGACTGTGTTCATTTTATAGAAATCCATTGTTGATCAACATTATAAATCAAACATGATTTTTTTTGGTTCTGTATTTAATTTTTAATGGCCTAGATAACAAAACGATCGTCCAATAATTTAAAAAAATTAAATATGGAATTAAAAAAATCGTGTATGATTTATTGTATTGATTAAGAACAAAACTGATCAGCAAATAATGTCATGTTACTTCGAACAAACTAGAATCTCTTGGTGTCAAGTTTGTAAAACGATAAAAAAATTATAGAAAGGTTCCTGATTATTCAATCCAACCATCTACTTATCTCATTTCCTCCGCGTTACCTTCTAGTCCATCTATCTTGATTAAAACATAATACGGTATATCTATGTAAATAAAATTACTCGCCGATGCATCATCACTATTCAGTTAAAACCATTCCGTGAGTATTGTATGCCTATTAGCTATTTTATCAAGAACTTCCTGTCTTTGTCGCCTTTGTCAAAAAGAATTTGTTGTTACTGAATACCTTATACTTTTGTTGTTTTTAAATAAAATATCGCAATAAAATTCAACAATTAAAGGAATTAACTTTATAAATATCAATTATAATATGTATAATAATAATAACTTCAGTTTCATGAAGATGAAAGACTGGAGACGCCAAAGGTTAGATTTAGGCTGTAGCACAATTGAACAAAAATAAGAATTATATCTATGTAAATAAGGGAAGTGATAATATACAAAGTTATTTCAGAATAATAATTAAAATATTTATCCACAAAAACGCTTCAAATAATATGTTTTGTTTACCGAGTAAATAACGTTTGTTTGTATTTAAAAAGAAATTAATAGAAATGGATTGCATGCAAGCCTCTTGAAAATAGCTTTTGTGGTTCATGATGTAATCATATATTGATCGTATTAAATAATAAATAACACAACATGTGACAATTTTTTTAATGCATCAAATATTTTTATTCTGTTACTCCGATTAACCAAACAATAAAAGTTAATAAGAAATATTTTTAGGGTAAATAATGTACACAAACAAGTAAAAACGCGGTATTCGTTACCCCTATCCGGGGGTGCGGCGTGCAAAATAAGCTAACCATAATTCGCATTAATTCTAAGAACCCAATTCCATAATTTCTCAATTTTGAAGCCAACCCTCGGTCGTGCGGTGGGTGCGCTGTGCGCTGCGAGAAACCAATCAAGCGAGAATAAATACCAATCCTAGTCCTGCCCGAAATTAAATTCCACAAACACATTTTGAGTAAGTTCCACCGAATATTTGTAAGTTCTCTCGGGGCCGAATAAGCCCCAAGACTCTGGAACATTTGTTGTGTTCTTTAACCCCCCCCCTCCTTCGTCAAATGGGGGCCGGTGGGTATTTTGGGCGAGAAATGAGTTTTCTGAGAGAGTAGGGGTAAGAAAAACAGAAATAAGAAAGTTGGTCAGACTGTACATTAATTTAAATTGACTAGAAATCATTTGATCGGGCTTAAATTTAAAAGAGATCCATATAAGGGATGCAATTACGGATAAACTTTTATAAGAATGTAACTCACGTATTTTTATTCATTAATACATAATGCTAAAATAAAAGGTTGTTTCTTCTAGCGTATGATAACACCATTGTTGAGATCTTTCACGTAAAATTGTCCAAAATTACAACCTTTATTTTACTTTCGACTAAAAAATACCTTAACCTAAAACTTTATGTGATAGAAAAGCAAAAGTACGCGATTTTTATCTTAATTTTTATGGCATCATCTTAGAAGGCGCTACCTCATTGTGAAAAATCTTGACAAAGGCAGCTCTTTACAGTATAGCCTACTGATAACATTTTAAACCTTAAAGGTCGAGTTACGGCGTTAACTTTGAACGAAAATCTCCATTTTAAGGGAGGGTAATTAAACACTGGTTGTGCAATAACGATTAAGGCGCGGACGTAAAAAATGCTTCCATCTATTTTAGTGCGCAGAAGAAAAAAACAGATTTTTTTGAAAATTCATCGTACACAAACACAAAAAAAAAATACATACAGAGATATTTTTATACAATAGCCTGATAGTCACATCATATAAAATAGTCTCTACAGCAAAAAATGATCCGATAGCATCGTTCAAAGAATTTCACGATTAATTTTGAAGTGGAAAGTCAATGTTCCACCCGCGGGGAGGCTACGCGAATGATGTTTTTAATTAAATCTGAAGCACTGAGAATTACTTACTGAAGAAGTCTTCGCGAATAAATAAATGCCAGAGTCGAAAACATTACTCCAACAAGTATTTCTCGGCTTGTTCTAGTCGTTTTCTTAATACTTGAAAGATTATCTCTTCTGTAGAATCGTTAATGTAACATTAACGAATTTTATTGTACCTAAGAGATCATTTGATACGCGTCCTTCTGTTTAAGCAATTTATTTTCACTCAAATTATTTTATGTAATTGATTTCTTTGAATTATATGTTCCTTTTAATAATTTGTTTAATTCCAATTTGGTTAAAAGTTTGGCATATTACTTATATTTTTTTTAAATATGAATTAAAAAAATGAATTTAATTAATTCAAGAAAAAATTTGAAAGCCATGGATAGCATAATACTTAGACAATATAATAAATATGTTACAGCTCATGGTTAAATAGTCATAAGAAATAATATTATAAACAAGTAAGGATTGTTCAATAAACCAAAATCTAGCATGACAAAATATAACAAATTATGAATGAAAATAAAGTAAAAATCCTGGAGAACTGACGAACATACTCGTGTGTTATGTAATATATTTTATGTAGATACCTACATGCTTAGGTGAAATCTTGCGTTAGAGCAAGAATATTTAGTGATTTTTTCTCACCGTCTAACCTCAATAAGAATACGTAATAAATAGTACAGTATATTTCTAAAATATTTAAACATCTTATTCAATAATTTCACTATAGTTAGGAAGCAATTTTTCTTATCCTTTTTTGAATTTAATGAAACCAATCAAAATATCCAGGCCCAAAGCGATACATTTTTCATTATTAAGGAAAACACCGTTTTACTGTGATGTTGCATTTTTAGAACATAATTCTGTGGTATTTTAATACAAAATAGATTAATTAACTGAAAAGATATATAAAATATAAAAAATATTCAATTCCTACCGGGATTCTTTTCATATCTAGGAAAGCGCGTTCTCCGATTTTGCTGTAGCAATCGAATACATTTTAGATAAATTTATAACTTACATTCTGTAATATTTTGAATTGATATATCTACTATTTCATTTTTAAAATCATTCACCTTTATATTACGGAGAATCTCAAATGCTTTTGAAAATATTTCTAGTCGAGTCTGATATTTGAATAATTTGAATTAATAGATTATTCTTTAGAAAAATCTTTTTAATTTTATCTCGACAGAAATGAAACCTGCAATGTTTAAAATATTTAAAAAACTTTTTAAAACTACATTTCCCTAGAGTTTGCTATTTTTTTGTAAACACTTACGAAAGACAAAATATACGAAATTATAAAATTCTGAAATATAATTTTGCCACCGTTAAAAACCATTTTAATTAACCTCTAGGGAGCAGGTAGGCTTAAACACCCATAAAGATTTGTTTAAACAAGGTGACAATTATTTCATTAATGAATTAAAACGAAATTTGTTGGTACCTACTTCATTTTAAAAACCCACGTTATAAAACTAAATCCACCGTATTCCAGAATCTGGTTCCTGAACGTGTAAATTCTTTCATTTTAATTCGCTTTTTTTTCTTCAAAAATGTTACATGTTTAACTTATTTAATACTATAAAGGGTGTCCACTGAAAGACGAAGAGATTGAAGTCATAACTTGCTTATTTGTAATCTTTTTTATTTTACTTCTTAGTAGGTTATAGATCCCTTGGAGATTAATATGGTTATGTATGATGTCTAGCAACGAGTGAAACTTATTGATTTTTTTCTATTCCAGTGAAAGATTAATTAAACCTAGCGTACGGTCATGGAAAATGTAGTGGAAAAAGTCTGTATATATGAGCAGAAAAATGGTGGTTATTTAAAACATGTTGTTTTTCACACATAATATTGAAAAAAACCCATTTATTATATTTCCAAATAAAATAAATTTTTTTTCTTCTTAAAATCATGTTTTTTTATTTATTATCTTTGTTTCGAAAAACACCATTATATGAATTTTAACCACAAAGTTAATATTGCTAATTTTAAAAGTATTAAAATCATGTGTTTGAAAAGTTATTGTTGTTTGATATCATTCAGTCTTTCAATGACCACCCTGAAGAGAAACATTCTTTGAATAAAATCTGATAAGTAATTGCGCGTTTTTAATATTGTCTTAAATGTACAATTTTTAAATCACAAAAAAAAAATCAATACACAAGTATTAAGATTTTATTTTATTGTATAACTACGTAATACCATCATCGTATATGATTAATAATATTGGAAACAACTGATGAATGAGGTGCTTGAAAAAACATATTATTTACAGTCTCACTATATAACAGACAGATCAATAAACTTGAGAGATTCGTTTGGTCTAATGGCCCGTGTCCACGATGAATTTTCAACGAGATTCTGATCTCTACGAGATACTGGATGCATAATTCTAATTCACGTGCAAAAGATTTGAATGGTGATTCATAAATCGCTTCGGGCTCAACTGTACTGTATTCTATGCGTGTTTGCATTCAATCTCCAAAAGAAAGTTTAGACGATTCCAAAAAACCGAAATAGTACGATGGTAGTGTGAAGTCGAATGTAAAAATATTAATGGGATTTTTTCAGTTCATTAAAATAAACATTTAATTATTTTAAAAACATTATTCTTCTTTCCTCCCTAATGTCAGTATTGACATAATATTATAGTGGACTCAATCTGATGTGACTCGGCTAGTAATGCACCTCTACAAGTTTCGGTCCCGGGTCGCCCTCGATGCTGAAACAAGGGTCTATCCAGTTAAATGTAATATACGATGCATCTATCCACCGCTGCAGCACTCTTCCAGGTCTTATTTGGTCTAAAATTGTGCCCAGGATAATCTCCATTTCTAAACTATGACGTTTTTAAACACATTATTTTCCTATAAATTTATCAGCATTATTTTATTTATTTTATTAATTCCAGTATATTTTTGTATGATGTGTACAAAACTTAAGAACAATATTTTTATGGAGCCCTTTC
Source organism: Eubasilissa regina (assembly GCA_022840565.1). NCBI lineage: Eukaryota > Metazoa > Arthropoda > Insecta > Trichoptera > Phryganeidae > Eubasilissa > Eubasilissa regina. The sequence continues at coordinate 680,449 of JAINEB010000002.1, read as the reverse complement.
TAGGAATAATTGATTGGGAAAATAAACTGTTTTTGTCGACATTCTCTTCTAAACGGTTCCTATGGCAATACAAATCGGCTTACTTCTAGATTTTATGTTCAGAGCGAGATGCGCAAAATTATGTGAGGATTTTCTGTCTAAGATGCAAGAAAAAAATTTACCTTTCCTTCTCTGTTCATGATTTCCATTTTGCAAGACCCCTATTCAACAAGTGTGCTCTTTTGTGATAAAATAAAATACATTTTTTAAATACGTCTCGTGAAATAATTTGGGCGTTTTACCTACGGCTTATTATTTTTCATAAAATTTTTACACGTGTTAACAATATCACCAAAAATACAAAATATTTTTGAGACGGGTTTATAATATATTAAGAATAATGACGCATAACAGTATAAATTTTAAAACATATTAATAATATTTTTTTTAGATTGTATTGAACAAATATGATCAATAAAGCAAGCAGCTTTATCAAAATAATAGTAAAGATACAAATCATATTATGTTTATGAACATCAAATTTTCTTCTTAAATTAAAAGAAAAAAGCATAATAAAATGTACTATTTCTAATATATTAAGCTCAGAGTAAATATATCTGATATTAGCTCTTTTTAGAGCGTTAGAAGAGGCTTACCATCTTATCTTATGTAAAAAATTGCTTTTTTATACTCTATGCAGCAAGTATCACCTCTGATTAATTATTCAGTTAAGCTCTCTTGCTAAAGTAGTCTTTGATAAACTAGCCAGTGTTTTTTTTGATAAAGTAGCCATAAAATTGTTCATGTTATATGCAACCGTATCATAAAATAAGTAAAATAACATAAAATTAATATTTTAATGTTTATGTGTTTAAGTTTTTGTTTTACTTTAAGCTCATAATTGATAATTTGTGTTAGTGAAAACAAATTATTTTAAATAATATTAATTATTTCCTTACAGGCATTGAGGCTTCAGCTACTATTTAAAATCAAGTTTAATATAAAAAAAAAAACAAAAACTTCTTAGTAAATAATATTTATATTAATATGAAAATTGATCATATGTGCAGCAAATTGAATGATTTATAACTTTTCATTTTTAACATTTTGCTAATTTGGTTCAATGTGGATTTGTCTCCGTAATCTTGGCTTCAATATTATAAGATAATATATTTCGTATACGCAAGAATTTTCTAAATTAAGACAATTTTGTGGCACGCGGAAAATAAATTTAATGGACATGGTCTTTCTTACAATGCTTATATTTTCTTAATTATGGCAAATAAAATTCAGTTTATTAGTTTTAAATTAGTGTAAAATTTTTATCTAAGTAATAGTTTTAAATAAAGTCAAACCTATTGATATAAATGAATAATAAAAACCCATATTTTCGTAAAAAAATGTGGAAATATGAATTATTTTTGAATAAGATGCATTAATCTATTTCTCCACATAATCACTTACTACATTTAAGTATTTATCATATATGTTCACGAGCTTTAAATTACCGTTATCGTAGTTGTCCACTACCAATCCATTTAACCAGCTGTTTACTGCGACCTGCAATTTGTCACCTCTAAAACATCTTCCACCCTGGTATCCGGACTTTAGAGCGAATGATCGAAAACCACGACTACTCAAAAAATCTTGGATTGCAGCAGCAGGGGCCAGGTATTATTGTGAAGAAAAATAATACTGCTTAATAATAAGAACGCTTTCCACGTCTCATTTCGTATGACTCGAGTTCTTTAAGTGTCTTAGTATACCGGCATTTACTACAGTACCTTTTGGCATAAACTAAAAGAACTCCCATACGATTCTAGAAAATCGTCATGATGAGTTTTCTACCGGAATTTTATATTTGAATATTCGTTGTTTTACGGAAGAGTTTGAATGATACCATTCAAATGACTAACGATTGCTCTCTGGATTGCAATGAGACACCTAAGTTTCACTTGTTTTAATTAATTATAAATATTACCAGGTCTCATTTCCTAAACATTCAAGAATCAAATAATACTATGTACTACACAATCGGTAGCATTTTAACGTCGCATAACGTTAAAAAAATACATATTAATACACTAATAAAATGGGTAAGGAAGCAGGATCATCTTTAAATTTGGACAAAAAAGTGGCTTGCGCTGTAACTATTCACAAACAGTCTTTACTTACTGGACTACTTTGGTATTTATTATAGTAATAAATTATTTTCAATTAACGCCGAGTATATTGTATAATTATTAATCAGATTAAAGAAAATATGAGGTTAGTGACTTGTGTATGTGTGTGGGTGCTCTTAAGAGTGCTGGGGAGCTCTCTTTGCATTTGGTCTCCGATGTGTATTAGTATTATTATTATGTGTACACTATTGTGTATATTCTCTGTAACCTTGTAACACGTGTTAATTGTCACATAATAAAAGGGGCTTAATTCCACAAACACAGAGCAACTCAGATAACTACAGCGGTAATTAATAAGAACGGCTCAGGATATCACAGAAAATATAAAAGAGTTTTATTTTAAAGATTTAGTTTCTACAAACGCTACTGGTGTACCTGGTTATATTTCTCTTTATTTAATATATGAACAATTCCGATGCAATTATTATATTTTTAATGTTAATTGAACATAATACTCGATGTAAGCTTAAAAAAGTTAAGTTTTGTTAAACACTTACTAATTGGTTGTTGAAATATTATAATCGCTTCTTTAACACTCACCTGAAACAAACAAACAATATATGAGACATCAAAATTAAAGATTACTCATTCTTATATAATCATTAAGGAGAACACATTTTTATTGTGAAGTTGTAATTATTCAAAACACAGGTCTGCGATATTTTAAATACTAATTAAATGTATTAATTAGAAATATATGCATATAAAATCAATTTTATCGAAAAATATTGTTGTTGCGCCAACAGGATTCGAACCTGTTTTTCTTTTTACAATCTGGGGAAGGTGTACTAACCAACTACGCTACAGTGACAGTACTTTTAACGATAAATTTTCGAACTCACATGTTACATTTTTCAAATTAATACATCTATCGTTCTATTATTTGAAAGCTATATACTTAGTGTTTATGAAATCTCAAATACCTTTGACTAAACCTATAGCAGACGCCAGAATGAACAATTTTTATTAAATTTTGGATACATTCATTCTATAAAAAAAAAAGTAGATAGATGGCTTTCAAATAATGGAAAGATAGATATATTAATTTGATAATTGTAACATGTGGGTTCGAAAATTTGTAGTCAAAAGTAGTCGCTGTAACATGGCGGTAGTGCAACAACATTATTTTTCGATATAATTGATTTTATATGTATATCTTTCTAATTAATACATTTAATCAGTATTTTCATATATAATCGAAAATTTACAATCATACGTTTCAAATTAATTTATTACGCAAGGGACAAACGATGAAATCCGGTACCGGTAGCTACCGATATAAACATTTTTTAGATACATAGATTATTTTTCTAATTGATTAATTTAATTTGAATTTATATTATTAAAGTGACAGACTAACAAATGCCAGGATTCCTAATACACACACACATATATATATATATATATATATATATATATATATGTATAATAATAAGTTGTATTTTTATTTATTTCTATCAACATTTGCATACCTTTGTTATGGTTGGTCGATCTTAATTTTCAAGACATTTTCTTTTTCTCATATTTTTACATTACTTTTTAGCAGGTCAAAAAGTTTGCAATGTAACGTAAGACCCCCTAACATATATATACATATGTGTGCAATTTTTAAATAAGTAAAATATATATTCTCTGTTATTGTATTATTTACCTGCTTCAGAAAAATATGATCACATTTTGTTAGCATTTTTATGTTTTTGCATGAAATCGGATAGCTGAATGCAGAATAATTAGATTTTGTTTTGTTTTTCATCAATCATTACAAAAAAGCTATCTCCGCTCGAGTCCGCACAGCCACAGCGCTGAGCCAAAGGTAAAGTTTAATTAGATCGCAAAAACCTCGAGGAAAGCCGTACAAACGTTGCCGGAGAACGGAAAACATCATATCGCGCGGGCCGGCGGCGGCTCTCGTACAAATGTAATTGCAGTTGAAATTACTTGCTTGTCAGTTTTTGAAATTATTGGAGCGCGAATATTGTGACAGCGTGCGGCATTTCCCATGAGCGGGACGGGTACATCGGCAGGAGGGCTAGTCCTTGCCCTGGCCCAAACAGTCCCTAACCCCAGACCGTGCCGTACCGATAGCTGGTATTTTATCACCCACATCACGTGTAGCGAATTTTCCCCGAGCAGTTCAATAAAGTTTATTATGTGCCATCCAAAAAAGTGGATTTTACCTTATATTTTATTAAGTTTGTAACTCTCGTTCCTTCCGCACTTTGTCTATTTCACCGAGCTTTCAACAGAAACACGGATGCATTTTATGATCAGTTATTGTGATACATTTTGCACTGCTTTAACATTTTTCACCAAATTACAAAACTGATGGTGTGTGCTCATTCGTTCATTACATTTTTCGTGCACAACTTTTTACGTGTTTTCAAATCATAAAAATGCATCCACATTGCACTAAAATCTAATTGCATAAAACGATGCCGCTACTTATTTTTACAAAATATTTAAATATGTATAATATTTTATATGTATCTGTATATGTATACCTATGTATCTATGCGTATTAATTATGAATAAATATTTATTTAGAGAATAACCAGAAAACAATATTCGATTACTATTGTTGGGCTTTAAGGGTTCCATGGCCATATGGTGCCCAAGACCAATGTCTTTGAAATTAATTAAGGTAGTATGGAGAGCAATCTATTCTGGGCCCTGATCTGTAATCTTTGATACATAGTTTTGTGAATTTTGCAGATAAGAATATATTAGTATAATTTTTAATAAAAATATTATTTTTTACTTTTGATATAATTAAGCGTTACGTGGCTTATAAAGAAATCAGATTATTGACTTACACTTAGTGTATTTATTAATTTAAATTCATAATATGTAGTAAATAATTCAATTTGAATAGAAGACTCAAGTTTTCATCAAATGTTTATATTCATATCACATATTGTCATTATTTTTACAAAAAATATTATAGTTATTTATTATTAATAGAATTTATTCTATTAATTTTGTATTTACCACGTTTATGTACGTTTTTATTAAAATACAATTTTGTAATTACAAAAATCCTTTTGTAAATACAAAGTCATTCGAATAAGTTTTATTAATATATATTTAATATAATATGTATCACGAAAATAAATATGATATTATTGCATTTACTTTAATACGAACAATTTTGAATAAAAATGTATAGGTACATGTAAAAATAATCCATATTTGAACTCGATGTTCTTGAGATTAATCAATTATACTCACAGAAATAAACAATTATTATATGTATTCAAATATCTGCTGGCCTCATCGCAGCTGAATAGATTATTTACTAAAGTAGAAAAATTATAGAATATTTGCAGGAATAAATTATTTTTAGTTATATTTGTTTTTCCCAAATAAAATATTTATCTTTTAACTTGTTAGTATTCGCGCAGTGTAATGGTGATGGTTGAAGTTGCAGTTATTTGCGCACATACAAATAGCACACCTCTATTCAAAATCTTTGATCTGTAGCTAAAGTTTCAATTTATATTTAACATCACATCATGAATTTCTAATCAAAGTACCTACACAGGTTTTACCGTAAAAATATCATTAGAATTTGTCTGAGGATGAGGATAAATTCGCTCATGTAGACAAATAAACAATATTACCGCTGATAGAATGCGAGTGATTTTAGTACTTTATATTATTATATAAATAACCGCTATTTTTCCCATAAATGAAATATAATATCTGCTCACCGATTTGAATTATGTCAATCATCCTTCATTGTTCTCGACATGGATGCATGAAAAACAGTACAGTGAAATAATGAAGTCATCTGCTGCAGAATGTTGATATGAAATACTAGTTATGCTACACATTCAACCTCCGTCACTCGTGTAAGCCGGATATCCGCTTTCAGGTTGTGTTTATGCATATTACGTCATAAATACGTGACCTCAATATTGCAACGTAATGTTCCATCCAATGAGAGCCAAAATTCATGTCAATTGGTCGATGATAATAACCAATGAAATGGAGCCTAGGCGTGGCCCAGTTTATGGCACTCTGCCAGGAGCCGACACACAGCCTGTCTTTGCCGGGAAAGCCTCCTAACGCGAGTCTCTATCGGAAATAGCCACGTTACGTAACCCTCATACAGAGACAAGAATACAACACAGGTAAAGAAAAAATGTCTACATACTTGCATACGAAACGATGAAATCGAATACATTTTATTTCATAAAGGTACTAAGATTTTTTAAAACAGAAGAAATATTATAAGAGTTAAATGGACAAAAATTGTACTTATGTCATCACTAAACTTGACACGACAAAGTGATATTTTTGTTATTAGTCTCTGGGAATAAAACCTAAAACGAAAATACATATTTATAATAATTTATCCGCAGAAAAATTAAAATTACTTTTGAATAGTTATAATGTATAAAAAAAAAAAAAAAGTTAATTTGTGTTTTTATTTTAATAAATCCATTCGGTATTAAATTTCCCAGTTTACTGACAAAAATAATGCAAAGGCTTTAAAATACACCCCGCTAAAAAGTGCTGCGTGGCCGGAACAGAAATACTTCGTTTGGCACGTTGCCGGGCAATATCGACAGAACTACTACCCATATACAAAATGCAGCCGCATAAAAAAACTTACTGCGCAAATGAAAACTTTTATATGTCGGTCGCGCATAGTAATGGGGAAATGATTCAATGTATTTTCGTTGCGCAATTTTGGCCACAAAGGGGCTGGGCCTCTTGAAAGTGCACAATCATTAAATAAATAGTTTTTGAAATATAAAACATCCTACAGTTTTAAACTGTCTTCAAACAATATTCACGTTTACGTAAGTGGTTGGGAGGGAAACTTTTCCCGTGCACTTAAACTCTGACTTGGCCTTATTTGCAGAGAAATGCGCCGTTTGACTGCGCCTGTAGGCTTTCGCTTCTTGCATTATGCAACACAGCGCAGAGGGAGGGGGGCGAATCGGAATTGAGTTTATTCGTTTCTGTTTTGTGTTTCTTGTGCATGTTCCCACAGTATGCGCCCAGCACCGGTCGGTTTGGGTTCAGGGATTGGCCCATGAGTCGGTTGTTGGCTCTGTTGGCGAGACGCCATACGCCACGAGGCCCAGAGCCAAGGTTGTATTGGTTATATGAATGCCGCCTACTGCGGTAATTTGGCGCATTGCCTGCAACGGAGAACCACTATAGCATGCTAGCTTAGGTTGTGTATTTTTGCGGAGAATGTATTTAATTTCTTTCTTGATTAAAATTGTACTTTCATAAGAAAATATATATAAAATATATAATTTATCGAAAAATGATTATTTGTTCTACTTTGGTAAAAAATCTAAAATACTATTTAAATTTTATTTATTCTTTATATAAATTACTTATTTAAAATATATTATAAATAAATTTTAAATTGGTTTCTGTCAAAATTTTTTTAATTGTTTTAGCTTGTAATAATTTTATCGGATAGTTAAAATACATTAGCTTAAGTAATAAACACGCGTTGGTTCATTATGTTATATGTACAAATATAATACATACACATATTAAATTATATTTTTATATATTTTAATCAATAATGATCAATTTTTCGTTCACGTTATTTTAGTAAAAAAATTATGTCAAGGGCGGCTTACACATATTACGCAAACTTTTTAAAATTATTTATTAAGTTATGGATAGAATTTTGTATGAATATATTATTTCAATCATGTTTTAACTAACTTTGCTAAAGCACTAAGATTTTCTTATTTTAAGTCTATCACGATTCTTGTTTTTCCGCATCTTCTTCAGTCTTTTGACAAGGGCTGATCACTTCCAGTACTCATCCTTGCGGCAGATCTAGAGGCTGACTTGAGAGTTAAATGCCTACAATTCAAGTTGCATTGTCTAAGACGCATAGCTCTTGATCATACAGGGTCACCATGGTATATGTTGCTAATAAGATTTTTTTTTCATTGAAATCAAATTGACTCCAAATTAATATTAAACAAAATAATATTTTTAAAAAGGTATGCACATATAAACGTAGAAAATAAAAATAAAATTAGAAATTACTCCATTATAAGTTAGGAGAACATACAGAAAATAAATTTGTTTTTCATTTGATATTAATATACAATTCATTTTGTAATAAATATTATTTTTATATTTAAAATTATTAAAAAAAAAAATTTCCCGACTTTATATAGTGATTTGAGTATTTAAAATTTTATTTTAAGACGTTCGAAAATATTTAAGATCAGTACTTATGATGATTTTCTGATGTGTGATGCCGTGATTGAATGATTGTGTATCAGTCTCATAGGTCAGTGCAGTTTAGTGTTTTTTTTTTAATTTCTTGCTATCATAGAAAATCTTATTAAAGATATCGACATACAAAAAAACAGAATACACTTACATTTTTTGAAAATCTAACTGAAAGGAAACAATTTTAAGTAGGTTAGTACCCAATTTTATATGATATATTATTATTTCCCAATTATTAGCTATTTTCTATTTACTGATAAATGAAGGCCTCTTAATTTTCTTTGTTCATTGTTATTTGCTGCCAGGTATTTCATGAGAATTTGATTATTTATTCAGTCCAGTGGATTTTAGGCTAACAGGACGATAATAGAAGATAACATTTGTCCAGCGATTGTCGATCTTCTGATGGCCGTTACTATTTTATTTTCCTTGCGTATTCAGTCATATCAGCTATCTTGTAATATTATTTATTCATAATTAATAGTTTATTAAGTTTGTTTCATAAGCCACTGTGAGTTATTTATATTTAACCGGTTTCATAAAAATACATTTTTCATCATCAAGATGAAAAATACTAACTAAAATAACATGTCAAAATGTTCTTATATATTTCAATTCAATTTTTAAAAGTATTATTATAAAATAATTTAACATACTTAACTTAAATTGTTACGATATTTATTAATAATGAATCCAAAGAGTCATTCTTAAAATTCTTATATAATTTATGGCATGTAGGAGTTATATATAAATAATCCGGTAAATCTTGGTGAGGTAAGTATTCCTAATTAAGGCGGGAATAGTGTATATAGTTAAAAATAAATTTAATCAACATTTCTTTTCTATTTGGATAGACACCATAAAGTGGACCGCACACGATCAGAATGACATTCTGCCATGGAATAATGAGGAATCTTAAGACTATCATTCGGAATGATTTTTTTTTGGATCAGTAACACCATATTTAGTTAGACATAATACACTTATAAGGGAATCCTTGTCGGTCGAGGAATAATTATTCTGCACATGTAGTTAACTGCGGTTTCTTGCTCCACATTCATATGAAGATCTCGAGTTTTCAGTTATAATATTGCTATTAACTATTTCGCAAGCTTTAGCTTTCATTATAATGAAAACATGTCAAGCAATTATCTTCGTACTCCAAGACTAATATAATATATAAACCCAAATGATAATAATGCTTTTATTTTTTTATTAATTCAAACAGTTTATATTATTTGAAGCTAAAATTTTTTTTCGATAAATTGAGTTTAACTGTATGTATATATTTCTAACTGATGCATTTAATTTGTATTAAAATATCACAGAACTGTGTTTTAAAAAATTACAACCTTACAAATAATAATGTGTTCTATTTAAAAAATATATTATTATATAGTTATAATGACATTGATTTAGTTACATCAATGCAGGGAAAAATTTCGTATAGTTCAATATATTATTATCTTCATAGTTGGTAGGATCGTCGACTTCAATGCTTTTACCGTCTTTCATTATTGCAAATTAACACAAGACTGACGGGTAAACTGACGCCCCCTACTACACGATCATTCCGACTGACAGTCTCCCCTTCACCCAACACGATCTAGATATTCGTCATTCTTAGTCGTCATTTCTTTAATCATTACCATACACCATCATTCCGAATGTCAATATCACTAGTTAAGCGCTCTTAAAGTGAAAGTTTTTACGAAAATGGCGCTATACAATTATCCAATATTATTATTACTAATGAATGTCATTTTGAATAAGCGTGTAAGGTCCGCTTACCACCTCGGAAGATTGTTTCTAAATATAAACATAAGCCTGCATTCAAAGTAACATAGATGCTTCAGAAATTTAGAGTAGGTTCCCGTGTAAATTATGAGCACCCTCATTACGTGCTTCATCACCCGTTCTCTGTGCATTCACTTCATTATACAAATACCTAACTATGCACACAAAAACAGTGACTTGACGTTTTCTAAGCCCAGCAACACCGTCCCGCAGGCGGCGAGTGTCGGCACTGTTGTCAAATAGACGCGAAACTTGTTTAGGAAGGGCTCAGGGAACAAGGACATGAAGTTGCTATCATTAATCAGTGCGTCAACCCTTAATCCTAGGGTAGCTATACAACCTTCCACCCGCCCTTATCCAGGCGCCTAGCTTCTAAAATCAAGCAATACGCCAATGCCCACCAAAATGAATTTTACCAACGGTTGAACAGAAAACTTCAGTCAGTTGATGGAAACGCCTTTTGAGGAATGTGGCTAGATTTGATTGTTTTTTAAATATAATTTTGGATGTGTCCTACCGGGACCTTAATTTTCTCACCGCCCTTCACATTGCTCGGACGCTATCTGTCTGGAGGTCTATAAACGTGCTATACATTAGGGAACCAATAAAGGAACATTGTCTTCGCAGCATTCCCGAGAAAGTTTGATTTATGATATTCTAATTGACCTCTAGAACTCCTCACAAATATATTATTATTGTGATATTTTTTACTATAAGATATAAGAGTTTATAATTCAATCAAATGATTATTTAGTGAAGATTGACAGAAAATGTATTTTAAATAATATACTAAAAGAGACCGGTATAATATAAATGTACAATAATTTAATGCAATAATATAGAAAGTTTACTTAATCCTCTGTACGCCCTTTTTGTTATATTAACGTATAAAATACCAAAAAAAAATTTAGATTGCAAAAATATATGAGTAAAATTATTCTTCTTGTAAAAATTCTACGGGTATTGTTATTTATGTGGACAGCTAGTTTAGGTAAGTGGAAATAGATTACTAAACATGATTTAATAGATTGAAAGAATTAAAATTAAATGAAATTTAATAAAAGTATCACAATTTAAGTTATTTAAGATATATGCTCCTCGAACTAGTTCGTAGTTGAGTAAAATATTAACTGGTGATTGTAATTATTTAAATGGAATGGTTATCAAATTATATTTGTTCATTTTTATTAAACTTACTTAACATACTAATTGTGAGCAGTCAACTTTTTTACTGACATTTAATCTGAAAAAAATGTCATCTTAATCAACACGCAACTGTAGTTCTAGAATGTAATAAAACAATCGATATAACATTTTCCCATTCATCTGTTTCGCACCATCTAGCGGTGCTTGCGGGTACAACAATGGCGGCATACAAAGTACGTGCGACGGTAATAGACTGTCAGTCTGAGATAACAAATGATCCGTCCGTCCCTGTCTGTCACGTGGCCACCGGCATCTGCCGTCCCCCTCCCGTTGCTGGACCCATCTGACGGTGGAAATTCAAGCCAGAGGAAGACGGCCCGACATTGAGATATGCGATTTCAGATGTATTTAGCCGCCCCTAAGGAAGTGAGAAACATCTCGAAGGACATGTTTTCTTGTCACCCCCTGAAACTGTTATTTCGTAAATCATTTTCCATGGCCTTGACCACACAGGAAAAAACATAATAAACTCATTTTCAAGTACTTTTACTTTCAAATTAAAATTTATGAGTCATTTAAAATATTTAAAAAATTTAAAAGATTTTTGACGTACAATAAATTCTCCATAAATATTTTAATTTATACAAATTATTATTAAAAAAAGGAAAAAATGTATGTAAGCAAAATATGTACCCATGTCTTTTTACATCGAAAACATTAAAATGATTAGTCATTTTACACATCTAATCCCAAGAAGTGGGTCAGGGGATATCCTCCCTCGAAAGATCAGACTATATTGATATTTCATATAGTTTATCTACTCATGTCTTTTTAAGTTAAAAACACTAAAATCATTAGTTGACACACATCTAGTCCCAAGAAGTGGATCGTGGGATACTCTTTCTCGTTAAGAACCAGACTATATTAATATTCCGTATAGTTTATGTACGCACATCTTTTTATGTAAAAAATATTGTTTAATTCGTATTTATAATGACCCAAAAATACACGCTAGTTTTAAAATAAACTTTAAAAATCAAATTTTAATTTAAAGTACATGGCATAATTAAAACCAGATACTCAAGCCTAGTTTAATCTTATTAATTATATGCATTTATTTTTAAATAAATAAAATGCATAATATTTGTAAAATTTCGTTAGCAATTCTGTTCAAATTTAACCAAATAAAATACTTATTTATTTGATAGACTATTAAATCGAGATTTTCGTAAAATACTTTCGTATTTGTAAATATATTTAAAACCATTAAAATAAAACATTTATATAATAAAACAACTTTGAATGCAACAGCCGAGTACACTGAACTTCTACCCGACGCGACGTGGCAATCAATGGAGGCAATGAGGGAAGCTAAAACAATAAAATGTTATGTACCTACAACCGCTACTCTGACCTAAGTAACCCTTAAGAATAACACTGTCCCACCCCAGCTTAACTCGTATCCAAACTACACTCACTTAGGCCAGGTTTTTCCGATCAAGAACTTTAGTTTGATCTTTCATCGGATAAGATCGGATAAGATGATAATTCTAAACTAACTCCAATAGACGGAAAGATACGGAACTAAAAAAAATTACATAATTATGGTAATACCGCAAAAAATATGATTATTTTATAAAAAAAAATAAAAACAGTAATAAGAATAATGATGTTGTTTTTACCTGATTTAATAAAGAATCCACGAATCCAGTCAATGTCAGAATATAAAACAAAATTTTTAAAAATTTTCATCATTATAAGTTTTTCTTTATCAGACTTTCGAAGTTTTCATAAGACATCTTCATGTTGTAGTGAACTATATGGGAAAGCCTTCACTAAATCCGCCGAACTTTTCTATCATCTTCTAGGAATCTTTGAATTGCCAGTATTTATATGTTATTTTGTACAGCAAAGTATTTAAACTACTTCTTATAATGCTCCTTTCATTTTAAAAACATAAATTTCTTTAGAAAAATAATAATTAAATGTAAAAAACTGTATTATTAAATTAACTTAATTCCAACAGTGAGTCAGAACGGTGGTTGTCAACTTAAGAGATCACACGAAATAACCTATATCATAGTTTTTAAAATAAAAATATTATTGCTAGAGTATACGGATATCTATTTTGAAAAAATTCTTGAGTTATGGTGTAAATTTGTCAGTAGTGATTCAATAATAATAAAATCCCAACCCTACCCAGATATTATTATATATGTAATCATTATTTATCGAAACAATAAAATTTTACTATATCAGTATTATTGATTTTATTGTTCTTTGTAGAACGTGCACTGAGATTATGTTTATAAATACAACGGCTTATTTTTAAATACAGAATTACTTAAATAAATAAATGCTGCAAATATTACGATATTATTTGTCAACAAATATGGCCGAATTTAGAATTTCATTAATAATAATAGTGTAAATAGGTTTTATTTAATTCAACACAAAATATGTCGTACAAACCGGACCTCGGTTATCGAGTAATTACACAAATAAACCAAGACACAACTTCGCCAACAATGTACGTGATGAGGGCGAAAATTCAGCACCAGCCAAGCGATACTATTTTAAAATATTCACTGTCAAGTTATCTACAAAATTAATTTAATATATAAAATGAAAATGCAATGGTTTTATGTTAATATTATATGCGTCAATAAAATTAATATTTATAAAAAAAAAATCATCGAAAATATATTAAACTTAATAGATACAGGAAGCTGTCAGAATAATACCGATCATAACCAATTTAATGGTAGTAGAAATAAATTCGTATTTCTCTGAGAAAATTCTCTTGTGATAGATATATTTTGAAAACAGGACGATATTAAAAAAAAAATTCAAAGAGCATTTAAGATGCTTAAATAGTAATGGTTTTTCTGAATATTCCATTAATTTATTAGAAAATGATAATACTTTTGATAAAAAATTAGGATTGTCTGTTTTACATATAAACAATGTTGGTCTTAAATTGAATAATTTAGAATCATTATAAATAAATGAAGCGTGTAAAATTAACCAAACTATTCGAAATAAATAACTAAATATAACCTATCCTAAAAAAATATCGAATCATTTTGTATCGTTTAGTCAATTTTCACATCTTTAATCATCGTAACAATTTAAGTTATGTAGCTACTAGATTTATTTTTTAAATAATAATGGTTTATTTAATTAAAAAAAAAAAGATTTTATATCATTAGAACTATTTGACGTATAGTTTTAGTTAGTTTATTTAACATTCTGATGAAGGAAACTATATTTTCCAAAACCGGCTAGATTATTATATTGAACTCATAAAAATGGTTAAAAACTAAGTTAGGAACAATATATATTAAAATAAATATTTAAGCTGTTTTAATAAGAATTTATTATATACAAAGTTTGTACAATACACTTCATGTATTTTACTTAAAAAATTAATTACTTTCAATAGATCTCGTCAACTTGTATATGTACACCTACAGGATTCAATGACTATATTATAGGATCTAGTACGTAGTAAAAGTCATCATACAATTTTGAGTGACTTGTATGAGCCTACTTGTGTTTGGGTAAATATTATCTACCAATTAATTTCACTCGATGTAATTTTATGAAAATCACATTCATCATACGCAGATAAAGGCGGTAAATATCGGTCACTTTTCACCATATAATACTCAGTATATGAATAACATAATGACTCGTCAAGATAAGTGTGCAGAACCTACTATATTATTTATATACACTTTTTTATAATGGACAAATAAATTCTTACTTCATACCGTAACCCTCAATACTACGTAAATTGTTTCACAGATTTTTATAAAAATCATGAATATTTTTTAGTGAAGTGAAACTTCTTTAGCCTCGGTATAGACAATGATTACCTATATCTTATATACATCTTGAAATATTCTTCAGAAAGACTGTTTACATTTTTAAAAAATCACATCATAGTTACAATACTTTTATATTGTAACTGTGATCTTCATAAAATATTTCACCTCTGTCCGTGCGCGGAAAAGAGGCACGCATAAGTTACAAGACCACACAATTTATTGCGCCCGCGTTGAGCGAGATTGCATTTGCATTCGCAATCGTTACTTGTTATTTAATTAGTACATTTTACGTATTTCAATAAAAATAATTAATTGTTAAAAACACATTCTTGTTATGAAGTTACAATTATTCAGAACACAGCTATGTAATATTTTAAATACTAATTAAATGTATTGATAATGTAACGATAGATGTATTAATTTGAAAAAGTGTAACATATAGGTTCGAAAATTTGTCGTCAAAAGTACTGTCACTGTAGAATAGTTGGTAATACACCTTCCCCGGATTGGAAAAGAGATCCAGATTCGAATTCCGGTAGCGCAATAACAATTTTTTTTCCATAAAATTTATTTTATATATATTTTTTTATAATTAATACATATAATTAGTATTTAAAATAATTAATATTTTTATAAATGTTCTGACGTAAGTAGAATTTTCTCGAATATTTCAGATGAAGTAAGAACTTGCCACTGTTTACTGTTCTATTACAGCAGCTCAAATGTTTCAGAAAGCATTAGTGGTGACCATTTTCAGCGAAATCCGAAGCAGTTGAGCATCAGTATATTTAAATAAGTCCTAATGATATTTTTTAACGTCCGAGCATGTCTAGCTGATCGCTTTCAAAACCTTGCAATATCTATTTCCTAAGTTTTCATCAGACGTTTATTTAATTGTATTCGCAGTTTCAATTATAAATTTCTCCGAATTAAATTAATTTATGCATATTTTCTTACACACTTTATCCATTCGCTCAATAAGTATTGGGTCTACGAAGTCGCTATGAAATAAAAAATATTTAATTTTAATAATATATAAAAACTGTTATTCCGCTGGATATGATCGTAGCCAACTTTGTTAATGTAAAGTCAAACTCAATTATTGTTTCACTAAAAGCGATCCCTTTTTAAGTGGACAGGAGGTGGTTTAACAGTGCGGGGGTGAGAAATGGGAGGATGGGGTAGTACCGGTTGATTTTAAGCATAGAAGGAGGAAAAACTTTATATTCAATTTTGTATAAGTATATTTAGATTTAGAAACACAGCTTATTAATATATGTATTTATTTGCTTATTTAATGTTTCTATAATAAAAAACATGCATTCTTCTATTTGTTGAGTTTTCAATATTCAAATTATACTTTTTAATGTAACATAAGGAGGAAGACAAAAGTCAGGAGCCTTAAAGATAGCTGTTCCGCAGTGAGTTCTTATATGGTTGTAAATGGAATATATATGTACTAGCAGAATGTAACGTGGCTGTACATATCAAAATGTACTGTTTTTAAATATACTGATAATATTTTTTCAACTTCCGTAATGTGTATTTATAATTTATGTAATGTGTATTATTAATTTATGTGTGTTTCGATGTGTATTTATAATTTATGTAAGAATATATTACTTAACGCAATAATATAAACTATGTAATTAAGTACTATAAAAATGTTGACATGTCGTTGAAAAAAATAATTAGATATAATAATGTAAGTTAAATAATTTTAAGAGTTGATAGTGTTTTGATCACTTATTAATTGGGAAGAAAAAAATTCTAAAACATTTTTGTTTCGATTATTCGACTTATTTTTATGTACGATGTAAGTCTTTGAGATTTATTTTCGGAACTGTTGTGTGTTATTATAGATTAAAATTTTGAAAGTCAGGTTCATCATTTTGTAAGTTTCATTGCAGCGTTGGCTAATAGTTTTCTTTTTGATTTTTCCTAAAATATAATGATTTTTTTACATACAAAAAAAGTACCGTAACTTTTAAGGCGATGCTTTGACAATGGCACATGTTACTGTTCTACAACGTCGATCTAGGTTTCTTCGAAGAAACTATCTACAAAAAACGTGATCAAAAAAAAAAACACCAGTTATAGTTATATGTCTTGACTATAATAACACCAGTTTTTGTTCAATGATCATTGTTTTTTTTCCTCTTCTTGTTGTATGATTTTTTAATTAAAAAATGAGAATTATTACTATATTCTCATAGCACTATTAATTAAAATGTTACAATTATAAGTCTCGCGCGGTATTAAATAATAAATAACGTACTATAATAGGTAGCTAATGTAGGTACCCGATTCTGACGTGAAATAGGTATAAGGGTTAATGATACAATGTTATATCTACCCGCTCAAATTTTTAGGGTAAGATTAATGTCGTAAATGAGAACTAGTTTCAAGTTGCCCCTTAATAATAAACGTTTGATTATTTCAGGTACGAAAATATCACAGCACAGCCGCTTCCAACAAATTAAAAGTTTTAATATAAGTTAATCCCTGGTAATAAACTTCACATTAGCTAACTAAAAACAAATGATCGAAATAGTCGTACGTCGGGCTATAGCTGCAAAACTTAATTCCTCGACGAAATTCTGAACGCCAAGAGCGCATCGGGAATAGAGAGGAACCGCAGAAATTCCTCTTGTGCTTCGTACACTATTCCGCCAACGTGAACTTAGTGTCTAGGCTTTTACATTAATTAGATTGTCTAGCACAAGACGCCTCGCAGTCGGCACGGGGCTCGTCACAGGCTCGCTCGCGATAAACAATTAGGCAGTCACCACTCTGCCGCGGAGGCAGGTATGAATTTAAATTTAGCCGCGAAATGCTTTGTACCAGTTAGAAGAAAACTGGAAATAACTGACATACCTAGTGAAGAAGATGCTTTAACTTTAGCCACCTTTGTCTTGGTAATCCTATTTGAACACATTTCATGTTTAATACTACATCTCCTATTTGATCTTGTTTTTGCATAAGTTTGAAATTTTACATAAGTTTTAACAAAAGACATGCAAAAGATTGCGTGTGCGATTAGAGTATATGATTATATTTCCTTATAATTATATTTTTATACGGATATCTAAATATTGAATAATTATAGATGTAAACGAAAATACTAAATTCATATCGACAAATAATAAATATTTTCTAATTAATATTTCAATTATCGTGATCACTAAATTGGGGGGACTTCAACGGCTAGGTCATGCACAATGTGAATGATACACAACGCCCAAAATGGCTGCTCAATAATAAACTTGAAGAAAAAACGAATAGTTAGACCCGACATGAAGACAGTTTAAATACCTAATCTTAGCGTTGGAAAATAGACTAATACTGGTGGAGGTATATTCATGAGAAGGCAAGGATTTATACTGAGTTGTAGAGACAAGGATGATAGATGATGACTCGTTATTTCACGATTAGTGCCATCAAATGATCGCAGCTATACTTAAATTAGAGACAACAATGAAAACCGCTGCGATTGTACATTATTTCATAAAGATTCATTATAATTTTGCTGCTCACTGTGCCGTTTCATATTTGATAGGACTAAATTAATTATTTTTGGTTATACACTGGTATCAATACCGTAGAGTCCTTGAAAATCTATGTATTTACTTTAAGTGTACAAAAATTTATTATTTATGTTTATTACGCAAATATTGTAGTTTGTTTATCAATCATTTTATCGTGACGGTTGATTCGACGAACACGATGAGTTGGGACTCCAGTCCAAAATTGATAACCAAGCACGCTTGTAAGGAATTACTACACGTTGTATGGAATTAAGTACTACATTGAGTATAGTTGATTACTATTACTAGTTCTACAAGAGATTCTAGCCCAGATTTGATGATAAATATTTATATGAACTCAATTGTTGAGAGTCCAGAGAACAAACGCAAGTCAGTGTTGAGTGGTATGTAAAAATAGCTTTTCAAAATTTGTTAATCCTGCAATATGAAATTTATCAAAAACTGTTATATATTTTTTGGTCGTGATTCTAAAAAAATAGGTTTTAAAAGTTTTCGTTAACAAAAAAAAATGATAGAATTTGATAAGTCTAATTGAAATAAATAATGATAATTCGAATAAATCTCGAAGATCATCCAATTGGGTCACGCGCAATCGACTAATACTTATTAGGCTACGAGACATTGGACCATGAATGATTTGGGTACGATTGGTTATCAGACAAAAAGCTATGAGCAAATAACTAAAACTTATAAGCTATTAGCAATTGGCTAATACCAACGAGCTTCAGTTTTAAAAGATTCTAAGCAATAAGAAGTTTGTAACGACTAATTGTGCAAGAAATTGGTCAATAAGTATTTAGATTACGTGAAATGGGATTTGAGTAACTTCACCTCGCATATTTTTATCGCACTATTTATTTATTTCAATTAATTAATTTATAAACATACATTGCTGCATTTATTATTTTTTTTAAATTTATTATTTACATGTTGCCGATTTAAGATCCGCGTTCACGATAATATCTCAATAAGATTTTGATCTCTGAGAGTCAGTAAATATACTTCCGAACTGGACACGTCATTCTGATCCGCGCTCAAAA
Organism: Eubasilissa regina; assembly: GCA_022840565.1. Lineage (NCBI taxonomy): Eukaryota > Metazoa > Arthropoda > Insecta > Trichoptera > Phryganeidae > Eubasilissa > Eubasilissa regina. The sequence continues at coordinate 660,698 of JAINEB010000002.1, read as the reverse complement.
CATTAAAGGTAATGGTTCTTAAATTGCTTCACTCTAAACGCTGAACCGTCTTTTATGCGAGCCGAATCTTTTTACTTTTTTTGTAAATTCTTTACAATTAACATTGCATAACTTTAAAATTGTATAATGTATAGATCTTCCATCAATAATTTAATAATTGTATAATTTTGAATCTTTTGGATTATTATTTAGAGTACTCAATAACCAGTATTGTTTTATAGCAACTTTAAAAATGATTTTGAATTAATATATGGATAGATAAATAATAATAAATAACAAATTCATGTTTTGCTTTTATTAAGTATAGTTAATATTAAACACCATTCAAAATATTAAACAATTGTGTGTCAACAAACAATATGTAGCAAAAAATCATTAGAAGTATCTAATTAGTATCTTATTCACAAATCAGCGCAGACTCCACACCGCCGAATACATATCTCTCCCGGCAGCAGGTAATATTCCATCGCGGAGACTCCCTCAAAGGTCGCCATAGTGACAACTAGGCGGGGGATGGTGGCGCCCTCCCGATACAAGTCTCCCCTCGCCGACCACCCTCGCCGCACCCGGCTCCGTCCATCGCAGTAAGTGGGGCCCGTTTGTACTTTTAATTTTCGGCGGCCGACGGCTTTCGAATATTCGTTCGACTGTGCCCGTAATACGCATTTATGATGTAAATTTTTCACATGGTTGAGCACGATCGACAAAGTGTTTCACTTTATAAAATTTATTTATTTTCTGTTTTGAACAGTGATTTGAAATGAATTAATTTGGTTGTATTAAGAGAGAGAATAACATTTTTCATTAATTAATTTCCAATTCAACTAAATTATTTTGGTTTGAACCTCATATTCAATTACTACGCTATCTTGATGCGTGAGTAGAATTTTAATTTAATTAATAATACATACCATATTATTGTAAAGATAATGTAAGTTTAAGAATACAAACTAAATTATTTATTGGTGTTATTAATCGCTCGGTGTTGTCATTTGTTCTCAAGTAGAACGCTTTCAAAGAACAGTAAGAGATAAAATCAAACTTTTAAAATGATATACCATGCATTGGTTGAATCAATATTACAATACGGAATACTTGGTTGGGGAGATACTTATCCCATACATCTCAAACTAATAATTACAATTCAAAAGATAAAAATATAAATTATTTTGAAAAAGGTTAGAGATTATTACCCAACCAAAGAAGATTTTTAAAGATTTTCCTATTTTAAATTAATCTTCCTTGTATAAAAAAACTATTTTATTTCATTTTTTTAAAGAAGACAAAATAAAAATCCATCACAACTATCAGACTAGTAGACTAGACAAACAGTAAAACTAATGAACATGTTATTTTTAAAATGTTCAATTTAGGAATAGGACAGATACATGTATCGTATATTACTTCTAGACTGTATAACCAACTGCCAAAATCAATTAAATTAGCCGCAAATATAAGTGTGTACAAAAAAAGATATTTTAAAATGGCTTAATGGTCTTCAAAATAATTAAATAACTGTGTATTCTGAGATCTTTCTTATTCATAAGTTCTAATGTGATCAATTTATTAACATTTAAATAAATACTTATTTTAAAGAAAATTATATAGAAATATTGTTTGTAAAGTTGTAATTTTTTCAGAATATAGTTCTATGATGTTTTAATTAAAATTAAATGCATCAATTAGAAAAATAAACTCAATTTATTTAAAAAATATTTTAGCAGCCACCGGCTAACTGGTATAGTAGATACTGGCAACTAAAATATTTTTTCATTTAATTGAGTTTATCTGCATGTATATCTTTCTAATTGGCGCATTTAATTTGTATTAAAATACTTATTATTTCACATTGTATTACTACAGATTTTGATGTTGTTTTATAAAAATGTCGACAGCCATCTCCATAATCCACGATCTTTATTATTTGGGGGTGCACATCCCTATTGTTATTATGTTGTTGAATGTATATATATATATATTTGTAAACACACTTTTGTCACGTCCTTTCGAATTAGCCGCGACCAATAGTATTTACACATTCCGCGACCAAATTCGCATCCGTACATTTCCTTGTGCTCGTCTGCCAGTGTAATTTGTCACCTTGACGCCAACGAACGCCAACTGGATCATTATTGTTTGGTTTATCTCGACACCGCGAAAAACGCGGTATAAACAATTGCTTCCAGTGCACCAGCACTGTATTTGTAATATTGTATTTTGATCACGTATTGTCTATTGTTTGTGTGCCGTGAGTGAACTTGTGATATCGCCGTCTTCAATTGGGAGCGGAGATCGGCTCATCTGCGTGCAATTTTTGTGTGATCATAGCGGCGACTGCTAGGATTACGGAGGCGTCATATACAAGGTAAGGCGAGCAGTCCTTCCGAATCCCGGTTCCCAAGATTGATAGTCCTTCGACTAGAACCCTTATCCTCTCACCAACCTCACCATGTACCATGTTTCCCTACTTCCCTTCCCTGCCCTGCGGTAATTCCGATTTTCGACCGGAATTATCGTATTCCATTTCGCGGGATGAGTGACCCGGAGATTGCATAATTCAATATATATATTAACTCATTTGTATTGAAATCCACAGTTGTTTTAATAATAAATGATAAATAAAATAAAATAAATATGTAATGTAAGTTTCCCGTGTTCAAAATACGTCCGATCTGTAAGTCTGCAACGATACGATTGGAAGATTTCGCTGGTTGAGGCAATACTTCGCATGAAAAATCAACCAGCGTAGTTTTGTTCAGTGATCTGCAAAGTTGAGATAACTTGATGGTGTTGTTGTGATAGATTGTTGTACACTGGGAATGATAAATCGGACAAGGCGTTCCACAAATGTAATGAAACGATGACAAATCCTGCAGGTAACCAACACCAGATTGTAGCGTTACTGATGATTGATACATTGTCAACAGTATAATTTTATATTTATATTTATTTATGTATTTTGTATTTCTTAAAAATCGATAAATATTTATCATATCTTAGTGCAGGATCATTAACCCGTTGCGGCTATCCATCAACCACATTTCCACTACGACTCAAAATTATAATCGTTAAGACTATTACCTTAACATTTTTGTAGCGTAATTTTAATATGCTGCAAATTCTATTGATAAATAAGTAAATTTAATTTTTTCCGTTGAATTCTAAATTTGTAACTTCGTCCCAACTCACCCACTTCACGCTCCGTCTACACCAAATCAACCAAATATAGACCGTCATTCGAGGAACGTTGCCAAACGGTTTTGAAGAAAGAGTCACAGCAATGTTCAGTCGTGTAGCGGATACATTTATTTATAATAAATTTATATTAAGATACTTACAAGATATTTTGTATGAAAACTATCTCGTGATATATATATTTTTTCCATAGATGCAATACAAGAAACTTTACTGCTAAGGGTTTTTCTTATTTTGTACTCTTCTGTGAAATCATATACTGTAAACATATAACATGTTATTTTTACTATCGGGCTAATAAAAAATAGCGAAAAGATGATAGATATTTTAAGACATTATAATGATATTTTTAACCTTATTTTTTTATTTCACGATAACCACATACTTTCACGTGATGGAAAAACTTATTTGATTTACTTTGCCATGCAACACAGTTGGAAAATTTAAACGCTGACAAAATAATATGCATTAATGTAAAAAATACGTCTTGTTTACACAAAGATTTAATTTTTGAAGAGCAAACACTTTTAATGTTGCTTAAATGTATCATAAACTATATCAGATTTATGTTACTACCAAGAATGTGCGTAAAATGCCCATCGCCCCGCAACTAATGTTCCAAACCCCGCTCCTATATGAACACTTTATTTCATGTCTGTTCATTTACTGGTCTGTCAATAATCATTTTTTATGAATAATACAATTGAATGTATGTGGTAAAAATCTATTCGTTTTTACAAAAGAGTCACTTTCGAAAATTTGAAATTTAAAATGCTTGTTGGTGTAGCGGTTAGATACTCGCTTATTAATTTGGGAGTTCGAGTCTCGTACCGAGAGTCCATCGAGTTGTTATATTTTTATAGCTTGGTTTGATCTGAGAATAGTAAAAATATCGATGCGACACATACTCAATGTACATGTATGCTTTTATAAATAAAATAAAAATGCGTAAATATTGAGATACAAAATGAAATAAAATAATATTGCAGATATTAAGTTGATATCTAATTTTATTTAAATTGTATGTAACTAATTGTTAATTTTTTTTAAATATTACAAAGCTTTAAAAGAATAATTTAATTTTCCAGTCATTGGTTAGATTTCTCAAAATACAGTACTATGTATAAGGGTAAGGTGCGTTGAGCAAACATTTATTGTGGATATATTCAAAAGGGGTTCCCGTTGGTAATTGATAAGGGTCATTATCAGACGAAATATTAAAAGACGACTGGTCTTTCAAGTCCCCAGTGAAAGTGGTAGCCGTCGATTTTATCCGAGCCTGCTGGTCCCGAAGAAATCTTCACCATGGTAACGCCAGGGGATGGATCGCTATGGAAACATCACAGAGCCGACTGTTTGCGCGTCAGCATCAAATCCAGCTTCTCCCTCCAACCCCTCTAACCACCCTAATATCCCCTACCCTTGCTTTACGCTTAGGTTGAAATACCACCCCGGAGGAGGGGTACAAGGCTTTCCAAGAACCAGTTTATTATCTGAATAGAATACTTATTCCAAATAAATGTATAGGGTATAGTTACTTACGCTTAATGAGGGCATATTTTTTTATTTGTATTGAATACATTGTTTTAATTAAGTTTCCGTACTTTATTCTTTAAAATTATTACATGCTTATTTTTACATTTATTAAGGTTTGACGTACTTTTTGGTATAAAGGTAAAATGCTCACCTTGTGACGAATTAAGTGGTCAGGGGTTCGAGCCTATTATCGCAAAACCAGAAATTTATATCTATTTTCGCAGCACTAGCGCTTAGTTTAGTTTGAAAATAGTAAGAATATAGGTAAAATATGTACCATACATGAATATCTTTTAAAACATGTATTACAGAATAAAATTTGACAATGATGTTAAGATAAAACACTTTTCATACATTTTAATTGCGGTACTTAGTATCTTTTCGTGATTATTTAGCGCTCAAAAAGATAATGTATGACTAAGGAAAAATAAGGTACCAGCAGTAATTACTCTCAAAACTAAAGTGTTTTGGTTGAGAGATTTATTAATAGCAAGTCAAGAAGTATTATGCAAATGTCCAAAAAAACAATGAAATAATTTTGTTCTATGCAGCGAATTGTGAAGGAAAAGATTATCAGGTACTTACATATATTCTTCCAATATCATTGTATGCAAGTTCTATATTTGATAGAAAAAATTGACTGATATCTTCAATGTTTATATTAATATTAAGTATGTCTAGAAGTGTGTACAAGATCGGTATATTCAAAAAACAAAAAAAAAATTAAAAGTAATGTGTATTGTATATATATATATATCTGTTTATCTCTGTGAAGGCCCATGTTCACGGAATCCAGATAAGATGAGATAATCTCAGAATTCTAATTGAGATACATCTCAACACCATGTACACGTGTTGATAAGTTCAATTTTACAGTAAGTTTAACACGTGCATACAAACATTACTTAAAACCACCTTCGATTCGTACAAATGTCTATTTTTAAAAATTACGTAAATCATTAAATACTAATTACATAACATAAGACCTTAAATTACAACATTTATTCAGTTTTAACTGCTCCTGTAGAGATTTAAAATCATTCAACTGACGAACTTCAATAATATTTGACATTAGATGTACGTGACGAGTGTGAAGGCGCAAGTCAGTAAATCTCTAAGATATGATTGGTACACAGTGACTACTAAAGCTGATAGTTGTCTCCAAAGAATCTTATTGGAGTAAAATACCCATCTTAGAGATTGTCTCGAGTCGAAATTCTCTTAAAAATCTCATTCATGGGCACAGGCCATCTCATCAGCCTCAAAAAAATACCCCCGGTACCGACAACAATAATATGCACCAGCAGCCACCCAGTAAGCCGGTTCCTACTCGCTACTTCTCTCATGGCCCGATAAGATGAGAACTGTAGACTTTTTACTACATATATTTCTAACTGTAACTGTGCAACGAACATCAACGTCTGTCAACTGTAAGCAGTATTTCTTGTTCAACTTGCTTTAGATACGTACACGCACACAATTACACATCCACTCTACGATCAAATTCAAAAGAACAAGTGAGTACTGGTGTAATATATGAGGGTACCAGGCGCTCATACGTAAGTTTCTGATTTATAACATTATATTTTAACCGCATTCTCTCATATATCCTCAAATATCCAATTATAACTAATCCATAGGATGCAGAATATTATTATCCTGAATTGATGTTCTTGTTTTAGATCACATCTTCGGATAACCATGGACCGAAGATAAAAAACAAAGTGAGCTCTGACGTTGAAATTTGCTGATGCAGGGTAGATTGTCATCTGTGAATGCCAGAGCTATTCACTTTTCAGACCCTCTCTTTAGGGACCGGTTTGGTTCAGATAAGATGTCGAGATCAACCGGGTAGGTGCATTGTCACAAAAGATTTTATTCTCACCATTTATAAAATGGTATAAAAAAAATTCAATGTTTATAATTAAAATATTTCTTTCCTTTAAAATAATGTTTTTTTATAATTAATATTTCTTAATTACATCAAATGGAAAAAATAGATTTTTAAGACAGAGTGTGTTTATTATATAATCAATATGCATACCTTGTTTCTCAAAAATCTGGTTAATACCAAAGTAAAAAATAATACAAAAAAAAGAAAAAGCAGAAGAATATAAAAGTCGGGAAGAACGATTACACGGTAATGAATAAATATTCAAATGTTTCTGGAAAGAGACGTTAAATTTCCTTGGGCCTGTTTTCTCGAGGTCTGATACTTTACGGTAAGCACCTGCCTCATTTTCAGAAATCCTTTTTATGAAGCCAATTGAAATTTTAAGTCGCCAATAAAATAAATTAGAGTATAAGCGGCTGTACTTTGTCAGATGCCGAATTTGATATTAAATCGTTTGCCTTTTAATAGTCAGTGGCCCGGGAATTATTAAACAATTAAAGTGTTGTACAAGCAAAACAATAGGACACAAAAGACCCTGTTCCGGGCAACTTTTGATGACTCATTAATTTCCATTATTAGATGTGAAAACGTGATTGTGTGGAAATTTAACGACATATTAAAATTCTAAAATATGTTACCAAAATATTAATTAAAGTTTATATTTGCATTTCTAACGAGCTGATGTCTTAAAGTTTAACAAACAGGTCACATATAGGGGGGTATTGTAGATACAAACAACTATATGTCGATCTGAAGAAAGACAGACGAACGAATACCTATCCATTATTTGAAAAGAGATGTATGTACGTTTGTCTACTTTCGCAATATTAAAGGGTTTATATTTTCTCTGTTTCGTTTCTCTTATTTTTAGACACAAAATATTCATATTAGAAAATAAAGAATTTAAAATTTCTAATTAAATATTTGAGAATATTTCAACAAATTTAGATACTTTGATTTTGATTATAAGATATATTTTGATATACAAACAATGTACGAATATTTTATTTTTGCCTATTGATTAATTATTGAATTTTAATTTAATTTTAATAATTATTTATTTAAAAATAATATCAATTTATATTGTACATGGAATACATTTCAAATCAATATTTTTACTATCGTCTAACTATGCGTTTATGCTATAAAAATATGCCCAGTTTACTGGTCCCCGAACTCCTAATCACTTGTCACTAGGCAAGTATCTCACCACTAGACGAACATGCACATCGCAATTAGTGGTACTATTTCCCAGATAAGACAATTTATCACCCAACAAAAATATTTTTATCATCTGCGTGACGAGCAAACTAACAATATTTTTCAGAAATATTTATTCTATTCATATGGCAGCCGATATCGAACACGTATGGTTCCAAGCATGTATTCATCACGTCTCCCTGTTATTGACAGAATCTTTGGGTATTTTCGATTTAACAGAGACAGAAAATAATACTTGAATGCAAAGTCCTCTGACAAAAAGCTGTTGACTTGGCGTGTCCACAATTGTGGCATAAACAGTTTAGAGTTTTTATTAAGACATCACAAGTCTTACTACTCAGTTATTACCTTACGTGCTTCATAGCAGAGGCAGTGGAGTCCGACTTAAGATACAAAACTTCTATCTGTAAGCTTAGAAAACTGGAGATAAGTACTTATCCGAGAGAATTTTGTTTGTATCAGAAAGATATCACAACACAAATCAAAAATAAATAATTTAATAATAAATAATTAGCATGCCCAATAAATACGATACTGGTAATGCAAGTATGACATCAAATTTTTAAATAAAAATATAAACGAATAATTATTATACCATTATAGATTTTTAAAATTGATTGGCAGCGCACCGCAGTTAATGGAATAAGTTTATAGCGGTTATATTCTCCAGCTATGGAGGAAATGGCAGAAGAAGAAGAAAACTTCAAGTGAGGACTCTCGTTACCAAGGTGGACTAAATACGTCGACAATATTCTGCATGTTTTTACCGGCCTTAAAACTACGCAGCCTGCCTGTATTACGTGTAATTAGTGGAATATATAATCGTGTTATGTTTGACAAATTGTGAGTCACGCACTTTGAAGCTAGACTTTTTTTTACTGAATTGCGATCCGCAATCGATATAATTGATCAAAATTAATATTTATTGTACGAATAGATTTTTGTCTAGTCTTGTGTGATAACGGGATTTCAATAAAAATAAAAGGCAAAGTTTATAGTTATATTAACAGCAGTTAAGTCAACTGTGTGAGTCAGTATTGGGCAAGTGTAAATAAATGCATGACAAAATGCGTGTAATTGTTGAGATGAGCTCTTAGAATCACAAATTAGAGAATGTTTTTAATATCTCTGATCCTTTAAGGGCAGCCTATATTCCTTAAAACATTAAAGAAGACTGACTCACGTAGTGTTGACAAGTCATGCAAAAAGATATGATAAAACATGAGTCGAGATCGATAAGAGACAACTGAGATGATCATGATGGCGATGAGCTCAAAATCACGAATCGTTTGTCAATCACTGATATCTTTGGATCACACTCACTATCAGTGATTGACTATCCGGGAATATCATGATTCGTGATTAATTTTTACATGTTATTTATGTTTGGTTGTGAACCGTGATTCGGCGCATGTGCATATGAAACAAAAATATTTTTGAAGGAATGACGTTATAATTCGAAATAGCAACGTTTAGTAGATTCTGCCAAAACGTTTTACGTATTTGATCCGAAATGCTAAGAATTTGAGCCGAAAAATATGTTAAAGGTTTTCCTTCTCTTTGTGGTGATATTAAATTAGATATATATATATATATATATATGCTAGAATATGTTTTTTACGCAAATGAAGTTTGAATAATATATGTAAATACGCTCAATGTTTTTTTATTTATTTCGTGTATTGTGATACCGTGCGGCGCATGCGTATTAGTAATGAAACTATGATCACAGTCACACTTTTTAATGACTGATATTATCGAATATCAATCATAATCACACCAGTGAGTCAAGAGTAGCAGTTTTTCTCATGAATAGATCATGAGCAACGTGGATAGCATTAGTCAGTAATGATCTTAAAGATATTAATATGATGCAGCTTGAAATGGAAGAAAGTGAAGCAAATTGATTAGACCCTAGATGAACTGAATAATGTGAGGACAAAGAAAAATAAAAATACAAATAATTATTTAACCATTTGAAGCGTGAAAACACGCCAAACGTTGCTTGTTACGCCAAGCCATAAACGCGATAACACACACATATTGACCTTGCAGGGATTAAAGGCATATTTGTCAAATAATTTTACCATCTATGGACAACATGAGAGTTACTTGTAAGATGAGATCCTTAAAGTCCGCATTTACTCTATGTGTTGTCTTCCATTTAAAATACAGTGGGCAGTTAAAATGTTAATAATAAAGTTAAATAGTGCTATTACACTTTGAACAAAAACCGTTTTAAATTGGTTATAATTTGATTTGTCAGTATAAATGTATTGGTGCAGTAGGTAGGTACTAATGTATACAATTACAACTAACATTTAAGATAATTATTGAGTTAGTGAGCTGGAGTATGGAATTAAAAAAGTCGTTTCTTATTTACGTGGATACATTTGTTGTTTGTATCGCGTTTCTAACATTTTAGTCCGCTGTAAGTATCAATGGATACGCATACAATGGATCGTGAGTGAGTGTTGACTCTCTTATTATACACCGCTCCCCACGTTAACACATTGAGAACAAACACGTTACATATTCCATCAGTTCGACTCTCTCATGCATGTTGTGTGTATCGCTACATTATGTATACGGATGAATTGGTGTTGTTAAAAGTAGGCGGTCTAATATAGTTCCGGGGCGTTCAAAGATCGATCACACGCCACCCGTCCCCCACTGCCCCCACGGCTCGACTCCCGAAGCCACCCCTGGCCCAGCACCGCCGGGCCTGACAATATTGCAGCGGTAATAGAGGGATCTGACCAAATAACGGATTGTGAAAGGGAATCGTGCAGACATTTTTATTAATCGAAATTTGAAATTATTTCGGTTTTTGGAACGTTGACAAAAATATACGAACGGTTTGCTCATTAAGGGCCGGTTGTATGATCAGTGGTAAGTTACTATGGTAAAAAAAGTTACTAAAGTAAAAAACTGTGCGAAAATGAGTTGTTCGATTGTTGGTAAAAAATATTTACTTCTCAAAAGTATATACAGTAGTAAACTATTTTTTCTCTCCGATATCCGATGGTAAAATCGTAAAATCATTAGTTAAAAATGGCGGACTCTTCACAGCTGTTTGAAAAGTCATTTGTCATATTTATATTTTTAAAGTTGCAGTATACGACAATGAATCATTCAATATCCTGCTATTTTAGTAATGAAAGTTAAGATGATAATTTCGTTGTTCAATTTATATTATTACACATAGATTAAAAGATTTTCACCAATAAAGTGACAGATTTATAACGCATGGGTGATAGTAAAGTAGTGAAGTATAAAATTGTATGAAATTGATGGTTTTTCGCATTGCCACACTATTAGGCGGATTGACTTTGACAGTATTAAAGTTGACGTATTCGTATTTGACGATGGTAAAAAGTTACCATATTGTAAAACACTACACGACCCGCTCTAAGTTTCTGTTAATGGTACATGTAATGAAAAAAAAGCGTAATCGTTAGTCATTATCATCATATTTTGATACTACAGGCCATCCACGTCCATGGCCGACTGCGTAAACTTTCGTTCTCCAGGCATCCCTGACAAGAGACAAATCTCATTCCGATACCTGCAATTTATCGGCATCCTTCCATCTACGTATCTCATTCTAAGATGGTATGATGGTTGCGTTTCGGACAGATCTAGGTTTCTCATTCTGATCGTGGTCATACAACCATTACATAGTTGGTATGTATAATGTAATACGTAATGTGTACTGTTAAAATTGTATATAGTTACAATTACTATTAGGGATAAACGTAATACACAAAATAAATCAAAATATAATTTATGCAACCATATACCAAGATATGTTGCATAAATACTTGTTTCGTTGCATATTTTGTAAGTATCAATTGGCTAGATCATTAGATATTATTGAAAGTTTTAATATAAAGATATATATAAACATAACACATTTGTATAATATAAATTTTAATAAAATAGTGTCTAGATGAATACATGTATCAATATAATTAAACTAAACTACGTAAATTAAAAGAGTGTTTTTTTAGAGCTATAGAACTTTAAAATGAAATAAAACACATAAAAATCGTGATAATGGCCACGGCATTGACTTTATTGTAAAGATAATTTTATATTATTAGTGTTTAAATATGATTTTGTGCACATGGGCACCGCGGCTGGATCGAATAAAGCGCAATCTGGAAGTCCAATTTTAGACCACTTTTGGAGCAACTGGGGACGTATATCGGCAATAACGCGACGAATGTTGGTTTTCAAGTCATTTGTCGTCTCTGGTTTATTGGCGTAGACTAGCGACTTCACATATGTCTACAGAAAATAATCAAAAGGTGTTAAATCACACGATCTTGGAGGCTAATTCACAGGTCCATTAAGCGAAATTATGCGCTCATCAAATTTTTCCTTCAAAAATTAATGTTATACCATATTGTTAAAACCATAGGTCTTCCACTTTAATACCATTCAATTGAGGAACGAAAGAGTCAGTAATCGTGGACAATACGACATCTTTGCGGATGCGTATTATTAATTAGAGTATGCGTGGTGCGAAAACGATTCATGGTTATTCGAATTACTTTCTCGAATGGACAATTATTTCGACCATAAAATGGACGTAGCGCGCTGTAAGTTTCGCGAATTGAACCAAAATTTGCACAATTTTCAAGCGTTATTCATAGTAAAATGGCAAACCAAACTGAGCAAAAATCAGTCATTAAATTAGCTGTCACTGGAAAAAGTGTTTCCAATTCGAAAAACAATCCTCTTAAAAAAAACACCTTTTATGAACTGTTTTGATGGACGAAGTTTTTTTTAAATATAAGCTAACTTATTTAAAGCAAGGGAGAATTTTTAACTTATGGAGTGAATTTAGAAGGAGAGAAAACAGTAGTTTTATATTAAAATGCACAAATATTAAATAAACATATTGAAAAAATATATTAACGAAGTATTTTTGGACTTGAGGAAGAGGAAAAAATTGGGGACGAATGAAAAGGAACGGGTGTCAACTAATTTATTGTCTTAAATTATGAAAATCTCAAATATGATCGATAAAAATTATATAAATACATCCACATTTACTATGCTATATTACAATTCAAATTAATATAATTGAAATATTACATTTCTTTTAGTAGGTAACTTATTTTAACTAGTTTTTACCTATTAATATAGATTTCGGCTTTGAATTGATACAATTCCGATTTCCAATTCATGTAATCTTCCAATAATAATTACTTATATTGTGTGAAAAGGAACTTATCACTTACTTTTATAGGTGAGTTTTACAGCGTATCACTACCGCCAAAATACGGTGATTACGGTGATAATTAAAAATATAATATCACCTAGGGCACGTAAAATAATTTATTATCAGATAAAACTAACATGAGAGTGCCTCATCCCAAGAGGCCACCAAGATATATTTTTATAGTACCAACGCTCAGATTTATTACAATGTATGTATATTTTGTACCATTTTTTAATTGAAATAAATACCAAATAATTCTAATAAAAAAACGAAGACTAAAAATTATAATCTTAAATATTCTAAACAATACTAAAGAAAGAAGAACACAAAATAATGTATAATAAATATTATATTCAATTAGAACACTTTTCTTTTCAATGATATAATGTAAGTACATTTTTTTTGTAAATAATTTATATCGTCAATAAACTATTAAAAGTAATTAGTGTTCAACATTATAGATCTCCAAAATGATCATTTAATACTAAGTATTTGTTTCGATAATCATTAAATTAAATTAATCTTTGGCTTACGTTATATAAAACATTTTTGTTTAGAAAATACAATGGACTTATTATTAATCTAGCTAATGAGACAGGATATTGGAACAGAAGTATTGAACTAATGACGATAATCGTATTAGTGATAATTAATAATAATAAATGATAATCGTCTGAAAATGCTGACTTTTTGTGTAATAATTACATAATTTAAATCTGTAGGTGAGAATTCTTAGATATAATGTTATGACTTAAAACTAAATGTGGAATTATTTGATATAAAATAGTACATCTTTAGATCAGCTTCGTTATCAAAAATTTACGCATTACATGATTGAAAAAATACGATGAATTTATCGCTTAGCAATGTGAAAGGGAAATGCTTGAAATTGAATATGTCTGTTATTCTTTTTCGAATGATTTTCAATTGTGACGATTTTGAAAACCGACATTTCTAACAGATTCATTTGTGATTCGTCATATCAGAGAATTTTATATTTTAAAGTTATTTTCTCACTGCTTTTATATTGTTAACATTTTCACAGAAGACCTATCTTATGCTATATGCGTGGTGGATATTTTAAATGTTAATTTTAATTTTACGGATTATGTCACACGGGTTTATAACTCTAAAATTTATATTGTATAATAGACTAACCTATCAGTACATATTAAAAAAACATCAATATAATACTTATTTTTGATTATCAGATGATGTTTAGTTTAGCTCATATAATTATTTTTCTTCAATAGTTCTACAGCCCATATTGACCCTACTTGACCTACTAAATATTTCACCTTACAGGTTCCGATACTCGGTGACTCTATATATCGACTTATGTAATTATTATATTTTTAAGGAAAACTCGTTATTACTGTGAAGTTGCAGTTTTTTTTTAGAACATAGTTCTGTGGTATTTTAATACAGATGAAATGAAGCAATTAGAAAGATATTTAGAAAAAATCTATATATCGAATAAATATTTTAGTTGCCACCGGGATTCGAAACTGGACCTTTTTCGGTTTCGCTCCAAATTAAAAATATTTTTTCAAATGAAATACTTCCCATGTTTACACATTAATTAATAAGTAATTATTTGTGATAAAGATTATTAATAAATTTATTTACAGATACTGTTTGTAATAAATAAATAATGATTCGCTAAAATGAGTTTTGAAAAATTATTCACAGACAAAATCACAATGGAATCTACAGTTTCAAACACGTTTGTCTAAATATCTTCCTATCTTACTTTTTTCCAAAAGCTTCCTAGATTCTAGATAGCACATAAACACGTTTACAATTCACAATACGAGGATAATCACTTCGCACAGGCTCGCAAGCTCGGTTGGATTGGTATCACGAAACACGCTTCGATTCCACCCTGAGCTCATTGAGATGACGGATGAGGAGAAAGGCGGAAGGAATAGAACGGAGATGAAAATAGGGTAGAGAAAAAAGGGAGATTGGGTTGGGGTGGGGTGGTCAGGAGGAAATCCAAAGGGTACAGATGAGTGAACCGGTGTATTGTATTGACATAATTGGACATTTCCATGATTTAATCAGATAAGTATTATTTGATTCTCGGTAAAAACAGAAAAAATTATACGCGTTATTATATAAGAACATAAACGACTAGAAGTATGAAAATTTTGAAGTTTTTTTTTAAATTAATGTAGTATATAGGTATTGAACAATTTTGATAATGTGCATGTCTCTATATAACTAACATCTGTGTCTAGTCACATACAAAAATAAACCGTTATTTAGGGTAGAAGGTATCGAAACAAGTCGATGGCTATTGTGTGTTTAGTGATTAGATCTAAAAAACCAGATTGCCACTTCATTTCTACAGTCATGTTTCATCAACTGACAAGATCAACTTATGTACTATTTAATTTGATTGAGTTGTTAAAGTCTCAAAATATGACTTAATAATATATGAAAAATGAAAAATATTGAATCGTTTGCATGAACACAAAAATTATATCAGATTGATTAAAACATTATTTTTTCAATAATTTTTTCACCTACTTTTGCAATTGAGGTTTAAAACTCAATTTTATAAATAGTTGTAGAGTTATAGTATCAAGTAAGAAAATACATATTTTTTATGATATAGCAATATATACCTAATCGAAATTTTAATTATTTTCATAAATATATTGGCAGATAAAAATATATACATATATTATATTTGTTTGAAACATGTAAATTATGTAAAAAAAATGTTTATAATAATGCATTTAGTTTTAATATATATATATTTCAAATCATTAAAATTAAGCATACAAATCTACACACTTATGAAATAAAATAAAAATTATGAAAAAATCATACACAAAAATTTGTCGCTACAATAATATTTATATATTTTTAAGCACAGTGTATTCTCAAAAAAATGCCTACATTGACATAATGTATTTTACAAAACGTTGCATGTAGCGCCATCCTACTGCACACGGTGAAAGTTGCGCGAATAAAGGTTTGCAGCTGGGCTAGAACTGAAAGCGATGGTTTCGGGAAAACTGGGTGCGCTTTACCGGAGATTTTCAGGAAACCTAGAGAAAATAACTTTGCTTTCACCCACAGATGGCAGTAATTATATAATTAAATAAAAATAATGCGAGAACATATTTGACATTGTTAATAAAAAATATTATATATTGTTAATATTTTTATTTAAAAAAATTAGAATGATTTTGATCATATTATTTTTTTAACTGATTATTAAAGTAACGATTTTTTTTTATTCGATTTATGTGCCACATTTATTATAATGGGTTCCATGGGAACATTTTTTTCAAAATCAAAATAAATACTCGTATAATAATGAATTATACGCTTTCGCTGACAAAAATTTCAATTGAATTTCATACCGAAATTTCTGAACATTCAAAATACAATATTCAAATTCAGTCGTGCAAGCTACAAAAGAGCGCTGATTGTCTACCAGATAATCAATTATTAGAACCTTCGTGTCCCGACGATTATATTTCGATAAGAGCTCCAGTCGTTTTTTCCGACTTACCAAAAAACGTGGCGAAAATGAATACTTTTACTGCACACGTTTTAATAATAGATTGCCATTTCAAATGCAAAAATATTTTCAGCAAGTTGGGGTCATAATAAAAATGTAATTTTCATGCAATATGTGTACCTGTCAGTCGATAAATCTGAAGGTGATTTTTTCTACGCGGTCGCTGTTTTTTTATCGTGGTGTAATTAATTTTACCGCCGCCACGGGGCACAGAGGGACGATGACCCATGGACGTTTGACGACCGCTATATTTTCCGGAGTTCTGTGAATGATGAATTATTTTTACACGGGGTTAATGGTTCGTTAAGAGCTCTTCTTTATAATTCGCAAAAATGAATGACAGCTCATAATTTTGATATATTTTTTTACATCTATGTACTTTTTATGAGACTTTATAATGAGTCAGTAATTAATAATAATTTATACTACACTCTTGCACTAGTTTTAATATAAAAATACTTAATTTGGCTCTTTATCTATTTGATACTGCAATCCAAGCTGGTGTTATAGTAAAAATATTTATTTATTCACTGCAGATAACTAATTAATATCACTAATTTCGCGCATATTCGATGATTTTCTAACGTATGGATTTTCTATGTTTAAAAAATATAACTAGATGCACTCCATATTTCAAAACCGCCCAAACGAATTCAGTCATAAAATAATTTATTTCTTAAATTTTCTTATTAGCTTAAGATATGTAAATGATATTGGGGAGATATTTGTGAAGCAATTAAATAGTATTAAAAACTAATATTAATAACATTCAAGCGCTTAATTGGCAATAAAAGGAAATATCATAAAATCAATGGTTCTTGCAATTGCTAATGATTGTTTTAAAGATGCAAATATTCATTTTGAAATTCAAAACTAGTAAATAGCGAGAATGTCATATAATTCCAACAAGAATGGTACGGCGAGATTATATACCTGCTTAAAATGGGTTACCAACCCTTGACTCTTGGTAAGCCTAAGGGTTAGAATTATCTGGTGTATCCTAACAACGTGGTCAGCTAGTGGTGCAATGATTTACTTGCTATTTTACTCCCTAAGCTTATTTTAACAGATGCTGTATAGATGAAAGATCTAAATCAATCAAGTATCTGTTAAATTTAAAATTTCGAGATTTTTAGGTCCTCTAGTTGACGCAGTAGTAAAAAATTCTACATTTTGAATTTTTTCCCAAATATAATGACAGTCAGGATACCACTTTTCGAGGGGCTTCGCTAAATTTCATGCGGTTGTAAACTTATTTGCGTAATCATATCATACCGAAAAAATCGTGAATAATCTTAAATAATCCTAAATAAAATACAGAATATATGTATTTTTGGTAATCAGGAAAAATAAATGAATAAAACTCTCATGTCAGTTTACATTTGTTAACTCTAACGTTTAATGTACAACATAATAGTTATTTTAAATTAAATAATTGTGAATACAGTGTGTACATTATCCAGGCAACTAACTTGGGGACAAGGAGACAAATACAATATTTTTAAGTGAATTGTAAATATGGTTTGAAAAATTCACTTTAACATGGAAGGTTACTAATCAAATAAGTTTCTTTTCAAATGTGATCTAAATAAGTTATCGTCAAATTCTGTAGTTATTTTTTTACCTTGACAATTTTCACGTCACATTTATATTAATGATCTGCAAGCCTAAGTATTTCGAATAAAATAATTAGTTAATGATCTGACGTTTGAGCGGATATGAAGAAATTTTTATCACTGAACGTTCTATTTTAAAAAAATAATAATAATAGACTGAGCCTAGCGTACCCAATCTAGATAGTTACATACTTATCACGTGTTTAATAATATTTAATATATTCTGAGTAAATTTGAAAAAAAATTTTTTTTTCGATCATTACTGATGTGCTTTTACTTATAAATACCAAGTTACTTCAAGACAAAGGTATTTGTTTATTTTATATATTTTTAAGCGTTATAGATCATTTTTATTTTATTAAGATGTTGTTTAATTTTCAAAAATATATCGTGGTCTTCAATCGCTAGCTCGGTCTTCCTGACTACTGTTCAATCTCCAATTCTCTCGGCAGCACCAGCGCCGCAGGAGTTGGGGAATGTGCGGCGGAAGGTGGAAGTAATAAACGAACCGGCCAAAACATCCGGCGTGAGTAATGGACGTGTCAACGGCATGAATATCAACAACCCCTTTTGAGAATGGACCGTTATTCTATTTACATCAAAGAAATAATGTGTCCCTGTCAGCGCGTGGATGACGCGTGCCCTCGATGATTTACCCGCTATAAGAAGAGGAAGGAATGTGAGAGACGTAAAGAGGACAGATTATGAAGCAAAAATTACCTAATATTGTAATATGGCAACGCAGTCATTTGTTTAAACACCAAGTTCGAAAATGAAGTAATTTATGAAAACCGTCCATCCACAGTAATGAGAAGTGATGAGAAAAAATGCTATTTTATATATTAGATAATATCAGTGATTGGAAACTGTGACTGTGATCACAGTTTCATTACAAATACGCGTGTGCAGCACGATATCACATTACACTATATAAATAAAATCATAATTTTGAGCGTATTTACTTATATTATCCAAACTTCATTTACGTAGAAACCATATTCTAGTACACATAATTAATATATATCTTATTTAATATTGTCACAAAGAAAATGAAAACCCTTAAAAAATGTGAGTTTATTTTTCTGGTCAAATGCGTACAACGTTTTGGCAGAATTTACTAGATGGTGCTTATCACGATTTATAACGTCATTCCTTCATGAATATTTTTATTTCATTTGTACATGCGCCGAATCATAAATCAATAAATGAATCACGAATCACGATATTCCCAAATATTCAATCACTGATAGTGAGTGTGACTCAAAGCTATCAGTGATTGACTCACGGTTCGTGATTTTGAGCTCATTACTAATGATGAGTAAAAGTCCATAGAGACTACATGTATTCACTTAACCATAAAAACCTTGACATGCGCTTACTAACCATCATTCCGTTTCCGCAGAGAGCAAATAACGCCACACTCTCATGTAAGCTTATCGATTGTTGAGGTTTCTAACAGGCTGATCTTCTAGTGTATGGTTTATCTGTTCATGCTAAGTTTGTACCATTAATACTAGCGTCATATATTTTACCTAATATTCTCTTCTCATTCATTATATTAGACCAAACTACCTTTTCAATCATATTTATTATGCTAAGATTAGCTTAACATTATTTTCTATATTTATTTTCTCTATCAAAAAATCTATATATTTGCCACGTATATACCTAAGTGATCTCATTTCTACTGCATCCAGTTCATCTTCTTTAGATCCTCTTATATCAGCTTCAAGTTTCACTTTCATACATCACTGTCGCTGCCAGGACTCTATCGTGTTCTTATTAGATATTATTTATTTCAAAACGCTGTTCACTTTATTTTCTGCAGTCCCTCTCGTTTTGATATATTTCTCAGCTTTTCCGTTTCTATCAAACATATTTTCCAAAAATATAAACTCATCTTTCCACACAGTCATCATAATAAGATTGAAGAAAAATAATAGAAGAAAAATATTTTACGCAAAATAATAGAACTACTTCTAGATTATATTAATAAACTTGTCGAACAATATTAATAGTTCGCAAGGTCGATGAATTGCATTCAGAAACAAATTATGCATAGTGTTTTCACTAATACGCTATTCATTATGGCAAACCAAAGTTCACCATTAAATGTGACTCGAGCCAGTCGGACAAAGCGCTTGTGATATTTAAAGCAATATACTTCCTTCGGCGCTTATTCACATTAGGATAGGCGTGCCTAGACGCAGAGGGAACACAAATCGCAATATTTTACTATAATAAATGACTGATTAAATATTTTGCTCGAGCGGAATGTAACAATACTGTTAAAAATACGCGTAAGTAACTGAGTAGACAGTCCTGGCCTTCCTGATACATTTTTTTTTAGTATTAATAAATTTTAATAATTGTTCATAGTATTTACGTACCCATAGACTAGTAAATAAACAGACATGAAATAAAGTGTACATATAGAAGAAGAGTTTGGAACATTAGTTGGGCAAACATTATTTGTGGAAACATAAATCCGATAGTTTATAATACATTTAAGCAACAGTAAAAGTATTAACTATTCAAAAATCAAATCTTTGTGTAAACAATACGTATTTTTAACAATAATGCATATTATATTGTCAGCGTTTAAATGTTCATTCCAATAAACTCGTACATTTAAAAAAAGTCGCGAAGCTATTTCATTACGTAAGTGGTACCAAAGTGATCACGTATGTAACACCAAAATCAAAATATGGAAACAAGAAATTTGCGTTAGTTCATGTCGATTACATTTTCGACAAATTTTGAATTTATATTATCTTTACAATTGATACATATTATATTTAATATTGCAGACGTATCAATTGGATAGATTACAAAATTTGTCGAAAATGTATTCGATTGCCATAGCAAAAATCATAAACGCGCTTCGCAACGAAGAGGTCCAGGCTCAAATCCCGGTAGCAACTAAATATTTTTTCATTATCTTATTGTGAAGTTGTAATTTTTCAGAACATAGGTCTGTGATATTCTTAATACTTATTAAATCTATTAATTAGAAAAATAAACAATCAAAATCAATTTTATCGAAAAATATTATTATTCCGCCACCGGAATTCGAATCTGGATCTCTTTCCAAACCGTGGAAGGTGCAATATCCAACTACGCTACAGCGACATTATTTTTGACGACATATTTTAGAACCTACACATTACATTTTTTAAAATTAATACATCTATCGTTCTATTATTTGAAGCCATTTACTTTGTTTTTACGCGGAATCTCAAATACGTTTGAGTAAACCAATAGCAGACGCCAGAATTAACAATTCATTTTTATTACATTTTTGGACACATTGATACATTGAAAAAGTGTAACATATAGGTTCGAAAATTTTTCGTCAAAAATAATATCGCTGTTCATGGTTGGATAATGGATCTTTCCCGGTTTGGAAATAGATCCAGGTTCAAATCCCGGTAGCACAATAACAATATTTTTCGATAAAATTGATTTTATATGTATATCTTTCTGATTAATACATTTAATTAGTATCTAAATATATTTTCAATAAATAAATTTATATGCAAATCTTTCTAGTCGACTAATTTAATTTGAAATAAAAATACTACAGAATTATGTTCTAAAAATGCAATTTTACAACAAAAGTGTCTTTTTAAAAAAATTAACTTATTTTATTTACAGAAAAAAACATGGAGCTGAACTAATTACCGTACCATCAGGGATAGACAGAGAAACTATAATGCCGTAATACCCTGGCACATCGCATGTGCCTCATCTATGTATTTTCATACATACGCTCTTCGGTTGTTCATGCCAGGTTTTTCTCAGACACCTTCTATTCATGTTGCCTTCCCCATTTGCCACATATATTTTCTTTACCGTTCTCTCCTCATTCATACGTTCCATATTACCAAACGACTATACTACGAGAAGTGTTTTTTAAGTAAGTACTGGAATTTTTTTTAAATAAACACCCCATATTTAATACAACACTTTACTTTCTTTGAACGCTACACACCTTAAACTACCTCTCAACATAGTCACCACCATTATTAAAGCATTCGGCATAACGATGCATCAATTTGTGTGTACTTTCGTCACATAACGATACCGCCTGGGATGAAAACCATGTCTGTTCTCCGTCTTTGAGTCCATCATCGTCATCAAAAGGCTTGCCACCAAAGTGTGGAAACCAATTGGCGCCAAATCAGGACAAAAAAGGGCACACTTGGCGATAAATGTCAGCTGGTTTCATGTTTCGTGCATTCAAGAAACAAATCACGGACCGTATCTCATAGTCGGCAAGCTGATCTATTGTCTTGAACATTTCAACCACTCACTACAAGGTAGCCACACTATGTGAATGTCTCTAACGTTGTAAGTGGTGAGTCAAAAGATGAAAATAACCATTGCGCATGTGCAAAATCGCAACCGCAGCACTACACCGGGAATATCTGACAACGGTACTTACTTAAGCGCGCCTCGTAGCTCTCAATTTGTAGCAATAAGATGAAAACTATTATTTCTTAAATTAAATCGATATTGTTCTAAACGACATTCTATAAATTTACGGAGTTGACTAAAGACATCTAAATTACTGCCGGTCATTTATATCCAGAAAGTTTTTAGACTTTTCGAACAGGGACAAAAGGAATCCGTAAGATAAATACAATTTGGAAGTTGAACAATCATAGAAAAGCCATTATCTGGAATGGATAGTCATTACCGGTCTATGGCCATGGAAGTAGTATACAGATGGGGTTAAGTAAAGCTGCAGTTCGCGTTGTATAATCGTCGGACGTCCAGTACTTTCTCACTCTATTGAGTTGCTCAAACTGAATACATACAAGTATAAGGCAACGATCGCGCAACGCTCGACCGAATATCAAGCACGCCATAAAAGAAGCACAACTTGCCCTGCAAAACAACCTTCAAATGTTCTGAATGACTTCACGATTAATAAATAGTGTGTTGGCCTTTTCAGCATTAAAGCGTGATCGAAATTGCCCTTAATGGCCGGAATAAATCCAGTTATATCTGACTTTTATCGTGATCTCAAAGGTTTCAGATGGTTTTAATGGTAAATATAAATATTTGTTTACGATTTTGGTGATAAAAATATTTTTACCCATTCTAAATCTTATGTATAAGTTTTGATAAAAATTCAAAATATTTTTGTCCGATTACGATCGTATATGTTCACCTTTCGTTGTAAATAAGTGTCTAATATTAACTAGAATTATTTCTAATATATATTTGTATTTATAATAAGTAATGATTTAAATTTTGCACACACAAGAAACTAAAATAAAACTCTATCGACTTTAATGTCGCCTCAAGAATATACGCGGAAAGACAAAGGCAAGGCAAAGAAATTAAATTTGTATGCATTCATGAAGTTATACTTTTCAAATTAATTAAAAAGCAAGCAAATCGATAATAAGTTAATTGTTTCCTTACAAATGTATATATGTTTTGCTATGATTTATACTAAAGTTTTTTTGTTGTTGTACATTCGAAGTAATATCCCTATCCATATAAATTATATCACGAATGCCCAATTTATGCATGGTATATTCTAGACCTGGGGTGTATAAAATTTAAGCATCAGATAAATCTCTAGATCCATCTACTAGTAATGGCAATGGTTCTCCAGAAGTACATAGATAAGTTTTTGCGGCAACCCAACCATAAAGAAAAGGCGTAAATGTCAAAAGTGACAGCGCGGCAAAAGTCAGTCAGGTCCCTGTCTGTAGCGATTAGTGATGGGCAGTGAACGAGCGGTACCTGGAAAATATTGAAAATAATTTACCACAGTTAGTGTATAATATATTTTTATATTTTTATATTTTACACTGCTATTCTAATTTTATAAATAATCTTGAAATATTGCGAAATTCATTATTTCACTAGTTATAAAATTAACTTAATAAATATAAATAAATCTGTATTCAATCAAGGTTCAAATTTATTTCTTTAAGTTATTTTCATAAACATAAATTTTCCTTTACTTGATTCTGTACGGGATATAATTAAGTCAAAATTTATAACTTACAACCTACAAGATCTGAAAAAAATCACCTTCATTGTAGGTATGTCAAGATATATTGAATATTAGTTCTATATATTTAATACCAATTAGATGTATTAATTATAAATATATACATATAAAATCAATTTATGAAAAAAATATTGTTGTCGCTACCGGGATTCGAACCTAGATCTCTTCATATCCGGGGAAATGCATTAACCGATTATACATTACCGACACAGTAAGTTGATGACAAATTTTCGAGTTTATATGTTACACTTTCAAATTGATACATCTGTCGTTCCATTATTTGAAAACCATCTTCTTTATATTTACCAATTGGTACATGTTTACACTCCATTATAACACATTAACATTAATTATTTTACCCCGAGACTTCAGAATCCCTAGTATACAATACCTTAACAGTGTGGCAATTTTAGTTATAATCACATCGGTATCATTCCCAATTCAGATTTTTTGACAAAATTTCCGGACAATTTGTCTTTACGTAAAATATTATCAACGGTAACAATTACCTGGACGTGACTGAGATTTATTAATAATATGGAATACCACCACAGTTCGTGATGTCCGTGATGCATTAAATACGTGTTTTTTTGGATAGCACATTAGACAAAACGAAAAAACACCCACTCACCTAGCCTCAACGAACTTCAGTCCACAATATTTTTAATTTTGAGGTCACATAAAAATATATAATACAACCCATTCTAAGGAAATAATCACAGAAGTTGCAATTATTAATACCGGATAATTTTCGTAAAATATTGAAATTTGTTGGAATTATGATTATGGTAAGAATTATGAAATAAGTAAATTAACAAAGAAACAATAAGAATTTCAGGCAACAACATTGAGTAATACACAGCAAAACATGATTCATCCATTTGAGATTTCTATTCTTTTGGACTTCTTCTAATGAGCTCTACAAAATTGCAAAACAAGGGAGGTCTTGGGTTTTAGATGTGATGAGAAATAAACTGTGTCAATATCGTGATGTTCATTGTTTGAATTTCTTAAGATAGCAAATCATGATATCATATGATGTCAAATATAGATAATTTAATACAAAAAAGAACACCCTCTGAAAATAAATATTTTATACATCTATTAAAAAAGTTAAGTTAATGAATTAAAAATTTTATTTTTCAGAACCGATCAATATTTAAAATGATGTAATATGTATTTTTCCGTTTTACTACTACTAGATGATGAAATAAAGATACGTATTAAGCTGGGTTAGGGACAAATAAGAAATCTATAATATATCTTAAATGTCGAAATTCTACAATCTACGTACATACGAGGACGACACGCGAACCCTAGCCGTAATTGTAATACAAAAAATAAAAGTTGCTCAATCAGCAATGGCTCTTCTTGAAATATCTCTGAGAGATCGAGTACCTAAACCATACACATTACGAGATCATCCATATTATCAATGATGTACACATAAGTTTACTTACTCCGCATTCAATATTTTTAATTAAATAATTATAATATCATATTTAGAAAACTAACCAAATCAAGTATTGCTAATATAATACACTGGTCAAAATAAGAAAATGTATAAAAAATTGAAAAAATATTAATTATTCAGGCGAATTCTAGTATAATATATTAAAAAACATTTTACAGATAAATAATATTGCTTTAAAATAATTTCAAAAACATCAGATTCTCATAATAATGACATATTTAAAATTTTTAAATATGTCATTATTATGAGTTTAAAACTGTTTAAAAAAAAAGGAAAAATGAACTATAAAATTTAGTCCATAGATGGCGATGGTGTAGTAGTACTCAAAGCGAGTCTACATATAACATATATACAACATTCAAAAATTTGATAAATGTGGAAAGTAATCACTGAAAACAGGTCGTAATCCCTGTAATTACCCCATACTTTCATATATTTTTCACTAAATATAATGAAGACAAGTCGTAAGTCTTGTAGTTATCCCATACTTCAATATATTTTTCATTAAATATAATAAAAAATAGCTTTGTCTCTATGAGATATCTGATATTTGTTCAAATCAATTTACGTTACTTTTAAACAAAATCTCATAAAATTCGGCCGACCCTGTGCTTTAAACACTCTCATATGAGCAATAATAAATTCAAAATATAATTTCTGGAATCCTCTCGAGATTCACATGTGACTTTTGTGGAAAAAGCTTGTCCGACAGAGATTCAAATAATTGTAATAGACCCGCCTTAAAATAGTGTTTCGCCTTTAAAAAACAAAGGAAACTACCAAGGCACCCATTTGTGGGAGTTATCTCAACAATAAATTATGGCAAGTTCGCAATGCCACCACAGTGCCGGCGGAAACCATAGGCAGTGCTACCGAAATACATAAAAAACGTTAAAGTGCTTAAGAATTTCCCTGCAGATAAGAAGAATACAGCGGTTATTTGAACGTGCTTTAACCTTTCGCCGCTACCTTTCCGTATATTGGGCACGTATTCATATTAGCCATGAATGTATCCAACTCTGTTATTTGATGGATGATCCATCTGTTAATAATATAATATTACATATTTAAATCATGATGTTTAAAATATTGCGTATACGGGGTGTAACAGATCTAGATCACAATATTTTATGGGTGGATAGCTGACTCAATTACGAGTCGAAAATGTTTGTCTAAACTTTACCATGACAGAGATATAAGAATTAAAAAAAAATCTAATTATATATTGAACACAAAAAATTAAACGTCATTGAATTTCTAGCCGCCGGAATATTTTCAGTTAGATGATTTAGGGCCTAAAGCAAAGATATAGATTAATAATGGATAAATTTCGCAAATACTTATTTCGAAATACTTATTTTTTACGTGCGTACGTATTTATTTATTTTTTAAGTTTTTATTTTATTTTCCACTCCGCAATACTGCAGAGCAACACTTTTACTCCGGACAATAATATTTTGAAATACGAGTATGTATTTAATTAATTAAACCAAACACTATAATAATCCTAAACAAAACATAAGCAAATACAATCCAGAAATAAAAATTGCATATTTTAAATAGCAATTATTTCTTCTTCATACAGCACATGTTCATTCTGTAAGTCTATTTGAATGCTAAGCGGTATTTTTAGTGGGAAAAGAGCGAGCCCAGTTAATGAGAAAATTAATCTGTTTACATTCATATTATCTTTCTGCATAGCAAACCTATTAAAAAAAAAGTTATTTATTCACTGGAATAAACGTTTTTTGGTAATACAATGGAAAGGTAACGAATTACTTATAAAATTTACAAAATGTTACTATTTAAAAACAAAACTTTGTAATATAATATTATTAATGATTTATTGTGTGTGCATGATCTAGCGATAAGACTTGATCTTTATCCTAGGAGACCACAAAGTTCATAATTTTTTGAGCAAAAAACCTGAGTTTCTAGCTGAGCCAAGTTTGAAATTTCTAACCAGAGTTTGAAAAATATTGATGTCATATATTCCATATGCATATTTATATTTATTGTTTCTTTTTTATAGATTTTTTTAAATATTTACAGTAATAACATTGTGGTAAATCATTTCAATAAAATTTACACAATTAATTGAAAAAGCTAGCTAGTTTGGAAAGAAATCTTTTTCTGTGATTAGGTTAATAACACGATCACTTAGTCCATTCTCCCGAATAACAATTTTATCATTATCATACTTATTTTATATTTTATGCAGTCAGGTATTAGAATTATTTTTTAAATATATTTTTCAATTTGAGTTTTCGAAAAATATTTTAATAATTTAACGTTCATGTCTAGTTTGTATTTCTCAAATGAAAAAAAAGGTTTTTTTTCGAACCGGTTGATTTTTATTTAAAAAAAATATACGTGGTTAAATACAAAGTAAATTGCGTAAATTTTATTAATTTTAAACTGTTTTTTTTTTTCTGGAAAAAGAAAAGGCGTCATTCTCAGATTGATTATTATTTTAACAGTTTCCTAATACGCAGTGAATCAGCTGGCGCTTGATCTTTTGACACATCCAGCAATCAATAGACAT
Source organism: Eubasilissa regina (assembly GCA_022840565.1). Classification (NCBI taxonomy): domain Eukaryota; kingdom Metazoa; phylum Arthropoda; class Insecta; order Trichoptera; family Phryganeidae; genus Eubasilissa; species Eubasilissa regina. The sequence goes on along the minus strand of JAINEB010000002.1, from coordinate 632,406 downwards.
GCAGTGTAAAATTTTAATGCATTGAAATAAAACGTCGGATGTTTTTCATAAAAAAAACTGGGAGGCAAGCAACGGTTAAAATTGCCTCGCCATAGATATAACAGGCCGAAGTGAATCCAATATATTGTGGCATATTTCGATTTGGCATCGTGAGAGTCAGTCCCGCGATGGCCCGAGGCACGATGCTGCGCGCAGGTAACCAGATACTAGTCTTTGTAGCTTTATCTTATTGCATTTTATAGGAAGCGTTGTTCTCGCTATGAATACGAAACAACCACTTTGGAGGCAAATTTATTTATTTCCACTGCGGATTGTCGCATCGCTGACGGATTTTCAGGGATATTGAAATATGAATAAAAAGTAAATACCACTGGGAACAAAATAAATGATTTTCATAGAAATGATGTTAGTTGCAACTCAATAGTATAATAAATGCGTATCATAACAAATACGCTCCCACTTAAATGCTATATTGAACTATTTTTAGTTGACGGGCCTTAAACGAGGTATTATACAAAATTATAAATTAAAATATAACCATATATATGCAGTTATCTAATCCACTTTACATATATATATTTAAAAGCGATTAATAATTCACTCACCTTGTTTATCTCTTGAAATTGAAAAAAAATTCTTCGCGCTTTTAATACAGATTTTTTGCAACTTTTATTTTATAAACTCACGCATTTCTCTTTTTTGAATAATTCATTATTTTATGGTTTTTATAAAACATAAGAGAAAAGGATTAAATATTTGCATACCACGCACACCTGTTTTGTTATTTTACCACAACTCTTTTATTATTCTACCAAACTTTGATGAAAGTGGATTGAAAATCATTTTTAGAGAACAAAATTCGTAGGTCCTGAATTTTTTAATGATTCGTTAAAAAGTTTTCATTTAATAATCAAACCTATGATGCTTTTTTACACATACATTAATTTGAAAAAAAAACGGAAAAAACTGTATTAATAATTTTAATTATTTCTCTATTTGGACGAAATAGAGTTACTTCTCCTAAAACAAAACTAACTTAAGGATATTTTTTTTAACAATAATAATAATATTGATGGAACATGTATTCCATGTACGAAATATATTTAAAAAAAATATATATTAGTTATGTTTTTAATGAATTATACATCTCGAATTGACTATTTACATTTGAAGAACAAAATAAATAAAAAAATTTACATACAATTTTTTTTAACCTCGTAAGATAGATAAAAATTATTTAATATAAAATAAATATTTTTCTACTTAAAAACATTACTAAGATTTACTGTTTTTATGAGCTAACTACTCTATTGTAAATATCTTCTCTCAGTTCGTCGATTTAACGTATATTTTTTTACACCTTCATGCTGCACATGACGCAGTTTGTCACGATTGCAAATTACGTAGCATTTCGAGACGCCGCCGGATCTGCCGCCATAACCTCTCCAATGAAATCCCGGCACAGACAGACAGACAGACAGACAACCCGTCTCGTTGACAAAGTGGCGATTTGGATCTGTGCCGCTAAATATTTACAGAAATATGATATTTATGCTAGTATTGTTTATTTTCGTTACAGGATTAAAACAAGATAAATGTATTTAATATTCATTTTTTCAGTTTTTTCGAAAAACGAGATGTTTTTTTAAATGAATAAATACTGGTTTGATTAGTAATCTATCCGTTGACTTTTCTTGGAGTCTAGTTTTCTTTATTGGGTTTTATTCTTAAATGCAAGATATTATTTATTACAACTTAATTGCCAAGAACTATTTTGAATATAAAAAATAATTATGAGCATTTCAGAAATATGGCCAATTTTCAGCAGAATATGAAATTAGTTGTCACTTCAATACGTCATGAAAATACTACAAAAATTTCATTAAAACTTCTTCTTAAATCAATTTTGGAGTATTTTATAACGATTCAATGTAAAAGTAATTATTTCGTATAGCAAATATAAAGAAATAATTCATTAAGTATAACAATACTTAAAACTCATTAAGTATAATATAATGTATATATTAGTAATTAGTAAAATAAAACTAAATTGACGTGCTTCATTGATCGAGCATTAGCTTCGTTTAGGAGCTAATCTTTGTCCTAGGAGATCACAAAATCAATCTAATTTTTCATAGCATAAACGCCATGTTTTGTCTATTTTTCATCGGAATATATACATTTTTTTTTGGCACAAGTGTGGTTAAATTGTGATACAACGGTTCCAAAAATAATTTATTTTTCTTAACTTTTAAAAAACTTAATCTTAACTTTATTTTTTTTTTATTAATTATTAAAATAAAACTCAACGTTTTTTACATTACACTTTAATTAAAAATTAAAACGTTTCGACACTTACCGCGTCATCTTCAGTAATAAACTAAAGCTTAAACTGGAAGATAGACTATCGACTACCTGGGGGTTGGGGGTAGTATGATATCGAGAGGGGGGTTTCGGTGAAAAGTAAAAGTGGTTGTGGGCGGGGTTAATATGGACAGGAAAGGAGCTGTAATAAAGGGTGTTTGTGTGTGAGTACATTTTTATTGTTAATATTAATCTGTATATTTTCTATAATGTCTAATTTTCTCTCTTTTTTTATATATGTAGGGCTATTTTTTTTTGCCTTTTGTACATGTTCCCTTTTTTTACATAAAATCTAAAAGACCGTAATTGCAACGTGTAAATTTTATAAAAAAACAAATATTAATGCAATATTTATTATTTGGTAAATAAATTCCAGAATCAGTCCTTGCATCATAACATCATTTAGAAAATATTTAAATATTCAATTCAACATTACATGATTATGGTTTTTCTGAAGCATTTCACACGGTATTAGAGCATTTGAAACAACTAAGAGAGCGGGCGAATACTCCAGTGTGGAGGTAGACCTATGTAGACCAGACCAGGGTGTGATTATGTAAAGCTCCTGCACACAAGATGAGAGGCTTCAAGAGGTATGGAGGAGGGGTAGGTTTAGGGCGCTTGAAAATCAATTACCTGGCCACTGATTGGCCAATTTGTCGGCAGGTAATCCCGGGAGATGGCGCCTGAAACGACGATCAATATTAACTAAATGGTATCATTAACATGTGAATGCGATCGCGTATGAAAATTGTTGCTAGTAAAATTAATATAAGAATACTTTCATACAATTCTTTTGTTGCGATGAAATAATCAATAACAAATTCCTTTAATAAAATAAAGACAGATAGCTGCCTTAAATAAAGTATATATAAAACTGATACCTCTCCTAAACTTGCTCATCTTTTTAGAACGTTGCGTAGCATAACCATTGTATTGACCAAAAAGTACATTATATATTTTTACAAATGATGCAATGTTTCTATGATATAAATTAAACATTTTTCTTATAATTATGAGTAATAGTTTCATATTTTTCTATACATTACAGCCTATTCACTATAGGTATTTATTAAACTATATATATCATGTTGTCTTTTAAAATATCGTGACAATTTATTATGAAATTAAACAAAATTACCATATTATTTGTTTTCACAGGATTTTATCGAGTACACGTAATTGATAACAAATAAAAAAAAACGAAGTCACGAAAAACAACTACGAAAGCCTTGCTATATATTCGATAGTGAGCATAGTTACGTAATGTATAGATTTATATGATGCAAATCACAATATGAATATTATATTATACTCCAACTATGTGATAGTATGTTTTCTAGTATTATAAATAGACAATGTTTATGAAACCAATCTAAAACATGTGCATCGTTAAACTAGAAAAACCAATGACGGTAAATATTTTACATTTTTTCCACTCACATAGTTCAACTTTTAGGCAATAATGAGAAATTCAAAGTTTATTGGAAATTTTTTCAATTCAACAATATAGTACTTACTTCATTATTTTTTTAGGATTTACTTCAAACTTCTTACGCAACAGTTTGAATTACTCCACTTGAATGTGAAAAAAAGTCTTTAAGTACGAATGATTGATAAAATATGGTATCTTATAATAAGTAACGTAAAATGAGTTGAGATAAGGTATCTAGATAAAAAATGTAAAAACGCCGAAAGATTTTTTCAAGTAAACAAATAAACCTTGGATAACGCAATATTGAAAGTCTTAAGAACTATGTTTCCTCAAGGTAATCATCAGAAATGCGTCCAAGCCCAAAAGAGACACCAGTCTCGTGCACTAGTACTTATGGTACTTATAAAACTTAACTTAAACATACATACAGGTGTAACAGACCTAGTTCACTTTATGGATGGATATATGATTATATTACTAGTCTAAAAAGTTCAAGGGATATGTACTTAATCTCAACCATGTCAGAGATATAAGCATTTCAAAAAAATCGTAATAGTGCGATTATTTCGATTGATTGAAATACTTTATTGATTCCAAATTATATATTGAATACAGAAATTTAAATGTCTTCGAATTTCGAGCAGCTAGGCTATTTTTGTTAGATGATTTAGAGCCTGAATCAAAGATATAAATTAATAATGGAACAATTTCACAAACAGTCTTCAAGCTTAACACGATTAAATTTCATACAATAATATTTTCCGTAACAGTGCAGAATTTGCACATACTCCTTGAACATTATTGACTCGTAATATAGTCAGATATTCACCCATAAAATGTTACGGACTAGGTCTTTTACATATATTATATATTAGGTTATATATATATATAAACATAATAGAAACATGTATCAAATGCGCCAAGCAGATACATCGTGATTTAGATTTTACCAAACGTCCTTTATTTCATACCATAATAAGTCATTTGTGTCGTTGTCTTCCAAGAATCCTCAGGATAAAATTTCGGCGAAGAAATTGAATAAGAGATTTTTAATACCTGATAGGTACATTTTAATCACCCAATTAGTTTATCAAAATAAATGGAAAAATATACTTGTAGAAATACATTTCAAGTAAGTACGAGGAATCTGATACCATGAGAACGAATCGTTTACATATTATGCGACCCTTGAAATATGTAAGTTGTTTTTACAGATATGGTAAAAGGGTTCAATATGTTGAAAAAATTATTTTATTTTAAGTATTACAGACGAAATATTTTACAATTGATTTTTTTTTCATATAATGGCTTAAAGTATTGGAAGTTATTGTTTTTAAATTGTAGATATAAGAAGAAATATTAAAAATGCTAAAGCTAATTCCACCTTTGCCTCCTTAGAACATCAGTACTCTAAGCTAGTTGGAAATTGATTATCTACAAGTTTTTCAAGAGTGTCATATTGTCAGTAAAAAAAACTTATTTCTCACTTTCTTCTTAATTTCCTCTATTCACTCTCGCTACTCCTCTTAGATATTTTTTCTCTGCTACCTAGCTTCTTGACCGATTCCTGTCCATCAGAATCCAAGTTGATTGGCCATAAAACAGCATGAAGACCGGTTCGACGTGTATGTTTGAAGAGATCAGGATCCATACCGGATTGTAGAGCCAGGGATAATGACGATGGTATTTTTTAACGAGGATGAATTTTTATCACGATATATTTTTATTGACGTGATTGTTGGTCTAGTAGTTGAGGGTTCGAGTATTAATATTAATGTAACATGTATTTCTTGAAATATTTAATATTTTGTAAAAAACCTCTTATATGAATCACGTATATTTAAAATATGAAAAATTTAACGAAATTGTTTTACGGGGTGAATATTATGTTCCAGACTGATGTCATTAAAATTTCAAGCGTAGCTTGGGCTTTGTATTAGGCAATACAATTTTATTGAAATCATGTGTGTTTCGGGCTCAATCGATTCAATTCGTCCACCAAGAAGTTTTCACAGGATTGCCTCTTGCATCCTGAAAGAAATAGGGCCCAATGATTCCACTGTCCCACATGGCGCATCATACACTATCTCCGTATAAATATGCGTAGATATAAAGGACATTGGTGTATCAATTGAGAATTTTCGATGCCCCAATAATGGTTTGTTTATTAACAGAACTCGCCAAGCCGAAATGAACTTTGTCGCTAATATTGATTTTTTTTTTAAATCGGGTTTGTGTTTGTTTTATTATTTTAATAATTTTAATACGTTGTTGAGATATTAAGTGCGCCATCATAAATTGTAATTAAATACTTTCTATGATAATCAAATACAAATTAACAAACATTTTTCAAACCAAAATGGTAGCCAAACAAAATTGGTCTGGAACATAATATTCACCCTGTATTTATAATGATACCACCAAGAAATTCAAACCACTTGTCCGGAGTACCCACTAATCTACAAGATTGTTGGCAGACGTACGTCAGGTTATACTGAATATGGTGTTTAATAAGATGTTGGAAATGTATTTTTAAATTAATCAAGAATTATTAAAATGATGTTATAAATTCTATTTTTATTTCATTGATTTATTTTTATGTTTTTATATATCACAACGTCCGTGGACAGGCCCTGTATAAGGTAAAAGTAAATTAATTAGATTCCAAAAGTATCACAGAATGAGCTGAACCATGTTTAATATTAACAGATATAATAATCATTACAAGAGTGAGTAACCGAGAATCCATCTACCTACTTACTAATAAATACATAAAGCCTTTTGTGTATCTCATTTAACGGCAAAAAAGGACACCTGCCAGTCATACATGCGACGAACTCCCACGTGTTTCATTTATAAAAACAGGTGTCCTTATATTTAATATAGGGGCCTATATATCTCACGCCCGCTATACACTAGTAAATATCATGTAGGCAGGAATTTTGCCTATATATGACGCAGGTAAATATTTCATAACCAATTCTCGTGAATTAATCCAACGTGAAATAACTTGCGTTTTATTGACGTTGTTTTTATTAATACGTAACCTTCATGCATCTCTCTACAAATCATTATCAGTTTGTTAAGGGGGTCACTACCGAGGACCATTTACGTTGAAAAGTAAGACCCATTTTTTCAGCAACCGCTAAACCGATTTCAATGAAATTTTGCATACTTCTGATTTAGTATTAATAAGTTAATGTAACTAAGGGTTTAAAAAAATAAATTAAAATAAAAGCTGTGGTAGCTTTCAATTTTTGATATTTTTTCCTCTGTTTGAAAAAAGACAGTTATTGAACAACTAATTCATTTGACATTTTCTTAGTCAGTAATGAAGTCAGTGATGCCATGGAAATTAAAAAACAAAAATCCCCAATATCTTTAATGGTTTCCAAAATAATGGGACTAATATATAAAAAAGTAAACTTTTCAGGAGAGCTGAAAAACCTATTAGAGCTTGTTATAAAATTTTTACCGTTTTCTGTTATTACTTTTGTTGTTATTTTAGATTGTTTTATATTGTTGTTTTATTGTGTTGGTGGTTTATTTTTATTGATAAGAAAAAAATGACTTAGCCAATGACAAGTTTCAAAAGCTAAAAAAAAAAAAACCAAGCCTCAGCGAACTGTCTCAGCGCGCTACAATGATGGCTCATACCTTGGCCACTTTATACTAAAATTTCAAACAATTCTACTTATCGTAGAAATGTGCGTATTAAATTTTCTTGTACAAAAAAAATCTAGAATAATAAAAAGAAAAAATAATTAAAAATTATTTTCTTTCATTTTTCTCGGTAGTGACCCCCTTAAAATATCGATGAAGATTGAAAAAACCAAAACCAGAGAATTAATACAAAAACTAGGAAATACAGTATTTATAGTATTTTTAATTTATTCTGTGCCTAATAATAACGATGATATGGTCGTAATTATAACATAGTTCACTAATAATGTTTATAATACTGCATATATTATACAATAACTACTGTGAATTTAATTTAAGAATAATATTCATGATATCATTTAGACTAACTCAACATAACATGAATGTACGTCGAACTAGTCTCTACATGCAGGATAATTATATAACTATCGCACAGAAACGGTGTTAGCAAACGCGAGGAAATCTAATTACTTTTACAATTACGTAAATTTTCGATGCACTCACGAAAATGTTGTTTGGCCATGCATCCTCGTTAAATCACAATTCTGGTTTAATACTAAAAGCCCTTTATGCACCTGTAATTTCATTTTGCTGTTCTTAAACTCTAAACTTGCGCAGATACAGTTTGTAACATTAAGTAAAGGAAAAAGCTTTCATAGATTAAATTCAAAAATAGGTACATGAATTGGTATTAATTCAATTTTTGTAAGTACAAATTTTAACGAAAAACAATATTGAAATTTTAAATACAAATTAAATGTATTAATTAGAAAGATATACACATAAAATCAATTTCATCGAAAAATATTGTTGTTGCTACTGGCATTTGAACCTGGATCTCTTCCAATCCGGAGAACGTGCATTATCAGAGTATGCTATACCAACACAATTGATGACGACAAATTTTCGAACCTGCATGTTACACTTACCAAATTAATACATTTATCGTTTCATTATTTGAAAGCCATCTACTTTGTTTTTACGGAATCTCAAATACCTTTGAGTAAACCGATCGGAGACGCCAGAATTAACAACTCATGTTTATTAAATTTTGGACTCATTGATACAACTAATATATTATTAAAGAGAATACATTCTTATTGTATAGTTGTAATTATTCAGAACATATAATCTGTGATATTTTAAATACAAATTAAATGTATTAATTAGGAAGATTTACATTTATACTATGTTCTTAATAATTACAACTTCACAATAAGAATGTGTTCTCGTTAATAATATTAAAATTAATACATAATTAATGAAATTGGGAGTAGATTTTTTTTGTGAGTATAGTTAATATATTATTACCGAATGTAATTATTGATATATTAATATTTTTTTAAAGTGTTGATTTAAATAATTTTTTAAAGTGTTGTTTTAAATAATTTCAGAAAGGAATTAATTGCCTTTCAAATTTTTTTTTGATCAAAAAATTTAAAAAAAAACTGAAAAAGAATTAACAAAGTATAAAATAAATATTTTATGAAATACTTTACCCATTTTTGCTACTATTTTATACAATTATATACAAAGTAAAAATAACATGAAATTAAAAAAAAAAACATCACTGTGGTTCCCCGTTCAATAGGGTTCCCTCGAAAAATATTGTTACCTCATATGTCGGAGACAAGAGGGCTTAGCCCTTATCCCTTAACAATCGAATCATAGAACACATTATGAAATCGTTCAACAAAACCTAATCAACCTTAGTGAATATGACCGGATTCATTAATATTTATTTATAAAAAGAAAAATTTTTAAGTTATATTAAAAAAAAACATAAATTATTACTTTTACCCCAGTTAAACTTATTTTTTACGTAGAGTCATGTGTTTGTATTATTCACCAAATTGCAGCACTTGACCGCTAAATAGCAGGACGTCGAAAGGGGAAAAAACAACAATCGGAGGTAAATTACAGCAAAAAATAAACGATGTGAAGGTTCCGCGGAGAGGCGGAACGAGTAAATGCTACCGTACTCACCATCCGAGCGAGGGAACGGCGGGGGAAGGATAGGATGAGCGGGGAAGTCGAATAGAAAGGGATGAGCCCCCGGAAAGTTCCTCGGTGAACAAGCCAAGAGTTTAATTGTTTTCCTGTACCGAGAGATGTGGCCGTACGCAGGGCAGCCAATATCGCGAAATCCACAGCTTTAAAACTCTACTAATGACACTAAAAATAAATGTACTTGAATGTGGAAGCAAGAGTTTTTCGGCGTCCGTGTACGCTTTCTTTACTTCCTCCGAAAGATTTCTACAATATTATTCTCCAGTTTTATTATTTGTCATTCGTAGAAACATAGCTGTGGTGGCGAAGCCGCATCCTCAATAGCCCGTGCGCGGCAGCCGCGCTTCAGCCAGTTCAGAGAGGTGTGTATAAATTTATTCCCCGCGGAAATGCGTGACGTGTCACGGTGAAACTAACAGATGTTCGCGGTGTTTACCTCTATCAGTCCAAGCAGCCAATAATGTGTACAAATACGCCCGTTAAAATTACGGACACACAAATGCTATTTAATTTTGGTTAGATTAGAAATCGCACCATGATAGTCAGCTTCGTGTCGTAATGCGAACGTCGAATGAATCCGCATCATTTAAATAAACCTGAAAAATAAAATAAATCTTTTTTTCGTAAAATATCAGTTTTATCTGAAACGTGCTTTTTATAAAAGCGAATCATTTTGAATGTGAAATTCAATCAGTCTGTGTGTGAATCGTGAATTCTTTGTCAAGATCCGCCGCACAGCGAAACGAATAAAATGTGACGAGAATACTTCTTTGAAAATAAGAAAAAGAAAAAAAAACAGTACTCCTAAAAGGAAGTAAAATTTTTACCAGTAACCTCATTTTCTTATTCAGTTATTGTTAACTTTGACGTTACCAAGGCAAAAATATTCTCAGATAAAAACTACAAATAGGGACAAATTTTTAATATTCTTAATTCTTAAATATAAATTATGCCAATTAGTATAATTTATATTAATAGATTTTGTATTAAGTTTGAAACAAGTAGATGAGTTTGTGTATTTGGGAAGTATGTTTGATAGAAACGGAAAGACTGAGAATGATATCGAAAGGAGGGTGACCGCAGGGAATAAAGTAAAAGGCGCTTTGAAAAGAATTAAAGCTAATGGGAACTTGTCAACCTCGCGGTACACAATAGAATCCTGGTGCCGACACTAATTTATGGAAGTGAGACTTGAACCTGGCAGAAGAGTAATGAAAGTAGACTGAATGCAGTGGAAATGAGATCACTTAGGCGTATGTGTGGCAAATTCATTAATGACAGTAAAAAATGAATAAATAAGGAATAAATGTAAAGCTAATCTTAGTACAGTGAGTAAGATTAAGAAATGATCACTAAGATGGTTTGGTCATGTAGAACGGATGAATGAGGAGAGAATGGTTAAGAAGCAGAGAATGGTTAGGAAGATGCAAGTGTTGATGTCACCAGAAATAGAGGATGTCCGCGGTAGACTAAGTATGACCAAGAAAACCAGATACTGGAAGATGGTTCTGTTAGAAGCATCAATAATCGGCGAGCTTGTATGAGAAAATGTATGAATGTGGACGAGGCGAGAATTATATAGAACAGAAAAGTGTGGTGCTCTATCCTCTCTGCCTACCCTTGCGGGGAAACGGCGTGATAGTAAGTTAGTCAGTATATTTAAAATATTTTTTTCATATTTTATAAAAAAGTACTAATTTTATTATGACCTTTAGATATTCTTTTTCTTTTTAATAAACATAATATTGAATAAATACTTTTCCACTAAATATTATATTTCAAATATCTGATGAATTTTTTGCTTCGTTTTTTTTTTTTACTACTTTAGCAATCTTGAAAAGTCTATCTATCAAACATATTTGTACTGCAAAATATGTTACTATCCTTACAAAAAAATTATATAACTAAGTTTTATAAATGTTTAATTCTGATTAAAATAGTTCACGTTAATATTGAAAAAATTAATGTGTAAAATAACTGACATTTCGTTTGGCAGAAAACTCTTGACAACTGTTACGTATAAACTCAGAACGGTCTCGCGATGTTATATTCTTCAATGTGATTAATACAGGAGATTTTTCTTTTTAAAAGCTCAGTCAAGCGGAAAAATTCATTCTCGGCACGAAAATGTCCTGCAGGCCGCTATTAATGGAAGATCCAAAGAAAGACGAAGCCTTTTGTTACCTTTCTTTAACTACGTAGCCTTCCGTCTTAATGAAAGTAATTTATGAAAAGGAATAAATCTGCGACCAAGGAAAAAGTCTATTTCTCGTTCGATCACTTTTTTAATGATTAAAAATGTGCAAAAATTAATACTAAATTAAAATAATTCTTGTCGGTTCAATCACAAAGTTTTTCGAAAATGTATTTTTATATGAAATGAGAAATCTATCCTCGTTAAGCAAAAGTAACATAACATTCTGACTTCGGGTAATCTTGTGAGGAAGTGAGATGACGATAAATATGAATAATTTGTCATGTAATTTTGGACAATATAATACATAATACCGTAGCGATTCTTCAATATGAAATATTTAAATACTAAATGTTCACATTTGTATTACACCATCAAAATATTATTTACATTATGACAAAAGAAATAAAAAACTGTATATTGAAATTGTTTTAAATTATGTCATAGTAAGTTTCATAATAGTACTACAAAAATACTCACATAACACAATTATGCAAGAAAAGGTCTTATAATCATTGATAAAATTTTACTTTTCTAACAATTTTGTCTTCACATTTTGAAATACAAAACATCCATAACAAATTTTTTCACTTATTCAAAGCAGTTAGAAACACCAACTTTTCAAGACCGAGATGGATCCACATGGAGACATGTACAATGCCAAACATAGCATGGGTTTATTGTGGGGATTTCCTGTCTCCACTGCGAGATGCATAGACTCTAGCAAATGTTCGCTTTTGTTGCAAGTTGACGTGTGATTGTACGGCACGTTGATTTATTTTCGCCGGTGAGTCTCGACTATAAGGTGTCGCAAGGACGTATCTAAGGGAAATGAGATTATGTTTCATGAATATTGTTTCTTACTTGGATGTTTTCACACACGTAAGCATACATGCATTTATTTTTAATTTTATTATTATTCTATCAATCAAAAATCTTTTGATTTTGTCACACTGAGTATGTATGTCTTTTTTAATAAATTTATTTTTATAGTTGTTATAAAAAAACTACCGAATATTCAAAAAGTGGTTCCAGAAAAAATGTAATACTATTTTCATTTTAAAGGAATTGCATTTTCTTTTTATAAATATTAGTGAAATAGAGAAGTTTTTCATTATCATCAAAAATATTTTTATTAAACATCTGAAAAAAGACTGTTATTAATTTGATATAGAAAGAAAATAACACTGCATAAGAAACTGGTTAATTTTTGGAACCTAGTAAATTATTATTTCCTACTTAGGTAGATTGATCCATTTTCATCGTTAGAGAACGTTAAACGTATTTTATTATACGTTCAACGTTATTGTATTATACGTTAGTAATAACCAAATACTAGTCTTACGTCTATTTATTTTTATTTTTTTCGCTCTATAACTTTGCATTATTCATCAACATAAATAATTTTGATTGAATAAATACGATGTAACTCGTTTCTTAAAGTTCCTAACAATACATATTTTGTTTCTAGTCGTACTGTAACAATAATAAAACATTATATAATTAAATATGTATATAACTAGGAATTTTCGGTAACAAATTTACCTACAGCAAACCTTATTTAAATTTCATGTGTATACATAAATTTTGTTGACAAAATGTTGAACGTATTGAATGATTTAATTTAAAATAAAATAAAAGTTGGACTAATCCCCAGATAAGTGCTCAAACAAACGATATCGCGAAACAACAGCGCTAATTTTCCGATAAACGGACTAATAAACGAAAAACAAACCTTCATTGAGACAAGAGACAAAAGCCGTTCGCATCTTCAGTATAATGAGAGTAAAATTGGCGCATTGTTGTTTATGCAAATTGCCCTTTAGGGAACACTTAATACTTGTAGCCAAGTCAGTCCCGCGTACAAGTTGACTGCGCAAGAAGGTACATTGGACATAGAGGAAGAAAGGAGGGACATTCAAGTGTTGAAACTCAATTAAGTAAACAAGTGTATCCAAAATACGGTCCGAGTTTGGCTTAATGGCAACACTTTCTAGTATATTCGAGAATAATGCTATTGGGATGGGTTTTTATAAGAGTACTAATTCAAAAACTCGAAATCAACACTTTTATATAGAGTTCTTAAGATTTGTATTAATATTCGTTTCACTAAGACACTATTTATTTAATCCGTTGCAATTAACATTAAAATATGTATACCGTAGATGTTATTTTTTTACAATGAAACAGATATATTATAAATTTAATTCTTAAAAATCTACAATTAATTATGGATTCAAAATTATTTACGAAAGGAAACTCTAATAAAAGTTTTTTTTTCCTTTATTCCACTTATTTCTACACAAATACGAATAAATTTGTTCACTGTCATTAAGAACAATTCAGGCTATTATTTTCAATGGTTCAAATAAATGACATTGTGAAACTTTTAACAGCCCAACTTATTTTAGGTAATTTCTGTTCTGAGCCTCGAGTATTTTATTATTAAAATCAGCTTGAACGTAGAAATTCTATTAGCGGAACTCTTGAATATTCACAAAATACGCCGACAAATAAGAAGTTTTACTTGGAACAGGGCGTTTTAAAAGAAGTTAATAACAGGAATAACAGGCTCGGCAATTTTGATTACCGAATCGAATTAAGACACGCTAATTGGATTCTGATTTATTGTTTTAGCGATAAGTTTAGATTTTTCTGTTCACCCGATAAATACAGGGCTATTACACATTAGTTCATTAGAAATAATTGAAGGTGGTAAAGTGAGAGGGGATAATACGATTTTGTTAATTTGCCTTAATATTTGTTTATTTGTTCATATTTGTTTTTTGTAAAAGAAACCATTGATGTTGTGAAAATTAATTATTTTATACATCATAAATTTCAAAAATACAATAAAATAAATTGATTCTCAGTTAATAATTGAATGTGATTTTAATGTAATTATACTTTATATTAATTAAATGTTAAATCTGATTAGGCATTTGAGACTATTGTGCTTTTATTCAATAAATGGTTAATTGGAAAATATAAAATAGATTGCTTTCGTTACGAAAATAAACCATGGACATCATCAAAATTAAATCATTTCCAGCCAAGGTTACGGATCGACCCGTTTAAGGCTAGGTAAAACGAACAGATAATAAGTAGAGAAAGAGAAGAAAAAAGGTAGAATGCATCGTAACAACACAATTATAAAATTATTAGATAATCAAAAAAAAAAATGTTTAGCTGTGTTAGAAAGTAAAAATAACCTAAATTTTTACGTTTATTTATTGTTGATTATATCAAAAATATTTTTTTAAACAAACTAACTTACCATTACGCTGTTTCTTCGCAGGGGTAGGCAGAGAGGATAGAGCACCATACTCTTCTATCCTGACATACAATTCTCACCTCATTCATTTTCATACATCTTCTCATACGTGCTCGCCGATTATTGAAGCTTCTAACAGAATCATCCTCCAGTATCTGGATTACCTGGTCGTGCCAAGCCTTCCACGGACGTCCTCTATTTCTGGTGCCATCAACACTTGTGTTATATATCTTTATTAACATTCTCATCCCATTCATCACGTAAGTGATTCTTTCTTAATCTTACTGATTATATTAATATCAGTTTTACATTCATTCCTTATTTCTTCATTCTTTACTATGTTATAAATAGATTTGCCACATATACGCCTAAGTGATCTCATTTTCAGTCTACTTTCGTTCCTCTTCTGCCAGCTTCAGGCCTCACATTCATACATCAGTATCGGTACAAGGACTCTGTTGTGCACCGCTAGTCTTGCGTCGGTTGACAAGTTCCTGTTAGATATAATTCCATCCAAAGCGCCATTCACTTTATTCCCTGCAGTCATCCTCCTTTTGATATCATTCCTAGTCTTTCCGTTTCTATCAAACATACTTCCCGATACAAACTCATCTACTTGTTCCAAACATACATTACCTACAAGTATTTTGCACGGTGTTTTGCTTTTCTCCTCAAATACTGTCCCTTTCGACTTGTTGATATTCATAATAAGGTTGCTTTCCTTGCGTACCCAAGAATATATAAATAATACTGTTTTTGAGTTTTAAGGATGAGATCTAAAAAATCTGTGGATATCATAAAAATAATTGTATTAAAAAAATGGTATTAAAACTAATCTAAATATTTTTACAATATAATATTAAAATAGCGAAATAATAAACGTGCTTTCTAAGATAAGAGAAGTCTAAATTCGAATTCCAGTAGCAATTAAATATTTTTTCGATCGATAGATTTTTTTTCTGTATATTTTTCGAGTTGATTAATTTAATTTGTAGTAATAATATATTGATTACAAATGTAAAAAATAGTCGATGTTGCGTGTGTGGCTCAATCTTAATAAGCAATTATAAACCTTTGAGTATCAAGCAGCTGAATAATCAAATAATGACTCACTCTGCGAGGGTATCTCTTTGTGTCGGGAAGAAGAAAAAGTGTATCATAAATATTTCCCAAGTTTCCATTGTATTCCAGTGAAACGCCCGGTCCAACGTTCATATGATAAATGGGCCATATTTGTAATCTAGATAAATGTTTGGCACGACTGTGCACCGTGGCTGTCCCCAAACAATGTAGTGAGATTCAAAGGCTGTCTTGATACACACCGAATACATAATAAGCGCCGAGTAAATAAATATCAAAGAAAGAAGAACTGTTATTGTGAATAAAGCGTCAACAGTTTGATTCTTATGGCATATAATAAAAATGATGATTTTTATCTTCACTTTATTATGAACAATCGGCATTACTTTGGTTATTTCCCCAAGCTTTATATCCGCAAGTCAGAAAATGTATTAAATCGTTAAAAAAACCACAAGTTAATGAGATTTAAAAAAAACTTATTTTATTTAATTTTTGTTTTTAAATCAAACTGTCCATGACGTAAACAAATTATTTATAAGATAATGGTAAATAACGGTGGTGTAATACATAATTAATTTTAATATAAATAATTACAAAAAGCAGCGAACTACCCATCGCGCATTAGGTATCATTATTATATTTGTGAATTTTTTATAAATACACCTAATTATTTGGTGCATTTCTCTATTATTTGAAAATTTAATACTAAAATTGTAAAAACTTTCAAGAACAACAACCGAAAAACAACAAAAAACAATTATTGCTTCCGAACAGAGCCATTATAAAAATAACATATCAGTGCACATATTTCTCAGTTTCAAGCACGCTCCTCGAGAACATTTTTATGATAAATGATTGTTCACAATAGAAGCACCCAACAGCCGTGTATTTGGACAAAATGGCGGCGGACGACATCTTAATAGCTCTTGTCTTTGAGGCTAGATTCAGGACCGGATGCTGACACTTTTTGTCATTATTCGTTTCAATTGTATGTAATCCGTTCGCACTTCAATTTTTTTTTAAATTAAAAAATATGATATGACTTCCAAATACGCATTTTAAAATTTTTAATTTAATAGGAATTAACTATGAAATTTCCTAACTTTTTACGTACTATTGCCAAATCATAAATATTGAGTATTTCACATTTGAAATTTAATATACTTGTAAGGATAAGGATAAAAACTACAACCATAATAATTAAATTTTGAAACTGTTTGTCTTATAAAACAATATGATAGTTATGTACCAACTAACATAACGTCGTTTCACGCGATAGTAAATAGAGAGTTTATAATATATATTTTTTAAATCTAACCCAATACTCGATTGAAAACAATGTACTTGAAACATTTATTTATTTAACATTTTTAAAATCTGAGAAAACTTTAACATGTTTCTAAGCGAGGTAAAGGTAAGTTTGCAAAGAGAAAAAAAAGTTTTTGTATTTGTTCTTTAAGAGAAGTGCGCCTGGAGGCGTTTTTCTTACCACCGCTTCTTTTGGCGCAGTTCTGTGGGATTCAGCTTGTAGAACAGACAGCAGAAATGAAACAAAAATATATAAACAGGAAGGAAAGGCCAAACTATATTGTATAACATTTTAAAATCCGCAAAGGATAATTTAAACCCTTTTAAAGCTGCCGAGGTGCTGCTGCAAACATTTATTTCCAGAAAGTTACCCTGAGATATAAAATGGCCGCACTTTGGAGAAACTAGTATCGTTAAACTTTCTTATCGTTATTTATTGTTTCATAAAGACTTTGCTTTGCGGGTTATATTTTTTAAATCAAATAGCACCATAATGAATAAGCTCAACTTTCGTCCTATTTTTGTGAAATCCTATAAATGAATACATTCTAAAATACTTTGTGTTTTATTATTGTATATGAAGGTATCTGATATCATTTATTGCGTTGTTATAACCGTATCGCATCGTATGTGTTAAAGTTTTCTGTATTTTTACTTACTATTTAGATGCTGTCATGTTTTTAATAAGTATTAAAAAAAAAAAGTTAAAGGTGATTAATGGAAAATTAACTATATGTGATAATGATTCATAGATCGCTTCGTGCTAGCTAAACTCTGAACCTTTCTTTAGATGCATTCGAGTCGAGAGAAATTACATCCTCAGACTTGGACCATTATGCTTCTAATTAAGCAAATATAAGAGTGATGCTGAATTGAAACAAAGGTATAATTGATTAAGCTATTTAAGCCGTTCTTTAATTCACATAAATATTTATGTTTTGCTCTTGTTATATGCTTCTAATAACGAGTTGCATATGATTATATCAATAATTTTTAATTTAATAAAATACCAAAAAATGGCTATGAAATCTAATCGCTATTACAGATAGGTATATAAATTAAATATAATATGTAAAATAATTAAAAATCGAACCAATTTTAGATTACAGATGTTTTAGTTTGAATTGAACAAGACTTGTCTGTGTATATGAAATTGTAAATGTTAACACCAGTCTAATAAAAAACGTTACAGAAAATGCGAGATTTTTAATCTGATATCCAATTTATCACGAAGCATAAATCTACGCCGTCATAAAATGAGAACCCAATTTACATTTACTGTGAGTGTAAAATATGATAGGTAGATCTACATAACCTGAATTTTATTGCATTCGAAACATATTTGAGAGTAAAATTTAACGATTGAGAGTAAAAGTTATTACATACTTCGCAGAACTTAACATTTTATGTAATAATTATAAACGTCAGCAATATAATAATTAATTTACCAAATATTATTTTATTATTATTGTTACATTATTTATCGTATTATTAATAAAAAATTCATTCTACATTGGCTGCAAAAATTAGGTAAATAAAACGCGCGAATGAAAGTGTGTCCAAGATGTCAACATATTATTATCAACATTACATTTGCATAACATGATTACAAATTTGTAA
This sequence comes from Eubasilissa regina, assembly GCA_022840565.1. NCBI lineage: Eukaryota > Metazoa > Arthropoda > Insecta > Trichoptera > Phryganeidae > Eubasilissa > Eubasilissa regina. Next base: position 613,458 of record JAINEB010000002.1, on the reverse strand, counting down.
TTTAAAAAAATATTTTTTTAGAACCGCATAAAGAATGAGAACTATGAGCATTAATTTTTTTTAAGATCAGTATTAACGAAGTACGAATTCAATTTATCATTGTGACTTAAATTTTGTAAACAGATTCATATATTATTATTAGAAGAACGCATTCTTATTGTGAAGTTGTAATTATTCTGAACATAGGTCTGTGATATTCTAAATATGAATTAAATATATTAATTAGAAAGAATATCACAGACCTATGTTGTAATTATTGACAACTTCACAATAAGAATGTGTTCTCCTAATAATAAAGTTGTATTAATGTGTCCAAAATTTAATAAAAATGAATTGATAACTCTGGCGTCTGCTAACAGATTACTCAAAGGTATTTGAGATTCCGTAAAAATAAGGTAGATGGATCTTTCAAATAATGGAATGACTAAATGTATTATTATCAAAAATGTAACATATAGGTTCGAAAATTTGTCACTAAAAATATCGTCGATATAGCATAGTTGGATAATGCACCTTCCCCGGTTTGAAAAGAGATTCAGATTCAAATCCCGGTGGCGCAACAACAATATTTTTCGATAAATTTGATTTTATATGTATATCTTTCTAATTAATATATTTAATTCATATTTTTAATATATTATTGTTTCGTCTTAAATTGTCGTTTTTATAATAGTTTTCTTTGTTAGTAAGTTTCCCATATAATCTTCTAGGGTTTCTTTAGTTACTGAACCATTCTTCACGAAGTTAAGTTTACCGACATGCTTAAATTGTTCGGGTCATCCATTTACGAAGCTCAAGTTATACGTCATCATAGACTTGAGCACTGACGGAAACAGGAGAAAAGATACGAACAAGATTAAATGTTGGTAAGCGACTCGGTACGTTAAAATCTAATTATTATAATTGTGGAATATCTACTATCAAAATTATTTACTATTGAATAAATAAAAAACTATAAACTTCGTTATTTATTAAATGACTAATTAACGTGGTGTGTATTTTTATAGTAATACTAATTTTATTAATATTCAATTAAATGTGTATATTTTTTAAATGTCTTCAACCAAATTGTTGGCACTTAGCTTCCATCAATATAACAAACGTTATGAACTTTGCTGCGTTCATTCAGGTTCGCCCACTGTTAGTTAGCGGTATCACATTTCATTTGATTCTGAAATATTTGTCGAACTTCATCAGTATGACTGATGGCCCTGGATGCCCTTCGAGGGCGCTCCCGCGTCGCGGCGCGGCAAGCAAATGGCGGAGGACGACGCTTGACATGACAAATGGCGTCACGTGACGTCACGACTGGGGCTGGCGGCCTCTCGCGGTGTCGCCGCAATGACAGACGACCAGAGATGGCATCGATCTTGGATAGCTTAGCATGACACTCGCTGCCGACCCCACCGCATACTTTCAGCCGTAAGAATATCGAAGCTTTAAATGACAAAGAACTTAACCGTAATCGTTAAATTTAATTTTATTACTTTTAAAATTTAGTAAATTTTAAGCGTTGTTTAATATAATTTAAACTTATAAATATAGTATTTGTAAACTTCATAATGTTCTCAAAATGGTCAAAAAATAAATTATTATTAAAATAAATCTGGCATCTTGGAATTAAAATACTACGTTTGAGAAAATTTTCAGTCAATCCTCGTAAGTCACAAAATATTTATGAATTTAATATTTTATTAAATAAATATTGGAAATATAATGTTTAACATCTTACAGAATAATGTTATATTTAAAAGAGAAAAAAGAATATAATAGTATAAACTCACTGCAATACTGTATAAAAATCAAATAAATAATAAAATTTATATACATGTGCAGGTCCATGAAATATACGACACTCGTAGGTATGTATATTTAATCTAATCCATTTAATTTTCATCAGATATTAATCTTATATATTATGCAAAAAAATATATGCCACGACCGTTACTTTTTTATCCTTAACTTTAAACAATATTTTTAAATATGTTTGTCATATCGGCAGGGATCATATGAAATGCACAAGTAATACTGATTTCAGTGTTTCAAGGTAATGCGCCCTTGAGGTGGAATTTTTTTACCAAAATGGCACTACGCAAATTATCCAATATTATTATTATTCTAATAATTATATTTAAAGTTATAGCATTTGTTGGTATAAGATATGTTATTGCACTCAAAAAATTAATATGTTAATTACTTAAGTAAGTAATGAGTCCAAAACGCATATAAATTTTCAGAAAATAATATAATATATTATACGCCAACAAACACTTCAGAATGTATCCGAGAATTTATGTAATTATGACGGACACGCAGATGCTTTAGAGAACAGAGAATAAATGGAGAGAACTGGCGGAGTACAGATTCCGTATTTTTCAACAAAAACATACAACTAAACCGAGAAAATTACCAACCAAAATGAATTTACCAACAGTTCATAATAAAGAAACAAAGACATCTCGCAAAATTGGAGAGTTGTCATATTCTTCTTCATTCTAAGACGTTTCACACCCCTTTCTAATATTTTTTCATCGTATAAAACGTCTTCATGAAAGCTGAAGCGATTCATTTTGCCCCTCAACTCATAATGTGACACACTAAAAACAAGAATTTGGCCGACGGGAGAGATTACTACTTTTTGAATTGTCTTTGTGATGAGCGCTCTGTTCGAGCTGTAATGTTATGTATTTTTTGTAAGTATACTTTGAGGTGATTTGTTTATCTCGGGGGTCTCATTCCGGTTTTTGTATAGAATGAACGTAATGTATGGATTAAATAAGAATCATCAATTTGATCTTACTTTTAATAGGACGAGGAAATCAAGCTTTTAACGCTTTACTTTTATTTATTTGCATTAATAATTTAAAATTTATTATGTTTTTGGAATAATTTACGATCGACAATGGAAAAAGTGTAAAAATAGTATTTTTTTACGAAAATATTAATATATTTTGAGAATAGAATTTAAAAATCTGACAATCTTTTGCTTTTTTCTACGGCCTTATTTTACACAAACTTTATGCACTGTTTTTACATACATGTTTGACTATTTATACTATGTATTCAAATTCTTCCCGTCACACACTAATCATTTTAAAGTCTTCTGAAATAAATTAACATCAAAGATCAGATCTTACGTAGTATAAATCAAGCTAATTTCATATAAATCATATAAACCTTATTTACTAATATTCCTTGATTCTAGTTAAAGTGAAACTTTTTTAATCTCGAAGAAATAAATTCAACTGGTATTATATGTCAGCGACATATAAATTTGAAACGAAAATGAAGTAGTCAAATAAAGCTTAAAATGTTTTACAGAAAGATAAAGTACAATTCACTTCGCTTACGTCGTAGTGTCGTCTCTTTTGCACACACATGTCATAGGCATGTATATTTTAGCTGTAGCGAGCGAGATGCGGCACATACTTGTAAACAGTTGACTTGTGCGTGCAAAAGAGATAGATGGTGGTACAAAAATAGCGCTAATGGCATATTGCGAGAGAAAATATGAATGAATGAACCACCAATTAAACAAATAAATTATGTTGTTGAAAATTGACAAACAATCCTCACGATCGTCATTTACGTGTGACATAAACATCAAATTACTATTTTAATTTACAATACAAAACATTGTATTACACACATAATCAGCTATTTTCACTACTAGTTTCGAGGGTGATGATGAGAGTGAAAATAACCAATTGTGTATGTATTACAAAGTTTTGTAGTGAAAATTAAAATAATCATGTTTCACAACAAAGCAACAGCCATGTCAACTAATGATATCAAATTATTAAAATTTTTCGAGATATTTAAATAGATTAAAATCAAGAATGTTTTTATCATATTATAGTTAGGTACCTTAAACCTATAATTTCATTATATGATTGTGAAGAAAATAATAAATAATATTTCTGTTTTTCAAACTTTTGTTATACTATTATTCATCGAAATAATAAAAAAAAAACCATTCATATAGTAAGGCCAAGAAGTTTAACTTCATTAATTATAATACCGTCGACTCAGTGTTTATCAGTCTTCATTTTTTATTCAATTATAAATACTGATATTTGTATTTTGAACTATGTTTTATTAATCACTTATCGAGTAAAAATACATCTACCGGTTTTGAAAAATATAATTTTCTTCTTCGCGTTGTCAATAACTAATCGAAAAAAAAAATAATACAAATACTTTTCTCGCACTGTACCGCACTGTACGTACAATAGCAGTAATTTCAGACTACGGATAGCCGTGCGCAAAATATAAATACATATAGAATTACTAAAGATAAAGTAATCACAGTAAATTATGTTTTAAATTCATAAGTTTACATGGAACGTTGACATAATATGTTGTTCAAGATCTACTATCGTACGAACGTTGTTAGAAATTTACGACAATTTCTGGCAATCTCACACAAATGCATGTGACACTGAAAACAAAGGATCTTTCACATCACTTGTTCTTTTTATATATAGTGGTTAACTATCGGCACTGCAGTTTACAGATCCATAGTTTCATACTACAAATAAAATCTATAACTACTACAAAATAACAAGTTCTTTATCACATAAATGAAATGTAAATTCATTCAAATTATTTATTTATTTTAGACTATTTTTCATAAATCTTACATTTATGTATCAATGAAAAACGTTTCACGTACCAAATGTTGGAATATTATTATGGATTTTCATCAAAGTATGTATAAATACATAATGACTAATTCCATTCTAATAAAAATTTTAAGTATATCTCACTAAAATATCAATAATTTCTAAAAAATTATTTTAATTACAAAATATTGTAAACAAGGAAAAACAATTGAAGAAATTTAAAAAAGTATCTAAAATAATTTAATCGAAATAAAAATATACTTTATTAACCATTTATTGAGTTTAAATACATCTACCGGTTTCGAAAAATACAATTTTCTTCTTATGGATGTCAATACTAACTAAAACATATATTGTTGTTTCTTTACCCGAATCTATTTTACTAATCAAAATATATTAGAATAAAAACAACATATTTTGATTAGTATTAACATCCTGAAGACGAAAATGGAAAATGGTATTTTTCAAAACCGGTAGATGTATTTAAACTCAATAAGTGGTTAATAAAACAAAGTTAACAAATAAAAATAATGAATTTTAACCACAAAGTTAATTTTTCTAATTTCAAAAGTAAAAATATACTTTAACTAAGGAATACATAAATAAAACACGACTATAAAAGGCGGTCGAGAGGTATAATTACTTTAACAAAGGATGCACTTGCTAAATAAAGCATTGAATCTACCCTTGAAAAAGCAGTACACGCCGTTGCGGCTGGTTCTGACGGTGACTGATCTATTCGCTCTCAGTTATAAGGAATGGATAAGGGTGAAGGCGCGCGGACTAAAAAGGGACATTATTTATTGTTTTTGGTTGGTTTTTGAATAAGTGAGAGGCAGTGTGTGTAGAGACTGGAAAAAGTTCACAAAAACAACTTTTAGGCGCTCTTTTATGACCAACTGTTTAAAAAGGAATCTTAAAAAAAGTCTTCTACACTTGTTCCGTAAAACACATCTATCTTTGAGTCACCAGTATATTTTATTTCCTTCTCTGTTTACGATTTAGTATTAGAAATTTGGAACAACTGCTTGACTATTACTATATTTTTTAAATGTTGATATATGTGAAATATTTACGTTTTACACATAATGTATTTTTATTGGTGATTAAAAAATATCGAAGAACACTAATTTTTTCTAAGATATATGTGACAGACACAAGTCGCCAATCTCAATGATGGAATCGGAAGAAATGGATAGATAGAAAATAGGAAATCAGGAATGAGGGAATGATGAGAGTAAATGATTCCTTCGATAGCGGAACAGGATGAACTCACGAAACCAAATGACAGCTCGACTCACCTGGTTGATAATGCCATCTCTGTGATCTTCCGTAAGTTCACCTAATGTATGAAACTGTTACGGCACAAAAAACTCTAATGAGTTTCAATGTCCACAATACACCAAAATCACAGCGGTACAAGAACTAGTGATCCAACAGTTAATTGGGAGTGGGCTTAGGAGTAGGAATAAAGCTAAAACTGGTGTCAATATCACTACATTTTACAATAACATTTGTTTCAAGTTATGGAAGTACATGTGTTCACCTATTCTTAAAAAAAATTACGAATACGGATTAATATAATTTCTTGAAATAAAGGGTAGAGTATTCTTGACGTATTCTGTAGTATTGTGTTAGTCCTTAAATGATATCCTAATCTAACAAACAGAACCTATTTTACAGATCAATATTCAATTCGGTAGTTTGATTTTCGGATAATAATTAAATATCGGCTTAATATTTATGGTGTACGTATTTTAAAAATTAATATGTCTTATAAATTCAGGTTCTGTAATATATAAGATATAATAATTTATGGGTAAATGCATTTAGAATTTTCAAATTCTAGTCCGGCCCATAAATAATGCAGAAAAGGCCGCATTCTAAATGTAGAGGATGGTGGAGGACACTGGCTTTGAAGGGGGTGGGGGAGTACGTTAAAGACATATGAGCTTTTTATTTACGAAATGCCGCTTCACAAAATACACAAGACGACCGTGCTTTGCGCCAATATAAAACTCATATTTCGTGCTGTTGACATGTATTGTATAATATGCATCTACAAATTAATACATCTTCATATCGCGATTTCCCGCCAAAACGTGAGACAAGACGAAACAATGTCGAATGGAAGCCTTAACAATCCCGTGGTATTTGTCAGCTGTCAGACCTAAGATGACTTTGAATAATGACTCAATACTCACGGACAACACAGCACGACAAAACTGAGAACGATTTATTGGTGATGGTTTGTATCGGAAGGTTTCATTATTTTATGAATTTCTAGTAAGATGCATTTGGGTGCTTAGATTTTATTTGAGGGTGCGTTCTAAAAATTTGTACTTATATGATGTCTAATCTTTCTTAAGAAAAGTTAATTTTGTAAAATACGCTAAATCTGGATAATTAAAAATACGTAGTTTTTCAAAGTATTTAAAAGCGTTAAATTACTTATTATGTAGTCTTTCAAAGCACTTAAAAACGTTAAATTACTTCTTATCTACATAAAATAAAGTATACCTACATTGATTCTAATAAATTATAAAAAAATTGTTACATTATAGATTCATTATAGATACATACATATTCAAAAATAGCTAGTATTTATCGTTTTCGTAATTAATTAGTAATCATATATTTTTTTTATTTTTTATTTATTAGTTAACTTTGTTTTATTAACCACTTATTGAGTTTACATACATCTACTGGTTTCGAAAAATATCATTTTCTTCTTCAGGATGTCAATATTAACTAAAAATATATATTGTTGTTCCTTTACCAGAATCTGTTTTTAAAAAAAACAACAATTATTTAAAAAATTAATTTAGTACCTAACTCAAATTGTTACTTAATACAAAATTAGTCGAAAAAATTTTAGAATGGGACTCGTAGTTAAATTTAGTTGGTTTTTAATAATTTTTTGATTAGTTTTACACGCTTTATTTATCTCCAACGATTCCTAATAATTTAATTTTTGACCAACACCGTTTACATGCAAAATTTACAATCCCAATTTGTTATCAAAACTATGACCATTTTCTATCAAATGATTAGAAAATCCTGAAAACCCACTATTGTTCAAACATCTCAAATGCTCCTTTACTTATATATTAAAATTTTAACCCGTTTTATCAATATAAAATGTAGCATAACCTTGCAACTAAGTTTATAGACACCAGAATTGTTAAATTTATCATCTTTGTCTTAAGTGTTTATGAGTAAATTTCCTATATTATTATTTGTATAAAATGCCGGTCTAATGTTTCGTGATAGATGTTTAGATATTTGATTCGAAAAGTTATTTATGTACAAAATCCTTCACCAATAATCATTATTATCATTATATTTTTGAAAAATAGATTCTGATAAAAAAATAATATATATTTTTAGTTAGTATTGACATCCTGAAGAAGAAAATGGTATTTTATGAAACCGGTAAATGTATTTAAACTCAATAAGTGGTTAAAAAAATAAAGTTACAAATAAAAATATGAATTGTCACGACAAAGTTAATTTTGCTAATTTCAAAAGTATAATTAATAATTACATTGAAATAATATTAATCTTAGTTTTGATTCTACTTATTTTTATTTGAGACCAGTTTCATCTAATTAAATATAGGTAATCTAAATGTTTATCTTATGTACCTTACTTTTTTCTTATGTACATAACATTATACAGCTGTTCTTTTCTATAAATTAATAGTAATATGAAATCAAAATAACATAAGGTATTAACATATATATATATCATAGAACATGACAAAACATATAATCGTGAAAAAATTATATAATATCTCTAGTTCTACTGATTAACATTAATAATTATAAAAGTTTTTATGTTTAAACTATTAGATTAATAATACCCCTACATAAGGCGAAATGGCGTCTCAAATAAATTTAATCCGTTAAAACCCCTTGTGCACAATTATGCACACAACTTTCAAAGCATAAAACTAATTGTATGTGTATTGATACTTCTGCCTTCTTTTAATAACATGTATATAAGTACATTATTTTCTCAGTTTTTTTATGTCAAGACCTAGTGTGCATCATGTCAAGACTATCTACGAGTACATCATTAATTTACTTAAAAACAGTTGTTTCATTTAAACCCTCGTTGTACCAAATCCACCATTAAATTATTTGTTTCTCCCTGAAAACTAATTTAGGTCTGTAAAATATAGTTCATGTCTGTGGCGTTAACTTTGTTGTTAGACATAATTTAAAATTGTATTTAACTTTGTTTAAACCACTGTGTTATTGTTACGTCAACCGGTTTCGATACTATCTTCGTCTAGACTGGCATATAACTGAACTATTTCATAAAATTTAAACGACATCGTAGGCGAAGTCTTAATAAATAGTAGGGAGATGATTGACAGGGGGGGCATTGAAATAGGGAATATATTAAATAACTGGTTGCTTGTAAAGTTTAATTGGTTATTAATTATAATGGAGTTGGTGTTGAATGATTTTTTGATTTTAGACTTACTAAATTATCCAATCTAAGAACTTTATTATTAATGTGTAAACCGCCGTTCCAACGCCTTTTTCTTTAACGAAATTGTAGCCTGTCTCTAAAAGGTGGTTGGAAAATTCTGAAAATATATTATTGTTAAGGGACCTTAAGTGTCTTTTTATTACAGTATATAAGTTGATATCGATGCAGATAAGTTAATAATTCACTTCTAAGAAGTGAATTTAATTTATTACGTGTAATTTTGAAATGTAAGCTAAAACATTATTTAAAGTAATAAAGGAACATAAATAAAAGATCACTATATGGGCTGAATCCATCATATTTTTTGAATAACGATCGATGCACTCAATATTTTTAAATTTTTTTATTAATATTAAAAATATAATACAATTTCAATATTCAGTGGTTATATCACTCAAAAAATGATATTAAAAATTATTCTAAAAAAAAAAAAAGACTATCTAAGTATACAACTTTTCACAGATTTTAAAGTACCAAAAATAGTAGACATGTACAAAAAAAATTCAATAATTAAAATTTTCAAAATTGAAAATCAATTAAATTAAAATCAATTAGAAGCGAATTCCGATCTACAAGATATAGAGATCAAATTGATATCCCAAAACTAAAATATACCGCAACTCAAAATCAATATATTTATCAAGGTATCAAATTTTTTAATAATTTCCCCATCACAATTAGAAAAACTACGGACTATCATAAATTTGTAACTGAAGTGAAAAAAATATGTACATAGACTAAGAAACAAATGAGAATGAAACTTTCTCTATGAGAGTAAGACTCGTGCATAGAGAAGGAATATATTTGAGATACCGTATTGCAAATGTGATTGTACAAACGCGTAATATATTATTTTCAGATATGTAAGTGATAAGATGTTTCTGAGTCTAAAAAATATGTAGGCAGTTTTCCTTATTTTGTTTGTGAGATTATTAATATGTTCTTTCCATCTGAGATTGTTATCTATTATGATTTCAAGGTACTTGATACAGTATTTTTCTTCAATTGATGAACATTGGTCACAAGTGTTTTCTCGAGTACAGGCCTTGGTGTGAATTTTTATATGAATTTCGGTGTTTTGTTTCTGTTGAATAACAAATCGTAGAAAGTATTTTTTATCGGTATTAATTGATAGTAAGTTATCATCCGTCCACTTTTTTATGGTATTAACATCCTTATTTGCCGTTATATTAACGTCAGTCCAAGTTTTTTCGTTAATTATTAATACAGTATCGTCTGCATAAGATATTATTTTACCATGTAATTTGAGTTCAAATATATCATTAGAGTATATAATAAATAACAATGGTCCAAGTACTGTACCTTGTGGTATGCCAAAGTCAGTGGTTTCAGGTGTACTAACACATGCTAACAACATCACCTATAGCTTTGATATAATATTTGTGCTAATTATAATAAAAATAATAATTTAGGTTAATACAGATTATTTTTAGATTTTAAGACCAAATCCAACCAGGAAAACAAAAATCGCGTGGGTCCGACTTGGTTGAAACTTTTGAGCCTACTCCTGGGATGCCACGAAATACCACAGACTAGAATAGGTGGTGATAATCATTCAAGCTGTCATCCAAAAAATTTGCCGCAGTTTCATGATCACGACTGATCTTATTTAGAGTAAGACGAAGAAGTTACTGGAAACGAAAGATTTAATAAGTAATAATTATTTGGAGTGTTACAGATAATTTTATATTGTTGACGTTGATAATAAGATATTCTACCACAAGATGATATCTCTATCAGAACCGATATTTTAGACCACTTTTCAATGGCTATGGCTTAAACACATATATCCATTTGATGGCAGTAAAAATTGTTCGCGTTATTATTATTAATGCACTATCGTATCTTCCATTTTTAGTATAAATTTAGTTATCGACAGATATATGTATTTAAACAGTAAGTTTCAAGGAATATGTACTCTGGTTTAAAGGCATAATAGTATTATATAATAATCAATTATTGTACTATAATTTTTGAGATGTCAATTTTACGAGATGATTTCAAAATGCTTTTAAATAACTTTTTTCGCCTTAATTACTATAGTTTGGTCAGTATTTACTTCAAATATTAGAATATGGGAAATTTAAGAATCTCTGCAAGTCCACAATGCGAATCTAGCTAACTAGGTAAAAACCTAACTGGGTCATGCACCGAAACTTTTCCCTAATAATGTTCTCCAAGCATTAATTTATTTATTTATTAATTAATTAGCCCCGATTATTCAAATTTGAATTTCAAAATCCACTGAGTAAATGGGGCACAATATTCCATGTTTATTAGCGCAATTTTGTATTTGAATACATCACTTTCTTACGTTGTTCCTTGGTTCAAAGAATATACAAGAAACAAGGCCCAAGAGAGTAATGATTCTATAGTAGGATCAAATTAATAATCCCAAAATGCTTGAGGGAGTTGTAGTAGAGAACAATTTATTTATTCAGTGACCCCAAGGAGACAACCTTCCATCCGCAAGATACAAACAGTGTAATGAAAATTTGCTATCCACTACTAAGGAAAGGAATTAAAATCATAATTAACAGGAATTGTTGCAGTTGAATTGACTCAAATTAAAAACAAATGTAAATCTAAAATAATTACAATTAAATCATTATTTCACACTAATAAACCATTAATTAATTCATTTGGCTACTCATCAAAAGATTGTTGTACCAAGCACAATAGATTTGGACACTATTATTACCCTTGTATGAGATTTATGGCAAGGTTTCTTCATAAAACACAAATTAACTTACCAGTATGATACAACATCAAACACGACTCGCAATTACTCTATGAATACATACCTGAAACAAAAGAAATAGTGTTATTAAATATAACATTTATTTCAATTAAATTGAATAAGTATTATGAACAACTGTTCATAAAAGTTTCCCTCCCCAGGCGGGGTGTGATGCAGCCCCAAATTTAAATTTATTGTCCTGCATGTCTTATAAACTAATTTAAATGTAGTGTCTTGACGAGTAGGTTTATAAATGATAATAAGATTATTAAGTTATTATAATACAATTAATTTTATATTCTATACCACAATGATTATTAATAATGTACTTATTATTGATATAATTAATTAAAGTATTTTAATACAGACTTCAATTGTGATTTTTATTCATAAAACAATTTCTAGATTTTTATAGTGGTATATGGTGATCTATTTGATAGCCATTAAAATTTTTGCGTCGTTCCAAATGCAAATATTTTTCTTGTAACCAAACAATGTCGTTAAGTGACATGGCAGTTACTTTATAGTACAATACGACTAGTTTTTTTTATTTTTTTGCTTCTAAACATTGCACTATAAACACGTTAGTTTGTAACTACCATGGTTTTGAACGGTACAGTCTCTCTCATTGTCCTGCGATAACTAATCTAAAAACAGTTTGGTACTAACATATTTAGTTTGGGTGGAAGGGGTATGGGGAGGTTTCGGGCGTTATTGGAAATATAGACAGTAAGGGTGAAGTATTAAGTAACGTGATGTAATTAATTACTGTTTCTATCCTAAATTTAAGTATTATATGTTCGTATATACTAACACATATCCTAACAATTTTATTTATTTGTATATCTATAGTGAGTGGAATCGAAGGTAGAGTACACAACTCTCGTAATATTTTCGGAATAGGGTGGGACCTTTTGGATGAATGAAAAGAAAAAAAATTAAAATTGATTTCACTTATTATGTCCAGAATGTGCTGCTGGTGATTAAGTGAATCCACATACCACTTATGTCTTTCAATATAAATAAATACAATGTATTTAAAATATTATTAGTATTATTAGGAAAAATTATATAAATTGCATGTAAAAAATACTCATTAACATAACATAAACATCAATTGAGTTTTCTATCGTTTTTATACGTAACACCACATTTATTCGCAACCATTGAGGTAATAATTATTGGATAATTAAGTGTTCTATGATTTTAAATTTATTTACAATGAAAGGAATAAAAAGTTGTAATTATTTTTCGACATTTCAAAAAAATTACATTATTATATTTATATTACACGAGTACATTATATTAATTTTATGTGTGAACGATTATCGTGATTGTTTTTAAAAGGCTTGATTACAATTTGTAATTTTTTTATAATTTTCGATAATTTTTAAAAGAAGTGTCAAAATATTTCAATTCTATTCGTATATTATATATCCTACCAGCAAAATACATGAAAAAAATATTTTTTGTTTGACAGATCGACTAATACCGCAATCTTCATAAACAAAAGTATATCATCTTTGTTTAACTCGATCGATATGATAATAATATGTACTGCAAATTTTATAAATATACAGGACAAAATTTTGTTTTTGACACAAGAAAAGTTTTTGTTTCATTTACATTAAAATATATACATGCTTAATTAATGCACATATAAATTCGTAAAGTAATAAATCTTCACAAGTTTATATGTGTGATTACAAAATTGTATCCCCTTTCTTGTATCATTTTAATTAAAATTCCATTTTTATTTAATTTTTTTATTAACGTTTAAAATAATGTAATCTTTTTTTCGCCGAACCCCAATCCGACTGACCACTCTTGAGAGTTTAACCAGTCGTGGGCAGAAAGCTTCCCGAACGCTTATTAGACTGGCCAAAACCCGATGGACCGATTTTCTTTGCATTCATCCAAATTGTAAAGGCCATACAAAGGTTGGAGCGCTGCTTGGCGAACCGCAGCCTTAGGCTCGATCCAGATCTTCTAAAGTAAACCTCCAAGATCGCGGGCCCGTGATAAAAAGTAAAAAACATAAACACATTCTACTGAATATAGTCTTCTTAAATAGCACAACCCTTTTGACAAGATGTTCAAATACCATAATGGTGTTTGGCACAGAGTGTGTGTATTGAGAGTCCGTAGGAATAGATTATTGTACCTATGGTGTTTTAGGAACACTTCACCAGTTTTGGGCATAGGCCAAATTGGAGGTTCCGAATTCAAAGGAAACAGGGGCATGGCGGGAAGAGGGGTGGGAAAAAAAAACTAAGGGCGAGAGACGATATGCACACGGCTGATTGCATTGCCAAACCTGAACATACAATTTGAACTGGATGAAACTTTTTTTTCCAGACAATAAAGTGACCTTTTTTTCGTGGTATTAATTTTGAACCTCTATTGCACACTATCATTAAATATTTTATCCATTAATCAAATAGTTTTCATATTAATTCTTTAAATAAAATTAAATCGATTTAAACTAACATTGTAAAGTATAACATTGTATTGTATACTTACTTAAAAATATTAGTCAGAAAACTTGACTTATATTTTCACATTCGAACTAGGTTTATGTTTCTTGTTATATATTATATATAGTTGATTTAGTTTTAACACTTTAATGCATATTGAAAATATGCATTAAAATATTAAAACAAGAAATACAGGTATGTGCAAAGTCAAATATAATTTTAAACAGTTTTGTAATTATATACCACATTTTTAGCTTTGTAATCAAAATATCTACATTTAAATCAATAATCTTGTAATTATTACTTTTTCAGTAACGGTTAAATAGTAGAAATAGTTTTGTAAAACTCATATCGATGAGGATACCTTGGCAAACAAATAAATTAATCACTGATGCGGTCAAAACCATTTCAATCATTATTCTTTAAAATTAATATATTACATATCAATCATAATCTTATCGAATTTTCGGTTACTAAATACACATTTATTTATGCTATCCGATCGTGATAAAAAGTGGAAAAATATTATTATAGGTAAAAACTTTTTCTGCGTTTTTAAATATTTTCATATTCTGCCTTTTTATTTCGAATTTCAGGAGTAAGAGGTTTATAAAAGTGTGACTTCGATAAGGAGAATTTAGTCAATATACAAGCTTAGCAATATTTATATTTGGTTAGTATTGTTATCATTTAAGAATCATTAAATTCACTTAAAAGATTATTTTAGAGTAGAATCGCTTTGATTAGGTACTTGTACCAACACACCTGATAATAACCTTAATTGCCTATAAGATAAAAGTACGAGCAATAAATTCAGCCGAACCCGATAATTTTAATGGTAATAATTTGCAAATGGCTCCCTTTGTATTTAACCAATTTAACCTTTGAATATTTTGGGGATTCAAGGTGTTTATTTAATGATATCCTTGCGTGTTTATTTCCAATAAACTTTGAATGAAAACATATAAATTAATATTAGAATGGCCTTTTCCTTTCATGTAAAGTACTCAACGACAGTATTTGGGATGATATTTGTAGGTGTGCATCATCTTTAAAATTGATGAACACTTGCAAAATTTGAGAATATTAAAATATATCATTAAGACTAAGGTTTCCAAACAATTTTTCCCCAAGGCCAAAACGTTTCGAAAGAAAAAACAAATTACCTCGAAAATTAAAAATATAATTAAGTAACTACGTAGCTAGTCAAATAAATATTTAAACGTATATTTAAGTTCCTGGGCAGTCAGTCAACCAGTTTGTTGGGCACAAGATTCCGCCACGCGACTGCCTCAATAGACGGCCTCTCGCGAGGAACCGCAGGGCGTGAAGCACCAGCGAGCATCCATACTGACGCGACCCACCAGCAGCTAGCCTTGCTATTGGCCAGCCACTCAGTATGAGCTCGCCAGACACGATACGACAGCGAGTGGCCCCGGATGGGCCGTAGGAGCGGTCTCGCTTTCCATCAACCCACAAGGCGCGCAGCGCCAGCGGGTAGACATGAGAAAGCCTGCTTTGCAATGATGCAATGGAGTGCGAGACACCCGGCTCGTTCATTGAAGGATCAGCGGTTCTCGATAGGGCTGCCAATTATAGAATGTAATGTATGGGGCGATCGCCCATTGAATTGTATATTGAAATTAATGAATGTTTGTTAAAATAAGTGCCCTGTTATGTTGTGAATTTCGTGGTCTGGATAATAATTATATATATGTTCGCGATACTCTGCTGTGAATATATTTTTATTATTTTTACATACGTATATTTTTAAAAATTATTTCATTAGTCATAATAAAAATAATTGTCAAATAACAAACAAGAAAATATCGTTTTCTTCTTCAGGAAGTCATAACTAACTAAAAACATATATTATTGTTTCTTTACCAGAATCTATTTAAAAAAAAAACATGAAAACACAAAAAGTGACATCTTGAAGAAGAAAATGGTATTTTTCGAAACCAGTAGATGTATTTAAACTCAATTAAGTGGTTAATAAAACAAAGATTATAAATAAAAAATATGAATTTTAACCACAAAGTTAGTATTGCTAATTTTAAAAGTATTATTTGTGTTTTATTTCACCTTTGTATTAATATGGTATGAGAGCGATTCGGCACGGTACTGCGCGCATACGGGATCGTTCTACTTCAGCAGACCGACCACCGGGCAGCAACGTCTCAGGCGGACTAACTGGGGTCGGGGTGGAAATTGTAAACCCCGCCGCGCTTGTCTCGCCACGTTAAAATGGAATAAATCGAAGGGCGCTGCGGTTTGATACTCATTCTCTCAAGTATTCTCGCTGCAACCAGCCTACGTATAAGATCCCTTGGCTTTTGCTTCTCCTACCCGACCTACCACCTTTCTAGTACATTGTCGCGATTACGAGTAGCCAAAATCAATTCCTCTCCGACTGCGATGGCCCTTCGAAAGATACCAGTTAGCCTGTGATTACTGCCAGGTCGATCAAAACAAAACGCGGCTGGTGGTGGTGGGTTATTTTAGACCCACCCCAAGTTTTTGGTTCTTTAACCGTATTTTGGGATATTTTTTATAGATATATCATTTAAAATATGATTTAATGAAGTTGCATGATGTGCCGTAATCTTTCCCCTAAAAAATAATGTTTTTATAAAAAATGTTACGAATAATATAGACCTGTATATTTGCGCATCAATGAACGTCCGATACGGATCAAGTACAAACATCCACCGAACCGTCGGTACGTCGTCGGTTACCTGCCGGTTTGTGACATTAATTATAAATATTTCACATTCTCTGAATAAATTTTTTTATTTAATTTTTACACATAAATATAATGCTTATAAACATAATTTAAAAATGAGAACAAAATATACGCAGAAGTAAGTAAAATAAAAATATTGTAAATGAAATATAAAAAAATTACATCCTTTTTATACGAAATACAATCAACAATATTATAAGAAAAGCAAAAATGTAATTTACATATTTTTTTAAATAAGTGAAACAATATATGACCTATATTCGAGATGGATATAATATTTATTGTCTTTTGTGAGGAAAATCCGAAAATTGTTTGTTATTTGACAATTATTTTTATTATGACTAATGAAATAATTTTTAAAAATATACGTATGTAAAAATAATAAAAATATATTCACATCATTTTTTATACGAATTTCAGTCAAATTATAAACAAATCGGAACTGACATTATTTGAAAAATAAATAAATAAAACTTATGCACAAAAT
This sequence comes from Eubasilissa regina, assembly GCA_022840565.1. Taxonomy (NCBI): domain Eukaryota; kingdom Metazoa; phylum Arthropoda; class Insecta; order Trichoptera; family Phryganeidae; genus Eubasilissa; species Eubasilissa regina. The sequence goes on along the minus strand of JAINEB010000002.1, from coordinate 595,859 downwards.
AGATACAACCGATCAAAATTGATTGTCTTTACAATCCGAGCAGTAAATTGTTTCATAACTGTGAGTCTTACAAACTACCTTGCGATACACTGCATAGCAAAATTTAGAATCTTTGTCATTTTTACAAGGATACAACCAGACAATGCAAAGTAGGCGCGGCGCACCACAAAACTAACTTTCTATTTTATTGGGGTTTCTTTCTGGGGGCGCCAGTAAAAAGATGTCAAGACAAATAACAATATAAATATGTGTAAAATAACTTGACTGGATTACTTGCAGGCAGAATGTTTGGAGTGGAGCTGCATTCTTTGTATCCCCTGTTCAAATGGTTGACAATATATGATTTGACGCAAGCGGTGAGAGGCTATCCCATAAAAATGACTGTCCTAGATCAGTTTTTGGACATTTTTGTCAATAACTCATTGTAATCTCGTCCTATAATATTAATTTATATCTCAAATTATTTGGAAAAAAATAATAAAAGATTAGCTAGAAGGAAAAATGGTATTAAACGAATATTTATCGCGTAATTTACATTTTTACAATCACCCGGGTCAGATCTGACCTACCACCGCAGATGATTTGTTAAAACATTACTATTAAGGAAAACACATTCTTATTGTGAAGTTGTAATTATTCAGAACATAGGTCTGTGATATTTTAAATACTAAATTAATGTATTAATTATAAATATATACATATAAAATCAATTTTAGTATCAATCAATATTGTTTTAGCGTCACCGGGATCGCGGTGACGCTAAAACAATATTTTTCGACAAAATTGATTTTATATGTATATATTTATAATTAACACATTAATTTAGTATTTAAAACAATACTGTTTTATTTACTTTTATAACACTTTAATTAGAGTATCTTATGAATAGCCCGTCACTAGTATAATAATTAAAAAAACAAACTTAACTACAATACTCACTTAGATAATTTCTAAATAAATTTGGCATTAAAGGCTTCTCTTAGTGTCTAGAGCCAGTCTGTGATGATTTTAGAAGTGAAACTTTTAAAATATTGAAAATAATAAAAAGTGATTTTTTTAAATCTTGAACAACAAATAGTTCTCCATCCCTTAAAAGTTCAATTAAGTGGCAAGCTGGATATCCTCAATATGACTAAATTGATTTTATACATAGCTCCTGCGTGAAGTACCAGATCTCAGGCGCTGTTTCACCCAAATGCTTCAAATACAAATTACTGTACAGGGTGAATATTATGTTCCAAGCCAACATTGTTGTTAAATAACTAGAAAATAAAACACATTTTTTTAAATATAGTTTTTATCTATTACAATTATGTATAGAATATGACATCGCCCAAGTGGCCACCTCTGGCAGCGGAAAAAATGAAAAAATTTTAACCATATCTTTCATAACATTCTCGCACACTTCGCGTATTATTTCGAGAATTATCCTATAGCATCGGAATTGTTGTTGGCCTATTAGTGTAGACCTTTCCTTTCAAATATCCCTATAGAAAATAATCGGGAGCCGTCAAATCAGCTGATCGAGGAGGCCAGTCGATATCACAACTTTTTGACATTATGCGGCTGGGAAAAATTTCAAGCATAGCTCGAGCTGTGGCACCGTTCTGTTGAAACCACATGTATTTCAGGCTCAATCGATCTAATTCGGTCACCAAGAAGTTTTCCAACATATGACGATAGCGATCACCATTAATGGTTACAGAATTGCCATTATTATTAAGATGAAATGTTTTAATGACTTCACGTCGTGCGTTACGCTGTTCAGGCATCAGATGCTCCATAACAAATTGTAATCAACTACTCGATATATTTCGATGTTATATTCATGTAAGCTTATATTAACTTATATGAATATAATAGTGATATGTTTGATGCTGTATTGAGACAAATGTATAATTGATAAATGTTTAAGCCGTTCTAACCCGAAGTTTTAATTTTATTTTTCGCATCTTTTTTATTTTTTATCAATTTTTATTTTTTACTTTGTTAATATACTTAGTGCATAAATGTTATATATAATATGTATTTTTTATGCATTGTATTAAAAATACTTTTTTATATAGGTTTACCTACGCTGCATGTATATGTGGACATTAATTTTGTAATGCCTGTAAAGGTATATATATTAATAAATAAATAATTAAATTAACTCACGCATTCTATATCCGCTGCATCAATAAGTTTAATTTGTTTGCTTTTAAAAATTATGTTTACCCTACACATAAGTCGTTCCCATTTGTAAGTCGTTAAAGCTAATAATTGCTGTCCTCATCCCGAAATTTAAACATCTTTACGGCGCTACATAAACCATTGAAATCGACGATGTCAAACTATGATACGACTAGACAGTTTCTTTAAAAAAAATATTTATACAGACAAGTTTAATATTCCAAAACATACTTATATAAGTTATTTTGTGATAAAGGCTATATTTTTGGTATCTACTTAAATTATATCTGGCCGACTAATAATCTACATATTTTGTATATTAAATTAAATCTCTTCTTCATAGAATCCAACATTCATTAACTTTAATTAAATTTTACATAATCACTCTTTAGGATCCTACGCAAGACCCAGGTACCATCTATCTTCCCCCAATACCTCACTCATCACCCCGATATAAATTAGTTTTAATTTAAATTTTATCTACTCCTTATTTTACAAACTCTATAATATCCTGCATAAAACACAGATACCTTTGCCCTGCCTCTGATAGATCCTCTCCCATCGATATAAATGCATATTATATTATACTGACTACCATCTATCCCAATTTTTTCCATTCTTTAAAACCCTGTGGAAAACACAGAGTTCCGCTACTCTTTTCCTAACTACCTTACCTCCACTCCCATGACATACATGTATTTTATATTGAAAGCTATACAAATTTTGATCCGTTGCACTCCAGGATTTTGAAGAAAATATATATTCTCTCCCAGCCTACGCATAAATATTAAATACATTGTTACTCCTTAGAGCCTGCGCAAAACAAAAGCACCCATCTCTCTACGATCCATCTAAATTTTGTTCAATTGCACTCTAAAACCTATAAGATAATATAGTTACCTCATCCTACCTCTTTGACATCACATTTTCTCCTGCCTGCTTACATATATTATTGCTCTTTAAGGCATATGCAATCAAAAGAACCTCCTCTCTTCAACCCCTATTTTAAATAATGATCTAAATCATGGGCAACGCCGGCCATAGATCTAAAGTCTACGATAAATTGTACCCATGTGAAAAATATTTTAACTATAGATATTAGTTGTATTTTTCTCTTGTATTATTGAATAACTTAATACTACCACTAGCCGTTTTTTTAAGGTTTTAGGTACTCGCACTTACCTACATATGACTTTCATCATTTAAAAAAATATTTATATTGAAGGCTTTGACATCAAAGAGGCTAACCAGTGGGTTTGTTATTCAATCTGACAACCATGTAATATATTCACGCAATAAAAACGGCTGGTTTACTATGCTTCGCGCGATCCATGGTGTTTGAAGTGATTACAAATTGCGTTTGTAACAAGCAGCTTGAGGATTTTATACGCTTTATGCTAATTCCTCCGTTATATTAAATGTAGGCTAGCTGAGGAAGCAATTTGTTTCTACTATAGCCGAGGCAAACGTGTGTTTCGTAACACTTTCCTGCCAAGAAATGATTTAAGAGGTTTTCCTCAAACCGTTATTCTTAGATTAACTTATTTGTTAAAAAGGTAAACAATTTAAACATCCAATTTACCTTTATCAATCTAGATATGTAAAAAAACTACACTTGTACTTCATAATATTACCCCTTCAATTTTTCTAATCTAATTAATTTAAAGTGGTAAGTTAATATAAACCAATTTTAGGTTAGTTCTAATCTCTCCTCATAATTGTTAGTTTAACTTAACTATAATTAACTTACCTTAAAGATCACTTGAATCACAAATATGAGATAATAGTTTATCAATTGTACTGAAATATGCAAATTATGCATGCTAATTTGAGAATCATGAATGATTAGGTGATAATAATTATTAAGGCGATATAACTCTGATATACTACTCTCGAGATCCATTTCAACAAGTTTCTATAAACATATTATCGTACACAATATTCTATTTAAGCCAATTCTATCGAGACCATTCTCGGTAATATTACAATAATATAGATGTAATAATAAATGAATAATCAATAATATTATTTAAATTATAGATACAATTTAATAGTAACGATTGAAATAAATACTTGCATAACACCAAAAAAATTATAAAAATAAACGTTACTATCTAAGTTATTTGTAAATTATTGAAATATATTCATTAAATTATTATACTAACAAGCATCTACATATAATCATCCTCCTTCACTCCTCAATTATAAGTAGTACGTAGTTATTTAGTCTTAAGTTTAGTATTAGTACGCGTCAGCATTGAAAACGTTATAATAAATTACAAATTAGTGAAAGTAAACGGTGTTATTATTTTTAATATAATTTAACTTACTACTATGTATGCGTACGTATTCATTACGCCTACATACACAACCACAATACGTATCTCCTTCATTATCAAAGTGGGTGTTGCCGACTGACCGGAGCTTTGCAAACCGCCCAACTCCCTTGCGTTGGTTTGTCCACGTGTAATTATCTCCTATTAATTACAGAGTCGACTGTGTGTGATGTAGGTGTATTTATGTTTGACTGCATTCCTGTTTGCGCGCGTGGGTGTGCGATCAGCTTACTATGTACACAGAAGCAATGTGATAACTGACGTGCGTAGATAGAGGTGACAAGTCAATGTTGTCTAATTCGGGGATGTGTTTACATGTATGTTGATCATCAAACAAGGGTAATCTAAGATGTCCAGAATTTATCTAATATATTCATTTAAGTATAATTAACAAGGAACTACTAAAAATATTGATTCTCTCTAAATATTTTGTAAAGTAGGAAGCGGTCAAGTAATTTTATTTTTTGATTAAAAACCACAGACTACCAAATATAGACGTGAACTAACGAAAATTTCTTGTTTCAATATTTAATTTTGGTGTCATACATGTGATCACTTTAGTACCACTTACGCAATCAAATCTGCGACTTTTTTTAAATATATGACTCAATTAAAACGAAAATTTAAAAGCTGACAATATAATATGCATTAATGTAAAAAATACGTCTAGTATACTAGACGTATTTTTTACTAGACGTATTTGTGTATACACAAAAATTTAATTTTCGAAGAGTAAATACTTTTACTTTTGCGTAAATGTGTCACAAACTATCGAATGTATGTTTCCACTAATAATTTTGTAGAGTGCCCCTCGTCCCGCAACTAATGTTCCAAACCCCTCTCCTATATATATACTTTATTTCATGTCTATTTATTTGCTGGTCTGTGTTAAAAACAAACTAATTCTTCGGGTTTGGTTAAGTTATTTGCGGCAGGGCAGATGGTTACGGTCTCTAATGACGTGCAATCCCATTCACATACCGAACAAATTGGTTAAAATCCTAGTGGTCTACGTAACTTTGTATGGAGTTGAATCATGGATCCCGAGAAGGAAAGAAAATAAGGTTCTTGACACTTTCAAGATGTGATATTGGCATCACATGCTGAGTATACCATGATCTGCGAAACGAACGAATGTCTTCCTTCTAAAAAAAAGCCCTCTACAACTTGCAGGAAAACAATTATTTCACATTTTGGATATTGTATTGGAGAGAGCACGGAGAAATTTGTGATCACAGGTAACGTACAAGCATCTCCAATAAATGGATAGTCCAAGTCTGACAGTACCAAAGCCTCGCTACATGTCACACTAAACAAGGCCGTGTAGACAAGAAGTTTGAGCTGTGAAAACATAATAGAGAACCACGATACTCAGTCATAAGTTCATCGATCGAGAGAGAGATATGATTTTTCATATAATTATTTGTCCAAATTCATGTTAAACTAAATAAACTATTGGAAATACTTCAGCGAGAGATTACTGCACCTAAGTGCTAGCTGTTTTAGAGAGCGACTACAATATGTCTCCCTCAGCCTCACCCAATCAGAATATGTATATATTTACATACTCGGTTACTCCACAAAAGGAAGTTCTGGATCCTTTGTTGTTAATTACAACATAAATCTCGTGTACAAAAGCATGCAAAAGTATTATATATTTGGAAATAAATTTATTTTATATGAATTATGTGCATAATCTATTTATTTTAGCAAATTACTGACAATCAGTACATACATACGTTAACAAATGTTTTTGCTCTAACTGCAGCATAAAAAAATGAGAGTGTTTGAATAGCATTCGATTGCCTATTTAAAAGAAGAAGATATAGCATTAAAATTAAGAAATAACGTAGCTAATTCAATTTAAAAAAATCAAAAACACACAAACCTTTGGAACCAAAATTAGTAGAGAGTTCCATTCTGCAGTAACTGATTAAAACTATTAATAACATTGCCATAACAAAATTTTAATTCAAACAACAGTTTCTAATTTATTTATACGTAAATAAATCAAGTCTAAATAAGAAACAAATCAACAATTTAAAACATAGTGCGATGCTATATTTCAATAACCCGGTACTATTTATTGACTTCAATAGCCTTGCAAATGGAAAAAAAATATCTGGCATTAGCGGACTGTGTTCTTGCATTTCATATACCCCATTAACCTGCTTGTAATGTTTCCCCTCCCAGCTCTAGGCATCGGAATTATACAAAAGGTTTTGCGCAAACTCCCCTTGGCTCTGCGTATACAGTATGAACTCGTTTCGCTATTGGCTAATTATTTATGACTTTCCAACACTACGATTACATTGTCTATTCAGTTGGAAATATATCTGTTGGTTTCTAGAATATTTATGATCTCGATTTTAATATTCCGATGTTCCTAAATACACCAAATGATACAGGTTTGTCTTTCCAGCAAATTAATTTCCTTTAAAACTGATTATTTAGGTTGATAAGTTTAAATGAGATTATGAAGTCTGTATTATGTACGTTTTCACAGGAGAAAATGTTGGGAATGATTTAATGATATTTTTATAGAATTCAAAATTGCATAATAAAAATATTTCTCAAAATTTTTAGAATCGAATAAAATTTAGATATATAAATAGTAATCAAAATGTACTTTTATGTAAATATTTTATTATTAATTTATATTTATTTCTATACATAAGTACTCAAATAAAAAACGTTTACATAATATATTATAATAAATAAATTTTTTAAGCCATATTTGTCTAACGTACCTCAAATAAGAATGATTTTAAATTTTGGTGGGTGGCTTACACTAATATATGAAAACATAATCATAATCTATTAATATACAAAATAAAATTTAATAACTGATTATTATTATGCAGTGACAAAATATAGAGAAATTATTCAATTTAAAACTGAAATTTAATTTAATAATTTCAGATGATTTAATTTTATTGTTTATAGTAGTTTTAATTCTTTGAATACTAAAAAAAGGACTTCAATCAAGAAAAATAGGTAAATAAATATTTTACCAATTATTTTTCATTACAAATGGGGTGTGTGTCTTGAATATCATAAGACGACACCTGGTGTCAGCGACATCAACTTTCCTTATACACTCCCGTGGGAGGCCTTCTGTTTGGAACCACAGGAATAGTTTATTCTATAAGATCCATAAGAACTACATATCTTACTTGTATTGACTAGGAAAGTCCTATAACGAAACTACTGATATATATTCAAGTATTGTAATTTTCTATTAACTAGAATGCTTAAATCCTATAAGAAATACAAATGTTCGTTTGTGTGTTTGTTTATTTGAGCGATACCGTTTTCATTATTAATTATTATTAGTTATTATTATATTATAGTCTGATTGCACTTACAGAAAAATCACATTATTAAAGAGAAATTTGCATAATATTATTTAAACGTAAATTTATACATTATAATTTAGACTTTCAATACTAATCGAAGATGTGGAATAGACGCGCACCATTTGCACATATGCGTATACTGGTAACGAAGGCCATCATAATTAAAATCATCACTAACGCTTTTAATAAAAATAAATAATTGATACCTTACACTGCCATGAGGCAAAAACTAATTTTTTGCCTCAAAATAATATGATAATAATTACGAATCTCTGATAATAAAATATATTAACACAAAAATATTGTAATTTAACTTTAAATAAATTCAGAGTAAAGTTATATACACGCGTGTCCATTAACTTCACTTATTCTGTTTAATTTACCTATACGCGTTTCCATTTAATTAACGAACATGAATGTAATGCTGACTTTGGAGGCAGCCTCGCGTTTCTTATTCAATCCTTCTCATCTTATCCTACAAGTACATTCACAATCTCCATAAATGTATTATTTTGTGTGATAACTTTTTGGTGTTGTGTATGCTTTTAATATTTTTAATAGACCCTTGCACAAGGAACACAGGACGCTGAATATCAGGGCCTGGATCTCGCAATAGTAATGGATTACTTTCTGCTAAAAATTATTATTATAACGCGTTTTCCCTACTCGTAATTATTTTTTGGATAGGTGAACACATAATTCCTACATATATATAATGACTTGAAACCAAAATTAATTGCTACCGGTGGTTTTGTTCCAACACCTTAGCCAACTCTCAGACCAGTAAACATTATTCCTTTAGCTAAATTATTTTTTTTTGGATTCGTTAAATTCGTCTAGATTTGGAAAGGAGGTGTTCTCGTGTGATCATTTCGTTTAAATCACTAGTTCAATATATATCTGTCCCTCAGATCGACTTGTTAGTTATTTTGTATTTGTGAACCTCGTCGAGAATCGAAGTGGAAGTGTCATATACCGGAGTGATTTTTATGTTTTATGGACGGTAAATTTCATCAGAGTTTTACCGTGGCAGTTTTGTTCATTGGGGTGTATTTCAGAATAAGACGGTGAGTCGAGCTGTCTTCTTTATCCCGTAAGTCATTCTGGTTTGCTATCAAAGGATTTCCTCATCTCTCATTATTCTCAATTACCTTTTCAGTTCCCTACTTCTTCCAACTACCCATCCATCCGTTACTTTCTACTATTCATTCCCGTCCAATTCCATCATCACCACCACTGTGTACCAACGCGTATTAACAGTAGTCCGAGCTCAATTTAGTAATATGACTACATGACGTTATAAGTAAATATATATCTATATCAGTTCTAAACATGACTTGTGTCTCATTAAAACTGTAAAATATTATTCCCACCATCTATATGCATTGAATCTAATGATCTGTTATTATTTTTTTCCTTAACTAATTTTATTAAATTTATAGTTATGGAGGAAAGTTTGTAGAACTTCACAATCACACGTATGAAAATAAAAGCACTTGTTTTTTAGTTCTACACATTTAATTTCGTGAGAGTATTATCAATATAACCATTTTAAATTCAACAACTTAAATTTACATGAAATCTAATGAATAATGGGAATTTTGGATTTTCATATAATATATATATATATATATATATATATATATATATATATATATATATATATTAATTCTAAGAAACAATTCAGTATTTATATATATATATATATATATATATATATATATATATATATATATATAAATTAATGTTGTCTATCTTATTTACATACAATTGTATAGCTATCCTCTATCATATAATACCTTTCTCTAAAATATCGTTAGTGTTTGAACTGAATTGTTTCTTAGAATCGTGCCAAAATATTTTATTCAGCATACTTTGAACTGTTCATTTTTAATATATATTTATTTAGAAAACATACTGTATATATAATATTTGAATATAATTTATGCTAATTAAGTGGAATTTATTCTGATTGACTATTAAATATTATATCAATTTAATTCATAACTTAAAATATAACACAAAATCTCTTTTTTGAACTAATAAACACGCTTTTCTATATTAATAACTTGAATTCTAAAAAAACTAAGAAATTTGATCTCATTAGGCTTGTGATAGAGTATCCTACAATTCATATTTCATACGTAACTAATAACTTTAAAACAAGAAAAAAATGTCCCCAGTAATTTTAGCGAACTTTTTATAACATCAAGCCCACACCTTGTATATTTCATAATAAAAAGGTAGAAGTTGTGTTTATAAAGGGAAATTCCTAGTTCACGTTTCCTGTTCGCCTCGGTACATCCGGCCAAATGAGCGTCGCGACGCTTTCAGCCCCACGGCAATGCGTCGTTGTTGCCTCTATTATTACCATTAATGCGCATAATGTTATAGGCAAGCATTAAAAATATGAACCTATTTTGAGAACTATAATTGCGATTAATTTTTTACACGTTCAAACGAGTTTTTTTTACTGGCTTTTAGAAAAACTATGCATCACTTCTGTAATGTTTCACTCTAACCAAATATTTACTGTAAAAGTTACATATTTTATGTACTGTATAAGATTTATATAATATATATATACAATTACGAATTAATTTATATAAATAAAAAGCTTGTAACTTTATTACGTAGACGATTTGTTAGCATTACCCCGTCACTTACTATTCCATTGAGCACTAACAAATATATTTCTATATTTATTTTTAACGCATTATTTAAAATATTTATTTTATTTAATGTTAAATCTAACGTTAGTACGGAAGCTAGTAAAAATTAAATTTATGCGAACTTGTTATGGATACAATTGATTCTACATTACGTAGGTACGTATTTGCAGAGAGAAAAGTTTCGTGTTGAATTGCCCTGAGCAGAGAATTTATTGCTTTAACAAGCTCAGCTCGAGCGCAGTAAATCAGATTAATTTGCATATAATAGGTGTTTTATCACCTTGCTGCAAAAAATCATTACATTAAGAAAGACCACAATATGTAACATAACAACAATAAGTGACCTTGATCAATAATTTAATATTTCTAGAAGTATTAAATACATATTGAATTCCAAAAACAAGAAAGCACAATACTTTTAAAATTAGCAATATTAACTTTGTGGTTAAAATTCATATGTTTATTTGTTATCTTTGTTTTATTAACCACTTAATGATAATAATGATTATTGGCGAAGGATTTTATACATAAATAACTTTTCGAATCAAATATCTAAACACCTACCGCGAAACATTAGACCGGCATTTTATATAAATAATAATATAGGAAATTTGCTCTAATGACAAAGATGATAAATTTAAAAATTATGGTGTCTATAAACTTAGTTGCAAGGATTGTGCTGCATTTTATATTGATAAAACGGGTTGAAATTTTTATATAAGAGCAAAGGAGCATTTAAGATGTTTGAACAATAGTGGGTTTTGAGAATTTCCTAACCATTTGATAGGAAATGGTCATGGTTTCGATAAAAAATTGGGATTGTCAATTTTGCCCATAAACGGTGTTGGTCACAAATTAAACAATTTGTAATCATTGGAGATAAATAAAGCGTGTAAAACTAATCAAAAAATTATAAACAACCAACTAAATTTAACTTAAATTTAACCATTCTAAAAATTTTTCCTATAAATTATTCGAGTAAATTTATATTAAGTAACAATTTGAGTTAGATACTAAATTTATATTTTAAACAATTATTGTTTTTTTTTAAAATAGATTCCTGTAAATAAACAATAATATATATTTTTAGTTAGTTATGATATCTTGAAGAAGAAAATAGTATTTTTCGAAACCGGTAGATCTATTTAAACACAATTAAATGGTTAATAAAACAAAGATAATAAATAAAAATAAGAAAGTATAAGGTTGTAATTATTAACGAGTATTATTAATTTTTGTAAGTATGTTAGAATTCTGTTGTCTTAAAATATTTTTTATGACAAGTATGCAATTACTTCAGAACATATGGACGCACATTTACTAGTAAAAATTTAAATATGGTGAAAAAAAAAATTTTTTTCTTTTTGTTTTCATCAATTTGTGTAGGTAGATTTTTATCAGCTTTTAGCAAAAAAAAAGATGAAACCTAAAAAATGGTGTGCGCTAAATTATAGTTATGTTTGATTAATGAAAAGTTAAAACCTGCCAATTTTGTAAAGTACCAAAACTTATATAATTTCGCAAAGTATTTTCAAGTATAAAAACATTTTATTTTATTTTACGGGTATAAGAAATAAAACTTACAGCAATTTTAAAATATTGTTAAAATTATGGTATAAAATTGTTATAAAATTATTCATTTGATGTATGTTAAAGATATTTCATCAATTAATATGTTTATTATAATTATATTAGTGCACGACATTTTAAAACAATAAATTCATCTCCACATTTTTATGATATTTTGGGAAAATAAATTGATCTGTATATTTTTATACAAAATATGTTAATAATTATTTAACGCTACACACATTTATAAATCATTTGCCATAGTTTATAAATAAAAATACTAATTATTATTAAAAATTGTTGCGACATAGTTTGCATTTAAAAATGTACATGTAATTAATATATTATATGATCTATGTATCAATAGGTACCTTTTCTAAGTAGATATGTATATAGTATTCAATTTATAAGCTGTTATATTTTAACGGTTTATATTTTATAATAAAAATTGAACGATAAGTATTCTTACTTTTAAAATTAGCAATATTTAACTTGGTATTAATATTAGTTAGTTATGACATCCTGAAGAAGGAAAAGTGTTTTCCGAAACCGGTAGATGTTTTTTAAACTCAATTGTGGTTAATAAAACTAAGAAAATAAATAAAAAATATAGATAAGTATTCTCATCGTGACAGACGTTGGTACCATTATCTATACTTTTCTGCCTTGCACCAACCATATAACTGATAGAAAAATAACGGTTTTATATTATACATCAAGAATGTATGAATGTAGAACATTATATCAAGAAAATAACAGCACCATTACAATAAAACATATTTTTAACTTTTGCCCATAATGAAGTCACTTTTCAATTATACAAAAAGAGTAATTATTAAGGAGAACACATTCTTATTGTGAAGTTGTAATTATTCAGAACATAGGTCTGTGATATTTTAAATAATAAATTAATGTATTCATTATTAATATATACATATAAAATCAATTTTGTCGAAAAATATTGTTTTTTAGCCAGTACTTTTCATGACAAATTTTCTAACCTATATATTACACTTATATCCCTGTGACGCAAAAAAAATATTTTTCGACAAAATTGATTTTATATGTATATATTTATAATTAATACATTATTTTAGTATTTAAAATAATAATTGATAAAAATAATAATACATATTTTTATAATATTCGCTCATTCTTCTTTCGAATTTTATATTTTATTCCTCACAGCAACTCAAAAGAAAAATAATATATCTTAACCATAGACTAGTAAATTAAAAGACATGATATGCAGTCTATATATAGGAGAGGGACTTGGAATAATAAAAAAAAAAAAAAAAAAAAAAAAGAATTAACAAAAGTACATAAAACCAAAAAAAAAAAAAAAATTATATACATATACTTATACTTATACACATATTAAACTTATTTAACTCATTTCCCCGCTCACGGGATCCCCAAAAATTCTCCCCAGGTTATGGCACTTTAGATATCGGAGACAAGAGGTGGTAACCTCATCACTCCATCGAATCATCATTCACTGGAATAATATTAGCGGGACGAGAGGAATTCCACACACATTTATCTAACGAAACATAAATTCGATAGTATACACATGTATGTAATAGTAAAATTGTTTACTTTTCGAAAGTTAAATCTTTGTGTAAACAAGACGTATTTTTTACATTAATGCATATTATATTGTTAGCGTTTAAATATTCGTTCCAATCGGGACATATTTATAAAAAAAGTTGCGGGGCGAATGGCACCAAAGTGATCACGTGGGTGCCATCAAAATAAAAATTTGGGACAAGGAATTTGCATTAGTTCATGTCTATTTATTTAGTGGTGTGTGATCTTGACGGTGTTTTCTGAGCGAGAATAAAATTTGAAAAAAAATCGAACCAACGATTCCAACTTTTGTTCCCGATCTTTGAAGTTTCAATTATCGCGGTCAAAGAACCGGATGTTTGGACAATACTATTATTATCGTGGACTGTCTACAGCGAAGTAAAAGACAGCGGCGTATTGTGAATATTTACTGTATTTATTACGTATTCATTCGGATAAAGACTTCTTAATGGAGAGGACCTGCGAGCCCGAGGCACATGTGCACATTAAAATGCCGGGCGGCGGCGAAAAACCTCTTAGCGAAATGAGCTTATTGAAAAGTTATTTACAGGCAGCGTCCGCGAGGCGGAGCGAAAAGTTTCATGGTATTTTAATATTTGATCGCTTGGCCTGTAGGCAGCGGAAGAAGGATACTCGAGGCTCCTTTCCCCCGAGGAAACAATCGCTACCTCCTCTTAGCGGGTCCCTCCGAACAGGCTGAATATTTAATATTCACTTATAGCTTGACATCATTCCGAATTCCATGACGGCGGCGTGACTGGGAGGCTTGTCTTGTCAGATTGGTTTACAGGCGAACAAGTAGCTGATGCATGTTTAATGTGCTCGTGCGTGACCGGACGACGCGCGGACGGTAACGTTAGCGAGAAACGTACTTAATACGTGTCCAAGAACACCATTTTATACAAATTTTCTGATCTACGGCCGTTACCATCGGAAGAGGTTCTTATTTTTTTATTTTTTTATGTACACTCTGTCTCGAATCGTTTTGAGAGTTGTTTACTCTCGTTTCGATTCGTCATAATTACATATATTTTTTTATTATTGGATTAAGTCATTATTAACATTATCATCATAATACCATCATAGGTTGGTTCGTTATCACATTAAATTCAGAAGGCAGCCAGAAAGAAGCTATAGAAATCATACACCCCCAAAAGGGGAGGGTAGACGTCACATTAATGTGTTGCAGTCGCAGAACTTGGTCACAGTCCGGCAGAAATTCACGCTGTCCAGGTCGCAAGAGGTGCGAGGGAGAGCCAGTAGAATGCTCCATTAGGTCTCTTTAGCCGCTACTCTTCCCGGAATCGCCCATCCCATCAACCCCCAGCGAGAGACTCACACCCTAATAAATACCCGGAAATGTCTGATTTTTTAATCGTTCTTACTTCTGAATATCATGCTTTACATACAATGTAAATTAACTTTCGATTATATTTATAAAATGTATAATTTTTTAACACTACATATGACGGCTGTTGTGGTAAAGAACATCAGATGCACGTCTAGTTGGTTCAATCAACATTTTTGCTGTTTTTCTCTACATAACCGTCATTTTTTCTGAACTAGATTTTTAAAAATATTAATGAAACCACACTACAAATAACTTTAAATATTTAACGTAAAACAAAATCTATAGAAAAAAATTTAATTATAATTTAATAATATTTATATATAATAGATAATTCTAGGAACCTACATGAAATTTTTATTCTTTTATTATTTGAAATAAATATTCATTTAAATCACTTCACAGCAGCATTTAAATGTTCCAAATTGTTCAATATAAATGAAGGATGGGATTCTTCTGTTGAAATCAAATGCCACATTGAGCAAGCTCGTGCAATCTTTATCCGCATGAAAAAGACGTACTGCATTAATGATCTTAACCTTAAAGTGTGGATGTGAATAGTCAGATGCTATGTGTTCTCGATATTATTTTATGGAATGAAAGCATGGACACTTACCGAAAAAATAATAAGGTGACTTGAAGCATTTGAGATGTAGATCTACAGAAAAATACTCAAAATAAGCAGGATGGATAGTTACGAATGAATATGCTATGGTTCAGATTAATACAGAAAAATATGTATTTGAAATAATAAAAATCCGAAAACTTCAATATTTCGGACACGTAATGAGACATTTGGAGAAAAACGAGATTTTGCACCTCATAATGCAGGATGTATTTACAAAGCTTTTGCGGGCGGCAGTAAACAAAATGATGATATTAGGAGAACACATTCTTATTGTGAATTTGTAATTATTCAGAACATAAGTCTGTGATATTTTAAATATGAATTAAATATATTCATTAGAAAAATATTTTTCGATAATTGATTTTATTTGTATATCTTTCTAATTAATACATTTAATTCATATTTAAAATTATCATAGCAAACATGACCGCCAATGTCTGTTAAATGAATAGAGCACAATAATAAGAATATTTATTTCAAATATCTGAGAGTAAATTTATTTATTTACGTTATTTAAAAAATGCTCTTTTAAAATCAAAAGGTCATATATACATGTTCAAAGGAATTCCATTCAATTTTCATTTTTTAACGAACTGAAGGATAATATAATATAATTATTTATACGTTAAGATGAGATAATAATATCCACATGTATGTCCTCCCATGTGATTCTTTCATTATAATAATCGAAGATTACTGCAACAGGTTATTTTGGCTAACCAAAAATACATTTGTAACCAATTTGTAATAGTTTTCAATGATGCAGTCAGTATGATCTTCATTGTAATTTTTTTCTCTTTTTTAGATTTTTAGCACTGACATCACTATCCAGAGATAATACAATTTTAAAATTGCTCATTAAAATTACTTGGCATGATACCAGGATCCATCACAAATCAATATATGCATACGTATCATGGAGCTTGACGAAGTACAACATAATCTGTGATCTGCTCCATCAACAGCAAATAGGCTGGTCGAACTAAAACACGCTAACTCGATGAAATATTACGAAATCTGCGCAACTGTTCCTATGGAGTACAATAAATATTCTGTTTCTATTAGACATATCATACACGAGTTCGGGTGACTCTTGATATCCCGATAGTTTGAGAGATTTTATTATGCCCTCGAGAAAACTAATGTTATGTTCGAGTCTCTTGTTGACACAAAATAACTTTTGAGTACCTTTCACTTTGAACCCCGAGATGATATTTGTGGTCTGCTGAACAGGAGCGGGGAGTACGTATTTAAACATCGTAGTATATTTTAAAAATAAAGATCGAAGTATATTTTAAAACACATATTACACTATGTTAAAATCAACACAGTATTAGGCAACTGTAATGTAGAAATAATGTATTGTATTATAGGAAATACATATCGTGCCAAATAATTTATTAAATTTTAGCTGTAAAATACTGTAATGGTGTTAATTTGATTAGGTTTTACAATTTAAATTGACTGATAATGTAATATATGAATATAATACTTAATACCTACAGTACATATTAAAGAGGTTAGTAACGAAAATATATTCTTTAGAGTTCATTTTCATATAATACATAATTAATTAATGTTATTAATAAAATATTATGTAAGTCATACACCACATGATAACAAATATATATTTACATGATGTAACATACCTAGCTTACAATATTTAACGGGTGTTCACATGACTCAGTTACGAGTCGAAAATGTTCAATATGCGATTATTTAGATTAATTGAAATTCTTTATCGATTCAAAATTATATATTGAATTTAAAAAATTAAAAGTCAACGATTTTCGAGAAGCCAGGTTATTTTTTGTCGTATAATTTAGGATTTGAAGTAAAGATATAAATTAATAATCGATACACTTTGCAAATATTTATTTTGAAATATGTGGTTTTGTAAAAATTTCGAACAATAATATTTTACTTACTTTTAAAATTAGCAATATTAACTTGGTGGTTAAGAATGGTGGTTAAGGTGGATTTTTTTTTTTAAATTTAAAAATAGATTCTGGATAAATAGAAAAACAATGCTATATTTTTAGTTAGTTTTGACATATCCTGAAGAAGGAAAAGGTGTTTTCTAAAACCGGTAGAAGTTTTTTAAACTCAATTGTGGTTATTAAACTAAGATAATAAATAAAAAATAATATTTTACTTCTTCAATATTACCAAAATTACATTATATAAAAAGTAAGACAAAATACTTTGTTTAAACTACTATTTATTAATAAATTAACATGTTTCTATACCTATAGTATTTTCTTCAGGAAACAATGTACACTAAAAATAAAAATCTAAGTATAGATAAGAACAAAACTATAAAATAAAATTTATTTTATTATTTAAATAATATTTGTAACACATTTTTGAAATGATAGCAAAAATATATTGATGTTTAGAATGATACGCATTTTACAATATGATTTTTATATAATAGTTTACTTTAAACAACAAAAATAAAAATATGTTTGTTAACACAAATTTAATTTAATTAAGCACTAAATCAAAATTGCACAATACATTCTTTTGACATCTAACATTTACTTTGCTGTCGTCAAAGTTGTAAGAAATAAGTTAAGAAAGTAACACGATTATTCGAGAACTGAAAAATAACTATTTTCCAAAATTCTTGATATTCTTGAAATTCTTGATCTCCGAATATCAGATATATCATTAATTTTTTTATAAAACATTTAAAAAGGATGACTCGGAATTGACTTGGAAGCTTCAAACCTAAATATTTTTTAATTTAACCTCATTGTTGCGAATTCGTATTTTTATTACGAGCATTATATATGAAATAAACAATCAAAATCATTAGACAATTTAATGTTCTCTTTAGCGCCGCCTTGTAATTTTTGAATTAGCGGCGCGCGTCTCTTTGAATGAGCGCGCCCGAAACGAATGATAATAAATTGAGGGTTGATTGTGCGAAAGCAACTCTCTTTAACACTGCAATCTGAATTTTATTGTACAATTGACCTCGCCTATTCTCAAACTTCTCTACCTAATACGCTTTTAACTACAGACCGCAGATTCATCGCAACGAACACTCTACAGAAGATTCTTTGAACCACCCTAGGAATATTGCAATTAATAAATTATAAAGTTTTCGTTTTGTACGAAATACTGAAAATCACTTGATACGAAGTGATCTTAAGTTTATTTGTTTTAAATAATACCCTCTTCCTATTTGATTAAATTATCTCCTTAGTTAAAAAAATAATTATCGTTCTGACTAGAAGTAAATGTTTTTGGGTCATGTATTCGAATAAAAATTTACATAATATTTTAAGTGAGAATTAAAAATTGGAAACTGTATTAATAAATAATTAGAGATAAATGACGTTTATGTAGAGTAAATTCACAAACCTTGCTAGCAGAATTTATTCTCAATGGCACAGGTAACCTATGTTTAAAATACAATTTCTTCTAAAATATCATAATATGGTTCTTTGCAAAGTGGCATGAGAACATAACGTATATTCTAATAGCTAACAAAGAGGTCGTAAAGATAATACATTTCAAACAAGGGAAAAATATGAAAAATAATAGTTCCATATTGAATTTAAAAGCAAACACTCCTCTTAAATTACAGTCTTTCTCCTTTACACAATGGAAAATTGAATGTTTAGATATTCAATTACCCGTTACCAGGCCCTAGTGTGTTACGATGATATATTACCCAATATCGCGGCTCATATAAAATGTGAGACTATCATTTTTACAGTAACCATAGGGAGAACTTAATGCAGGGCTCAATTTTCTATTCGGTCGCTCTGCCCCTTACCATATTAGACTTAGAATTATTACCAAACAAAAGACGAAATGGGCACTAAAATTATCATCAAAAGAGCCCATAGTACTTTGAATATTCGTTAAATTAAATGTAAAGATACACTGGACTCGCATACTTACGCTTTTAGTGAGTTGTCTATAGGATAATAAAGCCGTTTCAGATAATAAAGTGAAGGTAACATCACAATTTATAGTCCGAATAAAAATTTTCACGCAGCTTAAGTTATTTTAACAATACGTTGGTGAAAATTTCAATTTTAATAAAATAATAATTGTAATTTAATATTTTACAATAGTATTTCATTGTTTTAAGGGTAACTATATAACAATTATTTTTAAACCACTTCAATATTTAAAGACTATAAAGATAACAATATATTATTTGAAGTACTGATTATATATTGAAGATGTTTTTTTTTATAATAAATAACATTTACCACCTAATACAAAAAAAGTCGTGGTCTTGTATATTTTTTGCTTTGAATATTTTTGATCTAAAAACATCCTTGACGATCCTACAAAATTTGTTGAACTGTTGTGAAATTGAGAAGTAACATAATTACAAGATATAAACACTTTTGTCACTCCTAACAAATCTCCGGCATACTTTAATCTGGCTTATCTAGAGTTAACATCAGTCGTTACTATTGATTCGGTGTAATAAATTGTTACACAATGCACATCAAGTTTAGTTCAAAGGTATTTAATTTTAAAACCGTTTTGATTTCATTACCAATTCTAAATATTAAAGATTATTTTATAATAAATTTACTTTAATGATGGACATGGCAACCTTAAATAGACATTATGAAACAAAGTATACTTCAACACATTATTCATTCCTAAAATCTTTTACTCCTGTCCAAGCCAATAAAATTTCAAAACAAAACCCAATATATTATATCATTTTTTCGACACACACATACAAAAAACCACTGTAAATATAATCCACATAATTAATTAACATGAGTGAAAATTATTAGACATTTTCTAAGCTAAAGTTTTACTTGATATTGTATAACTAGTGATAATAATAATATATGTATATTTGTTAGTTTTATCTAGGGATGCAAAACATCTGATTATTTTAAATCAAAATAAATTGTACATATTTATTTGTCGAAGATACAATTTTTTTTTCAATTATACAATATATTATTCCAAAGCTAGCAATTATTAACGTTTATTTAAGCACTATTTTTTTTTTTAATTAAACAAAATTTATTACAGAAGTATTGAAATTGTTTTTCCAAAACAGATAAAACAAACTAAGTCTATGCTTTTGACGTTCGAAGATTTTTCTAATCAAAAATAATAATTAAGTAAAAATTAAGTAATCGAATTATTATAATGGAAGTTGCAAAAAAAATCTTTCAAGACATTTTCAAAAAACACCGGTGTGCCTTTGTTGTAAAATTATTATAAAAATATGTATGCTACGTATTAGATAAAAATCTTTGTTCACTGCTTTGTAATAACATGCAAATTAATGGTGAAGAGATGACAGGAAAAAATGCTTTCTATGGGGTCTTTACACCGAGAGCGCACTTGATATGGAAATTAAAAACTTTTCACAAAGCCTTCGGTGGCTGCAAAACATGGCCCGAAACTGAAAGAGTAAAGGCTGTTTTTTTTAAACTTAGAAACTGGATTATACGAGTATCCTGATAATAAAAATAGAAGCTCACGTTTCAGAAAAACTCTAATTAATTTTCATCACACATAGACATTACTTATATATATTTAAATATAATTATGTGTTTAAACAGATATATGGAGACATATTTTTATAACATAAAATTTTGAGAACACTCAGATATTAGAATTTGAGGTAATAATCCATTTTATTACGTAACCTATAATAATAAGAAATATTTTTATGAAAGAAAAGTATACACACATTCAGTTCGCTTATTATTAGATATTAATAAAGCTTCGAGAAGGGGGATACTAAGACAAATTATAGTATTTGATAACAGATCGGATGAGAAAGATATCGAATGCAGGGTGACTGTAGGGGATAAAGTGAATGGCGCCTTAAATACAATAAAATCTAATAACTTCCTGTACTTACATAAATGTATGGCAGTGAAGCTTGGAGTTGACAGAAGAGGGTCAAAAGTGGACTGAGTGCAGTGGAAATAAGATCACTTAAGTATATGTATAGCTAACGAATTAACAAATTAGAAGGGAATATTATGTTGATTTTAGCATAGTGAATAAGATTAAAAAATAGTCGCTTATGTGGCATGTAAAACTAATGAATCACGAAAGAATGGTAAGAAATAGAGGACGTCTGCGGAATACTTGGCATGATCAAGTACATTTGGTACTGGAAGATGATTCTGTTAGAAGCGTCAATAATTTTGAAAACCTGCATAAGAAGATGTATGAATGTGAATGAGGCGAAACGATATGTATACCTTAAAAAAAGCTATTTAAATTTTAAAGTTTATCTTCATAATATTTAAAAAATAAATGATCTTTAATTATAAAGAAAATAATATAAATATATTTCTTATAAAATCTGTGAGCATTTATAAATTTATTTTCTAATAATCCAAAGTTCAATTAAAAGTAAGAAAGGTAAATTTTTTTTCATACTAGTTGTTGACTTGTTAATATATATATATACATATAAATATATATATATTTTTTATTTTTTTTTTATTATTTTTTTATTATGTAGTTTGTATTGATCGAGATGGAATTAATAATAGTAACTTATACCAACAAATCTGTGCAGTTAGGTAAGTTATTATTTAAAAAATGACTAATATATATATTATTTCACACTTTTTAATATTTTTTGAAAATTATTGGGAAGATTGAACTAATGCTGAGAACTGACTTGAATAACATCATTTTTATTTAATGATTTCAATGCTACATTTATAACCTTTTTATAATGTATGAAATCACGTATCTAAACCTGAAATAAGGCAGTCAAGCGCACTTACGACCTCAGTCACGTTTTGACCTATAATCCGGCAGCCCACTATAATAAACATACACCAAACGCATAAATATACTTCAAAAATTTAACACAAATAATTTCACAAAGTTTTCCAAAAAATATCCCACGCAATAGCAGTGTAGACATGTTTGATCACGTGACCGCGTAGACCGCAGCCTTCCCATTAATAACACCTAAACACCTTTCAAAGTAATGCCCGCGAAGTGCCAAAAATTATATTAACCCGGCACAGAGTCGCCGACAGCTCAGGCAATAAACACGCAGAACAATCCCAAGTGTCGGTTCGGTATTCAAATCGGGCAGACATTAAATAACTCGGCGAGAGAGGCATTATCCTCGAAAATTCATACATCCATAATTCCGAGTGCATTAAGGCACATGGCACGCGAATACACAATTCATATTGTCTACTCCTTAACACCTTCAATGACACATGGTTTCAACAAACAAGTTTATTTTATGTTTTATTTGTTTGGGTTGTAAAGAGTTACTAAAATAACACTTCTTTATTTAACATGTTTGTAAGGTATGAATATGTTCAACTCTTTATACGATAAGATCGCTGATAGAATCGGCGTTAACTTTGTAGAGTTTCATCATAATGGATGGATATAAACAATACAATGTTATAACTCTAATTGAGTTTATTAGCATAACTCGAGTTTTGAGAGAAACAGTAACTCTCATCGACAGGTGAAGTATTAAACTAACTACTTACAAATATAGGAGACAAGGCTTAGATGGTAAACATACAAATAATTAGGTACTGACAGATGGGAGGGGGAGGGGGAAGAGTTATAACATTGTTTTATTTATATCCATCCATTATGATACGATCGTGTTTATACGTGTATTTCTATACATGATATAAGAGACAGATTCTACACATTTCAGATTTTTTCAATTAAGCCTTTTGTACAAATATCTCAGTCGTTTTAGAAATGTTATTTCATTAATATCGTTCAAGGGACAAACTTTAATAAATTCAATGATGTTCTAATAACAATGCCACAAAGTGAAGTTTATTTTTTAAACATACACAGTGAAATTTACTAGGAAAATTAAATATTACACGAAACTGATTATTTTTTACAATTGGTTAAAGCTACACAAAAGTTTATTTTAATTTAGCTGGTATAAGCACTTAAAAAATGCTCTTACTGACCAATTATCACAGCAAAGGCTGTCTGTATCTTGGTATTATCAATTTTGTTACTTACCATGAGTTGTAATTATTTTGCACATTTATAAATACCTACATTATGTATTAGAAAAATATTTATTTTAAAATGTACCTACAATTTAAATCAAGTTCATTTACTGGTTCCAAACACTCAAGTGTAATAATTTAATTATGTTTATATTAATTTAATTTAGTTTCTTTTTATACCCAATATATTTCATATAATTATTACATTGTATGTAAAAAGCAGGAATTTAGTTTAACCATTGAGTTTCGGATTATTATTAATGTTTTTAATTATTAAAGATTTTATTTTAGTCAATATTAGACAATTTAATTTGGTTCTGGTATCTACATAATAATACTCTGATAAATAATCAAGATTTAAAACTTGACGTTCTTTTTCCTTAAAAAGAACGTCAAGTTTTAAATCTTGTAAAAATTGTAAAAACTCTGTAAAAATTCACTGCCTCTGCAGTGAATTTTTACATTAATATTTTCTACTCAAAATATACGCCGGTGTTAACTTTAAAAAAATTGTGAACAAGGTTTGCTCATTCACTTTTGATTTCAAAATGACATATTTTTAATATTTTTGTGGAAATTTAGTAAAATTGTAATTTATTGTTTTTAAATTCACCAATTTAAAACAAAACAGATAAAATAGTCTTTCGCATTCATATCTGTCAAAAATTACTAAATCCTTATTTAAACTAGGTAACGCAATAGTGGTACAGAATATCTAAGTCCTTAAATAATATATTTAACCTTTTTTTTACTTCTGTGTCATTATGACAGAGCTTGTGCTATAAATACAAATAGAAAAAAATAGTATTAGTGATATAATTTTCTTTCTAATATATTAATTTACGTGGGAGCGTCAAAGGGTTAAAATGTTTAATAACTTAATAGTCACGATACTCTAGGAACATCGTGAACAAATTTAGGTTTGTAAAGTTTTCAACAATTCCTAAGTAAAACAAATATTTACTATTTCTTATTTGAGTTTATGAATTCCAAAGATATTTAATCAGAAACGTTTCAACAAAGAATGCTTTTAACAATGCTGTTCATTTCAAACAATACGAATCAAGGTTTAGAAAAAGCTTTCAGCTTTTTGTGATGTGAGTTTGATTGGGTTCGCATTTTTGTACAAAGAAAAACATTACAACATTTAAAAATATTATCTTTAATTCAACTTGTCATTAACGATTTCTTATCTTCTCAGTTTGCATCTATGGTGCTGGCAACATACGTGGCCTTAACATAATATTTTATTATTTATCCATTTTTAAAAAATTAACTTCTTTAAAGTTTTGTGGGTTTATTATATACTTCCGAGCAAAATTGTAAAGGTTTGTAAAGACATTAATCAAAATACTCAAAATCAATTAGCCCCGATACATGCATCCGAATAAAAATCTTGATAAACTGCACCGAACTGAAGAATGGGGCAGGAAACTGCATAACAGTAGTCGCGGGGCGGGAACAGGCGAGTGGGCGGATACCCGCCTACCAGAAGGGGCCCTCCGCTATGCTGGGTGCAGTTTACGATTCTGAAACGGATAACCGCGGCTCCGGAAATTACTTTCGTGTATTCAATATTTTTCGATTAAACATTTCATACGTTGGTATGCATGCATTTGAAATCTTTTTTCAATTTGGCGCAATGAGCGCAAATTTATTTACCGTTTTGTATTATTAAGCCCAAGAGAGAAATATACTATTAGAGTAAGTGATCGTAAATTAAATGTTATTTATATCAGAGACAATTAAGTAAGTCTTTCTAAAATGCAAAGATAAACACACACGCTCATATAATTCTAATCTTAATAACTATGTGATGTTAACGGTGTCATTTTAGTAATGGATTTGCATTGATGGATATGAAAATGTTTATTTTAATAATAACACTTATTACCAAAATAAAAATATACAAAAAATATCGTCATTTCTATTTTATTGTGTATACATAAAATAAACAATTTATATTTTTTCGTTTACATCATCATTTTCACGACAGTCTTACGGTTCTTTTGAAAAGATTTTTAGGAGTTATTCGACCTGAGAAATCTCTGAGATACGGATTTTGCTTGTTTCTAAGGAGATTCCTTAGAGACATCACTCGTTTTTATAGTTCCCGTGAACATATCACGTCTTAGAGATTCACCGTCTTGCGATTCCCCTTACGATTGTTTTTCGTCAAACGTCAAATGTCAGTTCCTTGACCATTATTGAATAAATATTTGTAATTAGATAATGTGTTTGCGTGTCTAACTTTTTAGAATAAATAGTTGTAGGTAGGTTTTAGTTGCTGTCAAATCGAACGACGCGTATTTGGGCTTAAGTTTTTGTATCTTTTCTTTCTACTAATCTCGTACTGATCTCTGATATTATTTTCAAATTAAAGTCTTAATACGTGAACTTACTTACTTACTTACTTACCATCACGCCGTTTCCCCGTGGGGGTAGGCAGAGAGGATAGAGCGCCACACTCTTCTGTCCTGACACACAATTCTCGCCTCATCCACATTCATACATCTTGTCATACAAGCTCGCCGATTGTTGAGGCTTCTAACAGAACCATCCTCCATTATCTGATTTACCTGATCGTGCCAAGTCTTCCGCGGACGTCCTCTATTTCTGGTTCCATCAACACTTGCGTCATATATCTTTCTTACCATTCTCTCCTCATTCATCCGTTCCATATGACCAAACCACCTAGGTGATCCTTTCTTAATCTTACTCACTATACTAACAGCTTTATATTCTTTCCTTATTTCTTCATTCTTTACTCTGTCATAAATAGATTTGCCACAAATACGTCTAAGTGATCTCATTTCCACTGCATTCAGTCTACTTTCGTTCCTTTTCTGCCAGCTCCAGGCCTCACTTCCATACATCAGTGTCGGTACCAGCACTCCATTGTGCACCGCTAGTCTTGCCTCGGTTGACAAATTACGTGAACATAGTAACTATTAAGATTTATCTGATGTATAATTCTGCTATATACAACTCAATGTTTCTCATTTTGGAAACACAAACGAATATGATTTTATCATGTGACTCAGTTTTCTATGCACATTATTACAAAGCTAAAATATTGACGAAGGTTATTGTGCTATTATACTTCCGTATGATTAGATATTTTGTATGAAGATTTACTTCTTTAAAATACATTTTTGATCGAAAACGGTGCTATATTTACATGAGCCAGTGTGTCAATTCCTATGCACTATCTTGAAATGTTATGCAGTAGAAAACATTTCCAACTGCTAACTTATACTTTCCCAGGCAAAAATGGAGTGTTCCAAATTTTATTAATAATTTTAAATAGATCGATTCTACACTGAAAACATTGTAATAGTTAAGGAATAATTTGGGCAGCCCTACAGAGCAGTACAAAAAGGTATTTAGTTTCGGTTTTTTAAAATTTTCACGCCCAATGCTTGCCTTCATGTAAGCACAATTCCATACATTATCTTAAAAAATTGACAAGACTGGTACGTGTGCAATAATAAAAAATCACATTATAGGATAAAGGCATGTTTGAGTTTTCTATTACCGATAATAATTATCAATCGTTATAGTCATTTCTTCCCTATAACCACAAATAATTTGTGTAAGAACAACATTATTCAAATTATTAAAAAAAAAAATTTAATCATAGTTATTTTATTATACCTACCTATATATCAAATTACAAAAAACCATTCTACCCAGCCTTCTAACGTTAAATAAGCCGCTTAATCGTTTATAAGTCTGCACGGTGCCCATGTTTCTAGTAAAATTCTAAAACTATTATAGTCCATTTAAAACGTTCCTACCATTACTAAAGAACTGCTAGACAATAAATTTTTATAAAACTGAAAAAAGTTCCATAACATTAGGCATCATTTAAATATATAATATCACTTTTTTTTCCACCTCATATGAAATACATTTTATATGATTTTAAATCAGCAGCCCGCACGAAGGTCCCATTTGACAGAGACTATTGCGGTTAATCCTGGAAATCTTCGAGCCCTCGGAGGCTCTTCGAATGATTGATGGCCAGCCGATCCAATACAATACACTTTTACGTTTTTCCTAACGTACCGGATGTACGGGAGAGATTGCGCTGTAGAAAAACTGAGTGAGAAGAAGCTGAAAAGCTACGTCTCATCGTTGGTAAGTTTAATCCAATTACGGAAAAAGTGATACAGATAGATTGAAAAGGTTGATAATATTTTATTTAAGGTCAGTATAAAAAAATTCTTCATATTATTTGCCTAATTTATTAATTATGTGTATACGTTGAAAAACTGCAATTGTGAAAAGGTAGGTACGGTAATTTACAAAAATCCTTTAATATATAATATCTAATAAACAAAGTGCAATGTCTGTGGATTAATGATCAAGTGATAGGCACATGTGCGTTCGGGTCAAACGTATATGTGTGTACAGTGAGCATCAAGACGTATGTCAGTGAAGCATGCGTATGAAAGACCGGCAACCGAGGTCGGCCTTCTTTCGCTCCGCGTCACTCTCCGAATACAGACCTAAGAAAATTTATAATATTGTCAGTCGGAAATAAATACTGTAAATTGTCACACTATACAAACAGCGTATTATTCTCGTCACTATATCAAACCCCAACAAAGAACGCATCTGATAGATCATCATCAGAGTCTAAAAGCTATAATAAATTGGCGCAGGCGGTACAGGAGATAAAAATACAACACAAAGGATATGACAAAAAATTATAACTGGCCACCCTGAACATCAGCATCGGAAATAAGCAAAAATAACAAGTGGTAAACTACAAATATCTAGGTAGTTGAATAATACAATAAATAATTCATTAAAACTTACATCTGGAGCATAGCACTAAACAGAAGTGAAATCTAGATAATTAACCAGAGAGGTAAATAGATTGGATGTACTCGAGATGTGGTGCTGGAGGTGGATGGAAAGATAATCAGGACTGAAAGAATTACAAATGAGGATGATCTGCAGAAAGTGCAAAAAAATAAGTTTATAATAAACACCACTGAAATTAAAATGACCACTCAATAATAGTTTTAGATACAACGCGTATCTCAAAAATGTGAAAGAAGACAAAAAGGAAGGGCTGGGCGAAAATTCATCCACCACATAATGAGCAATAAAAATGCAAACACGTGTAGAATGTCGAGCATTGCACCGTCAAGAACACAGTTCTTAAATATTAAAGAATAAAACAGAACTAGTTGATATAAATTAAAAATAATAATATCCACATAAATAAACGTGATAAAATATCTATCTGTTCGTTTATTTTCACAAAGAAGACTATTAAAAATATATCACAATATTAGTTTTTGAATTATCAGCGATGCCAGAAAATATGTCATGTTTTAATGCAGTTCAGATTTCGCGCATAATTGTTTTTGAAAATATTTAACTTGAACAGTCTCGACAATTCACGGACGTGAACGGCATAAATGGAGAAAAAGTGTATGTATAAAACAAAAATTACTAATCTCATTAATAAAATAAATACTCAGTTTTTTAGTTCACTTATTATTTATATTAATACTAAATATAACGAAATAGTAGACAGGCAAACAAGATTATTTAATATCATTGTTGAAAAAATATATCTCAATAATTCCTAAATACAAGAATAAAATTTCACACATCAAATTAAGTCAGCAGGAACAACGCCATTAATTTGATATAATACATTTTAATCTTTTGAGAGCTTGGTAGTATTCATAAAAAAATAAGTGGATATGACCAATTCACGTGTTCGAAAAACTTCTTGCCGTGGATTAAAAGAGAAATGAAAGGTATTCAGAATAGTTCCTCCATCTGACAATTTACGAGTATGATCTTTTTGCAAAAATGACATATATAGAATAACCCATCATAGGTCTAATTTAACACGATTTTCGAGATATTTGAACTTTTATGAATTTTTGAATAATTAGTACCCTTTGTTACTTTTTTGATGTCGTTTCCAAAACTTGAGAAAATATCGCTTTCTGTTTATTTATTATTATTTCTGATAAGTTTTCTTTATGAAATGTGTCACTTTTAAAAACAGAAACAGTTTTGCTAGGAAAAATATGAATTTGGACCATTTAACATTTTTCAACACTGTTTAAAGCACTATGGTGTAAAAAAGAAGTATGATGACCTATGTGCCCATTAGCTTGAAAACTTCTACGTTTAATTTTAATTTAGGAACAGCAAAAAAAATATTTTTTTTACTTAGAAAAAAGGTTATTGCTATTTTAATGCCGGAAAGCACATTTGTGAAAAGTCCAAGGTAATATTTTTTTTAAATTGCAGGCCTTGCTTCTGGTGCAAACATGCAAAGATACATTGCCAAAAAAAAAATTTAAAAATGTCCATTTTCAATTTCAAAAATTCAATTTTGTTGAAATTGTCGCGAAATCTCGAAACAATCTCTAAAACCGTGTGACATTTATTAGACCTATGGTGGGTTATTCTGATAGGGCATTGTCTCAGCTATCGATGGTTTTTGTTTGGACCACTACTTACAGGACACCTGTACAAGTATTATCCATTTGAATTCTTAAGAACAATAATAAAAAATATATTTATGCACCCGCCTTGTTTATTTTTCTCTCAACTTAACAAAATAATATTTTTTTATTATAAAAAAGCAGTAAAACAATTTGAATATAGGTTTTTCATATATTATTAGTTTTCATATATATTGTATGTAGATGTAAAGAAGGTTATAAAACAAATTAGAGCGTTAATTTCAAAAAATAGTTTTCTACAATATAACAAACTAATATCTAAGCCCAATAATGTTTTCACGATCATTTCGCTTTAAAACTTTACACATTCGTGAGTAGAGTTTAGTTCACCTTCAAAATATAGTAAACTACTCTGACCGCAGTATAAGGGCAGCGGTCGCCGCATTTGTTTTGACCCGTCCCGAGGCTGGAATTGAAGTTTTTCAGAGTTGCCGCTCCCGTGAGGCCTCTCTTTTGGAGCTTTCCGTGGAAGCCTCCACGCTGACTGGGTCCCTAACGGGCCGGAAAGAGCCTGCGACGCCGCCGGGACGACGTCGCTCCGTACTCGGCCGTTAAAAGCGACGCCACTTTGCGGCATTAATCGGAGATTTCATCACTTTTGACGTGACGTCACGGGACGCAGAGTGAAAATATAAATAAAGCTTCAGAATTTTATTTGTACTTCAAAAACTGTTGTCGAAGCATTAAGTTTGGTGGTAAAATTTTTAAATTGCATCTAATGCAATGAAATTACCATATTCATATTTTAATACGTAGTTTTACTAATAATAGTACATTTTTTATACTTATGTTTACTATTACTATATAATTATATAGTAATTATAAGGAGAGATGTACATATAGAAAATAAGTTTCTCGGTTTTCCGGCGTCTGTTGATCTTGAGAAGGACCATTGTTATCCCAACGCTTCAGGTAACTCTCATTACCCATCTTCAGGGGATTCCTTATCGGTGAAGCATCGCTCTGAAATGATAGTAGAACACCTTTTTTTTTAGGCCAGCAGAAATCACTAATATTTACTTTATATAATTAAGATGGTTACGACCTAATGTTTGGCTTTTGATAATTCTCCGAACCCAACACTTACATACATATACAAATAACAGTAATATTTTACCTCACAGAATAAGTTTTTCCGATATTTTGGCTTGTCTCAACTTTTCATGGTGATGTGCCCATATACATATATTTATGCCTACATAATTTCACGAGGAAGTGTATTAGGATTATAGTATTATATGTGAGATATTTTCTAAGTTAAATATTAAAATATTTTATAATTATACAAGGAAAATGTAATATATTTGTTATTATTCTTCTTCTCTTATTATTACCAATTATGTCCAAGATTAAATGTAGATCTCTCAGAATTACATCAATTGTCTCACGTCTCTAATATTACCCCGCTGTTTTTATAATATCATCCTTCCATCTAACTCAAAGTCTTCCCTGATTTATTCTAGCCATCCGTGGTCTTCACGCATTCACTTACAAGTTCGATGTGTTATTTTCTCGCCGCGTGTTTCTGTTTCAATTCGGTTACCTTTAGAGCAATACAATAGAGAAATATACCGAAAACTAACCATTATATTGCTCATTAAGCGACTAGTAAGTAGTACGTGTAATTAGAAAAAATAAAATCGTTATTGTTGTATATTTGTTTACAGAAGTTCTCAGAAAAAAGGGCCTAGAGCTCTTTACTGTTAGTAGAATTAACGTTTAATTACAGAATGTAAATAATTCATTAAAATGTAACTTTGTTATATTATAGAATGTAGAGTGTTTAATTATAGAATGCTATTAATTCATTATAATGTAACTTTGTTAAAAAATAACTTAGTTTAAATAAGTTATAGATTATAAAGTTTTTAATATCTCATATACAAAGTAGTTGTAAATATATCGATGAAACTTTTGGCTTCTATTAAGGTTAAACAATTTACACTATGCTTACGATATAGTACTGCCTGCAAGTTATTATGATTACAATTATTGCTGATTCAAGTTTAAAGGCATTTGAAAACTGTAGATTGAAACAAAACGCAAACAAAACAAAACGTACGCTTGTCAATAAAGATTATATTATTAATAACTCGGTTCGAAGGCACAAAAATTATAGACTTAGAATGCAGTAATACTGGAATTAATAAACGACAGAAAGAATCTTTCCATTAAGGAAAATGTCGTATTGAACGAACCCTTGTGACATATCTTCGAGCTCAACATAAAGCTTTGAATGCGAATGGTCAGATGTTACGTGTTCTTGGTATTACTCAGATACTTACCGAAGCATTGCTAAGGCAATTTGCGGCGTTTGAGATGTTGATCTACAGAAGAATGCTGGATTGACCGGATGAACAAAATAAGAAATTAATGTTTGGTATCAGATCAATAAAAACAAGAAAGCTATCAAAATTATTTAAATTCGAAAACTGCAATATTTCATATATTTTATAAAGCATTCAGGAAAGTATCAGATCCATTATCTCATCATTCAATGAAAGATTGCTGAACCTAGAATACGTCAAACCTCATGGTTGGACATTTTAAAATATTTCAAAAAATATTATAAATACTCAGTTTATGAATAATACGACAATGGAATGAATAGACATTGGTGCAGCTTTACCTGTCGACTTTCAAAAATATAGTTGACAGGCATGGCGTGAGAAGAAGAAGAAGATTTTTTTAAAATAATTATCAAGTTTTTGGTCCACCCTATTACGGGCTGCAGAAACAAGTTGCTTGGCATTAAATTATATTCATGACGGCATTTAGCCCATGCTATATTCGAGATTGACAACGTCGTGTTACAAGAGCCGCTGCGCCGCCCTCCCGTCGCTCCTCTCCGACGCAGCGAGTATACGCAACCATTAAAATGAATAGAATACGAAATCAATAAATGCAGACAAAAAACTCATAGACTGAACGAAATGCCAACTTTTACTAAGAAATCGCTTTTCTTTGGCAAACTTTTCTAGAAAAATGCAATATCAATAAACGATTTTAGTTATTTTTGGCACACGATCAAAAGAACAGCAATACAAATGGTAGATTTTAATGTATTTTGAAACTGATTTTTCCGAGTACTTTTCCCTAAACCAATATGAAGAACTTCCATCTTTTTTAAATGCAATACTTGACTAGATATATATATATATATATGTACTTATGCTTTTGTTTTTATTCATGGTTTAACTTTTACATTTACGAATTTACTTGGAAGAAATAAATAATCATAGTATGGTATTTTTAATTAACATTTCTGTGGTCTAGTGGTTACGATACTCGCCTAGTTATCTAGTGATCGGAGGTTTAAGCCTCGTTCCAGGAGACCATCAAGTAAGTCATATTTTCATAGTACAATCATTCATCTTAGTTTAAAAATAGTAAGAATATTGATATGAGATGTATTCCGTGTGCGCAACTCTATTTTTTTTAATAAAAAAATTTTTATTTATATATATATATTATGGTAGAAATTAAGGTGATTCCAGTAGTTATCCTAGTATGGCCAGCATTTTAACCAACTTATCATCAAGAATATATATATTCTTGATGATAAGTATATATATATACAGATGATGTATACAGACGTGGGATATATATATATATATATATATATATATATGTATATATATCCCACGTCTGTATACATCATCTGTAGCATGATAGAAGGGTATAATTAAACTTAGACAAGGCAATCAATGAAAAAGTGAGGATATATAGAGAAGCAATAGAAATTTATTAAAACCCAACGATAATTTAAACAATAGAGACCACAGTATCAGTATTCGAAGGACCTGGTTCAGTATATTAGAAGACAAATTAAACCATCCACTAAAAATCCATTAACATCCGTTTCTCTAAATTCTACACATATCGCAGAAACACAAACACAAAATTACTAGATGCCAAACAATAGGTCGTAAACACTTTAATTATACAGTAACGATTAGTGATTTGACTTAGGGCCAAATTATCTTGCCTGAAAATACATATTTCACGATAATTTTAGAGCGACACTTCATCCGTAAGGCATCCTCTGAAGATGGGTAATGAGAATTATCCGAAACGTTGGGACAACAATGGTCCTTCCCAGAACCGACATACTCAGGATAACCAAGAAACTTTTTTTTGACTGAATAATAGCAATATGAATGTAATAAGTATGGAAGAAATAAAGTGTGCAATAAAGCATACGAAGAATGATAAGGCTGTGGGGTATGATAACTTTGCTGCAGAGTATATCAAGGTTGATGGCCCATTAGTTATCTCATGGGTTCATGCGCTCTTCAATCAGTATTTAGAGGAGACCCACACTCCGTTAGATTGAAGGAGAGCAGTTATTATACATCTCTACAAAGATAAAGGGTAGCGTATGGAATGCGGTAACTATAGGGCAATACTTGATAGGTGAACTATATGGAAGAATTTTAATAGAAAGAGCAAGAACGGTGACGAAAGAAAAAGTATGAGATGTGCAAGGGGCCTTTATGGATAGAAGAGGATGCATGGATCAGATATTTTCTCTACGAGTGATGACGGAAAAGTTTGCAGCGAAAAATCAAAGACATTTTTGTTCTTTTGTAGATGTGTAAAAAGCGTATGATAGAGTTATAAGAGAAAAGTTATGAAAGGAACTCTCTAATTACAGGGTCAATAGCAATCTTATACACGCAATTACATCCCTATATGAAGAAAGTTCTGTGTGTGTAAGGATCAATGGATTATTCATAACATGATTTGACATTACAAAGAGTATCAAGCAGGGTTGTGTAATGTCTCCATGGCTGTTCAACTTGTGTATGGATAATTGTGTGAAAAAACTGGAATATATGAATGTAGGAGCAAAAATGGGCGATTTGATTGCATTCTGTTTATTGTACGCCAATTATGCAGTATTAATGGCAAATAATAAACAAGAATTACAAAGGCTAGTGAGTAGAATGTACGATGTATGCAAGGAAAGCTACCTAATTATATGGTATTCAAGAAAGAAGAAAGCAAGATATCGTACAAAATACTTGTGAGTGATGAATGTTTGGAACAAGTAGATGAGTTTGTGTATTTGGGAAGTATGTTTGAAAAAAACGGAAAGACAAAAAGATATGGAAAGGAGGGTGACTGCAGGGAATAAAGTGAACGACACTTTGAATGGAATTATAGCTAATGTCAACTTGTCAACTGAGGTAAGACTAGCGGTACACAATGGAGTCCTGGTACCGACACTCATGTATGGAAGCGAGGCTTGGAGCTGGCAGAAGAGGATCGAAAGTAGACTGAATGCAGTGGAAATGAGATCACTTAGGCGTATATGTGGCAGATTCATTTATGATAGAGTAAAGAATGAAGAAATGAGGAAAGAATGTAAAGCTGATTTTAGTATAGAGAGTAAGATTAAGTAAAGATCACTTAGGTGGTTTGGTCATATGGAATGGATGAATGAGAAAATAATGGTAAGAAAGATATTTTACGCAAAAGTTGATGGCACCAGAAGTAGAGGACGTCCGCGAAAGACTTGGCACGACCAGGTAAATCAGATACTGGAGGATGGTCCTATTAGAAGACTCAATAATCGTTGAGCTTATATGAGAAGATGTATTAGTATGGATGAGGCGTAAATTGTGTGTCAGGACAGAAGAATGTAGTGCTCTATCCTCTCTGCCTACCCCCGCGCGAAAACAGCGTGATGGTAAATAAGTAAGTAAGAATAACAAGGTTCCAACTAACATTTTGGGCTAATTTGAGTTATTGCGTGAAATGGGTTCTCTATTTTTTCCATACACACCAACCCTACTTAACGGATATTAAAGGAAATAGCAAGAGCTGAAATCCAACTGCATCAGTTATTTATATCAATTAATGAATCATTATTGTTAATTTACAATTTTTTTATTTTATTATTAATTTCCCTCATCTCATAGTGGTCATTGATAATACTGAAAATAAGTTAAGACCTTAAAACTGTTCATATACATGAATATATGTTGAAATTCAATTAACACTTTTCATCATCTCAAAATAGTGTCATTGTCAAATGGAACCTTGTTATTCTGAGGGGTCGATATATATTATATACCTATACATAACCCAAGATCAATATCATATGAACACATATGGTTATGTTACATGAATATTGGGCTATAATTACATTCATATATTTTTTTGTAATTACATTAATATATTTGTTTGCAAGCTTTTATTTGAATAGATTCCTTTTAGGGCTTAACCATAGAAAGTGTCGCACAGAGGAATTAACAACCGGTGTGAGGATTTAAACCGTAAGTAGTAAATCGTGTCCACTTCCTTCAGTACAAACGTTTTAAACGATCCCTTTGTAATGCCCTATTTAGCTGGCACTAAATATTCATACGACCATAAAGCAACAGCTGGACGTCTAGTTTACTGCCTACTCAGTATATTTGATTGTAATTGCAGGTTTTAAATCTTCAAGTACTATGTTTTCTAACAAATACACAAAATATATGATATGCGCTATTGCAACATCTTTTCGTTTTAGATGCATGTCAATGCATCATAATTGATCGAGAGATTATTTATTTGTTGAAGTAATTTTTATTTAAGTTAATGTAATATAAAAAATTCCATAAAAAATCACTATCTGATCTAAATAAATGAATAAATTTAGACATTTAATTAAATTGTCTATTGCCACTGGAACCATACAATAGTCGATTATTGAACATGTTGCTACATAATATGTCAAAGATATTATGTTATATTTTATAAATTTTGATTGAAAAACAATAATAATTTTATGCATAAAATCGCGATCTGAAATTTCATGTTTGAAATATCACCAATACCTGTGAGAATGATATCGATTTCAATTTATATAATGTGATAGATTTCTAAATTTTAGTAAAAAAATATTAATTTATTTATATAAAAAGTGATAGTTCTCAATGAATGAGAACGTATTTCGAGAGAACTTAAATAAAATTGACGTTATTCGTTCTGCACTGGCAATCGCCATGTTTCCCCTACGACAGACTATTGTAGCTGAGCTATAAACCTTTCCACTTCCATGTAATCATTCATCACCCATTCTGCTTTTAGCGGCACGACGCCAAAGGAAAGGCGCCCACTTACACTAGACCTCCCAACTTTAATTTTAAATGAAGATTGATATGCCTAAACGCACCGTTGGCTACGCGAATTAAGCGCTCCCGTGACGTAGCGAGCTCTGTGCTGGATGTACCGCGCCGTCTACTGCCGCTACGTGCTACGGTGGGGAGGCTGGCTGCATGACAGGTTTATCCCATGACCCTTTCAAAATTTATGGCGATAACTAAATTTGACGTCCAAATAATGATTGACATCGGGTGATTAAAATAATATGTATTTAATGAAGTAAGCAAAGTCATTTTTCATTGATGTTTGATATTTATTCGTCACCTACGTCGATTATAATTTACCTAGTCAATATTCCGTAAACAAATTTCCTTCGCTTACAATATTTAATAACTTGGACCGTATTTTAAGGCATTATTATTTCATAAATATACAAATTGTTTAAAATTTCAAATATTCATATTTGTTCACAAATTCAAAGGATTAATCGATCTCAAATAACATGTTGAAAAATATATATAGTGATAGACGAAGTTAATAATTTATTTTAAATTTTATGTTGTCAATATATACGCTAGCCGTGCATTTGATATATTACTTAATCAAAAATTATGCTTTTACCAAAAATTAGCAGTCAATCTCAAGCAATTAGCCTTTTTTCTCGTTACTCTAGAGATTTTTGTTTTTAATGCAACTGTCTTTGAGTAATTTGTTTAATCATTTTAAATTCAAAATTGTATTTTTTTTTTTTTTGATAATACGTTAATGTACATTTATTCATTCATACAATACTAATTCAAATACAATACATATTCACTCAATTATTATAACTAAACCATGGAGAATAACAACCCAGTCATTTCACATTACATTATAAAAAATTACTCCACAAATAAAATTGTTTAAATTTTACTAAATTAATGATATGCAAAACTATTTGGAAAACTTAGGTAGTTATTTTATCAAAATTTGAAGAATTTAATAAGCTTGCCTTTTAAAAATACTTTATTATCGCAAAATAAAATAATTACTAGTAAAACTTAATTTTTGTATAAAATATGAATTCAATTATTTTTAAATTTAAACTCTGTTTAATTTTTTAGACTTTTAAAATAGTTATCTTTTCTAGTTGAATATTTTTTAATCACTTTGATGATATTCTAATTCATTCAAGTATTGGGAATAAAAATAGTTTTTTATTTAAACTGGAATATCTCTACATTTAATAATAAAAATATATTTACAAATTATGTTGTATCATAGATATTGTTAAATTTTTAATTTAATCATGGTAATTTAAATATTTTTTATTTGTTATATAATACTAGGATTTTAAAATAAAGTAGTCAAATGATTCTTAGCAATGACATGGCCGACTTAAAAATGTACAGTTGCAATTCATCCGCGTTAGAGCTACCGAATAAAATGTAGAAAGAAATTGTTTTAAATACAAAATAGTTTTTTGCATTGTAGAACAATCGTTTATTTCTAACGATATTTATGAATCCACATTGTAGGTAACCTAACCTTTTGCTGAAGCGCCAGCCTATGTGTATGTATATTACATTTACGGCACAACCGACCTTCGACACGCATGGCACAAAAATAGGCACGAGTTTATCCCTGAAATTTATATGTACAATGAAGTAATGATATATACCTTTGGGTAAGGTTGTTCATGTAATGTAAACCCGGCGGTCATACAATATATCTTAAGAGGTGTCAGTTGGCGGTAATGGATTGATGTGTCCGACTCTAACACTGGCGCTACACACGAATACGTACAATTTACTAACTGTATGTGTAAGCTCGTATGTCTTAATGTCTGCGTCTCTATTAACTTAGTGAGCAGGAACAAAACAACTTGTCAGTGAATAAGTGACTGAGTGTGGATTCAAGATGTGTTCCAAATAATTGAGTTTTATTTTAACTCTATATAGATAGATGTTAGATTTAATTAAAATTATTATTTATCCTTCCTTTATAAGTGACATAACTAAAAAATTACGCAGTGATAACCAAAAAAACAAGTTTTTTGAGTTATCACTACGTAATTGATGTAATTATTATTCTTATGGTGTTCAATATATTTGAGTTGCAAGGGTGCGATGTAAAGGGTGTTTTTTTAGAGGTATAGAACTTTAAAACAAAATAAAATACATAATACTCGTGGTAATTGCCATGATATTGGCTTTTTTGGAAATATAATTTTATGCTATTAGTGTTTAAATATGATTTTGCGCATATGGGCGCTGCGGCTGGCTTGAACAAAGCGCAATCTGAAGTTCAATTTTCGACCACTTTTTGGAGCAGTTGGAGCCATACAAC
Organism: Eubasilissa regina; assembly: GCA_022840565.1. Lineage (NCBI taxonomy): Eukaryota > Metazoa > Arthropoda > Insecta > Trichoptera > Phryganeidae > Eubasilissa > Eubasilissa regina. The sequence continues at coordinate 556,265 of JAINEB010000002.1, read as the reverse complement.
GGCAATAACGCAATGAATGTTGGCTTTCAAGTCATCTTTCATCGTTAAATCGCACGGTTTTGGAGACCAATTCACAGGTCCATTACTCGAAAGTATACGCTCATCGAATGTTTCCTTCAATAAATTGATTATGACACGCGCTGTGTGGTATATTGCACCGTCTTTTTAAAACCATAGTTTTTACACATTAATGGCATTTAATTGGGAAACGAAAAAGTCAGTAATCATGGATCTATGGTGTTCTCCATTGACAGTAACGTTATGGTCGGCATCATTTTTAAAGAAACAACAGCTTCTTTGGTGCACACTGTGCAATGTCTCTGCGCATGCGTATTATCAATTAGACTATGCGTAGTGTGAAAACAATCCATGGTTATTCGAATTACTTGCTCTGATAGACGATTATGTCCACTGTAAAATGAACGTAGTGTACGGTAAGTTTCCCGAACTGAACCACGATTTTTTAAATAAATTTTCACAATTTGCAAGCGTTGTTCTGACATAAGTCTATTCATGGTAAAATGGCAAACAAAACACAAATCAGCTATCAGCTGTCAAATTGGCTGTCGCTGGAAAAAGTGTTGTCAATTCGAAGAACAAACCTCTAAAACAAATCAATTTATATATATATAATAGTGAAATAATTTATCTACTTACATTCAATTAATAAAATATGACAATTCAAATTTTAGTTATTACAAATGTGATAACTAAAATCTACAATTTACAAATACTGACACTGCTGATACTGGTATGCGTTAATAAACATCTCACGGTAGATTGAGACAGAAACTACATACAATTCTGATTCATCGTGAAAACCTTAAAATAATTAAGTTATTAAAATCATCAGTTTCCTCGCATTTTCTTAAACGGTATTATTTTTGCTGTTTCAGTAGTAATTTAATGAAAACATTTAAAGTAAAAGAAAATCTCAATTGAAAATTAAATCGCTGATTGCCGTGGTAGAGACATTCCATTTAACTAAGGGTGAACGTTTTCAGTTAGGATCTGCACTGAATATTATTGGTCTTCATCTTATCTGGCGCAGTATAATACGAGTCGCACATAAAGCCTTAAGGCTTTGGCTTTACTTTAGTACTAGGGCTGATACCATCCCTGATGCTGGTGTGAGAGCTAACTTTGTACCAGATCAGATCCGGATTCAAGGAGGGATAAAATATATTAACTAATAATATCAATACAATTGACCATTTTTGCAGATAGGTTTTTTTGACTTGATTAATATAAAAAATGCTATTATTTTCAAGGATACTTGAAACTAACATTTTTTTTATATTTATCTTATATGTTAAAATGTTTACATTGCAAAAATGTTTTACAATACTCTTATTTAATTTTAAATAATATATACTAGTTTTATATTAATCTAAGATCTCAGTACAAGCAAGTGACAATGTATGAAGTAAAAGTATGAATATGAAAATTTAGTTTTCTTATTTGCCCAAAAATTCATAATATATTGTGAAACATTTATGATCTTTAAAATCTATACTACGAGAACTTCTTAAACGTCAATAATATAATAATAATAATAATATGAAAAAAAATGCACCCGTCAAAAATGAATCCTTGGAATCAGATACACATGAATCCTGGTATACACATACATACATTAACTATCGAAAAAAGTTTATAAATTATATTTAATTCTTTATCAAAATTCACCACAGATTTAAGATTTTACAAACTTCCAAATCTTTTGATCATTAAAATAAATAACATTATGGGATAGTCTTGTTATTTCTTTGTATTTAAAATTTTTGAAAAAAATATTAATTGATAAAGTTACTTAGAGTGTGTGCCTATAGATCTAGGATTTATTTTATAAATCAAAACTAGCCATTATATAACTATTTTAAAAAGACCTACCTTTCTTTGTTTTCTTGCCTTGAAAGCATTTTATTGCACTCAGGATTGGTGCCAAAAACAGAGATTCCACCCCTTGTATAGATAGTGTAAGTGCCCGCGGGTGTGGGCTAAGTATCTCGTCAACGTCAGTTGTCTACAATTTGAAGGGATCGATATCCTTATCTCATGGAAGGGTTTGCGTTCAGAGCGCATATTATACAATAGATACCTCAGGAAGGCGTCGACAGATATGGATACAAGAGGATGGGTATCGACTTTTGAATTTATGTTTACCCAATGTCACAGACACATTCTTACCCCGGTTTTAAGACAAAGTGACGAATTTGTATAATTGTATTTATTTTTAATTAATTTAAAAACCCTGGACATTGGATCCTGAAAACATTGGATAATTTTTATATTTTCGTAAAAAATTCACCTCAAGGGCGCATATGCTATTGAATCAATTAAATTTCTAGTATATTATTTAGACTAGAAGCGGCCATTGTCATAAAGATGTGTAAAATATGTATTTGTGTTTGAAATGCTAAACAAAATAAAAAGAAAGTTAACAGAAAATATTAAAAATTGAAAAAGTCACTAAAACATAAAGTTGTAAAAACTGGTACCGTTGTCTAACATATCTCAGACACATATATCACAAACCACGTAAATAGATTTCTTTCCCCCCTATATTTATTTTTCATTGGTGTCTACAAAGATTCTAAATATCCGTAACAATGTTCTTATATATTTCATCCCCACACGCGAATCACCTATAAAATGTTGCGATATTTTCTAATGCGCTGTTTTAACGCAGTTTTGCGGCATATTTTATTCTGGAATTATCAAAAAAAATGTAAAAAATATTAACATAACATTAAAAATTATTAAAATTATATTTATACAGTTAACAGTAGATAGTTGACCATTATTGAGTAGTTTCTCGTGTATAAGAAGAGTTCTGACATATTATTATTTTCAAATTAATGACACGGTCAATATTAATGTGTACGTATCAAAACATATATTTCTATTAAATTATTTGGATTAATTAATTTGTAATAGTTGAAAAAGGTAACCTTATAATTATTCAATCCACATAAGAGACTTATGGGTGAGCGGTACTCATATATCAATGAGGGTGGGTGGACCCGCTACTTACCCAGGGCCGTTTATAAGCAAAAGCTCATATATGGTCCTAATTATTCGCCGCCAGGTCGGCATTGGTACTTATATATCAGCCAATGTCACTCTTAATTAATTAATATTTTTATTTTTATGAACCACCACAATCTCAATTTTAACCAATCATTCTACCTACAGACACATCTTGTTCTCCCTTTACCACAACAATAGTTTCAACCTGTCCACCCTTTCTCCCCCTTTTTTTCATTTTTCTTCTTTTTTTTATCTTCTGCTATATTATATGCCTGAATATTTCTGTGGATCTATATATTTATTATATTAGTTCTATTTTGTTTATTTATACTGTCAAAATTTAACTTACTGTTAAATTAAATTGCTGTAGATTTTCATAAAAAGTAGCATAACTAACATGATTTGACACCATCCTTTAGTGTAACCACAAGTTGCTATTTAAATTAATACACACTACAGTAAAACAGAAACAATCCAAGGTTGTTATTTCCTTAAACTATCGATATTTTACTCTTTATGGTTGTTTTTGCTCTCATTTTATTCACAGTAATTTGAGGGTGCGACTCAAAATCATGCAAATTATTTATTTTCACCGAATATATTGAAGAAATTATCCACAAAAATAAAAAATATCGATAAAGCCAAAATTAAAATATTGATTGAATTAATCATCATTTGAAAATATTATGTTGCATGATTGAAATACATTAGATAACAAAAAAATATAGAAAGCTTTTATTCTGTATCATAAAAAGGTAACGTAAATGTATCAATACTTTTAATTACGCGAGACAATACCGAGTTTCAAAATAACAATGGTTTGAATTTAAAACTGAAGTTTGTTAAGTTACATTGAAAATATAATTTTATTTCAACTAGATATTATCTAAAATAATTCAAATTGAAATTAAATACTATTTCAGTTTTATAGATTGTATAACTCGGTTTATTAAAACTACTTAATGAGTCATTTATATCAGCCAGTTTCGGAAAACATAATTTCCTTCTTCAGGATGTCGGATTAACCAAAAAAGTACAATAAGATATTAAAAAAAAATTACGAATGTTCCTTTTTTAAGAAAATATAATGAAATATATGTAAGGTGTATTGATTTTATATGTATATATTTATAATTAATACATTAATTTAGTATTTAACATAAAATATACTTGTTCGTTTTATACACATCAAATTAATAGAGTTAAAATAAATATAAATAACTTACCATATATTTTTTAAAGAAAAACGCGTGGTATTTTAATAAAAATTAAATTAATCAACTAGAAAGATATACAGAAAAAATTAACTTGTCGAAAAAATATTTTAGTTGCTACCGGGATTCAAACCCCCACATTTTCCTATCCGGAGAAATGCTTTATTTAGTTTAAACATTATTTTAATTTCATAATTATTTTATATTAATGTATAAAAATAATATACAAAGCTACACGACAGTGAATTTTTATATTTATTTTTCATTGGATCGGATGACAAATGAAAATGACGTAATAAATCAAAAAAATATGCTGTCTGCATTAATTATTAATATCCCTTGTAGTGGAAATGTCATTCGCATCTACCCGTAATTGCGAGTAAAGCAGTTGTGCCGGCTAGAGTGGGCGTAGCCAGCACACGCTAGCCATAGTAGGAACACTGCCAGCATTTCGCAGCCGTCATCGGACGCGGAGTGGACAGATGGACATTAATTTCAGACGAGCCACTTGACATATCACGTGACTCTGCAGCGTCCCGTTTGATTCCTGCATAATTTGCAAGCTTCGCGTTGACCAAACAGTTAAGGTTTCATGGACAGACGTGATTGAAGAGCCTCTGTGAAATGTATTCGCAATGTATTATTATCCATCGCTAAAACTATTCTAATGGACGTTCGAGTGGACATCCTTTGCAGTTAAAAATAATGCGGTAAATATTCAAGTTAATACCTTTTTCAGGTATTAATAATGTTACAGATGTTCAAGTGGATTGATTCAAGTTTATCAAGTGTTACAGAGTGGGCCATAAGTTTTGGCACTTTTTAAATCGCTTATGTGCGCGAACGCGGGAATAATTATAAACCTTGTGTTCATTATTTCATAGAATAACTAGTTGTTACGTTGAATCTTATTAATTTTACATTGTTTTAACTGTTTATTTCCAGTTATCTAAACAATATCTAGGTATTATGTGAAACAATCGAATATGCACGTGTTCATTTAATTACACTACACATGTCATAAAAGAAAATCCTAATAATAGGAGTACACACCCTTAACGTAATTGTACCACATGAGTTGAGAACGGAAAACTTTGTTTAATTAAAAATAAAAATAAAAATGTCACCTCTCTGAAGGACCAATCATTCTTAAACTGGTCGGTATCAAAAAATTCTACCTGAAAATTAAAAATATTTTAATATAAAGTAAATAAAAATTACAACTAAACCTAAAAAATACGGGTATATGAATCCATAATATCTAGTATTTGTCTTTAATAAATTTATTTAAAAAAAATCAATACGTGTATTTTGTATTTCCACATTTTCAATATATTGTTCCTAGATATTTGTTTTTATTGTATGTATATACCTACATAATATGTTATTTTAATGTGGCATATTATGAGTGCATATTTTTCTAACTGTAAAACTCTCGCATAGGTACTGAAAGAATAGGGATTACATTATCATATCGGGGAACTAGTAAGTTGATTTAACATATTTTTTACGTAAAAAACTTTATTTTAAAAATATTAAGAATATTGATTTGTTTCTAAATACATAATTATATGCAAGGTTGCTATTGAACTTTTAATAAATAATTAATTTTTACCATGCACATGTACATATAGAGAAAATGGCGGCGTGCATTGATGAATTCTAGGAATTACGATTGCAATTTTTACAGCACTATACCAGTATTGAGTATCTGCCAATATGAGTTCATATTCGCATAATCTGCAATGCACCAACCAAGGGAGGGTTCGGCTTAGCATGCAATCATTGTAAAACCACATTATTGGCTGAAGTCATGATTCACTACCGCGTGTATTCTTGGATCAATCTTGCGCAACACGTCGGTTACAGTCTTTGTATGTGAACTGTACGGGAATATTGTAATAGTGAAGAATTTAAAGAGATCTTACAACTATCCACATTATAGAAAACCAAGCATATATATTTTTATTAATTATTATTAAAATAATTTTTTGAAACCTAAATAATTTTAATCCTACCCATGCATATAAATTATAATCCGTTAATTTAGATTATAAATAAAATTCAAATATATTCTTGAAATTTATCTTAATATTTATTTAAAATAATATAATTAGGTACTCTCGTAAGTTACTTTAAGAAAATATTCATATCAAGGACGTAATAATACAGATTTAGATATTTACGCATTGTGATACTGATGGCGTGTATTTTAAAATTTTAATCTTATAGATAAGAGATAAGCACTCGTACCTTAGTATTGATATTTACTTAATATTTCAAATGATTAATAATATTTTAAGAAGAAAATACTTTGAAAACAATCTTTCATATAACTCATAAATTTTAATATTCAGTCAATTTGGCCAATGTAACACTACAGTCTGAGTAATTCATTGTACTTTAAGAGTAAGACAAAAAGAATTTATTTTTCTGTGATTTTTTCATTATTTTAAATTAAATCAAAACAAAAATATAAGTAATGTTGCGAATTCGACTGAAATAATAAAAACTCTTGTTTGGAAAAATTATGCATAGTTATATTTAAATATAACATTGAGATTACTCAACAATTAATAAAATTTAATTAAAATCAACAATTGTAAAAGATCCAAATAAGCGTGTGTGTAATGAACGTTTATAAAGAATATATGGTAAGACTTTTACAGTGAGATATATGGAAAAATACAATCAATTAATAACTTCGAAGAACCGTTAATCTTGAAGTCAAAAATACAGAAGGCCATCTAAAAAATTAGAAATAGAAAAACTCTTGGAATTGTTTCATCTTTGGAGAAAAATTTAAGAATATTTATAGTTCATTTGGATTTATACATAGTGCCAAAGCACTCGATAAGAATTATTTTTTGTACATGTCCCAATGCAAAAATGTAAACATGATAAACAATGTATAACAACATACTGACGAGAATTGGACTAGATAGAAATTATACATATAAATGTAGCGCCTAATTCCAAAACCCCCTGAAACGACATTTGAGTTATTGATGAAAACGTATATAATAAATAACATATATTATAAGCTTACAAAATGTTTATTTTTACATCAGCTTTTTTAAAAGAGTCAAATCTGTAATGTAATGCTTTTTTCTGTATATATCGTTCTTGCAACCATACTGAATTTTAACGTCAACAAGCGTTGTGATTGGCTGATTTCATTTTAGAAGGAATAGCAATTTATTTTCTGTATACTTTGGGGTATTCTGGATATAACTCTGATTTTGAACATACAATATCAATGAATTTAAGTGGTTTAAGCGGGAAATAGTGTATTCTGCATGTAGCTAACAAAAAACTCTACAAAACTGCATATTTAACTCAAATTATTCGAAATTTATTTTAGGGGGGTTTGGAATTAGGCGCAACGCACATCAAACTAATAAAAAATCTATACTGAAATCAAATGGATGCCTAATGTTGGATGATGTCCAAATTTTAAAAAGTGTATGACAATGATGCATTTTGTCATCACTCTTGTTTAATATTTAATTAGAATTTATCTTAAAAGATACCACAGATGACATATAGAAAGGCATTCAATCAAACGGGATGTGAATGAATTACCTATAATTGTTGATGATGACACACAACGAGTATTGGTAGTCGATAACACGGTATTGCTAGATGAAAATATTGTACATATTATCACTCTTAAATTTGATCTAAATAATGTATAAATGATTATATTTTTAAAAAAAACAATGCATTTTATTCTAATACAAAAAAAAAACATAATAATTTTTCAGTCAATCGGGAGAGTAGCTAAGATGGAAGTCGATTGGAGTAGAAGCTAAAAATACAGAGTGCTAACTATGTTAGAAAATTATCACATGAGGTGAACATAACACACGTGGTAAGTAAATAAAAATATTGCGAAATTTGAGTGTTTTGTGTATTTTTTTTAAATCTTCAAATTGAATGATTAAAATTTATCTCGTAATTCTAGTATTTCAATAACTGACAAAAAAACATATTTGCTAGTTTTGGTTGATCGCCGAGTATTTTATTTGTAACGTACAAAAATCAGAATTTAAAAATATCCGTTACCACATACTGAAATGTGAATATTAGAATCATCCAACCGGAATACACAAAGCACGTTAAAGTCGGTTTCCGACTGTTTTTTGCACACAAAAAATAATGCAATCTAAATTTATCGTTTGATTGCATAAATTTAGCAACTTAAACATGTGAAATTTTTAATCAGGGTCAAAATATTCTGTTAATTATGAAATTATATTTTGGCGAGATGAATAAAAAAACTTATATCAAAAGTCGCATGATCCAGGTGAATCAAGCGTATTGTGAGAAACACTAGGTAATAAATTCAAGGTTCAGCTTTCTTTAGCGAGACATGAATATGGCATTTTATTACCTTCGCCTTCGGAAAAACAAATTAGTTCGTGATGATTAACAATGCATATTTAATAACTTTGTATAAAAAAAATTACATTACTACATTAGTAGCTGCTAAAAATAATGGCATTGTACACTGGATTTGAAAACGGAAATAAGATACTTTCAAGAACTTTTTTATGTGAGAATTTCTTACGCAAAAGTCAATATCGATACATAGCAACTGAGAAGTTAAAAAAGTCATAAAATGTATAAAAAAGGAAAAAACAATATAATATATCATCACATACTTAATGGTGAATTCTGCAAAGAGATTTAAAACATCGGCTTAGACATCAAATGCGAATGGCATAATTGGCTACACCATTCTTATTTTTACATTCTACTCGTCAAATTTACTTGAGACGCGTTTTGCTTTGTAAGGGTGTTATCAATCTAACAATTTTACTCAACTTGCATTTATATCTAGTAGGAGACAGCTATACAATTTTATTTGTATGATATGAAAAGAGATTAATCATTGGAATTCTGAGGATTTCCATAACTTTTTTTTAAATGCTTCTAATTATTCTAAGCAACCATTAAGTTTCAACACTAATGATATTGTAATGTCATAGGTAATTTGTAGAATAGGAGACCTATATAATTTTACAATACGACCAGATACATTTTTGGTATTCTAGAATTTGTATAATATTTGCATAATTGATAAGTCTTATTTTCATATTGCTATTGTTAAAAATCGTTTAAATAATATGTGTCACACTCGTATGTATAAAATCAGTAATATAATCAAAATAGTCAATTAATCTGAATAGTTCTAGCGGAATACAGTAAGAACAGGATTGTATTTTTTAGCCATCCCCCGTTTTCTTCCAGTTCAGAAAATAGATAACCTTGATGGAATAATACAAAGGAATTACTCGTCCGTTCGATGGGACGCGAGTCATGAGCTATATAAATTAAGGCGTAATTCGCACTAACACCGGATGACGTTACCAGCCGAAGCTTATTTGCGTGCTCAGTGTGATTGCAGCCGTATGTATACTATATTATTGTATTTTTCTTCGTACGTCGCTCGGCCGCGATATTCCGGCAACAATATTTTACATATCATTCTCGGTACTTTCATCACTCCACATCTGTCATATTTGTACGTTTATTTTCTTTAAAATGTGTTAGAATCCCGTGTTTATTCATGTAATATCCTGAGTGAACGAAACCTGTAAGCCGCCATATGCCCCTACCACTATCGGCCTCACCTCGGCCGCTCGGTCCGAACACACGTACCTATCGCGTAATCACAAGACCGTTCTCGACACGGTTTTCGTCTGATCTCTCAATTCATTATTGTTAAAGAATAAAAACGCTATTGGATCGTGGAGATAAATGGATAAAAATGTCTTAGCTTTTTATCCATACTAGTATATATTTATTAGACTTTATTAACATACATGTTTTTGTTGTAACAGAGGTGAACATAAAATATTATAATGTAACATGATAAACATAAGATACAATTATGTAATACTCGTAGTTTATTGTGTAGAATGGAGTAAACTCTATCTTTGGTATATACAGCATTGTCCTGGCTACTTTGCTAGACTGCTGTGTTAACGTAGACGTAACGTAGTGTTATTTAATTTAAGAATGATAAAGATTCGACGGGAATAAAAAAAATTTAAAAAAATAGAAAATAGTAAAATGTAGCGAGTGTTGTAAAACTAATGAATTATTAGTATCGTATTGCGATTATATTGAAATGTTGGACAGCGATTCTTATGATTGATCTCTACCCATTTGAATCATATATTAGGTCCATATTTGTATAATCTTATTGGAAGTGGACGATTTCCAGTTGGTGTTGAGTGTATTGTACAGTTTCGGAGCTAAGAACATGTAGAAATGTTGATAAAATGTCGTTGTTACTCTCGGAGCTAGTGTGTAGATGTTCGTTTGTTGCCTTGTGTTGTGACCATGATTTATTATTTGGGGTGAGTTGTTGTTAGCATGCAAATATTGGACGAGTCTCAACATGTATATTTGTCTTATATCTAGGACATTATACTCCTTAAATATAATATGTGATGTATATCTAAAGGGACGATTTATTACCATAAAAATTGTCTTTTGTGCTCTTTTAGCCGACTCTAATATTGTTTTTGCTGCTCCTCCCTAAACTAAAATGGCATAATTAATTAATGAATAGCAGAGTGCAAAATACACCTAAATTAATTAAACATCGTATTCTTTTTAAAATGTTTTCTTATGCATTTAGCTAGGTTCAACGTATGTTCTTTCCAGGTAAGACGATCATCGTTATGTCGAATAATTTTAAGTCGTGTCAATTTTTCACATTGGCATGAGGAAGCCGTGTTCTTGTTTGTTTTGCAGTCATGTACGATGAGTCTAGGATTTTGATGCGGCGATGTTCTTTCGTTAATACAATAACATACATATTTAGATTTTTTATGTCAAGTACAGGAGAATATTGGATTTGAGTATATAGGAGATTCGTATCGAACCATCTTTTCGCTTTTTCCAAACCGCCCTGTGCACGAGTATATATATATATATATATATATATATCTATGATAACGATTACACAACTCACGTTTAGTTTTCCTGTCACAGTATTTGAAGAATGTTATAAGAACATTCTGTTCTTCTTTTCACTTTACTATGACCTTTCTACTATAGGTTTATTGTGCTTTTTTTACTATTTCTCATGTCTACTTATTTTAACCTGTTATTATATTTTACTCAGTTTCTTTAATATGCTCTTACTTTAACATTCTTTATACTCTGTTATACATATATATAATATACTCTTACTTTAACGTTCTTTATACTCTTACAAGTCTTTAGTCTGTATATTTTTTTTAAATTTGTTCTTTTACTTCTTCTCTACTTGTCTCTTTTTTAATTTTTATATTTTTTACTATTTAATTTGTTATAATTAGTCCTTCCTTACTTTCTACTAATGCACATATCAGTTTTCATTAATATTAAAAACAATAATAATTAGGCAGGAAGCTGCTAACAGGCTTGCATATAAATAAAATATTATATTTAATACTTATAGTACTTGCTAGTGTATTAATTACTTAAAATATATTTATATTGATGCAAGCTTCAAAAGAATGTTATTTTGAAAATAAACGCTTATTTATCAGCACTGAAATCAAATTATATTGAGAACAATTTATCAGAACGTGTTGGAATTATTGTATTCTCCAGTGACTACTTACAAAAATATAAGTCTCGGTAAAATCATATTTTATTCAAAAATATATGATCTCTCGTGTAATACTAAAAACATTCATGCTATCAATACTGACTTCTATATTGGAAGCATTTATATCGAAAATTCAGCTTTCCATTTATCTGCACTCACAACACATAATGGGTCTCTAAGTTGGGAGTTTTAAATCATTTTCTTTGATTTCTTATTGTTTCGGATAGTCCCACATAATGAATATTAAGTTTTTGACATATATAAAATATATTTACAGACTCTACATAATAATTTTAATAAAATTAAGTAATTCGGGTTATATTTGAATTCTATGAGGATGAACAAATATAACAATCTTTAAAATCAATAACACGAACATGATTGAGTAGTTCTGCCTACCTCGCACTGATCGGATGGCCATAATCTAAACATTTGAAACAAACAGTAAAAGCTATTTTCGGAGTTGTTGGAAAGGCAGACATGCACAATCCACGTGACTCGCGGCTTTAGCGCTGGATGCTGGGTACTGGAGGACCCGGCGAGGAATTCTCCGGCAACATGTGATGCTTTACCAAGTCGGAATACTCTCGTTTTACGATTGCTCGTTATTGTGTCCGCATTCCCGCACAATTCTGTGAATTTTTTCTTTGAAGTTAACATTTGCATTGCTTTAAATACTATATTAATCGATGTGACATCAAACGGATACATACTTATTTAATATTCCATTATAATAAAGGTCTACAATATATATCAAATACACGTACAAGAGTATCGTATATCACGATAACATATATAGGTAATTTAAAAATTACTTTAATACTTAAATTATCCGTAATTGATTGATCAGAACCGTCAGATAAAATAAATAATGTTTGTTTTTGGATTGAGAAATCATAAATATTCATATTTAGTCGAATGTGATGTGAATGAGCACGTTCACAATACGAACTTATTATAAAATTCAACGTGACTGGTTTATTTTATTTTATGTATATTTACGACATGCGGGGATCATGTTTCATCTGTAACTTATTGGATAGATCATTTAAATCTCAAACCAATAAATTATATTTGAAAAATAAAATCTTCGATCTGAATAAATACCTAATAAAATACAATAAAATCAGTATCAGTCCAGATTTTTAGTTTATAAATGAACCTAAGTATATACGCAAAAAAAAAATTATTTAACTAAATAATTATAAAACTCAATAATTAACAAATCAGTATTTAAAGACGCATATATTTACGAATATATACTTACCAATAATTCATTGTAGTAACTAGCTACATCTGGAAAAATGATGCTATCGTAATCCATCATGTTTATCTTCTACACAATTAACTTCTACACAGTTAACACAATGCACTCACAGGTACACTGCACTTATACCACGTGGACTACTTGACAGTACACTGTCACACACTCGAACACTGCGTCATCAATTTCAAAAATAATTTTCAAACACGGGAGAGATTCGGGCGAGCGCTGATCTCCGTCGCACGAACTTGCATAGAGCGGAGCTGGAAGAGATGTTGGTATTGCGAGGCGCGCTCACGAAGACTAGTGCATTACCTCAAGTAAGACCAAATGTTAGCACTATTCTTATTTGTTGATCGACTGATCGAACTGAAGGCATGGCTGGGCCGGCAAATATGCTCAGAATCAAAATAGAGTGGTACAGTATGTAGCTCCGAGTTCTTTCAGGCGAATACACGAGTCTCATAAAACTGCGCAGCGTTACTCAACTATATGTTTTGTACGTTAATAAATCAATATTTATATTTATCAAACTAAAACCGAATGCAATCAGAACATATAATATGTATATTATTAGTGTACCGATAAACTACCCATTACTGCGTAACTACGAAATCTTAGTATAATTTTAATATTTCAACAATAGAAAAATATTTTTTTTTGTCACAATTATTTTTATTAAAACGAATTAATTACCAGGTACAAGTATAATTCCCTTTTTAAAAATATTTTGGAAAATAATTTTGTTTAAGCCTTAATGTAGCGTCTTATGACACACATTTCTGAATTTTAATTATTGTACGATAATTATCCATTAAATTTAGTATTAAATAATCCCGGTAGAATCAGTTCTAAAATTAATTCAAATTTTCGCGTTTTTTACGAAAATGTGAGTTTTTATTATTCATTTATATCAAAAGTTATACATTTTATTTGACTTTTTAAAAACTATTACATAGATAGGATTTTTATACTGATTTTTACTTGCATTTATTTATATACTGATTTTTAAACTTTTATATTTTCAATTTGCAGGGCATACTACCATTATAAGTGTTGGATTTTTTTATTTTCAATCGTCGATTAAAATACTATACAAATTAAATTCGGTGTTTGTCCTACGGATCAGCACTCTTACTAGCTGATATCGAAACAAATCCGATAAATACATAGAGATTATCGAACAAGGTCGATACTTCTTGGTCCAATATCCAGAGATAATACCGGAAACAAGTTAAAAGAGACCGATTCTAGCAAATAGACAAAAAAATATTTTCCAGCATGACAACGCGTGCCCACTAACAAATTAGTAACTTTGGTTGAGAAGGTTGAAAAAGCATTGCATCCCCCTCCCCCTCCATATTTACCAAACCAGGCCACTACTGACAACCATTTATTTCAGTCGATGGAAAATTTAAGTGAAAAAAAATCAGCGAATTAGCTCTTTCTAATTATTTCTATTTCAAATCAAATGATTATGGAAATTAATATATTATTAATTATTTAAAAAAATTACAATAAACACTTCATGATGCTTATTTGAATCTTATTGAAAAGAAAACAACGAAAATAATGAAAATATCAATAAAAAAAATCTGCTTTCGACATCAATCGTGAAATTTCCGATTTGACAATTTGAGAGCATAAATAATAATAATGTAAATTATATGAATGTTTTTCTAAATATATATTTTATCATGTCTTAATAGAATGGCGAGAAGAAATGTGTACATCATTTGTCTACCAATTTAAAGACAAAAAAATTATAATGATAAAAATTCTCCACAAGCCGACACTGGCATTCTAATTTCAAATCAGTTGTGTTTTGTGGTACAATCGTCTGTTCGGCTTTCTTTCAGAGTATAGCGGCCGGGTAGCGGCTCGCGCCCGTGTCCAGTGGTTCCCGAACTCGTGTTCTCGTCAATGCGCCCGCAGTGCGCACGCGCGCAAGCCGAATACTACACCATGTTAATTTACGGAGAGTGGGCAGTGTTTATTGTGTCACGAAATTGATGATTTCCAGCGGATTGCGTCAATCGAATATATTCAAAATTACCGTGTCGGTTTAGAAATTTTAACTACTTTCAACAATAGTTTTATAGTTTGGTATGTCGGCAATATCTCAAATATTCCATTGTACTCTCTATAATTATTTGTGAACAAATTAATCATTACACTATGAATTCAACGATATTCAAGTATATTTTTAACAAATACCTATTGCCATTGAAATCAAATTCATGAAGGGTCATTATATATGAAATGGTCCAACACCGGTCGCTTAACCATATTAAAATATTATCATATTTTTTGTGTAATTACCCTAACTTGTTGGTAACTCAAAATGACCATTATTTTAATTGTATTGTTTTCGATTTTTACGTGGTGGCCATATTTATAAAGGGTTTGCGTAAACTGAAATAGCTTAGCTCCTATTTGCCCTATTAATATGGAATTAAAAGCAATTTGTTAAAAAAAGAAAACATGCTTGTTTTTGTACATTTTAACCTAAATAGTGTGAAATTTCAGCTTCAATTCTGAGCTTTCGTTTTTAAAAAATTACATCTTCATGGGGACGTCTTTGCAGTAAGGGTTTGAATTTATATGTCAAAACAAGTTTACAAAGAAGTAGGAACCAGTAGTGTCTACATGCTGAATTTGAATACATTTTGTTCTAAAAATTCTTTTGGAAAATTATAAAAACTGCACTTTTCAAAGCTTAATATCTCTAATAGAGGACCAGATAAAAATCTGAATTTTCAACCCAAAACAGTACTATATGATAATACTATGCACTAACAATTTGACTGAAATAGATTGACACTTTCTGAACTAATTGCTTTTAACCTCATGTTGATACGATAAACAGGAGCTAATATATTGCAGTTTCCGAACACCTTTATAATTCAAAATATGCTACGCCCCGTAAAACATATATGGCCACCACATAAAAACCAAAAACAATAAAAATTAAAATAACGGTCATTTTGAACTACCAATAAGTTAGGGTGATTGCAAAAAAATATGAGAATTAAAAAAAATTGTTAAGCAAATATTTATTTATTTTCTGAACTATTTTCATATAGAATGACTCTGAAACGATTTGATATATTTTATACAACCTCCCAACAAGTAGTGACATAATAAATAAAATAGCGAATTGTTTTTAGGTTCTTTAATAAACGTTATTATAATAATTCACTTCAATTAAAATAATATTTTTTCTCAGTTCATAGAAAATATTATAAAACCATTCATCTGAACTACTTAATCAATATTTTTAATGAAATTAAAAAAAAATTATTATAATAAATATTATCATTGAGTTCTGTTGGTTTACGTAAATATTATTTAAATATCACAGATGTTTCGGCGGTTAAGACCATTTTCAACAATAATTGTTAATTTTATTTCAAAACTTGAGAATAACAACATTTAATAAATAAATAAGCTTCTAAATTGAATGATTCAGATGATTTAAAAAGTAGTAGAGTATATTTTAGACACCAGTTATTTATGCAAAAGTAAAATAATATTTAAATATGCCTTTTAAAATAATTAATATAGAAGTTTGCATGTGGAAAAATCCTTGACGACAACTATATCTATCTATATATTTATAAATATTTATAAACATCTTTAACTTGGAGTGGTTAAAGGTTTTTAAAAATAAAATGAATCTAAAACGATAAACATATATATATATATATATATATATATATATATATAAAATCCAACAAACGTGATTTTAGTCACGTAGGCAAATGCACCATAAAGGATGCATCACCCTCATGCGTCAGTCTTTCTACCAATCTCAGCCGGGAGAGATCGCTCCGTAAATACGATCTAGTTTTCAATTAGAAAACAAAACTAGTATCATCTCCAGCATCAAGCGAGCGTTTGTAATCTGTAATTCCGGGGTAAATTTAAATTGTACGCCTCGAGTATAAAGCTTAGAATGTGATGTTCTCTGTGTTTAATCGTTGACATTGAAATATAAAAAAGGTCCCGGTGGATCTATATCAAAAGAGACAACATCATAAACGGCACGCACAAATTGTAATTAAGAACATCGCGTCCAGAGTCCCGCTTTGCCTGGATAATTGGACATCGTCTGGTGGTCAATCCTGAACTCCGTCACTCTACCCTGGCACCACAACTATTGGTGACACTTCACTGCCCGGACTATCATCTATACGTGGAAGGCGTCTCCTGAAAGGTAATCCCTTATGTGAGGGACCTGCATAGTCAACATCACACAAGAATCGATACAGAAAATTTGATAGTTATCTTCATGTTGGCATGATGGGCACATAAATAATGTTAACCGTTTGAATGCTACGCGTCGCAAAAGCGCTGCGATCGTTTGTATCGGAAATTGCTTAGCACTTAAACGGTTAAATTGATTGTGATCATTTTTTGAATTATATTATTAATTAGAATTAGGTAAAATGCTTTTTTTGTTCTACTTTTAATACATGCAATAATAAACTTTATTGTAAACATTGGCACTTTGTGATTTCATTTAATAACCATTTGACTTGATGATAATTTAAAAAAGAACCAGTTAGGCTAGATGCCTCCCCCCTGAACATGAAACCGGGCAGAATGAAGAAATAACGTAATAATACCCCTTTTAGGTTTTCGTTTCTGGTATTCACCCATAAATTATTATAAACTGGGTATTTACACTTAAACATGAAAACATATATATATATACAATAATAGCCTTTTCTCTTTTTTAATTTAATCAAAACAGGAATTTTAAATTAACATACATAAATATTTAGACGGTGCACCCTAAGCAAAAAATTGCAACCAAACATGAACGTGAAACACATAATTCAATTGAATCACCATTCCACATCGTCATAAAAATATGGCATTAAAATTCTGTTTCTGTTTCCGGCATTCGCCTCCATTTTTGTCTGCAATTGTATGAAATATGCCTCCCAAGATTAACAGCGACGCTAATAGCCGCGCGGTTATCTTTGCTGCAAAGCCAAAAACTAAAGTGAATCGTATAGTCGCATCACACTTGTTGCTGGCATTGTATTTCCGCTGAGCCCTGGACCGATTCCAGTGTATAAGTGAAATATGCCAAAATAAATGACTGTATGCAAACATGGCCTAAGTGTTTCGTATGGGCTGTTTATTCCATTATACGAGGGCATTATGCCTAACGGTTTCGCGTTCAATTTTGGCAACTATCATTTTTCTCGATGCATTCGCACGCGCGCCGGGAGCTTGTCGCTAGGCCCGCAAAGGCAGGGTCGCTGTCGGGTGTATTTATCGGATCGTCTCGCAATTATTTATTAAGATAAATTAATTATACCAAATTTGGCAATATAAGATTGGTAGTCAAGTAAAACATTCTCATGAAAACTTAATCGTAAAATATATTACATTTTGTAAATTCAACCATAATTGTATATTAGTACTTTTAACGGTACATGTATAGTAGAACTGTGATAAATAAATAAAATAGCTTTACCACAAAATAATAATATTGTATGTTTTCCATTTATAAATAGCAGCAAATCACTTTATACAAGAGAGGTATTTTTCCAAAATAAATTATAGCGCTGAGAATCTTTAGCAGTCGATGAAAAGCGTAAGCCTAACAAAATCCGGGGTCATGATAATCCGCTTTAAATGTAAGCTTAATGGTTGCTGTCTAACTCAAACTAGGTACAAACAAGCAATGGCATGTGTATAAGTAGGTATTTGTGTCTACAAATGTCTACACAAAGTATGTTTATACGAAAAGGAACAAGATAATTGTGATATTCAATGGTGATTTTAGATAAATCAGATGGAGCATATGAGTGATAAGAAAACAAATTATATTTAAAACTAGATCAATACAGCATGTCATAAATGAATGTCAAAATCGTCAAAATATTACGACAAATTTTTTATTGATTTTTCTCAAAATAGGTGGTAGATTTTTGCATGTGCCTATTTTTATGAAAGTGGTCTAAGTCATCGATACCTTAATCTGCAGAGCAGCTAACTCCACTCGTAGTCAAAAACCGTTTTTGATGCCATTATTTTCCTCTTTTATTGTTCTATGGTACACTAAAAGCCAAAAATTCCAATCAATTTTAAAACACGTATTTAAAAATATTAAATAAGTACTTACATGCTGAAAAACCTTACATTGATTCTTGCAAAAAAAAATGTGTTAATGGCACCAGAAATAGAGGACGTCCACGGAAATTGTAATGGCCAATCATTATCAAGGAAACTACATTATCATAGAAAATCAGCTAACTGTCAATAATATTTTACAATTTTGGTAAAGAAATTCAGCTAACTCCAAATATTCCCTATAAGTACGAGTTAAATTAAAATATCAATAAAATTTCTCAGCCACCCTATTTCTGCATAAACAATCTACCAAAGCGTTTTTTAGAATTTTTGTAATCCGTTTAATTACAAAATCAAACAGTTCTTGTTGCTTCTGAACGCCATAAAAAAATTGAGTTAGCTGCTTTTCGAATTAATGTATCATAATGTTTCTTTCGTTTTGAGATATTTAAAGATTTGCTTTTGAATTGATTAAAAAATATTTATATATTACACAACACAACATTTCAAAATTTATTTAGTCTACTAGATTTACAATTTATTTCGACATAAATATAAGGAAATAAAAAAATAATGGTGTAAATGATTTACTCTATTATCAATATAAACACTAGAGGAATACCATTGAATGTCGTAACAATATACTGAATATTATATTAATTTAAAATAATGTGACGCGAAATAATTGATAAACTCATTTTTTTAAATTTATTGACTTAGCACATATAGCAATGTAAAAAAAGAAGTTCGCCAAATGCTGTTTGAATTTATATACCTTTATTCATACGCTCAAATACATTATACAGGCTCTGCAAATATTATACAGAGGGCGTCTGAAAATATTATACAGAGGCTTTACAAAATAAAACATGACATTGATTCGACTTAAGTAAATAAACCTTCACTCAGGTACCCACTATGTCCACCCAGAAAGATTTAAATTTCAACTTACCCCTGGCAATGTCCGTTTTTCATGAAGCGCCGTCTGTGCGCTAAGCGCACTCTCTGGACTGAAGTATGTCAGAAAAGCACAGCCTGAAATAAATTTAAAAAATATATATATATATTATTATTTATTATATAATTATATTATATTATAAATAGTATTTTCATTTTTAATATAAAACTTTGTATTACACACACGTTGGGTTACTTTTATTGCTAGTTTCTAGAGGTATAGTTCCCTCTCATTATCAAGTGATAACTAAACTAAATTAATTAACAACATAACATTCTCTAACATTTCGCCTTTACTGTCCATACTCCCGTTAACGCCTGAAACCTCCCATCTCTTCTCAAGACCCGCCCCATTACCCGAATAGACTACAATACTGAATTAACTTTAGTTATCATCTGATGATGAAAGGGACTGCACCTCTCAAAACTAGTAGCGAAAATAAACTAGCTTGTGTGTAGTACAAAGTTTTGATTTGAAATTTAAAATAATCATGTTACACCACAAAGTAACCGCCATTTCAATGATTGTAAATTATTCCAATTTATTCGAGATATTTAAATAGATTATAGTAAAGAATATTTATATTATATTTTAGTTGGGTACTTTCAATCTATAATTTCATTATAGAATTGTGAATAAAATAATAAACAAAAATGATGTTCACCAATCTTTTGTTACACCTACTATTATTTATCGATTTACCGATTCTTGATAATTCGTTTCTTTAACAAATAAAATAATAAATTGAAATAATGAAAAAGTATTTTAAAATATTAAAATACTTACTAAATTATCATAGCTACGTAGAACGGATAGTTGACAAATAATGATAAATATATGTATTTAATAAAGTATAATTAATATTGTAATAAATCAATATCACTGAATCAAACGATCATGGAATTGCAATGTAATATTAGTTTATGTATATTGTGGCCTGTTCTGACTCAATTATATTTTTTTAAATAAGATAACACAGATAATACAAATAACAAATAATAATAACATAATATATACAATTAACGACACAAAATAACACAAAACAGGGAAAAAATTAAGCTTATTGCGAAAGTTGGATTTCATTATATTTATATAAATTGTCCGTCATTTAGTATGACTGTATATAAATTGTTCCATCATACAGCATGACTGAAAATCCCATTTTATACCCGGAGCATCAAATCAAGCAATAGCGAGCGCCGTGATACACTTCAGAAAATCATATTGTTATATGATTTATTCTGAATTCTTTATTTTTTTGATGTAAGCAATAACAAAAATACGTACGTGGCTGTCAAACGAACAGCTTCCGTATGCATAAAATATACACAACCCGCAAATATAAAATTCAGATCAAAACTCGGCATTTCCAACACAAACCCTACGGTGTGAATCTGAGAGTGAAAAACGAAAATGGGGAGACAATGATAAAGCATCCCTGTTACGCAGGAAGTTCACACATCCGTAAAAAAGGCCGTAAATTTTAAGACACACCGCAGGTAAGAGAGTTTTGTTTTATACGAGATGTGGTCTGCAACCTCGCAGCGGTAGTAGTCGGGGTTACGCAAAGTGAAATATTAAAAGCCATCGGTTTCACTCTATGTTTATAAAGTTCACCAACAAGCTTGCAAACTTAATAGGATTTTACATTTCACTTTCTTCTGTTGGACTTTACAACTATCAGAAACTTTGATTTTTTCTTGGCAAATTCGTAATAATTATGAAATCAAAAGTCTCTGTGACTATATGTAATCGTGACATGATTGAATATAAATTAAATTTAACTGTAGTACGATATGTCATGATACATAAAAATTATTTTATAGCTCAGAATATTGATATTTTATATAGTTTGAATTATCTAGCTCTACAACCCAGTACGGGTCCTGGTCTCCTCGAGAATACACTTCAACTGGTCTCTACATTAAGCTGCTTCCCCCAATTACTGACGTCAAGAATGGATAGTGTTTTACGCGTTTTCACTTCGATTAGTAGCTATGGGTTTTCTTGTTGAAGGTGTAGATCTCTATACCTGGTATTGGTGGAGGCGCCACTAAACTTGTGTCAGAAATAATACAGCCGTCTTCGGGATCGGTCTACTCTTAGAAACGCTCTAGGAAGCACGGTATACGCGAAGAATTTACAAAGACCGGCAAAGAAGATACAACATCAGCAAAGAATTTAACAGAACAGCCAACAAAATCAGCAATCCGTATTGCATCTTGGAGGTCAGCCGATTGTTCAGGTTAGTGATTATCTGACTTTACTGGAGTGACACACTTTTAATACTATCAATATAAAATCTAGAATCTAGTATTTTACGTTATCAAAGATTTTTTAGACACCCAGATAGGATTTTTTTTGTCCCGCCGTCTTATTTTGGGTAAACATGTACTTCATATTCCTTCAGGTTTATTATTGAGTAGTTATTACGTATCATCTGCATTATTCCAGTTTTGATAATTTCCAATTTCGGCTTCCATATAAGATGCTAATCTTCGTAATATCATGTTTAAAAATATTTTATTTGCTGTGTTTGATACCATTTTTCCTCTATAATAAGGTACATCATTTGGTCCACTTTCTTGTTTAGTCGGTATAGAATTCGCTCTTGGCGTTCTTCTGGCATATCTTCTTTAATTTATATTTGCTTAGTAATATCGTGGATGCATCATATGGTAGCTTTTTCAGCTGGTTTGTACAATTCTTCCACAAATGCGTATTTTCTCGGAGATTTGTTATGGTACAGGAGTTCTGTGACCTCTTTTGGCGATGGTAAATCATTGAGTGCTTCCTAAAGTATAACCCCAAATAAGGTATTATTCCATGGCTTTTCGTTCAAGAATGTTCCATGCTCATCCTTACACTTCCTTACTTTCGGTTTAAAATCTGTTCACTTTTCAGGTCATATAATTTCAACCTCATGAATTTATTTTTGTATAAATTATCTTTTTTCTCACTTATATAATATTTAGTACATATAATATCAACATCTATCATTATTTTCGTCACCTCATCCTTATCCGGAGGCACAAAATCTTGTCAAAGCGCTTACATCTTCCACCATCTTGTGCCGCTTCGGCACTTGTTGATAAATACCGATTTTCAACATCGCTTTTAGTCATGTTACAGCATGAACCTACATGTTTCTTAAAATTATTTTAATATACTATTTATATGTTTATTAAACCCATTATATATATACATATATGTAATATCTCCTGCAAACGTACAGTTGTACCGTAATTTTTTAGGCAACGTGTTACCAAGCCGAAAGGTAGTCCTAAGTCTGACCAAGGAAACCATATATAAAAAATGCAATCTAACCTAGTAGATATGTCAGTTCCCTGCACTAGTGCTCGCGGAAACCTTAAATCAAACATATAGGTATATATCTTTTTTGTCTAGGTAAGTAGGTAAGGTATGCGAGTGTGCACGTGCTAACAATTTGGCCTTATAGCGCACACAAAAAGATATAGCGCGCACATCATTTTTAACAAGACTTATTCTTCATGTACCGGCTTCTATAGAAGGTTGTTCATAAACCACTTTCTGATGACATGTCATGTCATCTCTTTCTACCTGTGCTGCCTTATACCTTCTCCTGGCTAATGAATTGTAATATATTATATTTTTTATTGCGGAAAATGTGTCAGAAGAATACAGCTTTCCTTGCAACTTGTTCTCATAACTTATTTATGCATCTTAATATCATCCTCATTAGTAATGTGGTCAACCCAGGCCCTACCAGTAGCCTTATATTGGTATGGTAACATTTTCCTTATTTTCTCTCCCAGCGCATAAATAATAGCATTGGTCCTTAAAATTGCTCAAAAAAAAATTATGCGCACTTCGTGACTTAAAATTAAAGGGAACGTTGTAGATAGTTACGTTATAACTATATATAATATTTTATTATTTAAAGACTAAGAATTTTATCATTTTAATTTCTTGGCTATTATAACCCATTCACCAGATAAATTGGATAATATAAATTTTAAAACTCAGAAAACATGTAGGTAATTCAGAACACATGACTTCAAAATTCATATTTGGGTTTAGGGTTTTTGCAAGAAAATAATCCTTATTTTTAAAATAACTGTTATATTGAACGTAATAAAATTAAATATTAATTATAGTAAATATTAAGACTTTATGAAAAATAACAACCATTCTTCGAGAATTCCTAAAAATTTATCGTTCAAAGAAAGCAATTTTTTCAAAATGTATCATCAATACTTGTAAGGAAGGCCAACGAAACACATTAAATATTTATGGCCCAATTGCTTCTAGACGTTATAATGTGATTATCATCCCCGCGATGCTCCCTCATAAATATTCCAAGGCTTATTTAAATTCGAAGCCTTATTTAATGGGCGCAGGTTTATAACGTTTCCCAAATCGGGTATTCGATATTATGGATGGAGTTTTATATCAAAGGCATTGAGATAACTCTTGAAGATCTAGTGAATGGGATTTAAGCAATATCATAAAAATAAAAAGTATAAATTACTACCGGGTATGATGTACCTAATAATATTTATTAATAATAATTAATATAAACAATTATTAATATTCAATTTACTATTAAATAAAGTTGAATTAAAATCTAACCGTTCATTATTATATTTTGAAATAAAATGCGTGATATCGTTTTACTATTAAGAAACACATGTTTATAAACAAACTTAATTTACACTGTTCATAGTATTTACAAAAAAATATAAAACGAAGATTAGGGAGATTAAATAAATTAATGAATCATGAATTGAAATATTGTCGATGAACATAAAATTAATAATGATTCGATTTCCAAATATTTCCCTTTTGCCAAGAAAAATAATATTTAAGTCACAGATATCCTAAAAATAGACTTTCGTCATGTGACTATTAGATTGATCACCAAATATGAGGATTTTGCTACTAAAAATAATTCTTATATTTTTCTTCAGTCTTAAAGTGTAAGTGAACAAAATATAGATCACGGGAAGGGATGGGGTGGTCAGGGGTAAGATACCTGTGTTTTTCATAGGGTCTTAAAGAGTAATTATACAAAATATATTTTACATAGTTCAAAGGGCGTAGGACTGTATGGAGAACAAACAGACAGGCATTTAATTGTATGTTGGCATATAAATTTTTAATTTTATACAGATATTCAATATTATGTATTTGAATAAATCTTGAAATAAATTTAGTTTATTAAATAATTATAAGCAGATTAATTAAGAATAATTGTAAATTTTTGGCCATTACAATAAAATTATCTACACCAATGGTCATCAAATATGGCTCATATTAACGCTCTAATAATTTACTTATCAAAAAGAGTAATGACTCCTTTCACATATTCGTACACATTGTGCCAAAATTCTATTTGAAGTTAAAATGATTCAAATGGAATATTTTTAAGATATTTTTGTATATTAAATCGTCAGCAAAATATAAGGTGTGTCTAAATATACCATATATACATATGTTTGGAGCTTTAGTAAACATGTATAAAACATACTCATTCTTGATATTGCTTGGTAGTTAGTGATTTTTAAGTAAAAATTACCAGCAACTTTGTTGGTTATTCTTAAATTCTTTATAGATTAAATACTAAATTAATGTATTAATTATAAATATATACATATAAAATCAATTTTGTCGAAAAATATTGTTTTTGCGTCACCGGGATTCGAACCTGGATCTCTATTTTCAATCCGGGGAAGTGCACTACCTTTGTGCTATAACGCCAGTATTTTTCTTGACAAATTTTCGAACCTATATGTTACATTTTTCAAATTAATACACCTGTCGTTCCATTATTTGAAAGCCATCTACATTATTTTTACAGAATCTCAAATACCTTTGAGTAAACCGAGTAAAACAATATTTTTCGACAAAATTGATTTTATATGTATATATTTATAATTAATACATTAATTTAGTATTTAAAATATCACAGATCTATGTTCTGAATAATTACAACTTCACAATTAGAATGTGTTTTCCTTAATAATCTTTATAGATTCCTTAATATATTCTACAGAAGAGATAAAGTAACAATTATATCTATAGCACTCAATCAATGCAAGCAAGATGTCTCTTTTGTGATATAAAACGGAAAGTGTAAGGAAAAAACTATTTCACAAATATATTTTACTTCGGTTTTAATAAAGGAAATGCACTTTGCACGTGCTCATGATTCGAGAATGAACTGTTTATGATATTTTTTTTACTGCTATTACCCCTTTTTATAATGTTTGTTTGTTTTTAGACACAGATTAATCTTTTAATATATACAATAACCACACTATCTTCTAAACAAATCCACGTGACATAAGAACTCCACGCTGATGCCACGCTGTTTACTTACGTGAGAGTACATTCATATTTAAAATAAATTTCATATAATAAGAATAAAAAAACAAATCTATAAATTAAATCCTTGTATGTATCTGCGCACTTTGACGCATTTTTTTATTATACTTTTATTTAAAGCTGTGGATTTGTCAAAAAATATTGATTACTACAATTTACCATATTTAATTATAACGGCAAACATCTTGGCAATGCAAACAAAAATTTCCGCTAGGGGCGCTGTTGTAGCTAATTATTACTCAACCATTTTTATACGGAAATCTCGCCGCTTTGTATCCTTTGTTAAGAGAAAACAAACAAATATTTTATTTACTTTAATTTATGTTTTAATATTTTCAAAAGAAAACAAATAATTTTAGACTTTTCTTGGCTAATATTATGAAATCAGAAACAGATACACTGGATTTTCTAAATTATTTAAATAAATATTTAGAAAGTCCATGATTATGTTATCATATGTATGTAATAAATTGAGATAAATGAAAATACAAAAAAAAAAAACAAATAATGGTAAAGATAGAAAGAGTTACACAGACAAACATATTATTATTAAACATGAAAGAATATAATATAATAAAATTCTACTGCAAATTGTTACCTACCGAAAATTTTTTTTTTATTACTTTCGTAAATAAATTAGCATTTTTAATGTAGTACTGATAGAAAAAGTCTTTTTAATATTTAAAATCTAAAATGATAATGTGATGAGTGAGAGGAGAGGTGGTTAGTGGATACATAAATTTGAGATTATGGATTCAATAATATATCTTTACTAATATACCAAAGCACAATTTCGATACTAAATTTCAATCTTGTGTTAGAGCATCATATGCAAAAAGATTAAGGAATATGTAGGTAAGAGTTGATTAACAAATAGCCAACCGACGCCAGCCATATGAAAGCACTCTGCCTACTTTCAAAATATTTTCCTCAATCCTGGTGTTAAGAATATCGAGCACTTGAATCATGATATAGTAAATAGTTAAATAATTGCCCACGATAAAAAAAATATTTTTCAGTAACAACATCCTATATGTTTATATTCGGTGTGCAAAATTCTCTTTATAAAAGTTGATGCAAGTGGTTGAGAAATATATTTTCTCCAATTTTTGCGTAATTGCAAGAAGCCAGTGAAGCGGATCATATATGCAAACTCGCTGACATGCAAAACATATTTTATACAACAGTTTGAGGGGGTCTGTACTCTTTGATATAGATAAGAGTTTTATGTTAACCTCATCTCAGAAACTCGGGACGTATATATCTCTTTTCCGGGAAACAGTTGCTTGAGAAAATACAGATCTCCGTCCCCGTCTGGGGCTTATTGTTAAATCCATGGACCGTTTCGCAAGATACAAGCTGCTTGTCTGAAACCTTGCTTTAATAATGTTGTAATCGGGGAAATGAAACAATCATATTTTTGGTAGATTTATTTAACGTAATATTCTTCAGTGTTTCAATTTAGCTGTTTCTTTTACGTACAGGCGGGATTAAAAATAAACAGTTTACTTATGAAATTAAATTTAAGTCATTTTAAAATCCAGGTAAATAATATACTGAACTTTTTACATTTTGCCTCATTAAAAATATTTTTACTCCCGAAAATGATACGTGTATTTCATAAGAATCAAATGTTATTGAGTAATTTCTCAAAAGGTTACAATTTTGACAATTTTTCAAAACTAATTGGATATTTCTCTATAGCATTAAAAATTTCGAATATCAGCAATGAGATACTTATAAAGGAAATCTAATAAATATTTTTTTTTTAGGTATTCAGATTATGTTCATATTTAATATATAATTTTAAAAATTATAACAAACTCATTTACGTACTACCAGGAGGCCGTTTCTTTGCGGGGATAGACAGATTGGATAGATTTTTTGGATAGACTTGTTTTTGTTTTGACACATAATTCTTACCTCATTCACATGCATCCATATTTTAATGCATTTTAACAGGTCAGTAGCTGGTATACTAATCTTATTTTTATTATTCATTTATATTAATTTATTTTACTAAGAACTATATTAATTATTAAAAAAATATTAAAATATATATATTTTTTTAATTTATATACCGACTAGTTTTATTTTTTCTATAAGTAAGTAAGGTTAGTTTGTATAACTCTATAATCACATGAGAAATCAAAATACTTTTATTTTTATTCTAATCGTTTAATTTACTTGAGATGCGTTTCGCCTTGTAAGGGCATTATCAATCTAACAATTTAACTCAATAACTCAAATTCACATCTATAGTGGAGAACAACTATACAAACCCATAATATTTTAAATAAATAAACACCTTTTTTAAATACTTTTTAATTTAATTTAATTTCTTACTATCATAAATTATAGACAATTCATGGATTCAATTCTACTGAAACTTTTTTTTGTTATAGATCTACCAAGAATGTGGAACAAGATCACCAATTAGACATTTGCTGCATTAATTAAAAAATATTATTCTGGTTGAACATAATTATATAAATGTCTTTCTTGTTGTTTAGTCTTCTTATGTTATTAAATTATATAAATATATTTTTCTACATATTACCTATAACATTAAAATATTATAAGTGTTAAAACATAATGGTAAATTAGAATAATTACAAGCACTCAAAATTTATGGAAATCCTCAGAATTCCAATGAATATTGTTGTCCCTTTTCATCTCATGCAAATAAAATTGTATAGGTGACCTCCGCTATAGATATAAATACAAGTTGTTGGGTTAAATTGTTAGATTAATTATGCCCTTACGGAATGCAATGCGTCTCAAGTAAATTAAATGAGAATAATAAAAAAACAAGTGTTTTGTTTACACATATGTGACATAAATTATCAGTAATATAATCAGATTTATTTATGTGTAAATAAAATGAATTATCAACTTTTTAACTATAATGTTTTCCAGGAGGTAGGTAATAGGTAAGTAAACTTTTAATTGGGATATTTTTTCTCACAGCTACTATTGTGAATATTATGCATAAGATACTAGCTCAATTAGAGTGCCTGAGCTCATCCAAACTTAATCATGAACCTTATATAACTATGATTCGTTCCCACGCATATTCTAAAACAGCATTCTTAAATGTTGTGAGAACTTATTCTTAATTAAAAATTATAAGCATATATAAACAGTTTTATCGAACGTTTATCGATAAAACAAACCAAATATATAACATTTTTTAAAGAAATCATTATTATTTGTGAATATGTAATTTTTTCACTTTTTAATTTTTTTTTAATTTTGCACATTCTCGGATAGGAAGACATCCTGGTTCAAATCCTGATGGCAGTTAAAATATTCTTTCGATAAATTGAGTTTATCTTTATGGATAACTTTCTAATTGATACATTTAATTTGCATTAAAATATATAACAATTTAAAAAGCTAGAACTGTTTTTAGCCCATCATCCTAATACCAAGTTGTTTCAATGGATCCTTTATATCAGATCTCTTCACAGTCCCTTTCACATTACTGCAGACGTCAAACACACGGCCAGATCATAAAACCCAGCAAGCAACATTGTCGACGACACTTAAGCATCAGCGCCCCCTATCAACAATACTACCCCACTGGAGGCACTCCGCGGAATAGCCAGACTCTACAGGGATACAGACGCCACAGGGATACTTAAACGTGACTCAGATCATGATTGGAAACAGGGTTGCTGCCGTCAGGATGCATCAGGTGAATTTCTAGACGATTAGATTTTATTTAAAATTTAATTTTTATCTATTAATTCTCGATGCGGTATTCAGATAGTTGTTTAATAAAAAAACATCTTTTAACATTAAAATAACTATAAATATATGTACGTCGGCCACGCTTTAAAAAAAAAGCTGTTTTCGGTGCATATTCAACCTAGATAGGTGCCTATCTACTTTTCTTGGGTACTACAGACTATTTGTCGGGTTTTTTCAATCACTCTTCAAGAGTTAGTAGCCTTAACAATAGAACAGAAGGTAGGTGCCTAAAAACATGCCTGCAAATTTGAAAACATTATTAATTCCTGGCATTTATTGTGACAATTATGTAGTTATGGTCTAGTGGTTACGATATTCGCCGAGTAATTTAGTGGTCGGGGAGTTCGAGCTTTTTTCCGGGAGGCTATTAAGTTAGTTATATTTTCATTAGTTTTTTAGTTTTAAAATAGTTAGAATATTGATATGACATGCATTGCATGATATATACATTAACTTAAACTTAAACTTAAAAAACTTAAAAACTTAAACTTAACTTCACTTAAAAAAATATTTATAATTACGTATGCTTGTTCAAATAATTAATATCTTTATTATATTTTCTGTTTACTATTATAATTCTTGAGAGCTTGAATTTAAAAAAAAAAAATTAGCCCTGCTCATCTGTAATAGTTAGCAATACTGCCAAATTAGTAAAAAAATTAGTACATCGAAACACGTGTTACGCACACTTACTTAACTTACCTTATTATTAAAAGAAGAAGCATTAAATGAAGAAGCTCAAGCTTTAAATTTTGATAAATTTAATTTTTATTAATTATATTGATAGAAATGCAAAAGCTGATAAATATATTGAAAAGAGGGTGGCAGAAGAGGAATAAAAGTAGACTGAATGCAGTGGAAATCAGATCACTTAAGCGTATATGTGGCAGATCTATTTATAACAGAATAAATAAGGAAATAATGTAAAGTTGATCTTAGTATAGTGAGTAAGATTAAGAAATGATTGCTAAGATGGTTAGTCGTATGGAACGGATGGATGAGAAGAGAATGGTAAGAAAGATATAATATAACATTACCTTATAGTACCTATCCGCCTATAGTTGCCGTGTAGTAACAATGGCAACATTATTGCTCGAAAGGATCTTTGGCTAAACATTTTTCGCTGACAGAAAGAAGAAACGCGGTCGATGTCTTGTAGAATGTAGTAAATTATAATCATGTGATTCAACATTTGAGGAAGGGTAAAAGTATTGAATGTTAGGTATCTGTCACGTGCATCGGGTTATATTAAGTAAGTAGTATTTTATTTGTTTTTAAACATAATGTACATCCCTTTCTAAGTATGAACTTCCACGTGGGGAGGAGCCATGGGAAGATGAAGTACTGCTAAGCTGATTTTTTGTTAATGCTTCAGATGAGATTCATGGAGGATTTCCCATGAACAGAGAAAGATGACGATTACGATTAGGATCCATCCGCTCGAATCATCTTCATATAGAAAAAAACCCTATTTTAATATCACGCTGTGAATGGCGTTAATTTTCAAGTAACCCCGAAAACTTTGATATTCATCAGGCAGCAAAACGTATCTAGTGAAATTCACCCTGTTATCCTGCTAAAGTGAAATTTTACCACACAAGGATTGCTCCTTGACCGCTGATCAATTTTTTTCTACCTACCGCCAGTATTGTCAAATAGTAATAAAAGCTTAATAATGTAGCTGTGTTTAAACATGATGAAAATATTCCATTCATTAATTCGACAACATTTTTTTATTTGGTTAATTATAATGTTATAAAATCTATTTCTAATTTTATTTATATTTCCTTGATAATGGCTGTCGAAAGCAGATGGGAGGCAAAATAGCCAATTCTGTTTATAATACCCATAAATCTCATGTTCTATCTTGGGTGAAGCCGGTGGACGCTCTGACGTTCTGTCGTGCACATCACAATATGATGCAAGTATTGATGGTACCAGAAGTAGAGGACGTCCACGGAAGACTTGGCATGACCAAGTAAACCAGATACTGAAGGATGGCTATGTTAGAAGCCTCTATAATCGGCGAGCTTGTATGAGAAAATGTACGAATGTGGATGAAACGAGACTTGTGTGTCAGGACAGAAGAGCGTAGCGCTCTATTTTCTCTGCCGGGAAATGGCGTGATGGTAAGTTAGTTACTTGATTTTATATAATTTTTTAAATGACTGAATAAAAAAAAAGTATTTTATTGCATTTCAACGCAGTCTATGCTAACTGCACGTGATATTGGCTTATTTTTAAAAATAATTTATTCACCCATAAAGTCAAACATGATACCATTATAAAAATCATATTATTTTTCTTGCGAATAAAATATTTGTATGCAATAGAACTGAATTTAATCATTCGCTTGTGACCATTAATGGAACAGGCGAGCAGTTTTAGGATTTGTGTAGGTATTAAATTAAAACTCCTTAGTCATAAAATGAATTGGATGTGTATCCCGGTTTCATGTACGAGTATGCATGTTGAGAAGTGCTGATCAATGAATACCGTCTATTGAAAATGTATGTTACGATACATTGTGACAAGTTTCAAAGTTTTGTCGGAACGAATATAATACACTACATCTACATACTACAATAAATTTCACAATTGTCGTAAATAAGGATACCCTAACCATCTATTCTATGTTCCAATCCATGTTTATTTTGCTATTTTCTATTAAGAAATCTGAAATCATAATATTATAATTGCACATTTTTAAATAAGTAAAAATATGTATCAACTCATTCCATAAATAATGCGGTATTTTTTTACTTCTTTTATTTATCAAAATTAAAATAAACGAAGTTATTTTTTTATCTAAAATATACTCTCTTTCATTTTCTACAATGCTCTTCCATCTTTTTGGTAGACTTAAAAGACTCCTCTTCTAAAATTCACTTGTTCATGACAAAAAATACTCCTTCAGTACTGATCTAACCTCGTCTACAGAATTCAGGTTTTATCCCTACAAATGATTTTGAAGACTGTTTCGAAAAAAGGTTCACTCCTAGAGCATGATAGCAAAGAATAGCACACATTTACTCTGTTACGCGATTAGACTCTGAAAGTTTGCGGGGAACCCATTGACCCAATTTGCTAACTTTTCCGATGGCACGCAGATGTCGATGGATGGTTGAATGACCAAATCCTAGCTTCCTACTAGTTACTCGTATAGTGGGATTTTATTTCACCAGGATTTGCACGACGTCCTCACCGAGGTTTACAGATTTCCAAAATGAGGCTCTAGTTTCCGGCTCGGGATTTCTGGAACCACCGTTGATATTATTATCCGATTCCCATGTACTGCATCTGCGTTAACATTCCTCGCACTTTCCGTTGCGTTGTTGCTTTTATTAAACTCATAAAGCGAAATATAATGGATATGCTCATATATGATTTGGATATAGATTTGTCACTTCCATTACAGCTTTAAAAAAATACCTATCAAAATCAAACTGAACTCTTTAAAACTTATACTAAAAATAAGTTAAGTAATACCTGATTTCATAGCAGGTTACCATCATTTTACCTAATGCAGGCAGTTTATCCCACCCCCCTCCAACTTTTATGTAATTGAAAAAACCACATTATTTATGGGATGACCCAATACATGGAATATTCACATTGTTTCGCGTCAATATTCTTACTATTTTCAAACGCACCTAACTAATTGTGTTATAAAAATAGGACTTTCTTGGTGGTTTC
Organism: Eubasilissa regina; assembly: GCA_022840565.1. Lineage (NCBI taxonomy): Eukaryota > Metazoa > Arthropoda > Insecta > Trichoptera > Phryganeidae > Eubasilissa > Eubasilissa regina. The sequence goes on along the minus strand of JAINEB010000002.1, from coordinate 522,267 downwards.
CCAGTATGTAAGACTTAGTATTGTTCAAGTGCGTATTTATAACTTATATGAAGACCTAAAATTTTATAACAACATGTTTTATAGTATGTTTAAAGTTATAAAATAATATACACATAAATTTATGATTTATATGGAAAATCCATAAAATGCAGTAATTAATAAAATTAAATCAATTACATATATTCAAATTTAGAATTTTTTTAAAATTGATATGTGTACATAGAATACATGTCACATTAATATTCTTACTATTTTCAAACTAATCTAAATGCTTGTATTATGAAAATAGAACTAACTTGGTGGTGTCCTGGAGCGAGGCACAAACCCCCGACCACTAGATCCACCGTCCTAACCACTAGACCAACAAGCTGCTTTATTTTTAAACTATAGTTAATTTATTTTTCACATATTGATACAAGTAAGTGTTTAACTAGAAATTAGATGCTAATTTTTAAGGTACATATAATATACAATATCATGTTTTTTTTGTATTTTCACGCAAATAAAAAAGTTGCTTATTTCATTAGCCGAGACACTCCGTGAAGAAAAAAGATGATGAAGAATATTATATTGAAAGGTGAAAGAAAGTAACGTAAGAAATTAACAATTATTTCTCAGGTGAAATATTAAATGAACCAAGCACGTGTGGATGCTGGACACACGTATACACAAGAATATAATTAAATCAACGGTACAAGCTTATTCGAGTATAATTCATTGTAATATCAGTAGAAAAACCATGACAGAGTCCATCTGCGCTCTGGAGATTATCTCATTAGGCAGCACTCAATAATACAAGTGCCTTCTTTTGTACAAAATAAATCCAGTTGATTTGAAGCTGTTATTGATTCAATGTTTAATTCTATAATTCTTGTTAAAAATATCTGAAAATAATTCATCATTTTGTGTATCGTAAAACAATATATTTTGTTAACCTAAATAAAATTTTTTTAAATGCGCTTTACACAGATTACAAAACCTGCATCTTTTATTTTATTTATTTTAAAGAGAACACATTATTATTTGTGAAGTTGTAATTTTTTTTCAGAACATAGTTCTGTGATATTGAATACAAATTAAATGCATCAATTGGAAAGATATATTATACATACAGAAAAACTCAATTTATCGAAAAAATATTTTAGCTGCCACCGGGATTTAAGCCAGGATCTCTTCCTATCCGGGGAAGTGCGTTATCCAATTACACTACGCTTTATAAACAGAACTATGTTCTGAAAAAAAACAACTTTATAATGTGTTATCTTTAAAATATATATAAGTTGTATTAAAAGTATGTCCAATAATTGAATAAATGGAAATTGAAAAATCTCTGGCGTCTCCTAGGGATTATTTCTCAAAAAAGAGATGATGCTTTCATATAAATGGAACATGTGATGTATCAATTTGAAATAACTGCAATATATAAGTTCGAAAATTTGTCGACTATTTACAAAGTTGAAGTAGTGTGATTGGATAATGCACTTTTCCGGATAAGAGATCCTGGTTCATATCCCGATGGCAGCTAAAATATTTCTTTTGTAAATTGAGTTTATCTGTATGTATAGCTTTCTAATTGATTAATTTTATTTTATTTTATTTGTAAGAATAGTATTAATGTCCGTTTTTTGTATCCTCGTATATTTTAGGTATTTAAAAAAATATATAAGAACGAAATAATTACATATAAAAGAGCTTTTTTTATTATTAAATCGCGGATAATTAGATTCAAAAATGGAATTGTTTTTTATTCGCGAGCTCGTTGAGGTTGGTAAGGCGTGCATATCTGAAGTTGGCACATAAATACGGAGACCGCGCCATCCAGTATTTCACAGCTTCCCCCTCCCCCTCACCAGGGTGTCTGCCTATTTTCACCGCGTAGTTACCTTTCTACTACTTTTGGTTAGGTTCCTACCACTTACAAAATTGGGATTATGGGTAGGTTCATCCCTACTTCCTTTCATTAGGCACCTGCTTCAAAAAGTACTTACACCTATTTATCTAATAAAATATGGTGGGTATGGTTACCTACATATTTTAACAATAGGATGTATAAATAATAATAAAGCTTTTCAAAAAAAAAAATTCGATAAGGCACAAATTTAATAACTATTCCGATTTTTACAATTTAGAGAAAATATATTTATTGCAAAATTTACTAGTGTGAATTATAATTTCATTTCTATTTTTTAAAAGTTGACTGACTGCTTCTATGTTATTTGATGGGTATAAATGTAGACAGCCATATTTTTATCAAAAAAATTTAAAATTTCCATCTAGGACACACTTTTAGGTATGCTATTTTACTCACACAGTGGATGAATGATAAAGCGCCAGGGCAGCAAACATTATCACGGGACCGAAATTAAACATTAACAAAGACAATTGTGTTCTTTATTATGAAAGTGGTCTAAGTAATGTTATTTTCATTTCGAGATATTTCTTTATATTTTTGATATTTGCAATCTTGGTATATAATTATGCTTATTATTTATTATGAAAGTGGTCTAAGTCAAGAAATTGGAAAACATGAGTTTATATATTTATTTTTTTACTACGACGTTCAACAGTATTCCGCTAGCATTTATTTTGATAATATTGTCATTTCAACCTTAAATTTTATATGCTTGTTTACGTTTGAATTGATTAAAAAAATATTTTTATATTACACAACACAATGTTTAAAAATGTATTTAGTCTAATAGATTTATAATTTATTTCGATATATAAATGTTGCATGTTATATTGCTATCTTCAAAATTTTCACAATTATTAAAATTTATATATTATATTAATTTAAAACAATGTCAGGCGAAATAATTGATAAACTCATTTTTTTCAATTTCTTGACTTAGACCACTTTCATAATAATGAGCATAATTATATACCAAGGTTGCAATATAAATGAAAGATAGGATTCTTCGGTTGAAATCAAATGCCGCAATTGAGCAAGCTCGTGCAACCTTTATCAGAATGAAAAAGATTTCATGATTATAACCATAGATTACAAATGAGAATGGTAGATACAAATGTGTTCTCGATATTATTTTATAGAATGAAAGCATGGACACTTACCGAAGAAATGATAAGATGATTCGAAGCATTTGAGATGTGGATCAACAGAAGAATGCTTAAAATAAATTAGATAGATAGAGTTACGAATTAAAATGTTATGGTTCGGATAAACGAAGAAAAATAAGTATTTAAAACATTAAAATTCCAAAAACTTTTACATCTCAGACACGTAATAACATATCCGGAAAATATCTTGTACTTCATAATGCAGGGAAAGATTGCTAGAAGTCGGAACCCTGGAAGAAGTAAAACATTATGACTGAAAAATCTTGGGCAATGATTTGGCCAGTCTACTGTAGAGCTTTTCTGGGCTTTTCAGTAAACAAAGTGAAGATAGCCAACGTGGATAGGGCGCAAGAAAAAGAACAATGATAAATACTATAAAAAAAAAAAATTACATATCATATATTTTGTAAATTTAATAGTATCCAAATGTGTAACTCAACCGGGCGTGTATACACATGCACATGTGTACATTATATACGCCTCGCGAGAATGTGCAGAAACCTGCCTACAAGAAAGTTGAAGGTGGCGCCCCCCACTATTTACCGGCGGGAATGTATTCCGATCTCGGATTCTGCAGAAGCCAGAATATTGGCGCAGTGGAATTCGATTTAGTGAGGAAAAGAAGAAGTTTTGGTTCGTGGAACCAGTCGTATATACTACGTAGATTTACGTGAAGATTATCCCCGAAGAGGGTGGCAACTGTACACAGTACATACATAAATTACGAATATTTCGTAATTTTCCCAACATATTCAAATATCTGTGATTTGTGGTGAGCTTGCTTAATTCATTACCTTATGTTACTTCAATCGATGTAAGTTGTGAGATTATAACCATACATTAATTAATGTTTGGATATATTATCAAAAAATTACATATTATTACGTATAGCTACATTATTTTAAAATAGTATGTACCTACCTAAAATTTAAATAATGTACAATTAACATCGTAAATGCCATGTGCGAGTTAATACGTCAAATTTTGATAGTCATGTCATGACATAACCTTGATTATTAGCACTTTTCAACTATGCAGTGACGAGATTAAACACGATTATCAATGTCATATATTTTAAATCGCTCTGCCATTCGTAGACAAAAAATTTCAGATTTTCAACGATATCTTAAATCAATATATTCAAAGCTTACCTCTACAATATGTAGCCATATGTGCCTTAATCAAATATGGTTGACAGTCAAAAGGTTAAATAAGGCGGGTGAGGGTTTTCCAGTTATTTTTCTCTACCGTCCACTGTAATACTGTTACTGCCATTTAATAAATGTAGTACCAAATATTATTAAGTGTCATTTACACGACCACATGTGTATATATATCACGTAAATCGTAAGTACATATTATTTTACATGCATTCAAAATTTTAAATGTGTGTCGGACCCATCATGACGTATAAAATCGAACGATTATAAAACGCCGCCAGAACCAAAGCTGCATTAGAAATGTCATAAATGAAAATTCTTCGCTTCATTTATAATTCCACGTAACTCTGCTATACGATAATCATGCGATGTGGAAAGAATTGTGAGATAGGGACAGAAGAAGAAGATGACACAACAAGACACTATATAGGTATGTTGGCGGTGGACCGGCACTCAAGAGATCAGCGGACAGATGACTAATAGACAGACCATCCAAAAAAGATAGCTGGCAGCCGAGCTCCGCCGGGTGACCTACTAAGAAAATCTAGATCTCCAGATTTAGTAAAAACAAAGAAAAAAAAGAAACTTAATTCTCTATTTACCACACACATACTATAACACATTTCTGTCTCGATTCTTGTCTCACCTATCGCTACTATTACAATCTACTATCTTTTTTCAAATGTGATATTTAGTTATCATAACGGCGAAAGCTGTAAGACCTGTATCAAATAATGTATTAACTTATAAATTATATCAATTTAATATCAAAAATCGCATATCACATCGTTTCTTACAACTGATATTGAAATACTCGATTTCACAATAAAGTTAGCCTTGAAAAAGCCGGAATATGCTGGCAAGTGCATTTTAATTGTACAGATTGTTCAGATTGCAATTTTTTCTCTTATATTTAAACCTTAAACTCGCATTGTCGTATTAATAAATTTATCATATGATCTGAATTTTTTAAAGACAACACATTTTTGTTGTGAAGCTGCACTTTAAGAACATACTCCTGTGGTATTTTAATACCAATTAAAAGAATCAACTGGAAATATATGTATACAGAAAAATATACCTATTTATCTAAATATTTAGTTGTTCCTGGGATCAATAAAATATTTTTTCGATTGATATATTTTTTTCTGTGTATCTTAGTAGTTGATTAAAGTAAATTTTATTAAAATTTTACAGATCTATATTCTGAAAATGCAACTTCACAATAAAAATGTGGTTTCCATAATACATGTTTTGTTAAGGGATTATTATATGTTGCAAGAGTCCCCGTATCATAATTTCTGGCATAACGTCATTTCACACTGCAATCTTTCATTATAAAACATTATTTGAGAGACCTTATACTTATTTTGATTGTATAACTAAAACTTTGTTTTGTCTACTTTCTCGTTCTTAACATTATCCTCATTCCTTTATTGCAATGATCGAGTTTCTACATCCATTAAATTTAACCTACTTTCGTTTATTCTTTTTTCAAATGTTTCTGTTGCGCCGATACAAATATATTTAATTGAATTTATTAATTATTTAGAGCATTAGTAAATATTTATGAATTAATCTGAAACGAACTCAATTAGTAAAAATTTATTTTAAATATGTATCTTTGATTATAGTGTTCTACAATACGAATTTACTTCTTCAAGAAAGTAGGATATAATTATCTTGTTATTTAAGTTGTAAATTATTATGGTACCCGCTCGACTATAGAGCAGGATATTATAATGTACTGTATACAAAATCTAAGCATTTACTTTATTAATATCATAATTTAAGCCTTGCACCCTCCATACGTAGAACCTTGTGTACACACAACCCTTTGCACAAAGGCTATAAAACTAACATTAAATAATAGTTGGAATCCGGCGTGATTAATTCCACTAGGGTCGTGTAAGTCTCACGGCTTGGATAAGCATCGATTTCGGACCTGAGTAAAGAGGTTTCTTTGGTTAAAATCGCTTCACCTGCTTATCTATTGAGTATATTCTAAATATTTTAGATGTACTCACTGGCCGAAAGGGTACAATTTTCCCACCGATTTGAGAATTTATTATCTCCGCCTAGAGACTAGACGAAGCTTTCTTTATATTATATTATATGAATTTAAGTTTTGTATTTAGACAGCGTTTCGATAATGAATGAATACTGAATTATTTATTTTATAACAAAATTTATTTATACAAAATAGTTCATTAACAGGGACTGGCGGATAGCAATTATTTTTTATTTCAGCTTATTCATATTTGTATGTGTAATTATATGCATTCGGGTAGAAAATTATTTTTACATTTAATATAATTATTTGTTTATAATACTAAAACCGTTGTTCGAATAAATTATGTAATATTGAAATAATATTTGTTGAATACATTTATAATTTAATTACTTCTTTAAAATACAGATTTGATTATTATTACATGATATTTAATAATTCAATATAGCAAAAATTAACACGTTTTGTTCACTTTTTTTGCGCCGGTAAAGTATCTGGATAAATAACGTGTATTTTTAAATTTTCCACAAAAACTAAACTTTCCAACAGAAGAACTAGGATGTGAACTCGGAAGCCTTCACTCGGTCAAAAGCTGAGGCATTAACGAATTTTTCCATCGACTATTTAATGCAATTTTCACGTATTTTTCCAGAGATCCCGGAGCTTAAAAGCTTTCGCGTTTAAAAAAACTCTCATGGCTTTTAATAAGGCTTCAATAGGGGGCTTTCAGCCAGTGAGTGAGCGCTCGAGCCCCGCCTTTGTTTGCCCCTAATCACCCACACAGGTGTGTGAGGCTGGAACCTGAAAACCTGACAATAGCCTTTTTTCTCATGGCCTATTATTTAGCTTTGCCTCGCCATTATTTGCCTTTACCTCGGCTATTAAGAGGCGAAACGGTTTCGGTAAACAATCGGCGAGGCTAAAGGGATCGAGGTGAAATCCTGAAAAATTGTCATTACTGTTAATTTAAAATAATTTCGGGATGAGGTCATTGCAGCAACGACCCATTCGGGGATTTAGCGGTAAGCGCCAGTTAAGCGGTCTCCTCACACATGAGCTTACACGTTAATTGTGTTAACGATTGCGAAGTAAAGTAAATAGCTTATTTATATATTAACTACGCAATGTATTTAAAAAAATCTACTAATATTGCACTATTTTCTTAAAAATTAATAAATCTCAAAATAAACTATTTCTATGGTTACAAGCGCTTTTGGTGGAAATTTTTCATCAAAATGAATTTCTTAAATTATGCAGGCTCGGGGCAAAGCGGCTGCAATGCGATAGAAATAGAAGTTACGCCTTCTAACAAGAAGTTAAATCAAAGAAACCACCAACCGTTTGCGGTCAGTGCACAAAGAAGACATTTCAACCGGATGGAATAAAAAAGTGCACCGGCCTAACGAGCTATTCGGAGAGAATTTCGTTTAACCAGGAAGCGAATATAAATTGCGAGGCATTCGTGAGAGACCTTCGTATCCATCACATTGTTCCGTTTACGTCATGTTTTTTGCAGGCAAATGAATCTCATCGCACAAGCTTGTCTAAAGATCTATTGCAGAGATATTTTTTCATAATAATTGCAACCTAAAAACACTTATATTAAAGACAAATTAAATTAATCAACTAAAAAGATATACAGAATATACCTATATTTAGTTGCAACTAAATTTTTGTTCTAGTTGATTAATTAATTTGTAATAAATACCATAAAGCTATGTTATAAAAATACAAATTCATAACAAAAACGTGTTTTCCTTAACTGATATATTTGTTTAAGAATATTGTTACTATTATGATAGAGTAATTAGGCAACTCAGCGTTGAAGCATTCGTTTGTCTCAGCTTTAAGGGATTATATAAAGAACAAATTGTCTCTGTTAAAATTTAAGATTATCATAAAATGAGGAAAATAATATTAAATATAAAATGTATCACATTTCTAACAACTGTAATTTTTCAATGCTTTAGCAAATTGCTCGTTTGTGCACGATCGCATGACTTCTAGTCAAGAATCATATTTCATCAAAAGTCGAAATTTTCTTGAATTTCATTGCATTATATGTTAGTAGATACTTTTGTTCATAACTATGTTAATGTTGGTACCGTAAACTGAGATATATAGGGGCTTTGGGGAAAATAGAGGAATCGTCAGAAAAATTTAGATTTTATAGAAACGCTACTTTTGTGTTCTTTTCTTTCTGGCAGTAGAGTTAACGGCATGATTACAATTTCATGCTTTCCTAGCGTACAATTATGCATATAATTAAAAAAACATATGTAATTTTAATTTTTTAAAAAATCGTGTATGTATATAGAGAACTAACATCTTTTCTGCGATAGATCGAGTATTTTTTAGATGGTTTCTAGGCCGACGATTGAGCATAGTAACGCGTGCCATTGTCAAGGCGTCGACTCAAAAAATTACTGTACAACCGTACTTTACTTTTTCGCAGGAGATGTACATTTCCCACAGTAGAATAAATCTATTAATATTATAACGTGAGAGGGAGGGGGGAGGGTGTGTGGAATTCCACGGATTTCACCCCAACCAGGTGAATGAGGTTTTTTTTCTTTTATGCACCCGAGCGGTATTCAAACTGGCAAACGTGCCGTTACGCAATATACGCTCACAAGACTTAACACATAGGTTGTTGTTATTTGGGATATACATCGGAAAATGTCAAAGGAAAGTCTGGTTTTGTACCAATAAAATACGTGTATTTACAGATTAAAGGCATAAAGACAAAACAACTTATGTAAACAAAAAGGTGATTTACATGCTATAACCTAATTAACCCAGTTATCATTATATTTAATAACTAGCTACCAATAACCTAAGCCAGCCATCCTCGGGGTCAATGACTACTGGCGCACCGCAACACTGTCCCTGGTGTCATCCTTTGACCCTTCCCGATGCTGCGTGGGTACCGGACGCCGTCACCGAACCGTATCTATCCGATCATGACGCATTTTCCTGAGCCCCCACTTACTCTAGCAGCCCTTTTTCCTACTCCGGTTGCTCCGCAGGCTCTTGATACACTGAATACGCATATTCACCAAAGCGACCCACACAGTCGACAGCAACTACAGAATCTAGTGTCATCATCAGCCTTAGCATCATCCTCGGTGATTTGTGGGTATGGGATACTATTACCGTACAGACTCTATCCATATAGGACACGCTTGTTAGCGCATCCCATCTACCAGCGGCGGCCCTCCTTCCTACTCCGGCCACTTCGTGGGCTCTGGATGTTACACATCCTCCTGAGCGCCTCACACACTCGGGGTCTCATTTCCTATTATTTTCTTTATTACTTATTGTTTTTAATCTTTTTCAATTAAAAACTAACATTTTTAATGTATGTATGTGGTTTAATGACGATATATAATATTTCAAATAATACATTAAATAAAATTCTCACGATATAATCACATTTATATGGTGGCTTAACTTATGTAAACGCTATTTTGAATGGTGGTAGTTTGAACAAGATGACTAACAGCAATTGCAGAAATGCGTTTAGAGATCGTTTAGGGTATTATTTGAGAGATCAAAGCATGGATTACAAGTACGCAACTCTAGTATGGTACCTGCCGTGAAGTTACAATACAACCCCTCGTAGTCGTGTTGAGGAATAACAAAGAGGGTACTATGTAAGGGTACCAGTAAGTAAGTCGACAAGATTTCTGGGAATTGAGCGCGACGCCTGTGAATTCAAATTGTAATTGAATTGGAGCAAAATGATTTTAAGTGGCAATAATTCATACAAATCGCTTTGTCGGGTGAAATATTATCAGATGGAGTGTTTTATAGGTAATTAGGAAATATATTATTTCGAATATATAGGTAAATAACAATTCACATTTTCTTACATCACTTATCAATAATTATCCGCTACACCTATAAGTGAGAATAAAATTTTTTGCATCAACCATATCCGTGCATCATCTTACTTATGCTAATTAGATCATAAAGTTTTTATCATTACTCGCAATTAAGGATACCTACTAGCTGCAAAGTTAGCAATTTCAATTTTTATATATTTTTTTATACTTTTAACGCAGTTATCCTTTCATATTGCTTTTAACTATTGTATCAATTTAATAACTATTAAGGGAACACATTCTTATTTTAAAATTGTAATTATTCAGAACATAGGTCTGTGATATTTTAAATACTTATTTAATGTATATATTTATAAGTAATACATTAAATTCGTATTTAATTTATTAACAATCAATCATATCTATTTTTTATATAAATTGTTGATTCAAAATTAGTGTAAGCTGCAAAGTCACTTGCTTTTGCCCTCCGCCATTTATATTAAGATTTAACGAGTAGCAGTCTTAAATTCTCTAAAATTTAAATTGATGCCAGTATGGATAACTACATTATTTTTGGTAAAAATGATTGCACTTTATTGTGTTTTAAGCCAGACTACACAAATTATATTTATAAGTCATTAATAAACACACCATTACCTCGCTACACTAAATTATTAACAATTTTCAACTATTATTTCAATATTTTTTTTTACTAAGCTAGGTCTAACGTCATCATTCTCAAAATTTTTTTACAACTATCGCTTTTTTTCATTTTGTCAGATATTCCCTTGAAGAGCACGAACCACCTATGAAGACCTTTCTATTATACTTTATATTTATCAGTCATATTGACATTTACCATGAGAACATGCTTGTCTTATTGGGAATGAGATATACACGATTAGTGTATATGTTACATAATTTCAATTTCAGTACTTTTTTTTAATTAAAAAGATACTGAATAATCTGCGATTAAATGATTTTTAACAATTTATTTATGCGAGTTGTAAGAGGAGCAGAAGGATCAGATATGTGTGAATACTAGTTTGCCCCTAAATTTGCTTGCATTTCGTTTTCGTATATATCCCGGTATTCATCTTGATTAGCTGTGTAAGAAGATATAGGTATTTACGACAGGGCCGTTGGTAAAAAGAATTCTATCGGTACTTACATGATGGCACTGAATTCTTTATTATACGACAGTTTAATATACAATTACTGAATTACATTGGTATCTGAAATACAGGTTATAGTGTAGGCTGCTGTCGACTCAGGAGGTGGGAGAAAATTGAAGAGTTTGCGTTACATATGGTCAGCCGTTGACCGGTGGCTGCATTCAGTTTGTGCGTTGGAGTGCGCTGACGTTCCTCAGTGATGGTTGTTTACTTATCCGGTAGATATATTATGCAGTGTTTTCTGATCAGCATTTACCATGCTACACTATACATATATAAAAATAATATAACTTCATCTTCTCCTTTCTTTAATAGCTAAAATAGCAAAATCCCTTTAATCAAATAATCCCCCTATGGTTTTATCATGTTTTATTTTATTTATGATTATTTATCAAGATGACAAAAATATTTTTCTTCTGCCTACCTTACCTAACTTTATTAATTTTTTTTTAACATTTTGTGTTTTCATAATTTTTTGGTTAAATTTAAATACAATGAAACAATTATAATTAATTTATATACGTAATTATAAATTATTTATTCTATTAATCAATGTTATGCTGATGTAGTAATTTAATTTAATTTAATTTAAGCATTATATGAAAAAGTTATTTAATTTGTTCGAATATATGTGTAACGTATGTGTGACTCGCATGCATATCTACGTACTTAATAACTTAATATTCAATCTGCTATTCAAAATAAAATATAAGTGGTAAAATTCATAATTGTAAGCCTTCTTTCCAAAGAGCATATAAATTATAAATTTATTGTTTATATTTACAAAATTATGATAGGTTGATAACCGCTGTCTATCACAATAAGCGTATAATCATCATAAACCGACAGTTGAATTAGTTGTGTTAGTTGGTTATGTAAATGTATGTGGGTAACAGTATATATATATTCGTACAGTCCGAGTACTTCAACAATCTTTGTTTTGTCATGGAGCTTGCTACACTAAAAATATTTTTGGGCCATGGTATGGTATGAAAAGTTATGTGACAGCGAGGTCCGGTGGACACAGAATATGCGCCCCTCACGCTACTGCCCCCGCCTCGAATAAATTTACAATTCTCAAAAATAAAACTTTAAAACCGACTAAAAAAATTTGAAACGTTACCTGAAATTTATGAGATACCACTTGAATCTGATTTTCCGGTCACGATAATTTTATGCTACCGTTATTAGAGGCTTTGCCACGAATGAAAACGTGCCTTTGACGGTAAAAATATGTAAAATTCTTTTGTATTTGTTTTATTTATTTCGTGCGAATATGTTTTGAGAGATAATTATTAAAGATGGATTGAAGTGTTATCGACTTATTGCGTAAATGAATAGATTAATTATTATTGCACTATAAAATGTATAAAAGTAAATAATAATATTATAAATACTAAATTAATACATTAATTTATGTTATTAACATTATGTTCTGAATAATTACAACTTCACAGTAAGAATGTGTTTTCTTTAATGATAATATTATATTATTATTCCAATATGGTTTCGCTGGGTGGGCATTGAACATTACCCTAGACCGTTTAAACGTACAGTTATTATTTTATTTTATTAATAACTTACATCAAATAATACCAAAAGTATATTCTTATACCATTTTAAAACTATATATGATTTATGAGTGATAGATACAAATCCGTTAACATTAATAAGTATCCTGAAAAGGGAACACTGATTTTGAGAGTCTCTGAGGTATTGTGCAACCACCAATGAATGCACGAACAAAAAGAGACCGTCTCGAATGAATTCCTTATTTTGTGTGGCCGGTGGTGTATATATGGCCAACCTCTAAATTCAAAATCAGCTTATCTGTAAAAATAAAACAATTTATGCAGCCACCCAGTACTTTTTCACCCTGGAGCGGAAATTAAGGTAGAGGACTGCGGGGCTAACTTTTGTGTTTCTTTGTGTGGGGTTAAAATCGCATGACAATAATGCCTTAAAATCAGTGCCTTTCTTTGTTTTATTTATACGTATGTTTTCTTTTCACACAATTTAGTATGTAAATTGAAGAAATAAAGTAAATGAAGCAATTTCTAGGAACTTTCAGCCCGGGTTACGAGTGAATAATGAAATAAACGCTACACGAAAGGCTGCAAATTCATTGTTTTGTCGATTTATCTTAACTTTATCCTGACCATTCTAACTAATATCAACGTCATGATTTTTTTAAATCGAAAATAATTTTTTTTACAAAATTTTAACTAAATACAGCCGACTCAAAAAATATTAACAAACCATAAACATAAATATGATTCAAAAAGTCTAATACATTATATGACTTACTAAATATACCTGTTTCATAGATTTTCTTATAAATTTCTGTTATTGTAAGAGATAAAAATTATATTAATATTGCACAATATTATAAGAATAATCGAGTTTATTGTATAGTTACATTATATAATAAATTAAGGAACTAATTATTTAACAAAATGATAGGTTAACATAAATAAAAACTAATTAATATTATTTTTAAATGAAAACGTAGCTATCTGCTCTGCCAGTGTTCTGGTGTAATGTCAAGGACTGGACACTTTTATAAGGTTTCTAAAATAAGAGATAAACATCTCTCTAAACTAATAATTAGATATACATTATGACATCTTGACTGATACATTAAGGCTGGGAATTGAGAAGCCAATTTTAATTTTGATTATAATAAAACAGTATTTCTTTTACATTTTCTTTAATCATCTTACAAATTAATTCCACACAATATTATAGTTATTATCTATTGATATTTAATGTGTATTGATTATATTTTTATCTTTGAAACGTTTCGACACGTATTTTCTAAAATATTTTTTTAATTAATTTTTGATTACATTTCATATCGATAATTTAGAATCAAATCTAAAATACTAAATCATTAAATTAAATTAAGTAAGTAAACGCATTTCAGAATTTATCTGTTTACACAGATGAAATAAAAAACCTTTTTTTTTCAATATATCTTAGAAATCTCTAACGGCAACCATTAACTTCTCCCAACACATATATCCTAATCCCTTCCGTTGTATTTCACATTTTGGGTGTGCGTAGGCATTGTACAATAAACCAGGGGATAAACATGAAGTTATGGTTCGACAAACAGAACACAGCGCGTTGTGTCCTAACAACCCCTAATAGGCGAGACCAAATGGGAACTCATGAAGGATGGCGACAAATGATTATACACCAAAACATGCGCATTAACAATGTAAGCGATCGCTTTTTAATGATTTTCCATACATAAAAAAAATACTTTTTACATATTAAATAATTATATACATACTTTCAAACAGCTTCAGATCCACCAACAGCCCTTTCTAATAATATTATATTATTAAAAATAAAATTCGCGGTAATCAAGTCAAAATCTGCGATGTAATCTACATTATTCTTTAAAATTTCAGTTTTCCGAAAATTCTAAATTGGTTTAAAATTAATTTTTCATCTTTGATATCAATGTGTATTTTAGGTTTGGATTAAGCACTGAATAATGTATAATCTTAAAAAGATTAAGCATACTGCGAATGATAAAATTTATTAAAAATACAGAGGTTAAAAATATACACCGAGTAAAATAAATACAATTTATTTTACTCGGCTACTTTCACGCTGTTTCTAACAACAGGAGACACATGTCGATTTTTGGTCATGGCACTTCAAGAATGTGTTATGTACCGATACACCTCAATGTGTGCATAAGCAAGAAGGAGACAAAGTTATATGATCGCTTCAGGCTAGACAGTAAAGCAACAACGCACTTAACGCCAGTTGACGCATAATATCAGTTATGTACACCGCGCGCGGTGTGTCGCACCTTTAATATATATAGAATTACATTATAAAAGTAAATTTAACACATTGGTAATAATTATTATTAAACCACTTTTAAAACTTTCCGAAATTTCTTTGTGGTTTTCCATTATATTAGTATAATAAAATATTATTACGTTATATTTATAACAGTATATTGAAATACCTAATAGCATCTCTTGATTAACTGTTTACCTATATATATTTTTTTTGAACATTGATAAATGCACTTTGCTTACTGTTATACCGGAGGAATATTGTCTGCTTATAATACAGTAAATTACTAGTGTAGCAGGCAGGGTACCCAAACATATATCTTACTTTCTTATGTTGTATTTACTTTGCCAAATTTTATATGCATACTCTCGATACATTTGTTTGATATTTGAAATATTACGCAACACTCATAGTAATTAACTAAGTGAAAATGTATTATTAATGAATATTAATTTGAAAGAGTAATACGTCAGACCACTAGACATTATTTATCAATGTAAGTACATAATACATGTAAAAAAAGTGAAACTTATAGATCTATTATTATTATTATTATTTTGTACCTATCGCGCACGAGATGGGTTGGGTATTAACATTCACAAATTGGCAACACTGACCGCACAAGGAAAGGTGTTCTCGCAAAGGTTTTTTCGGTGACAGATATCAACCTGCACGAACGGTAAATCCGATGCATAAATAATGAAAATGTGACTTCGTATAAGTAAGGAAGGGTGAGAATAATTTAATATTTTTTATTGTGGCAAAATTTCCAATCTAATCTCTTTCATCACATCACATTCTAGTAATATATCGCTTACTGTTTTCTACTTCAATATTCTGTTTTCTTGTTTTTTTTATTAAACTTTGTGATTATAAAATTTGAAATAATCCTCTTATTTCCCTGAGAGTGCTGGCTAAAGTGAGTGACAGGCGATAAAGTGAATTCTGTGAACCAGACCCACGCATTTCATGTAATACCCTGAGCAAGTCGGTGGATGTGCATATACGGCATCACACTATGACGATCACGCGTTACAATATATTGTACACCTTAAACAAAAAAATATTTCCTTCTAAAACTCAACCATAACTTGCGTTATCTACTGGAAAATCTTGGATTTTTAATTCTGTAACTATTCGGCAAAAAATTAAGTTTAAATCAAAATCGTGCACCCAAAATTATCTATTAAAAAATTCAGGATTGCGGAGCAAATCATGGAATATTCAACGAGATGGCCATATGGCAACAACACAATAGCAGGTTAAATTAAAATTTAAAACGGAAGACCAGTCTATGTAGAAGGAATGACAAGAACTTCAATAAACAAATAATAAAAATACAAGTGAAATTTGTCGACGACCCTTTAATGGCAAGGCTTCCATACCATTGGATGACTTTATTAATTTATTCTTTGTTGAATGGTATGATTCGTTATGAGCTTGATGAGAATAATCATATTTCATATTTAAGGCTACTAAAAGACAAGTGTAAATCAATTTTCAATGCCGTAGCTAGAAATTATGTTATTAAGAAGAACAAATTCTTATTGTGAAGTTGTAATTATTCAGAACATTGTTTTTAATACAAATTAAATGTATTAATTAGAAAGATAAACATATAAAATTTATTTTTTAAAACATAAAAATAAAGAAGATGGCTTTCAAATAATGGAACGATAGATGTATTAATTTGAAAAGTGTAACATATAGATTCGAAAATTTATCGTTAATGCACTGTGGTGCTACAGCATAATCGCTTAATAAGCGTTCCACGGATTGGAAGAGATCCATGTTCGAGTCCCGATAGCAACAACAATATTTGTCGATAAAATTTATTTTATATGCATATCTTTCTATTATTCTATATTCTATTATTTCATTAAATTTGTATCAGAAATTTTGTATTTAAATAATGTTTACAATAATACTGTAAAGCCACAAAGATTTAAAATTCTATGGTGAAATATAAAATATGCTTAAATTGAAAAATAAATTAGATCCGTCTACATTATCGAAACTCTAAAATACACAGCTTATCTCCTAATTAAATTTATACCGATACTCAAGATTAATACTACGAGTAAAACGAAATTATCTCCCGAAACAAACCAAGTTCTGAGGTTGAGTTGAGTTGAGCTGATTACTTAAGTAGAAATAGGAACCGTATAAGATTTATAATAGACACAATAAGAGATTTTCATGTATGTTTCTATCAGTAAGATTTTCTCATTTTAAGCTTCTAATTCCCTTTTACTTGCCTTACGATATTTCAATGTAAGCTACCAAACATGGAGGTGTGATTATTCGGCTTGCAACCCATCAAGATGGTTTACTTGAAAGTTACACAATTAAAAATAGTAATTTGTTTTTATTTTCATAAAACAGATATCTAAAAAAACATCGAGATAAATTGTTATGTGATTTCTTCATTCTGCCTCGGCTTCATGTTCAGGAGGGAGGCATGTAGCCTAACTGGTTCTTTTTTAAATTATCATCAAGTCAAATTGTTATTAAATGAAATAACAGAATGCCATTATTTACAATAAAATTTATTATCTATATTGTGACTTGCATGTATTAAAAGTTAAAAAAAAAGCATTTTACCTAAATAATTATTAATAATACATTTCAAAAATAATTACAATTAACTAACATTATATATATATGTGCCCTTCATGCCGACATAAAGTTAACTACCAAATTTTCTGTATCTATTCTTGTGTGATGTTGATTATGCAGGTCCCTCACTTAAGGAATTACTTTTTGGAGACGGCTTCCACGTGTAGATGATAGTTCTGGAAGTGAAGTGTGGCCAATAGTTGTGGTGCCAGGGTAGAGTGACGGAGTTCAGGATTGATCACCAGACGATGTCAAATTATCCAGGCAAACCGGGACTCGGACGCGATGTTCTTAATTACAATTAGCGCGTGCCGTATATGATCTCGTCTCTTTTGATAGCGACAAGTTATTCTCACTATATCAATGATTAAACACAGGGAACATCACAGTCTAAGCTTAAACTCGAGGCGCACAGTTTGAATTTTCCCCGGAATCACAAATTACATATCAGAGACGATAAGTATTTTTTCTAATTGAAAACTAGATCATATTTATGGAGCGATCTCTCCCGGCTGGGATTGGGAGAAAGACTGACCCATGAGGGTGAAGCATCCCTTATGGTACATTTGCCTACGTGACTAAGTCACGTTCGTTGGATTTTTTATTGGCATTCCCACGCCGCACCGTCCATCTAACAATACCGACGTTTATTGCCCTCCGTCTATTACTTCGACTAAGTGCTTTTGTATCCTTAAAAAACAAAATATTGTTTTGGATAATTTTGCATTCTAACAAAATATTGTTTCCTTTCAATTGGAAGACAAAAAATCCCTCGAGAAAAAAATATTACGGCAGCTTATTTAATCACGAAGAGTAGTAAGAAAGCTATTTGACAACAAAAGTCGGGGGATCGAATTCTATTATCGACTATCTAGGTAATTTTTAGTCATTTTCGTAGTAGAAATATTTTACCATAGTTTGTAAATAGTATAAGAAACCCTCATAAATTTTATTGTCTGGAGAGCATCTTTAATGGTCGATAGATATGTTCACTTTAGTATAATATACGGCAATTATAATATATAATATTTAAGAAACTGTGATACACGGTAATTGCGTTTTATATGTTAAAGCTAGACAGCGATGATCGACTTGGTTGTCAGTTATGGGGTGAGTAGCTATGGACAAAGTTATAAATTATTTACTAATCAAATTAAATAGTTATAATTAAGATTCTTAAAATTTATACTTTATAACAGAATGAAGTATTTGTATAAAGATGATTATTATTAATTCTTTTCAATATGTAAAATCTTAACAATTGACAAAAAAGTAACATATAGTATAATTATAGAAAAAATGATATATAATGTAATTATAAATACCTACTGACTTTCAACATATCTATTCTACCAACCATGAAAATACCGATCGCGAACAATGTGTAGGTACAGTGAGAGAACGAAGAGTGTGCCACAAATATTTAATAACCTCGATAAAGAATTATTAAATATCAATAAAAGTAAAAAAAACTTAGTGATGACTCTAGAATTAGTGAAAAAACACATTATCATTAAATTATTTGATTCTTTTGTATATATAGTATTTAAATTTTATTTTTTTGGTTGCTAAATAAACACTGTCAATTACTATGTAAAGGACAATCCTTGCCATAAAACTATTATATAGTTTAGCAAATGTTGAAAATAATAATAATAATATAATATATAGATGAAATAAAAATGTAAAAATATAATATATAGATAAAATAAACATGTAAAAATATTACGCCTTTATAATATCTGAAAAAATTTTTTTTTGTCAATTACATAAATTACAATTATGTATATAAAACAAATATTGAATTATCTGGAATAGAGCCATTTACACTGCTGAAATATGATTGTCCGAGTTTCTGGGTATGTCTGAATATTGATCAGTAGTTCAGAATCCTTAATTGTCTGATTTACTAGCTATTTTTATAAATATGTCAATAATTTCAGCGCCATAAACCATAGAAAGAGTAGGGTGTATATTTACTTGACAGTTACTTAAAGCATAAATATTAATTGCGTATCATGGGAAATATTGTCTTTTTATATCATTAAAAAATCATATATCCAATCTCAATGTGCAATGTGGTGCACGTTACATCACTGGTCGTAAAACAAACATCTCAATCTATGAGAGGAAAATATAGTACCATGTAGTCTTCTACTGTAAGTTAATATATACAATATCTTCATACAAATTAAATTCATTGATTAGAATGATATACATACGATAACCTCAATCTATCTAAAACAAACATGCAATAAATCAGACACAATTTTTGGTTCTATATTTAATTTTTCTAAATAATCAGACGATCGTTTCAGCTTTTTAGATAGTTGATAATAACCTAGACAGCCGAAAAGATCATACAATAGTTTGGAAAAATTAAATATAGAATCAAAAAAATCGTGCTTGATTTATTGTGTTGATGAACAATAGAGTTCTATAAAATTAATACCGTCTGTATTAAAAAAATTAATGAATAACATACAATATTTAGTGGTTAATACATCAGGTTATGTCACAAGCTACACAGTTACAAAAGATAAACTAATGATACAGTAGAGCAATCTGACCCTCGCGGAAAATCGCCGATAAGGTGGACAGGTCTGGTGAATTTCTCAACCAATCCTTCAGAAAACAGCCAGAAATGATAATTGTGTAAAAAAACGATGTAGTATGCCGACAATGCAGTATTAATGGCGAATAACGAACTACATAGTCTATTGAGTAGAATGTACGATGTACGCAAGGAAAGTGACCTTATTATGAATATCTACAAGTCGAAAGTGATGGTATTTGAGAAGGAAAAAAGTAAGACAACGTGCAAAATACTTGTAGGTAATGAATGTTTGGAACAAGTAGATGAGTTTGTGTATTTGGGAAGTATGATAGAAACAGAAAGGCTAAGAAAGATACTGAAAGGGAGATGACTGCAGGAAACAAAATGAACGGCTCTGCATAGAATTATAGCTAATGGAAACTTATCAACCGAGGCTAAACTAGTGGTACACAATGGATTCCTGGTACCGACACTGATGTATGGAAGTGACGCCTGGATTTGGCAGAAGAGGAACGAAGGTAGACTGAATGCAGTGGAAATGAGATCACTTAGGCGTATGTTTGGCAGATCCATTTAGATAGAGTAAAGAATGAAGAAATAAGGAAAGGATGTAAAGGTGATCTTAGTATAGTAAGTAAGATTAGGAAAGGATCCCTAAGATGGTTTAGTTATATGGAACGGATGAATGAGGAGAGAATGGTAAGAAAGATATATGACGCAAGTTTTAATGACATCAGAAATAGAGAACGGCCGCGGTAGACTTGGCACGACCAGGTAAACTAAATACTGGAGGATGGTCCTGTTAGGAACCTCAATAATCGGCAATTTTGTATGAGAAGATGTATGAATGTGGATGAGACGATAACTGTGTGTCAGGACAGAAGAGTGTGACACTATCCTCTCTGCCTACCCCGCGGAACGGTGTTAGTTAATTAAATATTATTAATTCGACAATATAACTATTGTTTTACTAGAGTAAGACTAAACGTCAAACTTACGTTTTGACACTTTTTAGCACGAGAATAATATGATTGAAAAGTCACAACAATCACATGTACAAATTTTAAAATATACCTTTCGCAAGTGACCCGTCAATGCGCCCCGACAAAACCGCCCGAAAAATGGGCTCTAAACAAATGCGCCCTGTATAAATGCTCTCCGATATATGCGCCCGATAAAAAAAAAATATTTGAATCGCATGGTGAATGGTGAATGGTGAATGGTGAAATCTCAATGAAATTATATTTTTACTAATCTTCTGCGTTCATACATAAAGCACTCGCGAAAGTATTATTTGAATATTTGAAGAATTTCTCTAGTGAGTGTATAAATTATTGTTTAAAACATTTTATTCCGGATACACTATTTATTGGAGCCCATATGTCCGAGGCGCATTTGTCACGGGCGCATATGTCCGGGTGCATTTATTGGGATGCATTTGTCGGGGTGCATATATCGGGGCGCAATCGTCCGGCGCGCAGTTTTCGGGTAACCACTTTCGCATTATGGTAGGTAAATAAAAAACCTATTTGTAAATTCAGTACTTACACGATACCTATCTAAAATTTTTAAATGAAGAAATAATCCATACGCATCAGGTATTATTTCATTATTATGACTAATTGTGTGATTAGTATTCATTATTGTATGATTAGTATTCTATCGTAACGATGATTGGTAACTGATTGGTTAACCGCTGTAGTTTTAGTTTCTACTGAGTCAATGATTTCTCACTGAGTTACAAATAGTCAGTTATCAATCATAGTTCCAATAGAATGAAAACCTCACAATTACGATTACAATAACGGTTAAAATAACTATTTAGCTATTCATCTATATCTAGCAAAGTACAATGTTAACCAACCGTGATTTAACGAATGACATTTTGAAATATGTAATATAATAATTACACAATTTATTTTTTCTTCACAGTAAAATTTTTGCAATGTTTACACATAACTATAAGAGTAGGTACCTACTATTTTTTTCTAAATACTTCCTACCATGTTTGAGGCTTCATAAAAATACTATTAGAGTTTTTATTATTTTAAATAAAAAACTTACCTAATGATAACTTTTATGTTGAGCTTAAACTTTACTTTTACTTTGTACTTAACTTTATTAGTTATTCCGATACGTATCGGGTTAATTAAAAAGCTATTTTGTCAATATTGAATAAATTTATCATCTATAAATATATATATATATAGAAAGCTTTGGTTGCACTAATATATCCGCAGTCTAACTTTTATGACACTAAATTCTACAATAATTACACTGTGTATATTGTACGTTTTAATTATTTTAATGAGATTCTATTACGTTTTAAATTATGCCATTTTCAAAAAGGGTATACCTTAAGAGCTTCGACGTGAGGGTCAAAAGTCACCTCTCTAGACAATAGTAATTTAGGGGTCGTAAAACTTCCGGTTAACCCTTCTCCAAAGTCATCCCCGTTCTTACCCTAGGTACCTACCCGACTCCGTAATAATCTCGATTACAAAACTGCATTAAATTTAAGGAGGTGTACAGTTGGGTCTACCGAATGACATATTGTATATTAGACATTCAAATAAACGATCTCATTATACGTAAGATTCTAACTAATGTGATAACCATTTTCTCAATAATATGTATTATAATATACTTCGATTGAAATGGTTGTATTATGACAATTATTTAAAATTACGTCGTTACTTTTTTAAATGATTCATGGCTTTATTTAGGTTTTAAATAGGTGAATCCATAGAGAACATCTGTCTACTGTATCAATTATTTTGTATGATCGCTATATATATACTAACATTAATCTAAATCTAAACTATATCACATATAATATAGATATATAACGGTTATTTGTTGTTTAACAAAATACATAGTTAAAAATACTATTTTTATTTTACGCATTTTATATCGGATATTAAAATTAACCCCCCAGACAAGGAAGAGCATGAAATATAGTGTATTTGTTTTGAGATTTAGATCACCCACTTACTTCTTACTCCATCTGCTGGTCATCATCAGAGGAATGTGTTTTTATGTTATCTTAAAAATAATGGCATGGATGTGTTTATATGAAGAAAGGTTATTCCAGAATTGAACAGAATGAAAGCGAAAAACAATCCACTATCAAATTCTTTATAACAATAAAAAACAAATCGCGAGTTCGCAGGAATACCTTGATCACTGTGCACTTATCTAGTATCTTTAAGGGCAGCTTGCTAGTCCGAACCCACTCGCAGGTCCTGGGCATTCAGTATCCCATACATCAGGGTAGTATACAAATTATCATCCATATGCAAGGTTATCTATTATGGCGGGTCCATACCTTTAGAATCATTCATGGCTGCATTTGCCTCCAGCGGGTACGTCAAATATATACCGGGCGGGCAGGACCAGTTTCTCTGCCCGCCTCCTAGATCCTCAAGTACCAGCGGACCAATTTCGTAGTTTCCATAGTCAATCATTCAACCGAAGTCGAAACTTCAAAATTCTACATTTACAATAAAAATGTCGGTGCCGGCTCGTGACAACAATTTTTCTCCCGAGTATCGAATATGTTCACGTGTTTTAATAAATTACTTTCTTACTACGGCCAGAGAAATTCCCATAAAAGGCAACTGCTTGGCTGAGCCTTCCATGGACGTCTATTTAGTAGCAGCGAATTCCTCTCCGCGTACGCCTGCTGCTGCACCGGCATAGATTATAATTTTACATAGAGAGTGAAGCCTTACTAAAAAAATAAATTTGATGATACCATGATCAGTCTAAATTAATTTCTACTACAAAACTCATGACGTTACTTTGTAATATCATAGTATATAATACAGCGATTAGAGACAAACAAATTTCTATATAATTTTATGTCGATATAATATATTTTTATGGGAATTAGGTATATAGCATAATACTGGCTACTAAAATCTTATAAATATTTTTTAATCTATGAGCTTTATGAAATTCGATTGTCGATTTTGGAATATGTGAAAAACTTCCATTCTTATATTATCATATTTTTCCTTTAAGTATGCATGTGTCACTCACTGCTCCCCTTAACACGGGGTTTATTTGACTTTTTCCCACAGCTAAGTGAAAACTCGTGTTCTATCCCTTCCAGAATCTTCAACAATCGAAGCCTTTGCATTATAATTCCTGATCGATAACCACACGCTCTGTCAACCTGTTTGACTCGGATAAACAAACTCACGAAAGTAATCCTGTTAAGTCGTACATCAATTTTGACACTGATTTACTTTGCGTCTCGTGAAATTATTTCTCAGAGCTATTATGTTCGCGAACAAATCTCATCACAACTTATATCAAGAATCTGGATAATTTAATATGTTGAAAGCTCGGGCAGTCTATCGTCTGTTGTTATCCAGTTATACTCCATATCCTACTCGTTAGTAAAACAATTAACGAAAATAACGGAATTGGTACCTATAATAATTACGAGAATAACGGAAAACGAATAAATGTGAATAATAACGAAAAATGTATAATTACCTCGTTATTACAACGTAATAAAAATAACATAAATGTCTCAATGCATTATTTTTTCTTTATATTTGAATTTTGGAAATGATATTTAAATATATAAAGCAATCTTTTTCAACGTGAAAACAAACAAAAACTAAGTACAGCGTCTTATATATATACAATTATAATTACAACATCATTAATATTCTTTGTGTTATTAAATATTTTCAGAAGATAATTCTATAGAAATAACGCATAAAAAAATATTTTTTAATTATTAAGAGCACATTCTTATTCTAAAGTTTTAATTATTCAGAACACAGGTCTGTGATATTTTAAATACTAATTGAATGTATTAATTCGAAAAATATACATATAAAATCAATTTTATTAAAACATATTGTTGTTGCTACCGGGATTCGAATCTGAATCACTTTCCAATCTGGGAAAGGTGCATTAGGCGCATTTTATATGTATATCTTTCTAATTAATACATTAAATTAGTATTGAAAAAATCACAGACTTATGTTCTGAATAATTACAACTTTGCAATAAGAATATGTTCTCCTTAATAATATATAAGTTGTAGCAATGTGTTCAAAATTTAAGAAAAATTAATTGTTAATTCTGTCGACTGCTACTGGTATACTCAAAGGTATTTGAGATTTCGTAAAAACAAAGTAGATGGCTTTCAAATAATGGAACGATAGATGTAATAATTTGAAAAGTGTAACATATGGGTTCAAAAATTTGTCGTTAAAAGTACTGTCTACTGTAACATAGTTGGTTAATGCACCTTCTCCGGATTGGAATATTAATGCACCTTCCCCGGATATTTTTCGATAAAATTGATTTTATATGTATGTCTTTCTAATTAATACATTTAATTAGTATTTATTATTTTATTAATTTATGTCGATTTGTAAAATACTTACGTACAATAAATACTATTCATAAACAATGATTTGACAATGATTACCACTCTCTTATATTTTTCTCATCGCATTACTAACATGAAGACGATATTCTAGAACATTTTAATATTCAACTTTTACTTTCATTTTTTTTAAAATTATTTAAATAATCTCAAATCATTTTAATCGAAATAAATACAATTTTTTACAATGAACTATTAAGTAACGTATCATATTTCATTTGGTTTTAGTAGTTAGTACGATAAAAAAATATTGCCGAATTTTTTGTATTTTGAATATAGTATTGATCATTTTTTTCTCTACAATATGTAAGCACTGTACATATGTACATATATGTACATAGGTACATATGTATAGAGACATGCACGGGCTGGAAAAGGGACGGTCTTCACATTCAATTATTCAGAAGCCAAGTTGGCAACCAATTTGCGCATAAGCCATAAAATATTACTACCTCATAACATATGCAATTTGAGTTCAAATTTGAATCAATATATGGCCCGTTTGTGCTCATTTAAATACCCCTGGTTCATGTAATCATTTGATTTTTTTTAAATATTTTAAGAATACTTCAACCACTTACTACTGTCATTTTCAACTACTTACTACTATCATTTTCAACCACTTACTGTCATTTTCATACTTAATGAACCTACGGATTAGATGACTTGTTGAGGTGCCAGAAATTTAACAATATTTTTAATAGGCTCCTTAAGAGTAACTTAGCAAAATTTAGTACAGGTAATATTCAACATAATGCACATTTATATCGAGGGAGAGGGTGAAAGGCCGGAGAATAAGGGAAAGATTATTATATTTTGCGTGGGATCCTACGAGTTACTATGCAAAATTTGTAATGGATGACTTTTAAAATATTATTATACACCTTCAGGTGAAAAGGTAACAGGTAAAAAGAGAGGTTGACTATGTTTTACGCAGGGTCCGAAAGAATTACTTTGCAAAATTTGGAACAAATGACATTTAATATTACATATTTATATCCGGTGGTTTCGCGGTGGGGCGGCCAAGGGGAGAGGGAATGATATCTTTATTTTGCGCAGGATCCTACAGAGCTCACTTTTAAATACATATATTTAGGAGTATTATTATACTCTTTTTTTGTATACTAATAATAGTAAGGTGCCAGAGTTGTTAATTCTCCTATTTATTTTAATTAAAAAATTATTTCATGTTATTATATAAAATTCAAAACTTTTTCAGATAGTAGGTTTAATCTTGTAAATCTTATTTAAGACTGAATTACTAGTATGTCTAGTCCATAACAACGTTAGAAGAAGTAACACGGTTTTATGTTGTCCATTTGCGCTGTGCCCATGTTTAATAAAGCTCCAAGGAAATGGCAAGGAACAGTGAACAAGGGAGGATTTAATGATTATGAACTTCTTATGTAATACACATTAACGATAATATAAGGGTCAGATGGTCAAACCCACATAGGCGGGGCACATATTAACACACAGTCAAGCAAAGTGACCAAAATAGGGATACATAGAAAGATTGTGTTCATTATTTCAAATAAATTGTATTTAAGCCTCTATTCAAAGTTATATTTTGGAACTCTTAAATGGATATACACTCGTTGATTTTTACGGCCGTCAGACAGTTTTTTTTTTCTTTTTCTTGGCTATTTTTTTGTAGGTGGATTTTGTAAGCCGATTTTTTGGATTACAAAAAGCAAACTATGAATATAATGGCATTGCTAGACCATAGCTAAAAATATTATATTATTTTTTTATTCTTTATTAAATCAGTCTTGATGACTTGGTAAGGTGCTAAAAACAATTAACAAAAGATCGAGGCCACGAAGAAAAAAATTCATGGCGGAATAACCCAATGTATTATATACATAAAATGTTCTTAGGTTTTCACGGCCGTCCAGAATCTTTTCTGTGTATAGTTTTCTGGGCTAATATGCCGTGTATATCTGACCTTTCTGCCCGACGTTTCGGATCCTATTACATAGATATACATGACATATTAGCCCAGAAAATTACTATAAACATATTTTTAGACTGTCAGTATGTCAATACATATATATAATATATGTACGAGATACTTGATGAGACGGAAATTTCTATGGGTAAAGTAAAGGACTCATTAAGGATATATTTATTTAGAAAGAGTATTCACTAATCTAAGTAATATAGTTAAAGCTCTCTAGATACACTACTTTTAATGAAAACAGTAGTTAATATTTTATTCGTTGCAATATTATTAAAGGGTTTATTTCGCTAAGTATCTTGTATTAATATATATGTTCATTTAATTCTGGAAGACAATTATTTAAGGAATATATTTAATAAGAAACTATATACTGTAATAATAAAGTGTTGAACAGATTCCGAAGGCTTTCAAATAGCGATAAAACATTACATTAAAATTTTGAGAAAAATGTTTTAAAAAAAAAATATATTAGTATAATAATAAATTTATGTTTAACAAAAATTAAATGTCCAAAAGCTTTCAAATAAATATTTTATTTTTGATTTTATATTATATTATTCAATTAAATGGAATTAAGTGTAACAACAAAAGGTTAAACTTTTAACAATTTACAAAGAGTACATGATTTTTAGTAGGTGCTTAAGGAATATTCGGTACCCATTATTATTGCTTAAATTTTATATTAGTTGTGAATCAGGTATAAAATACTATTCACACCATGCCACTGAGGTTTTCAGGTAATATCGCAACGCGCGAATCAGTTTAGAGCCGTAGTAATGGCTTCATTTCCTGACGACAAAACCGTGACGCGGTGCGCCGTGACACTTTCATTTCGGGACTTACTAAGCTTCGTTTGACTTTACAAATATTTCTGATCAGACGATTCAATTTAATAATCTTTTTCATTGATGTTTTCGCGGTCGGATATAATATCATTTATTTTAGTGCTGTTTTTATAAACAATTTTCAACATTTTTTTGAGATAATTCATACTACACCAATTTAGTATATTTTATACCACGCAATTTTATTTAACATTGAATCAATTGCAAATCTAATGTCAAAAATTAATAAATTCCAAGTTCAAAAACGTGTTAGAATTGAAAAAAATATTAATGGATAAGTAAAACGTTCATGTATTTTACCTATAAAATAGACTTTCGGGCAGACATCGTTCAATCGCCTAATCACTTCACACAACTGTTCTCCTGGTAGCCAAACTAAATTATAACAAATAACGATATTCATAAGAAAAGAGAAGATCAAAAAAGTAAAAAGTCCGAGTTACATAGCTAAGTCATAATCTAATTTCATATCTTTTATTTCAATACTATCAAAAATAATGTTATAAAATCTTAAATTCAAATAGTTAGATACTTATCACAAAAATAACCCCTTTTTGCTAAAGTAACTGCGACAAAATATCTGAAAAAAAATTTCTCCGACTGAAGAATTTTTATTTTTCTTTTAAATACATTAATATCACCTTCACGAAAACGCGCTCCAGTTTTATGGCTGTAGTTTGGCTAAAACGACAGCACTCAAGCGAGTGGAGAAATTTACGTCTTCACAAAGGAACAACTGGGCTATTTCTTGTATTTTACAGCGCCCCGGGCGAAAGGCTTCTAATATACCCACTGTACCTGTGTTAAATGGCTCCGAGCTACAAGCACCTAATGGTTAACTTCTGGCCAGAGTATTGCTTTATCCATCAATAAACCCTTAAGTTTATTTATGTAACGCTACTTTTATCTTTAAAATGTTAATACTATAATGGATTCAGATAACACGCTCAATGGCAGATATGGAGAATTATCATTTGCCTAAAGACATTAAAGGTATCTCAAGCCCTCCAGTTATCAAATTAGACCTAGCATCAGACCCTAGAATATCCTCAAAGGCTGAATATGAAATTTCATGAACTGAAGAATTTTTATAATAAAATTACTAATTTTATCGTATATAATTCACAAATTTCATGAATTAAGTAAGTACTTACATTGAATGTAGATTATTTAAATTGTTAACTTTCCGTACTAAATTTTAGGCAAACGTTCTGACAGCGATTAATGTATCCCTTAAAAAGAGGTCAAAAAAGCACCAGACCGCTAGGTTTATAAATAAACAACCTTTCTTGTAACGGCTGTATTATTCTGTCACCCACACACACACATTATTTTCGTATTATTCTTTTCCGAAAACTATCCCAAAAAAACGGTATTTACGTTAAACCTTTTAAACTACGCTGTTCTTGGCGCTACGCAGGGCACACCGAATGGCATTACAAGCCACGCCAGAGTGGCAGTCTCCTTCATAAATCTATGTATAGGCGCAGCAGCTATGGTCCGGCCAGCTGTGGCATGATCTATCGTTGGATCCGACAATACTCCGAACCTTCGCTACCCCCTCCAGCTACCCCGACCGCCCCTTCGCTGGTAACATTTGGTGCTCTAGCAGCCAAGCAAATACGGAGAACGTCTTGTGGTCAGCGACCAGGAAATTAATGGCATGCATGGCGGTTCACTAAGACGACGTTATACAAGACTCGATGTGGCGTATAATATTATAATTTGTTTTATCTCTACGTATTAAATCATGTTTCGTGCCTTGAATCACTAGATATATGCATTTTTATTTAGAATATATTACCAACATCTGTCGTCTGAACCAAACAATAGCGAAACAAATATAATTGATTTATGTTGTCATTACTTAACGTCATTGCGTGAGAATAAATCATTTAGTCAAATCAATATTATGTTATATGGCTCAGTTACGGAGTGACTCGTGAGTTTTTGCAGTCTTTTGAAGATTACTTCTTCCTAATCCTCCCCATTTTTGCACACATAACATGGCTCAGTCATGAAATACGAGTAGAAATTTTAAAGATAATTCTTAAATTATATTTACATAACATAACATAGCCATAACATTTATAATGGATATTAGAAATATATTGAATAAAAATTGTAAATGAATTGGTATTATTATTTATATATATACATATATACAGAGTATAACAGATTTAGTCCACAATATTATATACCTTACTAAAATACGAGTCAAATCGAGTTAACATCTAACAAAAAATAGTCTAGCCGCTCAAAATTCGATGACCATTATTTTTTTGTAGTTTATATACTATCATTAGGAATCGAATCAATAAAATATTTTAATTAATTTAAATAATCGCATACTTAGGATTTTTTTGAAATGATTATGTCTCTGAGATGGTTGAGATTAGGAACATTTCCCATGAACATTTTCGACTCGAAATTTATAAAGATATATATATGTTTGCATATGTTATAATTAAGGTTTTCATGGGTAAAAAACAGCGAAATATTTTCTGGGGATGCAGGCGATCTAAGAAGGACTTTTACACTCATAACGTTTTGGGTAGATAACATTACTCATTCTCATGGGTCTTTTATCCTAAAACCAACCCTAAACAGACAAGTAAACTCGATCGTTTGAAGTAAGAGCTCGAGCAAGAGCAAGGCTATTTGACGCGAGTTCTGCCAGAAAATAATTCGCTATATAATAAAACTGTTATGCAGTTTGGCAAATATTAAGAATAATAATGTATATGTACGTTATAAAGTTGAAATAATATGTATATATATATATATGTATCGTATGTATTATAAATCCATAACTGGGCTGGGTTCAGACGTCAACTAAATTTATTTGAACTTCTGAAATTGCTGAATTCTGGTAATGATAAAATTACGTAACTTTATACGAATAAACCTCCATTTTCGATGTCACTTTTTTAGGAGTGTTCGATAACATATTCTAATTATTTTATAGTTGAGCACATAAATACCCTTAACGAGTACCGGGAATTTCATGTGGTCTTTACGTGGTTAGCACCGTAGTCCAGTATTGAATTCTGCGTCTAAACAGTTATGTTGATTACTGACATCTGAAACCCGCATTACTTAGCACAGAGTTCCTTATTATTTAAAGAGACATTTGTTTAGCAATGTAAGGGATGGAATCATTGATTAAAGTATTAAGAAGCCATAAATATAATTAAGAGGTCGTTAGAATGAGCTTTTTATTCGGATTAGAACTTTTCTTTTGAAACGATACAGGTCCCGTACAGAGAACTTTGTTATAAACTTCCAGCCATAACTTCTCGATATACACGTCGCCAGTTGTGTTGTTGAACATTTTTACACGACATTATATTACAGGGACACAAAGCGTCGCCCGAAATGCTTTGCAAAAGTTACATCGTAAGTTACACTGGCGAAGGAATTACAAGGAAATATTCACCCTCGCATCGGGCCGCCTGCAAAGCCAGTCGGGCCTATCGCGGTGTATGTCTCTCCTTACTTAATCATAACCCCACCCGCGTTTCGTACTGTTTCCTTTTGCCCTTACTTAAAAGTTGGGTAACTTAAAAGTTGGCAAAGTTAACTCCGAGATGAACGCTAGTTGAGACTTGCAAAATTTACAAGTCCTGCTCGCGCGCTCGCGGTGGTTGACATGAATTTCAATCGCGTCCTCGGTCCCCGCCAGAGGAACACGAGGTGGCGTGCAAATGTCATAAATAAAGGAGGTGAACCTCCGCCCTGGAGGTTGAAATGTGACCTTAAATCAAAATACGTATCAGCCGCGACTCTAAATAATGTCCCTGAGTACGAAACAAAAGAAAGCACGAGCATTCTTCGGGGCTTAACTTTACGGTCGGCCAACCACATAATCTCCAATTCATACCAAATATAAACCATCACAAAAATAAATAAAATCATTCTCATGCAATTTTTGAGATTCATATAAAACAACAGCTTGCATTATTATTAAAATGTTAAAGTACTCGTAAGCAATGTTCCCTATCCGGTGTGCACGCGCAAATGATTTGGCATTATTTTTAACAAGATTTCTTCTTCATGTGCCGCCTTCAACCGAGAGTAGGCGACCATGTTGCAGTATGTTGATTTATCATGTATAAAATCACATACATTTTGAACGTTGAACCACTTTTTGAGGTTACTCAGTTAAGACGATCTCTTTCTATCGGTGCCTCTGCTACCTTTTATCTTTCCGTGCGTAAAGAGTTGTATCATATTTTCATTGCAAAGAGTTTGTCCGAAGTATGCAGCTTTCCTTGATACGTAATTACGTCTCTCAATTTAATAAAACTAATGCATCTTTTTTAGTAATGCGGTCAACCCAGAAGATCTTTAGCATACGTCGATAGAGTCACTAACACACCAGGCTTATATTGGTAAGGTAATGTTTTCCTTTTTTTCCCCAGCGCACTAATAATAGCATTCATCCTTAAAACTGCGTATCATTTTTTTTATGTGCACATCGTGATTAGGGTTTCTGACCCGGGTCGACCCGGGAATAGCTTTGGAATGTAAATAAAGTTTGGGAGTGTAAATAAAATAATTTTGTCCAAATTGTTTTATCTTACGAACGCAGTTAAAAAGGGTAATTAGGGTAATTCGGTAAGTTAAAAAGGGTAATAGTAATTAAGGTAACAGTAATTCGGGTCACAACAAAAAAATAATAATTTAATCGCAAAATACAGAGTTAAAAATTCTTGGAAATTTGCTAGTATTGACGACTGTTAGTGAAGTGATAATAAAAATAAGAGTACATACAAGAGTGAGTGCTTTTGCTAAAACAATTTTTTTTTCCGAATTATGCCCAGGCTTATAACGGTTTCGAAGTCATTCGGTAATAGGAATTCTTAGCCGTCATACACGTCGTTCACGTCATACACGTCATTCACGTCATACACGTCGTAGCACAAATTTGTTAGTTCATCAAACAAACATTGTGTTTCTGCGAGAACTTTTAACATTTATAAGTAAGTATTTTTTTTATGATTAAACTATTATCAATTAAATATTTTAAATTTTATTCTCAAATAACTTTCTTTTGTTTTTAATCTAAACATGGAAAATCGGTCGTAAGTTTGGAAGCATTTCATAAAATGCAAGAATAAAGAAATGGCATAATATCAACTATGTTCAGTGAAAATTTCGTGCAAAGGAGGTAATACAAAACCAAGAAGTAGGCTCTCAGACGTAAATTTGAACATTTTTGTATTTTTAAAATATTATTTTAAATAAAATTGTTTTAATGTGTGTATTTAATTTAAATATTTTATTTTTGTTAATATAATATATAATAAATTACATACATACAATATATTTCATTCAAATTAGATTTTTTAAATGTTTTTTTTTTTTTAATATTAAGAATTTATTGTATCTGTGTAATTAAGAATTATTATTTTTTTGTCAAAGCATTTTTAATTTATAATAACAATTTAATTGAAATAAAATTAACAATTTTTATAAAAAATAAACATAAAATCTTTTATTTAAAAAAAAATTATTAACATATCACAAAACCCCGATCAGAGTTGATCCAGAGTTGCGAATCGAGTCCCGGGAAATTAAAATTCCGGGAATAGAGAAACTCTAATGGTGATCTTAAATTATAGGAAATATTGGCAGTAAGCAATGTCAAAATTAAAAAAATATATACTGAATATTTTTAATCAATAAATAAATAATTTTCCTATTTATTTTCGTGAGTTACTTATTTTATCACTTACTCCTAAAACTTAAAACTCTTAAAAAAAACAGCCAAAATTTTGATAAACTGTAATAACAACGACCGTAATATCTTTTTTTTCAGTTAATCAGACTAGAAAAGGTTAAAATACATGACGGTTTTAAATTAGTCTTGAAATTAGCAAAATAAAAATGGAAACAGACTTATTGCGGTAGAAATTTGGTCGCTCAGGTATATATTAAGAAAATCCATGTACGTTATAATAAATAATGAACAGATTAGGAGCGAAATTAGATTAATTTGTAGCATAGTAGATAAAATTAATAAAATGTCGCAAATATTGAATTTGAGGATGTGGAACGAATGAGTGAAGATAGAACTATAAAGAAAATATATGATTATTAAAGAGAGCACAATATTATTGTGAAGTTGCCAATTTTCAGAACATAGTTCTGTGAAATTTTAATACATATTAAATGTATCAATAAGAAAGAAAAACAAATAAAATCAAATTATCAAAAAAATATTTTTGTTGCTACCTGAACTCAAACCAGGAACCCTTCCTATCCGGAGAAATGGTCTGATCTGAAGTGGTCTGTTGCAATAAAAATATTTTTTCGATAAATTGATTTTATCTCAACATCTTTCTTATTAATTAATTTAATTTGTATTCAAATATATGAGGTAACTGGAATAAGGTAGTATACGAAAGACTTGGCACGATCGATGCAAAAGTGGAACGCTTGGACAGAAGGATTTGATTTTTTATAATTTCCCTCTTCGGAAATATTATTATATCGGATTAATATTATTGAACTTTGAGAGATGTTTTAATTTAATATATAAAATTGTATTTCTACGTTACCAAATATATTTACCTATATTACTTTTTGAATTGTTGTCAGGATATTAGTCTATCATAATTTTGGTTTGTCATAATTTCAGATAAGTACAAAGAAGAAGCACATAATTACTGCGATCGATGATATTTAATGTTTGTAGAGCAACTCTCAAATATTTAAATTATCTCTTTGACTTAAACTAAATTACTTCCTACCTTTTCGAAATACAGTACATTTGACTCAACTAAGCACATCTTTTCAGCGAATAAATCCTTAACACTGCTAATAGAATTTAAACTTTCGCTGTACAAAACGTGCCACAAAGGCGTTAGGTAATTAGCGAAATTAGATCCACTGTTTCAGTTTAAACACCCTCTGGAAGTCTTTAAATTAAACATATTTGAAAATTTACCATACTGTAATACAAAATTATTATGTGTCCCGACAAAAAAGTTTCAAAAGAGGGTTTTATTCACATTTATGTAAACTCATAAAACAATACGTAATCAATCGTTTAAGAAAAAACACATTTAAATAATAATTCAATTTGAACCCAGCGTACAGATAAACTTTTTGAAAAAAATATCCAGCTAACTCGGGTAAATTAATCGAAGTTATAAGAAACCCTTTCACGAGTATTAATGATCGGAATGACGGTAAGTAATGACGCGTATCCGCATATTCTGATATCGGAGCATCAGTATTACCAAGTGATGGGGATACTGTTATTAATAATAATTGTGTGAGGGTGTGCATACTTACGCCATCATTACTCAGTTTGAATTACAGAGCCGTGATGGAATATTATATTACTAGTAAATACAAAGTCCTAGGAGGCAAGGCTATTCGGTAAAATTCTCCAAACGATGATTCTTCTCCACTCAAGGTCTCAATGACGTGTCTTTAAAATAAAAATTTTACAAGAAATATACACCTACTTTTCTTCGTATTAGCACTGGTATTATTATATATGTATATATATTAGCAAGTATATATTATCGTCTTACCTTAATATACTCATGCAGCACATACACTTGCTCATGACAGGTTTAAATAATCGCAACCCTCGTGAAAATACAGCTAAATACTTCATATCTCTAGTTTGAAGTTTTCGGCTGTATTTTCTCCTAGTAGCCAGATATTTAAGGCTAATCTTTCACTCACTGGCAAACTACTTCGCCTGATACCGTGTTCTCTGCTTAAAAATAGTTTAAAATTTCTGAGTTACTTATTAAATGTTCTTTCATTCATTCTGAAATAATTATTATAATCATCCACTTCTACACCATTTATTTTCTTCTATAAGTTGATAAGTAATACTCATCGTATTTTTTCAACCATTTTTTTACCTAACAGAGGTGCTTAATATGACGTTTCATCCTAAAGCTAAAATTAAAGTTTTCGCAGCAATTC
Organism: Eubasilissa regina; assembly: GCA_022840565.1. Classification (NCBI taxonomy): domain Eukaryota; kingdom Metazoa; phylum Arthropoda; class Insecta; order Trichoptera; family Phryganeidae; genus Eubasilissa; species Eubasilissa regina. The sequence goes on along the minus strand of JAINEB010000002.1, from coordinate 485,838 downwards.
CATTTTCAGAAAACTGACAGATTTATAACCGGTACCGAAGTAAAATAATGACAATAATAATTATAGAGTGCAGTAATGACAATATTATTGATCGTGTAAGGGCTCCTATAAAATTAGTTTATAAATCGGATGATCAAATATTAAAAATGTAGTTATTTTACAAAGAGACACTAATATCAAAGTCTGAAGATTGTATGCACGACATTATTTGAGCACTTTGGCGAATGACGTGGAGTTTCAGCTCAATTATAAATGTAGTCCGTTTTTTATTTTATTTTTAAGCTTATCGCAAATCAGAATAATTTACTTTACAAATTACATACGCATGCTTTAAATAATATTTACTTCTAGTACAACTATCGCAGTATTATATTTCAGAATATATTTCAAATCAAAGAGGAAATCAAAATAATTATTTTGTTATAAATCAAAATTATAATATCAGTATTATTATAATTTTAAGTCACAGTGAAATTATTAATTTAAAAGTTTAAGAGAATTTAAATACAAGATCAAAAATTAAAAGTAACAAACAAATGTTGGTTAAAAGGTAGCTACGTAAATATAATTTTTAAGTCATTCGTTAGGATACTCATTATCTTAGAGTGGGAAAAACTTAACGTATTTCTCCCAAGAGAAATTTATCTGAGATTGCTATTAAGTGCTTTTTGTTATAGTGTGTATAATTTGAGTGCGAAAACCGCACAGGTGGAACAGTAATAATTTATGAACACTAAGTTATTCCAGATAGTTCCATGAGTACACATTAACCCAATTAACGTTATTATTATATTATTAAATATTTTAATTTTTTTAAATCGGTTAAAATAAATGTATGACAAGTAATATTTTGGATAAACTTAAGGATAATTTTATTAACCAACAAATCGGAGGTTATTCTACACTTCTTGTGACCATGAAAATATTTGTAACCTGAGCTTACTATTGGTAAAAAATGATTTTTAATGATAAAAAATATTGTTTTAACTGTGGCATTATTATTTAGGTAGTCAGTGCATAAATATGTGATATTATTTTGTACAATTGAACTATCAATTTTCTCCGCAATTTTTTATATATTTGCGAGCTCCGCAATTCTACAATTATTACATTATTTCGATGGTTTTGAGAAATTCTCTTTATTGAAAACAAATCACGGCGAGCAATTTGATTTCTGCAAAATGTGTGAGAGTGCACAATTTGGCGGTACAGTAGCCATACAGTTGGTCAGTTATCGGCTCTCTATACAAAATATAATATACAACGAATCACTCGGAGGACTCCGCACTTAATCTGCACAATACTTGAGATGAATTTCTAAAGTTTAATTGAATTTGAGTTAAGTTTAAATCCGTATAAACGTAGCCTTAGAATAAAATGGATTTTTTTTCATCAAATCTTTTATAAAGGAAAGATAGCTGCGCGGTTTTTTCACTATGCATACAACTTAAAAATTAATTTGATATTCAAACACGCATTAAACATTTTTATTACGTAACATAAATTCAGTCTCATGTCTCGAGGGAAATGAAATATGAAAACATTTACAATATCAAGGTTATATTTTTGCTTTTACGGGTATTTTATCGTTTCAAAGAACTCGCTATGCTTTTTTCAGATGTTATGATTAAAATTTTGTTTTGAAAAATCGTTTTGTTAGTTGTATCACGCTCCTGGTCCCCGGAGAGGTGACGTGCTGCTGCTCCAGGATCTAATTTGACTAAGTGTTATTCCTCCACTGTTTATGGTAGGCTGGTTCCAGACAAATATAAACTTTAACGGGAGCAGCGTATTTGTCAGCGCATTTTGTTGCGATGGCGCTAAGTAATCTGTTTGATTAATACGGGAATCATAAAACGTGTTTGAAATTCTAGAGTTCTAGATTAATTACAATTCTTTTCATTCACAAACTGAGAATATTAGTCGCGTGCAGTTGTTAAGATAGGTTTACTTTTGTTATTATCTGAATACACGCAATTAAGAAATTTAAATTTTTTTATTAATACAATATTAAGTTTAAGATGATATTACAATTATAGATAATTGTATACTGTAATTAATTTACTTTTCTGGATGTTGTCACATTAATAGCTAGGTGACCAGATGACTGAAAATAAGACAACTGTACGCAGCAACCGTATACAGAAAACTGCACACAAAGTTATATAAATATATTTTTGGTTTGGTTTAATTAGGTTAGGTTAGGTAGTGCTTTAAAGCACTTATTTTTACATATAGCTTTATAAAATACTAGCTGAAAAGCCCATTTAAAGATTTTCGAAATCAATTACTACCTAAATATCACTAACTCTACAACAGCCGTAGTCCCTCTTATGCATTTCCATATACCTACTCTTCTCACTTTTCACCTTACTTTCTTTCAATAGTTGACTAACATGCTCCTTCTATACTACTCTCGGAGGTCCCCAGTTTCGTTTATCTATGTTAATATGTTTTTAGTCATTTTAACCTACACTCGCATTCTTATCTTATATTCATAACTCTCCAATCGCATTCTTTTAATATCTCTTTACTAACGCATCTCAATTTCATTTTAATATTCTACTATTAATCTAGGTTTTTTCTCATTGTATTGCTTTAAAATATATAATTTTGTGATTGTTCACTTACTATACACATTATTATTTAATCAGTACTGAAAACGTGAGATGAAAATTCCTTTATGTATTTTCATTTGTTTTTAAAAAAGTGTTTATTCAAAATAACAAAATATGTAACACCAAACACTGTCAGTAAAATTTTATATATTTAAAGATAAAAAAATTTCAATAACCTCCGTACACAAATTAAAGAAATGAAGGATATAAAAGAGTTTAGAAAAAAACTAAAAGAACACTTCAAAAACACATAATTGTAAAATAAACAATATTACAGAACGCTTCAGAAGCACACAAATAGACAATGAATAGAATACGTAAGGTATTATATAAAATTATTATAGTGTTACTTCCTCTCCAAGCACAAGAGCTGTTTTTTTTTAATAGGTAAGCGAAAGAAAATCCATGTAATTTTAAAAATGTAAAATATTTCATTCATGTTATAAAAAATTGTAAAAATGTCAAATGAATAAAAAAATAAAAAATGTTCATTTTTTTTTTATTATTGTTAATAAAACAAAGTTAATAAATAAAAAATATGAATTTTAACCACAAAGTTAATATTGCTAATTTTAAAATTAAAAAATGTTTAGTTTATAAAATAAATGACCTATTTTAAAATTGTAAAAAAAATATAGTAATAAGTAAAAACCTTATAATGGCCAACTTATTTAACTTTGATAGTCTGTGTTTCAAAGTTACGTTACACAGGGTACAGGATATTTATCATAACATTCATTTTTATTTTTTCAAAGTACTCTATAATTTATATTATTCCATATAAGCATATTATTCCATGAAATATCCCACATTTTTTACATTATACCTTAATTTCAGAGTCATTAATGACCTGTTGATTCTTTGTTTATTAAAAAATAAAATAAATATAGGTATTTATTATATTTTCACTTCAAATCTACAATATGTTTTGTCTCGGCTTCGTGGCATTAGGAAAAATATTATGTAGAAAATACTTTGCATGATGTGTATATTTAGCCTCAAAAATGAACGAGCGTTTATTAGATGATGACTGTTATATCTTGTATGTTGGTACACATCACTGCCTCTCTCTCCCGTGATATCTTGAAGAGTGTACCAGTATCGTGCGTGCCGAAATAAACAGTGATATTAATTCATTATCGGTCCTATTATTTACGAGTACGATAATTGGTGACGAGAATTAAACTTAAAGAAGGCATGTGAGATGAAATATTTTGGAAAAATTTTAAAAACTCTTCGAAGATAGAAAATAAATTCTAGTTATAGTCCGCGCTTCAGTATGAAATTAAGTGTATTTGTATGTGTACGTCCCACATGGCCACAGCAAATTGAAGAAGAGCAAAGAGCTGTCTGATATCGACATGCAATGTATAATAATATGGATGCGGTGAAAGTTGTGTCTTCTCTCTTTAACAAACTCCATGAACAAACATCGTAATAATATGTGTAAAAAAATTGTTAAAAAATATTGAATATTTCTTCACTTTTCTTTATGTTTCTGTAATATATTGCGAATGCTTATCAATGCGGAATACATATTGCAAAGATAAATATTTGTCATTATGAAATCATTTTAAATATTCTGAAAATATAATACTACAAGAAATCACAATGATAGTTCAGAGTTCCAGCATTTCATAAAAACCGCCTTAGTAGGCTGGGTATTATTTGATTTCTCCGGTCGGACTTACTCGCTTGCAAGCAGAAAGTATGGAAAAGAGAATGAATCAAATATTGACTCAACGTGGAGCCTTCAACGTATACCCAGTCTTATGTATGAACCGCCCATTTCCTCCTTCATATAACCCAGATCCGCAAGAGGCATGAAAGAAGAAGGACTAGAATACCATTATATTCCCTGAACGGGTTCCATTTGTTCAGTGAATGAACGGTGAATAGAAATAGAGAATATATTCAATTATTTAAACAACTTAAATCGTGATTTTAATATACGATATATATTATAATATATACGTATATTGATGGAGCTCTCTAGTGAAAACATAGTATCATTCAAATTTTAATGAAAACATTTGTGCGAGAGGAATTTATAAACTTTATTTCCTTTGTATTTATTGCAGTCATTGTATTGAAAGCCCTACCAATATATTTGTAAATATGTACGGATCGTACTATATTTTACGTATAAAAAGCTGTCATACATTCAAAATTATCCCGGCATGCATTGTAAAACAGAATTTTTTGATTAAATACATATATTTAACGCAAACTTTACGTTGTGGTTATTTATTTTAATATTGAATTATTTATTTACCTTGTTTTTAAATCATTTTTATGACTCGATAACATCATTATTATGCACCAACCGATTTCTAAAAATACCCTTTCCTTCGTCGGAATGTCAACGTAACAATTTAATTTACGCACTAATTTTATTTTTTTAAATTATTAATTTTAAATTGAATTTGAAAATATAATAACAATTATTGATATACGTTTTTTTTTAGATTTTTTGACATCCTGATGAAGGAAAATGTATTTTCTGAAACCGGTTGGAGTATAATTAACTTAAAGTGGTTTAAAAACAAGATTAATAAATATAATAGTATTTCAAATAGGAAACATAAAAATATGTATTATTTTGTTTATGATTAAACTTTATATCTATATTTATGATATACTCAAGAGCATTTAATTTGTCGTAAGTGGCCCACAATCTAGAATTTAGAAACTCCATTATCACCGTGCACGTGCTCTGGAACTTACTCCACATGGTTTCTGCCGGGTCAGTCATAGGAACACTTGTACTCTAAAGTGCACTATAATAATTGTCTTATCGTAATGCAATATCAAATCATAGCGCCATTTTACTAAATGAGTAATTCAGAGAACATTTGGATTGTGCGCCAAAAATTCAAGTATAGTTATTAATCGTTTCACTTATTAAATAAAGTTAGTATCGGCAAACTTTTCAAGAGTGCATATATTACTAACAGGGTTTCCGAACTGAGAAGAACCAAAATCGGAGAACCCAGTACTCGCGTATTTTAAAAATAAACGAAAACCGGGAAATTTTCAAGGAGTATCCGGTTCTTTTATTATAATTTTTGATTTTTCCAAATAAAACATCTATTGTCACATTAATATATTATTATTTTCGTAACGTTCAGGTATGAAAGTAAGGAAAACGTTATCATAAATGAAACATCCATTAATTCATAAGACTCGCCAATAATAAACACAACAATATGACGAATGATTTTTTCACTCAACCTAGAACATATAAAATTTTTAAGTTACGATAAATTATTTCCATGCAGATTTTGACAAATATTAGATCGCAAACATAACCAAAAATTATATTATCATAACCAAAATTTATTAACGGCTTCCATGCGTACGATGCGAAATGACCAAAGATAAGAAAATAAGATTATTATGCAACTCTTTCAATTTTCTATTCGAAATTTTTTTATTTATTTAATTAAATATTATTTTAATGCAACTCTGAAATATTTTTTTTCAGTACGTATTGTATATATGTAATATTTATCTAAACTCTGTATCAGTACAATAATAATAGTGGAAAAAAAATTCTCAGAATCAGAACCAAACCGGGTACCCGGTTCTTTTATGAAAAATACCCGAAAATAGGGTAATGAATTTGGCCGGATAATTGGATGCCCTAATTACTAGTTTCTAAAATTATTATATTATTACCGCATAAAAGTATTTCATTAATAATATTAAATTATTATAAAATATTATTTCTTCGTTTTCAGGAATTGCAAAAGTATGATTATCACACATACTAGTACATGTTTCATTAGGAACATGTATCATGTATTACTTCATTTAAATAATAACACATTTATCCACACACGTTATCCAGCCAACGAAATATTAGTTTTGATTACTATTTATTTGAAATAATATTTGACATTAGACTTAAATCTTTGGGAAAAGAAAATTTGTCGTTAAGTACTACTGAAAGTATCAGAATGTAGCTAATGCAGTTGAATCGAATACATTAACCCAACTTAACTTTCGTCGCATTGTAGATAAGATAGAAGCAGATGAAATTGTTAAAAGACATCTTCGAGAAACGTTTTGGAAGACCATTGAGGTTCATAAGCACCTTTAAAGAAGAAGTAGGTGCTGCTGGAAATTTACCACCGATGCTCAAGAAAATCTGCTCGACAAGTGGTTTAAAAAAACTCAGCTCATGTTAAATAAAATGGAGAATCACATTTTGAAGCGTACTCATTGGAAAACTTTATTCCATGATGAAGAGGAGCTTTATTTCCATCAAAATAGTGCTCTTTACCATTATAATCATGACGATAGGATATATTTTAATAAAAATAGTGCCCCGCGTTTACTAAATCTTACGCAATTGAATTATTTATGACGATATGTAAAAATTCTGAATCAATATCGCTAACAACAATTCATAATCTAAAGGCAGCTAGCTGTTGATGCATTATACGCCCAAATACCATTTTAAATTATACAAGATGTTGTAATTCGCGTTAACAGTTCCTGGACCATAATGACCACCAGTTTTAACATTTTAGCTTAATAAACACTGAATTTTTAACTTTTCAAAGTGTATAATTTTTTTGGGACACTACATATCGATTTGATGTTAAACAGAAATATTTGTTTAATAATAATTTTGCTGGCAACCATTGCTTATTCTAACTTGTCGGGATCTTAATGATGATGATGACGTACGAGTAACTATATCTAAAGAACAATCGCTTCTGAAAATAAAAAAACTCTATAAACACTACACTGCGTCAGTGACGGTTAATAACGTGAACTCGAATAAATTTCAAACACGAATGGGAGTACATCAAGAGTACATATTGTCGCCACGTTCTGACATATTTCGTGCATATTACAAGACGTGTAGGTGCACTGAATGTACTGCGGGTATAAGGAAAAGTAGAGTAATCATCAATCAGAGAGGCTATCGATAATATTGACGAATTTGGTGAAGTCTGTAACCAATATTTCATTCTAGGATATCTTCAGGACGCCGACTGCTCTGTCAAGTGCATAACGAAGAAGAATAAGAATATTCCCGGTGGCAACTCTGTTTTTTACGAAAGAAAGGTATATTCCTTCTGATGAGTTGGATTAAAATACTCCAGCTATAAAAATAGATTAAATAAAACACAATCACTTTTTATAAAACCACGAATTTTATTAAGCGACAACAGGTTTCGCTTAGTTCAAGCTTCGTCAGGGCGTATTTAAAACTAACAATAAATACAAAAAGAGTGCACTTACATATACATAAAGTGGAAGACTCAATATAAAATTACACGCGAAAGAGAAATACAGATTCGTGGTTTTATTCAAAGTGATTGTGTTTTATTTAATCTAATATGTCAAACCGTAAAGTGATTGCTTCCTACAAAAATATATAAAAATATATTTATGTTTACTCTCCTTATAAGTGTGTTGCGTATTCATGATACGTCATACAAACAAAATACGACAATATATTCCTGAACAAAATAATGTGTATTTTTTATTTATTATCTTAGTTTTATTAACCACAATTGAGTTTAAAAAACATCTACCGGTTTCGGAAAACACTTTTCCTTCTTCAGGATGTCATAACTAACTAAAAATATAGTATTGTTTCTTCACCAGAATCTATTTTTAAAATTTTTTTAAAAAACAATTATTTAAAAAAATAAATTTAGTACCTAACTCAAATTACTACTCAATACAAATTTAGTCGAATAATTTTTAGGAAAAAATTTTAGAATAGGACTCGTAGTTAAATTTAGTTGGCTGTTTAGAATTTCCTGATTACTTTTACATGCTTTATTTATCTCCAACGATTCCAAATTATTTAATTTGTGACCTACACCGTTTATATGCAAAATTGACAAAATAATGTGTGTACACACTGATATTAATGTTACCTTAATGACTCCAATATTAATAATGTAACTCAATTTCATAAACCATGAGTCAATTATTGACATTGGCGCAGTGTTGTGAACCGTATACACGGGACAATTACACGAAATACCATATCTATCCGCCAAAATTAGTCTTATCTTACATGCTCACTGTGTTTGTATAGGTATTGTGAACGTTCTCTCCAGTATCCTGGAGCCGTGTAACGAAATTATTTGCAGGATACCCTCCTCAAATTATCCGTTCCTGGCTCCATTACCGAAAATGTGCTGACAATGTAATGTTTCCTTATTTACACTTCGGTTTTTCGTTTCGTGGTTTATTTTCTTGGAATTCTATATCTGCATTGAATATATGAATCTGCGATTCTTTGTACATTTTCAGTTTTTAGGTAGATTTTGGCAGAAATACTACGAGTATAACACCTACTGCTGAGCGCCCACTGACAGATTCCGAATAATGTTATGGACCAAATAAATAATATGACATTATATGTAGTGCGCAAGCATTATTCATAAAGTTTTTTATGATATTTGTACTTGTTTAACCTAACCAAAATCAACTAAAGCTTCCAAAAATCGACCACATTCTTGCAACAACTAAATTTTCTTAACTGCATTGGTAAATTGGTTTCTTAAATATCTACAATTCATTTATTTAATTTATTTTAATCATACAATTAGATATTATTTACTTTATGAAGATTATAAAACTTTTCTAATAAATTTACCAACTTAATTTTGCCTAAGTTCGTTAACCGACCTGATCCAATAACTTATTTTAAAAAAAAGCGGCGTTATAAAAATTAAAAAAAAAATTATAATTCCGTGAATATCGGACCTACAGAAAAAACTTACATATAGACGAAATCTAGTTAATTCTTATGGACACTACCGGAAGAGAATTTTTCATACCGACAAGGTTAACGCTGCCTTTAGAGCTTTTATGAAATAATTTTAGTCATAACTTTAATTATTGATAAGCAAGTAATAAATAAATATTTTAAGCAATGCGCTTAGTAAGTATGCACATTAAACAGAGCAATATCTGTGTAGGAAGTACCTACAGTGTATATTTAATATATAAAGATGTATATTATTATACTTATTTACATGTATACAATGGGCACCTACCAAAATTTTCAGGCAAAATTAAAACACGATTTTTGTATCTACCAGTAGTCAAAAATCTTATTAAATAAAACAAATACTTATTGTTTGATGGAATTTTTTAAATTTAACTCGTTTATAAATATTTGTACTATTACTCTGTAGAACGAAATCAAAGTCTGCCAGCATTTTACATTTGGCAAGTATGTATTAAAAATTGAATCTATATTTTACGAAACTAATTGGGGAAATAGTAAAATTTTATTATTGTTTTATTTCACTTTGAGTCGAAAAAAAAATTTTTTTAAGACATAATTTAACTTAAGATGATTAGTATTTTTTTCGAGATTTTTTATCTCGTTCATAGTGCGCCAATCGTCAAATTATATTAGTTCTTAATGAATTATTTATTCGTAAATTTTACTTAAATTATTCGAATAATGTTTCGGATAAAAAAAGTTTATTATTTGTCTGCCAAAATATACGGCGAAAACAGCATAATTTGATTAATATTTTTAATCAAACTTCCAACGAAAAAGTCGCCCTATTTACTCGTTATTTTTTAATTTCATAAATCGTAAGTCGAGCCAGAAGCGAGCACCGTTTTTCGATGTGGCTGCGGGTCCCGCAGCCCGCACTTCCCGCTGAAAATACTTTCCCCGAAAGCATAATGGCAAATTTATCTTTCAGGAGAGCTAATGGTATTCCCTGCGCGTTTAATGTAGTCAGCTCCTACGCGGAGGATCGTATGGTATAGTGTAAGATTTACTGGAACAGATGAGCACGTGTGCGGCCGCCAGCGTTGTGTGAATCAGCAGCACGCATCGACATTCCAAATGAATGTACTTATACAGACGTTTCGTTTCGGCGATATACAGTAAAGCGAAATACAAAATACAGAACAAATGTGAGCCGATATAGAAATAATATTATAAAATTTGAACTTTAAACTTTTTTGTCAACGTCAAAAATTCATAATTTTTTTTTTTTTTAATATATAGATTATCAATAGATCGTTAATAACCCAGATAGACAGTACTAATAATACATTGAAGCACAATTTAAAAATATTTGAAGATATTTAGTGAAATACCGTTATTAAATTTTTAAGAATATATTTTTTTATGGTTAGATACAAATTAGGAGAGTATCTAAACAAAATATTTAAAACAATTCTATAAGTATGGAAATGCTTAGGTTTTAAGATCACCATAACTTAACCACATGAAACGCAATATTCTACAGTATTTATTAGGTAGTGATTGTTTATCGTGTAATTGTAAATCAATTAAAACTCGAATAATAATTATACAAAATAGTTTGTTTAAATCACTATTTATTCATGATTCTACATGTTTGGATACCTATAGTATCTTTTTCAGGAAATAATGTATACTGAAATTAAAAAATACAAGCACAGATTAAAACAAAACTATAAAATAGAGAATAAGTAAGAACGATTGACTGTTAACCATGTAAAATAAAATGTATCCTTTATAGTGAGCCTGTCATGAAGAATATACCCGGATTAGCGTTGTAGAATACCTAATTAGCGTTGTAGTAATTAAGTATTCTTATCAGAGGAGAAAAATAACCTAGATTTGATGAAATAGAGTTAGAGATCTCATTAATCGGACAGGGATATTTGAGTAAATATGTAAAAAAGTATTGAGATGTCCAATCTATTATTATCTGACGTTATGTTTGTTTTAAAAACGCGATATGCACTTGTACTTAGGATTTCACCTATTTCATGAACCACAATATATTTTTTTAAATATGTTTATCTGAATCAACTAAAACTATTAACCTCTGTTGTCGTGAAATTTGTTCAACTTATTCTGCCTGGAATTTCTAGGTTAACGCAATTTTTTTTAGCTCATTTCCGTCATAGACTATAGACATTTGAAACGTTCTGTCAAAAATAAGATATGACGCCATATTTTTTATTACGTATTTTTCAATTGTTTAATGACAAAAAATATTTTTTTTAAATAGTGTTGAAATTAAACAAAATAAATTATTTGAATATGGAGAACACATGGAGAAAAACTATTTGAATATGTTGGAAAATTGTTTGTAATGGAAGCGGTGAAATAAATTGATGAGAGAGAAAAACGACAGTCATCAATAATTATTTTTTGCAGTTACAGTATTTTAACGCTGTCTTTTTAGTCTTGGACTAAGGACACGCTTAGGTATATCAAAATTGCTGAACTAAATCAACATAGCGTAAATATTTAATGTTTGATTGATAATGTTATTGTTCCGTTAGATTCCGCATATTTCCTATAGATTCTATATATTCCGTATATTTCCTTGCTTAGTGATAATTTTGAATAAAATTTTAATAATGATAAAGTGATAATTTTTTAATCAAACTCGAATCAACATATAACGTCAAAAAATATCACTCGGAAAAGAAAGTATTACAAAGCATGTGAAACCGACGAAATAGAGGCACGACTTACTGAACAACGAATGCAAACTGATAAAACGCGAAGCGTAGTGACTGCCGAAGAGATGAACGACCGCTGAACGTTATATCTAACGCCTACGAGCCTACTAAATTTAGAGGACGAAGCACTCAATTACGATCTTGAATTGGATTATTCTAACTTTCTCCTATTGTCATTGTCGTGTTCTTGTTTTGGCATGTCGTTAAAGTGCTATTTTTGTGATGCGACGATGTTGGTAATTGGTAATTTGTTACATCACAATCATATACACAAAAGTATTGTTGAACCATCTAAGCATACAATTCAAGCTAGAAAATATTGTTACATTGAGGAGAAGCCCTTCAGGAAATATAACCAGATGCTCTTCACCGGTTACTCGTATTGTCTTCTCAGCTACCCTAAATAATATTACATCATCTGTATCGCCTTTGTGCAAGTACCTCGAGTTTTCGTTAAGTCGTTCTTTTAAAACCGGTTTATTAATATATACGCATAGTATTGCTAAAATAGCTTTGAGTCTTGCATTGTTAGCCATTTACTTCTTCCAGCTTTAGGGGGCAAAAATCTTGTATTCATCTCTATAGAGTAAAGTAATAGATACCTACTATTTAAATACAATATATAAAAATGACAATTCTCACAATCTGCTGGTCTTGATGAAGTAAATACCTATCCAATGCAAACACCGTTTAAGATTAGTTTTAAATATGAATTAAATATTATATTAATTAAAAAGATATACGTATAAAATCAATTTTATCGAAAACTATTGTTATTGCGCCACTGGGATTCGAACCTGAATCACTTCCCAAACCGGGGAAGTTATATTATCCAACTATGCCACAGCGACGATATTTTTAGCGACAAATTTTCGAACCTATATGTTACCTTTTTGATATTAATACATTTAATCGTTCCATTATTTGAAAGAGCCACCTACCTTATTTTTACGAAATCTCAAATACCTTTGAGTAATCTGATACCGGACGCCAGAATCATAAATTCATTTTTATTAAATTTTGAACACTTTGATACAACTTTATTATTAGAAGAACGCATTATTATTGTTAAGTTGTAAATATTCAGAATATAGGTATGTGATATTTTAAATATGAATTAAATATATTAATTAGGAAGGAATATAAAATCAATTTTATCGAAAAATATTGTTGTTGCGCCACCGGTATTTGAACTTGGATCTCTTTCTAAACCGAGGAAGATGCATTATCCAACTATGCTACAGCGACGATATTTTTAACGACAAATTTTCGAACCTATATGTTAACTTTTTGATATTAATTTAAATATTAAAATTATCGCTAAAAATATCGTCGCTGTAGCATAGTTCGATAATGCACCTTCTATAGTTTGGAAAGAGATCCATGTTCGAAACGCGGTGGTGCAATATCAATATTTTTAGATAAAATTAATTTTATATGTATATCTTTCTAATTAACATATTTAATTCATATTTAAAACAGACCTATTTTCTGAATAATTACAACTTCACAATAAGAATGTGTTCTCCTAAGATTAGTTTTGCTATGTTTTAAAATTGTGTTATTTTCTTCAATATAATTACCATGACTTGTTTGGTTACTTCCACCTCTTCCTTGGCGTAAAATATTAACGATACCCCATTTTAGATTAATCTAACATCTCATTTATATGGAAGATTATATCGCATGATTTTTTCCATTTACGTTTAACCAAGCATCGACCTCGAAATAGAGCACCCTCTTCAAATTTGAGCATCGCTGCTTGAAATTCCTCGCCGCACTTTACCTCAAATTTACAAAAGAAAAGAAGTGGTCTTCTTTTTCATTTGCAAGGAAATCGGATACACCTTGAGACGTTAACAATTCCTCTCCTCCGTGAGACCTCAGCCGCCGCACGGAATGATGCGATCGTTAAAATGATAGTACGGCGATGATGGCTACGGCCAGTAGGGGGCGCGGGGGGCCGGGAGTGTGAGAGGCTGCAGTGCGTGCCGCACCCTGCCCCTTGCTCCCCCGTGCCCCGCACCCCACGCTCCGCGCCGGTGAACCACCCGATATAACCATCGCATTCATCCCCCTACTAACGCACCGCTGAGAGTGCGTCAACGCAGTCTCACAAAGAATAATTTTTCGATAAAATTGTTGAAACAATTCTTGAGATAAGATCTGTAAAACTTTTAAAACATTTTCATATTCAGAATAAAAGATTTCAGAGTTTTTTTGGCCATAATAAAGATTTGTTATAATTTCACAATTAAATATAAAAAACTTTTCTCCCACAGTCATGAAGACGTTGCTTTGAGTATTGTCTAGTAAAAAGAGAAACTGTGAATTTGCGATTGGTTAGTAACAGTGATTATTCAGCGAGCAATCACCGATACACTAACACTAACTCTTCATTTTAAATCACATCACAGTTACGAATCACTGTTACAATCGAACACCAATCTCGCAATCACAAGTTAATTTATCACTGCGCATCGCTGTATACACCAGCTTACTCGTCAAAATCTTGGGAATACATAGCACTATGGATCCAGAATATTCCGAATTTCCGACAAGTTTTGGATACTTTATTAGTCCACCTTACACATCTTCTATCTTTCATCTTACCAATTAGCATAATTACTTCAATTATTTTTCTTTCATCACAGTGAGCAATGTATCCAAATAAAATAAAAATATTATTAGTTTATTCAAAACAACTATAAACAATGAATTCAATCTTGAATAATATTCTTCCTCTCACCAGTTTTGAGCACTCTTATTGGGACTTACTTAGTAAAATTACTAGAATTATCTATTTGGATTAAAAATTGCTGCATTTTAATATTGAAAACTGTAATTTTTTAAATATATTTAATAAAAAATTATTTAATCTTTTTCCATATTTTTTACAACCGTTTGCCTAATGATAACAAATCATAAAATTATTAGTGTCACCTCAATGATAAATATGTTTAAATAATGTAATAAATGTATTAAAAATTGTAACATATCATTGGTACAAACGGACCGTTAACTTTGTGGTTAGATATAATATAAAATTGTATTTATTTTTAACTTCATTTAAACCACTGTATTGTTTTGACATCAACTGACGTATTTTATTCAGGACTGGCGTACAACTGAACTATTCTGTAAATTTATATCTATATGACATCCATTACCGAGTGAAGGCGGAATCTTGGCAAGAGTGGGGAGATGATTGACAGAGGGGCATGGAAATAGGGAATATATTACATAATAAAGGTCTTGGAATGGATAATTTAGAATGTCTATAAATCAGAAAATTACTCACCACTAAGTCTAATATAATTAACAACTAAATAAACCTTACAAACGACCCGTTATTTAATATATTCCCTTTTTTAATGCCTCCCTGTTAATTACCTCCCCACTCTTATCAAGATACTGCCTACACTCCGTAATAGATGTCGTTTAAATTAAATTGTATAGAATAGTTCAGTTGTACGCCAGTTCCGAAGAAGATACGTCGGTATCGAAATCGTTTGACGTCAAAATAACACAGTGGTTTAAACAAAGTTAAATATAAATATAATTGTATCTATTAAATAGTACCTAAATCAGCCGTTACTCTTCGGTATTAAAGTAATTCATTCCTACAATTAAAAGATACAACGATATGGTAAAACACAAAGTTAATTAGAAAGTTTCTGGTTTTAGTAATAATATAAAAAATCTTATATCAAATAATAAAACATTATAAATCCGCGGTTTATATGAAAGAAAAAAACTTAGTTTTTTAAGATACGTCCACTACTCATTGTTGGATTTTTCTTGTCAGCAACACAAAGGCTTGTGATCCTGAAAACTATTTCCTAGAAAGGTATCAATTGATTGTTACATGAAAAAATGGTTACGCCTTTCCAACGTACACGCATCGGGTTGTACTATTGGCCTAAGCATAGCGGGATACCACCCAGGGATTTAATATGGGGACGGGAGAGGTAGAAAGGGTGGCTCTGCGGGTGGGAAATGCGACAAGAGAATGTCTGACCTAGAATTACTAGATTAGCTCCTCGGACTTTTATTTTTCCTTCAATCTCCTTGCCGTGACATTGGTTATTAGTTCATTGACTCCAGAACTATTAGCTTTACTATCTATAAAATTCATCAGCTTAATATTTTAATAATCTAAACAAAATTGACAAAAAGTGGTATATATTGAATGTTTGATTTTCGATTACTCGCTACCACCATAGATATAAATACATGCTTGTCAAATTTAAAAAATTAACTTTATTAAATATTGAAGACTTTTATAGTTATAAAATAATACATTTAAAAATGTCTTTAGCGATCTATGCAAAATATGTTTTAAGCTCAACATTTCGTTTCATTTTACCTATGAAAACAAGTTTACACTTATCTGTTTGGCATACAAACAATAAATCTTTGTTCCTGTCAGTTAACCAAAAATATATGCAAGATAAGAATGTGTAAACAAGGAAATTAAATGAAAATCATGAAAAAAATGTTAAGTCTTTCTATTTATCTCAGCCATAATTTTTCAGGTGTCTAGGGCATTGTATTTACGTGTCTGAAAGAAAAATATTCAGCAAAAAAATGAGTTAAAGCCTATTTCATTTGCAAGACGTCTGAAAAATTGCGAGGTTTCACGGAGAGAAGAAAAGAGGGCGTAAGAGAGACTATGTAAGGAATTAGAGAGAGACAGGCTCCTCGAGAGGTATCAGATGGAAACTTTTCTTACTTTATTTTCTCAGTCTAGTGCAAACAGTGGATTCAGAAAGTAAAAGCAATTAATATAAATGTACACTCTTGGTGATACTGATTATATCCGACAGTGCGAAGAAACTTGAATAAAGATGGTTCTGGTCATAGAATCATTGATGTCTACTTAATTACTGATATTCAGGTTTAAGCGTGCAAACCCTATCAGTCAACTGATAATATCACATTTTACTTATATGTTCATAATTTATATTATAAAACAATACGATGCGTCGTTTGTATTCACTTGAAAAATTATATTATAAAATGTACTATTTTGAGTAAAACTCAAAATCTTTTTTTAATATCACTAAAATGGTTATTTGAGGGTGTGAGAATTGAAATACAGACAACTTCAGCTTGAAACAAGTCAGTCTTCGTGACGTTCATCATGTTTACCGCTTTCGTTTGTTGAAAATAAAAAATTCTTACTCCTACGACATTTTCTACCGTGTTCATTTTTATTTGAAATTGCGGGCAAAAAATTTCAAAGCAAATGTTTTTCACCCACGTAAAAAGGAACCTGCATGATATTAAAATTGTTTATGATATTCCCTTTTCTTCGCGTGTATCTGACAACGTTTTTCACTCTTGGCATTTTTTGAAAATCACCCATGAATATTTATTCTCCCGCCGTTTTTATTATGAAGGCCGACAAGGGTAGCGGAAGGCTGCATTTTTTCCCGCGGGCCCCGACAACAACAGGCCGGGAGAGTAGCCGGGGAGGGCTCGGATGGAAGGCGCGGAGTTTAGGGCGATTCTTCCGGGCCCATTGTAGCACACTGACAGATATTAAATTCAAAAGCCCATCTATTACGCAATTTTGAAGTAAGACTTATGGGTTGTGCGTGTAAACATGGGTTGTTTGTGTTGCTTTCGGTGATAAAAAACGACAAATAATAGTGCTTTCAAAATTCTCGTCTCTTCGTACTTCTTTGTAAATTATCCATGACGTCACATAAATGAATTATCGTGAAAAAATCTCACAATTCAAATATATTTTGGTGTTCTCGAGAAATCTACATATACATGGTGTTTAAAATTGATCAAATATTGCTTTACTTTATTAATATCAATTCTTATTATCTCTATCAAGACTCGGGATTTTACTAAGTAAAAAATATTTCAGTTTTTTGTAAGTAGTAAGATCAAAAAGTTTCTAGTCCAAATATATAATAAAAGGAAACCATTTTTAATTTTTTAATATCATATACACAGTTCAATACATTTTTTAGAACGATATAATTATTCATAAAACAGAACTGAAAAAATATTATGAAGATTTGTTCTCAAATGGTATAACACTGCGGAGATCACTTCTTCGCCAATTTGTATGCCATGCTGTCGAACCCTTTTCAGAGGATCATGGAACAATTGATAGTTTCATGACACATTACAATTATATCTATATAACTATTGTATTTACTATATTTGTATGTCTATTTATTGAACGACAAGGACTCCTGGAGTTGGCATGAAAATGCCTAAAATACCAAAATCTCAAAGGGGGAAAACTTAGCAATTCTTAGAATAGGGACTATATCTTTCAAATAAGCCACCTAAAATATTTAATTCGCTTTTCAAACATGTAAAAAATAATATGAAATCATGCGATGAAAAATTGCACTGAAAACTTTGATCGTGCGTACATCCAAAAAATAGTCACACCTTCATGATACATGTCCAGAGAAATAGTGTGTGTGCGAGTGCAGGCATTACAGGACCACAACCGTCAAGCTTCGGGTGACAGCAGATTGTCTGAGGGTGTGTTTTCATACTACCCACCAGATAACAGCACATAGCCTGTGCATATGAACGATTGTGAATTCATAACATCTTTCCATTTTATAAAGTTTTAGAATATTCGAACAAATTTATATATTGTTATTGTTTTATCAAATTCTTTATAGTCTTAATTAATTTTTGTAATAATTTTAATTGTGCATTTTTAAGTTTACGTGAAATTATGATTTCATAAACTAGCGTCTACATATAAAAAGTGTTAAATATTTTCCCGACATGGGCGTATTCCAGTGAGGCTGGTATTATAAACAGTGTAAAACAATTAAATTTTTTTAATATTAAAAATACTCTGCATTTGAACAACGTGCACGAGTTTTACAACCATTTTGCGCTACTAACACACACATTTCTGTCATATCTTTTTATTTTAGTCTTTCATGTTGTAAATTTTGCAACTGTGCTTCTGTTCGATGATGGTAATCTTCAATAAATTACACTGGACAACACACAACATCAGTGATTTTTTAACTGTTTCTAGGTAATTTTTGGGTGCAGAATCCAAAATCAAGTTTAGTCTATCAGATCTAATTTTTTGAGATACGCTATATTGGCCTTTTTTTAGAATAAAATCATCTTATTTATAAATAACGTACATTTCACTTTATTAATATTACCATTTTCTCCAACTGACAGTTAAAAAAATAAAAAATACAATGTAAGATATTTATTTCACATATTAGAGATATATATATTTTCATCACTTTTCACTTCAAATTTTTCCTTTATACGACTTTCTAGCATGGAGTTTACCGGGAAAGTCTCGCTGAAGACTCCAACAGTAATCGGCTATCATGTAGCTATCCCATCTTCCTTGATATCGATCTTCCACAGTTTTGATATCCTTCCATAGTGGTTGTGGACATATTGAACTTTTTTGTTCATGTTACAACCAAAAATATTAAAGTTAGTTAGAATATTTTTTACATATTTTATGTAATTTTCTATGTTAGAAAACGTAAAAACGTTTTACAGCTTGAACAAATGAACACCAAGCGTTAGATTCAATCTCATCCATTGATAGAGTAAATTGTTTATCTTTAGTAAGCTGCCTTATCTGAGGACCATTAAATATTCCGGCTTTCAGTTTTTCTGTGCTAATCTCAAGAAATTTTTGTGTTAAGTAGCCAAAACAAAGTCCATCTTGATTTAAAGCCTTCATTAATTGCTTCATAAGCCCCAATTTGATATGGAAATATGATTTTCTTTCTCGCAACCAAGGTTCGTTGATTTAGTTTTGTTTTCCTTGAATTGTGATATTTCTTAAAGGTCAATTTCTGTTAACTCATTGATGATCCTTAGCTCTGCTATTCCAAAGACATAATAAACAAGGATATTTCGTGTATCCACTTCGCTGTTCAAGAAGAAAATTTAGCATTTAAAAAAAAATTCAATAGTAAACTGAACCAAGTAAGGCAAGGGTAATATTAGCGAGTGAGAAATTAGTTGGTGGTGGGGGTTACCCAGATATAGGAAAATACCAAGTAATTGAAACTGACTAATTAGATTTTAATTTTAGGTACGAAATTTCAATTTTAGCCTCTAAATATATAACTATTTCATTATTTTAGCCTGTTATCAGAACTAAAATCAATTAATGGGTATCTAAAAACCTAGAGCTGATACAAAAAAAGCAGGTATTTTTGGAATCAGCATATCAAAAATTTCCAAAATCGGTTCTTACTTTTATGGCACAAAAAAAAGTTAATTTTGTTGTCCGTTGTTATCTTTCTAAACGAAAATGTTTTACTCAATATTTGACTTTAGAATATTTGTACACAGCATCCAAACACAGCATTTTTATACCGTTTATTACTTAGAAATTTAATAATAGAGATATTCAATTTAGAACGTTTTAGAATATAATTAAATAACCGGCTCTAGTTGATATACTACTGAGGATTGAGGCATTAAATTTTAACTATAACATTTCCTAATCATACGGTAGGCATGGTATTTATCTATACAAGCTCTAACTTATTCAGGCTGGAAACTTTTGAAACTAACTTCTAGAATAATAATTGTTGACTTTCATATATCATTACTAGTCTTCCATGCCCCTTCAACCAAGTTCAACGTTTAGTGATGCTTTCAGTTGGTGGTTATAATTCTTTCCGTTTCCAATTTTTTTGATTTAAACACTCGCTTTGCATTTTCAAGATTTTTGTTATAAACACACTAATACAACCACGTAAATTACATCAAAATATTTGTTTCCTTGAATCATAGACAAGAATCTATTTTGAAAATTATAAAACAACATTTTTGGTAAATTCTTACATGTCAAAAGTTATATTTAAAGAATTTAAAAAAATAAAGACTTTCTTAATCAGCTGTTATCCTATTTCATCCATAAGTTATCTATATTAAACGTTTTTAGAGTCGCTTTTGTATTCAGATGCATGTCATAATAATATAACAAAACCGTTTCAAATAACTATATTTCTCTGATAGAATTTTTATACATCGCTTTTGATATTTCGTACTAGTGCAATTATGTACACCCATATGTTGCCAGACCCATAATATGACGCTTGAGTATATCTGAATATAAGCGGTAATGTAGAACACATATTTTTGTAGATGTTTATTAAAGTATTATTGTCATTTATGAATTAATTAATATCAATGTACCCAAAATCTGGAGGACTGTTGTATTGTTGGTGTTCTTCCCCTTCTTTTTCCCTTTCCTATTGGTATCTTAATAGACTTGTACTTTAAATTAACATATATTTTAACATTTCCTTATTTATAACTAACGAATGTAATAATGACTTTCACTAACTACCCAGATTAAAAAAAAACACAAATCGCACCATTCACAATATCAGAATATTCAGTGTCACAATATTCAGAAATAAGAAAATGATAATCTACTCATAATATACAGGACTTTTCAAAAGATCTTCCGGAGAACGTCGTGTAGAACTCGATCACAAGGCCACTTAATTTCAGATAAATTGCATATTTCGTATTGGAAGTATTTGACTCGAGGCAGGGAACTTGGAAAACGTCCGTACCTTAAGCTTGGATGCCCCCTAGCATTAAAAGATAATAATGTTGCTATGTCAGATCTTAACGCAAAACAATATATATATATATATATATATATATATATATATATATATATATATATATATATATATATGGAGGTCTATTACCGCCATCATCTCCACGCACTCTGCATGTACCTGGGTGCAAAATTAGAGTCTCATCAACCTTTAAATTACGCCGGTACCGATCGAAATTCAGACATGAATACAATGAGCCTATAGCTGTTTGGAGACCCCGGCCCGTATGCGCCACTCCTCTTGGAGCAGCCTTCTCGTTGCAAAAAAAACTTTTATTGCTTTTACTTGTATCCATAACTGTGTTTCAAGCATCAATAAACATTGATCTATCGTAAGTAGTATTTTATTGTTCGTCCTGCTCGGGCCACACACACGCACGCACGCAAATCGCATACACACGCAAACACCCGTACGAACTCTTCGCGTTATAATTCAAACTAACATGTGAGCGAATATAATAGGGTATTCATTCGCTCACCCTAAGCGGATCCTTCTGATACATCAATTTTGACAAATACACAAATAACATTAACATTTCTTTTTTTTTTGTAGCATAAATAGTGCATATGAAAAATAAAGGTAATTGCTTTACTAGACGTAGTCGGTTCAGTTTTCAAAAGTTGTAAATATTAATAGGTAAATAAGCATAATCAGAAGTTATAAAAAGATATTGAAAAAAAGTTATGAAAATATTATTTTCTGTAATATACAATAGTAGGTGACAAGAATGTGCGGATAGTTAGGTTAGCATAAAAGACAAATATTTCATTTTGCTTTCTACCCCCATCAAGCAACTACTTTTTTATTTTTGGTTCGAAGTCATTAATCACTTTAGACCCTTTAAAGTCTAGAAAAAGTTATGTGAAAAAAGTATAATCAGAAGATGTAAAAAGATATTGAAAAAAAGTTATACAAATATTATTGTCAGTAATATACATTACATTTTTTACCCCAAGTAAACCTATATTTTATATCTTCAAATCAATAGATTAAACCATTATGGTGATAGGTACAATACACACGTTACTAACATCCTTGGTGATGCCTCACCATAATTATTTATGTAATTTCATACATGTTTATAATATAATCAAACAAATATTGCGAATAATTTTTAACCCTTTCTACCCTGACGGTACTTTAAAGTACCATCAACTTAATGTAGTCGTATATCTTACTACGGTGTCAATTTTCTGTCTACTTCTATGTCTATGTAAATAGTCTACTCGATTTATTTAGACTACTAAAAATTTTTTTTTTGTTATGTCAACACTGCGGCGGGTAAAATGTCAGTTGCGCATTGTTACAAGGTTAGGGTTGATGCACTTGTGATTATTAATAGTTTTATTCTCTTAAATTTTCAATTATACTTTTAATGTTTTAGAATATTTCTTTCTTATGTTGTATACTAGTTACTTATGTTATGTTAGGTTTGACTGTAATTAGAAATATAATAAATTATAATTAATTATATTTATAAAAGTTTAATTTTTTTTTTAATTTCCATCACAATTTACTTATTTTATATTTGATTCTACAAATAATATACAGCTGCTAGGAATTTAAATTTAATAATTCAGGGTAGAAAGGATATTCATGTACCTAATAAATTACTGTAGACTAATGTAGATCAAAAATTGAGAAATGTAAGTGCATAATAAATTCGGTAAACCAAATGATTGAAGATGTAACAGTTAATTATGTTTCGTGGGGGCAATAGAAATTGATTGCTCTTGTGCATTACTTACAAGAATACAAGTACGCCGTGAACGTGAACGGATATCTGTTTGTGTATGAATCGAGGATATTTAGTCAACAGGTCACGTGGCGCTTATCCCAATAATGGAGGATGATTCTGAGGCGGGAAGATGCTCCCACCGAGTGATAAATCTGAACACGTGAAACAAAAACACCACGGTTTGCCAATGTAAACGGAATTATTGTATCTACCGAATAACAAAAAGTATCATAACGGGCGCTCGGCTTGCGGAAGAAATAAATCAAAATAATATTTGTTCGCGGTTAAAATTTATGTTTTTTACTTACTCCACCAATTTATTTTATTTTTCGAGCTAGCCAGGATTTCAAGAATCTTTTTCTTTTGCACGCTTTGAGTTTCTCGTACTTCAGTGTAGCATAAAATTTTACATCGACTACTTAGATAACTTTTTTATGCATTTAATGATTTTCCAACAAAGCGCCAAGGGTGGAAGATCGATTTAAGATAGTGTTCAATCTTTATAACTATCCAACGATCGTTGGTTCCCGTGTACGCGCAATATGAACGCGACATATAGAATGGTTCCTGTCAATTACCTACCCATTACCCCCTCCCCGTACACCAGAACACGATATTTTTCTGTAGTTGTGTTCTCTATAGTTTTGGACCAGTTGGAGTTGAAACTTTGAAACGACAGTTATCGTTTACCAGTGGTACAGCAGGCTATGAAAACTGCATGAGTTATTTCCGTGCTGTGTGGGAATGGTGTTCGGTTTTATCGCTAATATACGTTCCGAATCCTATACATTTTGCTATTGTGTATGGTGCCTGTTGTATCACACTTTTCGCCATCAACGAAGTGTATGTCCAAGAGTACTTCGTGCGAAATAACAGAATACGTGTCTGTCCTTGAGCCAGAAGATCTGTGGATCAAATGAAAAATCTAGATACCGAAAGAAGCATTTGACAGGTGGGTGTGTTATCTGGTTCTAGAAGATCCTTCAGCTCCCCTGTTTCCTATTCTTATTCCTCTCCCAAACTTCCATTCTTCTTACATTCTGTATTTACCTAACCCTTCTTTCAGACAAATAAAAATTGCGAATGATTGTAATGCGATCAATTTAATAATTCACGCACTTGCTTCAACCATTAGTTGTTCATGTGTATACAGTGCTGAATTTACATTTTATCTTTCCCGAACACCATTAATTTTAACTTAGCCACAATTATACACAATCCACATTTTAGCATTTCGGAGACAATAACTTTGTCAAAATCACCGCATCAGCAGACATTAAACAGCAAATACCAAGTAGACTAATACTCATCCTTCTGCCCACATCTTAAATCAACTTTGAAACAATATTATCAACTGACAGTATTATCCGAAGTCGTATTAACCAAGTAGCGTGTTAACCACGGCAAGCCGCAAAAACTGCATAATACATACCTACATCTTAATCTCGAAAATCTCTTGTACGTTTAGAGAGTATATCACTATCATATGCATTTACAAGTAACTTTTTCGAAGCGTTAAATATATGTTTAGCTTTTTCGTTGAATATAATGCAAATGAAATACATCGCGACTGCACAATTCGCCTTAATCGCTAAAATGTGGTAAATAATCAACAACTTATCTTATAAACAACGTGTGTTAGTCCCAATACCAACAATTAATTTTTGGTAAATTACTGAACAAATCTTTATAAATATTAAGCGTTCCAAAATTTATGACAATGGCCCACGTGACTCCACTACTCAAAAATACTCAACTAGACTCCGAAGACCTCACAAATTATCGCCCGATCTACCGCCTATCTTAAAAGTAAGCCATATGAGGCAGAAGAATTAAAAGGAAATGTTGCTAGTTGGCATAAAAGATTTCTATTGAATCCACCCAAAACAGAGCTAATATTGCCAGCGATATCGAGAAAGCAACACTTAATCCAGGAATCAATGTCCTTAAATGTTAATTATTATATAATTCTTCTTCTTCTTTCTTTCCTTTAAATGTTAATTATTATATAATTAAATCTGCAGTTAATTTGTTAGACAAGCACATTGATTAAGATCTTTCCATGAATACATGAATCATCAAAACTATTAGTGCATGTTTTTATCAACTAAAACAGATTAAAAGTATTCGAAGACATTTTCTTCCTGAGGCAGCCCGTTTACTTAAAAATACATTTGTAGTATCACGTGTTATAGTATTTATGCTAGCCTGCCAATGTTTTAGCTGGATAGATTACAATCTATACTGAATGCGGCAGCATGGATAATATATGAAACTTCTAAATTCTCTCACATAACATCTCTTTTGCTTGAACTACATTGGTTTCCCTGAAAGAGTATACGAGTATAACTATATTCATAGGTAACTGCTAAAAATATAAAAATATTATTAATATTATTAATATTTCTGTAATTAATATTAAATTATCAATCGCGCATGCTTTAGACAAATAATTTGTAAAGCATTTGGTTATAATTTCTTCATTCTTTCGTTTCTAACTTGACTGTATAAGGCATTGCCACATAATAGGTCACGTCCACTTGCCTCAACAATCTATAAATACAAGCGGCATTAACAAAAACATTTCAATTAACTTATTTTCTTTTGAGAATTCCGTTATGAATAAATTAATTCAATTCATTTTTACGTAGAAATTTTCTTTATTCTTTATGTTGTATATTTCTTTGCCTCGGGTGCCAGATCTCGACTCATTTTAGCAATTCCAAACCAACCCCGTGACCGAATAGAAATTACAACCCTTTCCTCGCTAATTCGGCGACCAGAGTCGACTAAAAAGCTTCTCTACGGATCGGTTTACCTTATTTAATCTCAAACATCATTATATATTTGTAGAGCCTTCAATATAACACGGAGCACACTTCTAGCGGACAAGGTTGATACATGGTAGGGGGTAAAAAGCACCCCTCGGGTTCCGGGCCAACTTGAAATTTTATGACTTGGCAAAGGAGGTTTTACACGTGGGGACAAAGTTTATTACTATGGCGATTGAATTTTTCAAATTTCATATTTAAAATTTTAAAAATCATTTAATGTATGAAAGTATTGGAAATAAACTGGATATATTTTAAGAATTCAAATTTCCCCGTGTAATTTTAACAAATTTTCTTATGCTGTGAGGCATTCTAATTTTAAATTTAAAATTAAAATGAAGAATAGTTGTCAAAAGTTTAAATGAGTCGAAATTAAGATTAAAAATATTTTTTAATTGTTTAAATATTTCACAATCAAAGCACTTCTAATTCGAATGAACTGCTACTTTTTAATTTTTTTAATTTTTTTTTAAATATATTTATAATAATAGGTGTATGCATGTTACGCATAAAATATTTATATTATCGTACGGCGCTTTGTCACATGATTGGATATGGAAAAATATTACTTTATACCCCCCTCACCTCTCAGAATGACAAGGTTTCATCTGACACTGACTGTTTTGAGATAATGAGCTCAAAAGTGTTGATTGAATTTCAACATATATTCATGTATATTTTGTTTTGAGTATGCAAATATGATAACTTTTAAGGTCTTAACTTATTTTCAGTATTATCAATAACCACTGTGAGGTCAGATAAATTAAAAATGAAACAAAAAACATTGTAAATTAACAATAATGATCCATGAATTGAAATAAATAACTGATGCAGTTGGAACTGCAGCTCTTGCTATTTCCTTTAATATCCGTTAAATAGAGTTGGTGTGTATGAAAGAAATAAAGAATAATGCATTTGGAACGTTTTTCATGCAATAACTCAAATTAGCCCAAAATGTTAGTTGCAACCTTGTTATTCTAAGGGGTCGACATTACATATTCAAATTAATCAGCTGAGTTTTGTATACCAACCTAGTAAAGTACCTGCTTCCCATTTATTCAATAGTTATTTAATTCGGTACTAGAAGGCAGGTACCTACCAACTATTGTCTGTAAATTTACATTATTGACGGGTTTTCAGATAGTAGGTAGATATATAGTAATTGACTAGGTGACCGAGAAAAGGATAAGCGTGTGTACGTTCAGTATTTGTATATAAGACTTGAACTTAATGTTAAAGGTTTTGATACAATAAAGTTTTTATGTGGATTTATTTAACTTTTTTATGTTAGACACTGTTTCTAGTTATACTATTACTATTATTATTAAAATTTACTCTAAAAATGAGCCAAAAGATTCCAAGCATCAATAAAATTATTTGATTTAATCGCAAGTTTACCACACGAACATATTTTTATTTTTTGAGTTATTAATTAACCCATCTTAATATCACTTCGTTTTAGAATGTTTTGCGCTTTCAATTAATTAATTACTTTTACTGAATAATAATAAAAAACACATTAATTATAAACATTTTTATAAATGAATGTCAGCAATGACCATTAAGACCTACAATGATTTCTCAATGTGACTTTAATCTCGGGGAATTAATAAAAATACACATTTTCTATGAAAAATACATGTGATGACAATTTATTAGTCGTTTTGCACTAAACTCTACTACACTGGTCGAATATTGAGATAAATCGGGTCATTATAATGATCTGAAGAAAAAAATATTTTTTATATTTTTGGTCTAAATTTTAATATATACCACAGTATTGGAATACGTAGGAATACTTATTTTTTTGAGAACCCTTAGCATTAGTTTTGGAATGGTTTTAATACTCCCGAAAAACCTGACGTACTCGTACATATTCTCATTTGGCTCACTTTCTCAAAAAGCTTTTTTTTACATATTGATGGCTGAGATGTATGTTTTGATGATTTTCCACCGATTTAACAACTAGTTCTTTCAAAAAGTTGTTTTGTCTGATTTTCCATAGAAGAATAAAAAGTTAATTATTTGCGTGGAGCCAAACACTCTATTAAAATGATACGCGGGTACGACAGCACTACCATAAACCCTGCTTACTTTGACTAACATTCTAACATTTATCAAAATAAATTAAAGTATTTTCTATTACAAATCTGTTATATATAATATCAAAATATATATATTAAATTAATTGATTTTACTCTGACTTTAATTCTAGTCAAAATTTACATAAAAATATTAAAAATTCATCGAAATTGTGTAGTCGATTAATAAAATTGTAGACTTGTCAAAATTAAATATACTTTTACTCAATGATTTTTTATTTTTATTATATATACGAGTACTCGTAGTTGAAAATATTATAAATATAAATTAAATGAATTAATTAGAAAGATATACATATAAAAACAATTTTATCGAAAAATATTGTTGTTGTTACCGGGATACGAACCTGGATCGGGGAACGTGCATCTCGGTAGCAACAACAATATTTTTCCATAAAACTGATTATATATATATATATATATATATATATATATACAGTCAAAGTAATCGTGGTTTATGATACGTGTCTTATTCATCTTAATATATGATACCAGAACGCAGATATGGAAGTTAGGTACTATGAAAGCGAGCACTAAAGCTCGTAAAATGAGGGTTTCATAGTGAAATAAAATGTTTTTTTTTATATCATGTTGACCCCATGCGACTGATGTAAGTTTGTATTTTTTTTACTGGTAACTGATATCATCATTTTTCAAGCTCATCACTTACAATTCTCATATTATTGTATTATTTTTTATATACGTATTTATTATTTGATACTCAATTCACGTCATGTTCACCATTGTAAAGAACATCCAACGGCATGAGGCACACACGTGCGAATAAAACATACCGATAATTTTTTTACGACCCTCGTTTCAGGTTTTCCCTGGCAAGGCCTACGCATGCGTCGAACTTAAGATACGTGACTGCGCCAAGGAGCAAAGGTGAAGTCTTCTTGCATGTACGCCCGTTCGTTAATGTTTACCAACACGAGAAAGAATGGGGTTGAACGGGCAAAACTCTAGAAAAATCCTACCCCTGGGATCGTTTCGACGGATAACCATTATTTTGTTGCATCTTAT
Source organism: Eubasilissa regina (assembly GCA_022840565.1). Taxonomy (NCBI): domain Eukaryota; kingdom Metazoa; phylum Arthropoda; class Insecta; order Trichoptera; family Phryganeidae; genus Eubasilissa; species Eubasilissa regina. Next base: position 456,426 of record JAINEB010000002.1, on the reverse strand, counting down.
CATGTCCAAACAAACAGTAACCGGACATCCGATACCCATGGTTGCACTACACTGTAATACTCACTACTTATTATATCTTTAGAAAACTTTAAATAAAATTACTATTACGTTGGAACGATATGTAAACATACTAATAAACATAGTTGTATTTTTTTTTATTTCAATATATTTATGATACATAAATAAAATTTTTTGCTTAAAATTAAAGTCTACGAGTGGATGTAGACTGAAATATGAAATAAAATTTAATGCATCACTTTAGATTATGAAAGTGAAATATAATATTTCCAGTATCATGAAAAGTTTATAAATATAAACAGTTATTTATACTGCAAAAATTTGTTGGGTGTAACGGAAGGACGTTAGAATAATGATAAAGTGGTCGACTACAGGATAAATCTTTATCCCAAGGGACTGACAAGTTATTCAAATTCTTATAAAAAACACTCGTTTAAGTTATGAAAACAAAAATATAGTATTACACGTTCACTTTAAATAAAATATATTAGAAAAATCTTTTAAAATGGAAAAAATAAAGTAACCTATACTAGCAAGAAATAAGTAATATCGTACGTATATCGAAATTTTTACAGATTTATGGACGACTTTATTATTAAGACCATAATATGTTTACTGATAACAATTATATAGCCATTGAATTGGCTTTTTCGAGTATATTTCTACACATATAATCGATAACACATACAATTTAAGAATATGGTAGACTGTGCCTTCCCAACCACTATCTGCTAAAGTACCTCGTTAAAACAACTTATAAAATATAATATTTTAGTAGTTTAAAAATTATTATGTAATTCGTTGCCAAATTGAACTTAATGTGACTTACATACTAGAAAGCGGTGAAATACACCTACGAATATATTTTCAAGGGATGTGACTGTGCAAACATTGGCATCTCAATGAGAGATCAGCCTGCGCAACGGTACAATGAGATCAGGATATGTATTGACTCCCAGTATATTAAACGATGTATCCCAGACCATACGGAGACTACAAAGAATGACGTGATGCATCTGCTAAAACAGCATTGAGTAATATTCGATCCTGTAAATAAAAAAGAGGCTTGCGCATCAAGGACAAGTCGAACAGTGCTTGATTCAAGGCTTGAGCTCATCTAAACCATTGTAGATTCACGTCAATTCCTGTACACCGACAATCAATATCATTTTGTTAACGACAACGTAATTTGGAAGCCACTTCAGCGAGGTCGCAAAAATCAAGGACGTACTTAGCCAATATGAAAGCTTAAGAAAGGAACTACTTTAGACTTCAGACTTTTTCGACTTTATGTTTGTAATGTAACGTATTTTGACGATATGTCATTAAACAATAGTAGCTGTTGAACGTGGTCTTCTAACATTAATATGAATAATCGAATCCTACAAATCAAATAGTTCTAAAATATAGTCTTAGGATGAGGCAATCCCTTGTAATTAACGAGTAATATTTCGTTCAGTGTTTACAGCCATATATGAACTACTGTAACTTTATCTTTTTTTGATATTTCTGTTGCAATTGTTGTATGGCTTGACAGTGAAAGTTTATTTAACCAAAATTACCGAGCCTACCGCTACACGGCTACGCAAAAGTTTCTCTTGACCCTTCCTCCAGCCCCCGAAAGCTTTTCGTTGGATAAAAATCAGTTCAACTAAAACTTTTGGTTGTTTATTTTCTATCTGCTTCTTTGTTTCTGCAAAATTGGGCATTTGTTTTGTAACTTAATTTCAAAGTTAGGTCTATTTGTTCGATTGCTTTTGATATATTATATATAAATTTCTCTGAACTATCCAGCAATAAAAATAAACTTTAAAAAATTACTAAAAACATAACACTAAATTTCTTGTCTGTCTTGTCTTGCCTTTTACATTCATATGCAGGTTTAAATGTAATATTTGTACGCAATATATTGATATCATTTATCTAAATTATTATTGATATTTATTTATTACATAACTAAAAAATTGCATATTTAAAATATTATTTTTGCGTATTAAGGTACGTGGGTCATTTAAAAAGTTGAAAACAGGGACCTGTTAGTGAAAAAAATACTTTTCTTTTTGAAATTACTTCTATTTATAATTTAATCTTCGTGAACTTCATAACACTTAGTCTAGCGATGTTCCAGTCCTATTCTTTAAACCCTTCATTATTTAAAGAAATCCACTTCCAACTCATTATTTAAAGGAAACCGCTTGCCACCGAGGTTTTTTTTTTGAGGTTTAGTAACAGTTAAAAGTCATATAACACTAAAATCAAATAAATAAAATGTATGAGTCTGCAATTAAATTTGGCGATATTCGATATTGAAACGATATTTGTCCTGATAAAAAGGTTTTTTATTTGACAAGCCTTGTTTTCTAGAATTTTTTGATTCAATTGGTCTAAAAAGTTAGCATAGTACTCGCCATATGTCTTTAAAAGATAAAACCTGAGCAATTTGCTCCTTTTATCCCAAAAATGAGCCACAACCTTTCCTGCAGATAAAATAGAGTTGGCCTTCTTTAGTGGTGGAGAATACCTGTTTCCATAAATTGATGTTTTATTTATAATATATAGCAATGGTTATAAATCTATAATAAAATATATGGTTATAAATCAATAAATTAAATAAGTGTTATTATTCTTAAAATGGTCCAAACAATCATGAAAAATCTGCATTCGATTGCGTTTTTGATTAACTGTTAGCAAATGTTGCACCCATCTCATACCTAGTTATTTAGTAAGGATATAAAATGTACAATTATGTCAGATGCTTATAACACCATCAGTAATTTCTCACTCCTTTAAGTACAGATGCTCAATGATGTACAGATAAAACAATGTGGTTCACTTTGTTAATGATGTATGGTGTTGTGGCAATTTTAGGACGAACACTATAGTATATGACCACGTTTAAATTCTCTAATCATTTTTTATAATTTTGTTAATAAAGGTGCGTAATCATTCAATATATTTTCATCTCATTTAAAATTCGGTTGTCTTTAGACCTATTTTAACAATAAAAAAAATTACAGATGTTCAATTTTATCAATTTTCTAACCACCTTATGACTTTTATATTAACAACTTTTTACAACAACTACTTGGTTAATCAACTTGACATTTAATAGCTGTTAATAAGTAACAATGTATAGCAATACAACGCAACAAAAAAATTTGATATTTATCGATATTTAATAATATTTTCAAATAACCCTGGTGTAGTTATCGCGTAACTTTTTTAAATAAACAATAATCTAAAAATTACGCACCATAGTTTATGTTGCAATAATACTAATATTGAAGGACTATCAATATGTAAAAACGAGATATTTGTATTTAAAAATAGATAGTGCATAATAAGCAAGAACTAACGGTATTCAATTCTTCTCGCTGATTGTAAATTTGAAATAATTTCGCGTGATGATGTTGCCTTTCTCGTTTGCCTTGCCGTTTTTAAAATATGACAATCATTTAACATTATTACTAACATCGAAATACGTTTTTCTTTAGCCATAGTCTGTCACTGACATTTTTATTTGCGGTGTTTAATAAATCTGACAACATATGTCAAAGAAAATTAAACCAAACATAAAATATTATTTTCGTTCAAAATATTATAATCGTGTTGTAAACATGTATAATATATATTGAAATAGAAACTGAGGGACAGAAAATATAATAAATACTTTGGATTAATTACTTTAAAAATTATTACATTTTTGATAAATAGTTAATTTTGATTTACTAATTATGTACTTTGTTTTCTAAGACAGCTGCACCAAAATTTATTTAACAATATTATTTTTCGCTTTTTATATTTCAATATTAGGATCCTGTCAAGAAATAAAAAAATCATGTGCATTCAATAGTCACTAAGTTGTTAGAATTTAGATTATGGATTCCAACAAAATAAAATCAAAATATAATGATTGATTTCTCACGACTTTATTTACAAAAGAAATCATATACGAGTATTCAGGTCAAACTCCACACTAAAAACAAGGACCAACAATATATACATATTATTTATCATAGCGTTTTTATTGGCAATGGCCAAATTAAAAGGAATGTTCTTAATTTTGCATGTGATATACTATTTTTTTATTAACATTTAGCATAATTCACTATATTTTACTAAATATTTTTTCATTTTAAATTTAAGTAAAAGATTTCTAAGCTAAAATAAATAGTTTAAAAATCATTGTTCATTTATAAGAATGATGCCATATTTTAAATACCATAAATTTAGTAAAATTGTCATATTTTTTTCCAAATTTGCTCACACAAATTTTAATTTATATAAAAGGTACCTTATTACATTATTGAATTAATAATTAGAATAACTAATAAACTAAAATTCTTACCTTGTAGTACTGTAGTCATTGGTGTTTTAAATAAAAATCAAGTATTTGTAGTTGCCATAAATCACTTTAACTCGTATTTTTAAAGGCTCATTAAAATTATTTTATAATACTTTTTTAATAAAACTTCGCTACTTTTTCAATATCACAAATTTAATTTAATCGAAGCTCTTTTTTTATTTATACATTATTAATAAAAAAAAATATTCATTAAAAATTTATGAACATTTATAATTCTTACGAATGTAAAAAAAGCAATTACACGTTATTCTTAAATCTAGGATATGGAAAGGTTGCGACTAAGAGTTAAAGATCAAATAATTATGAATCGTTTAATACTGTTAAGTTTAAAAATTCATTTTGTCACCGAAATAAAAACACGTAAAACATTTTTGTCTGTTTTTAAATTAACCAAAATTTATTGCTTTTTAATCGAGAAACGGCACTTCAAAAACAACATCTTGAACTGTCAGCTGTCAAAACGCGCGTGTCACTCGCACCGTAGTACGCCGCCTGAATATACGTCCGCAAAAGCCTTAAACCGTCGCGGGCGCGCGGTACCAACTGATCGCCCGAGAAATCCACCACTTCAGCCTAGAGGGAGAGGTCGCACAGGCGGAAGAGTGCGGCGCTACGCCGTCCATCAGACGGGCCACGCGGCGGCGGCGGCACGCGCTGGTGCCGACGCATGCGCGTGCCGGTACCGCGTGCATGTGCTGCGTCAGGAGTGTTCACCGGACTTGACGCGGCATCGCGGCGCGCGTTGGCCGGATAGCCAATAGCGGATAGCGGAAAACGGATCACGGATAGTGGATAGGTGATCTGATAAAGCGACGATGTTATTATTTCAGTAACCGCTTAGTCGAGGGGCGCTTTTACCTTATTTGCTAGTTTTTATCTGTGGGTCGATCACCTGACGCAAAGAATGAAACACCCATATATTGGAATATATGAATAAAATGTGAATTTTTTTATTTTTTACTAATATAAGATATATTTTTATCACACTTAACGCAACTTTTTGTTTGGTATCTTTATAAGTAAATATCATACTAACTAGTATCACATAAATATCTTATTCTTAGTCTCAACCTTACTACTGGAGATCGTGACTCCTTTGAGACGGTTGACTTTCTCTATATTTCATAGTTTTTGGTATTCGGGAAAGAACATTTCGAAAGGGTAGCCCTGTGGCAATATTTCCTCGATTAGTCCATGTACTGTGGACCTCAATATTTCCAGTTATACGCGTCTGTTTGGGACATATATTTATTAAATACTAAATTAATGTATTAATTATAAATATATACATATAAAATCAATTTTATCGAAAAACATTGTTTTAGCGTCACCGAGATTCGAACCTGGATCTTCATTTCCAATCCGGGGAAGTGCACTACCTTTGTGCTATAACGCCAGTATTTTTCTTGACAAATTTTCGAAACTATATGTTACATTTTTCAAATTAATACACCTGTCGTTCCATTATTTGAAAGCCATCTACATTATTTTTACAGAATCTCAAATACCTTTGAGTAAACCGATTTGCAGACGCCAGAATTATCAATTCATTTTTATTAAATTTTGGACACGTTGATACAACATATATTATTAAGTTTTACTCAAAGGTATTTGAGATTCTGTAAAAATAATGTAGATGGCTTTCAAATAATGGAACGACAGGTGTATTAATTTGAAAAATGTAACATATAGTTTCGAAAATTTGTCAAGAAAAATACTGGCGTTATAGCACAAAGGTAGTGCACTTCCCCGGATTGGAAATGAAGATCCAGGTTCGAATCCCGGTGACGCTAAAACAATATTTTTCGATAAAATTGATTTTATATGTATATATTTATAATTAATACATTAATTTAGTATTTAAAATATCACAGACCTATGTTCTGAATAATTACAACTTCACAATAAGAATGTGTTTTCCTTAATCATATGTTTATTCTTGAACGACAATAATGTACTGTGCCTTCCCCCTCCCCTCCCTCTCCTCACCCGGCACGTCGTCGCTAGTCAAACGGCGACCTTAAAACAGTGTAGTTATGTGTGAATCGAAGAATAGTATCAAATTGAGACGACGCGTCTAATACAGTGTATGCTTAAGGACTAGGACCCCTGAACGAAGAAAGTGATATAGTTTACAGTCCACTTTAGAGGTGTCAGAAGAACTGGATTGTGGTGAGTGAAAACCTCCTTCCGAATATCCTGTTTCTTCCGGCGTCTATGCTTTTACGCAACAGCGTCTCTCTATTTTGTTATCCTCTCTCTGAGCAATATGACCGAAGAACTATACGAAGCACCGGAGACACATCGATTACAGCCTTTTATGAAAATCTGATTCTTTAATAATTGGTGCATTCATGCGTCTCGTAAATATTATATTATATATATACATACTTTTATCACAAAATAGCTTAAGCGATAAATAATATATCTGAAATACATACAATTTAACTACTTGGGTTTTATTCGTGGAAAACTACTGAATTCAAAGTAATCATTCACTCAGGGCAGTGATAAACTGAACTTATATATTTTATATTTATTATCTTAGTTTTATTAACCACAATTGAGTTTAAAAAACATCTACCGGTAGATGTTTTTTAAACTCAATTGTGGTTAATAAAACTAAGATAATAAATATAAAATATGAATCTTAACCACCAAGTTAATATTGCTAATTTTAAAAGTGAACTTATATATTTTGTGTAATAAACATGACAAGCATATCTTCAATCCTAGTTCAATTTCGTATCTACCACATGATACTTGAAATAACATTTTAATTATTTGATTAAAATGAGATATATACATTTTTAAATATAATCAATAATTATATATAATGCTTTTTAACATTTTTTTCTTCTGTGTTAAGAGTTGAGACTAGTGTATAAAGAAGACAGTTAGAATTATATATAATATATTTTGAACATTTTATAGGATTTTTCATAAACATTATTATTTTTTATCTTTTTATCTTCAAATGATTCATTTAAATATTCTGATAATTTCAGTGCGCGGTCACACAAAAACCAAAGTTTTAAATAAAAAAGTATATAATTTAAGTATAATTTTGAATTAATACAAACTGATTTCTATAACTATTTCAAACCACGGTTCATATTCATTCATTAAATAGTCATAGGGGCAAAGATTTAAGTAAAGTGCAATATCTCTTTTATTTTTTGAGAGGAACAATTATAATTATTATTAGCCAGTACCGATGTGTATTATTTCATTTTATAGTTATTTTCCAGATATTGATTTGTTGCCACATTTTATACAGAACTAGTTAGTCTAAATAAAGAAGGTTTACACGTAAATTTACTAAAATATATAACATATCGATAATTATTCGAGTAACTTTATTATTTTCAATATTCTTCATACATCATTAATAAAATAATATACTAATGATAAAATAATTACTAGTGCAAAAATAAGTAATCATTTTAATGGACACAGTACGATATTTATTACATTGTTCAGAGCTCGTAATAAAATGTGTAGGAAAGATAAGAATCGACAATATTTTCCAATGTATTATAATAATTGTAATAATTTACTATGCAATTTGTTGACCTAACGCGGAGATTCGAATATTTTATTTCGACATTGTATCGAGGCTAATTTAACATTTGCGTGAATAAAAACCCTATTCACTATCAAATTTCTTGTTACTGTAATTAAAATCTCGGTTACCGTTTGTTACCAACATTTGTATCGACATAAATGATAGCGTTAGCAGTTGGGGACAATCTCAAATCTCCAAAATTATTATAATATAACTTTAACCTAGTGGATATATTACAAACACGCTTTTGAGGTATTGAGTATATATAGTATACATATAATATTAAAAATCGGAGCTAAGAATCCAAAAAAACTGTTTAATTGAATATAATTATAATAACGATTACAATGCTCGTATTTTATTTCTCTATTTTACGCTCACTTAGAAATCACGATGAGGTCGATTAATTATAAAGTATTGATCTGAAATCTTTAATTTTGGATAGTATTATGCAATTAATGTCGTTTATTGTGAATAATATAATAACATTTATTTAGTAAATTGGTGTTACTAAATAAATTTTAAAAAAGAATCCACAAATCTATCTCGTACAGCAGAACATCATCTGGAGGAATGAAATTGTCAACATTTCTTCTGTTATTTTGACAATAAGATCATCTAAGTTTTATCATTTTTTATCTGCTTTAAATAATAGGTATCATACAAAAATAAACCTATAAATTTCAATAAGAAACTAGAATAATCCAATGTATGTTCTCGTTTTATGAAATGCCACTTATAGTGTATTTATTTCAAAATTTGTATGTTAATTTAGTTGATTTATTTCACTGCACACAGTCAAGACTCTTCCAATAATTCCGTCAAAGTATGCGTCAATACGACAGCTTAAAAAATAAATTGTCCTGAACTAAACTTTAAGACGAAGAAGATATAGTAAAAAATCGCATGGGTGGATGAATGCGCTGCGACCATCTAGCTGGAGGGTCATATATATATATATATATATATATATACCTCTATATCTTGGTTCTAAATTACTCTTATAGCTATATAGATAGAGATATATATATATATAGCTATAAGAGTAATTTAGAACTAAGACATAGGGGTGCATTACGAGCCTTGTCTCACCTTATTAATTGATTGAGGCCATTGTATAACAACTAGCTAGGCCCTGCCACGAGCTATTATGGCCACTGCGCGATCAGGGTATGTCAACAGAATCTACATTTCAATAATAGACCTTTTGCCAAAAAAACCACACGTAAATATTTTTTATAATTATTCCATCTTTGTAACCTAACAGTCAAAAGGAACAAAAATGACATAAGAATCGTGGATATATAATTTCTATCGTAAGCAGAATTTATCCTTTTACCATGGACAGAATTAAAAATGACGGTCAAATGTCAATATACTAAAATATGTTATTTTTTCTTAGTCCTAATATAGACAATATACACTTCGTTTCAAATTTAATATTTATTTTACGTACTATTATTTAATATATAAAAGAGTAAACAGTAAAATAATCTTAGCTTAGAGATATTAAAAACACGTTCGTTTTTACATACCTGGCCGTTAATAAAACACTATACAGCCATAATGACAATACTGAAGCCACATTCAGAAAGTCATAGGTGTAGATGGGAAAGCATAATATCATTATAAATTCTGATACGAAAGTAAAAAAATGAGGAAAAGTACAATATAATATCAAGAAATTCAATTTTATTTACTCTAAAAATAAAGAAGGAACTTTTACAATACGAGACACGACAAATTAACATTGATATTATACAATATTCACTCCCTCGGCGTGCTGACTAATGATCGTCATTGTGGATAACAAATAATATGACAAAAATTTCCCATTACGAAACGTGTTAAACATTCACGAAACATGCTACGTGTTATGCAGTCGACTCGATTATATGTCGCTAATGTGTCATTGTTCTGAGGTCAAACTTGAAACCGTTGTAAATGTTTCTCGAAAACTCACCTTGTGTGTCGAATGTTCGTGTGTTTTCGCAACAAATTACTAGCCAACGTGTGAATTAATGTAACAGTTTTACATGACAGGTATAAATATATCGTATTCGTCATGTAACATATTTATTGTAATCAGATTTTGAATTATTTTACAAATAGTGCACCCTCAATACTTTTACAAATCAATTTAAAATCTGATGATTTTTTAACAAATAGTAAATATAAAACAAATAGTAAATAATACAATTTTAAAAACTTATAAATAACGTATATCATAAATGGTAAAAGTTTAAAACTAAACTACAAGAGAAAAATCTGTAAATGCAAAACATTAATTACATATTAATTTTGAGACCAACATGATAAATAAGCAATCATATTAGCATAATACATATTAGTGAAAAACTTTAACAAAACAACTTACCCTTGTGCATACCGGTGTACTTATCCTTCAGTACTGTAAACTCGTAAATCTTCCCGAACTCTTCAAACATCGGACGAAGATCTTCTTCCTCTAAGTGACGCGGTATCTGACCAACGAACAATTTTATCGCGTCTCTGCACATGGACAATGAAGGGAGCTGGCACTGCTTCTCATCTTTCTCTTCTCCTTCAATTTGCATATTCTGATTTATCATTGGCATATTCTGATTGGTCAACTGTATATTTTGAGTGATCATTTGCATGTTTTGATTGGTCATTTGAATATTTTGATTTGATTGCGTGTGACCCGTTTCTTGTTGCAGGCTTGCGAATCTCTGTGCGGCTGCTGACACTTGGTGCATTTGATTCGTCATGGCAGCTTGGCTTCCTCCGTTCGCCGTCATGTTTGGTGGAGATCCAGCGAAACCGAGCAAAGCAGAGTTAGGAGCATTCGCCGCTATGGGAACGGGGCTGGTGACAAACCCTGGTGGTGTTGCGAGTGAAATCAACGCCGGATTCATTGTGATCGAGGAAGGTGGAATCAACATATCTCTTCAAAACTTTCAGAGTATATTAATTTATTATTATAATCTTTTTAATGTTATGACCGTTAGTTAACACTTAAGCTATCAGTCTCCAAATATATATACTATTAAGCAAATCATCAATATCGAATGAGGCACGCATTAAATTCCTGTATACGAATATAAAGTTTGGCACTAGTCACGTTTCACAAACTATAAATGTTTTTTTTATTATTTATAATCTACTAATATGCATTATATTTATATTATCAATTTCGTTAGTCAGTTACGTTTAGTTAGTTGGACTTGACGAAGAAAACTTGTAAGCGTTCAATTATAGCTTTTACTCTGTACTTTGAAAACTATTTCAAAATAAATATCGAAGGGTAGATTCACAATTTACATGCGACAAATAATTATGTTCTAATAGCCGACTCCCGCTTTCGTTATACAATGTACCACCCGACACCCCAATGTCGAGACAGCTAGCTATATAGGAACAAACCCACATAAACACCAGTTTTGACAAGGTCTAATCAAATATATAATGGGTAATAAGTAAAAAATTTGATTGGCTTTCAACACTTAAATGATTGTTTATATTTTCTTTGTGTTATTTTGCCCCTACAAATGTTTCAGCTCACAAATAATGAGTGAGTTCACAATAGCAACACAAATTATTTTAAATAAATGTTTATCTTATTTAGAAGGCGTATGAAAAAATATTTTTATGTCGAAAAATGTTACTTATGAGGTAGTATAAAAGGTACAAAATTGCCTTACTTGATATAACTATGAAAAAATATTTGATAATTATTATTAATTTGTACTCAGATTTGTGCTCCGGTCAATATTTTGTCATCAGATTGACAACTTATTTCTTATCACAGGTTTAATTTTAAAATATATTATTCAAGTTTAAAGTTCACAACAATTGCACCTATTTAAAAATATTGTATTGTAATAATGTAATGTTCATGTTTTGTACTATTTAGGTGCACAAAATTATAATAGCTACGAATAATCTTATAATGTATTAAACAAAAACGCTTTGCACAACCGCCGGTTCCCGCTGACTAGACTCTTAACTAACTTTACGGACTAATTGTGCGACTAGTAAATGAAGGAAACTTGACGTGAGACTAACGATACCAACAAGTCGTGACGCAACGAATAAACCACTACTTAACTTTCACGCTACGAAAATCCACGTTACTACGTCACGTTCACAATACGACACGTCCACGAAAAAAAATAACACGACACAAAACCGACGAACACAAGGACAACGAAATTGCCGTGCTTGCGTATCTAGCTCTACATGTCCACTAACCCAATACTCTACGTCATCAGCGAGGAATATCCAAAATTTTCTTTTTCACTCCCTCTCCCCATCCTGTTTCAGAGATGACAGGGGTGGCGGCAACTACATTCGATTGTTCCACTTTCATAACAAAGCAACAAGTTTATCACGAGTCTATTTTTAGATTTTGAAAATGAGGATTTTTTTTTTAAATATATAAAATATTAAAATTACATCTAAAATTAAAAATATTACAATCGAAATATTAGTTTACGTCTTTTGCATTATTTTTCAAAGCAAGAAATTTGGTCAACATCTAACAATTAACAAAACCCAGCAAGATCATCAATTTTATATAAAGTTGTTAAATTTTTTACAGTCAAAAAATATACATATAGAGAATTTATGTGTTAAAATATATTCTTTCTATCACGCACCACCCTTTCCCCTTGCAAGGTTAGGGTTTGTTAACTGAGGGTTAGGGTGGATGCATGTGCATCGAAGAGAGAGAGAAAGAGAATTATTGTAGGGGAGGCTCACCCTCCAGGAATCGAGCGTACGTACACACGTATACTTCCACCCCTACAAATACTCTGGACGCACGCAGCCTCACCCAACTGGGATGGTTCCAAAACGTTTCACAGGGGGTGGCCTTTAGGGGGACAATGACCCCCTTTATGAATAGAAGTAGTATCGTTTTAAATAATTTTTTAGACCCCTAAAAAAACGCAAATTAGTAAATACAAAAATGTAACCTATAGAATGGTGTAGTTGTTACCTATTTCATTACTGTCATTTTTATAATTATATCAAATATATGTATGTATATATAAAGTTACATATACATTAAAGAAAAATAATAGAATGCTTACAGAAAAATATTTAGAATGAATAAAGGTGTATTTTTTTGCATTATTAATATAGTAAAAATAGTGCTGTAAATAAAAAAGCTTTTATTTAATTAGTTTTCAAAATTAAAAACCAATTTAAAAAGAAATATTTTTATTCAGAAATCATTTAAATTTAACAAATAGTTATAATATTTAAATAAATGCGCTATTATCGGGATTGCGTCCAATATTAAAATAGTTTTAAAAAGATTGACGGAGGTGTGTCGATAATTTACAAAAATATAGACAATCGAACTTTTTAGTCGTCAACTCCCTTGTAAGCAGCGACCCACAGTTGTTGCGCGGCACCCCGTTCGCAACATTGCAAGTGTCGGGTATTGTCCCTTTCCCCTGCGCGGATTGCGAAAAGGGTCGCTATAGGGGAGGGACCTGTTTGATATGAGGAATAAGTATATTGCATCGTACGTTGAACTATGCTAAGGCCGAGCACTTAAATATTGATTTTTGCCCCCTCCCCCCCCTCTTACCGCTATTCGCGTCCTTTGGGATAATACACAATGTTGTTTATTGTTTTGTTTTTCTTTTGTAAGAAAGTTGGAAAAAAAAAATATTATGCAATCATGGATAAGGCCATTATATAATGAAAGTGTAGATTGTTATAATACACTGTGCAAAAAATAGGCTGAATATTTTGCGATTATTTTTATTAATGATTTATTATTTGGGTCGTAGTTCAGTTTTGAAGGAAAACTGATTTTTGATTACAATACTAAGCTTTAATAAATATAAAACTTGACCTTCCTCAAGAAACATTGGTACGTGTTTTGTAATATAAAACTTAACTTATTAAGGAAAACACATTCTTATTGTGAAGTTGTAATTATTCAGAACATAGGTCTGTGATATTTTAAATACTAAATTAATGTATTAATTATAAATATATACATATAAAATCAATTTTGTCGAAAAATATTGTTTTAGCGTCACCGGGATTCAAACCTGGATCTTCATTTCCAATCCGGGGAAGTGCACTACCTTTGTGCTATAACGCCAAATAATGGAACGATAGGTGTATTAATTTGAAAAATGTAACATATAGTTTCGAAAATTTGTCAAGAAAAATACTGGCGTTATAGCACAAAGGTAGTGCACTTCCCCAGATTGGAAATGAAGATCCAGGTTCGAATCCCGGTGACGCTAAAACAATATTTTTCGACAAAATTGATTTTATATGTATATATTTATAATTAATACATTAATTTAGTATTTAAAACTTAACTTTATCACTATATATACTGGTGACATAAAATACATTTATATAATTCCTTTTCCTTTTAATAAATATTTACAATACCTTGAACTAAATATGATACCTGTATTACATATTTGGGTTAAGTGATGAAAGTGAATTAATTCACTACATGCACAATTGTAACGTTATGACGTGATATTTCTCCTCATTTTTTATTATTTTTGAGTTAGTGTTGGTTAAAAAAAATTATTGGTACAACAACGCCAAATAATACAAAAAATAGAAATTATTATGTTTATTTTAATTCTCGAATGCTCAAAAGTAATTAAAATATTCATTTCTACAACAGTACAGCAGTATCATAATTTAGACATGAAAATAATATTTTGATTATCTCTTCAACGTGAATAAAACTGACAATAAAGTCACTGTCAACAGTAGAACCTCTAACTGAAGAAGGAATCTTCTATCGAAGATGTCCATAAGGTATGGAAACAACGAAGCATCAACAGCAAGCGTAGACGAAATTTCTGCAGAACTTCTAAAACACGAAGGAAACGAGTTCGCTAAAGAGTTAGTAAAATGATTGGAAACATAGATCATAGTAAACACAGATAAAAATAATTCACATCCATAAAAATGTAATAAAAAGGTTATGGTAACTACAGAGAGATCAAATTGATCGCAATGGCGTACAAGTTTGTATTTACCTTAATTCTCAAAAAATTAATTACGTATGTTAAGGAGATTATCAGAATAGGTTTAGGCGAATTCGCTCTATATTAGACCAGATATTTGTCGTTAGACAAAGAATAGAAAAATAATGGGAGTATGCCCACTTGCTGCACAGAGTTTCAAAAGGCCTATGACTCAATTAAGAGATCATAACTAATTAAAATACTAGTGAATGTGGGAATTACAAAAAAATTGGCAGCACTCGTAAAACTCTGCAATAATAAGAATCACAGTAGATTGAAAGTTACTAACAAAATGTTGAATCCCTTCCTAATTAGTAGTCATTAGACAAGCAAATCTATAATCGCCACTGGTGTTTAGTCTAATTCTGGAGTATGTGAAACAACAGTGACCAATGATAGCACGGATAATTCATTGGCAAATGCAGATGATATATGTTTCATTAGTCGTAAACTAGTGACTGTCGAAATGTCCGCGGATAATCTCATACCACTGAGTAGAGAAGTCTAACTAGAGATTAGCACTGCCAAAAGAAATAACTGAAAATAAGCAGAGGATAAACGCTATCAGCATTGTTGCCATTAATCGTAAACAACTAAGCTTTTGAATTGATGCGATATTTTACAAGGACAATGAATAATAACATCCAACAATAAATAAATAACATGATAAAGCCAGGAAACACTTTGCTTTGCTTTACGGAAATTGC
Source organism: Eubasilissa regina (assembly GCA_022840565.1). Taxonomy (NCBI): domain Eukaryota; kingdom Metazoa; phylum Arthropoda; class Insecta; order Trichoptera; family Phryganeidae; genus Eubasilissa; species Eubasilissa regina. The sequence goes on along the minus strand of JAINEB010000002.1, from coordinate 440,763 downwards.
TATCATTGAGGTTGTTGTCACAAAATTTACATATTAAACTATATATATATAACACTGATACAACCTATCATTCTATATGGATGTGGATGCACGAAAATTAGTTACAAGTATTCGAAAATATTTACTACTGTAGGAGATTAAAGAACCTGGAACTTCAGGAATGGTCTACCACCCCAGAAATCCCAAGAAAGGTGAAAGCAAGGGAAATGCAATGGGTGGAACATGTAATGAAAGCAGATGAGTCCCATAACAAGGACAAAACACTCATTTACAAGCCAATAGGTTCGAGACTGAGGAAAAGACTGTTGAGATAAGCAGATAATGTCAAGACAGACCTGTAAGAGGTAAGCGGGTGTCCGATTGACTGGATTACGGACGTCATGTCAAGGAATGTATGGCGCGCCGTTGTGACTGCGGTCATGGACTTCCAAGTCCAATGAAACCATTAGAAAAAAAAAAGAAGGAGTATCGTGACAATTCGTTGACCTTTATTTTAATCAGTAATATTTAATTATCTGAGCTCAGAAACAACTAATTCAAGAACAATTTATGAAATGAAATTTCTCAAATAAAACAATGACGACTATACATTTTGTTCTGGTGTAAATAACATAATTGATTGATTTGGCAATTACTTCGTGGTGTAACATTTTAGATTTTTAAATATATCATTTTTATTTTCACTTTTTTCTACACACGCACAATATAAGTATATATCAAATAACTTGTGGAGATTGTTCCAAAAAATACATTGACCAAACTGAGAGAAATTTGAATACGCGAATCAAAGAACATCGAATTTGCTAACCATATCATTAATAATATCCATTCTTTCGACACGTAAGACCATATAGAGGAATTATCTTGAAATAACAAATTCAGAAAAAAAAAATTCGAAGAAAACGTTAATGAACAATATCACATTTTCAAATCCTTCGCCACTATTATCAATATTTCCTATAAACAATAACGCACCCTTACATGCCCCACCGCCTTAATAGCCAACTGTATTTAATTTTAGTTCAATTTACATTTGTAGATGGGAACGATTGCTCTTCCCAAAACTAGTCGTAATACAACTCAAAAAAATTGTGTATGTACAGTACAAAGTGATGTAGTTAATATTTTTTTATGAAAATACGTTTTTATATTGCATCCATCGGAAATATAAGATTCTTTGAATTAGGTATCAAACAATCTAATACAAGTAAAATTATTAAAAAAATACTTTTTCTTCATTACAGAAAATGAAATTGTGATAAAAACAATAATAAATTTGGTCTCGTTGTTAGAAATATCCGATAAATAACGTCACGCGCCCCCTTCCCCGCACCGTCTCCTGTCCACAGAGCCGGTGTTATTTCGTGTCTAAGTCCAATGAATCAAAAGCAACACTCAACTCTAAATTAAGTTTTTTCTCATTCTTACAATATTTTGTTATATCCGTTTTGTGCTTTCATGTAAATAAGAAAATAGAACTTTGTTACCTTTGTTCAGTAGAAATAATGCAATACTTCTAAAGGGGCTCCAGTGTTTCACCCTTGCTTTTGTTATGATGCAATTATTTTTTCCGTTTGTTCGTGCTTGAACTGTTAAAAATTTAATGAGCTTATTTCAAGATTATGTGATAATATACTCGATTCAATTCATCATGCTAATGAAAAATTTATTTTGTTAATTCAATTTAATCCTATTTAATTGCATATTTATGTACATAATTAAATATTTTTTTCTTCTGAATAACTCAGTAAATTTTATCTTATTTAATAAAATTAAAATAATTAAGTTATGTAAACGTCTTTATCTTGGAGCTCCTGAATATATTTCTATTTTGCATTTGATCCTCATTCTATGCCTTTTCCCACTATTCAGTTGGTTAAATTATCGGGAAATATATTGTTAAGGTTTTTCGACATTTATATCTTATAATCAAAATTCTGGCGTGAAAATAGTTTGTCCGCACGTAACTGAAAATGTACGTAGCATACCAAATAATCCGGTGTACTTACATACCTAGGTATACACAGCATATTAAAATAAAGTTATTTCTACTAAAGAACATTTTAATAGTTACAAACTAACAAATCCATGAAATTAACTTTATAGTTCATATATATTGCAATAGCTTAAGTAATATATATTTTTATATTATATTTATGGAGTAGAATATAGATATTACTTAAAACCAAGACACTTACACAAACTCAAGCAACAGATTATTAAATGAATAAACATGAAATAAATATATACATATAGGTGAGGGGTTTGGAATATTAGTTACGGGACGAGGGGCATTCTACACATGTTCTAGGTAGAAACATAAATCAGATAGTTTATCCCATCTATACAACTCTTACTCTTTTACTCTTTGAAGATTAAATATTTGTGTAGACAAGACGTATTTTTTACATGAATGCGTATTAAGCATATTGTCATAGTTAAAATTTTCATTCCAATCGAGTCATATTTTTTAAAAAAATCGGGGAGCTATTTGGTTGCGTAAGTGATACCAAAGTAATTACATGGTTGATTTCAAAATGAAAATATTGGAACCAGCATTTTGCTTTAGTTCATGTCTATATATTTGATGGCCTGTAACTAGCGAGGGTAAGACTAGCGGAGAAATTCAAAGAAAATAACTACTTACTTTTCTAAGAAAATAACTACTTACTTTTCAAGGAAAGAAAATAACTATGTTTTTAATTAAACAAATTAATATTTAATTAGAAAAACAAAAATAAATTTCTCTTTGGCGTGCATACTTTAGAAAATTATTACAAATTCATAATTGAATACGAAAATATTTGTTATTATTGACCGTTGAATTGTGCAAAATTCTAACAATAACTATATTATAATACCGTTTAATCTTACACTGTTTGACTGATATGAATTAAATTTAGCATACTCCACAGCACTCTGCTCAAAATATAGGTATCCTTTCCCCCGCACCTTGACTACCACAATCCCACCACTAGTTATAAATATATATTATATTGAATACAATCCTTTCCAAATTTTGCTCAGTTACATCTAGGGCCTTGAGATAAATATAATCACCATATCTCATCCACTCGAATATTTTACCCAACCCTTACCTGCACCAAATTTTGCATACATCGATACTCATTAGGGCCTTCACTAAACATATACGCCCTCATCCCCAACCAACAACCACTCAGAATTCCTGGCAACGCCGAACACGGAAAGCTACTTAAACATATAATTATATGTACTTTCCTGGTGTCACAAAATTAATAATAATACTCTTAAGTCCTTGACTTACTGGAACAATTTATTTACTATCAGATCACACGATCTGAAACATCCAAAATTCGGAGTAAATAACCAACAACTATTGATCAAATATATTATTATCAAGAGTGGCGTTTTATATTGGATCCAATTTGGTGATTGACTCCCCTTTGAGCTTATCTGTTCGTAGCACCTGCCCTGGGCTTCTGTCACTCTCCCGCTCTGCCCTTAATACGAATAGATTGCTGAGGGTCCCTCTCTGGTGTTTCCTTAGCTGATTACACTATACGTAACCCGTATTTTTTTATTATTTAGATAGTTGAAAAAGTGATTCAATAATAACATGTTTAAAGATGAATAATCATTATAATGGATTCATAATGAAAATAATGAGACAAGGCAAGATAGATTGCAATTTTTACTGAATACATTAAATCACGCGCTCCATTAAGCATCGAGAAAAAATACCTCACTTTTATTGAAATAAAATAATGATAATGCGGATTGAAAAGTATAATAATTTTTAAAACGTATTTGAATTACTTCTTCATAAATTTTTGGCTCGCAAGGCTAAACTATAATACTTACTTATAAGTATCTAAGGATTAAACATGTTCTAAGTTTTACGAAATAAATAAATAAATAATTACTAGCATTCTTACATATTTATATAATAAAACTAAAATAATTTAATGATAATACACTGCTCTGTCGCATTGAATAAAGTATTAAATTGGACTTCGAGATAAATAAGGAAAAAACACAGTTAATGATTATTGATCGACATAACCAGCTTTCAAGAACAGATGCCCTTCCTGACCTTGAAATTGGTAAGAATTTCAATTATATCGGATCGGAATTTAAACGACGGATAGCTACAGCAAAAAGTTATATGTCCAGACTAGACAAAATAAGAAAAGACCGCGATATTTCCAAAACAACGAAAGTCAGGCTTGCGCAGTCTCTGGTGCATTGTATATTTTTATATGGTATGGAATCATAAACTCTGAAAGCAAGGGAAACGATATGGATCGATGCCTTTGAGATGTGGTGCTGGAGACATCATACGCATACAATTATTCTCCATTCTCCATTCTGCAGAAACGGAACATCAAGGATAGACTTTCACCCATTTGCCTGAGATGAATCATTTTTGGGCATCTTGCAAGAAGGGAAGATAACTCGGAGACGCTTGTTGTGGTGGACCATGTCGAAGGGTAAAGACGAAGATGAATAGTCACTTCTCTGGTAATATCTCAAAGATCTGCAGGATGCCGAGAAAAGTGGAAGAGCACAGTCAAGAAGGCGGGAGTTCATAGGAATTGCGATCCTCGATCGTGAGGGGCTGACGTGAATATATATGCATGTATAATTTAATGATTTAGTAACCACTGACAAAACAAATAAAAAAAATATATATTAATAACTAAATTAATAATGTCAATAATAATTAATTCATGAAGATCACAATCCTCAGTCGTAAAGGCCTGATGATAACGATAATGAATAGTTATTATTAGCGAACAATAAACATAATAAAGTCCTTAATTACTATTAATGTGTTTTATTTTTTCAGTGTTTCTAAATTTTCAAGCACAAAAAATATATTTTGTTATAAAACAAATATCAGATATCTCAAAAAGATAAAGCTGTTTTTTATTATATTTCATGGAAAATATATGGAAGTATGGGGTAATTATAGAGCTTACGACCTGTCTTCGGCTGGCATAAGTGATCACTTTATATATAACTTTCACCAGTTCTCACCCCTCAATCTCCACATTTACTAAATTTTTGAAAGTTGTATATTTGTTAGTATGTGGACTCGCTTCGAGTACGACTAAATCATCCAAATTTTATAATTAATTTTTCCATTTTTTAAAACAACATATATGTCATCACTATGAGAATCTGATTTTTTTTAAATTATTTTAGAGCAATATTCTTTATCTGTAAAATGTTTTTTTAACGTATTATACTATAATATGCTTGAAAAATCAATATTTTTCAATTTTTTATGTATTTTATTATTTTGAACAGTTAATATATATTATCAATATTTGAATATGTCCAATAACAGCGCCTTTTTAGGTAAAAATCCAGTAATTGTGTGTTCTTGGACATATTCAAATATTGCTAATATATTCTGTGTTTACATATTGAACTAATTATCTTAAAATATTTTTACATTATATATTAATGTTATACTAGGATTATTTATTAGGGTCATTAAAGATCAGTTAACAATCTGTATAATAAAATATAAAAGTACAATAAAAAAATAAATCTCTAAATAATAATTTGCTTAATGCCGTTAAGCCGAAACATAACATACTGTAAATATGAAGGGAAAAAACAAACAAAAACTGAGAATAGGTTGAAATTAAAACAAATTATATTTATCAATCAGAAAAGATATACAAAGTTAATCGGACAGGAAAAAATTCTGGTTCGTATCCTTATGGTAACCAAATATTTTTTCGATAGATAGATTTTTTCTGTTTATCTTTCTGATTGGTTTACTAAATTTATTTTCTATTATAATATAATATATAGCTGAATGAAGAAGAGCGAGGAAAAGGAAAGGTCTGCATGGAAGGAGTATTTCAACTATTGAAAGAGGGTAAGATGGAAATATGAAGAATTGGAGTCGACGAGACAAGCCATGGATATTGTAGAAGTACCTAATAGACGTAAGATCTGGAATATGTGGCGCTCAATCCTCTATATCTACCCCATTAAGGACATGGCGTGATGATTAGAATTTAAGTAGGTGTATTATGACATATTAGAACAATGTTCTATAATTTCAATCTCAAATAAAATGTTTTTTTTTAAACATAAAGATTCAGTACTTGTTTTCGCCCTTCGCCTTTCGGGCCCTCTATTTCAGCTAGTAATAATATTCACATATTAATAGTACACGATATTATCTGCTCTAGCTTTTAGTGTCCAAGTTAAATTAAAATAAAATGAATATATTGAATATTGTTATATTTAACAGCGAATACAAGTACTTGTACATCACTAATAATATTTATATATACTAACTAACTTACTATTCCGCTGTTTCCCAGCATTGGGTAGGCAGAGAGAATAGAGCGCCACACTTTTCTGTCCTGACGCACAATTCTCGCTTCATCCACATTCATACGTCTTATCATACAAGCTCGATGATTGTTGAGACTTCTAACGGAACCATCCTCTAATATCTGGTTTACCTGGTCATGCCAAGTTTTCCGCCCACGTCCTCTATTTCTGGTGCCATCAACACTTGCGTCATATATCTTTCTTACCATTCTCTCCTCATTCATGTGTTCCATATGATAAATATATATTATATTTATTTTGGTAGATTATTGATAATTTGTAAAAACTTATACCTTCATTATTTTGAATGAAAACGGCATGATTAGTAAATATATTAAGTTTGTATTGAAACATTTAAAAACATTATTTGAAACCGCAGAAATGAAAGATAACAAACAATCTTGATGATTTTTTTCCAATCGTGTTTCCTAAAAATCTCCACAAATTCTCATTTCTTTCCTCTCGCATCGATTTCGCTTTACATACAATAACACGTGAAATGCGATTGAACTATTTCTCTCCCAACCTTCTAACCTTTTTGTCTATGTTCGCAATTGCGTGGGCTTTCTATTATGGCAAGTGATTTTGGGACGAAACATTTTCAGATAAGCAGAAAATAGCGAATGCTTTAGGGAAATGTACCCGTATAAGGGTGGACTTATCTTTTCTATTCCCTTGCCGAAGATATATCGTGATATCCTTTTATCCTTCGTGCTTGTTTAACTAAATCACGTTATTGTGAGTAGTGCTTAAATGTTGTCAGTTTGCATATGTTTAAATTTTATAAACAATATTAAAATCATAATATAACCGTCCTGGTCTCGCGTGAAAATAATCACTTCACGTTAATTTTATTTTTTCATTAACTCTGCAATTATTAAAAACCTGTACTTTATCTGGAGGGTTGCGATAATTCATTATATAAAGGGATAAGCAAGCATTGAGCCTTTTAAATAATCTATCAAAGAAAGTTTGCAAAAAGGAATGTATAATTTAAGTAACTATTAAATATTCTATTAGTATTATACACACCATCATTATTAGGTCAAAAAGAACTTAAAATATATATTTAAATATTTATCATTATGATATAATTAAGATATATACTTAAATACATATCGTATTTATATTAATTCCTCATAACCAAATAATTTTTCTTTACTCTCTTCAATAGTTTAAGAAAATTTTACTTTTAAAATTTAATTGAGATGGTAAATTTTGAAGTGAATCTCAAAATGATTTACAAAATAAAATAATAACTAGATAAAGAAGATTTAGTTTTATCTGCCCTGGCGGATTATTTTAGATTAATTATAAAAATTATTTGCAGAAAAACTGAGTGGGCGCGGATGCTTAAAATAATTTTCAAAAGTGTATCTTCAACCGTGTATAAAATGGAAAAATTTCAATCAATCCACACGTATAGCTGCGAAATATAGACTATTGACAAAAGAGAGCTCCAAAAGTAACGTAAAAAAACAAAGAAAATTGTATGCTTTGCATCACACGAAGAGACAGGAAAAGAAACGTGTAGTCGTACGTGTAGTAAAATGAAATGCGAATGAGTGGGCTATATCATTGGAAGGACGGACAATCATTGGACTAACGCAGTGATTCAATGGTACCCAAGGAAAATAAAGAAGATAACAGGCCGCCATTAATCCCGCTGGATTAATGAAATCATCAAATTTTCGTCAGCACATGGCAGCTAATAACAATGGAGAGAAAAAAGTGGGAGAGACTTAGTCTTCTTTGACTGATAATGACGATGAATTACAAAAATACCTAACCACCTAATTATTTTTTTAAATATTCCAAAAATAAAAATAAAATTTAAAGAAAATATTTATATTTACGGAATCTCAAACACCTTAAAAAATATGGCTTTCAAATAATGAAACGAGAGATGTATCAATTTAAAAGTGCAACACACAAGTTTGAAAATTTGTCGTCAATTTACTGTATTGGTGTAGCATAATCGGTTAATGAATTTCCCTGGATAGGAAGAGATCCAGGTTCGAATCCCGGTAGTAACAACAATATTTTTTCGATAAATTGATTTTATATGTATATATGTATCTAATTTATACATTTAATTTGTATTAATGACTTATGTCCTGAAAAATTGCAACTTCACAATAAGAATGTGTTCTCCTTAAAAAAACAATATTTAATGTACAATCTTTAAGTATTTTAAAATATGCATACTTGCACGAATGGAAAAGAGCCTTAATAAGGTATTTTTTTACTAACACATTTGTGTGCCGAGTGGTTATACTGCGGTACTGTTGAGTTACGATTTTCAGTTTGAGTTACATTATTTGTTACTGAGGCACAGCCATGGGTCGGAAATCCCTCACAGTTTTAAGCATTAATATTGAATGAACTGTCAGCAGAGGGATCATTTACAAAATTATATCCCAGAAACTTATTAATTATGAACAGGTCATAAATGTAACCCGTTTTGTCCAATCAGTACTTTTACTGAACTACTCCTAAATGTGTATTATGCATTTCGCAGAAACAAAAGTGAAAATTATTAATTCGAATTTCATTTTGTTTTTTTGAAATGGTATGCACGAAAAATCTGATAACATTGCATAAAATGAATATCAAACAAATTGTTTTTTATCTTTTATTAAATCATTTAATTGAACATATAACAAACGCTTTCACAAACCACGCACCTATACATAATAGTAGTAACATAACGTTCGTAGTTCGATGAAAAAATTTGGGATCCATTGACGTCTAAAAATAAAAGCACCATGGGCTATAGAATCATAATTAATTATCTTATATCATAATTATCTTATATCTTATATTATCTTTCTGCTCTTTTCTACCAGCGATATTAGTTAGTTCATCGCTTTTTGTGAAATCACATTAGTAACAAATTTGTAAATAATGAGTTATAACATTGTTTAAGCCAATTAACAAATAAACAATTTTTTTAACAAATTATAGTATATTAATTAATATTTAGATTTGGATTAAAAATTAAATTAAAAAAATACCTATGCAATAAAGTTATTCAATGATCAAATCAAATTTATCATATTTGAAACAAAAATCTTATGACATTTGTGAAAATAAATTCTGCTCGTTTAATTTACTTGAGACGCGTTTCACCTTGCAAGGGTATTATCAATCTAACAATTTAACTCAACAATTTATATTTATAACTATAATGGGGGACAGCTATACAATTTTACTTACATGAGATGAAAAGGGATAACATTGTTCATTAGAATCCTAGAAATTTTATACATTTTTAATGTTTTTAATTATTCTATGTAACTATTCGGTTTCAACACTAATTGTATTTTAATGTCATGGGTAATTTGAAGAAAAGTGAAACTCAAGTAAGTAAAACGAGTAAAATAAAAAAACGAGTGTTTTATTTTCACATACGTAATTATGGAGTTCTACAACCTCACCTCGGAAACAGTAAAAAAATCTTGTGGTTAGGTATTTTGAATAATTATTTTTACTTTAGTTTTTATAACTACAGATTTTTAATATTTTATACCAACCATTTACGGAATCACGTCTATTCTTTCATTAGGTTGAATAATATCTAATCTAAATGTATAATTTTTGACGTTGAATTCACTAATTAACTCGAAATTTTAAAACGTTATGAGGTTTTCGCGGCCGGTCAAAATCTTATTAGTAATTTTTCTAGACTGTTTTTCTATCTACAAACTTTCTAGCTAACGTTTTGGATTGCTTTGTAGGGTTCATTATTAGAGCTGATGTTGCTGATGAAATTTCAGAGGTATATCACGCGAAAGTTTTTGATTCTGTATTGAATTTTTAGAGATTCTAACATATGGAATAATCGAAAACATGTGGAATCATCGAAAAAATGGTATGCCGTATGTTTAAATGTTTATTTCATAATACAGTTCAGTTTTGCATGTGTTGCTATTAAATATTTATGTAAATATACAATAAAATGTATCCTTAAAATAATATTATTTGTGTTGAAGAAAATAAAAAGCTAAACGACACACTTTCTCTTTTTTGACCGCCACAAATTAGTTATATTAATGTAGTTTAAATGGGCACAGACCGTTGACATATTTGGGTAAGAGATCCCTCGTCCGCTCGCTGTCACTGTGGACGACAACGCCAGATGTCGCTGACATGGAAAATTATTTACACTCATTTATTGCGGAAACTCTGGACCTACCTTCCTATTGTTCTGGCCCCGCCACTGGGCACCGGGGTGAAAAATTGAAAACATTAAAAACGGCGCAGTTAATAATAAAATACATTTTCACGGTACAATAAAACTGCAACGGGTGTTTTCAGGAAATTCGTTAATCCATATTTAAGGATGAACAAACTACTTACAAATGTCATAATAATTCAGGCTCTATAGCTCTATAGGCACGACAGCAGATTTCTATTTTTGATTACGTGTCATTTTTATACGAGCACCGAGATATAAATGATAAATTTTGCAAACTAATATACCTAAATCTTCCAATCTTTTTTTTATCAAAACTTATTTTGTTTTTAATATTGTAAAGATACGAGAATTAAAAATTATCTCCAAATTATAAAAGTATGGTCAAATAATTATTTAATGTATAGAAATATCAAATATTATTTAAATAAATAAGAAGAATCATACGTCCTATGTATAGAAATGTGTACATGGAATACGTGTCACATCAATATTCTTACTATTTTTAATCTAAGATAAATGCTTGTGCTATGAAACTAGGACCAACTTGATCCTGCTAGAACGAGGCTCGAACCCCCGACCATAAGATCATTAGACGAGTATCGTAATCACTAGACTACAAGCACGTCAATATTGATAAAGTTCGTGAAATTAAATATTTTATAAAATAAATTAATTGTATAAAATAGTGCTCACTTTTCTTATTTTTTTTCTTCTTCAATAACTGCAGCTGATGATGAGATTGTTGATATGTCACTACATATTATGGTCCGTGGCATTTCTTGCGCATCCAGTAGTGGACTCCGCATCAAAATTCTAACCAAGTCGGACCATCATGTCGGTGACTTACCAGATCTGGTTCCTTAGATACTCCACCCTCCCTTAAATTACCAATATTTTTCTAACATTTCCAAATAATTAAAAACCAATCGTTCAATTTTGCAATTTTTTTTATTAACGTTTATAATTTATTTAATTATTGGATTTTAAATTGTTTATATCATATTTCTAAGCGGAATCTACAAAATTTTCATTATTTTGATTATATTATTTTTGTGCATAAAACTATTTCCATTAGAATTATTAATTTATTTGTTGATTTACGATTTTAATATCTAATAAAATTATTTATATTTTTTATTTATTATCTTTGTTTTATTAACCACTTGAATTGAGTTTAAATACATCTATCGGTTTCGAAAAATTTGTATTGAGCAGCAATTTGAGTTAGGTACTAAATTTAGTTTTTAAATAATTGTTTTTTTTTTATTTTTTTTAAATTTTAAAAATAGATTCTGATGAAGAAACAATGATATATATTTTTGGTTAGTTATGACATCCTGAAGAAGAAAATGGTATTTTTCGAAACCGGTAGATGTATTTAAACTCAATTCAAGTGGTTAATAAAACAGAGATAATAAATAAAAAATATGAATTTTAACCACAAAGTTAATATTGCTAATTTTAAAAGTAAAATTATACTTCATTAGCAAATAAATGTTTCGAGATATCTTAAATATTTATTTATATTAATATATCTAGATTAATATCAGTAATAAAATATGTATCCAATTAATGTACCTCTATTATACAGTGCAATGTGGATATTTCACATTTTACGTAAGTTATGATATCTTTTCGCTTATGAAACATAGTATAGATAAAATTGTCTTATCTCTAGAATTAATCTTATCTCCGATATTGTTTATTGTATTGATCGGTCGACACCGGCATTTTCTTACCAGAATTGGTTTACGATCTTCAAAGGAATCTAATCGGAGTCCATATTAGAATATATATATGTAAACACTCAATTTAAAAGATGCAACTCTATGGAAGATTGCTATTTTATCAAAAATATAATGTTATAAAACATTACGTAAAAAAAGGGTTTAAAAACATAATATTTTAAGTACCATAGGATCCACCTACCACAACAACGATGATACAACAACTAAGCAATTAAATGATCATTAATTTTCTATTGTATTTTTGGTGCATGAAGGTGAATTGAAAATTATGAAAATTCAGGGATAATAAATTTGACTTTTATAATTTTTTTTCTCATACCTACATACTGAAAATATGTAATAATAATTAAATTATTATTAAAATTACAACAATTTTGTTCCGCATTTAAAATCACACACAGTAAATAAAAAATTATCACTTCTTCAATATTAGCGAAATTACTTAGGGGCCACATATTATATAAGTAATAAGATAAAAAAACTTCATTAAAACCACTATTTATTGATAAATCAACATGTATAGATAAAAATAAAACTATAAAAACAAAATTATCAATACAAGCTTAGATAAAAACATCAATACAATTATAGATAAATACAAAACTATAAAAGTGATGGATAACTGAGTAGGAACTACTATGAAAACAATTTTAAATGATGACTATTTGTAAAAAGGATTTGGTTATTTATAATATTTAGCTTGCTATTAACACTTTTACTTGTTTCTAAAATTTCAAATTTAAAATCGCTTTCTGTAAACAAACCATTATTTTGACATTAAAAGGGGTGAAATTATAAACACAAATACTAGGGGTATACAGTTAGATAAATTAAATGTTTTAGAAATAATAAAAGTATTAATAGCAAGTTAAATATCTCAATACTATCTCTTTTGATTTGCTTCTAATTTTACCTAACAATTTGCTTAATCGAACAATCATAACTAAGAATAGATAAGAGGCTAATTTATAATGAAGGTGTAAGGTTATTTGTCACAAATCTATTTACGACAGAGTAAAGAATGTAGAAATAAGGAAAAAATGTAATGCTGACCTTAGTATAGAGAGTAAGATTAAGAAAGGATTACTAGGGTGGTTTGGTCATATGGAACAGATGAATGAAGAGAGAATGATAATAAAGATATATTATGCAAGTGTTGATAGTATCAGAAGTAGATACTAGAGGATGATCCTGTTAGAAGCCTCAATAATCGGCAATTTTGTATGAGACAATGTATGAATATGGATGAGGCGAGAACTGTGTGTCAAGACAGAAGAGTGTGGTACTCTATCCTTTCTGCGTACCCCCGCGGAGAAACAGCACGATGGAAAGTTAGTTATTAATTTGTTGAAGGCAATAAAAATAGAGTCCCGGCCCCACTAGATAAACCAGATATTGGAGATTGGCCTTGTTAGAATTTTCAATAATCGACTTGTTTGAGAAGATTTATGAACGTGAACGAAGAAAGGGTTGTATGGCAGGATAGAAGAGTGTGGCATCCTATCCTTTCTACCTACTGCAGCGAGTAATTATCTTGAGTGTATAATAAATGACGACAATAGCTGTTAGCTAGAAAGCAAACGACGCATGACAAAAAGTTATATATCTAGATTTGACAAAATATTGAAATACCGCAGTATATCCAAAACAACCCAGGTCAGGCTTGTGCAGTATTTTATGCATTCTATATTTATATATGGTTTGGAATCATGGACTAGATAAGGGAGAAAATATGGTTTGATGCTTTTGAGATATGGTTCTACGTACACATACATGTAGCGCATATCGTGGATGGTAAAACACACGAATGTCTCCATTCTGCAAAAGCTGAACATCAAGGACAGTATTTTGCGAGAGGAGAAGTTTATAAAAGCTTGTCGTGGTGGACTACGTTGAAGGACGGAGAAGAAGAGATAGATCCTCCATGATAACAGTGAAGATCTGCAGGTTACTGAGAAAAGTGGAGGAGCATAGTTAAGAGGTTGGAAGAAGAAGTAGGAAGATAAGTAAGTAATACCTGTACAAAAAATATTTTTATTACATATTTTGTTTAAAGAAAATCTTGGAAATACCAATTGCTTAATTTAAATGAGTACCTAATTTAGATTAAGAGATTATATTATATGATGTGTAACATAAAATCAGGTGCCGAAAAGGGTTTTTTTTAATAATTTTTATATATTTATCCCTTTTTCTGTTGTTTAATATATTTTATACACCTATTAACGTTATTATTCCTGCTTGACTGATTATGTTTGTATAATTTAATGGTTGAATTATCACTGTTATATCAACCGATTTAGGCTCATTTAAATACAAGACTTAAGAAGAATAATAAATTGTGAGCTACATTATGCCTCGCTCGGGAATGTTTAATATTTGCTCTTTATTTTAAGAATTTGTAGAAATAAATTTCGCAAACAACAATAATTTCACGGCACATAATTTTCGATGGCCCAATAAAAGAGGGACAAATTGCAGCGACCAACATTACAGCCCGTCCAGCAATTCAATAACGCATACGCCTTTGCCCATTTAAAATGAAATAACAACAGTACAACACCACATATTTGGCTTGGCATGTGTATAAGCGTTTCTTTTTTTGCGCTACCACCGAGCTTTTACATGGTTATGGAATAATGCTAATTACAACATTTCACGGAGCTTTGGACCACACATGGGGTTGAAACAAAATCCATTCACACCCTGACGATGATGTTAGGAAAACGACGAAATAATTTTATCCTCGATAGAATTTTTGTATTTTTGTCGACAGCTCAACAATTCGTGCAATTTGTATATTATGGAAATGCGATTGTTTTCCTTGAACACCCGTTTGTGGGATTTACTTTCATCGTAAATATAAAACCACCCACGGTACCAAAAGGGTTTTCATTCGCAACCATTTTCGTATTAGTACCTTAACGCATGTTACCACCACGTTTACACGAATAAACGAAAATAATATTTTTATGTGCTTACTTTTTAGTTTTTTCACTTATAAATAATATTTATATTATTTTTATACATTGGCTAAAATAATTGTACAATATAACGTTTTATTTAATAATGGTGAAAGTTAAGAGATCATTTTAATGATGTAGAAGACAAAACAAGTCAATATTATGATATAATAATTGAGTAAATAAAATTTAAACCTAAAAAATAATTATCTTAGGTATCATTAAAAATTAATATACAGAATAATAAAACTTTTAAAATTAGACGTTTATTTAGACTGCTCATCGATATTATTATTATTATAATTATCGACATCTTCGACATTATTATTAATAATAAATTTTTAAACTTATTAGTGAATATTTTTAGAAAGATGATCAATCAAAATAAAATAGCCATCATCAATTATGAGTGATTTAATTAGATAGTTAACATTTAATTATTCAGAAGTAATTATTGGAAAATTAAACTCGTAAACTCCATTCGCTCATGTAATATAAATACGACCTGTCGCATACACGCTTTGATTTATTCCGTACATGATATGACGTATTTCTTTTAAAGTTGTCAAGCAAATACAATATATTGATATTTTTATAAAACTGTGTCATTGTTTAAAATAAATTAAATTATTATATTTATTTAGTAATTTTCCAAAAGATTATTATTTTTTAATTTAATCAAATCACAGTTTATTTGAGAAGTTATTGTTTTTCGTAACATAGTCCCGTAATGATTAAAATAAAACAACTATTAAAGAAATCACTTAAAAGATATACAGAAGAAATCTTTCTATCAAAAATGCTACTAATGTAAAAAACTAGATATCTCACTTACACAAACACATGAAATTGACGACTTTTGTAAACGGCATCGCAACTTAATCGATTAAAGTACTCTACTGGCAGAATATTAAGGGCTTGTGTCCAGTGATGACTACATTTTTTCAGTAGATTTGTGTATCCTACTAAGTGAATTATCTAAAAATTATTTTATCAAATGCATGTTACATAAGTTAACCGCTAATAATTCATTTACACGTATACTATACATGTAATAATACACATCTTAAATAATATATTATAAAATAACAATGATTGATCTCTATGTTAACATTTAATTAAAATATGTTTTGAAGAAGTTGAAATTTTTTATTTTCTAGCATTCCATATCATTACTAGTGAATAGCTACTTTTTAAAATTCTTCCTTATAGAAAAAAATGCTTTGAATTCTAAACTAATTTTTCCATTATCATAACAATATCTGGCAAGCGTGGTTCTCATTCCTACCCATTATTCATAAGGTACAAATATTAAGCAGTCAAAAGGGTCTATTTCATAGATTTATGTTCATTCTGTACAAAATGGTGCCACATCGCAGAATATTGATGTGATTCAAAAGTGAATGTCGATTATCGGCTCTATTTTGATTCTCTATTCGATTATTGGCCTTATTCCGGTACACAATTCTTAATCGATTCCTTCTGTCTTCTGGTAAAATGTTAGTGAAAGATCAACCAAAAATCTAAACATCCAACAAGATTGCTTATGTTACTGTATTTTATAAATGTTGGTAGGGGCTTTGTAAAACTATGCAGATGGCTTTTATAAATTGATTCAAATTTATTTCCATTTTTTGCATGCCCACAGATGATTCATTTTGCAGTGCTGAATCGTACACTGAGAAATACTTGTCGTATTATTTTAGTGTGCGTGTATACCATATTCGTTATCCATTGACATGCGTGTAAAAAAATATTATTCTTTTTCATCACGGTCCATGAGAAGAGAGACTTTACCTATCTTATTTGACCACGCCCGTAGTTATCATAAGAAAATTAGAACGCTTTTTAAAATATACATGCATTCTATAAATCGCGTAAACATACAGATACCAGCAAGGATGGATTCTATCATTTGTTGCGTATCCACAAAGTTCGCGCATGCGCATTCAGTTCTACCTCTCAAGGTCTTCGAATATTATATACGCATTCGACAACAGCATCCAATGTACAAAAACGATTTCAATGCTTATGGGTATAATGCACAGAATACCGCACATATTACAAAGCGAACGGATGGTTTTGAGGAATTTGTTTGAGTGACTCATTTTTGACAGTTTGCCTTGAACACCTGAAACATTGAATATCCTTCGATTATTTATTTCATTCATCATTTGAATAAAAAAAATGGATCGTAATTGATGTTGCGGAGTATAAACGATTTATATAGCTAATTTTATAGATTTGTATATTTGATAGTTGGTATAAACTTAATATCCAGCATCCCTTCTGCAAAAAGTCACCGACCGCCGATGATGTGTAGTATTTAAACACCGACATCACCGATTTTCACCAGTCCTTAGATAATCTTTTTACACTATTGATAAGAAATGACAAACAAAAACTTAAAAAATAGCAATAGTGAAAGTAGTAGAAGAATAAAATTAAGACATCTATTTTTTGATTTACTTCTGAATATATTAAAAAGTGTTAAAATAAACAGAATTAGATATGAACAAATAAAAATTTCCCAGCTTTGCTTTAACACATCTCTTTGAGAGTACCTGAAAGGTCCACTAAATCAATCGAAACCTTGAGTCTCTACTTCTGTAACCATAAACTCACTGTAAAACTATATTATACTTGTATATCGTTTGACAAATATTGGACAATTTAATTCATCAACACATCATTTTAAATGTCTCAGATATTCACCTCAGTCTTAACTCTATCAATAAATTTATCTATATAATGCATGTAAATGGGTTTGTATATATTATGTGTGTATTTTTGTAGCTATATACCTATACTTTAGTTATATTTACATAAAATCAATACTTTTGCTATTTTCTTTTCTACTTCTTTTTACCAATTATATCTGATTTTCCCCGTCTACTTCTAATCTGTAATTTGTCTGTCTGTAATAGTACAGCAATTTATATAATGTGTTAAATATGTGGAAACTTGTAACATGGTATTTGTCCTATTGGATACTCATTTGTAACTTGATTTGTACTGTTCTCCATAAATAAATAAATCAATAATTGAATTGTGCTACGCACATAATGACAAGCATAATTCATATTCATATAATTATTTTGTAGAAGCTATCTTGAAAGACAAAGGGTGCTGTTTTTTTTAATTTACATGTTTATTTTTCCTTTAATTAATAAAAGTGAAATATGTATAACTCATTGTCATTTCACTGTCCTACGGCACAAAAAAAATATTTTGTGGTACATATTTTTTAATATAAAATCTACATATACGTGATATAATTTTTTAAAAACAAAGCTTTTAATTGTCTAAATAACAATCTCAACAATTTAATTACGGGCGCTGTTTTGATATGCGGTCGACCCCAGTCAGCCGAGCGGGCGGCCGAGCGGGCAGGCATTGTTCCCGGAAACAATAATATCTAGTTGTGAAAGGGAGACGCACACAACTGCCACACTTTCAGATCACCCCGTACATGGTCCATTTGCTGAACACCACAAAGCGGATTTTATCACGTTGTTTTATTCGAAAACTTTTAAACTATTTTAATTAAAAAGGACGCGGCATCAATTTGGTATCCAACCGTGATGAAGAGAAAATTTTCGTTTCAAGCAAAATTATTGTGTACGCAATGATATTTACACGCTTTATACCGTGTAACACGCTATCACCACTGTGACATACAAAAGGATTTACGGAAACCCTTGAAAACTATTCTTTATCTTGTGGAAATGTTATTTTGAAATTCTTGTTATAACCCACAAAGCCATTTAATTATTATTTTTAAATATTGAAAGTGACAGTTTTCCATACATATAGTTCGTACATGTATATTGTATAATATAATTTATCAACATTAATATAATTATTTATAATCTCTTCGATTTACATAACAATCTATTGTATATATAAAATAACAATCCATTTTGTTATCTAATATTATATTAAAAATTTTGTTTTGTTTTTATAATGTGCATATAAACATGATGGTATATTTTTTAATAAATAATAAGGAAATATCCGAATAAAACCATAAAAATATTATTTTTATACATTTTTTCCAGGGATATACATATATGTACACAATTTATAATAATCTTGTAAAATTAAGTGAAGATTAAATTGGATTACCTATATTTATAACATACCTATATTTATTTATTCATGGAAGAATTTTTAATAATGTTAATGATTCAAATTTAAAGAGATAAAAAGAAATTCCTTTCATGAAATGTTCCCTTGCCAAATATTCATTATCTGTATTATGATTTGCAGGTTGCCTCCAAAGAATTCTCTAGAAAACGCCATATCGCGTAAATCTTAATGAAATTAGTTTTCAATCAAATAGCCCGCATCCAGTTTACCTACAGCAGAGATGGCTTATTTGAAGAACGCGAGGGTAGGGGTGAAATTTTCATTTTCCCCGAAACTGATTAAACTTTCTTCGTCGTATCCAGTGAAGAAACTTGGCGTAATACTCTTTCCACGACCCCTTCTTAATAAGTGCCATATTGTCCCACGGCGCGTATGAACTTACAGACCTCCCTATTTCTCACGCCACAACAGCTACCCTAGGGGAGATGTGAGCCTACCATTATAATATGTTTGTTTTCATTATTTAATGCGGAATTTTTTAATAAAGCATATTGTGTAAAAACAAAAGCATCACAAATTTATCATTTAAAAGACAAAACAAAATAATAAACAATTAGGAGCACTTCTATTCATTTTGGATTGCGCCACATTTATACACGAACTTATATATTATTGTTATTAACAAAAAATAAGTACGCAAAGATTATATAAATTCAATAAATATATTTTTTAAATAAACAATATACTAACCAATAATAAAC
The DNA here is from genome assembly GCA_022840565.1 of Eubasilissa regina. Lineage (NCBI taxonomy): Eukaryota > Metazoa > Arthropoda > Insecta > Trichoptera > Phryganeidae > Eubasilissa > Eubasilissa regina. The sequence continues at coordinate 420,653 of JAINEB010000002.1, read as the reverse complement.
TCTTAATATTTTGACAATACTTTATTTCTCTGCCAAAATAAATTTGATGATTCGAAGATAAATAAGTCATCAAACCAATTTTGAAGAGAAGCTTTATTATTATAGGTGATGCCTCAGAGATTGCTAGACAGAGAGCGGAAAATATTAAAATCTGATGGAGCAAGAACAGCATAATAAGAGTGGATGTAGTATAGATGCCTATCAACCTATCTCTTTAATAGTCACTTTGGTAATATTAAACAGTACGCGGACGGGCATTATCATACTAAAAATCACTAGATACCGGTCGTTCTTCCCGATGCGCGGTCTCAAGGCGGCCGAGTTGTTGACAATAATGCTTATAAATCATGTTTACATCTTTCGGAAGCAATTTATAATAGATGATGCATTATCTGTGCTACCAGATGCACAATACTTTACACAGATGGACACTAGCTTTGCATGGGAACTTACTTGTTTATTGTATATTCTTAATATTGATATAAAAGTACAATTTTTCATCACCAGTAACAAATTTAGACAAAAATGGTCGACGTGGTTAATGAGCAAACAAAGAAGCACAAAATGATTCTAGCAGCCTCCGATGCCTTAACTCAAACATTGTTCAATTTTTTGTACTCGATATTTGGTTTTCTTAAGGCAAAAATTAACACAAACTTTCTACAAATTAAAAAATTCAACACACCATTAATAAAACATTTACATACATTTATGTCAAAAAAAAATTTCTAAGTGCATCACTTTGGTAAACAAAAACGCTACCCATAATGAGTGCATATTAAAATAATAATGATGTCAATTTGATTCTAATACTTTATGCACTTTCAAAATAGGAATATTTTGATTATTAAAATAATTATTTCGCAAATACATGGTGTTAATATTAGCACAACTATCTTATCCTAATTCTACGTTGAGAATGCTATTGTTTCATTGACAGATCACTTGACAGATACAATTAATATCTTTGTGAGACATTTGACCTTTTAAACACTACTCCCAGTCCTGACATTCCAATACTCACACGCGCCACTTGAATATCGAAGTACGCATTAAATCATCAAAATAGACGACTTACGCATGATTCATCACCTCAGATAGAGGTAAAAGGTTATCTTGTTCAATATGAAACCAAAATATAGTTGTAAAAACTCATAGGATGTTTATAAATGAATAAATACAAATTCCGTTCAAAAACATACATAACGATACAGCAATGCGGCCGCTGCTCGATCACGTGACAGATTATCGATATTTTAATGTACTATATTTTTATTTTCTAAAAATATTTGAAGATGTCAGCACCGTTAAAGTATTAAGAATCTTTTAGTATATCTTAAAATATTGTATGAAATAGGCGCACTATGTGATCACAGACTAAAGTTGTCATGTGAACTATTGACAAGGCCGCGTACAAAAACCAATTTGTACCGTATAAACTATTGATACAGTAGCATTCAAGAGGTTCATCAATCTAACTAAACTTTCATTAGTGTACTTTGCTCGTCCAACAATTTTTATTTTAATGGCGGTAAGACAAGAATATGATCTAATTTTGAATTTGCATAATAGTACATTTAGATACGAGATGGGTCAACTTCTGCCTGCTTATTGCCTAGCAAACTATTAGTTGACCACCGATAAATGCTACCCTTCTCCTTCTCCCGTGTAACTCTATACTTAAAGGTAATAACATAGATTGGTACGTTCAAAAAGTTCTTCATTATTTTTTCTACAACGGTTGAAATAATTCATAATAATTTCACCATCTCTATTATTAATGTGTTTACTTCAAATACTAACCTTTTTTCAAATCTTTTTTTAACAATTCAATCATCAATAATTTTTCAAACATGTGACGATAGTGATCAACAACAATAGTTACAGCATTGTTATTATTATTTAGATAAAATGTTTTAATAATTTTAACACTTTTTATAAGCATTAGATGCTCCATAATAAATTGTAATTAACCATTCTTTACGATTATTAAATGCAAATTGACAAATATTTACCAAATTAAAAAAATAATCAAACAAAATCGACCTGGAACATAATATTCACCCTGTATTAGTAATTGGCAAGCTGATCGTTCTCTTATTTAAATTTTACTAACTTAACATCGCACAAAGTGTCCGCTTGAAGCACTAGATCATGATATACTAAATTATCTGTGTCCAAATATCTAAATCAAGGGCTGATTTTTGATTACCTGATTTTTTATATAAGTTATACAAAAATAGGTGAAATAAAGATAACCGTTATATTTAAAATGAACTAAAAGTTCAGCTCACTAACATTTACTGCCTAATCAACATCGGCTGTTCTATTTATCATATCTGACATTTATAACTCCTCGTTATTTAGTAAAGTTTTAAAATAAAATTGAAAGTATACAATAATATTATCTACACGTTTTCCGAAATCTAAGTATCTAAAAATTCTATACGCGGAGGTATATTTAAATAAAGGGAGGGTATGCGGAAGGACGGTAATGCATGGGACTCAGCCCTTAATACTCTTTCCCTTCACCCTTACGTAATTTACAACCAACCCCTCTTATTTCTGTACATCTCATCCCTTAACCTATTAAGCTTTTACAGTGAAGAAGTTACTAAGCATATCGATTTTTCGCATTCGTCTCTACGTACTAAGACTTACATAAGACGATACAGAGAAGTAGGTAAGTGTATTTTAAGTAAGATTTATTGTGGTTTATTTATTTCGTAATAAATTTTTCAAACAGAATTAAGGAATATCTACAACCTTATTTTTATGACATACTTATTTAAAAAATATATATTTGTAAAATGGGTAGTGCAGTCCGCTCGACTTTCTTAATCGATAATGTATTACTTTTTTTTTATTAAAACCAATATTAAGTATTTCCCCGTCATTTAAGACTATAATTATTCTTGTAATCTAAATTTTAAATATATATAATTTATACCTTCTAAACTGAGCGCTTGTTGTATGAAAATCAAACACAGTTATACATCCAATCGATTACCACCTTATGATGTACTAAATAACATTAATTTCTTGTTTCTTGTATACTAATTTAAAATCATTCCATTATTTCTTATAAAAAACTAGAGTAACACAAATATTATGTAATTATTTACTAATTGTAACAAAAACTTAGATAATAGGGCCTTGCAAGTTTACCATAAAAATGGAAAAATATTTTAGAAAATGAAGAAGAGTATATTTTAGATTTAAAAATAATTTTGTTTGTCGTAATTTTGAAAAATAAAAGAAGTATAAAAATACCGCAATATTTATGGGATGACCTAATATATTTCTATTGACCAATTTAACAATCAACCGGTTTGTGTTTGAATTTGAACGGCAAAAACAGAAAAATAGATGCAGACAGAGATACCAATACCTATAACTTTCAATATTATAATGAGCAATTGAGTATTTACCCAATTGATTTTCCAGCCAGGCGGTATATATACCATTCAACGTTATTGATCGATTTGAATACTTAATCAATTTGCTTGACAGTTACACGCTATCTACCTACATGAATCAATACGAATCTAATTGATTACTTAGATATTGTTTAATGAACAAAACATAAAACTATATTTTACATTACCAATAAAAATGTAAAAATATCATTTTTGATTTAGACATTTAACACTTGTAAATCAACCGGAATCGACTTTACAGGATTCAAGTTTCGGCTACACTTACTTTAATTATACATTTAAAAAAATAATAATAACTGAATCTATTTTAATACTTTGCCGCACTCAAATAAACTATTTTTTCTGGTTCACACGTAACGATATCTTCAATGAAACGTGGGAAAAAAATCGCTAACTTTCATATTAATCTGGATAGCTAACAAATAAATTTTATGTTCTACCGTATAATTTCTACAACCACGCTCTAGTAATAATAATTGATGTGTGGTACGAAAAATAAATAAATAGATGTTTCCTCATTTCATATTTTTTAAGTCTCATAATTTTCATCAGAATAAACTTCTGGGCATCAACTGTGATTGAAAAAATTAAATAACAATTCATAATTTGAAAATATTCGAATCATATTCAAACGTTTAGTTATTATTACATATTATATATAAAACGTAAACATCATATTATCTGATAATACAACACCGAAAGGCTTATTTTCCTATGTGCGCAATTGTATTATTGTTTTGATAAACTAAGAAAAATGTTTACAAAACTCAATGCGTTCCCGACCCTGAGAAATTTATGCTGGAAATTGATGAATTGATGTAATATATGTGATATGAAAACATTCATATGTAACAGCTTTAATGATCTGGTGGTTCAAGCGGGCACTCTGTGCGATGTTAAGTTAGTAAGAGAATGTTCAGCAGGCCAATTACTAATACAGCGTGAATATTATGTTCCAGGTCAATTTAGTTTAGCCGCCATTTTGATTTGACAAATATTTGTCCGTTTGCATTTAGTAGTTATAAAAAGTAGTTAATTACAATTTATTATGAAGTATCTAACGCTTCTAAAATGTGTTAAAGTTATTAAAACATTTTATTTAAATAATAATAGCAATGCTGTAACCATTGTTGGTGATTACCATCGTCACGTGTTCGAAAACTTATTAATGATCGAACTGTTAAAAAAGATTTAAAAAAAGGTTAGTATTTGAAGTAAACAAATTCAATAATTTTAATATTATATAAATAAAACCCTTATATCATTGTGTTCATCACAAATAAGAATTGAATTATAAATTTGTGATAAAAATACATATCATTGAAGAGAAGAGTCAATATCCTTTGATGTGTATAAATGATCTTTTGGTTCTGAAGATATGTTTATTTCATAAGCGCAAACAATAAATCTACTGTCAGATATTCGAAAAAATTGGAACATTGCAATGCTGCTGTAAAGTTATTAAAATTAATATGGATTTAAAATAATAAGATGATTAAATTGTATATATTATATAATAGATACCTTAATAATAATTGTTTATTTCATTATTTTGACATTTCTTTTAACGTGACAGTAGATATTTAAAAAATTTTATAGTGTTTAATTTGTAATATTTCATTAAAATAGAAAATGATTCAATTAAAAAAAGCTGCGCGTAGATAAATAAAGATAGCAAAAATTCACCAGCTCGTTAACATAACGAAATTGAATTGAACTAATAATACATCGGCACGCGCAAGAAAGATGAGAACATACGCAATCTAGACGCGCAACTTATGTTATCTATAATGCCAACCGTTCTGTGTAAGTTTTTTTGGTCCATCTAAGGACAGAGCTTAAACACTAGTATTGTGATAATAACCAACGTAAATCAATTATACGTTTATTTAAAAAAAAATCAACAGAATGTCATTTTGCGAGCTCAAGCAAATAAAATATGAAACAGTACGCAGACCAACATAATTAAATATTTTAAAATTAATAAACATTACATAAATGACAAGTGTTCCAAATTCGTAAACACACTTTTGACGCGTATTTTCGAATCAGCCGCAACCGTTGTTATTGACACAATTCAGCATCCAAATTCCTAACCATACAATTTTTCATGCTTATCTTGTTAGTGTGAAATGTGATCTTAACGCCAACAGACGTCAACTTGACTGATATTTGTTTAATCGCGGTGTGGATCTTTGAAATTTATTCACAACAACATTTTAACAAATTTCGAGAATTTTTTTGATCTTCAATGCCGATATATCGGCACTTTATTTTACAGCTTGCATCAATATAAATATATAACTAATAAAGCGTTAAACTTACTAATAAAGGTTTTTACTGTAAACTTTTGACTTAATGTATCCCCACAAAAAAAAATCACACGGTATAAGGTCTGGTGACCGAGGTGCCCAGGATATGCCTCAGTACTTACTGATTGATTTATTGGGAAAAATTCCTCTCAAGTTCTCCATTGAAACTCTTTATGTGTGTGGAGTGGCTCCGTCTTGCTAAAATTGTGTTATGTTATTGAACCCGGAAAACAACTGCAGTTACAATATCAAAAACTCTTCGATTCATTCAGTAATACACGTCAGCAGTGACTGTCACTCGCTGGTTAAAAAAATAAGGACCAATTATCTCTTTGGGCACACCATTGCACACCACACTGTCGTTTTTGGACAATTCAAACACTTTTGATGGCATTCCCTTGGGTTGTCGGGGTACCAGTATCTCATGCTTTATTTATTAACATTATGAAAGTGTGCTCGTCAGTAAATATGTTTCTAAGCATTCGTGCTGTATCAAAATGTTCCAGCATCGTTCTTGCTAAGCTTTTACGTAAAGAATAGTCATTTTCGTTGACAAACTGTACAATTTGCAGTTTTTATGGGTGAAACTGTAGTTTATTTTTCAAAATAACGTACACTGTTGATATTTTATTCCAGTATAGGCTGCAATATTCCTTATCAATTTATGCGGATTCCACACAATTCACGTCTCGGAGAAGTTTGGTTAACTTAACCCATCACTTACTCGTCGAATATTAAATTGAGTACAAAAGGCGCGACGCGCACGAACCAATGAATTACCGCACTTTAAATATTGCTCAACCGCGAACGACCAATAACTCATTGCGACTGGAAAATCTGCAAATCACGCGTGTCGAACAATACCTCTTTCACTTACCTCACCCTGATAGTTTACGAGCAATTACAATTTAATCTTGAAATTATTTTGCTGAACACCCTATACATCAGCAAATACAATAAATATTAAATATTATTTGTTTCCAAAATTGTTAGACGCTTTCTACCACGCTAGGTGCATATAAAGTACCTGTTCTGAGGTAAGTAGCCATTATATCCGATAGCTATTCATTGTTGTTCCTGAAAACTGATGTATACAGAAGTAAGGAGTAAAAGGAAAGAACTAAATTAAAACAATATAAATAGTAAAAACAGATTCAAACATTCATAAATGAAGTTCGATAAGTTTTTTTCTATATCACGTAGAACCGTTCAAACCATTTTCAATTTCGACGACTTTTCTTTGACAACTATCCCTACTACCTCTCCCTTCTCTTCCCCGCTTTTCACAGTCCGCTCTTTCCCTGCATTGTGACCCTTCTTAAATTGTTCTGCTTTATTTTCCCTCCACACGCGTCATGTGAGATCTTTTTGCTACATTAGTGATAAAAGAATTGGACGCTTACACGATCACAGCTTGTGCTTTTGAATATAATATGTGAGCTTTAAAAAAACCTTTTTCTGTAGCCTTTCTTAAACCTTACATTTATAAACTTATAAGCCAAACTCTACATGTATAATAAATATCCTTACGTCCCTCCGTGATGTCTGACTTTCGCGTCATACAGCAAAACAAATATATAAAATTAACGCAGAATTCGTATCTGTCACAATAATTTTCAATATGGAATATCGTCGATCGACACAATAAATAATTAAGCGATCGTGATACATAAGTACGTGTTTCTAGTAACATTATATTTAACCGGTACAGTTTTGAAGCTATCGTTTATTTGTCAGGGTTGAAAAAATCTTTTTTTTCTTCCGAGTGCTACCGATTAACGATTATTTGAGATCATGTTAACTATGCAGATTATGTTTATAGGTAGCTGGAAGAGATATTTAGTCTGGATAAATAAGGAGTGAACCATTGTGAGGTATCTCAATCGTATGGTGATGGTTTCCAAATAAGGTGTTTACCATATAAACCAAATACATCAACCGTTGACGACAAATCTAATGAATCGATTGGAATCCAGTGCAAATTGAAGGAACTGACTTGAGATGACCTAAACATCAACCGTATTCTCCAGATCTTGATCTGTCTAACTTTATTCTATTCAGATCGTTAGAAAATATTTGTAATAATATAAAAATTCATTTTGTACCATATCTATTTTTCAAACGATACTAAACGCACGTAACATTTATTATTTAACTAAGGTAGTCTCTCAAGATCTGAGGATTAAATTATTTAATTTATTATAAATAAGCAAAATAATATAGATTTTATTGCAAATTTGGTAAAATGAACTAACATTATTATTTATTTTATTCTGATTTGATTTGTGGTACTAATGACGATAATTAATTATTCAGTTTGGTATTAGTGTGTAACGACTGACTTTCTTGTATTCTTTGTCGTATTACATAGTGTAGTAATATTGGTGATATTGTTTTCGGAAGAATGTTGAAAGAAAGGAATTTTCGCTTTGGCATAAATATTTGAAAAATATAAAAGTCTATATAAATATTTAAAATTTTGTTTGTTGTAAATTATTTGGAAGAATTTTGAAAGGAGGGAATTTTTGTTTTACGTAAATATTTAAATTGAAAATCTATATTAATATTAAAATCTTTTCTAAGATAACGTCAAGTAAAGGAAAACTTAATTTTCATCCACAAAGAAAAAACGGTTGAAGATATCTAGTACAATAATAATTATTATTAAAGCGATGTTCAGGTTTGTTTAGTATGTATTTAAGACTTGCAGTTGACTTTTGGGTTTTCAAATAGTATTAGAAAATGTGGAAGTTTATTGTTATATATACCAGTGGCATACAGTAAATACAAAAATAGTAATAGTATAAAAAAAGTGTGAGAAAAATAATTATCTATGCGAAATTAAATACGAACTATGTAATTACGTTAAAACAAAATGTATAATCTATAGAATTAATTAGTTACCATAGCATGCAGTATTCAGCCTAGATAACCCCTTTCTAAAAAACAGAGAACACTGAATAACCTTTTCAAGTATACTACTTACAATAAATTGGTAGACATAAAGATGCTTCTACAATTAACACTTCAGTAGGGAAATATTAGTTCAATAATCATATTATGCGGATTGAACAAATAAATTGAATGCACGCAAATAACCAAATTTCCTGGGAGCATTAATATGAAGTTGCTGCGAAGAACCATAGAAAAGATATATATATATATATATATATATATATATATATATATATATATATATGTATATAATAAGTTAAAGCAATATTATAAGGAATTTTCGCATTGAAATATAGATTCTATAGATGTCCCTTCCCCCGCAAAGCTGTTCGCGGGGCCTAGTTTATATTTATTTCCCAGAATCTTTAGCCCTCACAACCTTGCTATATACATTATAAAATAGTGGGAAAAGATACAAATAATTTGTTAAAAATATAATGACAGTAATAGAAAAACATATTATTAGCCTTTTTTATTGAACAGAATCTGAATAGTTTTTGTTCTTTTAAACTAGTGGATGCATGAATTTAATGACGCGTCAGTGGTTTGAAACAATGTTTCCAATAAACAATACTTGCTTTTTGTCGTTTGTATTCGATTTTAAATTTTGTCAATGAAATAATTTGAAACGAATTCGAGTGCAACAGTGTAAGCGAAAATATATCCAATTAATGTAATGAAAGTATTTCAAATATATCATCAACATTTTTATTTTGTTTTTTTTTTCGTTGTTTTCTTTTGCAATTCATACAGATTTCATTTTCTATTTATTGATATTTGTATATAAATGAATAGCTTAAAGTAATAAATTAAAGATTTTATTAAAATATTCAGCACTTAACATTCGAGGAATATAAATAAAGTAATAAATACTTATTAAAAATAACGAGAGCCTCTTGAAGTTGAAATGAATAATTTGTCGCTTAAACTATGTAATAATAAAAAAAGTGGTTTATTCTGAAGTACCGCAGGGTTTCCATCTTGAGTCCATTGATGTTCTTGATATTAGCTGTCAATATATGATAGCAAGAGCATTTTGTTACGCGCCTTTTTCCAATTTTTTTCGGATGAACTGAATCTACTTCTTGAAACAGTCACCGTCAACATGATATATATCAAGGATAAGAGAATATGAGTATACTTATCCAATTAACCTAAATTAAAGATCTAAAAATACATTGTCATGTATTTTACAAGAGCAACACCAATTATCTTTCACCACTTCACTATGAGTCAGCAAAATATCTCACGCAAAGCAAACTACAAGAATCTTTGTATGTGGTTTATTACTAAACTAGCATTTCATAGTCACATCGTGGCGATTTGTGTGTTCTAATAAAATGTTTGGTTTTTCCACTACCCAGTACCCGTATATTACAACAATACTTTAATTCGCAATATTTGATTATGTCCACGAAAGAAGATAATAACAAATACACTGTTATTAAAGAAATAATAGATATCTCAGAGACGAAGCTATTTTTTATTGATGGAAATGTGATGTCCTTGGGATGTGTGTGTATGTGTGTATGAGTGCCGCACCGCCAGTGCGTGTATGTGCGGCTATAAAGACGGCGCGCGGGAGTACACGCGTCTCCCTCTTTACTTGCGGTCCATCGGTTTAGTTTTTTGACATACGAGTGATATATCCCTTACGAAGTTGTAGCTTATTGTAATAAAAGATTAATTGTTACATAGTCCATGTATTGAACTTTTACGTACGAGGTGTACACTGAAGACGTACTAAAATTCAGTACGTTACAGGAAAAATATGGAAGTATGGGTAATTACAAGGCTTGCGGCCTGCCTTCGGCTGGCTTAAGTGATCACTTCACACAATGTAACGTATACCATTCCACCCAACTAACCTCCATATCCATAATTTTTTTAGTAAAGTAAAGAAAATCTACCAAGCATATTGAACGCCATTAATTTGTTGGTCTCTTTCCATCTACGTTAAACTATGGAGATGCATTAATTAGATTCGCGCAGCTGAGACGTACAGCATTTACATTGGTGTTCAATCCAATAAAAACTGCACACACTGGGTCACGAATAGTACCATAGTGTGGTACTGGTTTCTGCTGCCAATTATTTGGGTCACTTTTGCTTCATCTGCAGATTTTTTTATATTTATTTTAATGTGCAGATTATCAACAGGTTTTAATGACCCTTATAGATAATCCTAGTATGATAATAAGGCACAATTTTAAGAAAATTAATGGAATAATATGTTACAAAATATATAGTTCTATGGTTGAGAAATTTAAAAAAACTGAACAATATATTTAAAAGCACCGCACAGAAGTACAGAAATGCACAGGTGCCAAATCATGAATAATACAATTTCGTTTTTAAACTAGGCCTGTGTTGTGAAAAATATATGTATTCATTTTAGTGTTGATTCTAGGCAGGGAAGAGAATAGCCATAGAAAGATTGGTATTATGAAACTTGATCCAATTATATTTACTATTTCCGAAGTAAGTTTGCAGTACAATCATTGATTGATAATGCTCTTACAAGGCGAAACGTGTCTTAAGTAAATTAAACGAGTAAAATAAAAAATAAGTGTTTTATCATTTCACATATGATCCTATCACGTTATAGTGGATTTATTTACCTACTTTGATGATACATTTGATGCCGTTCTGATTTATTCCCGATATAATCTTATCAATACTTGACGTCAACATGGAATGAATTTGTATCTCTCTTAGAAGCGTGTTTAATACCGTCAACTATGCATACGTAACGGTAGTATTGTTTAAGAAACGATAACGTTTTGTGATAAACAAACACATAAAAAAAAGCAGAAATAACATTTTTACTAAACTTTTTTTTGACGTGAATACGTCTTCTAATCGGTAAATCATAAATCTAACCAGAATTTAATCACTATGTCTTAGAAAGTATACTTGTACAAGTGGATTAAGGACAGGTGTAAATTTCTTTGGTTTGCATCAACTGCGCGTGTCCCTCCTCCACGCCCCGCGCGAAAGGGATGTAATCACCATGAATTGACGCTCGGTCAACTTTAGTACCCCGTGCCTTGTGAATCGTCGAAGTTCGGTCAAGACGAAACAAGTGTTAAACGATAGTATATATGTATAAAAAAGTTCGTAATACAAGTTAAAGGATAGAGTTTGTGATAAGTTTTCAATAAGTACAAGCAATTGGTACAAGCAAAAATCGTAAAAAATATTAATAACAGACATAAATCGAATCGGTAAGAACGGGTGAATGGAAAACAGAGAATCGGAAATGAGGGTAAGGGAATCCTTCAATAGCGGATCAGGAAGGACTCATGGAACCAAAAGGACAGCTCAACTCACCTTATTGATGACGCCATCTCTATGACCTTCCAGAAGTTCACCCAATGTACGAAACTGCCACGGCACAAAAAACTCTGATAATTTTTAACGCCCACACCACACCAAAATCACAGCGGTGTATAAACTAGTGATCCAACAAATAATCACATGAGAACACTTAAGGAACAATGTGTACTGATTAGGAGTGGGCTAAGGGGTAGGAACAAAACTAAAACTGGTGACCATAACATTTGTTTAAAATTATGAAAGTTTGTGTTCACCTTTTAAAAAAAAAATTACGAATACGGAACAGTGTTTCTACGGATAGACGAATCGAACGGTACCCTTCGGTGACATATGCAAGAGCACGCGGCCGAGGTGAAACGTTCTATAGCACCTGGGTCGCCGCGGATCCACGAGTAGTTTGTGGTTAGATGCGGGTCGGGCACTGCGAAAGTTATGCATGACTGCGCGATGCTATTCGAGATTTTTGGCGACGCTGACAGTGACGTCATACCGATGTAGTACGAAGAACAAAAAAGCTAGCACATACTATTACATTAGAATCCCTAAAACATATTTACGTTAATAACAGGGCCATGCTCTCGGACATAGCCCGCAAACATTTTTGCAATATTATTATTCAACATACAAAATTAATGTATTTTTTTATCAAATGAAACTCCACTACCTATATGTGTATTGCGTTCATCACTCGGAAAAAAAACAGTTTTGGACCGGCGAGTGAAAAGTTAGCGCGGGAAATTAATTACTCAAGAGCTCGCCATTGATAGTGTGTTAAAAATTTCACAGGGCCTCGCGTCCTCGAATGTTTGACGTAAAAATGTTCGTGGTTCGCCGACGATATGTGCACTAGTATGCAGACATATTTTGGCAGAAAAAATGTTAACGAATCTTTATACAACTCTACCATTCGTAAACTTTATTGCGCGAAAAGCTATTATTTATTTTTACATTTTTTTAGATTTATTTATTGTAAAATGTATTATATTAGAAGTACAATATTTTAATACATTTTTTTTTTATAAATAATTTAACCCATGGACTATATAAAAATATTTGTTTCTGAAGATACTATCATAAATATAATACCATGAACAGTATCGAAACAAACCAAGCAGATGTCTAAATTGTCTAAAAATTACCATTAAGAATTTTATTTTGAAAGTGTTAAGTTTTTGGAATTTAACGATTCAATTTTTTTAATGTGACCAAAACATATCATCCAGTAATATAAAATCTTTTACTTTCGTTTTCATGGTTCCGTAATGTTAAATTCAAAGACTGTACTTCTTCTTCTTTTAAATAGGTTATCCACCATTCAAGAGTAATTTATGCCATTAATCAAGTTAAAACTTTATTTTATAGAAAAAAGTACAATAATATTATAGAATAGGAAATATTTTATTAAAAGTCAATACCATCGTCGTTCAAAAAATTTGCTATTATATAGATTAAATGTGGCGAGTTAAGGGAAAGAAGATGACACAAGTTAACCGGGAGTTGAAAATTACCATTGACGAGATCACTGTAAAAAAAACCTGTGATCCGCAATGAACGTTTGAAGTCTGTAATTACTCAGTAATTTGATTATACAGGCGCACTGTATTCTTTAAGAAAGGCCGCTACGGCGTATACACAATATGTCGGATCAATAGCTAACTCACAATTTAATATAAATAATTTGTCGACATCCTAACAATGCAAGAATTTCTGTTAGTGTTATATATTCATGGTTTAATCATCAGTCCATATAGAAGCAATTCAATAACATCGGTCTGTTAAATATTATATTTACAATTTTTCTAATTATTTTTTTTTTCCAACTCTTTTAATATTTGTTCATAATAATCAACATTATAAAGTTTTACAATACCAGTAATACATTAAATACGTGAATAAAGTTTTGTCAATGAGTTTTAATAATGCGCGAAACAACTATTCACAATACATACATACATTAATTTATATGAGTAGTATTGTAAAAATTTATGCACAAATTTATAAACCTTGAATAACGAATTTCACCAGTCAACTTATCGATAGCCTAAAAACTACTTCATTTTAAAAAAAAAAAATTTGTATCAACATTTGAAAACCTGCATAAAACACAGAAGAAAATAAATGTATTAGTTACATATAAAATATTTATGTCAAATAATGTTTTCTGTAATTTTTGATGAACATATTTCATTCATTTTGTGGTTTTTAATGTCGGCAAAAATAATTGTTAAATACGAACAAAATATGTTTACATAGAAACCCACAAGGCACGCTGCCATGTCATCCGTAGGAAAGGTCGTATGAGAGAATGGGAGGGATGTTGGTACAAATATTATAAATATGTTACATCGTTATCTAAGGACAATTTTCGTGAAATAAAATTTAAAAATATATTATTAATATTTGTACAACCTCGCATGACAGATACACATTTTTGGGTTTTTATACCAACAAACAACATTTTTTCTGCTCTTTGCTCGGCTGTCCCGTTCACTCTATATCTCTTATATGTAGACTACATGAGTAACTCAACTGTACTTCAATGAATCAGTAAAAGGTCTCCATAAAAGCAAGTTCTTCTAATAAAAGTAGAATTTTATTGCAAAAAACTCAATCATCGTCCATCGAAAAATAATTTTATATTTACAATTGAATTAAAACGATACGTTTACTTTTTTTAAAATTGTTCCACCATTGAAGATGCTTGTATTTAATTATTATAAGGACCAAGTTACTAATCTAATTGCTTAATTTTAAACTAATGTATCTAATACGTGAACGCGCCAGGCGCACTGGCAACACCACAGGTACGATTATATTGATTTAGGGAATCTAAATTTTAACACGTTTTATAATAAAAAAAATGAAGGCAGTAATATAATATTGAATTAAGTATTAAGAATATTTTTCAAAAATATTTAAATATTTACTAATTGGTAAATCACAACTTTTTCTCAAAATTCCCAGTTTTTCTCAAAAACTGTGTGTATTAACAGATCGCATAATAGATTCAGTTTAGTATCCCAAAATACATAAATATTCAAAATATTTTCAACGGGTGGATGATTAATAATTTTATTTATATATATCCTATGTGTATCGCACTTAGATATTATTAATATCATACCTAAAATGAGAAATTAAATGAGATTTTTTCATAACGTGTGCTGTTAGTCAATAACGGTTCTAATGAAATGATTAACTTACTAGATGTAATTATATTAAAAATGAGTATACGTCAATTTTGACGTAGATACAATGGTATCAAAACCGGACGATTCCAAAGTAATCAATCCGGGAAAAATCCAATAGATTTTAAGAGGAAAGTGATCTCATTTGATTTGTAGAGGCTCTGCTTGCGTCTCACAGACCTTAATGTTAAACCAGACACTTTACAGCCATTCTTCCCCACCTAGTACAGCCCAAAAATCTAGAAAACAATACATCGCGACGCAACCGGTTCGAAAACCCAGCTGAAGCGAACAGATTTCCTCTGGCCACCTTTTCGGATACATCTCTCGAAACCATCTCCAGTGAGCCTCTCTAGTCACGAACTTTAACTTGCAATTTAACCTCCAAACAATATAAATTTAATTGTACATCATTTGATAATAAGTCATGTTTCATTTCATTTACCTGCTCTAGTCGCAACACCAATACCTTCACTAACACGCACGCTTCGTTACATTAATATACACTGCGACATTCATATACACGCGTGAGAATTTGGGGAGCATTCGGAGTCTCAGATCTTTCTGTAATTCATAACTTACAAACAGTCGCTCCATCCGAGTGACTCCCATAATACACACTTTTGCTATCACTTTTTTTTTATAACCTTATCAACAATCTTAGTTTGATTGAACCTTCTCAATAGTGGACATGATCGCGTCACGACCTCTCCGATATCCGGCGCAGGCAGTGCAGAGTGCTGCAGCGCGCCCTTTGCCGGAAACCAAAAACCCTGCAGTGGGTTCACGTAGTAATAAAATGAAAGATGGCCGCTGAGATAGAATGGCGGTGGCCATTGTGTGTTTACCTCGCCGCCCACCGTCCCCCGCCTGTATCTTTCAACAATCTGCGGATCCATTTCAGTGAAGAATGGCCTTATTAAAAAGTTTGTGAGAGTACGCCTTTACGTTAAAATATGGGTTTTATAAACATGGAGCGAGATAAAGTGAAATATTCCCGGGTATATTTTCATTTAAAGTACTTAATAAAAACATTTTGCCCTTTTCTCTTCAGGAAATGCAGACAATGTGAGTTTTGTGCTTTGAAGAAACTTTAACGCAACATTGTTTGCGTAAAAATTTGCGCGAATAAGTTTGTCATTAACCTTAAATTATTAAACTTTTGGGTTCGTGCTATGCTATTATTAGAGTTAAGCTTGAAACAAAAAACATGAAAGTTTATGTACATTTCTTTCAGTGTTGATTGCACATTATTACACGTTATATTGTGTGGTCGTCTCATATCTACTTCCCAAAAACATTGAATATCTAAAGATCCGCACTTATTTTATAGGGCTCATTCCGTGTTGGGGCGAAATCTAAATCACTCACGGGACGGAAGTTGTGTGGAAGAATGGGAGGAGGTGTGTTGAAGAGAAGGGTTTATCCGAGTCTTACAAAGGCCTGGATTGTAAGATAGCGAAAACGCAAATAACGACAAATCATTCCAAATTCAAGAGGGTGCGGAATACCAAGTATTTTTCAAAAGAAATATCAAATATGTACACATTATTAACGGATTTGATTCATAATTTAGTAGAGTTGTTTTCCAAAGTAAGATTGTCAATATTATTTCAATGCCATAGTATTGTTTTATTTAATAAACCCTGAATACTACAATTTGTAGAAAGTGTCGGCTAAATAAATGAAAAACAATAAGTGCAAAAAACAACATACTGTATAAAAACTATTATCCATCCACGTAACGTAATGTTGCTTATCTTATGGCGCAGAGAAATCATCCTCTACTATGAATTGCTTTCGAAAAATGTAACCATCACTTCTGAGATTTGTTGCAGACAACTCTGTCGCAATTTAAGAAAAAGACAAAGGGCATCAAGTGATTTGTTAACTTGATTATGCCCGTCTGCACACTGTTAACAAAATAAAATCGACTATTCAAAAGGTTGAGAATAGATGTTGAGGGGTTATTCTATATCTTCTATTATTATTTCACATTCTCGTGATCATGCTACATCATATATTCATCTTTCTGCTCTTTATTCAACAATCTCTGAGGAATACTGCTCTTGCTACTCGCTGATCTTCAAAATTATTCAACTTCTTCACCTCCAAACAACCGGCTTTCTTCAGGGGTAGAATTAAAAACTGCTATAACGTCGAGAGTAAATCGTTAAACAAAGCAGGAGAACATATTATTATTTTTCATTTTTCATTTCAGTGCCGATAAATCGGCGTTTACACATTCCTTTTATAGCTTGCATCAATATAAAAATCCTTAGTACAAGTATTGTAATACATTTCATTTACATGCAAGCCTGTTGGCCGCTTCCTACCTCGCTAGGTACATGTAAAGTCTCTGTTCTGAGGTAGGTAGCCATAAGGTTCCATAAGCTACAATACAAGCTGTTAATTTGAAAAGGTAAATTTAAAATTGAATAAAAACGTAACACAATTAAAATACAGGGTGTAACAGACCCAGTCCATAATATTTTACCTGACTTAATAACGAGTCGAAAATATTCAAGAAATATGCGCAAATTCTACACTGTTACAAAAAATATTATTGTTTGAAATTTTTACATTATTAAGCTTTAAGTCTACGTATTTCGAAATAAATATTTGCAAAATTTATCTTTTATTAATCTGTATCTTTGCTTCAGACCCTAAATCATCTAACAAAAACTAGACTGACTACTCGAAATTCGATAAGTTTTTGTATTCAATATATGTATAATTTAAAATCAATAAAATTCGAAATAATCGTATAATTATGATTTTTTTTTAAATGCTTATATCTCTGACATGGTTGAGTTTAGGCACATGTTCCTTGAACACTTTCAACTCGTAATTTAGTGTGGACTAGGTCTGTTATACCCTGTATATGTATGTAAGTATTTATCACGATACCAACAACATTTTTAATTTGGTAAAATCTTGTTTAAATGTAACTCCTCATGTAAAATTTTAATTTTAATACTTAGATGTGCATTTAAGTTTTTTTATTATTTAACATAATTTTTAAAAAAATTTTTTTGGGGAATAAATATAATTTTTTTAAATATGTGAGAATTTGCGAGAATCACATTGAGAAAATAATATTTCTTAAACTTTTTTTTTTTTTAATTTCAGCTAATTGACATGAAATACTAACGGGCGTCAATGCAAATTGAAACGTTATCAAAAGTACGTCCAATTTATTACAAGAGCACACATTGTTACTGAAAAGCAAGTCTCGCGAGCCCGACGGGCCGGTTGGAGTGTAATCAGCGGACACTCTAATTGGAAAGCATGTGAGGCATAACTCGCGTTTGTAATGGATTCGTGATATTTGCGCGCATGCGCCCACGCAACGCGCCAACCGCGGCTTACAAAAAGGCCGGATAAAACACAAATAACTGATATGAAACATTGTAGAAGCACGGCATCGTTGTTTACATTATGAAGTATATTAATATTGTTATAAGAGCGATGTCCCAGGGCGCGCACGTGTGCGCTGCTAACAGCTAACAGATTGCGTAGAATGGAATAAAATACTATTTTTTCATGTGGGCATACAATTGAGCATGCAAGTACCTACGTGAAATTTTACAATAAATATATTATGTTCCCGCCTAATGTCAAACTCTATTTGTATAATATTTATTTATTAGACTTTATTGACATACATGTTTTCGTTGCAACAGAGGTGAATATAAAATATTACAATATAACATGATAAGATACAATTATAAGATAATTTATTGTGTGGGTTGGAGTAGACTCCACCTGGTTACTTTGCTAGACTACCGTCTGTGTTAAAGTAGCCAGTTTTTTTAATTCAAGAAAGATAAAGATCCGACAGGAATAAAAAAAACAAAGAAAAAAAAATGTTCTGAGTGTTGTAAAACTAGTGAAATATTAGTGTAGCCGATGTATTATGATAACGATTATGTTGGAATATTGGACAGCGATATTAAATTCTTACAATTTGAAATATGCTGCAAATGCTACAAATGGCTATCGCCTTTACTCATATCGTCACCGCCCGGCAATACTGAATGTACCCATCAAGTACTGATACGTAAAATGCAACTCCCATCAGCCTTAAAGTCACTGAGTACTAATGGCATATAGCAAAACCAACGCTCAAAAAGGCCGATTCATTATCATCCACTCCCCCCATCAGCTCCAGAAATTGCATTTGATAACAATTCGGGTAATTACTAATTTGTACAGTTAAACTTATATATTTGTAAACTTCGACTGCAATTAATTTAGTGCAACAGTAAGCAGTTTTTGTTCTCGCAACCTGCCACCTATCACTTACAGATCCACATATATTCCCACACATGACTACAGCACGCGTGATAATACACTCCGCGACATTAAACTAGCACGAGAGTACGCGGATGATTTTTGGGGATGATTAACCACTACCACACCAATCTTATCACTTATAACATAATCTTCAAATTTTTCTAATTTGGTCAACATACATTCACATCGATATCCACAAACATACAAACATATCTATTCATAATCGCTTAACCGAATTATTACATAACCAACATTCTTCTCCATAACTAGTAAGACACACGTCCCCAAACATATAATCCAAAACGTAAAATAATCATTATGGTCTGTTTTCTTTTATTATAGAGCATTTTTAACGTAACGTGGTAATAATAATCGTGGATCTGAATCATTGATGTCTAGAACAAAAATGTATCCGGATAACTTCTAGCTACAAAAATCAAAAACGGTAATTGTATAACCGTTTTGATTCATATTTTTTAAACACGCCTGAAGGTTATAAAGTTATAAAATAAATATTTAATTAGAATCATATTCGTGAACTCACACCATTTACATATTGACATAATGACGTAAAGGAGACGTCACCCGAAATAGAAACTATTAAATAATTATGAAGTGGGGTACGACAAAAAAATATACGAAAGTGACAACATTTAAGAAACTAAATCCATTAAAGTTTAAACTCTTTAACATACCTGAGAACAAATTTGGAACTACACATAACTTTCCACATACCTTCCAAAGTCCTTTAAATTACAAACATAATTTCAAAATCTTTAATCAAATTAAATATTATATTATTTTTAAATAAGTCAGATTAGTTAAACCATTTGTGAGGAAAACCATTAAGATGGTATTTTTTTTTTGTAGCAGAAAGTAATTTATTGTATCAATTCACTGTGCTGACATTCTCGTAGCTAGATTTGTGGTACCTATTTAAAATTTACATTTTATTGACCCATGTAGGTATAATGCTTCTTTCGTATATTTAAAACTTTCTCTTTATTTCTTAAAAAGCAAATCTAAATGTGATCTTCAGATATATTATATGAAAATAAAAAACAAGTGTTATTTTCAAATGTCTGATTAATAAGATCTACAAACTTGCTTCGGAAACAATAAATATAATCTCCAGCTTCTTTAACACTACAAATCATGTAGCAACATACATATTTTAATTGAATAAATCAGTTTTAATTAATCACCTACAATTGTAGAGAAGTATCTATACAATATATTATCATATTATATATAGTTTAGTCCACCACAGACAATATAATTCTTTTTTTTCGAGAATGCTGACGTCATTTTATCCAGAACCAATAATTTTCTAAGCAGTTAAGGAAGCTTTATCAGAATATTTTGGGAAGACGATCTTTATTGAAATTTATTATAATGGACAAAATTTCGGCATCGGTCTAATTCAGAAAATGTGTATCTGTGTCACTGACGGCTGAATCTAGTAAAAAAATATTTATTAGGGGAACACATTCTCATTGAAGTTGTAATTATTCAGAACATTGGTCTGTGATATTTTAAATATGAATTAAAATTAGAAAGATATATATATATATATATATATATACACCGGGATTTGAACCTGGATCTCTTTCCAAACCGGGAAAAGTGCATTATCCAACTATGCTACAGCGACTATATTTTTAGCGACAAATTTTCATTTTCATGATTTTGAACCATTTTCTGATACTAATACATTTAATCGTTCCATTATTTGAAAGAGCCATCTACCTTATTTTTACGGAATCTCAAATACCTTTGAGTAATTTGATAGCAGACGCCAGAATTATCAATACATTTTTATTAAATTTTGGACACATTAATACAACTTTATTATTAGGAGAACACATTCTTTTCGGTGGCGCAACAACAATATTTTTCAATAAAATTGATTTTATATGTATATCTTTCTAATTAATATATTTAATTCATATTTAAAATATCACAGACCTATGTTCTGAATAATTACAACTTCACAATAAGAATGTGTTCTAATAATAAAGTTGTATCAATGTGTCCAAAATGTAATAAAAATGAATTGATAATTTTAGCGTCTGCTAACAAATTACCCAAAGGTATTTGAGATTCTGTAAAAATAAAGTAGATGACTCTTTAAAATAATAGAATCATTAAATGTTTTAATATCAAAAAGGTAACATATAGGTTCAAAAATGTGTCGTTAAAAATATCGTCGCTGTAGCATAGTTGGATAATGCACCTTCCCCGGTTTGGAAAGAGATCCAGGTTCGAATTCCGGTGGCGCAATAACAATATTTTTCGATATACATATAATAATAATTAATAAAAAAATATATATTTGAAATATAAAATGTATAATTTATTATATATCTAACTACATTTATGTTTTTAATGTAATATGTTTGTGACCATATTAATTAAGCAAAGAATAAAAAAAAATTAACGTTCATACGTATTTTTACAAGCGGATTTCCTTCCACTGTTCTTACATTCCATGGCTAAAATGTACCTATTGTATTTGGTAACGGATAAGAATCCATAAATTTACTATCACGTGGTCTGTTTACATACGTAATAACTGCAAGCGATGATTAAAGTGCACTTTTATAGTAACAATAGATTCGTTCAATAAATGGCTATTTAAAGACATAGATGCACTTCGTTACTTCTATATATTATAATTAACCAATCTCTTTTCCCTGGTGAACCAAAATAACCATTAAGTATCGAATTTTTACTTGATAATACCTTAATAATATTAAATGAGCAGATTTAATGAGCAAAATGAAATATCTTATGATATTTTCCCTGCGTTCATCGAATATTGAATTTAAACTCGTCGTAATGTATGAAAAAGAATGATTCATCTAGCATAATGATTTTTAACAATGTATATTTTTATATGACTTGGTGACGATATATTAATTTATACTTTTAGAAATTCAACTGTGATTTGCACCTTCATTTGTCCTGGCTGCTTACAAATGTAGATAGCTAGCCAGTGTGGAGTAAAATGTATAAAAGTAAGCAGCTTATTCGATTTATTATCAATCTATCAATGTTTTATATGGCATTAAAAATTAACAGTAACTTATTAAAAGTCTAAAAAAAATACTAAAACATGTTAAGAGATGGTTACTTCTACATTAAAAATCTGTGATAATTTATTACCATTGAACATGACTAAACATTATGTAACACAAGCCAAGAACACAAACTTTAGTCGGTACAAAGAGAAAAGACGACCGAACACACACGGAAACACACGAAGTCTCGTCCGTCCGCACGAGTGAGCCTCCCATTTCGGCAAAGGGGGATGAAGAATTAGTTGTAACACGATGCAGCTTCCGAGGCTGTTATGCTGGAACCTGGGCTGGCTACTGATAGGGGATACAGCCATGCTCCTCAGGTAAATTCTAACTTTGCTTTTAAAAAGTCTTTTAAAGTAACCCGTGTGCTTCATAGTGAGGAAAAAACGTTGTTCTCTAATTCTTGTACAAGAAGATGAAATACGCTTGTTTTAGTTTGATTTTAAATGAGTGAGTTATAAAATATAGTTAGAATGTATTAGATTTTTATGTACTTATTTTTAATGTCTTAAATTCATATTTATATTTATTACTTGGAAAAGATTGATATTTTTTGAGAATAATTAAACATATAAAGGTCGCTAAAATATTATCGCAATTTCATATACGACTACAAGTAATAGTGTGTATCTTGGATTCTCAATCTCGTGAGTGAAAATCAATATTTTTAGGGTCACAGTTTTTATTTGTCTGCATAGTGACCAATATTCCCATTAATTTAGAATCAGGTGTGCTCATAAAAAATTTTTTTACAATTTTAAGGAACAAGGCTGTTATTTGTGTTGTGGGGGGGGAAAATAAAAGAAACATTACGTTATGCAGAGGAAGATAAAAAGCAGCAGAAGTGTACGTTGAAAGAGATCATATTGTCTATATAACCTCAAAAAGTGGTTCAATATCCAAAATATCGGTTATCTTATGCAGAACAAGTCAAAATATTGCAAAATTTTGGCTAACCTTCAACTGAAGGAGGCACATGAAGAAGTCTTATTAAAAATTGTGTCTGCGCTATTTTTTTTTGTATGAGCTATGATACCAAATCGAATGCGCGGGCACACTCACACACCTTAAAGGGAACATTGATAATGTCTTATTGAATTTTTAATTTTTATTTAATATGTTACGATGCTTGGTATTGTTCTTTATTACGGCAACATTCTTATTGTTCAGTATTTATTCACGTCCATGTGAACTTATCTTTGTTGCGTTACATTAGTTTGAGCATACCTTAACGCTCGTCATATTATTACCACCTATTATTGTCCAATGTGTAATAATAATAAAGTAACTGTAACAAAATAATGGATGGATTTAATAAAAAAATGTTTATTTTGGATTTAAGTATAATCCCTAGGAATTTATTTCTTAAAAATTATGGTTTCTAAATGTGATCCGTTATTTCGCTGATACTCTTCTAAACAGGAGACAAAATTTCAGAGAACTGCTCGGCACGTATTTTTCGTGATCGCTGCCATTTCTTCTCGGATATTTTCTTTTAATTGGTCCCGTGAGGGAGGAATTTAAGGTAGCCCCATAGATAAAATTCTATTGGTGTCGATTCGGGGCTAAGTGGAGGCCAGTTTATGTCACCTCGTCGGGATATTAATTTTTCAGTTAAAATTTCACGAACAACTGGCAAGGACATGCACCATAGTGACTGAATTACCAAAGACGCGGCTAGCGATCGGCATACCCCCAGCCCCTTCCCCGCTCATTGCGTTGGTGCAGCAAGTGAACCAAAATGAAAAAGACTTTTGGGATATGCTGTATATGTACTTTTTTCCTCTCCCCGCTCACCTTTCTTATGAAGTTCGTCAGTTGGCAGTTGATTTTTTGGAAACAGTGCATAATTCGTATGTAATTTGGGTCTTGACACCTTAGTTTTGTTCTAGAACTGAGGTGGTTTTATTATTTTATCGCATGAGGTGCCTGGTCAAACTCCTCTGTGTAATTTGTCTCTAGATGCAAGTGGTATGTAGTGTTTCAGACCGGGGTCGACCCGGGAATGAATTCCCGCGAATACATGGGGTTTTCAATTCATCGAGTCCTGGGAATGCATATGTCGAGTCCCAGGATTAGTAATAATTTTGGAAGAGTGTAAATAAAATTATTTAGTCCAAATTGTTTGTCTTACTAACGCAGTTAAAAAGAAATGTTCGGGTCAAAATAAAAAAATCATACTTTTCGAATGAGTTTCAGAAAACAATAACAATTGGTTGAGGAAACAATAAATCATTTAGTCGCAAAATACAGAGTTACTAATTCTTAGAAATTTTCTAGCATTGACGACTGTTGGTGAAGTGCAATAAAAATACGAGTACACACGTGAGTGAGTGCTTTCACTGAAACAAAATTTTATTTTTTTACTAAATTATGCCCTGCCTTGTAACGGTTTCGAAGGTAATAGGAATTCTTAGCAATCGTACTGTCATAGCACAAATTTGAGAGTTTTTCAATCGCTGGAAATTTATGTACAAAATCGAGAAGCAGGCTATCAGATGTAAATATGAACATTTTGTTATTTTTAAAATGCTAATAATGTCATTAATTAAATGACCGCATCATTTATCTCAATAAAATCAATACCGGTGCATTTTTAAGTGTTGAAGAACAGCGTTTTAAGAAGATTGAAGAGGTAGTTCAAAATGGTTCCAGCAGCGTTGCAAGAATATTAGTGATGTGCTCTACTCCGCAGGCTAACGTCCAATCTTTCACCTATCTCTGGTTAAATATCTTCCCATTCCCATTGAATTTTTATGAGCTACACTCGAGTTTTTCCTACACAACTATTTTTATATCAAAACAAATTAAATTAATCAATTAGTATACAGATAAGAGTCTATTAATCCAAAAAGTTGTTGGTTACCACCGAGACACAAACCCGGAACTTTTCCAGTCCTGGGAAACGCGTTAACATTTTTCATGTGTTTTAATTTGTTTTAAATATCACATAACTATGTTTTTATATTGCAACTTCGTAATTATATTTTTTTTTAATTAAAAAAAATATAATTACGAATAAAAAAATAAAAAAATATATATAAAATTGTTTTATAATACACCGTTTGTCCCAGATCTAATAAACGTACTTATAATGTTAAAATACATAAATAACAAATTTTCTACGATTGTGAAGTAATTCTCTACGAGATAATTTCAAGTTTCACAAAAACGGTAACACTACTCGGAATCGTGAATAAATCGTTGGTCAAAATTATGAATTTTTCTACAGAAAGGATTAATATATATTTATAAAGTATATTTACGTATATTGGGATTTCAAGTCCAATTAAATATTCTTAAAGCATACTGATTTATTTAATAACTGATCGTAGGAACACGTATACATAGATGATTATTTTACTTTATTATTAATATTCCTAGTTGGTACCAACAGTACATCCTCCATCTCTTCATCTACCCATATCCCTCAATATCTGTCCATCAGAGCCTCGTTTAATTATGAATGCATCGCCGGGCATTTCATTACAGGGTCATCACACGCCTATCGCGTGCCATCAATTGCTCAGGTGTCGTCAGGCCCTGGGCGGCAGACCGCTCATTAGCATCTTAATTTGCCGCCCTCACAGGATACCCAACCCCTTAATGACAACCGTGTCCCGTCAACTTCCTTTGACCGGTGTCTGTAGAACTTTAGTATCAGTTTTTCAAACATAGTTCTTAATTCAAATATCGTTAAAGTTTTTGTTTCAATACATCCATTGTCTTGCATGATTTTTAAATATACATATTTTATAAAATAAATATTTAAAACTAAATTGATGATTTTGCTACAAAATTTGGCACCGCAATTAAAATCATGTTCTTTTTAATTAAATATTCAAAGTATTTAATACATATTTAATTTATTAATTCCCTAAATAATATAACCAATCATTATTTACTTAATATATACATTTTTACATTTATCTTTTTAGCAAAAAAAATATTAAATTATGGGATAGTACAGTTGTAAAAAACTTAAAGTGTACAAGTGTGCGAAACAGTAATGTAATTTTTTTTAAATAGCGTGAGGTGTAATTGCTAGAGATAGAAAAATAAGTATTATAGATAAATGCAAGAGGTAAAGTTTAGATAGATTATTATAATATTCACAATGTTGTTTACCTAAGAAATTAACTGGAAAAATTTATTAATATAATATAAATTCTAGTAAATATATTTGGACTCAATATTTACGTATCTTAAATTCAACGAAGCCTTCAGATTTCTAAAGGTTTAGCACAATTCAATAATTATTAAAACAAGATAGTAAGCTTTTAAATGCCGAGTTGTCTTAAATATAATGTAATGTAAATCTCATTGTACCTTTCATAACGTAACATTTGAAATGATTAAATTATTTTGTTATTCAATGTACATCAATCTAATTCTTGGAAATTTATAAAAGATTAAAAATTCAATAAAATTGTTAATTTAACAATGTTTATGTTTAGGATTTGAGTTTGAATTCTGAATATATAAATGTTTATAGGAATAATATTTTTTTAAATGTACAAATATTATTTAAAATAAATTGTTTATTTAAGTATTGCTTATCGATAATAATGACATCAACCGATAATACTAATTATAATGTAAACCGTTAAATTATTGTCGTGTCCATGATGGCAAAATTCAGCCGGGAATGTAGAAATTTCGAAAAGCACGCGATTAATATTCATCGATTTGTTTCCTTCCATGAATATTAATGACTCTTCCATACTTTGCTGTTTACCAGTCAAGTTCATGTAGAGGACGAGCTCTCGACATGCTCTTTGTTGGTAGGGGGAAATTGCCGGCATTCCCTGCAAGACATTTTTCCTTGAGTAAAGTAAGTAAAAGGTCCTTTAATATTTGCATTTGAAATGAGTAATATTGCAAAATTATATTTTTTTGAATATGTATAATAAAAAATGAAAAAAAAAATTATAGTTTTTAATTTTCAATCTATCACACATAATTTTTTGATGTTATATATTTTGAAAAATGTGCATAATGATAACAGATTATAATATCACTACATAGATATTGAACAAAATTCTTTAATTAATTATTTTTGTTGTGGGATAAAATAGATATCTAAAGATCAAGTCTAATGATTATTATATATATATATATATATAATAGTCATTATAATTATAATTATAATATATAAAGATTTCCATAACTTAATCGGTAAATCTTTCTACACCCATAGAAAATTCTAGGTCCTGGGTCTTCGATTACAACTATATTTTAGAAATACAGATTTATGTATTTCTAGGCAATTTGTATCCTTCTAAGTGATATGTATAATTTATAATTGTAAAATGAATAAAATTTAATTTAAATAAATGGGTAATCAAAAATTTTTCAAAATAATTTTATTTGGGACTTATATTTTGTCGTCTTTATAAAATACATTTTTTATTAAAACATAAATGCTTAACGTGGCGATATGGTAATGCATTTCTCCAAATATAAATATTTCTGGTTTCCTATTCAGGTGACAACTAAATATTTTTTCGATGGATGAACTTGCAATGGTCGACTCGGTTGTCAGTTATGGGGTGAGTAGCTGTAAACTTACTTATAAAACGTATATCGATAAAAAATAAAAAGTTACACCTAAGATTCTTAAGTGATAGATAGTAGATAATGGAACAAAGTGTTTGTATAAAGGTAATTAATAAATTATTTATAATATACAAAATCTTGCCAGTTGACATAAAGTAACATAGCATAATTCTCGAAGAGATGATAAATAATGTAAACATGAATACCGACACGCACCATATCTAATCTACCCGATCGTCAGGGTGAACCATGAGAGTACTGATCGCATACAATGTGTACGGTGAGAGAACGAGAGGTGTTATGCCACAAATATGTAATAAGCTAAATAAAGACTTATTAAATATCACGCAAAATAAAGAGACCCCAATAAACTCCATAAAATGTAAAGTGAATGCTCATGTAATTATTTGTTTATTGTATATATGCTTTATTATATATTATATTTTTTTATTGTTGATTACTGTGTGAAGGAAAATCCTTGCCGAAAAACTATTTTGCAATTTGGCAAAAACAATTGAAAAATTTTTATGTATGTAATAGACATGAAAAAAATCTGTATATATTTCTAATTGGGTCGATTAATTTGTTTTTATATCTAAATGTTTTAATATTTAACTAACTAAATTACCATCACGCCCTTTTTTCTCCGCGGGGGTAGGCAGAGAGGATAGATCGCCTCACTCTTCTGTTCTGATGCACAATTCTCGCCTCATTCACATTTATGCATATTCTCATACGCATATCTTCATGCTCGCCGATTATTGAGGCTTCCAACAGATCTATGTTTGAGTATATAGTTTACCTGGTTTATCAAAACTTATGTCATACTTAAATAGTTTTTTGGTATAATGGTCCAGTGGTAGAGGGTTTGTGCCTCGTTCCAAGATACCAGCAAGTTAATCCTATTTTCATAGTACAAGCGTTTAACTTAGTTTGAAAATAGTAGTAATATTGATGTGACGTGTATTCTGTGTACACATCTCTATTTTTTTTTTTTTTATTAAAATTAATTAAATAAATATCTTTCTTACCATTTTCTCCTCATTAATCTGTTCCTTATGACCAAACCACCAAAAGATAATTTTTTAATCGTACTTACTATACTAAGATCAGCTTTATATATAATGTGTTATTATTTAAATAAAAGATCTAAATATTTTTTGATATTTAAAACCTCTCCATCAAACATTTGAAAATTAAAATTTCATGGTTAACTTCCCATTGTATGAATGCGATAAAAACTCTGGGGTACTTGACGCTTACTTTTCTTTATGATTCTTTATCGTTCTTTTTAATTTGTAGGTCACCGATTAAAAGTAGGTGGTTTTTGTGGCTAGTCGCAAGAACATTTATACTGAGGAATCACGAAACTTCCAAAAGAAACGTAGGCGTAATATTATCCCTGCTACGACGTACTCCACTTCAAAAGAGAATAGAAAAAAAACTAGAAACTCAAGTTTAGTAAACTGAATATATACCGAAACACCATTATACTAATCAAACTTCTTCTTCTTCTTCTTCATCTTCAATGGGCTCATGAAACTCTGATATTCATGACCCTAGTCATAATACAGCCCTATTCATCCTTTGACATCGCCTTTGTGATCCAATGATGATCCAAATTCTTACAGCTCTGTCTTAACATTCTCCGCTGTGGTCTTCTCCTCTGTCTCAATGACGGGAGTTTTTGCTCTCGCTACATGTCCCACCAACAACAGCTTGCTCGCTCTCATCTTCCTCTGAATATCTAGGGCGGTAGTTTCAGATTCTATAATCTCATTCGTTCTCTGTAAAGTTATCACGTATCGGGCCGTAAACCTCGCGCAATTATAATAATAATAATAACTAATAAGTTTTTGAGGTACGTTTTGAACCATCAACAGGTTTCAATACCAAACTTGATATCCCTGAAATGTTGTCAAAAAATCTATATAATTAACTACCTGTTCTCAAAAATTATATTTACTAGTTCTTATGAATCATCGACTTCGAGTACAATAGCATTTTAAAAAAGAAACACCTCAATTGGTAAAAAATATTATTTTTATATAACTTCATAATCCGTACTATATATAATACTGTAATGATTTGAATATATTATAAAAAAAAAATATATATATATATATATATTCTTATTTTTAACATAAATTATGCAATAAATTAGCATATAAACAAACACTCAGCGTATCGAAAAATCTGAATTCCACGTGTTTACGAAGCCTGGTGTATGCTAAAGGTGTGTGTTATACAGAAATGACGCACTGCGGTAATTCCTTTTCAATGAAACAAGAACGTTATAAATTTGATCTAGAAAAGATAACAATAATTATGAAAAAAAAATTAAAACAACAGATTTCTTCATTGCGTTTCGCCAACTCAAGTGAACTCCTGACCAGATTATTTGATGGATTCCTACCCCATGGCGTATTTGACGATTTAAGTATTATATGCAATTAAATATTTATAAGATCTCTATCAAAATATTTCATGAAAAAATATTTCAAATATGTTTATTTTATAAATCTTATAAATAAGATAACCTTCTGTAGTATTTTTGAACTGTAACTTCTCGACAATTTATACAATTTTTTTACTCGATTCATTCAAGGAGACGAAAATGCATTGCATGTCATTCACGTCCATCTCTGGCTCTGGTCTCAACCTCGGAACAATAGTTTCCTAGTACATTACTTATGTGGTGTATTATTTTCTTTAGTTTAGTTATCTCGAATTAAAGCTCGAATAATATTTTTTTTATTATAAACGAAATTATTTAATATTTTTGAGTTTTAATCCAAAATATGATAATAATGATGATGAAATAATAAAAAATATAATATAAGAAAATGTAAGGCATTTTCAATTAAACGAGCGGACTCGACATCCTGTTTTTTTAAATTGTATTACTCTGATTTATTTGATAGTGATTAATAATTTGCCAATAATAAATTATAATATAATCCAGTCGCTAAAAGACGAAATTATTATGCAGTGGACACACTTCTTCATAATTTTCAATGTTGATTCCGAAAATAATAATAAGAACTAAACATAACTTAAGTTTTTAAAATAACTGTGTAATGTGAATCAAATAAATGTAAATTCCATAAAAAAGTGTGTGTTAGATGTATCGCATAGAATTGTGATATCGTCGCGATAACGCCAATTAAATGATATAAGACACGAGTTAGTAATTTAAAGGTATAATCATCAGCGAGGCGCCGCAGACACTTGGAATAGATTTCAATAAACAAAGACTATCATTTTTGATAAAACACGTCAAAGCGGCGCCCGATGTTGCCTATTTGCTAATACGGTGAGAAAAATAGGAATAAATTAATATACTGTTTGTAACTGAAATAAAACAAGGTATTCTGCTGGCGAGAAGGCATTCTCTATTATGTCACCGTAGTGTATCTATTATGAACATTTTTTGTATTTAATTTATTTCGACCTCATTATCATCATCGCGTGTTGAAAGAATCGGAAATCGGCAAACCACCCCTGTCTCTATCTTTGTTACCTGTACGAAACACTATGTATTTAAAAAAGAGAATATTCAAAAAATAAATCTCTAAGACAAAATACTTTTGTCAAATGAACTAATTCTTATTTGTGACAAAATTATATAACTCACCCTTATTTTTTCGTGAAATGAGATACTTTATTCCATCTGAAATATAATATTGCTATATTTCTGACGCTAAAACGCTTTTAAATTCGGGATGACGTTTATCCCACTGGGAAAAGCGCTGCCTCTGAAAGTACAGCAAATTCTTATTTATATTTACTTCACGGGAAAAAATCTTAAAAGCAACGGAAGGAGAATTTCCCTGTGTGAGCTTACTAATAGCTCTCATCGAGGATTATCCCAGTCGTTCACGTGGGAAAAAAATCGAAGTAATATTTTTTGCGAGGTTTCTCGCTTTTTGTACAAAATTCTTTTTTCTCTACTCTACTATAGTTCTAACATTATCTTTATTAAAAAAAATTGAATATGGAAACGTATTTCGTACTTTCTGTCTGTATGTCAGTCTTTCTAAATAATCCTATACCATCTTAACTCATCTCATCTTATCTCTATAAATTTTGCATAGTTCCCACATACCAGTTAATGAATATACATGAAATAAAGTATTCATATAGGAGAAGGGTTTGGAATATTAATTACAGGACGAGGGGCATTCTACACACATTTTTTGTCGGAAAATAAATCCGATAGTTTATGACCTATTTATGCAACAGTAAAAGTATTTACTCATAAATTAAATCTTTGCGTAAACAAGATGTATCTTTTACATTAATGCATATTATATTTCGTTTCAATCGAGTCACATTTTTAAAAATAGTCGTGGAGGTATTTGATTGCGTAAATGGAAGCAAAGTGATCACGTGAATGAAAATATTGGGACAAGAAATTTGCGATAATTCATGTTTATATATTTGGTGTTTTATGATAGTTCCGCTTTAGAACCCCGCACCTAATATTGGCACCCCTTGGTCGTATAATATAAATGTGTTATTTAAGTAAATTCTTATTCTAAGTACCCAAAAAATAGATATATTCTATAGAGAATTTTAATTAGCTTAAGTTAGTGAGTCATTAAATCGTTTCAATAATAAATACATATTTTTTAAATAAAAACAAATGCATCTGTTCAAGAAACAACAATCCAAATAATGATGACACAATATATGCAAAAAAACAATCTCATTAATGCATACTTATTAAATAATATACATAATTTCACGTATATACTACTTTCTTATGTAAAAGTAATTAAAATTAAGAAATAATAAAATTATTTATTTTTTACAAAATATAACTTGGTTTTATTTCCTTAGCAGTATGGTATCTTAAATCTAACCAAATCGCGGCTGCATTTGAGGTGGAAAAATGAGCCTACCGCAGGGTGCAAAATAGCTCAAAATTGAAATTTATAATAATAAGCGAGGCGGAGATAAGCAACCTTAGATAAGCGATTGCCTCATAGAATAACGGCTTGAATAATTAATTTATATTTAGGCATACATAATAAATATAAGAAAGTATGAGCTGTATGAAAATAAATATACATTTTCATTCCGGATATTTTAGATAAAAACGACTGAAATTAAATCTGTGACATATTTCTTTATTTGATATTGCAGGGACCAAATCACAGCCAGAAGGCCGCATGAAGCCAGTTATACAATTTCGTGTAACTCATCTATGAATTTAAAGATCACAAAACTGGAAAATCAAACATATGACCCAATCTTTTAATTTGATCTTGTATTTTTAAGAATTCTACCGATCATTTAATTATGATTAGGAGAACACATTATTATTGTGAAGTTTTAATTATTCTGAAGTTACTATTTATTATTTTATTTATTACTGTGATATTTTAAATATGAATTAAATATATTATATACACTCGGTTCTTTTTTTAAGCGGTAGATACGTTCCACAGGAAAACGCATTAAAAAAATCGCACAAAAAAAGACTAGACACACGTATAAAAATAAAGGATACGTTCCATAATTTTTTAAAACCGCATAAAACTAAATCAATGAGTTACAATATACCGAAAATCGCATAAAAAAAGGTTTATTAAATTTCAGATAAACAATTAGTGTTACCATATTCCTTCTAAAATGTTTATTCATATTTTTATAAAAACGTTAACAATCATAGAAAAGTTTATTAAATTTCAGAAAAATATAATCTTAACATATTCCTTCTAAATTTATATATAAAAATTTAACAAAAAAAGTTAATCTTTTTTCAATTTTTTTTCTTTACAATTATCGTCGTTATATGAGAGTGTTCGGCATAATTTGCGAACTGGTTCGAAATCACTTTCATCACTAGAAGAGATTGTCAGCGTATCAGATCTATGTCCTGAAGATAATGATTCTTTACAAGTAAAATTGGCCTCAACTTCGCATGCTGATTTTTTCCCTTTGACAATATAATCAGTGATTAAACTTTGCGATGGCTTTGCTAATTTTTTGTACAATTCCTGATATTCAGAAATGCAATTCTGAGGCTCTCGTTGAAATTTGAATGCTCGTTCAGAATTATTATCTTTTTCGATGAAATGGTTTGCCAATTTACTGGAAAGTTGAAGACCTTCTCGTATTACACTTGTAGTGAGTGTGACTGGAGTTTCATCTTCTTCCGATTCATTTTCGTTTTCTTGTTCTTCAGCGGTTTCAAGAGTTATACCAATGATATCATTGTCATTCATGACATTATCCTCGAGTAATTCGTCTACATCGTTTTGGGTATACGTTTCAAAACCTTCCCCACCAATTTCATGTGCTAAAGAAAATATTTCAACTAAAACTGTCAATGTTTGGTTAGTTTCTTTGAAATTCGCACACATTTGGGCCAAATTGCTTTCCAACGAGAATTTAAAGTTTGTGGTCTTATTTGAGAGATAGCAAGTGCAACATGATTTAAACAGTCCAAAATAGAAAAACTTTTCCACTGACTGTCACTGATTCATTTCCTAGTGTATCCACTATATATCGATAAGTGCTCTTAATGTAATATTATTTGAAAGTAGAAATTATGCCTTGATCCAATGTTTGGATAATGCTCATTGTGTTGGGTGGAAGAAATAGTACCTGTACATTAGGATGTTCCAAATATGGATGACATGGTACATTGTCAATGATCAATAGAACTTTAAAATCGAGAGCTTTCTGCTTCATATATATTTCCACTTCCGGTACAAAGCAATTAGTAAACCATTTATTAAATACGATGGTTGAGCTTACCTGAATTATCCTTGACACTCACCGTGGCAGAAAGCGATATATCCAGAGACAAAATTCTCCGAATTTCTTACCCTTTTAACATGTCAAAATGGTCTAAAACACTTATTTAAAAAAAATGCTTCTTGAAATATAAACCGCATAACTTCAAAACCGCATAAAAAGAGAACCGAGTGTAATTAGAAAGATATACATATAAAATCAATTTTATCGAACTATATTGTTGTTGCGCCACCAGGATTCGAACCCGGATCTCTTTCCAAACCGGGGCAGGTGCATTATCTAACTATGCTACAGCGACGATATTTTTAGCGACAATTATCAGATTACTCAAAGGTATTTGAGATTCCCTAAAAATGAAGTAGACGGCTCTTTCAAATAATGGAACGATTAAATGTATTAATATCAAAAAGATAACATATAGGCTCGAAAATTTATCGCTAAAAATATCGTCGCTGTAGCATAGTTGGATAATGCACCTTCCCCCAGTTTGAAAAGATATCCAAGTTCGAATCCCGGTGGTGCAATAACAATATTTTTCGATAAAATTGATTTTATATGTATATCTTTCTAATTCATACATTTAATTATACATTTTTAAACTGCTTAATTTTAAAAAACTTACTTGAAATTTAAAATGGTAAACAATGGATTCTGACAAATTTTATGATTATTTAAATAGATTTTACTAATTTATTAATGAAAAAATATTTTTGTTATGAAGTAGTAATTTCAGAGCCTATGCAATTTCAGAACTATTTCTGTGATATTTTATATTACAAATTATATTAATCGAGTAGAAGGATATATAGAAAAAACCTACCTGTCGAAAAAATATTTATACGAGCCAGAAACTATTGCTGTCGGGAGAATCAATTATAAAAAAAAAACACAGAATATAATCGGTTGATATGGTAAGTCGGTAACGCATTTTTCCGAATAAGAAAAGTCCCGGCAGCAACCAAAACATTATAATACATTTTTTAAGGAGAACATATTCTTATTGTGAAGTTGCAATTTCTTGGAACGTGGGTCGGTTATAATTTTAATATTAATTAAATCTATTAATTAGAAATATTGTAGTTGCTACTGACATATTGTTTTTTTTTAATTGATTTTTTATGTATATCTTTCTAATTAATACATTTAATTAGTATTATTATAATATAAATTTAATTAATTAACCAGAAAGATGTATACATTTATAGTTTATTAATTTAATTTGTATTAAAATACCACAGATCTATATTCTGAAAATGTAACTTCACAACAAAAATCTGTTTAATGATAATAAAAGTAATAATTTAATAGTAATAAAATATTTTTTCGCTAGATAGATTTTTCCTAATATTTATAATTTATCGTTTAATTTGTGTTAAAAGAATTTAACCATGTCTTTACAATATATGTAGGTGTTACTGTGTATTATATACCTATTAATATGCAACATAATTTTAATCTTTAATAAGCAACACGAGTTTTTACTGTGAAATTTTAAAAGGGCTAATTTTCATATCTTTACTGTATAAATTGTTCGAGGTGCGGCCAACAGGTTGACCATTTTTTTAATGCGCCCCCAAAATGCCTTATGTTGTACAAACCTACTTCATATGAGGCTAATGGCCTACTTAATCGAATAATATTTTTTAATATTAATAATGTCACACTAACTGCTTAGTCATGAAGATGGACCTTGCGATGATTCTAAAACGTTTTCGTCATGAGTATTAATTTTTTTAACTGGCTGAAATTCTGTGTGTTTTTTACATATTTGATTATGTCTTTTATAATTACATATTTAGATATTCTGTATAATAAATATTTTATTATTTTAAAAAGCTCTGACTTTCATTATCAGAATAATTAATAATTATTTATTCGGGTATTTCCATTTAAATCAATGTTTAATAAACATTTTTATTATGCCAATGTATTGTACACACTATTTTTTAAAAATTATATAACATACTTGGTTCATCTCTATTCTCTATTCCATATAAAATCCGTAAGTATTGCAAGTCGATTATCCATATCCAAATAATGCCAATGAAATTGGTAGGTCTCATGGTTGATATATTATCGTTAATTCTTTGTGTAATAATTATAGATCTCAAAATTATAATATTTAATTCATTTACATATTTTGAATTAATATCTTACCATAATATCTTACCCGTGTAATCAAAGGTTCTGAAGAAGACACGCGAAAGTATATCTTTCGAATACAGAAAATAACTCAAAGAAGATGTATAATAAATAATTTTATTTACAAAAATATATCACTTCAAAAATTTAATGTACGTAATTTTCGTATGTGGAGTTTTCGTCTGCGCAATAATCCGGTCACCAAATTTAACAGTCCGATCCTCAATATTTTATCCTGAAAAATTTTCCAATAATTTTGAATCATTACATCAATTTTCAAATCTTTTGTAATCATCGTAACAATTTAAAATAGGTATTAGATTTATGATATCTAAATAATAATTAGATATTATAATTATAAAGATAAAATAATTTTATAATTTTTTTTTTTAAATTGAATTTGAAGATATATCGGTTGAGTATAAATAATTCAACAAAAGTAAATCTACCGTACAACACATATGAACTGAAAAAAACATTTGCTAGTCGCCCGAAATAGAAGTTTAAAACGGCTTGACAATACCCGGGTAGCAGAGGCAAGAGCGGACATAGGCGGAAAAGACCGCACATAATTATGCATTAGCTCCGGTTCTGTCTTTATGGGATGATAGTTTTATGGCACATTTATAAAGATTTGGTGCAGTGAGATATTCGCTGCGCGCTTAATAAGACACGCCGCGCCGTGTGATGCAGCGCGCGGCGGCAACCGCAGCGCTATAACTAGAACTGTCATTCGATTAACTTTGGGTGATCATTCATACGTGTCTTTCATCTCGGTGATTCCACGAAAATATAATTTCACTTCAATGAAATATTTTCATCATTTTTAATATAATTAAATAATGACTATAAAACAAATTGAATGCGATGGAAATGATCTCGGTCAGGCATACATACCGTGTACTTTAACGAAAGATGCATAATTTTTAATGTACGAATAACGTAAGATTCTGAACAAAAATTGTTATTTAAATTTTTTGACTAAAGTGCTCCATTACCATACATGATAAGAAAAAAAAAATTTGTTTGTATTTGTGCTAAATATTTATTTATAATTTTATTTTAGCTCATTCCTGTATGAATGTAGGAACAAAAATGTGCAATTTGATTGTATGCTGTTTATTGTA
Source organism: Eubasilissa regina (assembly GCA_022840565.1). Classification (NCBI taxonomy): domain Eukaryota; kingdom Metazoa; phylum Arthropoda; class Insecta; order Trichoptera; family Phryganeidae; genus Eubasilissa; species Eubasilissa regina. The sequence goes on along the minus strand of JAINEB010000002.1, from coordinate 382,435 downwards.
CGCCGATATGCAGTACTAAGGCGAATAATGAACAAGAACTACAGAGTCTAGTGAGTAAAATGTACGAAGAATGCAAAGAAAGCGACCTCATGATGAATGTTAACAAGACGAAAGTGATGGTATTCGAGAAGGAGGAAAGCAAGACACCGTGCTAAATACTTGTAGGTTATGAATATTTGGAACAAGTAGATGAGCTTGTGTATTTGGTAAAAATGTTTATTAGAAACAGAAAAGCTGAGAATGATATCGAAAGGAGGGTGACTGCAGGAAATAAAGTAAACGGCGCTTTAAATGTAATTATATCTAACGGGAATTTGTCAATCAAGGCAAGACTAGCAGTGCACAATCGAGTCTTGATACCGAATCTGATGTATGGAAGTGAGGCCTGGAGCTGGCAGAAGAGGAACGAAAGTAGACTGAATGCAGTGGAAATGAGATCACTTAGGCGTATATGTGACAAATCTATTTATGACAGAGTAAAGAATGAAGAAATAAGGAAAGAACATAAAGCTGATGTTCGTATAGTGAGTAAGATTAAAAAAGAATCACTTAGGTGGTTTGGTCATATGGAACGGATGAATGTGGATAGAATGGTAAGAAAGGTATATGATGCAAGTGTTGATGGCACCAGAAGTAGAGGACGTACGTCCGAGGAAGACTTGGTACGATCATGTAAACCAGATAATGGAGAATGGCTCTGTTAGAAGCCTCAATAATCGGCGAGCTTGTATAAGAAGCTGTATTGATGTGGATGAGGAAGAAATATAATGCACATCATTAAAGTAGTGAAGTGCATGAACAAGCAAGTTTACAATGGAATATACAACATTATAATGAGATCAAGATCTTCATATTTTACCGATATATTCGTGCACCCTAGGCCTTCAGAGATATCTTTAATGCATCATCATTTTCATCCTATGATTATATTTCCTCTTTGTGTGCCAAATCACCAAATAATAGCTTTAACTAGAAAACATAATTAGAAATATAAACAAAGATATATAATTTAATCTAAAAATATTGTTGTTGCTACCGAGATTGGAACCTGGATCTCTTTCTATCCGGGAAACGTGCACTAATCAATTATGCTACAGCACACAGTGCATTGACGATAAATTTTTGAACCCATGTGTCATATATATATATCGTTCCATTATTTGAAAGAAACCTACTTTATTTTTTTAATGCACGTTCCCCCAATTGATATAGGTTGGAAAATTTGTCATCAATGCACTGTGTGTTGTAACATAATCGACATTAATGCACGTTCCCCGGATTGGAATAAATCCATATTCGAATTCCTGTAGCAACACACCAATAATTTTTAATACAATTGATTTTATATGTATATCTTTCTAATTAATACATTTCATTTACATTAAAAATATCACAGACCTATGTTGTGAATAATTACAACTTCACAATAAGAATGTGTTCTTCTTAATAATAATAACTTCATGCCTGAAAATGAAGAATGAGCTTTGTTGATAGCAAGGACAGATCGAACGAAACTTGCCTCATGGTTTGAGCTCAATAGAGCCAATAAAGATGCACGCCAATTCCTACACGCCGATATTCCGTATCATTTTGTTTATGGCAAACACATTTGGAAGCCACGTCAGTGAGGTGGCAAAAATACAGTTCCCGGATACATACATGGACAGTATGTAGAATAGGATAATTCTACTTCAGACTTCTTCTCCTTTATGTTTGTGGAGCGACGTGCTTTCACGATATAAAAACAATCAATAGTTTATTCAATTCATGAAAACTCAAGTAGCAGTAGCCGTTAAACGAGGTATTCTAGATAACAATTCAATTCAGTTTTAAAAGATAGACACAACGTGGAATGGGCCAACCCTTTGTATTAATATATATTAATGATAATGTTTTTAAACAAATAATAGATATCTCATAGAGACGAAGCTATTTATTATTATATTCAATGGAAGTATAGGTAATTACAGGGCTTACAACCTGTCATCGGCTGGTTTAAGTGTTCACTTTACACAATGTAACGTTCATCATTAATCAATCTCCGTATCTAATAAAATATTTGGAAGTTGTATATATGTTAATATGTGAAAACACTTCAAGTACGACTACACTATCGCCATCTATGGACTAAATTTGATATTAAAACAGCAAAGATGCCGATAGTGTAATTGCACTCCAAGTATTTCTACATATTAACATATGTATAACTTCAAAAAATTTGATGGATGTGGAGATTAATTAATGACTGAGAATAGTGAACGTAGCGTTGTGTAAAGTGATCACTTAAGCCAGCCGATGACACGTCGCAAGCCTTGTAATTATCCATACTTCAATATATTTCCATTAAATAGAATGAAAAATAGCTTCATCTCTATGAGATATCTATTATTTAATTAATAATAGTCCATTTGTAAGTGAAAATCCAGTAATCGTGTGTTCTTGGAACATATTCAAATAATACTGATAATGTTTTTATTTATGACAGCATTTGAATCACTATTTTTCAGATCATATTAGTCATTGATAATTAAACTAAATTAGGTATCAAGGTTTATTTTAATTTCTGTTTAAATAAGTTCGGCAGGTTTATGAATCGGAGGGTTCATACGTTCTTTGTCATCAATAATATTTTATCAATTTTTATTGAACGTAATACATGTACGATTCAAACATATTTTCCGACCGGTTCAATTCTGATAGTGTATCGGAGTAAAGTATAGGAGATTCGCATATTAGTCAAACTTTCTCGTCTTATTAAACGTCCTTATTCACTATACTTCTTTCTAACGGAAAACTATCCAAGGCTCAAAGGCTTTCACATCCAGGAAGTGTATTTCGCATACGCTTCTCCATTTCAAAACTTTGAGTGTTTCCAAAGCTTCAAAAATGTTCCAGGCACAGTTCACAAACAGATGTTTGGATTCAATAGATACTTATCTTGAAAAAGAAACAAAGTTATGTAAACTGCATTTCACGGTGAGGCATGGTGCAGATATGTGCACCGACACTTTTACTAAACTTCGGCTAAAGACAGCGCTGTCACACCTATTTGAACTCTCGAAAAAATAACATATTTCTGCTCCATTACCTCGACTTCCGTCAAAATCAGTTAATGTGAAAAAACCAACCGGTTTTCCTGTTTGAAATTTCGAAGAATCTTCAAAGTAACACTTCATTTTTGTTATAATAAAATCTCGCGTACAGTCGTTCTATAATAAATTATTTATTAAAACTTACAAATTGTAGTATTTTTCATAAATTGCTTCTTAAGAAATTTCCCTCACCTGAAAAAGAAAAAAATATATTTAAATATTTTCAATTATTGAATAACTCTTTCGATAAAGAGTATTTCCATACCTATTTTTTGATCAGTTATTGGACATGTAAAAAAATATATATATGGAATCAAATATACTAATACTATTTATATACAATGAGCGTAAGTTAATTATATTATTAAAATTAGTAAATAGGTTGTGTTAATACTGTTAAAATAATAATTACACAATTGAAAAGATACAAATCGCTACTTTTTATATTTTATATAATGGATTATTGGCAAAAATTACGGTATGTCAGTTCTTACCAGAGTTGTGTACATCACCAAAGATTGTTGGTAGTCCAATAATGAAACTCGTCAGGTGCCAATTACAATCTTTATTACTATAATACTCTTATGGCACAATAATATACACTCATTCTCGGACACACGCGGCAGAGAAAGAAGACTCGCTCGGTGCGCGTCACCCTTTTAAACCCGCTACACACACACACATACATACATCTACAACAGGCGGTTCTCATACATACATCTTCACAATCTCAAGTTAATTTTTTTTTTTAAATACAAAACAAATATTATGAATAAGATTTCATTTTCCATTGTTCTGTTCATGGACTAAGCATCGTGAATCTATAGTCACATATTACTGCATGAATATGATGCAATATGCATAAATTACGAACATTTAAGTGAATTTTGTATATAGTTCACATTGTAAAGAGTCACATTTCTAGACCGCGAATACTTGGAATCGGAACCAATTGTTGTTTTATGTCACTTTTGTAGAACTTTTATGTAAAGGACAATTTATTCACTTATTTTCTCCCTAAAAATAATCTACGATTATATCCATTGGCGTTTGGAGACATATTATACAACATTAAAAAAATATTTAGCAATTGACTATGAGTTTTTATTTAGATTTAAGACAGTTTCAACATGAATTTGAAAATCAATAATTTTTATTTTAATAGTTCATACTAAAACAATATTATTACACTCCTTCCTATTTCACCTATTTGCAATGGAATTTTGACCGAGCAAGTTTAAGCCAGAACGCCACCCATGCTTCAAATTCTTTTTCGATATAAAAATTCTTACAACTTCGTACACTTACTGATTTTTGAAAAAATATCTTTTATTCCGGTAACTATTTTTGCGATGCTGATTAATATTTTACAATATTTATTGTTTATTATTTTAATAAAATTATAGTTTTCGTTATTAAATATACTGTGCGTGTTTACATTTAGTGATATGTAAGAACATTATTTTTAAATTTTAATTTTTTTATATTCACTTACCATCTTCGTGTGTACGAAAATATACATATCTATGAATAATAAATAAATAAAATATATCTTTTAATAAATATATATATATATATATATATATATATATATATATATAACTAGAACTATCATTTAAATAAATCAAACACGTAGCAGCAGGTTGATTCTGATTGCGGGATCCTCATGCAGGATCTGATTGGATGAAAATAATTCCTCTCGTAACGAGGAAAACTTATTAACCGAATCCCCTGGCCTAATTGGTATTCAGAATTCACGTACAATTTCACTGATTCCTGCCCCGTAGTCGAACGAAGCGCATACTTAGCACAACGTGCACAGTTCAATTTCCCGACGAGTCTCGAAGGAAATTAATTTTCTCCAGCAAAAAAACTACCGACGCCAGTGAGCTCGGGTGAGAGTTGCAAGGGGCAAATGGGACTGCCTGCATATACTTGTGCCGATCTATTAAGAGCGGAATAAACGTGGTAATAATTGTTTCGTGGAATCGTAACAAGGTAAAACTTGGCCTTGTGTTCTTGAGCTTTGTTTTCGAGTTTCCCATCAGTATTCCTCAGGGGGATGTTTCAGTTGTCATTCTTTTTCCGACGATACTAGATTAAAGAATAAGGCAATTGATTTGTCGCATGGAATGTTATAAATTGTGGTCGGAAATTTTACATACTATTTTTATTATGTTATAACATTATTTTACAATTTTAAATATCTCGGTATATGTGTTAGAGATAGAAATTAAAATGTTAATAGTTACTAGTCTAAAAAAAACGATAAAAATAATGTATACAAAAATAACAAAATTGTACACATCAAAATACTCTCGCAGTTCTCACATAAAATACATTTATTTCAGCACTAAGGATGATAAATAATCACATACATATTTATTTGTGACGTCTCTCAATGTGATAACGTTAAAGAAAATCTTTAAAACTTAGATTAATTAAAATACAGTTTAAAAAATGTTAAATAAAATTTAACAAAAAAAAATATTAACTTAAATTAACGCGTAATATAAATAAGCCAGAAAAATTTAAACTTTATTTACAAACGATAGTATAATAATAAGTGCTTAAGAGTAGATTATGTATTACATACAAATAGGTTATAAATAAATTAACCCTTTCAGAAAATTGAGTAAGAAGACATCTTCGTTCAACATGTCAACCGAGATATCGTACAAAAATTCTTTGAATATTTTGTGCTATTTGACAAGTGGATGAAGGTGCAATTTCTGAATAACAACTTTAGACGGGATGTTTTCTCCGCTGTAATACTTTCGAATATAAAGACATTTCAAGAACAGCGTCAGGTAAAAACATTCATTCAGGGAATTTTTTCACATGAAGTAAGATCCATCTGCCACGTAAACATCTCAGCTTTCATGAAATATCCGGAACGCGGAATTCGTAAGTGCGATCTATTTAAATGCTAGCGAATGAAAAGATTGTGTAGAAAAAATGCGACCAGATTTTCAAACATTTTATAATGTAGCTGCTCAGAAAATGACAGACATATCAATTTGAATATAAATATGATCTATCTTTATACGGTTTTAAAATTAAAATGAATTATTTCTTACAGAACGTTATATGTTTTTATCGTTATTTATTTGAGATTAATTTATTAAATAAATTGTAAATTAATCACAGACCTGCTTAAATTATGTAAAGAAAAAAGTTCAAACCAGCCTTTTATACCAACAATGGCATTAAAAAATATATGTTAAATAATAAAACTAGAATAGATCTAATTGGATAATAGTGGAGTGTATAAGATTAATTGTAAGAACTGTCAATCATCTTATATTGGACAAACTGGAAGGAAAATACACACACGAACAGAAGAACATATTAATGGGATAAAGAACTTCAGCATAAACTTAGAGATGGCAGACCATACAAGATCACAAGTTCATCGTTTCGCCCATGACAACGTAGAAGTACTACATATATGCAGAAAGGGGAGAAAATTAGACATTCTATAAAGTATAGAGATTAATATTAACAATAAAAATGTACTTAACGTACAAACATCCCTATTACAACATCTCTTCTCCTCCCCATATTAACCCCGCCCGCAACCACTTTCACTTTTTACCCTTCTCTCCCCAACACTGTTCCATACTCCCCTCCCCGCCATGTAGTCTATCTTCTAGTTTTAATATTTATATTATTACTGAATATGACGCATGAAGCGTCGAAAATGTTTTAATTTTCAATTAAAATGTAGTGTGAAGTAAACAACGTTGTGTATTATTTTTATATAATAATTTATTTATTTTTTTAATATATTTTTTTTGTTAAAAGTTAATCTATATATATATATATATATATATATATACATATATCTTTAAAAAAACGCGTATAAAGGTGGTATGCAGTTAGTGTCTGCGTACTTAATTCTCTAAAAAAATGCATCTAATGGTAGTATACAGTATGTATTTATTACAAATTCGATAATATTGACGCACTTCGTATTACTGTTCATAGCCAAGTGGTCTAAGACATCGAATTCAGAAATCGGAATCAGATCTGCTGAGCGTGGTTTCAAATCCTAGACCAACCACATTTTTTAAATGTAATTTAGTTAAGCTGTGTATACTTTTTAATCAATTTATTGATTTTTTTTATTATTACATCGAAACAAATTGTTTTCTAATTTAAAAAAAATTAAAGGCTAGGCTTTTAAAATTTCGCCGCCAGGGCAGCGAGCGAATATAATCTCTTACCAGGTGACGTGTATAAAATATGTGTAATTGGTTATATATTTGTGTTAATTTAAGTTAATTTTACTATAATAGATCTCTTATCTTTTCCTGATAAAATTAAAGTACGTTTTCAATAGTTAAAAATAGGCTTTATAGGAATATCGGTTGTGGCCGTGTAACATCCATCATTGAAATCAATTTGCTGTTTATTTTCTGACTTTGAATACACGTATTTATTTTATGCTATGTTATGTTAAAGTGTTAATAGATCCACGTCTTCTATAATAAACTTCAATATGGTTTTAAAATATGTGAAATAATTACATACTCACTGAGGGGGAAGAAAATTTACTTTACGTACTAGTAAAGGATTGACATCCACCAAAAATAAAGTAGATACTCAATAGAAAAGTAAAAATTTGAGTCTGAAGTAAACGGGAAACGGAACGCCGAAGCGCTTGACGTAGACATTGATTCCAGGCTTTGTACCACACTGCAGTATCGTCTGAATATAGATCTCAATACTCACGTCGAAGATTTGTTAATTGTACTACTGAACACAAATTTGAGTCATCGAATGAACTCAAATTTGTGTTCATTATTTGAATCAATATGGGAACCAATCATAATCTCATAGCAAACTAGCTAACTCACTGGTTTAACGAACAGTCAGTATCTCAAAACAAACTCTGACAAGAATTGACTGATTTAACAAACTTGTACACTACTCGACATATCAAAAAGAGTCCAGTTAAAAATATTTAATAAAAAATAGAATAACCGATATCTTTTAAAGAGTTTTAAAGAGAATATAAGTTCAAAAATTTGTCATAAACCTACTTAGTTAATGTGGTAAAATTGTATAATATATTTAATATAATATATATAGTTAGAATCCCGGTAGCAACTAAAAAATTGTTTCGATGAATAGATTTTTTTCTGTATAAATTTTCTGCCTTTAATATGTATTCAAATATTAAAGCCAGACGCAGAGTAAGTAACGCAAAGAAACCATATAGTAGTGTTATTATGTACATTATCATGTACCTACTAGCTCCAAGATATCAATATTTATAATAACATTACAATAGTCCGAATAAAAACTTTTTTTAAGGAGAACACGTTTTTGTTGCGAAGTTGTATTTTGAAAACATAGTTCTGTTATACAAATTAAATTAATTAACTAGAAAGACATACAAAAAAATTATCTGTGGAAAAATATTTAGTTGCTATCGGGATTTGAACCTGGACCTCTTTCTAGCAACCTGGTAGCAACTAAATATTTTTTTGATAGATAAATTTTTTCTACATAACTTTTTAATCAATTTATTTAATTTGTATTGAAAATATATACATAAATTTACGTGCCTATTTATTTTATATATATATATATATATATATATATATATATATATATATATATATATTATTCGACAATATAAAGCAACAATAGAGTCATCCACCCCCAAATAAGAAAGATCTTGAATTATGGGGGTGGCTATCGACATTTATATTAAACAAGATAAAGCAAGATCTACTGGATATAATAAATGTTTTACAACTAAATAAAAATATATACAATCATCTATAATAATACAATATGAAAATTAATAACAAAATGTTGATAAATTGATCAGATTAGAACTTGGGAAAGATGTGAAATACATATTTATTTAATAATTTTGAAGACTTTTAAGCCATTTTAGAATATCTTTTTTATATACATTTATATTTGCTGCTAATTTAATTGATTTTGGCAGTTGGTTACACTATATAGGAACAATGTATGATCCATGTTTCTCTTCTATTCCTAATTTGAATATTTTAAAAATAACATGTACATTAGTTTTACTCGGAGTCTGATAGTTGTGATGAATTTTTATTTTTTTTATTTTATCACCTTTAAAAAAATGAAATTAAACAGTTTTTTTTATAAAAAAAAGATAAATTTTAAACAAGAAAATCTTTAAAAACTTGTTTGGTTGGGTAATCTTTAGCCTTTTTTAAAATTATTTTTATTATTGTCTTTTGAGTTGTAATTATTGGTTTAAGATATATGGGACAAGTTCCTCCCAAATCTAGTACTTCGTATTGTATTTCTACATGTGATAATTTTATTCCCGAATGAATAGAATAACTTATCTTCATACAATTTTATAATTAATGTGTTAATATTCTTTGTAGAAGTTATAATTAATTACGTTATAAAAAATCATAAAAAAACATTTAACTAACAAACCAAAAGTCCAGTTTGGCCAAAATTTATGAGGAAGGTAATTTATCTCGTACTAAAAGAGCTTTCGACCCTTGTACACCGACTGCACGCAAGGCTCTTGACATGTCTTTAATCAAATACTAGGTATAGGTTGTAATGTACTAAAATGTTCATTTTATTCTTCGTATATTCATGAAAACCATTCGGTAGAATTTTCACAATTTTCACATCACAATTTTCTCTAAAATATTGTACAACTGTGATTATCTGAATAATCTTCATCACATTTTTCCCTGAACTAACGTATATCTGGGAATTTTTTAAAATCTTCTAGCAGATTTTTAAATTAATTTTTTTCAGAACTGTTGCATAAATACAAACATGAATTAGGTACCAACATAGAGTAGAAATAAGGACTGTGTTTTAAGTTTACTTATTTTTAATATCACACTTTCAAAGACATATTTATTAAAGGTGCTATCAAGAGCACAATTTATATATATAAATTTGGTATACTTATTTTATTTTGTTATGTTCTTGGCAGAGCACGGTCGCTATGATGATGATGACATGATGATAGTTTTGGTTTTAACCAAAACTATCCAACGCCATCAGCTCCAATTTGTAGTACTCCTGACGGCTTCCTGAAATGAGTTATTAGCAGACTTCACCATATTCAATCATGTAGTAGGCTATCTTCCAAGAGAGAGTGATTCTCGACTCTAGTGATTATCAACGCACTTTCCCGGATAGGAAGAGTTACTGGTACAAATACCGGTAGCAGCTAAAATATTTTTTTCAATAAATTGATTTTATCTGTATGTATATCATTCTATTTGGTGCGTTTACTGTGTATTAAATTTAAATTGTTATCTATGAAAAATCCTTCTCTATATTTATCCAATAACACATGAATTAATAATCGTGTTGGAAAAACAATTTAACGATCAGGTTGTGTTTCTTAAGATGATATTTGATAGCATATTAAAAGCAGACTATCAATGAAAATCACTTACTGTATTGTGCCTTATTCTCTAAAAGTGGCTCTTAAAGAAATAGTTTTAAAAAATACAACACAACATATAAAAATTAAATAATATATTTACGCTAGATTCTAAACAATAATCACACTGTTTCCTGACAAACAAGTTTCTTAAAAATATCAATTACCATTTATGTTGAAACTATTGCCTCTACACCATTCGTTGATCTTTAAATTTATCTTTAGATTAAAATCTCAACATGTGTACATAATATTGAGATATATCTCAACTAAGTCTTTGAGATTATTTCATAGTCTCTTTTTATAGATACGCGCCTTAATAATATTTATTTTGTACTGTATCTTTAAAAAGTATTATGTTAACAATAATTTTGTTAAATGCGTATAATTTAAGAGTATTTATTGTTTTAATAGTTATGTTCAATGAAAATAATCACCATGAAGCTTTTGTATAATTGTGAATAAAGAGCTTTTTTCGCATTTAGTTATTTTCCGACACAAAATCTCATAAAGAGAGTTTTATTGCACTATAAAAAGAAATTCTTGAAATCGCCTAGTACTAATTTTGAACTTTATTTAGCTATACTGTCAAAATTTTACGAAAATTAAGAAATATATATATAGAACGTACTTAATTGCGATTTGTAATTGAAACAATAATATTTAAATTAATTAGAACGTTTGGATTAATCAAAGAATAAAAAAAATTGCATTATAAATATATGTGATTTTTTTATTAACTTTTTAAAAAAAATATTTGTTTATTATATTTTCCTTGGTTTTCTTTTTCATAGCATTATATTTATTTCATAACCTTTAATGTATAACAAAATATGTATTATCTTTATGGCAAAACGAGTTAAAAAAAAACCTGATCACGCTGGAATAAACACATTATTATTATTATTATTATTATTATTATTATTATTATTATTATTATTATATATATGTGTGAATTGAAGTACATACTACTTACATTAATTATTACATTTGATCGATTGATGTGGAAAATCTATTTGAGTTTAGTAAATTTAGTGATAGTCGTCTGGTTTTAGAAAGACTAACATTATTGAAACGATGTTTCAAAGTGAACAAGGGAAGAGTGATATATCAGGATATAATAGTCTGGGTTTCTATCCTCTCCATATCAACTACAACTTCACGAAAACAAAGTAAATAATACAAATTGAATGTATTAATTAGAAAGATATACATACAAAAACAATTTTATCGAAAAATATTGTTATTGCTACCGAGATTCGAACCTGGATTTCTTCCAATTCGGAGAACTTAGGATTATGCTATACCAACACAGTGCTGTGACGACAAATTTTCAAACTTATATATACACTTTTCAAATTGATACATTTATCGTTCCATTATATGAAAGCCATATACTTTATTTTTACGGAATCTCAAATACCTTTGTGTAATCCGATAGGAGACAATACATTTAATTTGTATTTAAAATATCACAGACCTATGTTTTAAATAATTAGAACTTCACAATATGAATGTGTTTTAATAACGCAAGTAATTTTTATATTTGTTATTTTGTAAATATAACCTTAAAAAATTATCTACTACAAGCATGCGTGGTTTAGTTTGAAATACAAAACATGACCATTTTTTTACAAATTATTAGTCTCTAAAAAGAGAAAGAAAAATAACCCAATTTTGAATAGAATATTTCACCAAAGCTTTGTCACCAACGCGTAATGACAAGTAATTTGGAGATCTGCATCGTTTTTTTTCCAGTGCTTATCTCTAGTGCCATTTGACACACACGGTGCTTAATGCCAGTCCCTCCAGCATCCAGTTCTAGCAGTCATTTCTGACGCAAAATAATAAAACATCATTTTGTGATCTATATTTTATCTACACAAATACAACTAGTGCCTGATCAAAAATACCAAACGACCAAAATTGACCCAAATGATACAATCCAGTCGAAAATTGTGTTGAACATCATTATTTATTTTTTAAAAGAACTATAGAGCAAACAGTATATTTTTACTCACCGTAAAGGAAAATAAATATTTTTATTTGTTATTCAGTAATACTCTTATTTGAATTCATTACATGAGAAATGTTAGGAATTATCCCGTGGACTGTTTGAAGGAAAATATGGATGGGAAAACAGGATGACACAGTACTTTGAAAACTACCACTGACCTTTTGTAGTCCCGCCTCTCTCTTCACGCTTAGCAATTGAAGGATCCCTCGACGGATGCTGGAAGTCACTTTTAAGACGCTCAAAGTTGTTGTAGAAGGTACCGTGGGCCACTTTGCAAAGTATCTCGTGATGCAGGTAGATGATCGGCGCGTATTTGAAAAAGGTACAGGTTGTATGTAATGTTTACTGTACGGCGATCAAATTTGGACTGATTCCCGCGCTAATGAACAAGTAGGCAGTATATCAAGTAAGTGTCGAGAAGTTGGAAGGGATCTATATCGGAATTAGGAACATAATTTCTCTAACAGGGAAAACCTATCAATACTGAAAAAAAACATATTTCTATTATACAAGGAGTAGTACCTCCTGGAACATGGGAAGTAGACATACTTGAAAACATGAAATGTCCAGAGTGCAATATTTATTTTTATATTCAGTCAATTAACAAAGTGCCAGACGATTAAAGAATTATTTATATAAAATAAATGTTATACGTGCATTGGCTTACGCTTGCAAGCCATTGTTCAAAGTGTGACGTACAAATGGCAAGAATTATAATAATTACTCGTAAAAATAATGTTTAAAATATAGTCCGTTCCAAAAAATAACAGGGAGATCCATATTTATTTATTTTTTTTTTTTATATCGTACTGTTTAAAATGTAATGTGAGATATTTATAATCAAGAAGTTTGTGTATTAAAATATTCCCAAAATCTGTAAAAAATTACATTCGCGCGATTCCCATACAAAAAATGTTCGTATTAATTTGCTTCATAGGCGCAGTTTTAAAATACGCAAATTATCTGTCTCCAGAGACTGTTCAAGATTAACCTTTAGGGCCGGTTGTGATCAATAGTAACTTTGTACTATGGTAACTTTTTACTATAGTAACTTTTTATTAACGCCCGCAGTAAAAATCTTATGCGGGTTGTTGATACATCAAATTTACTACTGTCGAAGCATAGATGGAGATGTTTATAAGCGTGACAAATAATCATGAAATATGCTTTATATTATGGATTATCTACGAATTTATTCAGCGGAGCGTTCGATATCTGTCACTTTGGTGGTGAAATTTTTTCATATTATATGTAATAATGTGTATTAAACGACGAGATTATCATCAGATGATTGAAAATATCAAGATACTGAATGCAACTTTCAAAATATCAATGTGTCAGATGACTTTTGGAACAGCTGTGAAAAGTCTGCCATATTTAACTTTCGATTCTCGTTTTCACTATCGAATATCGCAGAGTAAAATGAATTTACTACGAGATGTACTTTCGAGAAGTCAATGTTTTTTAACTAACGATCAAACAACCTGTTTTCGCAAAAAAAAAATAGTTTAGTAACTTTTTTACTAAAGTAAAAAGTTACTACTGATCATACAACCGGCCCTTAGGATGTATCACCAAGAAGTCGACACTATCTTCGTATGTCTAGGAATTGTTTCTAAATTTTAAATTTCTATTTCGTTAACACTTAGTCAAACTGGGCGAAACAAAAAATACAAAATCTATCGTAGATCACTATCTCTTCCCCCGCGGTTCTCCGCAAATAACTTACCCATTTACTTCTGACTAGGGATTCCAAAAATATCGACTTTTGCAAATACCGGTATTACCGAAAAAAATATTTCTATCGACGGTATTACCGGTAAAAACCGGTCTTCTTTTATTCATCTTCTATTGTTAATTCTCCTAATTTATCATTAATTTGTTAACTTTTGATTATTAATAATCAATTAATTTGATAACTCACTTTAATTAATTATTAATTACTTTCATAATCATTAAACTTATTAAATTTTATAAAAAATACAAAATACTTTTTTTTTGAAAATGTTTTATTAATCGATAAAATTGAATAGCAATGAGGAGATCAAACAATTTATTAAATTTAATTATTTTATTAGTACATTACAAATTATTAGATTAAATTAAAATTACTACATTATTACAATACAAATGATTACAGTACATTCAAATTATTACATTACATTTATTAAATCAAAACATTATTTAAACAGAAAAATAATAGAACGCATTTATTTACAATATTTTTTTGTATTAAAATATGATTTTTTTTCCTTTCCGGCCGGCCTTTTTTTTTACCTGCTATTCAAACGAGCCGCCAAATGTATCGGAATTACTTCCGACGACCACTCGCCGATTCCAATCCGTCCAAATAAATTAGATATATTGGGGGTCATAAAATATAGAAGGTTCTTAGAAATGTGTACCCATTTGTTTTGTGTTGATGTAAACCATGAAATGCCAGTCACCAAGGAAATACGACTGAAAATATAATTAAAATACATAATTTTTAACGAAATTAATATATTTCGGTATTTACCGGTTTTTTATTTTGTAATACCGGTAATACCGAAGATGTAGTTATCGCCAAAAACCGATAATACCGGTTTCAGTATTACCGGTATTGGAATCCCTACTCCTGACCTATGTTAGAAAGGCTCTGTATTTATGTTCGGTAATCCCGAACTCACCTCGATGCGTTCCCATCAAACGCTTACATGAATCATTACGTAGATATTAGTGAAGGACTAAACTTCATTTAGTAATAAACACTTCAAGAAATGTACGTTCACCAACTTGAACCATTCAAAATGAACGCTTCATTCAAAGTATCTTGGTACCACTGTTTTGTCCACTCCCAATGCAGGTCGAAATCGCTTTGCACTTCATATGGTTCGATGAAGTGTGGTTAAGTCGTTATTTAAACCGTTATTGAACTATACTTTAACGAAGTGTCTGAAGTGCGAAGTGTTTAGTGTGATAGATACCTCGCAAAGTACACACTTCAATGAACTACGTGAAGTGAGCGGCAAACTCTTTCATCCCTGTATACATGAACAGTTCGCAGTTAATTGTGAGCGTTGCTAAGTAAGAGCTTAATTGCAGGCAACTAAGTTATTTGCTAGTGTGTTTGAATATGGTGTGAAGTATTAAACTATTGAACTATTGAAGCGTTAGCATGATTTATAATGTGCGAACTACGAAGCGTGAGTATAAAGAACTAGTTCATTGAAGTACTTCGTACAGTGTACACCCATCGCTAGTACCTACCTTTTGCTTCCTGGGCAGGGGTGCGTCTTCAGTCGCAGTTTCATAGAACAACTATCTCGAATATCAAAATCACGAGTTCTCATACTGTTTTGTGTGCGGTCGTATCCAATTTTCTATTGTTGCTATGTCGACTTATTGAATTATCACGTCACTCAACCCATCCGGAGTAAATATTGCATTGTGATATCTATTTATCTGAATCTTCACGCAACTAGAAACCATCTGGAGAAATAGTGCATTATTTGTCTTCTCCTTCACTCGAAGCCAACCGGAGTAAATATTGCTTTGTGATATCAACTTACTTGAATTTCCGCTTCACTATACAAATTTCGGTTCCTGCATTTCTTCTATAGCTTAGAACATTCACGCGCTGTAAGCATGGTTGTCCTTGACTACTGAAGCGTGGTTACTCCTAGATTTTATCTCCATCTACTGATGCTGGCGGGTTTCATCGTTGCATCTGCAGCGAAATGCGTATTGATCTGTCATATTCTGTGCCTGCATCTACTATCTTCCAAACGGCATATGTTGGTGTGCCGTCTTCTGTATCTATATCTAACGTCTACCTGGCGACATGTATTGGTCTGTCATCTCCTGTGTCTACGTCTACCATCTCCCTGACGGCATATATTGGTCTACCGTCTCCTGTATCTACATCTACCATCTCTCTCTGGCGGCATGTATTAGTCTGCCATTTCCTGTGCCTACATCTACCGTCTCCCTGATATATGGGTCTGCCGTCTTCTGTACCTACATCAACCGTCTCCCTGATAGCGGCTGTATTGGCGTCTCCTGTGCTAACATCTACCATCTCCCTGACGGCTGTATTGGTCTGCCGTCTCCTGTGCCCACATCTATCGTTCTGTATCTGATGGCATGTGTTGGTCTGCCGTCTTTTGTTCCTATATCTACCGTCTCCCTGACAGCATGTATTGGTCTACTGTCTCCTGTGCCTACATATTTTGTCTCCCTAACGGTCTCCTGATAACATCTCACCTCCAGCTGTCTTCCTACTTGATGCCATTGACTTTACACTGCAATGTGTATAACTCCAAGGTATTTATGCTGTATCGTTCCCCTTATTTTGTTTGCCTGGAGATGACTATAGAGTAATTATTTTTAAAGTTGTTATAGTAATGCTGCATACGCAATCGTGAGCTATTATCAAATGTTACTTTTACTGAGAATTCATAGAGTGAACTCTAAAGAAACTTATATTAAGAATTAAGTAATAACCTCACCCTTTCATCCATAGTAATAAGTTCAGTATCATTAATTATTTTTACCTTGTGTGATTTAGATATATGCCATTCTGTTTTAAATTATAAAATACATATAGTTATTGAAATTAACCTGTTTTCATCTGAGATAACAATCTATCTATATACAATATACCTTTTCATAATACACAGACTTGGTATCAACTACCGAAGTCTGTAAAACAAAACATAATCTTTAAACTGAACTGCTTTTAAAATAAACAATTTAAACATAAAGGCCAGTACAATAAAAAAAATTTATGCGAGTATCAGATGTTAAGATAAATGGACGATTATGACATCCTGATAGTATAAGTTCTCCTGGCTTTTAAAACTAAGACAATGAGAGATCTGTCAATAAAATATGTATAACCACATTAATGTTGACATTTGTTAACAATTAGAACATTGCAACAGAAGAATAGTAAAATTACTTTTTCTGAAACAGGCAGCTGCAGTGTTGACATTTTTTGAAAATACGCATAAATTCATTGGTTTTTTATAATTTTGATAAATGTTAAGTTAAAAATATTTGTTAGCCATGTAATATATGTTTACTCGTATATACATAAATATTTAATTTTTTAAACTACGGTGGACTTTCCATAAGGCTACTCCCTTGAGAACCTCGCATACAAATAATATATAAATACATATTGGGTAGAATAACATAATACAATATTACATACTTTGAAATATAAGAATTAAACAGCATTATAAGCTACAGAATTACAGAATATTAAACAATGATTTACATAATATCAAAAGTGGAATACAAAAGGTCTTATAAATATGATCGTGTGGCTGTGAGTAAGGTTGTCAGCTTTACATTAGGTAAGAGATGGAATTATATTTAGGGAACGAAAAGACAAAATTAATAAGTTTGTTTTCAGAAGTGACGCAAATAGTTTCAAATAACAAGTTATAGTTATCAAGACGAGAAAATTTGAGTACTTTGGACATGTTATGAAAGGCAAAAATATTATGTATGAGTAATACAAGTCATACTAGAATATGATGTACTTACGAGAAATATGGTCATGCAGGGAAAGATTTGAGGGAAACGCAGTGCAGGAAGAAGGCTACTCCTGGTTGAAGAATGTGCGTAACTGGTTTCCTTGGAGTTTACATTCACCGTAGAGAAGATACATAAAATATATATTAGTAATTATGCTTTTCAACCTCCATAGAGGTGTGTAACTTTTAAGAAGAATAAATATTCCTAGGAGTCTCCACTATAGTCCTATAAATATTGTGTAGAATGGTTATTGGAATCAACCATATATTGCGCTTGATTTTCAATGGAAACGTGTATTGTATTTTTCATCGCATGGTATTCTCAGGTTATCGGTTATTAGAATCAGAATATTTATAAATAACTCGTATTTGTAAATATGTATTGGAGAAAATTAATAAGCGATCTAATAATAGTGTTTTGCGCATCCTTATTGCATTGCTTTAGATGAAATTATTTGAATAGCTTTTATGCTAGTGCATTCTGTATTGCCCTACCTGGAATTGTACAAACGGTGTTCTTACGTACCAACTTTTAAATATACCTATATATCCACTAGACATTCTTGAAAAAACTGAGATGTTTACGTAAATGATTATTGAACAAACGTAAACATTACAAGCATTAATCCAACATTTGCATCGTGTCGATAAGACAAATGCTCAATACACTTGGCAGTCATAAAAATTCATATGATTTAGCTAAGATATGTTTTTTTTTACTCGTAATAAAGACAATATACATTTTATTTAATTTTTCTTACTGGCAATGACACTTACATTTACCGATCCAATAAAACATCCAACTAACTAGCTACTGGCAATAACACTTAGATATAAGGATCCAATAACATATTCAGATCATAGATAAAAGATGAGGAAGCGCTGTGTTATTATGGATAATACTGTCACAATCTTTTTAAGTACCTACCTAATTCATATCATGAATTGTGGACGTTAGCCACTGTTTTCTTATCATTAAAATTATATATTTAATGTTTCCCTGATCTTGCTTATCGAAATTCAACATATAGCCAGACATATTCAGTTTGTTTTTTTATAATTAGACACGTTTTTATCCAATACAGATATTGTTTAAATATGTGCGTGAGTGTTTGATAACTGAAAATATTTTATCGAGTTTATGAACAATTAAGGAACTTGTATTGTTTTTCAATTTCATATAATATAATCTATTATAAAATGTTTTTGATTGTGCAATTATTTTATGTATTAATATTTACAGTAAGTTAATAATATTGTCCAGTTTTCAGAGCCGTTCAAAATATGTTGAATATTCTGAGCTATCCTGCCATGTATCATGCCGGAGTTTTGGATCCCATTTATTAAGGCTATTGTTGCAATTAATGATAAATAAATTAACAGTTCACTTAAATATGGTATTATGTTTGTGCAGATCGTAGTTTTCGAATTGCCAAATATTAACATCAAAATCTACTTGGACCAATGTGATGACAATAATCAGTGCATACAATTTATTAAATAGAATTAAACGAAATGTATATTTATATAAGTGTACATTTTCTGGTGACAGTAATGCGCTCGTAATTTTTAATTATAATTTTCTTCATAAAATAATGAACAAGTGTTGGAACAAATCTTGGTGACCATCATTTGTGATTTCCACCCGCCGCCGCGCTGGCTGAATTTTCCTCTGTATTTTTCTTATATCCCTTGTACGTAGGCCATAATCCGCTACATAGTGTCCCCTAATTGCGCCCCTAATTGCCCGCGCCCGGCGGCCCCGCACCCCGGCCCCGCGCCAGGGGTAGGCCTGCACCCCCTCGCCACGATACCCGCCTAAACCAATTTGGAGAATAGCCGACATTGCGGTGTATGAAATGTGAAATTGTATCCGCAATCTTAATGCGGATGCCGAGATTAGAGATATCTCAATTCCGAGCGATGCGAATTAAGCGGGTGCGTGCATGGGAACATCACTTAATTAGGGGAATTATTCAAAATTATTCCAAAAAATAAAATGAATTAAGAAATTAAAAGAGAATTTTATCAAATATCTTCAAAAACATACACTCTATGTATATTTCTAATTACAACACATCTGTGATATATACTTAATTATTTTTTATTCTATATCTTTAAAAATTATTTTAGCTTATTTATACGAGTAACGAGTAACAATATATTATATATTTAGATATTTTGGAATTATACAAATTTTTATTATTACTTTAAGCCAGTCAAGTAAAATCAAGGTGTGATTTATGGCAGTGCAAACCTTAAACATGACACAAAAAAACAAATATATAAAAAAAAATATATATCTACACAATCACGTATTCAATATTTAACAGTGCAAATACTTTTCCGTCGAATCTGTATATGTCGATGTGCATCTGTTAAAATTTCGCTGTTATTATATGAATAACAGTTTCACAGAATCGGTAAGAAATAATATGTTTTCTTTGAGACGAAAAAATTCAAAATATTGAACAGGACCACCAAGGATACGAGTCTAGGATATAAAATATGACTACCATATGGTGCTTCTATTTGATAACTTAACCCATCACCTTTGACGGCTTCTCATAAATATAAATGTATTATATTTTTTGACTAAAAAAAGTACATTTTATATTATCATGTTAATCCATACAATCGATATACGAATAGTGTTATCCAATTTATAAAGAGATACAAATAGTTAGAACTGTATTACATATATAAGAAACCTAAGTTTTCTGAAACCTTTCACTAATAACTAATTTAGCAACATATTTCAATATCAAATTTGTAAAATATTTTTTATTTAACTAATAAACTAACTAAATAACTTATCGTCATACCGTTTCCCCGAGAATGTGGGTAGAGAGGATAGAGCGCTACTCACTTATGTCCTGACACACAATTCTCGCCTCATCCGCTTTCATACATCTTCTCATACAAGCTCGCCGATTACAGAGGCCTCTAACAAGACCATCCTCCAAAATATAATAAAAATAAATATATATATTTAATGAAGTAAATGATTAACGTAACAAAACATAATGCATTTTCTCGACAAGTAAAAGTTTCGGTGACAACCAATATTTTTTTTCGATAGATTTTTTCTATATATTTTTCTAATTGATTCATCTTAGTTGTTTTAGATTAATTAATATTTAGTAAAATAATTTGCTGCTCAATAGCCTTGCAAATAATAATAACGTGAAGAGAATAAGGGAATTAATTTGTTAATTATAATGTTAATTATATAGTAGTGCATGGAGGGAATAGTTACTTTCTAATTATGCCTTAACCCTTGGGAAATATTTGCGCTAGTGGTAATAAGTATTAACTAGTTCTAACTAACTCTATAACAGAGGAATATTTCCCGCTTACAAAGATAAATTAGTAGTTACAAAGTGTATAATATATTTCAATATAATATGGGTTAAATATTAGCAAGAATCGCTCGAGTTAATTATTTGCCATGAGTGATTCAAATATTTGTATTAAAATCTGTACAGAGACATTACTAAGGCGGTACTATGCGGTCCGCACTCATTTCCCGCTGCGATACCGGGCCAAGGGTGGTGGCGAGAATTCTTGTAGGCAACTGAGGGAATCACAAAACGTTACTCAACGTCGGTATTACCAAATGAGCCTGATGGTGTTTCCTGATGAGCTAAACCAATTTTGTGACTGTATTTGTGTGGTTCGTATTCAATGATAATTAAGTGTTGGAAGCTTTGTTTCTCGTGTATTAGTTATTCCTCGCCAAACTACGAATATTCAATTACCAATCACTGTTAACAATTAAAGAAAAATATCATAGTCACAGTTAATATAACGATATAGCTAGAGACCAAATTGATACTCCAAAACTAAAATATATCGCAACCCAAAATTAATATATTTAACAAATTTTTTAACAATCTCCCCATCACAATTATAAAAATTACAGACTACTATAAATTTGTATCTGAAGTCAGAAAATATGTATACAGACTAACCGACACATAAATTATACACTCTCGTTTATACTATATGTAATAAATAAGATATATATATATATATATATATATATTTTTTTTTTTATTATTTTTATTTATTAGTCTGTATATATCGTACAGATTATTTAAAAACGTTTATTATCTTCTAATACTAAAATAAATAAATAAACTTTTAAAAACTCATCGATAGTCCAGAGTTTCAAAAGTATATCCAATAATTATATAATTTTCCGAAATTACACACATCACTGAGAAAAGTACAAAAATGTTATACAGTATGGCATATATCGATGATTTCGAGTCACTGCAACGTATTTTCTTTATCTACTTTTAAGTTATTATTTTTAAAGAGGTCGTTACTAACATTACAAAAAATAATTTTGGTTAATTTTATAAGTATATTTAATGATAGGATCTGTGAATATTAATATTAACATGACATTTTATATACTTAAGATATAAAAAAATAATAATATAACGTTGTGTGAAGGGTATCGGTGATCACTTATAATAAGAACATTACTTCGTACTTTAAAAAGAGGCATGTTTGTTGTTTTATTAAACGTTTTTGTAGTAAAAATTTAAGTGCGTGTTTTCATATATATAAATTGTGTGAAGCATTTTGGTAACTGGTTATATTTAACAATTATATTTATAGGAGACCGTAAGTTGTCAATAATTCAACACTACTTATTTTTTATTTAACTTTTTTTTTTTAAATTTGTTTATCAAAATTAATTTCTCATTAAAACCTATTTAAATATCAGTCAAGTTTACAACGCCGATATACAGGTTGACCATAAATTTTTGCACTTTTTAAATCGCTTCTACGCGTAAGCTGTGCGAAGGAGGGGCACGCGGGCGACAGTGCGTGGGAGCTTGGTCCTTGAAAATTTTGTCGCAATGGATCGCTTCACGGGAGAACAACGCGCGTTCTGTATATTAATAAATTACTTACTTAACAATTATATTTGGTCAAGAAATGCATCATAGAAATAAAATAAACTAAAACAAAAATGTTTTTAATTTTTTCATTGGTGTTATGTAATTTTACCTTCAGCGTAGCCGCAAAGCAGGGGCATCACACCGTCGTACCGCGGCCCGACCGAAATAATTACAATTAGTGTACCATGCACTATAATTGTTTTCTCTAATTGCGCACCCACTGTCTCGCACTTCCACGCGAGCCTTGCCAAAGTAATTTCAGTAAAATAATACACCGAGAAAATCTGTCACAACATGTATGCATTTGAAAAAGTGTAAAGTAAACATTAATAAATTGTTGAAAAAAATCGACACAACACATTCATAAGATTTATTAATATTATTTTAAAATGTTAACTTTGTTTTATTGATCACTTAATGAATTAAAATACATCTACTGTTTTCGAAAAATATCATTTTCTTCTTCAGGATGTCATTAACTAATCAAAAACATATGTTATTGTTTCTTTAACAGAATCTTTTCATATATATCTTGCGGTGTGTTTATTCCATAAATATTACTAGTTACTATCAATTGTATGAATGATACACCGAAATAAGAGTGGTTACATCAAAATGTTTTTATGTAGTCTTATTTAATTGAAATAAATAAAATTCAGATATGCCTGTTTGAATAGATAATGAGTATATGTTTGGGTAATATAATCCCAGCCGTAATTCAGTTTTAACCAAAAACTAGACACACCATTTTGAAAGATAGTCGACGATTTGCTCTAAAATTTAAAGAATGCGACTGTCATAAAACTGTATAATTTAAGACAATTTTAGACTTTAGCAATATTATAACGATAAATGATATGTTGAACAAATATTGTGTGATATATTTGCAATTATACTATGAAATATTATTTGCAGGTAATCATCAGAATAATTATTTTCATCTCCTTTCCTGTACAAAATATATTAATTCAGCAGGAAAATAAGACACCGCCAGTAATATGCGAGCTGTATGGTGAGTCAGTCAATATTGTAATATTGTCAAAGAAATTTGCACAGTTGAAAAAGACTTAAATTGGCACAACTTGGCGGTGACACTTGCTCGACTCTCATTCATCTTGATTTTCATTCAAAATAGCCTGGTGAGATTGATTTCTTTCAACTAAAAGAACATCGTGTATTTGAAGAAGAAGACGAATTGTATTTGAAGTGTACCTGATGGGATGAAGAAGGCCCGAATTTTGAATAAAGCAATCGCCAGTTTTCGAAAATTACATGATGAAAAAATCAAATCGTTCTAATGTAATTGCTTGAATATTTTGTAAAAGTTAAATTATCATTTAAATAATTATACATGGGTATTTATTTAGTAAACTTATATTTTAGTATTCTTGCATTTTTTTATGTAATCTATTTTTTTAAATATATCATGGTGGATTTAGTACGATTAATTATATTTTGTATTCAAATAACGCGATAAAGGTTTTCCTATGTATACGCTCAGCGCTAGAGGTTTTCCTATATACGAGCATGTTCAAGTTTAACAAAATCCTTAAAAAAAAGTGTAAAACTTGAGATATGTTATGCATTATTAAGCTACGATACAAAAACAATATGCCAGGTAGAGATGGGTGTAATCTATTTTTGAATGATATACTTTTAGGCTAGCTCCGAGGTAAGCAGGAAACATTAAAATATCGAAAAACAAGTGGCGCTCTCTAGGAGAATTTTGAAATCTTGCAACAGTTGTTGGAAGATATAAGGTCAGAGGCAATAATTTATTTTAAAGAAAAAAATAGTTCAAACGATGAGCTAATTGAAAAATACTAGTTGTAGTTAAATAATTAGAATACTTTTATTTTTATACTAAAATGAGGATTGTCGAAAAATTATTAGTTAATAAAAACATAAGTATAAAATAGCACTCATAATTTTTATACAATTTTATCGATACCTGTCATTGGCATTAATAATTTTATAAGGGATGCTAAAGAAATTATTTTCTTAGGGATGCTTGAGTATTTCTGATAATATAATCCCCAACCATAAATGTGATCACATAGTGAAAATAAATCGAGATGATTTAATGGTTCAGAGGGTATTGATTAATTGGATAACGATATATGTATGTACTGTTAATTTCAATAAAACCGTTATTGGCTGTTTATTTCAATAAAACTGTGGCTAATCAGGCTATAAATATGATGGAAGAGACATAAATACATCTAGCTGTATTTGGTATGAATAATAACTTGTATTTGGTATGTACAATAAATGGCAGTAATGTAGAATATATGCTCCATTTAGAGGAGTTTATATTACATATTATATTTTTGTCTTAAAACATGTTATATTTTTTATCAACCAATCCTTCATCTCGGTCAACTTTCTTTTCTTTGTGTCTTTATTTCAATCTTTTTTTTTTTTTAAATACGTACATAGACTACGCGCCATTTTAATATTCTTACCATTTTCAAACTAAGCAAAACGCTTGTGATATTAAAATAGGACTAACTCTCCTACAATTCGATTCGTGGTTTCTTAAGGATCAAACCCTCAACTATTTGATTACTAAGCGAGGATTTTGTCACTACACTGATAAGCACTCACCTATATTATTATTTTCCTTACTAAATTATTGTATACATATATTTATATATATGTATATATATATATATATATATATATATATATATATATATATATATATATATTGTCACAATATTATGCATGCTTCTACGTGTAAGGGCCCACCAGAAACGTCAGATATAAAATGTCAGTATGTGTGGAACCGTTCGCAGTCCAGCAGCCAATCACAAGCCCCCTAACCGGCCAATGAAGGCAGAGTGCGAAGCAAGATGGCGCAGCTATCACTTTTCTTTTGGGAGCGATAGGGACTGGAAGGTCAGACGAAGAAAACTGGATAAGTTGAAATAGAAAAGGCACAACATGGAAGATGATGTCGGGCGTCCTTGACAATATTTTGAAGAGATGGAGGTGTGTTGTGCTGGCAAAATTCTGTGATGGCGGCGTACTTTTGGCTAGCAATTTCGAAGACGGCGGGTTCGGGTTCCGGGAGCTGATTCGCGTTGGCCGCCGTCAGCTCGGATCTCCAGGGCTCAGGTGTGCATGATTACTCAAAAAAGAAAAAATGTTTGAAGAATCAAAAAGTTCAATATAACCTGGAACATGAGATCAAGGACAAAAATTGTGTATGTCACGAGAAGTGTAAATGGTCTTTTAAAAATTATTATTATTGGATTATAGTTGTTAAGTGAACAAAATTGTATATCATTGAGTACTCCAACCTTTCCGACAAACGATAAACTTCACCCAGTAAAAACTAGCAATTTGTAAGAGCCAATTGTAGCTAGCCGATGACGTGAAGCTCGGGACCTGGCGCTCTATCCGTGTCATGGAAAGGATGTCCGGTCAGTTCGAGCAGAACGTGACAATATATAAATTAAATATATTTATTTTTTTTATTACATTTTATAATAATAATTATAATGCGCTTATTCCAGTGTGATCGGTTTTTTTTTATGAAGACTCGATTCGTCATAAAGATAATACATTTAAGTTACGAAATATATAATTATAACTTATAATTGCGCAAAAAAAAACAAACAAGAGAAAGCAGCATAGAATAGAGCAGGTAGATACAGGAAAAAAAATTGACAGCCCTGTAAATAGTGGGTAAATTTTTCTAATTGACTTTCAAAAACTTACCTAAAAACTTTCAATATTCAAGCCTAATCATTGTTACGAGGAACTAAACATCATCTTATGTGTAAACAATATCTTAAGTACATAGGTAGGTATATATTTTTTCATTTGTATTGTTCAGCAGAGTTTTTATTGTTGTTCAATATTTCATTTATTTTTACGATATCAGTCGGCATAGATACATAGCTTAAAATATCAAAATGCTATATCCCAGTAAATTTAAAAATGCAAAGCTTTCATAAAATACGACTTCATTTTTTATAAAAGTTGCCAAGTTAGATACTGATTTAGGATTATTACCGCCTACCTGTTCAAAATTCCACTGGCTTCTCAACACATGCCTATTGCCTTAACAGAACGGAAATTCAAAAATGACATGTTTTACATTTATGACGTCATAACTCCGCACGTGAAATAGGGACTTAGAACGATAGTCACATCCGCGACAGACCGTTCTGTATTAAAGGGCTGTTTATTTCCGATATTCAACATTTCGAATACTGAACCTTCGGTCACCGGGGGGCGTAAAACGTTACGGTTATAAAAAATATCAAAATGACATAAACATCTGAAGCAATTTACGCCTACGCTGTAATTTCTAATTTGTCCAATGTTGGACAGTAGAGTTAATTATTTCGATATCAACTTCAACAATCGTTATAAATTTTATTTTTCTTTATTATTTTAATTTAATAGAAATTAAGTAATTAGAACACTTCTTACTCTGAAGTTGAAATTATTCAGAACATAGGTTTGTAATATTTTGAATACTAATTAAACGTATTAATTATAAAGATATATATATGTATACAGATATATTAATTTTATATGTACATCTTTCTAATTAATACATTTAATTTTTATAAATTAAATTAATCAACTAGAAAGATATATAGAAAATCAATATTATTACGATTGAAAATAGTGAACGCGAAGAGTTTCAGGTTCGAAGGCAGCTAAATATTTTTTCGATAGATAGATTTTTTTCTGTGCATCTTTCTAGTTGATTAATTTAATTTGTATTAAAATACCACTGAACATTGTTCTGAAAATGCAAATTCACATCAGTGTTATTAAAAAAAAATTAATATGCTGATTCTTTTTCGGTTGGTTGTTGATCTAATAGTTAAGACACTTGCCTAGTAATGTAGTTGATTGGAGGTTCAAACCTCGCTCCAGACTGATATGCTGGAACGAGGCATTAAATTAAGTCCTATTTTCATAGGACAAGCATTTAGCTTAACTTAAAAATAGTAAGAATATTGATTTAAAAATTCAAAATTCCACTATTAGCACATCTAAATACATATTTTTAAATCTACATTATACTACGTGAACTATTAGAGATTCTTGTAATAAGATATCCATATATATATATATATATATATATACATATATATATGCAAAAATTCTATATTTCTTAGGATATTAGTAAATGTTTATTTTTGTTTGGTTGTGGTAACGTATCGATACAATAATAAATTTAATAGATTCAGAGTTTTATAATATTCACAATATATAAATTGTTTCACTAATGAAATAACTAACCTAATTAAAATTTAATTTTATAAACATAAAAGTATTTTGTATTCAGGTAAGTTCTTGAAGTTATATTCACCAACATTCTTACGCTTCGTTGCTAATAAGTGAACCGAGGAGATGAAGCCATTCTGTGAACCTCCATACTAATCGGCTGTATTACGACCACGCCAGGTGTGGAACAAGGCAACAGGGTAGTTAATAAAATCACTGCATCCCGAGCATATTTCAGCCTACCGTAGAGACGCCTTCTGGCAAGGGTGACTGAAGGTTTTAAAGTAAAAACCGATTAAAGTGTCAGGGCCGGTATTAGTGCATCTTAAACGGGCAAGGCGTGATTTATGTACGGGACGGGCTCTCGCCGCTACCGCGGAGAATTTTAAATCCAATACGGTTATTTATGGTCTATTTTACTAGGGCGAGGCTTTTTTTCCAACCCGCACTAGCCAGTTTACAGCACTTTCAGATTCGTCGCCATGTAAATTTTTTTTTTCTGAGAATTACATTTATTAAGAAAGTTTATTTTCTTCATGCCATTCTAAAATTGATCATTTCGGAGATTATTGTTTTTCGTTATGCTCTTGGCAGAGCAATCGTGGTTGCTATGGTAATGACTATAATACATCCATCTAGTTGGCGTTCTTATACGGGGGCAAGATCCATTGTACCACCACTAGCCATTGCATGCATACGTCTTGTTTTAATATACCTCAGAATGTGAAGTATTGTGGAAGATAGTTCACAAAGCCAACATCATATCTCTAATATATCTTGTTATCTCAATCGTATTGTGGAAGATGACATTTATCAACCACATCATATCTGTAATTCATCTTATTATCTCAGTCATATTGTGAAAGATGACACTTGTCACCCACACCGCATCTTTATTATATCTTTCTACCTATACTCTTGTTATCTTAGTTTTCTGACAAACTTCATCTTAATGGATCTGGTGATCTCTGTTCTTATTTGTAAAATATATCAAATTTTCTTTAAATTATCTATCGCTGATTGGATAATCCCACCTCTTCTTTTAATATTAGTTTCATCCTCCAGTGATTAAAATTAGAGAACCAACTGGTTTTAATACAACTTATTTTATACATGCTAGGTAGCTTAATTTAGTGATAAAATACTCAATCCAGTGATCAAGTGATTGAATAGAACTGAGGCTTCAGGGATAAATTGCATAGGACTACCAAATTGAGAAAACTTACTTAGGATCCCAAAAAAATGCTAAGATATTTATGAAATTATCTTAAATTTTCATATTCATGCATTTAACTTTACATTATTAATTCATTAACATCATCAATGCAGAATATTTGACTAATTTAGCTTAAATAATATTATTATTATTTTTAAATGTACTCATCTTGGTGCCATATTTAACAATAAATAGTAAAAAACATTAATAGGATAGTAAATTTGAATCTGTATCGTACCCCGCTTTGAGCGTAATTATTTTCGTTTATTGCTTCCTATTCTTCCTTCAACCATAAATAAATAAATGTTGTACTCTTTTTAATAATTCTTCATTACAAAGGGACAAGAAAATAAATTTCAGTAATAAAATATTTGTATAAAATAGTTAAAAATATTATGCATTAAAATAAGAAGATAATATAATGACAATAAATAAGTTATATTGAACCCAAATATAAAATGGTGTAACTTCATCATTATCATCATCATCATCATCATCTTCTCGGCAAATATGGAAATTCTCTGTTGCATCGAACAAATATATGGCAGTATTTGATCAAAATGTATTTTAAACTTTTGTTTTTGGCCACGTTTTTAAATCCATTAAAGAAGAGTCTTATTATTAAAAGATAGATGCTCGTTTATGAAGATCATTTATGATTTCCTAGGTAAGCCAAAATCATTGGTGATGACAATTTTTTCCTATAAATTTCTGCTGCTGCTACTTTTAAAATAATCACTTTGTATCTTCCCTTTTCAGCAATTCACCCGTGAGAAGAATTGAATGTCATGCTGGCTAACTACTCCTACCTACTCTCTTTGCAATTTGAATAATAAGATCATTTAAAAATGTCACGTTCGCTTTAAAAAAAAATTTCTATGAAATTCATTGATCTTGTTTTTTATACAATTGAATTATTTTAGTTTCTCGGTAATTCTTTAAATTTCTTTAATGCTAAAAACACGAAATTCTATATCATTTTGCCCGTTCTTGGTGGACGGATTCATTTTTGAAGTTAAAACGTTAAATCGTCAATTCCAATACATATATGTAGATAACATTTTCATTACAGTGGGAACAAGAGGTAATGGAATCGATATTAGTTATTAACAGTTTGCATTTGAATCAGTCCATTTTGATTATTCATTAATAAAAATATGTATGTTACAGTTGAAGTGTTAAATTTCAATAATGTATACATTAACTAGTCAATGCATGCATTAACTATGAGTTTTAATTACAGCTTACATTGCTGCATTTCGTATATACTTTCGCTAGATAAAGTATGATTTAACTAGTGAGTGTACGAACTCTGAACAAACAAGATCTATCAGACGAGCGTGTTTGACAACTAACTAACCAAATGCGAACGAGTTTACAATTACCCTTCCACATATTAACAATTCGAATGATAATTATACAACGAATTAATAAAATAAATTGTAATCGTAATTCTAAGCACATTGTATTTTTATATACCTTATAGTTAAATAACAGAAAAGAAATGAGATTTAAGTTGAAACTTTGAGGTTATGTCGGATAACGATAATAACATGCACTCACTCCACAGCCGGTAATAATGTTTCCAATGTAAAATATTGCTAGGAATTGCGATGTTGTCACTCAAAACAATAACACGTTAAAAATTGATAATATTATTCTATTCGTAGATATATTTTTATTTAAAAAAATATTTTATATTCACTAAAAATAATATTGGATTCTGTGTTAGGTTTTTCCAAAAAATAAGTAAACACGTCACATTTTTTTTAATATGGCTCCTTCAGTGTACCGTGCGTTGGGTGAAGTTGTGCGCTAGTTAAAGTGTTCATAAATTATTTTATGTATACTGTACTAAAACGCATAGTTGGTGCATACATTTACTAGTTAATATATACATTTTCGAAGTTTACACATTGTATGTAACATATACTATAAATTAACTCATCTGTCTAATGATCCGTTGTAAGATTACTCTTTTTATAATTTCACAGTTATCATAATTCAATTCAAAGAAACTAAATAATACAAAAATAAAAACATTTTTCGAATAATTTGAGTTTTTTTTTATTTTGAATCCATCTTGGCACCGGTGAGCTGTGAATAAATAAATAATTTAAAATTACCTGAGAAAGAACAAAAAAATATTTTTTGTTCATTCAACGTCGCTCGATGGAAATGAAGCACAGATAAAGTTATTTTATCTACATACAGAATACTGTATGTAGATAAAATGACTTAGTAGACACATCAGAACAAAGTTGGTGACGTAATAAAATTACTAACTTCGGGAGAACGACGCTGTCCAGCTTAGTCTGTCTTTATTGGTTCCCAAGAAAATTCCCAAGAAAATGTGATTTGTGGAAACACCAACATACTTGTATCTAATCAACCTCGGTATTGTTTTGGAGTAATAAAATAATTTGGTAACTATATTTCGTATAATTATAGAATATAATTATTCTATTATAAAAATTACGTTTTTGGCAGTTTCTTGATAATCATTCATTTTATTATATTTGCCATTAATAAAATGACATAAAAGTTTAATTAAGTTTTTATCATTTCTATTCTTTAAATTATTAAAAAGTTATAATGCAATATTGAATTATTTATTAAGTTTGTTTTTAAACCACTTTTATGAATGAATTATAAACCAACCAGTTTCGGAAAATATATTTTCCTTCATCAGGATGTTATTTTTTGGCATGTATTTTTTAATGTATTTTTCGAAATTGGTTTGTATATAATTAACCACACGTAAAGCTAAGTAAATTTACATAAAACTTTGAATCTTTTATAAAAACTATCTGCTTATTCACTGAATTATACTAACTAACTTGTACGATTTATTTTATACCCATTATTGTAGATCTTTCCGCAGCAGCTAGATGACTTCATATTGATCCTTTCATAAAATATTAGCCTTCTGAAAATGTTTAAATTGTTAGAAAATTTTACGATATTAAATTTAAATTATAAATGATCTTATAAGATCTTTTCTTTTTTTAATAAAAGAGTTACAAAATTAGAACACTGTACAAAGTGATGTTTTGAAAAAATAGGTTGATGAAACAAAACGTTTTATTCCAAACATGTTCCGGACGCGACAGAAACAAATAGAAAAAAGGCTTTCAATAACGCCGAACGTAAACACGCTTTTCCATTAGTAACCGAAACCTTTAGTCGGCAAACGAATTAGGTTCAGCGTTCGGCTAACGTCGTTTTAGTGATCACTTGTCGCCGAAAAAGATGAATGTGACATCGTTAATTTTCATCAGTCACAACCGGTACCGCGTATTGTGCTGAGGAATCGGTCGAGCTGGTGAACACGCCACACGCACAAGTAAATACAAATACGTCTAATGCTCCCAGACGTTCACAATATATACCGTGACAGCTCACGTGTAAGCAGACTTATTATCACTGGTGTGTAAATTTATTGCAAGCATTTAAAATCTATATTTACGACTAATATATTCCATATTTATATTTCTATTCCTGCGTATGTAAAGAAAATACCATAAAACTTTATATGGAATATTGATATTATTAATTAACATATTGTGTGGTAGTACACGCGCCCAACAGACATGGCCATGTAAGGAATCACCTAACAGCCATATGGGGTCGAAATGAACTGACCAATAAGCAGATTTCAAAATATCGTGACGAAGTCCTAGGAGCTAGCCGACCACTTCTTCGCAGACCGTTATTTTGTCAACATCTTAAGCGAGCCACTTCAGTCTTCAACTTCATACGCGTAATTAACTTTATACTCGTTGTATCTACCATTATAAATCATTCCGCAATAAACGACAACTTTTGTAATTTCTCTTTTATTTAAATACATTGCTCTAGACACAGTATAAATAATCACACACGCTTATTCATGTACGCTGCGATATGCACCAGTACGTGTCTTAGGATTTAGGCACTTCAGTCTCACCATACACAAAACCTTCTGATACGATCACACAATTAAGATCCTAACGGGTCTACAATCTCATACCCTACAAAATTATTTTTAATGACAACACATTTTTGTTGTGAAGTTGCAATTTTAGAACACAGCTCTGTAATATTTTTAATACAAATTAAATTAATCAATTTGATAGCTATATAGAAAATGCTTATCTATCAAAAAACAACAAAAAATATTTTATTGCCACTGGAATATCTTAATTAGAATAAATTCCATTGGTATACATTCGCATGGAAATCAATAAATTATTATCAGTTTTAAAAAATAATAATTACTTTATAATTTACGCATACCATTAATTTTTTACAATCATTATTTTTCCTTATAAAAATCACTATGAAAGAGTTACAAAAAATAATAGTCGCATCTTAATTATTTGCAATATTTAAATATGTCAAAGAACACACAATTACTGTATTTTCATCTACAAAGCTACTGTTATTAAACAAATTAAATT
Organism: Eubasilissa regina; assembly: GCA_022840565.1. Classification (NCBI taxonomy): domain Eukaryota; kingdom Metazoa; phylum Arthropoda; class Insecta; order Trichoptera; family Phryganeidae; genus Eubasilissa; species Eubasilissa regina. The sequence goes on along the minus strand of JAINEB010000002.1, from coordinate 348,542 downwards.
CTCATTGTGACATCTGTTCTGTTTCAGGGAAATAAATATCAAATTTAGTCCACAGACGGCGATAGTGTAGTTGTACTCAAATTGTTTCCACATAGTAACATCTATACAATTTTTTATATGCAGATTGATTAATGGGTGAGAATGGTGTACGTTATATTTGTATAAAGTGATCACTTAGACAGGTTGTAAGACTTGTAATTACCCATACTTCCATATCTTTCAATTAAATTGTAATAAATAATAGCTTCTTCTTTATGAAATATATATTATTTGTTTCTTAATTATTTGTTTTAAAAAACATATAATTTTAATAATAAATACCACACTATTTAAACATTTTTTTTTCAAAACAAACAAAACAAGGTTTCAAAAATGTATGAAAAAAAATTAACATTACAAATGATTAATCATAAATATTTTATCAATCCATGAAAATGAGTACCTATTTAAGGAACTCATGATTTGAACAACAAATTCAGCCGGTTTCACTTTTGTTTAGCTAAATATTCGTAATACGTTGTACAGTCAACGACATTTGTCTGATAGCCGTATCGTCTCAGTTGAAGGAGCGATTTTACCCCCACTTACGCCTCTTATTTTTATCATCCGTCCGCTCGAAGCATTTGCTCTCGTGGTTATTGTGCCCGAGGGAGTGCGAAACGAATGAAAATTAAACCTTTTCCGAGAAACGAAGGCCCGAAATCACACAACGTCCTTCAACCTTTCCACTTGCGCGGTTGGGTCGCATAAATGTGGACAAAATAATAAAATAATTCATAGAATTTTTTATAGACAACAATATTTTGGAGATATTTCTACACCCTTAGCTGTGAATTTTGGATCGGCCGTAAGTTGTAAATTCTTGAATTTATGTGGACCGAGCCGATTTAAGAAGAGGGTTTTTAGATGACTTTTTTTTATCGCTTGACAAAAATTCCGTACTGCATTGCATTCATTAAAATGAGTCCCCATACTTTTACACATAATATATGCTTCTGATTTATTATTAGGTATTGAAACTATGAAAAATTATAATTGGAACTAAGTTCAAATATGATAATTTTATTATCGAAGTAAATACGTCACTGGAAAAATACAACACAATTTGGACATAACTGTATGAAAACAATTAATTAATGGATACATTTTATCTTAATTATTATGTAATAGTAAAGATACATATCTAATGTTTCTAAAAATATATAAACAAATAATGATTATTCAAAAAATAATAATCTTTTTTAAATGAATACAAAATTGTTAAAAGGTAAAGTTTATCAATATAATTAAATGTATAATATTGACCATCAAATATAAGACAATTTATTGTTTTTTTCAGATATTCTAATTTATTTTGGAAGAATTACACTGGTAGACGAAAATTTTTTTTACAGGAACAATTATCGTTGATTCTTATATAATATTGCCTACTGAATTCAAATATGCCATCGAAATTTGTCCATAAGCCACCATTTTTTTGTAATTGTATGTTTTAATTTTCGAAGCCGCTTTAAAACAATGCTCCTTTAACCATACATTTTCATTCACCCAATAGCGTATTAGTTTGGATAAATCTGATTTTGGGTAATTACCGGACGACTTGGGATTTCACGGAAACGAGTAATTGCAGGGTTTTATACGTGCTTGGAAATGACGCGTTATGTTCTAAATTATTCACTTCCTTACTATCGTTTGCGAAGTGCATATCTATACTCAATTCCAATACCAAATTCGTGAACCACTTTGTACAAATTATTGTTTAACTTTATAATGCCACGGAACTATGTGAATAGTCCTGGCGACTTTTGTTACGTGTGTAGTGAAGTGACTTTTAGCCTCAAAAAAGAAATATAACGCCACTCATCAAAAAAAGTTATAAAATGTACTTTGGGTCTAAAGTTGGAGGTGAGGATAAGGTTTGGGCCCTACATATCTGCTGTTTAATGTGTTTCCTAGCTTACTGGCTGGCTAAATTGAAAATATCGTTACATGCCGTTTGCAATTCCAATGATCATTCTAAGGAACCATTCTTCAGACAGCTAGAACTAAAATCGCAGGCATATCAAGTAAATCAAGAACCAAAGTAAAATATCCAAACCTTTCTTCAGATATAATACCTGCACTGCATGACTATGGACTTTATCATACCATCCCCACCAAATTCATGAATGTTGGATCCTGAGGAGGATCCACTAGATATTAAGAAAACAGTGAAATGAACCCAGACTTTGTTGACATGTCATGGTCGCCAAGAAGACGCATAAAATAAGCCAGTCAGATTTAAATGACTTAGTCCGTGTTCTGAATTTGTCAAAAAATCAAGCAGAACTGAGCTTCAAGGCTCAAGGTATATAATTTATTAGACAAAGGGACAAAAATGCACATTACATAGTAAGCAGCAAGATGTACAGCATTTATTTTCAAAAAAAATATCATCTGGTATTCTGTAATGATGTCAACGCTTTACTAGAGGCAATTGGCCAGCATAACAATCCAAAGTGTGGGCCTTAACGACAAATTTTCGAACCTATATGTTACATTTTTCAAATTAATATATCTATCGTTCCATTATTTGAAAGTCATCTACTTTGTTTTACGGAATCTCAAATACCTTTGAGTAATCCGATAGGAGACGCCAGAATTAATAATTCATTTTTATTAAATTTTGGACATATTGATACAACTCATATATATAAAATATAGGTTCTAAAATGTATCGTCAATGCACTGTGTTGGTATAGCATAATCAGTTAATTAATGCACGTTCCTTTGATTGGAAGAGATCCAGGTTCCAATCTCGGTAGGAACAACAATATTTTTCGATAAAATTGATTTTATACGTATATCTTTCTAATTAATATATTTTCCTAATTAAGATCACAGACCTATGTTCTGAATAATTACAACTTCACACTAAGAATGTGTTCTCCTTAATAAATTAGTTATTATTTAAATTTTTGAAAAAAAATTTCGTAATGTTTATAGTCGTTTTCTTTCAGAAGTACGCACACTCTTCTCTCCTGAAATACCACTCTCGCATCGTTCTTTTTCAACAGAAACCGAGGACATCTGCAAAAAATCTAGTATGATTAGATTGGAGAATATGCCTTTATAAGCTTCAACAATCAACTAGTAAAAACGAGAAAATCCGTCCTAATATTATATTACATCAATGAATGGAGCATTTGCATCATATTTTGAAATAACATTTTCAACAGATATTTCTTAAAGTAATTCTAATCGTTAATCAAATATTAATGTATACTCGATTTTACTAAGAACAGTACAATGCGATGTAATAATAAATTAATGATATGGTAAACAGTTTATATAATTGCGCTGACGTGCAGATGTGTACATAAAATATAATAACGTTATTCTGAAATATATTTAGACTACTGTTAATTCAGCAGCTTGCTATGTTTTTGTTACTTTGCCAAAATACAAACATTTGTGAAAAATTCAAGAATAGTGGACGTAGGGAAAATATAATACCCGCGTATCTATATTCCGAATGTAAAATGTTTCTTCAATTAACTATTTAAATTCCTGCTATCCGGATACTTTACATTTTTTAATATTGTCGATTTAAGTAAAAACATATCATAAATTAAACAACAAAATACACATATTTTTCAGATGATAATAAACCAAAATAAAATAAATAAATAAATTTATTGAAAAAATATAAAAATATTGTAATTTGATAATACTAATTAAATGCATTAGTTGTAAAGTAAATATATATATAATAAATTTTATCCAAAAATATTGTTGTTGCGCTACCGAGATTAGAACCTGGATCTCTTTTACAATCTAAGGAAGGTGTTTTACCAACTATGCTACAGCGATAGTATTTTTGATGACTATTGATTGACGATCGTATTATCGTATTAATCTGAAAAAGTGTAACGTATAGGTTGGAAAATTTGTCGTCAAAAATACTGTCGCTGTAGTTGGTACCGTTGGAAATGCACCTTCCTCGGATTGTAAAAGAGATCCAAGAAAGAAATGTAAAAAAAAGTTCGAATCCCTGTAGCACAATATCAATATTTTCGATAAAATTGATTTTATATGTATATCTTTACTATTAATGCAATTGATTGCATTTAAAACATCACAGACGTATGTTCTGAATAATTATAACTTTACAATGAGAATGTGTTCTCCTTAATAATAATTTGATAATTTCTTGGACTTTTTAAATATATTTTCATTAGCATGTGGGATGCACGACATGTGTTTACTTAAAAATACTTATGCAGCTATTTAAAATATAGATTGATAAATTCAAAACTGTGTATATATAAAATATTACATAGCTGCAAGCGAGCAAAATAATTATTTCCCCGTACAGTTGTTTCATAAATCCAAGACTAATTCTCAGAATTGTAAGTAGCAATAGCTATTCGTGCAACTGGCTGCATTCCGGCTTAATGCAACCACGACGGCTTATTCATATCACTTATGGAAACATTATTAATCCTTAAAACTTTATTGAATTCAAAAATATGAAATATGTTCTTGGATACATTCCAAACACGACTGCCGTGGAAAGATGACCTTTAAGGGTAGAGAATACTCGCTCTACATAGATACATCACTTTCCCCCGACATATTTTTGTCCTTCGACTGGACTCTTGGCAAAGGAAAGTTTTCTGTGACAGTTAATTAATTATGTTCTTTCTACCGTTAGCGAAAGAAAAATTTGAAAATTATTCACTACCGAACGAGATGCAAGAACTTTCGACAAATGTTTTTTTTTTAATGAAAGGTTGTTGTTGACTCATCTCTAAAAATATTTTACCGCTTTATGGAACGCAAAATAGTACTAAATTCAAACAATGCTTCTGGAATAATTTTCTTACAATTTTTTTTTATTCTGATGTGTTTTTAAACTTAATGAAGTTTATTAAACACGTAAAAGAACAAATACTTTCAACTAACCTAACCTTTAATTATTTTTGATGTATTACTATACAGTTTGTATATTATACTATACTTATACTTCTATACTATGCTTATAATGAGACATGACAATTTTTAGTAAAAATAAATAAATAAGAAATTACTTTTTTCACGCATACCATAAAAGTATTGTTTTCATACTCAATTTTTTGAAATTGAAATTTGAAAGATGTTAATGCTAAGTAAATATTTATAAAAATAATTGTGAACTATATTATAGTAAAGTTTCAATTTTAAAACATAATTCTATGATAGTTAAAACAAATTAGATTAATGAATTCGAAATATGTACAAAAAAATATTTAATTACCACCGTTAATCACCGGGATACGAACCTGGAGATTACATTGATACGAACCTGGAGATACATTGCCGGGGAAATACTTTAAGCTTACGCCAAATTGTAAACTTATATAATACATGTAAAAAGAGGACTACCTACTTTTTATACCCTTGATGATATCAAAATAATGGTTTTTTTTCGATCACTTTTCAAAAATAAACCTTTTTTTTTGATATTAACAAGGGTAAAAATTTGTATGTAAATAAATTAACCTTACAAATACTAGGGGTTTACAGTTAGATAAATTAAAAATTTTATAAATGAGTAAATGTATTAGTAGCAAGCTAAATATTATAAAAGACCAAATCATCTTTGCAAATAGTCACCTTTTAAATTTGTTTTCATATTAGTTCTTACCTATTCAACACTATATAGTTTTGTTTTTATCTATGCTTGTATTTTTTAATTTCAGTATTCATTTTTTCCTGGAGAATACACCATAGATATCGAAACATGTAGGATAATCAATAAATATTGTTTAAACATTTATTATATATATACATATAGTATTTTGTCTAATTATTCATAATTAGAGATTCACTATGTGCACGAAAATGACTAATAATGACAACATGTTAAACTTTTATTTTTGTATTTTAAATTTGATTTAAATAAATTTAAAAAAACAGATTAGCTTGCCGATGTCAATAATTTATTTTTAATATCGTTTCGTCGTTGTATTCTAAATTGAAACGATATGTATTCCTATCACGACCAACAAAGTTTCCCAATGTGTCATATTTATGACTTTGACAACAATAACATTAGTTCTTTGAAAAGAATTACCAAGTAATGTGATATATAAGTTTCGCAATAAAGTCCAACATTGACGATATAATATTTTATTTATATTCTATCATACTCGTAAATTTCTAAATAATTTGTTCGTATTTTTAAAAATATTTATTGAATAGATATATTAAAGTTTTTGACTAATAAATTACCAGTTGAATCGTTATAAATTCATATGATAATATATTAGGAAATGAGCAATAATTTGCATTCGAAATACATTACTTTTGCTTATAAAGACCGCACTATTGACTCTCATGGGCGGGTAGAAAATCGATACATACAAACTTAGCTCAGTATCCAAACGGACCGAAAAGCAATAATGTTAATCTTTTGGGTCCAGTTGACGCTCATCCCCATCTGTTAGTTTCATTCTGGCTCTCGGACCTCATTCGTTTATCACCGCTTCTCCGAAACTGTACTTTTCTTCCAAGAATCACTCCCCTGACAAGCAAAATGACCCCGGAAGGTAAAGTCAAGACTCGGAGTAAAAAAATGAATATTTTTTGTTTGTAACTTTATATTTTCAATATTCTTCATAATCATTTCATTGCCAGTTAATAAATTGGAAACAAAAGCAAATTCAAATTTTATTTTTAAGGTTTATTTTATTTTATTTATTTATTTATTTTAAGGATTATAACAGTAGAGACAATAGACTTCCACAGTATTATCACTGGATGGCTTACATTAATGATCTCATATATATTACATTAATATCATATACATAACATTATAATATTTTTCTTTACATCGAACACAGGTAAATTTGAAAGTAAATTGATACATCAATAGACAAAAGTGTCAATTTCTTTTGAAATATACGAATTAGTGGATGTGTGATTTTTTAGTACCGAAGATACATTTTTCAAATAGAGAACAAACAAGTTGCTATCTAATGTCAGAAATTTAAATAAATTTAACCTGTAATGATGTTGTAAGACTATTAGTACATAATTATTTAAATTACATCATGTGTACGTATTTTCTTCAGCACGAATTAGTATAATATTTTTGGCGGGATTTTTTTGAGGACTTGACCCTATGTACAGCATTGCATGTACACAGTAAGAGATATTTGAAAAATATTGGTATAAAGTGCTTGGTCCAATCTGTAGCATCAACCTACTTAACCAATCCACAATTATTTTTATAATTCATACATATTACAAATCTTCTCTGAGACATGCAGTGTTCTAGTAGATATATGATATCTACATGTATGTACACCTACTTGTTGTGTTTAATAGTTTTAAAATATTTTATTTATATTTAATATATAAGTGGATTTTGCAATAAATAAATATTATAGTTACATTACAAAACTCTCACTATCCTTTTTTTCTTTATTTTATTTTTTTATTCCTGTCGAATCTTTATTTTTCTTGAATTAAATAACACCACAACAATACGAAAAAAACTGTCTACTTTAATACAGACGGTAGTCTAGCAAAGTAGCCAGAACAATGCTGTATATATCACAGGTGGAGTCTACTCCATACCATACAATAAACTACAAATATTGTACTTAATTGCAATAAAATTGTATCTTATGTCTTTCGTGTTATATTATATTTTATATTCATTCACCTGTTACAACAAAAACGTGGATGTCAATAAAAATAAAATACACAGGATAGTAATTTTTTAAGAAAAATAAATTTAATGGGTACTGACTTCATAATTTTTACATTTCTCAATTAAATATCTAAAGATTCGTGCATTAATGGCTCATTAAATGTTGCAATAAGTCTAGAATTTTTATTTCAATAATAGATACAAAGTAGTAAGTACATAAATGTAATTAATTATTATTTTCATCCTCTCAACACCCGGCCCTCCCGAACCAAGCCTCGTGACCGTTAAATTGGGCCCAAGGGTTTTAGGTAGCTAAAACCAAATTATATCCAAAGAGACTACTCAAAGTTGCAATTTACTCGAGCTTGCTAATTTAGTACAGATGGACCTTATTCCAGCCCACAATTATATTCTATAATAAGCAAATAAAAAACAGATGTTTTGCATTATTTTGGAAGTAATATTGAAATAAATTGAAAATGTTTTTACAAGAGTTACGTAGCTTTTCCAGGGACTAATTCCGTGTAATTTGATATATTTTAAATATATGATTTGAGACTGCAAGTAACTTAACCAAGCACACTTTTGAGTGATAATACACAGTATTTAAGATGACTTACTTCTTGACTATTGAAAACATTACCGTATGTCTTGGGTTAGTAAATTTAGAAAAAAAATATCTTAGCTTTAACGCATACAATAAAGAAACAAAACCTATTATAGAAATGATGAATCCTTTCGAGAGATTTTAAATCAAAGTCATACGTTATGAAAGACAAATAGGGGTTTTTCATAACAGGGATTGACATAATCATGAGGTATGGGAAGAATATTGCATAGAACTGTATCAGTATGAAGAAGATCCACTAGCCATGGAACCAAATCAATACAATTATTAGAATGCAAAATTACCCAAAATAATATTTTGTTTTTCAAGGATACGTAAGCACTTAGTCGAATTAAGAGACGGGGTTGCAATAAACATCGGTATTGTTAGACCCACGATATGGCGTGGGAACGGCAATAAGGAAACTGGCGTACGTGACCATAGTCACGTCGACAAATGTACCATAAGGGACGCATCACCTTATGCTTCTCCAAATCCCAGCCGGAAGAGATCGCTCCATAAACACGGGATCTAGTTTTCAAATAGACAATAAAATCAATATCGTCTCTGATATAATAAGCAAGCGTTTTGTAATTTGTGATTTCGGAGAAAATTTTAACTGTGCGCCTCGAGTTTAAGCTTAGACTGTATTGTTCTCTGTGTTTAATCGTTGATGTAAAAGTATAAAAAGGGTGCCGTTGGATCTATATGAAAAAAAGACGATCAACATAATTTGATGTAGTGAGAATAAATTGTCGCTATCAGAGGAGACGATATTATATACGGTACGTACAAATTGCATAAAAACATAGCGTCTAGAGTCCCGGTTTGCCTGGATAAATGGGCATCGTCTGGTGGTCAATCAACTATCAGCCTGAACTCCGTCACCCTACGCTGGCACCGCAACTATTGGCCACACTTCACGTCCAGGTTTCAGGACCATCATCTACACGTTGAAGGCGTCTCCTAAGAGGTAATCCCTTACGTGAGAGACCTGCATAATCCACATAAGACAAGCATCAATATAGACAATTTGGTAGATAACTTTATGCTGGCATGATGGGCACGCACATATATAATGTTAATTTAATTGTAATTATTTTTGAATTGTCTTATCAATAAGTAATCAGGTAAAATGCTCATTTTCCACATTTAATATATGCAAGTATCTTAAAATGTAGATAATAAACTTTATTGTAAACAATGGCATTTTGTAATTTCATTTTATAACCATTTGACTTAATAATAATTTAAAAAAGAAACAGTAAGGCTAGATACCTCCCCCCTGAACATAAATCCGAGGCAGAAAGAAGAAATAACCTCACACAATCTAGAAACAAACATAATGATTAGTGAAGTTCAAGATGCTATTTAAAAACTTAAATGTGATAAATCTCTAGGAAATTATGATGCAGATGCAGACCTGCTGAAACAGTTAAGTGATGAAGACATTCAGTTCATAGATAGTATTTACAATAAAATTTTGAAATCCAGTGAATGGCCTCATAAATGGGTGGGATCAACTTGTATCCCATTATACAAGAAAATCTATAAGACAGTGTGGAAATTATAGAACCATTGCACTCATTTCTCACTCAAATAAAGTACTTTCTCATATCATCAGCAATCGTCTGAAGTTAGAAGATACCCCAGGAACAGTGGCTTTGGAAAAGATAAGGGACTAAAGAGGAAATACTGAATATTCACCAAATTGTGGAAAAAACTGTGCTGTATTTCATCGATTACAAAAAAACATTTGATTGCGTGAAATGGAAATACTTGTGAGATGGGAGTTTCAAAAAATCTTGTACATCGTATTTGAAATATATTTATTTATTTATTTATTAGTAACTATATAATACTATATAAAAATTTGTTTGGGCTGTGCCCGTCTCAATAGAAAAATTCTGTGTCGAGACGTGTATATACATAATTAAATTAAATTTTATCTCTTCTAAAAAGTTTAAAGTACCAAAAGTAGTCAAACAAGAATTATATTGTACAGGCAGAAAGTTTTTCATCTCCTGTACGTTGACGATAGAATTTATATTGCTACATCAAATAATTAAATGGCTGCACTTCTCGTATTAATAAAAATGCAGAAAATTATGTCTCGAAAATACAATGAAAAGAACTAGACCCTGAAATTGTCTTCTTCTTGTGTCATATCCATTTAACATCGGCTAACATCTATTTATTTATTGCTGCATGGAAAAACTGTACAGTACACTGGCCAAAGCATTACCGCAGGATTTTCAGCCATGATTTTATCCTTTTTCCAGGAATGCAAGATCTGATTTTTATTTTATGAATGTTTCATTATTTAAAATACATATTTTTCTCTTTTTACTAGAACCTTACCGTTTTCATTCGTAACTCTACCTAACCAACTTATTTTAAGCATTCATTTATAGATCCACATCTCAAATGCTTCACCTTATAATTTCTTCAGTAAGAAGCCATGTTTCTATTCCACAAAATAATTCTGAGAACTCAACATCAGACCATTCGCATTTGTAATCTTTAGTTGAGATCAAGAGTGCAGAACCTCTTTTTATGCGAATAAATGTTGCACAAGCTTCATCAATGTGGCATATAATTTCAATAAAAGAATCACATTCTTCATTTATATTGCAAAATGTATGCAATAGGTACTTTGTAACAATTTCGTTCTAGCTCTATAAAGACTTTTATTTCAACTGTGTTACGTTTTCTAATGATAATACATTTTGTTTTAGTTGTATTATATTCTAACCTGGAAGTCTCATAGACCTTCAATACTTGGTTCAGCAGATGTTGTAAATCTTTTATGTTACTTGATATATGTACCGTATGCAATCTGCATGATAATTCAAAATCTTCCTATTTGTAGCAATCTCTCGAGTCAAGGATTATAATTATCTTGTATCTACAATTATTGACTACGGTAGCTGAAAACTAGAAAACAAACGGCACAAGGGTATATATCCAGACTTAACAAAACATGGAAAGACTACAGTGTAACCAAAACAACAAAGATCAAGCTTGTGAGGTTTCTGGTGCATTCAATATTTCTATAAGGTGTAGAATCATAGAATCTGAAGGCAAGAGAGAAAATATGGATTGATGGTCAACAAGATGCATTAAAGTCTTCATATTACAGAAGCTATACATCAAGAACAGACTTTTAATCATTTGCATCAGACAAATACTTGAATTTTTTGTAAATCTTTCAAGAGGAGAATATAACTTAGAGATTCACAGAATTTTGAAAAAATAAAGTAAATACGGTGGGAGATTATGAAGATCATGGTCATTAGTCACCAGGGATCGACCATGATCTTTAACTTTATCTTTAAATATTACAAAAATGGATATATTTGCATTATAAGTAAAATAGTACAGAATATAATCGCCAATAATAGATACACTAGAAGCAAGATCAAAAATTGTGGATGCCTTTATGTAAAATATTTCGATATTTAGGCAAAGTATTTAATAAAGACTGCTTTTGCAGTCATGGAAAAATACATGTTGGGTATCACACGAAGAGACAGGAAAATAAATTTGTGGATAAGAGAACAGATAAGAGTAGTTGATGTAGTGGTTATCCTGTACAGACATGGCTGTGTAGGAACTCAACTAACAGCCATATAAGGCTGAACCAAACTGACCAATCAGCAGGTGTAATACATCGTGACGGACACTGCCCTAGGATCTAGCGTCCACTTTTCTGCAAACCGTCGTTTCATCTCGAGTGAGCCACTTCAGTATTCAGCATCGTACGCGCATTTAACCGTATGGTACAATCACAGTCAATAACATTTAACAACTACTACCCTTACAATGTAATTAAATAAACAAGAAAATGAAATGTCTACGGGCAGGCGACATCGCTCGGAAGGTGGACTATCATTAGATGAATGCCACCATTCAGTGGTATCCGAAGGAGATCTAAAGGTTAACAGGATACCCTAAAACCCATTAGACTGACAAAATCATAAAACTGCGAACCAATTATGTAGCGACTAGAAATGACGGAGAAGTGTGAAACTCTTGAGGAGGCCTTCATCTATCAATGGATAGTAAACGACTAATAATGATGATGATTTTGTAAAGGAGTTTATAAAAAAACAACGCCAGTTTATTAAAATGTCACCTAGATATTTCTCTTGGTAAATAGTTATATAATTATATAAATATAATTATATAAATATAATTTTAATTATATATATGTATGGTTAAATATATATAATTGAGGTATGTACAAAGTCTTGGGCATAGACCGGAAAGGGCTGCAAAATAACGGAGAACTCCAGTCATCTCAGACCACCCTTGCCACTGAACCAAGCTCTCCATTATCCCGAGAGTGTGTGTAGGTAGTACTGTGTAATATCACCTACACCTTAAACAATTCCACTTGACAGACCTCTGCCATGGCCAACCCAATACTCCGTTCTAGATTCTAGAATCGGACTCCTTAACCACACTCGACTCACAATCATGCGCACATTTTTTCACATCCCACTTTTAAAAAAAATCAATTAATAAATATTTATTTTTACCGCCTGATACAAAATTGTAGATGAATTTCTGAACTGCACTTACGAGCGCGAGAGGCCCCAACATTGCGACTTCGTATGCAACCCGAGCGGCCGCCGGCTTAATGACGTCTGGGATCAGCGGGGGTCAGAGATAATCCCTAAACAAATAATACCGCCCCCTGCCAGCCCTGCCGAGGTTACCTTCCTATCTTAACTTGCTCTAGGTCTTTATCTCCCGGCTGCAGAAACGGTCAAGTTGCTTAATTTCGCAGGCTTGGGAAATAGGAGAGATTATAAGGGCTGTGCCGCAAGCAATCATATGGTCCAAGAAAGGGTTGCGGTTTCATTAAATTTTGAGTAATGACTATCAATAATGAAGTACATATTTTTCCTACAATATCAATTATTTAATAAGTTTGTAACTTAACTGATATATAAATTACGTAGAATATATGCGTAATTCTTGTGGACTAATCAAAAACTAGTATTTGCACCTCTATTAGGTACTTCTCGTGATAACCCATGGCTCTTGTTACCAAAAATATTGTTAGCAAACTGAAATTTATTTTACTTGCTTAAAAGCGCGTTTTAAATAATAATTAATATTTTCGCATTTTTTTACGAAAATTTTGATTTTTATTATCCATTTATATTAGAGGTTATACATTATACTTAACTTTTTTGAAAACTATTACTTAGATGTACACTATATTTTCTTATAACCTTGAAGCCAATATTATGGAGACAAATCTGAATTAAACAAAATTAGAAAAATATTAAAAATAAATAGAGTTATAAACCATTCAATTAGCAATTAAATATTTTGATCAATTTTTGACATTTTTAAAACACTTTGTGTTAGTAAAAACAAATTATTATATATTATAAACAAAAACATAATAACTTCTTTCTTAATAATATTTATATCGATCTTACTGTGTGTTTTTACACAATAGTTTTAAAAAAGTCAAATCTATTGTATAACTTTTGATATAAATACATAATAAAAACCCATATTTACTTTTAAAAAATGTATAAATATGAATTATTAATTAGATAAGCTTTAAGATAAACGAATATTTAAATATTCTTAAATATAACGTAAATAGCTCAAAAAAATCGAGTTTCATTTGCCAGGATTGATAAAAAAATACAATTATTATTACACGAAATGTTCTAAACAAAACTTGCATATATTATCTTTGAATATACATATTGTAAATATAAGGTAGATTTTAGAAAATAAAAGTTCTAAAATGCTCCATTACATCCATATTTGTATTTAAATTAAATACTAGAAACGATGTTCTGTTACATCGGCGCATTTTTGGCAACGTGCAACGATTGAATTCTTCATCAAGTTTTATATTATTAGACGTAATCTTCATCCATAATCATTTCATCATTTGGAGTACAAATGTGTTTTCTTATATTCTTAATAAATGAGCATTTTATATAAGTTTTTAAGTAATATTATTGTTCAGAATTTTAGATTATATCTATATTTTAAAATAATCACGTTTCATTTGGAAAATCTGAACACAGAATACAGTATATGTGTATTTAGCAGTTAAAATTAAATATATGCGTTAATTGAGATTTATTTCATTTTTTTATTTATAATGACTGATTTTATAGTGATTTCAAGGTATATTTTATGAATTTGTTCAAACGGCGAATCTCGGCCTTTATAAAATTAAATTATCATATAAAGACTGAGATCTCGAGAGACGGAGAACTTATCATCATCGGGAGAATACAAATTATTTTTATCTTTTTTTATTTTATTGTCTTATTTTTATGAGAACAAGTGCTTAGCGTAGTTTTAAAAATATTATAAATAATAAGAAACTGTGAATTTATGTAATCCATCTAAGCGTTCCATTTTTTTTAAATAAAACTACTGGGTTAAATTGTAAACAACCAAATTTAAACATTATGCGTGGTGTAATAATAATTAAAGGTCGATTATTCCTGTAATAAACGACTTTTCATTAACCTTTAGGTATATCTTTTTAAATGGCACATCTCCATGTAATGTATATTTAATTACATTTGTGATGGTTGATGTACTTTTCTAGAATAGTAAATGTCTTATTTGTTGTTCTGAAAAATAAAATCAATACCGTAGAAAGTTTATACAAAAAATATTTGAACCCTTCGCCAGCATCTTAAATAATATACATTGCTTAATAATAATATATATTAATAATATACATCCTTACTCGACTTATTTTTAAAATACACAAAATGAATGTTACAAAACCATTGGTAAAACATTATTTTTGGCAAGACAAAGGCATTATTTACGCTTTTTTTTATTTTAGTGTACTCTTTAACAAATATACACTTAAAACAAATATTTAAAATGACAACGTAAAAAACTTTTATATAAACAATCGATGTCATCTCTTTCAATAAATTGTCCCTGCCGCCAAAAGAAATTGAAGCGAATACGTACGAAGTTCACTACGTCAGAACTAGTTTTTGGATGACTTCATCCATAATTAACATTATTTAGTAAAGGCAGTTGTTACGTCATATCGTTATAAACCATTTTCCATGAAAGCTCTGCGTCTAATGTCATTATACTATAATATATTATATTTAAAATAATAAAGCAACACCAGCTGGTGAGTAATGACTGACTTGGTGTTGGTGGTGACGTGGTTACTTCAGTCGCCCGATTTTGTGATATACATATTTCAGGTTTTCTCCGTGACGTAGTTAGTGGGTGGTGCGTGGAAATATTTCACATAAAAAATAACTGTAAATTGTAGATGAATAATCAGATAACCTAGCAGCCAGATAACACGCGAAGTGTATTCAGGCTGTAGTTTCAATATAAATTGTAATTGGTTTTTTAAGTAACTTATTTATCAGAAATTTTGAAACTATTTCTTTAAGAGTCACTTCTAGAGAATGGAGCACAATAAAACAATAGATTTTCATTGATACTTTGCTTTTATTATTGCGTTCTTATCAAACGTCATCTTGGGGAACACAATCAAAATCTGATCTCTCAATTGTTTTTTCCAACCCGTTTTATCTTATGTATGTTACTTCGTGTGTTATTGGGTAGATATTGGGAAGGGTATTTCATTATAAATTATTTCCATTTAGTTGAAAAGTTGTTAAATGGAATTAGATATTTACTAAATATTAATATTATATAATCCCCTATATTTAATATTATATAACCCATCGTGATGAATATGATCATAAAGGCCCGTATCCATGAAAAGAGACATGATTGGATAATCTCAGAGATTTAGTTGATGTACATCTCGAGACCATATACCATGTTAAGATTTTGATATGGAGATCTAAACACATGTGATTCTGAAAATTAGCTTGAGATTGATAGAAAGAGACAAAAACTCAAACTGATGTACACAACGTTCAATCTGACAGCGAGATTAACACAAACGTTACCTAAAACCACCATGGATTCCTACAACTATCTATTGTGAAAGTTAGACATAAGTCACTAAACATGAATATTAATGTAAGGCAAATGTAAATTATAAACATTTATTCCGTTTTAACTGCTGCTACGGAGACTCAAAATCATCTAACTGATTTGACGTATAACATACGACGAGTGTGAAGTTAGGCGCGGGATGGCGAATTTCTGAGACATGGCGTATACACGGAAACTACGAAAGCTGAGAATTTTGTTCAAAGAATCTAAAGAGAGCAAAATCCATATAACAGAGATTGTTTAGAGCACTGATGGCGAATCAGTGAAGGCGACACGCCACAGCGTTTTGGGCGACACGCCACAGCGTTTTGGGCGACACGCCAGCGTTCACTAATATCAGAGTTATCAAAGAACACGTGTTCTGCCACCAGACGTATACCCGACAACAACGTTCGAATTTATCACTACGTACATATTACATATGTATCTCTTTTGGGTTTCACTTTGTGAAAAAAACAATTAATTAATTGAGATCAAATCAAATACTATGGGTTCCATATTTTTTTCCATTTAATTTTTTTTTTTTTGAGGGGGGGCGTGATACTCCAGCAAAGTTATGTTAGATTTTCTGAAATTTTGACACGCCGAGCCCAAAAGGTTCGCCTAGAGTTTAAAATATCTTAAAAATCACATTCACGGACACGACCTGTAACGATAACTACGAGTATAATCAAGTTTTATAATAAGTAATTTAATTAACATTCTGGCTAAATATATTATTTTGAAAATATATTGTAAATAGTGATTTTTTTAAATAACGCCTTCGTTATTTGTTTCACTTAAATCTGTTGATATTTAGGTTTAATAAGTTTGTACTCACTCAGTTTTCTCGGTATTAAGCGAACGTACATATTGAAGTTGTCTTTCGCGTAGATAATTTGGTATTCAAAGCCTCACCTGTGAAAGTGTGTAAATACTGCGAATTATAAAGGGGTTATTCCCAGAAATATTCCGCAATGAGGTGCCGCGTTTTCCTTTATGATATGCGGTTTAAGATTAGTGACAGGATAAGTATGTGTGTTAACAAAGAGAACGCGTGTGGAAAACAATGCACGCACCTAAATATAATATATGAATACACACACACATACGTTTTAACGAAAGTACAATCATAAAGTTAAATTTTAAAAGCGCTCAAGTATTTTTTTTCACTCGTTGTTACGTATAATTTATACATGTAACTATAATACATTTATAATATTTAATAACAATTTTAATTACTTAAAATTCATTAGAATAGAATTTACAAAAATAATTTTATCAAAATTGATTACAGTTATAAAGAGCTATTTCACTTCCTTTCATATTGACAAACCCTAACAGAAAAATAATCGATACACGCTCGCTTTTACACATGTGCAGCAATAGTGATAGATACATTATATTATTAAGTAGAACACTTTTTATTGTGAAGTTGTAATTATTCAGAACATACGGTCTGTGATATTTTTAGTATAAATTAAATGTATTAATTAGAAAGATATACATATAAAATCAATTTTATAGAAAAATTGCTGTTGCTACCAGGATTCGGACCTGGATCTCTTCCGATCCGGGGAACGTGCATTAACCGATTACGCTATACCAGAGTGCTTTGACGAAAAAATTTTGAACCTAGATGTTAAACTTTTCAAATTAACACATCTATCGTTCCATTACTCGAAAGCCATCTTCTTTAGTTTTAAAGAATCTCAAATACCTTTGAATAATCCATTGTACTTGAAATATCACAGACCTACGTTCTGAATAATTACAACTTCACAAAAAGAATGTGGTCTTCTTAATAATATATAAGTTGTATCAATATATCCAAAATTTAATAAAAATTATTAATTATTATTAATTAACTAATCCTCTCGGATTACTCAAAGGTATTTGAGATTCCTTAAAAATAATGTAGATGGAGTAAATAATGAAATATAGTAGAATTTCAAATCAATTTGATTTTTAAAAATGAACGTTAAGTATTTACTAGATAGGTACATTAATAATTAATGGTAATAATTTATAAATGTGTATTTTTATTAATAATATTCATACAAATTTGGTCATAATACGAGGAAAAATATATGTTTAGTAGTTAAAATACACATCATAGGTACTACAAAAAATATAATTTGTACGTACAAACAACATAAATAATTGACAATAAATGACACGTAATTTGAAATTATTTAGAAGTGTCAAATCAATCTTTAATTATTTAATATAAATTAATGAAATTTAAGCGAGGAAAAAACAAATCTAATGTTTAGATTGATCTAAATAACCAGCTTTTTCAAACATATCTTCTTTTAGACCTCGAACTTGTCAAGAATTTCAATTATCTCGGGTCCATATTTACTGACGACGGTAACTGTGAGCCAGAAATTAAATAAAGCTTAAGTATGGAAAAAAATGTCCATATTTGACGAGACGACTTGATACGGTATTTCCAAGACAACGAAGATCAGACTTGCACGATTTTCGGTGCATTCTATAGTTTTATATAGTATGGAATCATGGACCCTGAAGGCAAGAGAGAGAAGATGGATTGATGCATTTGAGATGTAGTGCTGGAAACACATATTATGCTTACCATGAACTGGATGGCGAGACCCACGAATATCTCCATTCTGCAGGAGCTGAACATCGAGGACAAACTCTCAACCGTTTGCCTAACACGAATACTTCAATTTTTTGGGCATCTCGCGAGAAGGGAAGATTACTTGGAGAAGCATGCTATAACGGGCGAATATAATAGGACGAAAAGGAGGAGGAAGATCCTTCCACCCGTTGGACTGACCAAGTAGAAAAGGTAACATACACTTCTCTGATAACAGACCTTAGATCTGCAGGACGCTGAGTAAAGTGGTGGAGCATAGTCAAGAAGACGGAAGTTCATAAATCTCATAAATGAACTCTAGATAATCTATAAATTAATGATCAAAATATGTAATTAAGGACACAAGTCAATATAAAAAAATAAATACCTTAAGTAAAAAAACGAGTATTTAATAATATTAAAATAAAAAATTATAAAATCTCAACATGAACAAGAAAAAATACAACTAACATAACATTTATGCCACTAGTTGAAGATCTTTGAACAAAACAACTATTTTTATTAGATGCTTTAATTATTAATCAATCCTTCTGCATTTTGTTTATTAAAAAAGGAAATTGCTTTCAAATTAGAGGATAATCTTTATTAAAAATCTAAACGTGACTAAAGCAAATTGGTAACCCATTTATTAAAACGCGTCTTGCGACTAAATATTGTTTTATTTAACTCATTATATACTCCTCCTATAACATATTTAGGAGTAGTATATTTATATTTATTTTATATTTATATAAAGAGACTGGTTCTAAATTGTAAATAGCATTCTTCAATAAACCTGAAAATTTTACAGGTTTTTACACTGAAACGTATTTTTAGAATGACCTGTATTTACATACAAATCCAAGCCACGCACAAACAGGATCTAACGGAGTAGTCCAAAGGACACTCGATATATACAAAGTTCCTAATAGGAAATCCGCATTGCGCTGTGAACTTAACAGCTACCCGCTAGATTAAAATGACCAAAGTTTTGCACTGGACGTATTCTATTGACTGACTTCTATATATCTTGGAGTTCTTGGAAGCTTTCAAAAACAGGATGACATTTGATATGACCATCTCACATATATGAAAATAAAACACTTGTTTTTTGATTCTACTCGTTTAATTTATTTGAGACAAATTGAGTACTAGAAACTTATCTCGGAAACAATAAATAAAACTATCTTAGATTGAATATCTAACACGAATTTGTGTGCCACTCAAAGATTTGAGAGAAGTTTAGTATAGTAATTGGTGTTTTATACGTATTGACTTAAAATCTTCATTAAAGATTAATAATTATTTTCACACCTTATTTTAATATACCCTTGGATTATTATATTAACCTTATATTTTATATAAATACTATTGCTTTTGAATCAAAAATTAAAAAATCATTGTATTTCAGTGCATAGTTTTTAATGCGTAAAAATTGATTATTAACTTTATAACTGGTAGTGATTATACGGTGCTATGTAGGAACTGTATTTTTTATTGAAATCTGCATCTAATAAAAGGTGTCCAGCAGAAAATTTTTAAGTTTAATATTAAATTTAAAAAAAACCTACATTTTTATTCTCATAATTTATTTATAAAAAATAGGGTTTAACGATGCGGATTTTACGTTTTATAAATAATATCGTCTAAATGCCATCCATTTCTCTCAAGACACTCTTGCAATCGAACTCTAAAATTTACGAACACGCGAGAGCAAAGCGTTGGTTTAATGGTAGCAACTTCATGGCGGATATTTTCTTATAGGGCCTGAATTGTTCGACGATTGTTGATGTAAACTATCGACTTAAGGTATCCCCATAAAAAAAGTCACACGGTGTAAGGTCCGGTGACCGAGGTGCCCAGAGTATGACTCCGTATTTGCTGATTAATTTATTGGGAAAAATTCTCCTCAGCTTCTCCATTGAAACTCTAGCTGTGTGTGGAGTCTTTTAGTCTTGCTAAAATTCTATATTCTGTTGTTGAACCCTGTAAACAGCTGCAGTTTTGGTACCAAAAACTTGTCGATCATTCGGCAATGTACGTCAGCAGTGACTGGCTCTCGCTGGTTAAAAAAATAAGGGCCAATTATCCCTCGGCTGCACAACACAACACAAACCGCACTCTCATTTTTTGACAATGCAAACGTTTTTAATGGCGTCCGCTTACATTGTCAGGGCACCAATATCTCATGTTCTGTTTATTAACATACCCATCGACATGAAAATGTGCTTCGTCAGTAAACAATATGTTTCCAAGCGTTCGCGCTGTTCCAAAACGTTCCAGCATCGTTCTCGCTAAGGTTTTTCGTAAAGTATAGTAATTTTCTTTGAGAAACTGCAAGATTTGCAGTTTGTATGGGTAAAACTGTAGTTTCGTTTTCAAAATAACGTGCACTATTGATTTTTTTATTTCAGTACAGGCTGCAATCTTCCTTATCGATTTACGAGGATTACGCATATTTTCACGTCGAATTTGCGCCACATGTTCTGGCGTCGCTGCTGACGTTGATAGTCCCGGAGAAGTTTGGTTAACCATTGTCCCTTCTTGTCTGAACTTTTGAACCCAATACCAAATAAGTTGCGTGCTCGACCCATCACTTAATCGTCGAATATTAAAATGAGTACAAAAAGCACGACGCGCACCAACCAATGAATCACCGCACTTTAAATATTGTTCAACCGCGAACGCGCAGTGCGCTCCCGACTAGTGACTCATTGCGACTGGCAAATCCGCAAATCACGCGCGTCGAACAATACCCCTCGCACTTACCTCACCCTGGTGGTTAATGATCAATTACAATTTAAATTTGAAATTTTTCCGCTTAACCACCTTTATATAATATTTGTAACTTATTCAAGTTAATCTTTACAGAAGAACAGTACAGAAGAAACGTTGACTGCGTTTAAATTACTATTCTCAACGTATGCAGTTAAAAAACATGAGCTATCAAGTACATCTACAAAAAACGAGGAAGAAACTTAGGAAAAATGTCTAGGTGTGATAAGAAAAGTTTTTATTAGATGAGTGTCACAGAGCCATTCCACGGGTTTATACAATGGAGACTGATAAGTTCCAGTGAAGAGAATCTCGTGAAGTTAGACATTTACGATGGTAATAAAAAAAGTCTTTCACTTTTAATTTAAAAATGTCCCAGCGAAGGTTCTTATCAGTTAAAAACTCAAAAGTAATTGTATATTGAATCTAAAATGTTTCTTTCATTTAATGAGGTCTACTAAAAATTTTTTTTTTAGGAGAACACATTTTTCCTCGAATATTATCAACATTTTATTTAAGTATACCAGCGTTATTATCCTTTTATTAGAAATCATATTGATGTTCTATCAGTATTTTGTGTAAGTAATAAATAGGTTGATGCGATAATAATATTTCAATATTTTGAAAGAAACAATATTTAGTCAATTACATATTTTCCTTAATTAGCTAAAACTGCAAGTTTTCTTGAGGTCAGTCGAAGGTCTGATAGCACCGTGGCCCGGAGTTGCTCTTCATCAACTTCGATGGTACGTGCAGCACGGTACTTGTTTATCAGTGATAAATTACTCAAGCAAAACATGCATACGTGAAACTCATACTTTCACCAATACGGGACAGATATTGTTAGTCGCTGCAGTTGTGTAGTTTCCTTTTTTTAAATTCATACATTATACAATGTCGCAAATTTATTTTCTTCTCAGCTATTTTTTTTGCGGTTGTTACACGATTGAAACCTTGAAAAAACTTGTTAAATTAAGTTGAAAGTATTCCTTTTAAAATAAATGACAAAAAAACATGTTTCAAGTCAATGAACAATTATATACACTATCTCTAAATAAGTTAAAATATATAACGGCATTGACTTTCGCATCAACCAAATATAAATATCAGTGTGTATTCAACATTTTTATCATGCTTGGTTTTCCCTCAAGAAAATTGTGGCTAGCATATGTTCATAATGTTTGACGATGAAAAGTATAAATATCAAAGAAAACACGACAGTCATCTAAATGAAATGAAAATTACATATTTTAGGAAAATGTGAAGTAGTAATTATAATTATATAATTATCATTGATTGATGAAAAGATAATGTTGTAAGGAATACGACGAGCATGATAAAACTATTATAAAGATGTACTTAAAGTGGATTAAATTAGTAAAATTATATTTACACATCATATAACTTTCCGTTAAGGAACGAATTGTTAGATATTTAATGTAAGACGTGTACGAATAGCATAAAAAGTCATAACATAAAGAAAATATTAGTTTAACAAACGAAATCAAATAATGAAAAATTATAATGTCAGAAGCCTAAAGAAATTACTAATACGTGTTAACACGGGTATATGAATACGTAAAAAGTGAATGTTGCAGTATTTTTCATGTTATTATTCAACACGCCTAACTGTATACAGTAGAACCTCTATATTTGTCAGGCCTTGAGTTCGTCTGACTTGATATCGTCACATTTTAATAACAAACAAATATTTCTCTATTCATTAATATTATATATCAGTGATGGCGAACCTTTTGGGATCACATACATATGTAATATGTAGGTAGTAATGAATTCGAACGTTGTTATCGGGTAGACGTCTATCATGAGTCATACACGCTTCGTAACAAAAGGACGAAACACGACGTTTTACAACCATGTACGTCATACACAGGTGCAGTGGTTTGATTGAAAATCAGGTAGTCAATGTTCACCTGGAAATATTTTTTTATAAATTCGACATTAGATATACATAAAAAATAAGTTTATAAAAATTAACGCGCGAGTCATTTAAAAAGCCTGCTTGGATCAATGTCTGACCCGCGGGTCACAGGTTCGCTATCACTGTTATATATATTCGTCACCTCCACCGCCCGGCACTGGATAGCCACGCGATCTATCGAAAATTGGCACTCAAATGTTACCATATTGAAGCAAAACTTAAATGCAATCAATGATAATGTAATTAACTACTTTAGGAAGGTTTTAAAAACAGAAAGAAGCAGGTGACATTGGACAAGTTATTTGTTAAATTGAGTACTACTGAATCATTGGCAAAACGAAAACCAGCAACAAGATTATAGTTACCTAATGATTTAATTGATGTTGACTCTCCTAAACAATAGTAACTGTATTCCTCTTTCTCTTCCACTTTTACCATCATACCTCAGAATAATAAAGGCAAAGTTTTGACAAAATTTTTATTCATTTATGTAACATTTTTGGGAGCTGAGAACGAACCTATTGAATTTCAGTTATTTTTTATGAAAAAAACTGTTTCTATATTAAAAAATAATAATTAAATATAATAATTAGAAAAATATACATATAAAATCAATTTTATCAAAAAATATTGTTGTTGCGCCACCGGGATTGGAACCAGGATCTAATTCCAAACCGGGGAAGGACAAATTTTCGAACCTATATGTTACCTTTTTGATATTAATACATTTAATCATGCCATTATTTGAAAAAGCCATCTACCTTATTTTTACGGAATCTCAAATACCTTTGAGTAATCTGATAGCAAATGTCAGAATTATCCATTCATTTATATTAAATTTTGGACACATTGATACAACTTTATTATTAGGAGAAGACATTCTTATTGTGAAGTTGTAATTATTCAGAATATAGGTCTGTGATGTTTTAAATATATTAATTAGAAAGATATACATATAAAATCAATTTTATCGAAAAATATTGTTGTTGCGCCACCGGGATTCGAACCTGGATCTCTTTCCAAACCGGTTTCTATACTGGTCAGGTTCGATCGTCAAGCCCCAAGAGATGGTTTAATGACCAATTTAGAGGTTCTGAATAGAGCACGTATAAGTGGATCTAAAAATTAACAATGTTTGAATGTTCGTCCAAGAACACACAATTACTGGATTCTCGCCGACAAAGGCACTGTTATTAAACAAATAATAGATATCTTATAGAGACTATTGTTTGTTTAATAACAAGATTTAAAAATAATTGTCTGAAAAGTTTATTTGTCAATTTTTATTTTCCATTCTAGGCTAAGTGTTTATTATCGTGCATTGTGTTCCGCGTCAATTGAGCTTTTATTTAGTTTTGTCATGCAACACACTGCATGTCAGAAGCTCGGGAGTCATCCGATTGGTAATCACTGTATCCAATACGTGGCGTGTATTGCGTCGATAGAATGAATGCACGTCCTCATAATATCGTGCCCGGTATTTTATCTTTTATCTTAATATGTTGTAATTTGCGACGTAATTACTGTTTGGCTTGTAAAACAACGCTGAGATCGGAATTATTGTATCTACAAATCGTTATATTTATAATATCTACGTATTATAATATGCATACTGTTATTGTGGCATATTTCTATTTTTTTTTTTAAATCTGTAAGAAATATACACTGATTGAGAATATTTACATTATGTCAATTTAGTACATCTGAATCTTATGTTACAAATTAATATTTTTATTAATTTTCGAATATCCCGTATGTGACTATAAAATGTTGTTTATCAAAATGAAATTGTCACTGTTTAAAAGTGTTTCGGGGTATTGCTTTTAAAACGCCCCTTGAGGACGATTTTACCTTGGCCTTGTTGCACGGATTAGTTTTGTATACACACTTCTTGTTGCACATATCTAATAAATAGAACAGTGAGATCTGGCGACCTTAAAGGCCAACTAAAGGTAATTTTTTCACATTTTTTTTCACAGGGCCGCCCTGCCATTGCTGATCTTATGCGGCAAGTGACTCCATCTTATTAAAACCACATATTTCGGGAAGGTTTTCTTGTTGGGGTAATTCTAGAAAAAAAAAATATTTTAGCATATTCAGGTAGCGCTTAACGTTAATATTGTTGTCTAAAAATCATATCGGTTGAAAGTACAGTTAGCTGCATACTGCGTTTAGGGTGAAATCTCATATGATGTTTTCAGAATTTTTGTTGGTCCACATATCGACCCCTCAGTATAACAAGGTTCCATCTGATACTCACACTGTTTTGAGATAATGAGTTCAAAAGTGTTGATTGAATTTCAACATATATTTATGTATATTTTGTTTTGAGTATGCAAATATGATCAGTTTTAAGATCTTTTTTTTAGTAATATTAATGACCACTGTTAGATGAGGAAAATTAAAAATAAATAAAAAACATTGTAAATTAACAATAATGATCCGTACATTGAAATAAATAACTGATGCAGTTGAACTTTCAGCTCTTGCTATTTTCTTTAATATCCGTTAAATTGAGTTGGTATGTATATAAAAAATAAATCATAATGCATTTGAAACCCATTTCACCCAATAACTCAAATTAGCTCAAAATGTTAGGGGTCGATATGACAATTCTGCTTATTTCCATTTTCTATTTAAAATGAAGTACGACTCGTCAAACATAAAAAAATTTATAAAGGTTAAATCTTCTTCGACAAACTGCAACAACTTAAGTCGAGTTGGCATCTATTTTGGATTCAAGTATTTCGTAAGATGAATCTTACATTAGAACAAATTGAAATTCTTGTGTAAACTACGCAAAACATTCCATTGACTGACTGATGTATTTAACGCCAACGGTCTTAATGAAATGCAGAATTTGTTATCAATTGCTGCGGCTACTATGGTGATGATGTATGTTATTTGGACTGTTGGATCTCAATGCCTCTGGAATGCAATGGACTGGAGGAAGCTCTCTAGATAGATCCAAGTGTATCAAATCGTTCCATAATTTGCATAATAGTCTACCCGCTAGGAAAATGGCGATTTATTTCCCTCACGAACGTCCTTTCAACCAAGGTTGGGTGGAGACTTCAGCTCGAGATTTCACCACCATTTGATTCGCATCGTCAATTTCTTTCAATTAAAAATTATGTATCATCAATGAGTCGGAAGAAAAAGGTAAATAACGGAGAAATTATAATAATAATATTAATTTTAGTAGCAACATTCCTGCCTTACCCGTTATATACTGATCCGAAAATTCTATACAAACGCAGATCTTAAATGGAAGGCTTACTTGTAAAGGAATAAATGTAATTATAATGTTTTCTGTGCCAGTATTTGTATTGTAATAATAATAAATAGTATTGTGCTGATCTTTTGATTATATATTATTAAAGAGAACATATTCTTATTGTGCAGTTGTAATCATTCAGAATATAGGTCTATGATATTTTAAGTATGAATTAAATATGATATTAAATAAATATGGATTTTAACCTGGATCTCTTTAGAAACCGGGGAAGGTGCAATAACAATATTTTTCGATAAATTTGAATTTATATGTATATCTTTAATTATTACATATTATATTTTTACTTATTCTCTAGACTTATTATAATGTTTACTCTGGCCGTTATATATATATTATCCTTATACATAATGATTTTTGTACTTTGGGCATTCATTAAAAATGCTTAAGTTTATTCTTACCATTTTCTTGGTGTATGCAATATTTTATGCGTTTTTAATCAAAATTATTGACTGTTTCTCCGATTTAAATATTATTTTGATAATATTTTACTATTAATTAATAAATCATTTTTAAATTATTTATTATTTTGTAAATTATGTAAACTATCTTTAATCCCAAGATTTTTCTCTTATAGAGAAGTAACACATTATAAAAATATGAATTACTACTGGAATGTGCAGACGATACACAGTGATAAATTTGATTGATTTAAATAAATACTTATTTAAAAAATACAGATTCACAGGCGGTTCGCCTTGTAAGGGCATTATAATAATTTGACTTAGTTAAAGTTAGTTTATTTGATATCCTGATGAAGTAAATGGTGTTTTCCGAAACCGGTTGATGTATTAAATTTAACTCATAAAAATGGCTAAAAATAAATTTATATATAATTTATATTTAAATTAATATAAACCACAATGTAAAGTTTGAAATAAATATTAAAACATATAATAGGCACAGTGTAATTAGGTATGTTTGTATTATTTAACTTACAATAGAACACTACACTTTTATTTCGACATACGTATCATTCATGCCTCGTTCAATTTCATATATATTTTAAAGCGCAGTCATCGATTTTTGAAAGTTCTAACAGGACCGTCCTCTAATGTCTTGATTTTAAGGTTATTCTATATTAACGTTACCTTCAACAACCGCCTTGTATATTTAATTAACTATTCTTTCACCCTGTTAGTTGACATACATTTATTTCGTTGGTTATATTTTGATTTACTACACGATATCGTTAATATCATATATTACGACGATAATGTCAAGAAATTTTTTATTTTATTTTTAAAATATATATATTTTTAAATGAAGGTATTTTCATTAATAATGGCACTAGTTTGAAATTCTTATATCGTTACGAGTAAAGGTTTAAATGTTTTACTTTTGATAAGCCCTTTTTTAAGACTGGTTTTTCAGAAGCACTATTCGCAAGCTCGCGACTGTTCACGTTTTATGTGCAAAATATCCATTAAAAGTTGACTGTATTTAGCTTATCGCATTATGCTAATCGCGTGGCATGTTAATTTTTTTAAATGAATGTTATCAAAACGACTTTTGGTCGCCTGGAATGAATTTCTGTTCAACATTCATTTGTGTTGAAGTTTTTTGCTTGACGTGAAGTGACAATCTAAAAATATTATAAAATCACAAAATGAAAATTGGAAGAAAATAACTGATTAATAAATTCACGACAATATGGAAGAGATAAGGTGGTCAATTTTTTTTTTGCTATTCAAGGTAAAGTGGCTTTTATGTTGTGTCCATGTTACGTTAGTTACGGGATTAATGATATTTTGGTAGATATTGAAATTCATTTGGTAGATATTGAAATACATTTGGTAGATACTGAAATATATTTGATAGATATTTATCATGAATAAAAATTTATTGAAAATGTATGCTATTAATATTGGTTTTTAAAATCATATTTAAATTCATTAAAAAAAATGTTTATTCTATATTTTTTAATTGTATTTGTTTGAACATAGTTTGAATTGACGTATATTATCTAATAATAATACCGATGCGTAATTTTTATTATTCTTATTATATGTTGCGCTTCTACATCTATTTCTATGATTTTCTGGATTTATTGGATATAGTATCATTATGGCTGTATAATGCTTGGTTAAACGGCCAGTTCTATGAGACGCGAGCAGGGTTTTAAATATCTGTAGGTTAAGATTACTTAAATGTCTTTTATATATTCAATAACAGTACGTTAATATATTTTCAATTTGAAATGAAGTGTACAATGTATTTATTACGAGTAAGAAAAAAAAACATATTTTCGCGAAATCGTACGCGGCAACTGGCAAGTACATTGATATATGTCATCTATTCTTATCTATGCTGTCTATGGTAAGGGAGAATTCTTACTAACCATAGAAATTGTATATCAGCGATTTTTGTTTGTTTTGACAGCTAACTTACAAAGGTGGAATAATTTTAATCACATCGACATTTTATTCACCAACTGCCGCGTATCGGCTTCTATCGATAGCCAATAGCCGCTAGCAGGGCCTAACAGTGAACAATCGGCTACAACCGATTGTTTATCTGCTAGTAAATATTTATTGCATTCTGGTATTCAGGAAATTAAAATTAAAAAAGAAAAAACAGATTTAAGTCAATCTGTTAGAAGTAAAAAAAGCTTCATCTTAACATCCCAATTGTCCTTGAAACTATTTGTACTGACTACCTGAATCGCAACTAACCCATCCAAACTATACATACTTGAACCTACTATAGACAAAAACTTCTTGGAACATGTTTGAGAATGTGGTTTTATTTTTCCGGCTGCGATTTTCAAATTATATTTATGGGAATATCGTCTGTAAAACTCGGACGTGCTGCGCAGAATAACAACGAAATATCTTGCACGTCCGTGCAACTACACTAACGCAATATTTTATAAAACACTTTTGTAAGGCTCCGCGTCGGATCCTTTGTAAAATACACAAACGTGTTGAATTTTATAATTTCTAGTGTCGTTTCTGTTTGTTCCACCTTGGCTAAGGCTATTTATAAAACTGCATTGTGAAAAGGTATTATTATTATTTATTAGCTCTTTCTTATTTACAATGACAGATTTATCTTGCGTATTATGATATCTCTGTTTTCCTGAATACGTACAAGTCACGCGTTAGGTTTCTCTAGGAGATCTTGAGCGCGAAGCGAACTGTGAACCAATGACGCATATATTTTACGCGCAGAGTATAACAACGCATCCAGTACTGACCGACCTTTACCAACAACTCTTTAAAATAAGAGTTTTCATGTTTCATCTGTGCACATTTGTGACATAATCATTAAGACATAAATCTTTAGTTTTATGCTTGATATGCTAGCAGATTAAAGAGGAACAACCTACAGTGGCTGAGTGACGAGAAAACCTAGCTATTTGAACAACATATGTCTAAAACAAGATGACAAACTGATTTTATCGAATAAATGATTTGTGTGTAAGTGCTATAGACATATGATGTAGGTACGTAAGATACATACGTTTTATTTCTGAAAAGTGAAGTAAACACGATTCTCAATGCCCTATGAAAACTGTAAAATTACAGCATCTCCGCAAGTGGCGGCTATTGTCTCTTTTCGACGGGACCGCTTGTTCGTGATTCACCTTAGCAAACAGTGGCATTAGCAATTTCTACTTAGTAATACGTGTCGATTTCGTTCAAAAGATTGACATGTTTACTACACATTAATTACAAAAATTAAATTCCAACAATAAATAATAGTTCCGTTGTTAAACTTTAAAAATTGATCATTTTTGTTATGGCTCTCAAAAATGATTTAAAAAATTATTATTTCATGACTTACGACACAATTCCACGGGATTTTAATTATCTGCATATGATAAATATGGAGAATACAATTAATAGAAATCTATTATTGATTACATTTATTATTATATACTAAATATTTTAATAGTAATTCAAATAATAGAAAGCTTTTGTTGTTGTTCACGCAAAAAAATCTAGAGAGAAACTTAAATGAACGATTGAAAGTCGTCGTATATAATAATTAATTACACTGGTCAACAATAATTTTGTTACTGGGATTTTGATGATTAATTTGTACTAAGTATGTCATACATATTCAAAGTCTATATGATGACAAGGTTGTATCTCGTTTTATTGTAGCTTTATTATTGGTTGCATAGACACCATACGTTGAAAATATACCGATGATTGGTATCTAGAAATGTAAAAATCAGGTATTTTCATGCTGGTTACAAAAAAAAAGTTTTAAATTGTTGACCTGTGTTATTTGTAGGACTCACACGTTTTCAATTCTAAATTCACGTAAGAACTTGAATAATTTATTTTGTATATTTGACCAGTGGTGGGTCGTTACGTAACTATCTATTTTTTTCAATAATTTGCACACAATGACGAATAAACAACAAGACGTTAAGATATTGCACATTTAAGAATATATATTACGTTGACATTAGGTATAAATGAGTTACGAAGAAAGGCTGCGCATGGAATTAAATTATATTCAAAACTGTGATTGGCGGCACTCATGCGTGCAAAAGATTTAAAATGTGTTCAGCCGAAGGTTTTTTTCTCTAATCCATCCCCATATTCGAAACCACCCCCGCAACTCGTTCCTCGCGAGGGGTCGTGGTCCCGATTCATTTTCCCATCACGTGCGAGTTAAACGTCATCTCAATTACCAGCCCAAGGGTCCATTTTTGTTAGACGCGACATGATTCACAACATTTTTCATCCAAACTGCTGTACACTTGTGATGGTCGCTGCTAGATAAGCAGAATAGTTTGCTGGAAGTATGAGACATGCGTCATATTCTTCTGGCATGAATGATTTATTACGTTAACTATTTTTTATTTTAACAATTAAGCTTCCTTCCTTACCCTAGTCTTCCAAATATTCTAATAACTGTCAAATATTTTCAGACAATATTTTATTTAGTTATTATTTGTGTCAATATATAAATTTTTACAAATCTGTATCCATAAAAGAGCCAAACGATAATCTAACATCATTAGAGGAAACTCCATTTATAATAGAGATTTCTTATTCGAGTTAAAAAAAAAACATATTTTTAAACTATATACTTAATAACATTCCGTTTGACACTCTATGATGACCCATGCTTGAAGACTTGGCAATTTCATTTTGTTTCATTTTTTATTAATAATTATTGAAGAGAGTATTGTTTACAAGTATAATTGAAAATTATGTCAACATGAGACTTGTTTTAAAATTACTATGTAATTCTCAATTGTACAAAATTTACTTTAATTCAAATTGAAATTCAAGTGTGGGATTTCCCATTTATTTTTCATTTTAGATAGTACATTACAATAAGACAGTACTTTTTTTTTAATTTAAGTTCTTGCATTGAGATATACAATAGTTTTATCCATTCTTAATAATATCCTGGTTTTTCTAAGATAACTATGACTTTTATAATGATTCAGTAGCCACAACCCCGCTGCTCCGACTCTAAATACTAGGTTAGATCAACATAAAAAAATTTTACATTTAAATTAAAAATATACGATACGAATATCAGTGTGTCAATGAAATAATAAATTTAATTACTTTTTTTTCTTCATATTTCATAACTATGTTCTCCTCGGTGCAATGCTTGCTACGCGTCTTGTGCGGATATCAAGTTGTCTGTCGGTTTCTGCGTTTACCTTGCTTTTTTCTTCATTTTCCTCTTTCAATTTTTCCCACAAATATTTTTTTTTGTGATATGCATTGTGAGAAATCTGCGATGGCTTCCCAGAATGTAATCCGAAACCTATAATTTTTATATCACTATTGCTATTAAAATTATTATTTTATTATACGCTAGTTACTACTGTAAACAATATATTTTTATTAATATACATACCACTTCGCTGCACAAGTATATACTTTCGAGAGAAGTGTAGCATAAAAAAATATTGTATAGTGTCATTGTACTTACATCAAATAAATAAATAAATATATTTTAAAAATATATAAAAAAATATAAAATGCACAAATAAATTTTATGGTTTATTGCAAAAGGCTTAAATCTAGGCCAAAGCCGGACTTTATATATACTTAACCGGGTTTCGTATAAATATAATTTATAAATAAAATATTACACACCACCAATTGCATAATTCTATAATCTTTTGATACAGTAAACGTCAAACAATTTAAACTTATTATAGTATTAAGGCCGCTGGTTTAATATTAATTAAAATGGCGGAACAAATATTCCATATTTCAAACTATTTAAAGTATTATGTAAAAATTGATTGTTAGATTGGTTCATAGATATTGAAAGAATCTCGTGTAAATTCTAGTATATTCAGGATAATATTACTAACAAAAACTTTTATATTAAATTATTGTTATTATATTATAACTCATTTGCTTACACTTAACGTCTCGGCTCGTGAATCCTACAAGTTGGTGACCACAGTTTACAAATAGACTACTCGTGATCATTGATACCAATTTATCTGATATCAACCGAAAATATGATGTAGCACTGTGATTATCTCTTCAATCATTCTATTTTACATATTTTAAATTGTAAGCTATCCCTTTGACGCTGTATATAAGTGTATTATTTATTATTATTAAATATTTCTGTAATTGTAGATTTTATGATCTTAAAAGATATAAAATCCCATTTTGTGTTTTATTTTAACTATGTATTTACATATGGGGTATCTAGAATAAGGGAAGAGACCAACCATTTTTTTTTAATTATAAATTTTATATAAAAAACATTCAAAGGGCTTATTAATAATATCTCAATTCTTTTTGTTTTTCAGGAATTAGCTATAATTCCTCAAAACGTGCTTTCACTGCCGTACATTAATACACCTTTATAATTCACCTCACATTATAATATACCGTACTTTTTTTTGTAACAATTTCTCAATTTTGACATTTTTATGAGAGATTTTTTAATGGAAGCATTTACTTAAATTATTCCTCCAAATAATATAATAATGGAAATAATAATTCAAAATATTCGTGATTAACTTTGTGGAACTCCATTGTAATTAACTTTAAAAAAATAAACTTTTAGAAAAAATAATTAATTAATTAAATATAACACAATGTTGTTTACTTCACACCGTAACATTTTAATAAAAAAATATAATTAAAACCTTTTCGATGCTTACTGAATCATCTTCAGTAATAAACTAAACCTAAGACTAGAAGACATTATGTCGTCTATGGTGGGCATTATGTGAGCGGGGATGGGGCGGGGGGGTTTCGGTAAAAAGTGAAAGTGGTTGTGGGCGAGACTAATACGGACAGGAGGGGAGATATATATTGGGAGGGGGGGGGGTATTTGTATGTTAAGTATGTTATTGTTAAGATTAATTTATATATGATCTGGAATGTCTAATTTTCACCCCTTTCTGCATATATATATAGTACTTCCACGTTGACATGGACGAAACGAGAGCCCTCTGATTTTGCGTGGTCTGCCATCTCTGAATTGATGCTGAAGTTCTTTATTTCCTTAATGTGTTCGTCTATTTGTGTGTATATTTTTCTTCCAGTTTGTCCAATATAAGATGATTTGCAGTTTCTAAAATTACACTTGTATCCACCGGATCTATACTAGTTTAGTTATTTAATATATATTTTCTAACGCTATTGTTTATACAAAAATTTGTATTTATAAAAATTAAACAGATCATGGTAATTAAAGAACCCAGCGTTTAATATTTGGCTTTGATGTAATTTTTTAAATTAATATTGGACTTAAATTGATTTGTACTCAATATATCAATATAAGTACAAATTATCATTGTATGAGAAATACTAGACTTAATACAATTTTTGTGTCTTGAAGAAAAGTCTGTGTTTTTACAAAACATTTCAGGCCCTGAGGTAAGAACGATCTCATGTCAGCTTATTTAAATCATATGATTCGCTCTAATACATAAAAAAATCAGTCATATAAACGATGTTTTATTTGATTGTAAAATATGTCTTATACAAATTAAGAAAAACAACGGACTTCTTATTAAATTTTCCACGCAATCTTAATTTCGCCCACTGTGCTCCCAACCAATGGCCGTAAATCAGCCTTCTCGACTAAGCGGGTGTTATCAACCATAATTCATTGTAATTTTACCAGTTGAATTAGCCACTTGTCCGCCCCGTGCAAATTCTTACATCCGAAAAACCGAACTACCTCACTCCCGGGTGGGGAGGGTATCACTACAGAAGGGGACGAGCGAGGGTAATATTATTAGCTCTCGAACAAGGAAGCACTTTTAGCAACTTATTTAATTAGATGAATCCACTTTTTATTGAATTTTTAACAAATAGATAAATTAAGAAGGTTTCAATCCGTAATCATATTTACTAGCGAAACTTCAAAATGGTGAAAGTAAGATGATGGAATGAAGTAAAAATACGATTGTCAAGAACGGAAGAAAAACTGAATAATCGAATAAGAAATGCAAATAAAAAGAAGACAATGTAAGTCTGAAGTTAGACGAATGTATATACCTACTGAAAAAATTACAACTAACGTGGTTGAAAAATACAGTAAAAATGCGATTACTGAGTCCAACAGAAAAAAAATCTTATTTTTCAGTAAAAAAAAAATTTAAGTATTTTAATAAAATGTGAAACAGAGGATGGCGATTATTCTAAAAAGATGAATTTTCTACTTAAATGCTTTGAGAACATGAACATTTTCAAAGTAAAAAAGCAAAATACATAAGGCGATTGTATATACTACAAGTCGCGGGTGCCGAATAATTTGAATATTTGAGTTTGAATAACATATTTAATAAATTAAACTGGATGTGTTTATGTGAAAGGATATAAGTATAATTTTTTCACGGCTTTTTTTTCAATATTAAATAATGAAATTAAGTGAACACTTATATATATTTTTTATATTAAAGACACTCTAATATAATAATTAGAGACTGTTAGTATTTGTTCATTAAGCGAGTAAATAATGTTACGGAAAATAGTAGTTAGATTATTATATCATAATGGTAATTTCTTGGATCTTCTAAATTAAAGAATAATATTTAGTCTTCTGTTTGATCGCAAGTTGAAATGCATTTTAATAATACTCATCGTGGTTTTTTCAATCAAATGAACATAAAAATACATGTAGAAACGCAATACGCGAGCAGACAGATAAAACGTTCCCATAAATTGACGAGTTCGATTTCCTGAAAGGGAACGTAAATTATCTCTCTCCTCTTATATCTGTTACTAGGGGAGGATACCAACCCCGTAAATACTTCCACAAAAGCAATCATGGGCCATCAATCTAATCATATCGAGAATCCATCCATTGTGCGATCGGAAAAGAGAAAATTGAATATATGACGCGTGTCAATTATTAGTACCTAATCATTTATCCAAACACAAAAAAACACTTCAAGAAAGCACGCTATTTTTAATAAGAAATATTTTTTCATAAATTTAATATTATTCATTTAAGATAGCTCTCTTTGTCAATGCTGATAAGTGTCTAGATTTGATCTGGAAGCGAAAATTATAATGAATGCTTTGTCAGAGTATCTTCCGATAAAGAATTTTTGAATGAAATTCGTTCATGAAATCTGTACCTTTGGACGAAACCAAATATCTCATTAGGTTTATTATATTGTAAAGAACATCTCTGCAAAGAGAAAATTTAATAAACCAAATTAAATGACAAGTTACGAGATGTCTAAAAATAATCGCAACGGAGCAGCGAATGTATGGAAAAGAAAGGGAGAGCAATTTTTCTATAGGCACTGCATTAGGGTCCATACAGGTCAAAGCGAGGATACAGTGAAGCAATCCGGCAATAAGCAGCAATGTACAAAATTACCGAGAGATCTCTACAATACCTTAAAGACCTCTCGAAACTTTTCTGTTCCCTTTATCAATTTTATTTTCTTTTTTCAAGATTACCCTTCTGCAGTTCTGTAGGTATAGGTTCATTTACATTTCCTGGAAGGAAACTCGCTAGTTTCAGGAGCTCGTTACTGTCGAGGGAGGAGCGAGAGAAAGGCGGCGAGGGTAAGCGGGTACTGCAAATAATTTGAAGGAATGAAAAGCAAATCTTAAGAGTTATATGTGTGCTGGGTTGGGGTTCCCCGAGGCCAGCCGGCTCACTCTTCCGACGCTGCCACTCTGGGAGAACAAATTCAACTTTTAATTCGGGGCTATTTTTATGCGCGGACTTTTGTGGAGATTTCTATCGAGACGAAAGAGGGGGGCTGTATCCCTCGCGAGTTTTGTACGGACGGTCTCTCGCGTTTGTCGCTTTTAAAATGAATAATGGATTTTCACGTTTTGGGTAAAGCGATTGTCTGTTTGGTGTATTTTTTGATGATTGTTTTTTTTGCGGTTCGTGATTTACAATCTCTCAAAGCGAATGATAGAAAAATTGTTATTACCTTTAAAGTGCTCCTTATTTTTTTTTTTTGAATATGTACATATCACCATTGCGCATCATAAAATATGCACCATATAAAGATAATTTAACATATGAGAGCTAACAATCGAAAATAATAAATTTGTGGACCATTTAATGCAAGTAATGAATATGCGTGATTATATTTGATTCATTCGCGAGTCTTTAAAATATTTTAGTTACATATGCTATATACGTCATATAGTAGAGCTTGGTAAGTTATTCAGTTTTTCATCAAAATGTTTACTCATTAAACATGAACACGATAGAACCTTTTGCCATGTATTATTGTTGAGCATTCAGTTTTTAAAACAAAAATTATACTATTTGAAGAACCAAATAGAATCAGTTTTTATATCACCTTTCAGTTTAATTTTTGACACATTAGATATAATTTTACATGAGTCATCAATTTAGAAAGCTACCTGCATTTATACCGATGATAGTACTCAACGATATGCGGTCAGTAATTAGAATTTAAGGTACTTAAGACATTAACCATCCTCCTTGACATCATATTCAAAATTTGGTTAATGACCGATCAAAACTGTTCACAACTCTACTCCATTGTTTATTCCCAGAAATTACAAAGTTTGGCTGCATTGTTAAATTTCATCACATCCGATCGCTTCTGAAATAATTTCCGCTTCATTTAGGCGCACCAGAAAACCGACCACGGTGTACCGGCTATACTGATTTATCAAGCGATTAAGTGCGGTTTGTAAGCTTTATTTAGGCATTGCTTCCAATTTCAGTACCCACCGAACTTTATGTTGATTAAATCCTTAAAAATGTCAATTAGGTACCGACATTTTGAATATTTATCACATTATACTCATTCAAAGAAGAAGACAAGTACTATATTGGGCCGACTATAGAGTGACCCTGATTATAAGGTGATTTCTATTTTTAATCAGCATTTTGGAGAAAAAAACATTTCTCTATCTTTATAGTATTATGAAAAATAAAATGCAAAATGTTAAACAAAAAATATTTATTAAAATAATGTACGCAGATAATAGCACTACGCACAGGCTATGTGTGAACAATACCGCCTTTTTAACGCTGTTAATAATTTTGCTAATCACAAGTAGTGAATTTATTGTTACCCTCTATGTTTTTGACTCTTATATAAGGCAACCCCTGTATATATATATATATATATATATATATATATATATATATATATATACATGACGCTTTTTTAAATAAAAGCCTCACCTTATAGTCGAGTTAATATGGTAATGTGCAAATAGGGGCAATATCATGAATTTATTTATATATTTATAATAAAATATATAAAATGTTTTTTTTTTTTCTATAAAAAAAAATAGAATAGATGTCACATTAATATTCTTACTTTTTTCAAACTAAGCTAAGCTAAACGCTTGTTCTATGAAAATAGGACTAACTTGCTGGACTCCTGGAACGAGACTGGTGATAACGGTGAACCCCCGACTACTAGATCACCAGCCCAGCGTCCTAACCACTAGACCAACAAGATACTCATACTTATGTAAACTGTATAAGAATGCGTAGCTTGTTGGTCTAGTGGACTCCATACTCATATAATAGTCATACTTATGCAAACTGATAATATAAATTATTGTAAACATGAAAATTTTAATAAAATTTATTAATGTTTTTATTTACTATCCAATTCTATATGTCGTAAAAACGATTTAATAAAAATAAATATTATTCACATATATTTTTTAATCAATGACTTATCGCGTCACAGAAATTATCACAAACTCAGGATTATATCACTATCTATGTGTATTTTAATTAAATCATATTTTTATCATTATACTGCAATTTTAGAATATAGTTATTTAATAATTAAAACAAAAAGTATGAATAACTTAAAAAGATAAACATAAATAATATCTCAATCGAAAAAATTTAAATTACTGATACCGGAAGAATAAGTTATCGATTACACAACGGTAATATATTTTTTCACAGATAGATTTTTCTCTGCTTGTCCTTTTTGAAATTATACTCGTATATAATAATATTTATTTTCATTGAAATTTCTTTGCCGTCCATAAATAGATTTTTTATTTCATGTAAAATTATTTTCTGGCTGCCGATGCATTGTTCTTCAGCACTGAAAGGACTCGATATCGACCCAGACTGCACACATTGTTGTACCTACAAGTATTTGATAATCAATTACACCGCCACGGATTAGGCAATTTGTCCCGTTAATCCCCGGGGATCTTCTTAATAATCAATATACACTGACCACCGTACCAGAGAGGTTAAACGGCCGAGCTGGAAAATTGTCCGTAGTTAACCTCTTGAGCGCCCAAGGGACGAAAAGTTATGTTTCCATTATATTATCACGGTTTTAATAAATATTAATCTGTGGTTTTAAATTGAGGTACTGTTTTTTATAAGTACTTAAATTTAAATTGTGCTACTCGAATAAGTTAAGTGCGTGTTTTATAGAATACTTATAATTGCGTATTTTTTATGCTGTCATTGTTCATTATATTATTCTTATTTTTCAAGTGATAAATGTTGTTTACGTTTAATAACACAAAACAACAATCTAAAATAAAATAATAATTCCACAATTCTCCAATACTATTTTTCTTAAATCGTGTAAATGTTTTTGATAATTTCAAGTAAGTAAACACTGATGTATAACATAACCCATTTGCTTGAAGAATGCGATAGAATAGATAGAAGAATTAAAATAAATTTTACATATTTCATTTTTTATGTTCCTATGCACGTACAGGTTATTCTACGTTCAGCGTGCAA
Organism: Eubasilissa regina; assembly: GCA_022840565.1. Lineage (NCBI taxonomy): Eukaryota > Metazoa > Arthropoda > Insecta > Trichoptera > Phryganeidae > Eubasilissa > Eubasilissa regina. The sequence goes on along the minus strand of JAINEB010000002.1, from coordinate 308,490 downwards.
CAACGTGAATAATATCAAACCTAATATGTATATTTGGTAACTTATTATAGCAAATATGAAAATACAAGGTGACTTTATATTTTATTTTATATTCGGATTTTCTGTATTCTGTGAATATTTATATCTATTATGGTCCTTGTCCAAGATGATCTTTCAATGAGACTTTGATCTCAGTCAGCAAAGGTAGGCGTGTACTGGATGCGTAATTCTGATCAGCGCGAAAACGCGATCTTTATGCAAAGTCATATCGAATCGAATGACAGATATTCCATCCATGGACCGGTATGCATTTATTAGTACTCATTTTATCTCTGTAAAATACTTATTTTAGAAGTACTTTTTTCATATTCGTAAATTTCGCAATTTAATTTATAGTCATGAATTTATGCGTTAATAATCATATAAATTAATTATGCCATTAATCTTGTAATAAATAATGAATAATATATAATATATTAAACTTACAATATTTGTATTCTAACTGTTATAAAGTTTTTATATTTTAACTTTACTGTTTTTTTTTTGTTACAATTTGGGGTGATTTTAGCTTAAGTTAAAATTATTCGATTGTAATTATTGATGATATTATACGAACACGTTTAATAAATTTAAACTAGATATTCTATGTAGATACTGCAGAAGGCAGTCGGCTTTCGACAATTGCTCGCTGCTAGAACCTGCGGGCAACTATTAATTTATTTTATTTAATACATTCATTATTTCATGTTTTTTTTTTTTAATTTTTCTCTGCCTATCTCACTAAACAGCCACGGTCAGTGTTTCTATAAAACCTATTTATCTATTTTTAAAAGATAAATGGTTTATTTTCTGTTTGGCCCGGCGGGCGGGTATGGTGGCCGGTGCGCAGCCACATCTATTTAAACCTATTTTTAATGCGGAAATCATAAGATGATAATGAGTTAGAAATAATATTAAAATAAAATTAATTAAATTTATATTGATTATTGTTAAACTAAATCACGGGAAAACTTTTTTAACACGTCCAAAATTAATTTTCCTTATTTTCGTAAAGTATCCTTATATACTACTCGTTTATGTGCAGTTGCAGCCGCACAGAAGTGCGCCACGGGAAAAAAAAAAACATTTTGTTAATTATACAAGAACTTCTCACTGTATTAGTGTGTTTATATACAAAGTACAAATTATTTTTGCATCAATCAGTTTGCCTACTGTAGGCGATGATACATGTACTTACATTAGATAATTTTTTATTTTCGTATAGTAAATAAAGCACAAATATTAAAATCATGTATTAAGGAAAACACATTCTTATTGTGAAGTTGTAATTATTCGGAACATAGGTCTGTGATATTTTAAATACTAAATTAATGTATTAATTATAAATATATACATGTAAAATCAATTTTGTCGAAAAATATTGTTTTTGCGTCACCGGGATTCGAACCTGGATCTCTATTTCCAATCCGGGGAAGTGCACTACCATTGTGCTATAATGCCAGTATTTTTCTTGACAAATTTTCGAACCTATATGTTACATTTTTCAAATTAATTAATTTATAGCACAATGGTAGTGCACTTCCCCGGATTGGAAATAGAGATCCAGGTTCGAATCCCGGTGACGCAAAAACAATATTTTTAAAAAAAATTGATTTTATATGTATATATTTATAATTAATACATTAATTAAGTATTAAAAATCATGTAAGTGTAAAAATCGTTATTTTTAATATACTTAACTTTAAATTTCATTTTTTTCTGGCTTTCTTTAAACATTTTTCGGTTGTTATATACAGAGTTCAAAATAATACAGTACAAGTATATTGTCCTTCACCCAATGATCTTTAATACTAGCACAATATTTATAAAATATAGTGGTTTAATTAATGATTGGTATAATATTTTGTAACGCCGCTTAAAAATATTAATGGTAATATTTTATGTTATATTTCCAAGTCAAGTATTGTATTAATACAGATTTGACTACGTGAATTGATCATATTTGGAATCTCCCAAAAAAAAGTTTTAAAATATCGTTAAGATCTTATTAATGCATCTGCCAAATGTGTGACATACACTAAGGTTCATGTATGTCCTGTAATTCAAAATTCAAGCTACAAAGCGAAATAATGTTACTTTTCTATTTTTCGGTTTTGACTATTTCGACTTTTTAAAACAGATTAACTAGAAAATAACACTGGGTTATAATTTTTTTACCATAATTGCGTAAAATAATGTGCCAAGTGTTTTATTATGACACGAAAGCTGTCCGTGACATCGTTTTATTTTACTTTCAACAAAGTGCTACACTTGTCGTGGATCCATACAACAACAAGCCTTTACGGCAATGCAATAAACAAAAATATTTCACGTAAGCATCCAAAATATTTCATAACATTTTTTGACAATAAAACTTGAGACTTTTACGAGTTCGCAAAATATTCATACCGATATTCCGACAACAGAGATGTCGGGCCAAAAAAACTCGGAGTAGGTAAGGAATATTCTACTTCCACGTATCGCCGCGCTATGCGGAAACTTTAAGTTTTATGGTACTAGAAGTGTAGTTGAGTTTTGTTCTGGATTCGGGCGACCGCGGGGTTGTATTAGGCGCGGAAGACTGAAGTTTATTCTCGCCTAAGCGGAAAGTAATAGAATAATGGCGAGAGGCAGCGATAGAACAACCGCGGTAGTAATCACTTCTTCCCCATTCAACCGTCATTATCTGCGAGTACCGGCTCGTAAATTTCCGCCATTTCGCAGTGCAAGGAAATACCGAATGAGGTATGGGCCCGAATGTTCTTGCCGAGACTTTGTTGCCGATTCAGGTGGCAGTTGTGTATTTTTTTATCGCCTGCCAAGCGGGTGTTTTACGGCCCCGGAGCAGGAGGCGCTTGTTCGCGCTGCGTGCAATCCCGAAATCATTTATAAGAAAATACTTTATCAATTCGCAGTTTGATAGTATACGACTGTTCAATTCCTATGCGTCACTTTTATTCAGAGTAAAACAAAGTTGACTAAACATTTATAAACTAGTATTTAAAATCTGTCATAGGACTAGCGCGATACACGCCATATACGATATTTATATGACAATTCAAATAATATAATTATAGTGCACATTTGTGAAAATATTAAGTATTTTCACATGTTTTTACTGGAATTAATAAGTATATTGTTGTTATTGGATATAGATAAAATAAATGGTGACATAAACATAACTTAAATATTAAAATATTTCACATGGACAAGAAAACGACAAGAAAAAAGCTTAGTACTAGGTTTGTACAAAAATTTATGAACATAAAAACATGAACAAGGAAAAATTAAGTTAATTTGGTTTTTGAATATTGATAATTAAACAGAAAATATATCAATGTTAATGAACAAATCATTGTATGCTCGACACATTCTCACTATAGAAGAGCTTTATCCAGAATTGGTTCGACTTGTAGGAATGCTGAAGAGAGGCTGCGATCGTGATATTCGCCATTGGACATGGACATTTATTAATAACAAATAGTGTGGACAATTAACTGGTTTCGATAGACTTTATACAAGTGCTGTTCGTCTGTTTAATAAACATAAAATATAAAATTTTGCTCATTGAATCTACATAGTGCCACCGCCGTAATTAGAATTTATAGTTGAGAGTTCGCACGAACTTCGTTTGAACATTTTCCAATTTATCAGCGTTATAAGAAGGATTCCAGATGCTGGAAGTGCGATTATGGAGTTCTAGGTAACGGGAACAGTAAAAAAAAAGGGATTACATTATTCCAATTTTCAATATTTCCTCCGTGAAACTCATAGAAAGACTGGGATAATATATAGGTATAATATACTTGAAAATAATTCAAATGTATGATATTTAACAAAAAAAACATTTTGCCAAACAACAAAAATGTGATTTAAATCAAGTACGTTTTTCGTTACCAAAACTTTCATTATCAAGAGTTAAAAAATATTCACTCACATCAGATACTTATGTCTTCTGAAACAATTTTATATAGTTCTTGATATATGCGTACATCAATTCCATATCCCAATGTATGACAGACTTAATATGTTAAAAAAACGTACGAATTCTATCTGGGCTGCACAATGGAGGGATCTAAATAATCATTAGGATAAAATAATTCGAAGATCTATTCCCCGCATCCCCCGGTTCTCCAAAAGGAAAATATCCAAGAGAACAATATCAAATATCTCTAGAATGAGAATTAGACATTGCCAGATAGCCTCACATTTATTCATATTGAACATAATGGATTCCCCAACGTGTGAGTGTGATTTCGAGGCAGAAACCCTTGACCGTATCTTTTTTACCTGTCCATTGCGGATCACAGGTTTTTTTACAGTAATCTCGTCAATGGTAATTTTCAACTCCCGGTTAACATGTGTTATCTTCTTTCTATTAACTCGCTACATTTAATCTATATAATAGCAAATTTTTGAACGATAATAGTATTGGCCTGTAATATAATATTTCCTATTCTATAATATTATTATACTTTTTTTTATAAAATAAAGTTTTAACTTGATTAATGGTACAAATCACTCTTAAAGGGTGGATTGCCTATTTAAAAGAAGAAGAAGTAGATATATGCATATTCGTGCATACATCAAGAACTATAATAATAATAACCTTTTTATTTATTGCCTTTCAATGTATTGCGGGGGTGAAGAAAAGCGGAGGGTGAGAGTTGTGTTTGAAACAGCAGTACCTTTGTTTATTACCAGCGGGATAAAATGCTAACAATGCTCATTACGGAATACTATTCCATAAATTCTAGACAGTGGACTTTTATTTCTCGTTTTCATAATAAATATTTCAATTTAAAATATGCATTTCACACTTCAGTCATTATAACAACCGACTAACAAAATTCGTCGAAATGGACATGAATTAAATATATATCTTTTTGTATACCATACATATTTTTTTTTATCAATTCTAACGCTAATTATTTTGTATCATAAAATATTAATTTTAAAATTAATTTATATATAAATTAATATGTTTAAAAAAATTAATAAGTGCTAAATAATCCAAAAATATATATTTTTTTTAAATTTATAAATAAAAATAAAAATTAAATTTATTATTGTAAATAAATGGGTAGTATTCATTTGTATATAGTAAGGTATTCTCTAAATCAATAATAATAAATAAAATAGAAAACATTTACACAAAAATTTCAGTTAATCAATTACTCAAAAAATAATACTGTAAAACTTGAAACAAATGCGTCATTAAGATTTTTAAATAATTTTATATCCCCAAATGAAACACCAAATACTATCAGCAAACTTTAATATACTTCGGGATAAAAACTTCAATAGCCTCCTTACAGAAATTAAAGAGATAAAGGATATGAAAAAACTATAAAATAAATTAAATATACACTTCAGAAGCACACAATTAGATTAAAAATAATATTATAGATCACAAATGTATAACTTCTAACTCTATATAAATTATTACAACGTAAATCCCTCTCCAAATACAAGAGCTAGTTTCTCTTTTGAAGAGGTAAGCGATTCACAAAAATATGTAACTTTAGATTTGTAACGGATTCATGTAACTCATATATTATATAAAATTGTAAAAATTTCAAAATAATGAAAAAATATTGGAATTTTTTTACAGAAATCCACTACATAAAAATAAACCAACAACAATTTTTCTTTTGTTAACAGAATTTTATTTAAAGTAATGTTTAAATTGTGTTTGCATATGGTGGTGTCTTTACAATGTAAATATGTAAAAATTATATGAATATTAAGATAACATATTAAATATGATTGCAATTTTAACGTGTTATTTGAAAATATAAAATCACGGCGATCTTCGATAAAGATCTTCGCTCCATTGCAAACTTATACTGGAATCAAAAAGCAAATCTAATTGCAGGCAATTAAGTGATACGAGACACTGAATTAATTTACGCGTAAGACAAGGTTGTCCCTGTTTTTATTCAACATTTATGGTATGCTGAAAATATGTTTGAAGAAGCCATTCAGAATTCCATTTGAGTAGCTTGTTGGTCTAGCGGTTAAGACGCTGGTCTAGTGATTTAATGATCGGGAGTTCACGCCTCGTTCTAGGAGTCCAGCAAGTTAGTCCTATTTTCATAGTACAAGCGTTTAGCTTAATTTGAAAATAGTAAAGATATTGATGTAACACGTATTCAAATCTCTATTTAAAAAAAAAAATAATGCAAAAGAATGCTTTAGCGGGATGTACTGATTTACAATCTTCTCTATGCTTATGATACTGTTCTAATTTCTGATAATATTTAAAGAATTACAAATACTACTAGACTATCTAGTATGCGATATAAATTAATTAAAAATCAATACAAAAAGACAAAATTCGTGATTGATAACCAAAAAAAAAACAAATATATTATAAAAAAATTGCGACAAACGGAATACAGATATTTAGAACAAGTATAAGGACTACTTCGACGACATCTAGTGTAAAATAAAAAACCCAGATATAAAATGAAATACGTTCTTTGTAGTTAAGACTTTGATTGATTTCGTACTTCTGAGCGAGATTGGTGCGGTATTACATTTTCTCAGTCCTACTGTATGGTGAGGAAAATTGGTTCCTCGATGAAACAGTATTGAAAAAGCTTGAAGCGTACGTATACAGACTGTTTCAGTAAATTCCTTCGATAGCTTATTATTCCCAAGTTTCCTATTGATAATATGAAAGTCAATACAGGTAGAAAAATCACCATTAACCTGGAATTACGGACGCTCTTTATCTGCTTGTCGTGGGTTGTATTTTTCTTTTGAGCTCCGATCTTGGGTCTGGATGCGTGGACTCGATCTCCACGAATTATTCCGACCGACCGAAATAATTAACTACCGGAGCCGATTAATAGATCTTTACACGACGAAGCACCTATTCCAATTATTCCTCGTATGGGCCAAGGTTTGACAGCGATGTCCGATCGCAGAAAAGCGGCGACCTTCACATAAACAATCACACCACAACATAAAACCCAGGGGTGCCAGTTGAAAGAATATGAACGTGCGTAAACAATAACACATACTAAAAATAATCTGGTTAGTTTAAGAAATGACACCATACATTGAGATTGAATAAACACAAGAAAATGATTCATTACATAAATATAAAGTGTATTTCGAATATTTCATGAGAAAAATTAACGGATGATGAGATTCTGGCAGAAAAGGAACCTCGACTTAAAAACTATTAAAATTGGTTCGATCAGACATCTGAGTCTCTTTTCCGTGTATTTTCAGCTATAAATAAAGTACTAACATCCAACATCCGTTAGTGGATAGCTTTTATAATACCTCCATCCAGTTTCATTTTTCTGTTTCCCACCGCTCATATTATTATTTAAGAACAAAATCACTAAATACATAAAATTTGATCAAGTTTGCAATTTAATACATTTCCCATGTATCATATTTTGCATTGATCAGATTACAAAGGGAAAAAAATGCTTCAGTCACGAGAATTTTTTAGACGTTCTGTAATTTATTCCTAATATAATTTAAATACCTAGTAATCTCAGTATTTAGACTTCTTTAGACGTAGTATGGAGAAAAATGTACATAATTATGATGTTTTACTTTAATGGATATGGTTTCAAAAATAGAATGAGAAAAACCAACAGAGCTCCGTAAAAGCCTCTATCAAAACACACGTTCTTCTACGCTCGGTTGACAATTTCAGCTGGGTAGTAAGTAGGCATAGGCAGTCTTCCTTACAGATGCAATGAAAATATACAGGGTTTTCATCAAATTTCTTACAAAATTTAATATACTATAGTTTTTAAATCCATTTGCTCTAAATCAACAGATAAAACATTAAATAGATCGATTTCTTCCTTTAATGGTTGCTCCCAAATGTTATACCTATTTTTCAATTATTTCCAACCATTTTTTCTTTTAATTTGTTTGAAAAAATAATGCAAGTGATACTTTGAAACCCAATCATTTATTGGAAAAAATTAAAAATTTGTTACTAAAAAAATTTTAATTATTTTTTTTAGATTTAATTGACAATCAACTCACCATATATCGCTTTAAAACTTAGGTCAAAAATACTACTGTCTAATCATAAGAAAATCTAACAATCTGAAAAAGGAGTATTATAAAACCCCCAACTTTATTACATAGTTTCATAGCATTAGTTTTACAAAATACGATGGACTTCATACCAGGTTTTTATCAATAATTTTACATGTTTATTCTGTTTTACTACACATTAAATATATGATTACGTAATATTTTGTACCTACCGCGCACGAGATAGGTTGGGAATTGACATTTACCAATTGGCAACACTGACCGCGTAAAGAAAAGAATTCTCGCTACCATCTTTTTCTGTTGACAGATATCGACGTGCACGGGCGTTAGTCCGATGTAAAAATAACGAAGATGTGACTTCGTATAAGTGAGAAAGGGTGAGAATAATTAAATATGTTTGGCATCCGTATTGTCCTGCACCATATTTAATTTTCTATTCGCTAATTCGCATCCCTTTTTTTTCTTCGTTACTTTTTTTGTTACCTTCTTCTTAAACTACTTCTTCTGACATGACGGGAATGTGGTCATGCCACAACAATACTTTCTACTTCAGGAAGGATTTCTCCTGAAGAATGAAGGAAGGGGTACGATTTGATCTCTGTCGCTAATCAGTACACGACGGGATAATTTTACAACCGAAGATGATGCAAAAAATTCATTGCGAGCTAAAATGCAAGAAGATGACCCAGCCTTCCTGACGTTCTGGCCAGTCAGAGATACAAGTATTTAAGGGTGCCTCGGATAAGCCAAATCTAGATGAAGACTGTGGATATCTGCCGCAATGGACATTTATTTCGCGTGTATGGTTGTAAAAATGAATTTTGATGTGCATTGATAATATTGAGAGTATTGTAGTCAAATTTTTTTCTTTTCATTTTTTAATTTAAAATTTATGACTTTCTGCTTGTGGTCAACCAATTTATATGAAATGATTTTTTTGCTACATTTAACCTGAAAAACTGGTCAAGAAATAAATTTGTATAATGTTATTTCCTAGGTGAATATTTTCACATTTTAAAGAATCAAGTGTTTTTATCACACTATTACTTGTACTATTATCTGTTGATTTTGATATTCCAAAGGTAGTAAAATTTTATTATTTTTATTGAGGCAAAATATTGCCAATCTAATCATTTCATCTTATCACATTCTAGTAATGGATCTCTTACTGCTTTCTACTTAAATATTCATGTTTTCTTATCTATTACTTAAATTTTGTGATTATAAAATTTGAATTAATCTTATTATTTTCCCTGAGAATGCTGATTAATGTGACTGGCAGGCGAAACTGTGAATTCTGTGAACCAGACGCACGTACTTCTTGCAATACCCTGAGCAAGTCGGTGGACGTACAATATACGATGTCACAATATACTAATGAAAATATTTTTCAAAAGACTTCAAAAAACCATGGTATATATCAGTTCTCCTGGAATTTCCATTCATTTAGATAATGGATTTCTTTAAAATAAATCTTTCAATTCAACCAAAATTATCGAAAAATTTTAGTTTAAAAAATTACTTATTCCTATGTACATGAACATATCTCATTCTTTAATTCATCGACATATATTTCGATTAAACTGATGTCCCAAAAAAAATTATAAAGATTATTTCAGTATAACCCTGTAGATTCCAGGTTGCGCGAGCATTGCTAAGTAAGGTACTTAATTACTCGCTCTTTGATCACTGATGTGTTATGCAAATTTGATTATTCGCGGAGTATAAATTATACACAGTAGCGAGAACACACGCATATATAGGCAATCCCTTTCCATGCTCAAGAAGAGCTCAAGTTGTAGCGCTAAGTAGGGATATTTTAATGCATACATTACTATTTTTCAGAATATGAAAATGTTCTTTATGTAAAGCTGTACGGTTTCTTTGCACTAAACATAAAAATGTATGTATTTTTTATGAACGATTATCTTACGCTTTGAAGACCATATGTGTGTTCATGAATTAATATTTTATAATGTATTTTTATGTGCAGCTCGGCCTGACCGGGCACTCTTTCCATACTATGGATAGAACGCCAGGCTCCAAGCTCCAAGTCACCGGTTAGCTACATCGGCACTTAAAAATTTCGGTTTCTGACCAGGAATCGTTGAGAGTTTATTTTGTTTATAAGAGAGGGTGAATACGTAATGATAAAAAATTTGTTCATAATTATAAACTATAATTTAACACGCTTAATTTAATTCAATTTAAATCACTTCGCACACCCAATTTTTGTCCAAGTTTTCATGACCATGTTTCACTTCACTTTTGCTCTTTAAACATAATTTCTTACCCACCAGAGGCTTTGGAGATCTCTGTAGATTCCTGCCATTGCTGCCAGCGCGGATCGGCTCTAGGAACTCGTAACTGCAATCACAGAATTTGTAAACAAGAACGCCGCCAGCACAGAATTTTTCAATGACCAAATAGCAAGAACACGCCGCCATCTCACTAAACTATGGCAAAGATGCCCGGTTTCTAGTTATGGCCCCTACGAACCTCGCCTTTTCATTTTTTATATATTTTATTTTCATCTTGGCCAGCTCTCTTCCTTCGCCCCACCAGACTCGATCTGCTCACCAGAGAAAGTGACAGCTCTTATCTTGTTTCGCACCATAGATCATTCGCCGAACAGCCGGCTTCTTATTAACTGCCGGATTGCAGCCAGTTCTACAGACAGCGCGACATTGTACATCTGACATTTTTGGTGAACACTCACACCTAGACGCATACATTCTAACGTTACAGTATATTTATGTGTCTATTTTATTTTTAATATACAGATTATCCCATTAGGCCAGTAATGATCCTGATAGATGATCCTACTATGACATTAAGGTATATATATACATTGCAAAAACGTTTTATATTAAAAAAATAAGGAGAATAATGTGTTACGAATGCACTTTCTTATGATTGACAAATTAGAAACACTATAAAAAATACAAATGTGTTATGTTAAAAATAGAAAACAATTCATATCTTTCTCCTATAGATAGACCAAACACCATCCAATACAGAAGATGCCCTCATATCTCTCGTGGAATATATCGTATCGAACCTGGACAAGGGAAATAAATGCATGGGGATTTTTCTTGATCTTTGCAAAAGCATTTGACACCTTACCGCACCTACTATTGTTAAAAAAACTTGAAAACATATGAGTAAGTGGCATAGCATATAAGTGGTTTAAGGATTACTTAAGAAATAGACGTCAAATTATCCAAAACAATGAAAAATATAGCAATTCATCATGGATAACACATGGTGTTCCACAAGAAAGCATTTTAGGCCCTATATAATTTCTAGTATATATTAACGACTTTTGTAATACGACCCTAAACAATGGAAAAATAATCACTTTCGCGGATGATACCGTGCTTAGGAAGAGGTCAATACTCGTACACAGGATGGTCTGAACAAGGCGAAAAAATGGTTTGACACGAACTTTCTATCACTTAACACAAAAAAATCTAACCATGTATGTTTTTGTATTAACGAAAGAACAACACCACATCAAAGTTCTACACTCATCGTACATGACTGCAAAGCAAACAAGAACATGGCTTCCTCATGCCAATGTGAAAAATTGACACGACTTAAAATTATTCGACATCTGGGAGTACTGATCGATGATCATCTTAACTGAAAAGAACACATATCGAACCTAGCTAAACGCATAAGAAAACTAATTTACTTTTTTAAAGGAATACGATGTATAGTTGATTATAAACTCTTAAGATCGATGTACTTTGCACTGTGCTACTCCTTAATTATACTATTTTAGTCTGGGGAGGAGGAGCAAAAACAATATTGGAGTCGGCTAAAAAAGCACAAAAACAATTCTCAAGGTAATAATTGGTTGTCCCTTTAGATATCCATCAGATCTTATATTTAAAGAGTACAATGTCCTATATATAAGATAAATCTTTATGTTGAGACTCATTCAATATTTCCATACTAACAACAACTCTCCTCAAGCAATAAATCATGGACACAACACAAGACAAATAACAAACATCTACACACCAGTTCCGAGAGCAACAATGACATTTTATCAAAGATTCTACATGTTCTTAGCTCCGAAACTATACAACACACTCAGTACCAACTGGAAATCGTGTAATTCCAATAAGATAACACAAATATGGACCCAATATATGATTCAATCAGGTAGAGATGAATCAGAAGCATGGATATCCGACATTCAAATATAATTTATACAATACTTGCACTAATAATTTACTAGTCCTACAACACTCCCACTACGTATATTTTTATTTTATTTTTACTTTTTTATACATATTTGTAATTCTTTTTTTATTCCTGTAGATAAATAACACCACATCAGCACGAAAAAAAAACTGGCTACTTTAACACAGACTTCAGTCTAGCAAAGTAGCCAGGACAACGCTGCATATATCAGAGGGGAAGTCTAATCCATCCCACTTATGTTTATTATGTATCCACCTCTGTTAGAACAAAAATATGTATGTTTATATATATATATATATAAAAATAAAAATAAAAAAAATAAAAAAATTATGTATATATATATATATATATATATATATATATATATATATATATTTATATATTTATATATTTATATATTTATATATATATATATATAAATAAATAAATCGCGTCTCAGCCAAATCTATAACGCCCATCCATCGGCCATCACTCACGTGCCGCATTCTTGCTCATTGCAGTGGACGCAGTCCCGGGTAGACGAGGCCCATACATTCTAAGTCCACCGCGGTGATTTCACTTTTAATCTATGACATCTCTCGCCGCCATATTCTTCCGGAGAGCGGTTCCACTGACCCGCTGCCCTCTTTTAGAGCGTTCCCACCAAAAGTGACGTCTCGCTCCGCTGCCCGCCAGAGTCGGATTCCCATCCCTGATTCGACCATTTAGACAGCCAATCATCATAAGTCGGCAAAGTAGTATACCCAGACCTCAGCGCGCAAATTCAAACATCATTCTATATCAAAAATTGGAAATGGCAAATGAGCTCAAGCTAAAAGAATACACAAAATTTCTGTAAATGCACTGGTGAGATGCATGTACTAGGTTCGATAGGTATAGTATTAGTAGTATAAGAATTTTAATTAGAATTATAAATTATAACCTTTATAAGTTTTTTTACTGAAGAAAGATAAAATAGTATTTTATTCAATTAATACACTTTTAAAGAAAATCACTTGTAGTAAAGTTTATTTAATATTTTAGTAACGCATAGGTCGGAAATCTAAAAATGTTTGGTATCTCACATCAAACAATTATATACCTCGCCTATGGAAAATAACCAATCAAAAAAGTCGACAACAACTGTGTTGAATGTTAGGAGAATTACATTATCAACTGCAAAATAAAAACGATTAGATTAAGTTAGATTGGATTAAACTTGTTTCATATTTATGTACAAGATTGTGAACGAGAGAAGATTTTCAAATGAGCATGCAATATAGCGGCGTATCATCTGAACCTCACCTGTAGGTGAGGTTCAGATAATATAGTTGCAGATCATAGACTACCAAATATATATATACATGAACTAACGCGAATTCCTTGATTCAATATTTTCAATTTGGTGTCATCCACGTGATCACTATAATACTACTTACGCAGTGAAATACCTCCGCGACTTTATAAAAATATATGACTTGATTGGAATGAAAATTTAAATGCTTTTACTGTTGCATGAATATATCATAAACTATTTCATCAGATTTATGTTTCAACAAAGAATATATGTATATTTTATTTCATGTCTGTTTATTTATTGCTCTGTGTTGCAGATCTATTTTTCTTTATTTTATATTGTAATGTTAACTTTATGCATGTTAAGTATGCAATTTATTACAATATATGGAACTTTCTTGCATAATAGCTAACTAAACGTGGATTAAATTAAATATATATCATAAATCTATACAAGAAATTATGAAAATTTAACGCAGACCAAAAATTGTCAAGAATTATGATAATATAATATGTGCTCTGTAAAAATAACAATAGTTAGACATTCATTAAATTGAAAATATACATATTTTAATTTACTTTACTTATAGAAAAGCTACCTGATGTTTCAAGTTAAGCGATCGAAACCATTATTAATTAGCTGACCTAAGTTCGATAGATAATAAACTTCTTTCAGAACAATATAATTATTGCTGGAGCACGCACGAGCTGAGCACAGATGAACGTGCGTTGGAATTCAACCCGCACGCGACCGTATTTGATCCATTGTGATAACGTGTGCTACATTAACTAACCAAAGAACGTTACCTATCCATGTGGCGTTTGCGTCATTTATTTATTATATTATAATCTAAAATTATTTGGTTAGTTAAACTGTCACGTTATCTAACCAAAGAAAGTTACATATCCGCGTAGCGTTTACGCGATTTGACACATATATTCGGTTATTAAAAAAATGATTTGGTTATTGAACGTGCGTTACGTTAACCAAATAATTATCTATCCTTGAGGCATTTGATTGTTTCATTGTATTGTAACGTTAGCTTTGAAATTGTGTATAACGTGTAAGTTATTTGTCCATGTAGCATATGCGTGATACATAATAATCGAATAGTGAAATAACATACGAAATTAACTAAACAAAAAGGTTTTGCTATCATTGTGGTGTTCGTTTCTTCATTAATCTAATCATAACCATATAAGTAGCTTATTGGTATAGCATTTCGTGATTCTTTGTTATTAAACATTAATGAGTAGTTCCTTTAACTAACCATAGAAAGTTACCACGACCGGTGTCAAAAGAAATTAATGTTTTACAACATTGCACTGGTATTAGAGGCGTGATTATTGGTAAACAAAAGCAGTCATCCTGTTAAAAAATAAATTGTGATGTATTTTCGTTTCAAATCTGTATGAAAGAGACCTAGAAGGCCTGTTCCTCTCACTCTTCATATTTCATTATCCACTATTTTCTATATTCTTCTCCTATTCCTGACTAAATAAACAACTCGATACCAACTGCTCGTTTCATTCATTCCATCATCACTAAGTCTCCTCCATGTAACCTTTCATACTAAATAGGCGAACTTTTTATCTTCACTTGGAACTAACATTCAGCAACAAGTCTCCTTAAATAATCACTTTTTACTCTTAATAAGGGAGTACATACAAAAAAATTTGATTCGTTATTAGTCCAAAATTTAATTCACAACTACCCTTAAATCATTTATTTGAAAGTTATCTGTTAAATTTAATACGCAGACAATAACAAAATTTGTTGTCATATTATTATATCTAGCTATGAAATTTATAAGTGTGCGTACAGATAACGGTCTATAAATCTCTGTCGCTAGGTGACAATAGCAGTCGGCCTTTGGCTACGAAACGTGGCGCATGTATGGCACCGGAACAGTACATTATGTATTTAAATTATTTAAAGAATATTTCTGATGATATTTTTGGTGTTAATTGGTGAAGTTGTACTGCGGTAGTCCTTTTCCTCTTTCTAGTTATGTTTTCAACATTAAAAAGTTATTTTACAAAAATACTGACCCTTTTGCCGCAAAGCGACTACTGTAGCCACCAGCAGGACTTAGTAATATACGATCAGCGATAACTGATTGATTTTTGCTAGTGTTATATTAAGAGTCCTCTAAAAAAAAATCAGGATATGTAAAACAATAAAAATGTACATATTTGGTTTCATACGATGTGATGTTTGAATTTGCGCGCCGAGATCTGGGTAGCCTACTCGTACTTTACCGACTTATGATGGTTGGCTATCTAAATGGACAAATTGGGGATGAGAATTCGTCTCTGACGGGCAGCTAATCAAGACGACTTTTGGTGGGAACGCTCGAAAATATAGCAGCGCGTCAGTGGAGCCGTGCTCCGAAGGGATATGGCGGCAAGTGTTGGTGTAGATTAATAGTGGGATCACCGCGGTAGACCCAGAGATGTATGGACCTGGTCCACCCGCGGGTTGAGGAAAGACTCCACAGCAACGAGCGAGAAGGCAGGATGCGAAAGATAACCGATGAATGGGTATTATGGACAAGGCTGAAACGGGATGGTATCTGATTTATCTCTGGAGCAAGAGATGAATCCTGGTGAGGGCGTGTGTTGGCCCGGGTCCTAACTTGCATTAGCACCCCACAGCCGCGTTGGCTGATGTTGGCATATTAATAAACTCCGTAAATAGATAAAATAAATAAAAGTGATCTCTTTCAGAGGAAAGTTGACTGGAAGACAATGGATTTAAGGAATATTCTACGTGCATCCAATGTCGTGATTAGTTTTTTTTTGTGAATAAATAAATGTGTAATGTGAAAAGCAGAATTGACTTTGAATCAATTATCATCCCTTCCGAGGTAACAAGCGACACCAGAGCACATACACACACACACACACTTGAGGACCCAGATCGAGATAGATCGCTGGCTGCCCCTATGGCTTTTTATCTTCTAGGGTCCAAAGTCACCGTAACAACATGTTATGTTTTATTTTTTTAACAGTACTAGTAAATAACGCAAAATAATAAATATTCATTAAGTGCTTTTGTGACCATTTACAAACAACATAATTATGTTGATAATGTACTTCTGACAGTAATTTACATTTCTAGATCACGTGTCATTCTACCTTTGTGTACAAACTACTAAAACAGCTTTTGGTTAATCTAAACAAAGCCGAAAACTCCAAATCACTTTGTTACAAGGCTGTCTACGTATTGCCATGATACGGTTGATATTTAAGCCCCTGCACTTGCCAATTGTTTCGGTCTAAGTCCAGAGTCAACAAACTGAGAACATTTAGCTTCTGTTGTATTTAAAGTATTATTATATTCCAGCCTTCCGCATGTAAGCCTTGATTCAATAGAATTGTTTAAACATCATTATTCAATACCAATAAATTTTCAGTACAAAATCAGTAAGTTTATACACCCATTTGTTGCCATACGGCTACCCTTTATAAGGCTTTATGTTATAATAACTTATTAAAAATATAGCTCTGTTTCGATTTGCTACCCTAATTTTTTTGATTTACGGCCATAAAAATACATTTTCAGCACTTGTTATTCCAAACAAGATATAAACATTATTAAGGAGAATACATAGTTATTATTGTGAAGTTGCAATTTGTACAGAATATATTCCTGAGATATTTAAATACAAATTAAATGCATAAATAAGAAATGTAAATATATGGATGAAATCAATTTAACTAAAAAAAAATTAGTTTTTAATTTTAGCACCCGGACACAAAAATATTTTTCGATGAATTGATTTTATCTGTATATCTTTCTTATTTATACATTTTTGTAATTAAGAAATAAACATTCTATTTCATACTGATCCCGACGAAGATCGCAGCTTTAAAGTTTCTCAAGGCAATACAACTGCAACAAAGAACTGCAAAAAGAATGGCAAAAAAATGTTGCACCAATTTTTTCAACCAGATCTTTCTACAACAATGGATGGAGCCGATGATAGCACGATGTCACGCAATTTTTATGCATGTTCTCCGGATTGGAAGAGATTCAGGTTCGAATCCCGGTAGCAACAACAATATTTTTAGATAAAATTGATTTTATATGTATATCTTTCTAATTAACACATTTAATTAGTCTTTAAAATATCACAGACCTATGTTCTGAATAATTACAACTTCACAATAAGAATATGTTCTCCTTAATATCAAGATATTTTGACTAATAAAAGTCAGTGATTGTGGGGCCACTAACTAATGTTTTGAAATTACGAAATAATTATTGAAATTAATAATGTTCATGAATTATTGACAAATTATAGAACGCACATTACAAACCTTATTTAAAAAAAATGGGGGAGCCTTTGAAACAGTGAAGTATTACGTATTACAATTCATATATATTAAAATAATTCATTTTTTGAACAGAGAATATTTTCCGATGCCATAAACTACAGATAGAGGGCGTCAGTTTGAGAAGGTACCGATCGATTCAACGAAACAAATGGTACATGGCATGGAATTCGTGAATTTTCGACGACGTGTTTTAAGATTACGGTAGATCCTTTCTCTTGGTCGAGGATAAAACATTGATACGGGTGAAAGCTTAGCGGATAAAACATGTTGAGAAATGGTACAAAATTGTATTTATTTTAATCACATAATTTTAAAATAATCGTATTTTAATTCACCGATAAAATGAAATCCCTTTTTTTATTTTTAAAATCCACATTTATATTTTCAACGGATTTTTCATCATTTTAGTACAGATATTTTTTATTTACATTTTTCATCATGTCTGATGGTATAAGCATAGCCACCGTAGAATATTTGAGCGAACTAACTGCTTTACAATATTTTGTATTAATTTATATTTATACCAAGTGACTTAAAATTGTGGTAGTAGATTTTAATTATATATTTTATTAAATAATTGTTTTCTTTTAATTTCACGTCTACGCACCAACGCATTTACCAAAATAAATTAGGAAAATTTAATGGGGAATATTACTCCTGGAAAATATTTAAAATATCAGTTACTATTACTGCTCATCCTTATTACATGCATACTGAGATAATATGTTTAAGGTTATAGATTATATTTAACTTAGTTTATTAAAACCATTTAATGAGTAATTTAAAACATCAACCGGTTTCGAAAAACATTATTTCTTTTCAGGATGTCAGATTAACTAACCAATAAATATGACGTTTGTCACATTATTATAATGTTTTAAAAAAATAAATCTAGTACTTTACTTAAATTGTTATAATGATGAAAGATGTGAAAATTGACTTGATGATACAAAATTATTAATTTTTTTTAGAATAGGACTTTTGATTTATAATATTTTGGTTTATTTTACATGCTTTATTTATTAATAATAATTCTAAATTATTCAATTTTTAACCAACATTATTTATACGAAAAACATAAAATCCGGAATTTTTATCATTTTCTAATAAATTATTGGAAAATTCAGGAAAACCATTACAATTTAAACATCTTAAATGCTCTTTGCATCTGTTAAAATTTCGACCTGTTCTACCAATATAGAAAGCAGTACAATCTTTACAGCTAACTTTATAATGTAACTTATATATTTTTTGGTTAGTTAATCTGACATCCTGAAGAAGAATATTATGTTTTCCGAAACCGGTTGATGTTTTAAATTACTCATTAAGTGGTTTTAATAAATGATATAATAAACCACAAAGTACAGTTTTCAAATATTATATGTTTTGTGGATTTCGTTCCTCATTTTTTCATCGGTTTTTTTTTATACTGATTACATCCATATTGACCGTCTTATATTTTAATATTTGCACCCCTTATAATCGTCGATCCCCTGCCTCCTGTAAAGTGCAGGCGATGAACGGTACAAGCGGACAATAAACCTTATTCTGCGATCGTTATCGCCTCGCCTGAGTACGCAATATAATCTGCTTTGGCGGGCCGTGGCATCCGCTGTGCGCTTTATTGCACGGGGCCACATTCATTGGAAACCAATAAAATAGGAAGCAAATCAAACGGCGCCAGAAAAGACGATTCGGCTCAGCTAAATAAAATTCCTCGATCTAAGATAAATGACCGACCCTAAAGGGAGTTATCGCAATCAATCAATTATTTTCTCTCGATGCTAGTGTAAAGTAAAACGAGGGGTTTAATCGATTTACTTTTTGAAGCTCTTCAAAATAATTTATTATCACTAAATAAAAATTAATACTTCATTTTGTATCTTCTCTTCTTACTGAGACAATCCACCCTTCAAGAGTGATTTATTAATCGAGTTAAAACTACATTTATTATTATTATAAAGAATACGATATATCAAAAGTCAATACAATAAAAAATGTTGATATTATAGAAATAAAATGTGAGTTGAGAGAAAAATGACATTCGAGTATGTTAGCCGGGAGTTGAAATTTAATATTGACGAGATCATTGTAAAAAAAAATTGTGATCCGCGATAGACGAGCAAAAAATACACAATCGAGAGTCTCGGTCTATCTATTAAATTCAATCTGAACAAATGAGGGGCTACTTGGCAAAGCCCAATTCTCATTCTACAGATATTTAAAATTGTTCTCTTGAAAACATTTCTTTTGGTGAACAAGGGAGTGCGGGAAATAAATCTTTAAATGTTTTTGAATAAATTACTCTTGTGATTATTTAAATCAATTCAATATAAAGTTTATATAGTATCCGTATGCTTATTAATAATATTAAACCTGCCATTCATATACTGTGCCCTAGTACTGTTGAAGGAAAACTTTGGAAAAAGTGGCCTTTTTGGCCAGTTATCAGCACATTCATTTCACTGAATTCCCTCATTCATATATATTGTTGCTGTAAAAATTAAATAGGCAACACCTGATGAAACCGATTATCTCATTGTCTAGCCACCTTTCCGTTTTGTTTCGGATCTTCGTAAATAATTATCAAATTATGCAATTTATTAATGTTTTACATTTTATCATATTGATTTCACATTTTTCAATATATTTTTTTATCTTGAAGTACAAAAATATATATTACAACCTCTTTGAACACTTAATAGATTTAAAAAAAAAAATTTGGCATACTTAACCACGTAATTCATAGTTTTTAATAATTTGAAGTTAATAATTAAAAGGTATACATATATATGTGTATATGTGTGGTGACTATTTGATTTAAATGTTCATTCTCGATATATTCAGTTCATTCTGAAAGCTTCAAGCATTTTACAAAGTTATTTTGATTTATGCATCAGCTAGTTGGTGGAAAACCTCTTTAATCTTCTATTCTCTTGGGACGTTCTTCTAACACCTAGGAATATTCAACCCATTTGACGACTTACGGTCAGACCTTTACGGTGATGAGTCGTAGCCGACGTGCGCCGAGTCTTGCTGATGCCGGCCGTAAGCTCCGGCAATAAATGCCCCTCTTTTTGCTGTATTCACGAGACGCTGTAAAAACGCAACGGAGCGTCGTTAACTTCACTTGCCTCGTTTTATTTTAATTGCATCGCACTTTTACGAGACGCTGTCCCTGCTCCGGCTCGTCTCAGGGTTATCCAACTCGAGTACTGCACACATTCAGATATTTTAAAGACAATAACGTACGTGTCGACAAGAATTGAAGACATAAAATTATAATCCTATAATTCACATTACTTTTACGTATTCAGTTAGTATACTATTGCCAGTTAAAAAAATACCAAAGTAGCAAGATTGCGTGTCTTATCTTCGGCGGTCCCTCGATACAAGGATAACGTCTTCCATGGTTTCCATAGGTTGGCCACAGCAGAGGCCTGTGCGTGGGATTTTTTAAGGTGTAGGTGGTATTGCATCACTCTTGAAGTAATGGAGAGCTTGGTCCAATGGAAACATGGACATGGAGCTTGGTCGGAAACAACTGGAGCTCTCTATTATTTTGCAGCCTTTTTCATCGATGCATAGGGCTTTTACATAATAATACATAATTTAATTAAGTTAATTATTCATTATATTTCATTCGCGAATAAGTCATTCAGTCAATTGTGTTCTGACACCTGACACCTTTCACTTGTCACACATAATATTCCCATGTCTTACATTATAAGTATATCAAACGTGTTTTTAATACATTAATATCCTTAGGTTAAGATTTCTTAAATTTACCTTTTAATATATTCAATAACATGTACGTTTCAATGTGCAAATATATATTTAATTTGAAATTATATCTACTTTATGTTTATTTTTTTTTTTTTTAATACAAATTAAATGTATTAATTAGAAAGATAAAAAAATATAAAATAGAAATATAAAATCAATTTCATTAAAAAATATTGTTGTTGCTACCGAGATTCGAATCTGGATCTCTTCCTATCCGGGAAATATATTAACCGATTATGCTATACTAACACAGTGCATTAATGACATTTTTTTGGAATTTATATGTTACACTTTTCAAATGGATACATCTATCATTATTTGAAAGCCATCTTATTTATTTTTAGGGAATCTCAAATACCTTTGAGTAATCCGATAGGAGACGCCTATCGGATTACACATTGAACTTAGGTCTATGATATTTAAAAATATTTAGTTGCTACTGGGGTATGTTCTGAAAATGTAACTTCACAGAAAAAATATATTCTTCTTAATAAACAATTCAATTACATTACAGTACGAATATATTTATCGCAGTCCAATATTTGTCAAAAACTTACACAAATAATTCTTAGATACAATTACTCGATCATGTTTTCATTGTATTGCAGTTCAAAATAGTTATTTTACCCAAAATATCGTTTTCACTCGAGATTTTATGTTTTTTTTTCATGTTATTATTTCACTTCTTTAAGTTATTTTATTTATTTTTAAAAATAATACATTATTGTGAAGTTGCAATTTTTCAGAACATAGTTTAGTGATATTTTAATACGAATTAAATGTATTAATTAGAAAGATACACAAATAAAATCTATTTATAGAAAAATAAATTTGTTGCTACCGGGATACGAATCTGAATCCTTTTGAATCTGGTGAAAAGCGTTAACCGATTACCCAACAGCAACATATTAAGTTGATGACAAATTTTCGAACTTATATATTGCACTTTCAAATTGATACAACTACCGTTCCATTATTTGAAAGCAATCCAATTTATATCTCAATCTCAATATTATTATAACAGAATCTCAAACACCTTTGAGTAAAATCCGATAAGAGACGCCAAATTAATTATTTTTTATTTAATTTGGAACAATAATATAACTTGTATATTTTAATCCCGGCAGCAAAAAAAAAATATTTTTTCGTTGAATTGATTTTATCTGCATATTATCTTTCTTATAATTTTTTTTTATATATTTATTTATTAATCTCATAAAATCTTATATTTTTGATTAAAGTACAATAATATAATACAATTTTTTTTTTCACGCTACACTTCTCTTAAAAGCATATGCTTGTGTTGATACATAGATTTATTTAATTTGTATCTTTAAGTTCACTATATCCTTCATGTTTACGCTTTTAATAACATTCTGACGATAATTATATCAATTTAAGATAGCTCTAGGAGTATATATATATATATATATATATATATATATATATATATATATTTTACACTAACACATACTATTTACAATTCATACAGAAACTATAACAGAGCAGAAAACCAATCGGTGCGAGCGGATATAGAAGCTACTTCGCGACCAAGGATGCCGTAGAATCTAGTTTCTAATGCGGAAAATATAATTTGTTTCTTACTGGAAATAAAGACAAATTAAACTACATAGTATATTTTTAAAGCAATATAATAAGAAATTTCCGAATTAAAATGTAAATTCTACAGAAATCCTGGCCGCGCAGGACCCACAACTAGCCACGTTGCGAGTATAACATGCGCCCGCATGACCTAGCCACAAGCCGATAGCCAATTGCTTTTATACTAGTTCTAAGAATTAAAACAAAAATAGTTCATTTTCAATTCATCAATCAATCATTCAAAAAACATGACGAAGTGATGAAGTAACAATTGAAAATAATGTGTAGTAGGTATTGATTTCAAACAATTTTTTGTTTGTTAATTTATATTATTAATGGTGGTGTTTAATTTAATTTAGTGGTAAGCATACAAATACTTTTTATTTCTTAAATATATTTTGTTTAAATTAAATTTCATTATCGAATTTTTAAATTAAGGCTTGCAAGCAGTTTCTTAACACACTTATCTAACAGCATTGTATTTTATATAACAGTAATATAATGTATTAAGTTTATAATTGAAAAATATATTTTTTAAGTACTGTAGTTTTTATTTAGTGCAGTTTAGAATTTAATTTAATTATTATATTTTTCCTTGTCCAATGAGGTACCCATGGCAACGCAGAATTACTAACTGGAAGTGATAATGTATCAAGTTTATAATTGAAAAATATATTTTTTTAAGTATTGTAGTTTTTATTTAGTGCAGTTTAGAATTTAATTAAATTATTATATTTTCCTTCTCCAATGAGGTACCCATGGCGACGTAGAATTATTAACTGGAAGTGATAATTACTGCAGACTCTTCTATATTAATAATTAATGTTTATTTTGAGTTATCGTAACCTTAGAGAGAAACAGTTCCAGGAAGGTATATACCTAGTGACCAAATACTTAAGGGTTAGGGTCTCGCCCCGGCAGACCGCCAAGTTACTTCTATTTTCATATCACAAATATTTTGCTGGAAGTTTGGAAATAGAATATTGATCTGACATGTTTTCCCTGAACGTATCAGTATTCTTATTTTAATTAAAGAAAAATAACATTTTTCTGAATCCTTGAATTTGTTTTAGATAAGCATACACTATTTGTATATTCGAAAGCTCCACTGTGAATATATTTTTTGCATTCTTTATATTTTCTTTTCTCATTTATCAGTATAATAAATAAAATCAGGAACAAGGCTATAGCTTGGTCTCTATACAATGCCTATGGGGATAAATCCAGTAATTGTGTCCTTACAAAAATTTGGACATACTCAAAATATTGTGAAATGATTTTACATTAGAACTCTATCTATCTTTTTGTATCAGTGCAATAACTAATGAATACCGATGATCATGAATTTATATGTTATAGTCTCAAAACATTTGCCTTAATGGAAGTGCCGAGCCCTGTTTATTTCATATTTTATGAAGCCAAGAAAAATAATAAAAGAGTGAAAAATATGCGGAAAAGTGGAGATAAACTGGCTATTCCAATGCAATAGATGATACATCAAGTCATATATTTAAATTTTTAAACTGTATTTGTATGTATCACAACAGTTTCTTTATAATATATTAATTTACAGTTAGTATAAATTAATTTATAGTTAGTATAGTATAAACAATTGTTACAATGCCGAATTTGAAATAATTATTTGTTCACGAAAATATAGTTAAAATAATTATTCGGATATTTTATAACTGACCAAACAACGAACGAAGCATATAGCCTATCCTAGTGAATGAATCTGGAATTAAAATATTGTGTTAAACCAGTAATTAAATTCAATATAGTTACGGTGTATCATATTCGTTTCTATATTCAAAGCAATTTTGCATCTACCGGATATACAAATTAATATTTAGTATGAATATAGGTTTCCATATAAAAATTATTTTGATTTATTATTTTGTTTGAATTTAACCGAGAAGTGAATATGAAAATTGAATACCAATACTTTTATTGCTTTCGAGGAATGTAACCCTTGCTTCTGAGGCTTATTTTCAATAACTCAGTTGCTTTGATGCCATAATTCGAAACGATCGGAAAGATGGCATTAAGTGATTTTTCAGCATGATAATGCCCATCCGAATATTTCTTACTTTACAATGGTGACTATTCAGGAGTTCGGTTGGGAGATTATCCAACATCCTACTATCCTGATCTTGCTCCGTCATATTTTCATATTTTCCGCTCTCTGTACAACATTCTCTGAGAAATCACCTATAATAACGATGCTGTTCTTCAAATTTGATCCTTGACAACTTCTTTCTGTGGAGTCATGGAATTGAAATACTGCAAGAATGTTGTAAGTCAATTGTATACAATGCAGGAAAATGTATTATTTTAGCAACATTTAAATATGTCAAAGAACACACAATTACTGGATTTTTACCTACAAATGTACTCTTATTATAATAAATAAATATCAGATATCTCATACAGACGAAAAGATTTTTATCATATTTAATGGAAAATATATATAAATATGGGGTAATTATAGAGCTTACGGCCTGTCTTTGGCTGGCTTAAGTGATCACTTTATATAAATATAACATTCACCATTCTCACCCTATCAATCTCCATATCTATGAAATTTTTAAAAATTGTATCATATATGTTAATATTTGGATTCGCTTCGAATAGCACTACGCCATCGCCATTTATGGACCAAATTTGATAATTCATATTTCCTTGAAACAACGTATATGTCAACTCAATGAGAATCTGATTTTTTTAAATATGGGGTTATTACAGAGCTTACGACCTATATATTTTCTATTAAATATAATAAAAATAACTTCGTCTCTATGAGATATCTAATATTTATTAAATGTATTATTGATTAGTTTATTTATTTTGTTTTTTTAAAAAAAGGACCATGATTAAAACAATATATAAAATACTGAATACATTTTGTGCATGCTACTTTTCTTCTAGTTGGATAGTTTCATAATATAACAAACATCGATAAAGATAAAAACGAATTGAAAATATTATACGTGTTATTTGAACCTTAAAGCACATTTATTTATAAATAAATGGTTTAAGTACTATGAACTATTAATCAGGATTGAATGTATCTATCTACACGGTGGGTTGGTGGTTCAAAATGTTTCTTGGCAATTTCATTCAAAATTTCAATAGCAGTGTTTCGATTGCGCAACATTACGCATTGATATTTATGGGACATTAGTTCAAGTCGAGACATTTATTACCATAATCGAAACGGAAATCGGCAAAGTCAGAGGCAGAAAGATAATAATGCCTACAAATGAGAACAATGGGCGAAATCTAACGATAACCTTGATTAATTATTTCCCTTCCATGAATAATGCTGTGTAAATTAAATCGTACATCAGGGCATGCGGCGCTATAATGTTAACAACACAATTACAGGTAAATTAAACGTCAATTTATAATAAATTATGTACAGCCAGTGTTTGGGATCCCGAATGAACTAGATTTTCGCTTGCAGCATAGCGGAGGAAAAAACTTAACGACCGTCCCATCGGATTGAATTGGTTTGTATTAACCGTTAACATGGACACAGCTGATTTATACTCATGGCTAAATTTGCTCCACACCAATAATTTTGATTGAACGCATCGATTTATGGCGTAGACCAACTAACTAGGTAAAATATTACCATCCCTATTAATTTTAAAATTTTGATTTTATTATTAATCATGTGTATGAAATATTGGTTATACCTTCATTTTTTAATTATTTGTATATACCGAAATAAAATCATGCATTTGATGAATTGTCATTTTAACATCATTTCATTAAAATATATATGTACATATATATATATGTGCACATATATACATATACATATATATATATATATATATATATATATATATATGTATATGTATATGTATATGTATATGTATATGTATATGTATATGTATATGTATATGTATATGTATATGTATATGTATATGTATATGTATATGTATATGTATATGTATATGTATATGTATATGTATATGTATATGTATATGTATATGTATATGTATATGTATATGTATATGTATATGTATATGTATATGTATATGTATATGTATATGTATATGTATATGTATATGTATATGTATATGTATATGTATATGTATATGTATATGTATATGTATATGTGTAAAAGTTCCTATATATATATATATATATATATATATATATATATGTGTATTCCTATAAAAGTTAGGTTAAACTCACACTGGCATTTTTTCAATGACATTTGGAATACACCCAGTCTTTGGAATAGATAACATGAAACATGGTCTGTCAGAGTCATATGTGACGTCGATATATATAACCCCAAGCTAGCGCTCGGGGCTCAATACGAACATGAATTTCGAAGAACTACAGCGAAAGAACAATTGGGTTCATTACATCACTGAAAGAGTATTTTTAAAGTTCCTCAATACACATTAAATGATGTATTAACTATGACAAATGTAATAAAAAATATATTAACAGAAAAATACCCGGCTCTGACTTTGTGAAACGAAGTAAGGGTGCTAACGAGTCTGTGGCCTCCGCCGGCGATGATCAATCGACCATGTGAGGTGTGCCACGTGAGTCGCGGCGATTGTTTCGTCGACGAATCCGTCACCAAGCTGGCATAGAGTTGCTCATGTGATTTGCTTTATAGATATATATAGCCGACGACACATAGCGATCAAATCTGTCGTCGATGGATGGCGAAAAGACGTTTGTGTGGGTTAGCACTTAGTGTTGGTTCTTACAATTTGTACTTTTTAAAATAGGAGGGAAGGCAAGAATTCCAATAGTACCACTAAAATTGAAGGAAAGGCAAGAATTCCACCAACACCACTAAAGTAGCAAAGAAAGAAAGCATTCCACCAGTACCACTTAAATCAGGCAAAAATTCTTCCAATACTTCAAAAACTATTAGTTCAAGAATTTCTTATTATGATATATTGAAAATCAACATAACGTTGTAGGCGAAGAAGATAGAACGTCATACTATCCCGGTATACCATCTTTACCTCATTCACTTTTATACTTGTTTTCGTGCATAATCGTCGATTATTAAAGTATCTAACGAGCCGTCGTTCAATGCATATTTTGCGGACGTCCTTTGTTCCTATTACCGTCTATCTAACTGTAGGCAAAAGGGTTGAATAGTCATTTAATTTTAGATTGAGATTGCGAATTTACTTATGGGTACTTTTTATATAAATAAATGCAGTATATAGTAATGCATTTTTCTTTATTTATTCTATAAATAGAAGTTACAAAAATGCATTATTTTATCTCATTACTGGCAGATTATTGACAGTCTAGAATCGAAATAATATTGTGCGTAATACTAATATTTTTTAAATTTATTTATATTACAAAATTATTTATAATTATCATATTAATTATACCTTATGTTATGTACATAAAATACGGATTTTAAATCTTTTGATTTGAGCAAGGATAGGCTATAACGAATAAAACAATTTTATGAATTAATTTTAATTTAAATTGTATTATTTATTTATTTATTTATTTATTTTTTTATTTTTTTTTTATTTATTATCTTAGTTTAATAACCACAATTGAGTTTAAAAAACATCTACCGGTTTCGGAAAACACCTTTTCCTTCTTCAGGATATGTCAAAACTAACTAAAAATATAGCATTGTTTTTCTATTTATCCAGAATCTATTTTTAAATTTAAAAAAAAAAAAACACAACAATTATTTAAAAAGTAAATTTAGTAAATTAAACTAAGATAATAAATAAAAAAAATATGAATCTTAACCACCAAGTTAATATTGCTAATTTTAAAAGTATTAAATTGTATTATGTTAGTGTTTCCAAATCAATTCAAAAAAAAATTCTATTAGATAGGAATACTAAATCTATTTGTATTAAGTAGCTACATATTGACGGGACGTTTATTGGAAATATCTTCAAGACCACAAAATTTTATCTCAGGCTGGCAAATACATTTTCCACCGATCTCTGAAACGTTCTAGGCTTTCACCACAGAAGATAGATCAAACAAACCCACGGAAGGGATGAAAACAAATAAACGCAAGAAAATCAGTCAAACCACTAGAAACTGAAGTTGTAGAACAGTAAAAAGTACCCTTTTGTGTGAGGGTCCAGAAACATTTTCTGGAATTCTGAAAAAGAGTAACATAAGTTATTGGAAATATAAAATATAAATTAATTAAATTTATAATTGAGTTTGTGACGTATATAAGTCAATTGATATGCCTTATACTTGAATACGCTACGAATGCAAGAACCCATCATCATTCTATATAGTTACTTTTATTAAAGACACAAAGCTTTCGGACCTATTGATAAATATTATTATTGTCGCCGTTAGGGCGGCGAGATTCTCCGGAATAATAATCTGTCATCAGGTGGCACGTGTATCGGAATTTTAAATCAGGTAAATAATAATATGTCTGATTGAATAGTTTTTATGTTAATATTATCTTAGATGTTGCCAAAATAATAGTAATAATGTGTAAGTATTTTGTAAATACGACCATTTCGAACTTTATTTTGCAAAATATTTCAACATTGCAGTTAAGAAACCTTCCGCTATATGTTGCAGGCGCCGCTAACGGATTTTATTCTACGCCAATATATTGGATCAATCCTCAATCTGAGTGTGAGATATTTTGTATCGCCCGGGCCCATCCCGGATCTTTCAAAATCACAGTATTACGAGATTCTTTATCAGAACATTGCATGATAATCGAAATATAAACTTTGTATAAACTTTCTGTCATTCCTATATTCATATCCTCTATACTATATAATATAGCATGTTGACAGATTAAATCAATCACATCTTAGCGTTAATTTATTTTGTGTAGGATAGTATAAAAGAATATTTTACTTTAAAATGAGAGATAAACATGATATTTTCATATTTTAAATTTTCTTATTCTTTTTATTTAAGCTCATTCTAAGTGTTCTGTGCCATAAACGACAACTTTTATGCTACATACAAATATTTCACGTAGCTACCTTATCAATTTATGTATTTAATTTACTAGTCTTAATTATTTTTCATCTGGTCTATGTATTAAATAATGAGTTCACATTTTTTACACAATTTTATTTTATTTCAAATTATGGTATGATTAAAAATATCACGATCAAAACGTTATCTGTGCTTGACCACCGAAGCTTTCTCCCTAGTTACGTGCTTTTTCATTTTTTGCCCTTGCGCCAGAAGGGTTGGTTTTTCTACGTCTACGCGGTCAACTCGGCTCCTAAACTCGCCATGATTAATGATTCCACTTTTCAAATACATTTGGCACTAGCCTCCGCACCCTCATTGGTGACAATTTTACTTACGTCATTACAATAATGTATCGGCGTGTCAGCCTTTTTGACCTTTCAATAGAACCTTTCCATATTTTTTTGGTACAACTTCCTTATATTGAAATCTTAAATCTTTTCTATGTGGTTACATAATCGAATAAAAATTACTTTATTAGCCAAATATTCTGACGAAACATTGATCATATTATTCACGATATTGTGTTGCAAAACTATCATATGTTTTTTTTCTTGTAAAAATTATGTTTTTAACAAAAATTATTTCCGTTCATTTTTAACCTTGTTAAATTACTTACATTACTCCCAGAGACCATTATTTGTCTGATAGTACCCGAGTTAAAATATCTAACTAAGTCCATTATTTAGTTTTGTATGTGATATCTGATTATCACGTTGTGATAACTAGCCAGTGCGCTTCATACGAAGTTTACTCTATCCCTACGCATATAAAATTTATGTATATATATATCTAACGTCAAATTATTCAGATTTCCATCAAAAAATGTTAAGTTTTATATTATCACGATAAAATATAAAGAAACTGAGCAACAAAACATATTGTGTTAATTGGAATAAAATATAAGAGCGACATATTTAATTTTACTACAAATCAACAAAAAAGTACATGAGTGCATATATTCCAAATCAAAAATTGACTCAAAATTATGTTATGTATACAAGGTTTAACAGACCTAGTCCATAATATTTCATGGATTCATCCAATTTTTGAAAATGTTCGAGGAATATGTGTCTAATCTCAATCACGTCAGAGATATAAGCATTTCAAAAACATCGTAATTATGTGATTATTTCGATTAGTTGATATATTTTATTGATTCCAAATTATATATTGAATACAAAAAAATTGAAGGTCAACGAATTTCGAGCCACAAGAGTATTTTTTTTTTTTACCTGAAGCAAAGATATAGATTAATAATAGATACATTTGGCAAATATTTGTTTCGTAGTATGTAGACTTAAAGTTTAACATGAAAATTTCAAACAATATTTTCCGTAACGGTGCAGATTTTGCACATATTCTTTGAACATTTTGGACTTATAATTTATTCATTACATAAAATTACATTATACCCATAAAATATTGTGGACTAGGTCGGTACACCCTGTATATGTATATATATATATATATATATATATATATATATGTATGTCAATTTATCCATTAGTCTCCATCATCTAAATAGTTTATAAGTAATAATATATTATATTATATCCAATTTCCAGATAGACATTTACTAATAATGTTAAATATTAACAAAATCTCGTTCATTGGCGAAATCTGCGGGTATCGGAAACACAAACAAGTGGGGTTACGGTCCCACACGTGACCAGAAACCCAATATCTAGTTATTGGGATCATCTCCCGATCCAAACTGCTAAGCCATGTCTCTGGAACCCTTTTCCTTCATTATCGTCTTTCTATATTAAACTGTTACGACGAAAGAAAGTGCTCCCTCGATTGGTAAGAATAAGTTATAGTCAATTTTAAAAACTACTGTCTTTCGTATTTACCATTTTTGTTTTATTTGTGACTTTTTTGACAAATAATTAATAATTGTATATTGAGACTCATACAATATTTCCATTCAAACAATAACTCACCCTTAGCAATAAATCATGGTCACAACACAAGACATCGAATAAATATCTACACACCTGTTCCGAGTACAACAACGACATTCTTTCAACGTTTCTATATGTTTTAAGCTCCGAAACTATACAACACACTTAACATTGACTGGAAATCGTTCACTTACAAAAAAAATCGTAGATAAGTAGTCAATACATGATTCAATTGGGTAGAGATCAGTCAGAAGCATCGCTGTTCAATATTCCAACTTAATCATAATACAGTACACTTCACACAATACGATTCACTTTAAATTTACGACACATTCACTACATTTATGTATTGTCTTTATATATATTTTTTATGTATCTCTGTCGAATCTCACTCTTTCTTTTTAATTTTAATTAAATAATTTCGCAACAACACGAAAAAAAACGGTCTACTTTAACACAGATGGTAGTCTAGCTAAGACAATGCTTCATATATCAGAAGTGGATACTTACTACATCCCACACAGTAAATTAATAAGTGTATAAATTATTATATGTTCATTTCTGAAGTATAACAAATGTATATCAAACAAATGTCAAATAAATAAATTAAATATGTAATTAAAGCTTATTCGAAAGCACTAACAAGATTAAGCGGTCACAAAAATCAAATACAGTATAACTATTCTTACAATAACATGTATGGTTATATACACTTATTCATTCCATTTATAAAATGTGTACAGCACCTAAATATGCTAAAAATTCATTCAATATATTTACTGTGTAACCAATATTCCAGAATATTTGTTGGTTTACCTCGCTAAATTTTACGAAAATAATCGTTTTTAAGTTTCTGATTTAGACAGTTATATGTGAAATCAAATGTATTAGTGACACAATTACAACTCTACGATTCTATTACATTCTTTTTAAATTTTGAAAATAATGCGAAAATTTCAGTTGTTATTATACTGACTCTGGTCTAGGGAGATGGCAGAGAACAAAAATCACTTATTAAATTAATTAATTTAAAAATACACATTTTCATCCTATTAAGGAACTACGTCAGGTTATATGGCGGACAAATATATTGATTTAGGGGTATATATGACTGCCTATTGCATTCTCGTGAACGTACGGTTGATTTTTGGTAAACCGTACCTGAAAAATGGTTCACATATTTTTTGAATTATTTGTTGGGCCTGTTAAATATCGAATTTTTAATGAATTTTTATTTATTTTTTGTTGGTTTCTATACCAAACCGTTCCGTATGAAATTTAGTTAATACAAATGAAATTAATCAACAAGAAAGATGTATAGTAAAAATCTATTTATCGAAAAAATATTTAGTTGCTACCGGGATTTGAAATTAATTTACTCAAAATATATTTGAGATTCAACGCAATATAAAGTAAATTTATTTTAAAAATGGAATAATAAATGTATCAATTATAAAAATATATAGATGTAAGTTCAAGAGGTCCAGGTTCGTATCTCTGTAGCAACTAAATATTTCTTCGATAAACAATTTTTTTCTGTTTATCTTTCTAGTTGATTCATTTTATTTGCATTTAAAATACCACAGAGCTATGTTTTGAAAATGCAACATCACAACAAAAATGTGTTCTCCTTATAAATATAGTTAGTTAATTAATTAATTTATTTATTTATAATAATATAGTATTGTAAAATCATAGACAATAGATATAAGCAGGTTAATGGAAAGAAAAACTTAGATGGTGTGTAAAAAACTTATAGAATAAATGACTAAGGAAATAATTATCAGATATTATTTATTACGTGTATGAAAGGTATAAAAAGCGGGAACAACCTGGCGTGCACGCAATCCTTACATTGTCGTCTCAGTCACATACGTATTGTCAACGATTTGCCGACCTTTGTATTTACCCCCTATTACATTAAGATTGATGACTACGAAGCGGTCAGTAATTTTTATCTATATGGGCGTGCTCGTCTCAAAAATGTAGGGCGCGAGACAAAGAGATCCAAAGTTAAATTAGAATTGGTCAAATCTATTATATCGAAACTGACAAGAAATATGAAGAATCGCTCCATGTCAGGAAATATAAAATTCCGTCTATCCTTGAACTCTCCATAAATATATGGGGTTGAAATCTGAATACAGAAGAAAAATATATATTCTTGACATCTTCAAGATGTGGTTTTGGCGTCGTTTGATGCGTATACGATAGATAATCTATGAGACTAATGATTTTTTATGTTCTTACATACAGAAACTTCGTGTTGATGCTGAGGAAAGGCTCTCCAAGAGGAAAATAATTATTCTCGCTTACATAGGGTTACTAGAAGTAATGAAGATAGCCCGGATAATTTCAAAATCACTAGTAATATAAATACAAGGACAAATAACGAGAGGCAAGCCTCGGTACGTGTTGTACTAAATAATGCCTAGGAAGATTACAGCTAAGTAGTTCGCGCAGTATAAGCAAATCATAGGACCATAACGCTCTTACATGATCTTATCGACTGAAAAAAAGGCAATAAGATTATTTTTTATAATCTAATTAACTTTTATCTCTCTGTACTACACTCATCTTCTCACTCGACAGTATCCCCACAACTATGGACCACAAACCCCACCCTAACGTGGCGACTCTTCGTACGGATTAAAAAAAATATCTCTCTCGTTATTTCTATCGGCTCTTCCAGCGAAAGCTTTTAATATTGTAAGCGTTAGTTTTACATATTAAGTATCGAGTAATGCAGTGCACATTATTAGCTATTAAATGTATCCTGGCGCAAGCGGCGCTGCAGATAGCTACGGTCGTTTGATACTATCAGTGAGGAAAACGTTTAACTTTTTTCTCGAGCTCCAGGGAAGCGGAGCAAAGAATTCGCCCGTTACGTTACGCTAAAACAGAGGAGTTAATCCATAAACACGGCCAACTAATGTCTAGCCGGGCCTATAAAGTAGTCATCTAACGGGTTGCGCAGTGGCCTTCCTCCGCTGAGCACCGGCACACGTACTATTCATTCTAAACTAGATGATATTTACTATTACTAGCAAATTTTACTCGCAACAACATTTATGTACAATATACAATAATGCCTCAAGTGTACAGAACTTGTACTGTTTATATAATGTACAGATGTAGCTTATTGCTGCCGTCCCTCGACTTCTATGATCTTAGGTCAGTCGACGTATTTGAAACGATGTAGTTAATAAGTCAATAAATATTTTCAGTTAATATTTATCAATTTTAAGGAGAACACACTTTTGTCATAAAGTTGCAGTTTTTCAGAACATAATTCTATGGTATATACGGAAAGATATACGAAAAAAAATCTATTTTCGAAAAAATATTTTAGTTGCTACCGGGATTCGAACCTGGACTTTTTCGTATCCGGGAAAATACGTTAACAATTCCACTACATTAACAAAGTAAGTTTACGACAATTTAAAAAAAATGAATAACAACAATAATAATCAATTTTAAAGAGCTACAGAAAATAATTTCAAAAATTTGTCTTAAACGTACTCTGTTAATATAGTGGAACTGTTAACGCATTTCTCTAGATAGGAAAAAGTCCAAGTTCAAATCCCGGTAGCAACTAAAATATTTTTTCGATAAATTGATTTTTTCTGTAAATCTTTCTGGATGATTAATTTAATTTATATGAAAATAAATTTATCACTCAGATAATTATTCCGAAAGCGGTATGACAAACACAATAGTCGTTCTGTTATTTGTACTTTTTTTATTTTAAATTTTGTTGTTACCTATGGAATATAGCAAATATTACTTTATTCAAGAAATAACGCTAATCTGTAACGATAATCAGAATTAAACTGTTAATTATGAAATGGTTTCAGATTCTATTAAAATAATGATTCCATGATAACTGCAAACAAGACAGGTGCGTACAAGGAAAGTGCACACAAGACAGGTGTACACATATATAACTCCACTCAATCGTCGTATTACTCTGCTGCGTGAGTTTGTATTATGGGGCGGGGTGTTAACGTCAAACATACTAGTCTTAACAGTAAGCAAAAGTGATAAATCTAAAAATAATATGATGGCAACATAAAAGATGACATTTGACAGTCGGATGCTACGCCCACACGCTCCCGCGTAGCTCTTAATAATAAACTTCTAGGAGAAGAACACAAACACATGTATATCCACCTGTCTTTTGTGCAGTTGGCCTATGTACGGTCATTTGGTTATTGATAAGAATATGTATAAAATATTAATTTCTGCTCCCATCACTAAATATTTTCGAATAATTGCCAATTTTGACTCCCCGTTTTCACCACGTGCACACGTGCAAACCAATCTATCGAAAACTCATCATTTCCAATAACAGCGCGAGAGCTCTCCCTTGGTCAATGTATTCCATTTCAATCCGGATGTAGGTAGGCTCCCAATGGCGGTACACTCGAGTGGCTATTTTAAAAAGGGAACGCCACAAAAGAAGGGGTTTCAACCTCCCTCCCATCCCTCAGGGTCATCCCACCTCTCTCATCCCTTGGACCTTGGTCATCTATACAGGGGTTTATAAACATTTCAATTGTCGCTAATAAAACATATTCTTCAGTTTGAATTGAACCATTACCGTGAAATAATTTGTACACTAAATAATAAATTCAATTATAAATATTTAAATACGCCGGGTTTATTATTTGATAGCAGTGAAATAAAATTTACTCTCGTACAATCTGGACACATCTATGGGTTCATACGCAAATCTTTAAATTATTTATGTGTTATTTTTCTGATCGTTTACATTTAGTTTTTTAATCTTTAAATAATTTTTAACTTTTTGTTATGATAACGCACTGTATAACACTGGATAACAATGACAAAATGTATCCAAAAAAATTGCAATAAAACATTATACAACTATTTAGCTGTAATAATTTTTACTATAGGTATCCTGTTATTAGACACCGTTTGGTCTCACTTTATTTTTAAGGCATTATGAAACTAATCGTTAATATACATAAAAACAATATTAGAAATTAAGGATGTATTACGGTGAAGAAAAGAATATGTTTTCGCTAAAGTTTAAAATAATAAAAAGATAAAGTACCAGAGTAGTTAAATACATAGTTTCTTGTAGTTTGATAGTTAAATATATCATAAAATGTTTTTAGAATGATTAATATTTTATTAATAGTTGTAGAAAGATTGTCAAGTGCTTTATCCACTATTTAGGTTTGGCCGGCTATTTAAATAGATCGCATTTTGTATTGCGTGATTTATCTAATTTGTTTTAATTTTTTTTATTTTTTGTTACATAATAGTATAAATCCATGTTTTGCACCCCTAATTGAAAGCAGCCAGCAAACCCTCGCACACGTTGTCCGGTGTCCGCTCCAGTTGCCGCAGGTAAAGCCTACCTGGGCCCGGGCTCGAGTCTGAGCACTGAACAGGGTACGGAAGAATAATTCAGCCGAGGGGCTTATCAGAAACTTTTCTCACCGAGGCTTTGTGTCGGCGCCAGCACTAAATGCTAAAGGTATCACGGGTCAAGCCGTTTCGTAAAATCACTTTGATTTTCTACTCCAATAACTGAAATGTTTTATTCAATAGTTTTTTTTACGTTGGATCAAGTGTCTACTTTCTTGTATTCTTCAATACCAATAACGATAAGAGACTTTGTATCGACGATATATGAGATATATATCACTACATTTTTACGCCAATTCATTTCAAACTGTCGATGTTGTAAAATTAATTCGCTATAAGGGACAAAATATACGATTTGGACGTGGACAGGAAATTTTATTTTTTGTATGGGAAAACATGTACAACTGGTACCGTTAAATAAAGTTTTTTTTCTCTTTCTATCTGTATATCCGATTTTCTTTACTTGAGTAAAACAAATAAAGAAACCGACATCTAATATATACTAGCATATTTTGGTGTAACTTAATTTTACAGTAATTAAGATAGAAGATAATTGATGACAAATATGTTCCATACAACACATCAACGTAGTCGGGTTTGGTGATTCCCAATCAAAATGCTGTATATCCAGAAAGATCCATTTACTAAAACCATTAAGTGTACGTTTACGTAAAATTATGTTTATGACAGACAATATTCTTAAAATATTAAACACATCTCAAAAACAGTTAAGATCCTACTAATAGATTAATTGTTGTCAATTTTATAAATCAATTTATTAAATTATCTCTCACACCAGATGTAATTTGCAGCTTCGATGCAATTCATTAACAACTTACCGTAAAAAATATACAATGCGTGTTTTCATATTGTGAGAACTGTCACATTACGTATGAATGTGTCTGTGTGTCAGCCATGGAAGTGTGAGAATGAGTGGGGGGAGGCGAGCCTTATAAGTCGTCGCATCAGTTGGGACCTCTCTCTCATCACAGCTTCTTCGCATTATTAAGACTATCCCTGAAGTGTATATATTATATGAACTATACTAACGTGTTGTAATAAACCTGGAAATACTGAGTTTCTCTTAGAAGGAATCCGTACCCGAGATAACGAGACAATAATCAGAGAATAGAACACCAAGGGAATTTGTGGTAAAACGAAAGTTATATTAATAATGTACAATATTTACGCTCAGATCGGCAGCAAAACAATAATCTTTAATCATACTATGTCAAAAATGCGTGGAATAGTTGTGTGCAGTCTCCACGGACAGTCTTTATCGCTAGCAAAAAAAACGCTAAAGTAGTGTTTCAGTACAATTAAATATCTTAATATATGTATAGATTATTTTATATGTATTAAATGTATTACCAAATGTAGCACAATATTATTTATTATCAATTATTAATGTTTATCTAATAATCATTTCAAGAAGGTCATTTAATGAGAAAAAAAACTCATCTACATTAATCAGAATCTACAGTTTCATAAATTATATTTTCAAATCTTCTTACTAGCAAGTATTTAAATAGCTGTCATCTGTCAGAAAACTACTTTGATAAGGCTATGCGACACTTATCCAAGATACAAACGGTTCGGCACTATTGTATTATTAAAAACAGGCTAATAGGCCTGAAATTTGAATTTGTCACCTGGTGGTACACATGTCACAGGAATGTTTAGTTATGTTTTTATTTTAATCTGATTTAGTAATTATTTACGTTAATTGGTCAAGTTAAGATGTACTGTGGTACAGTTAATGTTATAATGCCTGAATCGATTGTTAAAAAATCCCTAACTACTCTATTTAATCTGTCTAAGTACGTTTAATAATTATCAAACAATGCTATCATTCACTTTTTTTAGTTTGTTTATTTAAGGCTTAATCTTTATGGCTCCGTTAGCTATAAAATAAGTTTTTCAAAACTTGCGTATTGCTTCTCCAATCAGAAATATAATGAAGAACTTACCTCAAAACCATCATCTCTGTAGAGTTTTCTGAGCTACTTTGTCGTATTTTCACTGGACAATGATTCGGTTCTCTTTGCAGACACCATCATCATAACGTGAAGTGTAAGTATAAGTAGTAAATAGGAATTGACTTGCAATACCGTGTCGATAGAAGGGTGTGTCATTGTTCATGTTATGTTAAGTATTGGCTTGAAATACCATGTAAAAATCAGGGTGTGTCTGTGGATATGTTTCGTGATAATACCATATCGATAACAGGGAATTATCATTAAGCATACATTTCAACTATTGCCGAATCGCAATGTATAAAACCTTCTACTCAACTGGTTTAAATCATTTTAATTTTAGACCATCATTCTTATTGATGTTTACCAAGTGTCCGGGGTCCGGATTATTCTTTGGCTTTTCTAGAACTTACCTAACTAGCTAATACCGATTTTCCTGGATGACCGAGTTTGCAAATCCATTTAAGCTCGTCGAACCTTTTAGAAATTGAACGCGCTGTTTGTCTTACCTACACTTTTTTGCAGTCTTGCGGCATAATTTCTGTAAAAATCACAATTTTGACGCTGCCACGATTATTTTTTTCCATTTACGTAGCATTTTTATTTACAAATTAATTTTACTCTTTATTATGCATCTATAGATGCAAGATAAACGATATGTAAATATATAATCCATGTTTACTACTTTCTAGATGGTATAAATAAAAGGAACGCAATGGAAACTACTAAGTTAGCGAACTGCAATATGTGTTAAAGAGGATGGCGATGACTTCCACAGAATTAGGTACGTTAAGGCTTCTGACATGATGTAAACTCTCGCAACAAATGTAGTAAAATTATTAGCACTCATCAAAAGTAGCATTGCCGTACCATACTTCTAATATTCCTGAGATTTACTTTATTTTATTTATTCTCCGACGTGGCTCAATGTTACTTGTCCTTTCGTGACTAGCTCTGTCCAGTGCGTCCTGAACATAGGCCGCAATCATGTGTAAGGCGTGGTTGGCTACACCCATTATTCATTCTGAATACTGACTACTATTCACGTATTGCGTGAGTCTTCCGACACAACGGATTCATATTGTTCCATTTTCTATTTTAAGGTTGTGGCCCGGTTGCAACCATTTAGATGTAGATATTAGACCACACACTTTAATGGTTCCTTTTATTATTTATATTTTTTTATTAAGTACATACTTCCTTTTAAGACACATTTCTCTCCATATTATATCCAAAAACTTAGTTTATGTAAAGTTAGACTATTTTTACAAAAATGTTTATTACTCTTAACGTATCTAGTCTGAAACAAACCAGTTTTGAAATGATCTTAAGTTTTCAAAATCTTCTGTGTAGGGTTTTTTGGGCTAATCTGGGCCGACATTTTGAATCCCATTGCAAGGTCCATCATATGGCCAAAAAGGTCAGATATACACGGTACATTAGATCAGAAAATTGTACACAGAAAAAAACAATCACAGTTACTTTACGCTTAACGTAATTGCTATGTTTATCGACAACAACATTAATTTTGATAGCAATTGTTGATCATATATTAGCTTCTAAACAAATCTTATACAACACATTATTCCCTCATACATTTAATTTTTAGGGCACAAAATTTAATTTAGATTTTGTCAATAAAATGTTGTCGTCCACAATAAGCAGATAACAAAGTCAGAAATATTTAGAACAATAAAAACTTGATATGTGTGTACATATCATAGCTATACGAATACACGTCTCCACCGCTGATTATTAAATTCCAGCCTCCCAGATAGTTACCGCGGAATGCGAATGATTCACCCTCTGGCATACTAACGCCATCCCTTTGAGACATGCGAGGATCCACGTTGTCAAGGGTGGAAATCAAATTTTGAAATACTACGAACTGAAATTCTTACTGTTTTTTTCAAGCTTTTCTGAATTTACTGTATTTTTCCGAGTTCGGCTCTCAAACCATAATCAAAATATTTGTTATAAAATTTTATTTTATTTTAGCATTCGGAAATGTGGGTCCTATCACATGGCATGACATTTATTATAGAAAAATGTAAAAATGTTATAATACTATTTTATTTCATCGAAATAATATGCATTATCGAATTGATGCAATACTGATTAGTGCAATATTTGCATGGTTAGTTTGAGGCACAAAAGAGAATGAAGAAAAGAGAAAAAATATTTGAAAAATCATAGAGTATTTAAACACAGATAAGATAATTACATGTAAAATGTAATATACTTCTCTTCGGTCAATAAGATCTATATATACCTACAAGGAATAAAACCTATTGACACTATATGAGAATATTTGTACAAAGTTATCTATTAAACTATTAAAGATCACAAAGAATAAATAACACATAATAAATTTACATCACAATTTTGACTGCCTTGAAATACAAGATGTTCCAAAAATCTTTTTCATAATAAAAATTCTGTAATAAAATAATGGATGGGTTTAATAAAAAATGTTTATTTTGAATTTAAGTACAGTCCCTGCAAATTTATTTCTTAAAAATTATGTTTTCTAAATGCTATCTGTTATTTCGCTGGCACTCTTTTAAACGAGAGGCAAAATTTCTGAGAACTGCTCGATACGTATTCTCTGCGATCGCTGTCATTTCTTCTAGAATATTTTCTTTTAATTGATCCAGAGAGAGAAAACTGTTACTGCATATCTTTGATTTAAGGTAGCTTTATAAGAAAAAATCCATTGGTGTCAAGCCGGAGCTACGTGGAGGCCAGTTTATGGATTGTCGGAATATCAATTTTGGGGGGGAAATTTCACAAACAACTTGTAAAGACACGCTCCATAGCGACTGAATTCTCAAGGACGCGGCTGGCAATCGGCATACCTCCAGCCCTTTTATGCCTCGTTGCATTGGTACAGCGAATGAACCAAATTGAAAAAGACTTTTAGCACACACTGTACAACTCGCTAAAGAACTAGTTTCATTGATCCCTTGACTACCGATTGATATATAGTAATAAGTTGTAATATGTGTCAATCATTCGTCACTACCTCAATATAAGAAATATTGGTATACGGTCACTACCTCAATATAAGAAAATAAAACTTTTTATGTATTTGTTTGTTTTGGAGCCCAGTGTGTGAATTTTCTAAAGCAATTACTGATATGAACAACGTTTTTTATACCATATTTATAAGTATACAAGGTAATACATGCCCATTATTGTGAAAGTGATCTAAGTCAAGTTTCTTTCGTTTCCTAGATATTTAAATGTTTGCGTTTGAATTGATTAAAAATATTTTTATATTACACAACACAATATTTCAAAACTTATTTAGTTCACTAGATTTATAGTATATTTCGACACATAAATTTTCCATGTAGCTGATAAGAAAATAAAAAATTACAATTTTGAAATGACCTAAGATTAAAATAACACTAACGGAATACCGTTAAACGTCATAACGATTCACTAAATATATATAACTTTTAACATTTTTCACAATTTTTACAATTTGCGTCATATTATATTAATACAAAACAATGTGACGCGAAATAATTGATAAACTCATTTTTTTCAATTTCTTGACTTGGAACA
Organism: Eubasilissa regina; assembly: GCA_022840565.1. Lineage (NCBI taxonomy): Eukaryota > Metazoa > Arthropoda > Insecta > Trichoptera > Phryganeidae > Eubasilissa > Eubasilissa regina. The sequence continues at coordinate 265,361 of JAINEB010000002.1, read as the reverse complement.
CTTTCATAATAATGGTCACATATATTTAAATAATAATTTAACCCTAAATAAGATTAACTTATTCGTGTATAAAGAATTATTTCAATGGTAACTTTTTTGCATTCGAATAAGGTTTTGCGATTAATAGGCATTTCTTCAGCAGAAAAAATACATTTCAGTCACCGATCCGAGAGTTCCCCTCAGCCAATCGCATCGTATTTTGTTCGGTTCGTACGGCGGGAGGCCTATTCAGGAACGTGCTTATAGCGGCTCATGCATATCGTATGGAGTTTTAGCAAAAAACTGCTCGGATAATATGGCACTTCAATTTGGGAAGAAATTCGATGACGCTCCTCCGGTGAAATGGGAGACTCAATCAAAATAGATTGTATGCCAGTAAGTATGCGCATATAAACAGTTCGCATATAGTTCGTTGTACGAGTACGTCGGAGAGAAATATTTTTTAATTAATTTTTTTTGGTATTATTTACATCATTAGTATTTAAATCTATTTTGCCATATATGTAATAATTTTCTGTCACACCTGTTTGTGCTTTTTACTGCAAGATTAAGCGATTATTCTTCTTGAGGCTATAACTCAAATGTTTTGTCTCATTATTTAATCCCGATACTCGATCTCCTGCTGCATGCTTCCAAATATTCACCATTATTTACAGTACATATTACCTATACATTCATTTGTCTTCTTCTTATTATTAATATTTATGTTTTTCTTCTTCTTCTTCGTGTTAACGTTAAAGCATGTCAATGTGTAACTTGATATTGAATCCCCCACATTTGGTCACACGGCGACTATTACACGGGGATACTATAATTTTTTTTATTATTCGTACTAAGCGTTATATTATTTTCAATATTTGCAAATTAAACTTTGTTTAAAATCAATCATAGTGATGGTTTATATAATGAATTAATAAACATCTATAATATTAACATACTGCACATGAGAATAATTATATAGATCATAGAACAGTTTTATATTACTATAGATACTCTTGCTTAGAACGGTCGAGTTTACTTGTCAATTTAGGCCAGGATTCAGAATAAAAGGGCATTGAGAATGAATAATTATTTTTACTCGAAACGTCGAGAGTGTAAAAGTTCTTCTGAGGACTATTTGATACGGGTTCCCCTAGAAAATAATTCGTTATATTTTCCCGTGAAAACCTTCAATGTAACATATATAAAGAAGAATGTCTGTTGGTTTGTTTTTTTTTTTTTATACAAATCTATAGTTTTATTCCGAGCTTGATGAAACTTTGCACACTTGACCTTCAAAATAAGACCTTCAAAGACTATCCACATTAAATTTTGAAAAAACACCCCCATCCCCCTTTCTCACCCCCCTTAAAGCAGAATTTTAATGCTTCTTGATGAAATTTGCACATTTGACATTCAAAATAAGTGATAAATTACTATCTACATCTGATTTCGAAAAAAAACTACCCCCATCCCCCTAAATGAAGTCTCTTTATTCTGCGTAAAGTCCGAACAATGCCGGGTGTTTCAGCTAGTAAATATTTTAAATTGATCCTTTTCGGAAGTAATTTGCACAGAGATTATTTAGTCATTTAGTGAGACAAATTATGATCAGAAGTCAGTGAACACTAACAATATAGTGCGAAGTAAGTGATTGAAATAATGTGAGATGTATTTATACAAGTCTGTATATTACTGAATGTATTACAAAAAGGTTAATTATTGGGTAAATATAAATACTTTTAAATTATCAGGAATTTTTAACCCCATAATAAAAACCATATAGTATAACATACGAATTTGTTAATCTCCAGTTCATGTATTGAACTGATTGATGCTGAAAATGGCTTACAGGAATTGAAATTTCGAATAGATAACATGTTTGTGGATTGTAATTATTTCTACAATTACTTGGCCTTGTTCGATCTCACGTATACAGTATATTGTGGCTTATGAAAGGTTTTTGATAAAAATAGATGAAATTTCGTTCTTGAGCGAAGCTAACTTGATTTTGTCCATAAGCTTGCGTACATTTCTAAGGGTAAAAGTGCACTTTTACCGGTAAAAGTTAGATCGTGTTTTTTCAAGGTTAATATTATAATATTATCACGGATATTTTTTGTCACTTGCCTTCATTGAGTTCTCAGGATAGTAGTAGAGCTAGTGAATGTAATTTTGTAAATAAGTATTATTGCATTGGCGACATTTAAATTAAATAACATTAATTCCAGTGGCGTAGAATTCGAACCCTTCACCAGCAGCTATAAGTTTTACTTCTGAATTGATCATATACCTAATCGTATAACATCAAATCATTTATTCACATATATTATAAACATAATTATTACATGATTAAAATTTGGTATAATTAATAAATGGCAGTTACTGTTAATGAAATTTTTCAGTGCTAACTTTAATAATCAATTAATATATATTTTTAAGTTGTTTATATTAACAAATGTTTTCACTACGTATATCGACTTATTTTTAATAAAGTTTTTTGTAAAAAATAAAAATTCGTAAGAATAAATAGAACAAAATGCATTGAAAATATCAATTGTTTATTTTTTATACCTCAAAATTCACAGTGAATTTCACGTTTTTAGTACTTCATTTTACCATTTATAATTAAAAATAAAAGGGATTTCAATTTCAAAATCATTCGCTTGTCAATAAAATCATATGGCAAGTCACGACAGATGCCACGGCAGGTTAAATTAATTATTACAAAGATTTACTTTTTATGTGAACATGGGTAACTATTAACTCAGTCTATAATCGATGACTGTTGGGTTTTCGATGTATCCAGTTGGGATTTTGAGCAATTTGTAATAAAATTAGTTGACAGGTCGCGAGCGTGACTCAAATCTCGGCAACACTGACTCACGAATCAACGGGGAAATATTAATACAGCTCGTCCATTTTATATATCATATACACCTCAGTTAAAACATAGCATACCTAAAGATATATTGTTTTGATTAAAACATTAATACAATATTTATTTTCTCTTTTACTGCTTCAGTGATAATTTTTTTTTTCTTTGCAAATAACCATTCAACTGAAAAATTTTTCTTATTAAATATTTCAATATTTAAATTTCAAATCCCGGTAGCAACAACAATATTTTTCGACAAAATTGTTTTTTTATGTATATCTTTCTAATTGATACATTTAATTAGTAGTTAAAATATCACAGACTGTCTGTTCTGAATAATTACAACTTCACAATAATAATGTGTTCTTCTTAGTAACTATAATTCCAATTAATAAACATTGCAACTCCGCTGTTGGTCGCAACATTTGCTTCTACTGAGCGTTATATATACCGCCCACCCCAGAAATGGCACACAAAACTCCCCGGTGAAGGGATGCTCGGGGGGTCGATAGTTTATGAAGCCAGCGACAGCTCCCCTCCGTATTACTAAGGGAGGAAAATCCATCAGATGACATCGTCCGCTACGTCTTGAATGCGCTATTAGACCGCAAAAGCCAAGAAATATTATGTGACTTCCGGCATTCTATTTTCTATCCCGCCACTTACGGTGACTACGGCTTTTCAGTCAATACTGCGTGGATTTGACAGTTACTTAATTTCTTGAGAACTATGATGACAGCTCCGTGTATGTACCTAGTACGCAGTGAAATATTAATATTCGATCTTGACTATAGCTTTGTTGGAATTCTCTCACATTTATTGGCATTGTGCATAGACCACCAAATATATAAACACGAACTAACGCAAATTCCTTATCTCAATATTTTCATTTTGATGTCACCCACGTGATCACTTTCATACTTTGTTTTTTTTAATATATGACTCGATTGAAACGATAATTTAAACTCTGACAATGCATTCATGTAAAAAATACGTACTGTACACAAAGAATATTTTTTCAAAGAGTAAATATTTTTACAGTTGCATAAATATGTCATAAACTATCGGATTTATGTTCCCACCAAGAATGTGTGTATATTGTCCCTCGTTCAGCAACTAATTTTCCAAACCCTTCTCTCGTATGTACGGGCGTACACTCTATGTAATCAAAAAAGCTGTGCATTATTATAATCTTTGCGAAATAAATGTAAATTATATATTTATTTTATATATTGTATATTAAATCCACATTATATCATGTTAACGTGTTAACTAAAATCATATAACTAGCAAAGAATTTAGAATTGAAAAATAAAGCTGCGCATGTGTTTCTTCGCAAAATCTGTCTCAGACGTGTACGAACTAAATGCAACTCTCGCACCGCGCCGTGTTCTGAATACACGTCTTCGCTTTAACAGACATGTTGCAAAATGCCGCAAGTGTGTCTTTGAAGCGAAATTGACCATATACATTCCAATACATCTTATACGTGGTATAATAAAATATTTCAACATTTTTAGTTAATAACTTGAAAAATTTTCCAAGAATAAAAGTAATAATGTTAATATTTTTCAAGAATGAATAACAAAATCACACATATATAAAACATGCTTCTAAAAGAGTGAATGATGAATACAACATCCAATGCTAATACCCATTGCTTTTACATCATCGATATTAGCAACATAACCTAAGTCCATGCATAGTGCATTCTACTGCCTAAATACACATTTCATGTCAATTCAGTTACTGGTCTGTGGCACTGTGTAGTTTCAGATAATTACAATCATTCCAAGACTCGCTATTAAAAATTCTTTCAAAATTAACTTAAAATAATCAAGCACAATAAATAAGTATATATATAAATGTAAAGTTATATGTGCGTATATAGGCATATAACTTTTAAATATATTGAAAAGTTTGGTCAAGAAATAAATAGCAGAAAAAAATCAGAAATGGCTTTTTACTATGCTTTACGGAAATTGCTATCACTCTAGTTTTTGTCGTAGACTATTAAACTAGCAGGAAAATAGGTTACGGATCTTCTAAAATATAGTCTTACGCGAGTTTTATGATCCAATAGATAATAACCTAGCCGGAGACTGGAGGAAGTTAAAGAACTTGGAACATCGGGAACGTAATGATGCCCCAGATATCCTGAGGAAGGTGATCTGTAAGCAGAAAGCCAGTGCCCGGCAGAGTAGATAACAACAGAGCTGTCAAACACTCCAATGACCGCAGTCATGGACCTTCGAGTCCCATATGATCGTAAAATATGATACAAATTATGAATAAACTTCTCTAAAATTACATTTTTATATTTCTTCCTATACTCATCGTATTAGAGTGTCATGTATGAAATGAGGTAAACATACTATATAATGTATCAACATTGAAAGGATTTCAAACAATATTGACATTTTTTTCTTCTTCTTCTTCGACGATCCCTTGTTACGATCTATGCACAGGGCTTTGTAGAGACTACAGTACAGTAGGGTCCCAGATGCGACCTCAGAGCAGCACCGGCCCCAATGGCATACACGAGTTAATGCATCATAACCTATTCTTGTATCATAAAAACCTGACATAGTAATATGAGTTAATGTTAAATCGATAACGAAATAATATCTACCGAGTACTAAGGTAATAAATAACAATACTGATAATTATTTTCAGTATTGCCTTTCATCGTTCATACTTTTTTGAAGCTAACTTGACGTTAGTGATCTGGACCCATATCAAACTAAATGAAAGCTTTCTAGATCAACCATCAGAGCGATATTTCTATATAAAACAATTAACTTTCTCGGGTTCCACCCGAGCCTCAAATAATTTATCGGGGCCCTAACTTCGTTAACCCGTCAGACGCACAATTTCTCCCCCATAAAACGTGAAACAACCACGAATCAAACAATAAAGCCTTCGGCTAGAAACTACGTCACCGACGTATAACAAACTGCTAAAAGTCTCCAGCCCTAGCCGATGCCATAAACACTAGCCTCACCGCTTCGGGTATTTCGTGTTCGGACAAACATTTGTTGAGTCGGAACATTTATCGGGACCGAACATCGAAGTACACGTGTCCGCGCAGACGTGACGCGTCCCACGGCGCCCGCTAATCCGAGCCTCGAGTCCGCTAACGTTACGTCAGATGACATTTACTAATTTGGCCAATAACCGCTAACTCCATATACGCTCCGCTAGCCTCAGCTCTAGCGGCTAATACGTTTACAAATACATATCGAAGCCTCTGTATGAAGTATATGTTTTTAATTTATTCGATAAAACGTACAACTTATGTAAGGTGCACTTAAAATATTGATCGGATCGGTGGCAGAGAGGATTGTGAACTGTTTTACAAATAACGAGAGTTCGATTTCTGCATCCGGTAGACGTAATGCAACGTAAAATCGCGATAATATTTATATACGTGAATTAAAGAACATCGACGCCATCTGAAAAATAATAATTATTCCGAATTCTCTGACCATACCTTTGAAAAAAAAACATTCTTTCGACAGTCACGATCCAAAATTACTCCACTCGGTACCATATAAAGGAATAATAATGTAATATATACAATTTTCAGAAAAAATTCAATTCGAAAAAAACATTAAAGGACATTATCATATTTTAAATACACTGCTATTATCGATGTTTTCAAGAAACAATAAATCCACTCCCACCCTTACAGCCCCCATAGCCAATTGTATTTAATTTAGTTCAATTTATACCTGTAGATTGGAAGTACTGCTCTTCTCGAAACTAGTAGAGGTATTAACTCAAAAATTGTATGTGTATAGTACAAAGTCAATATAAAAACTATATATTTTTTTAATTATATATTATATTATTATAAAAGTCTTTGAAAGATCTTTTTTATGCTTAAATAATTTAATCTCAACCAATTTTCGAAATCATCAATAATATTGTTGTTCTGATAAATATTTTCGTGCTTATTTTCACAGTTTATTAGTATGCTTTTTTATATGATTTCATTAAGTTACAAAAACAAAAGAAAAATTAGACTCGGATGAATTCTATGGAAAATACGAATGTTTTATTTTTGCGCTTGACTTCAGAAAATCATATACTCGTGACAATAAAATAATGAAATGTTCCCCTGAATTCAAACTCGAGTATTTGTGGCGGCTCTTTCACCTGGAAAAAGGTATTTAGACTTCTAAAAAACCCTTATTTAATCTCGAGCATTTATACACATGTACGATTCTAAAAAATGAACCCAAATCACGGAATCTACATTCCCCAGGAGCGACATAAATACCCCGAGTGACAGCGCGCGTAAATCAAAAGAGTTAAAACAGTCCCTTGAGCGGCGGGCGAATAAGGCAATATTAAATTAAACCGGATTCGCGATCTCTACAAAACAAATTGGTCGTGTTAACCGGATTGCATGCGGCGGGTGTCTGGTGGCCGGTGGAGGGTTATTGGCGGGCATGTCCCGCACCGCGGTCTGTACGGGGTCGTACGGACGGGGTCGCGCGGACGGTGCCTCCCGATCGAAGCCGGAGCAATGTTTTTACTGTCCGGCCGACCAAAACACAAATTACACCCAGCCGTTTGTGCCAGTGTTCGCTAATAAGGAAAATACATTACGTTTTTCGATGGCGCGGCAACAGAAATTTGCCGGCAAGTACGCACACAAATGGCGCTACAAAATGTCAAATATTCCGGAGGAAAATTAAATCCAGTGAGGTCTGGCCGAGACGTGCCGCCTCCGGCACGCTTCTTGAAACGTAGCGAGAATTTCTGAAAAAAGTGCGTGCCATCTTAGTCACTACAGAAAAATTAATATGCGCGACACCGTTTGAATTTTTATTGGATTAGGGCGTTAGTTCTGTGAGGGAAAAATATAAAGGAAGAAAGACATTTTTTTTAAATATTAATACATACATACGTCAAACAAGATTGTTTTATAAAAAAAATAAAATTGCCGCGGTCTTTTTCTCTTTTCTTTTATAAAGATAGCGTTTTTTAAACGTTTTGAGAAACAAATAGTCAATTTTTAAAAATTTGTTAATATATTTATAAATATGAACTTCTTCAAAAAATATTCTACATAAAATTTAGAATGTTATGATAATATATTTCAATTCACTAAATATACAATGATCTTTACATCCGAGTAGCCACGCGAATACCTACCTCTATATATTACACATGAATGATTCAATGGAGCACTTCTAACGGCCTGTATGAATAATATGTTTATTTAACCAGTTAAATCAATAATATCGCCAGCATTAAACTATCATAAATTTCTCGCAATCGTTATGGGTTCCAATTTATAGTTTTATCTTTATTTTGTTTATTAATGATATAATTAACATAATAATTTTAATTTGATCTTAAAATATTTTTTCTGTTGGTGTAAAATGACATAAGTCAAATTTAATGAAGAAAACATTCACTGAGTGTGATTAATAGACAATATAGCTATAATAAAACATAAATTGCAGGCATATTCCTTTGTTTTAACACAAAAATTCATTTAAGAGACGAAAATAACGATAGCAAGGGAGACTAATATAATTATTCAAACTCAGATAAAATTTAACAACCAAACTCTTTAACTTGTAAATGACTTTCCGAGCTTAGGTAGCATTATATTATAGATTAAAATGGCAAAAAATGGCATTACATTCATAACAAGTAGATTGCTTTAAAGTAGCAAAATGAACATAAATATTTTTTTAAATCTTAAATAGATATATCACTATATGAATATGTGAGTTGGAACCTCACAATAGTTACTAGGGAGATTAGCCTTCGAAAATAAGAATTAGTTGGACAGAAAAGAAGCAAAATTACGTCATTTTAGAAAAAATTTAAAAAAAATATTAATTCTATGAATAATATATTAAACAAACATGTAACCCAACATACAAAATGTGTGAGTTATTGCTCCAGCGAAAAAATTTGCAACCACAGTGATTTTTTCGCATATATAAAGTATTCAAAATGTTAATAGATGGATTCAAAAGATTTACTTTTTATTTATTAGATCTGGTGCCAGCTAGCTGTATGATAGAGCAGTTTCTTTAGTCCAGAGTGACCGCGGTTACCTCTTAGATTTTTGATTATTGACACAATAAACCAGGGATTGCAATATGTAAATAAATATGATAAAATATATGAAATTCAAAGTATTACAATTTATAAATTAAACCAACACTATTTAAATGTAAATACTAATGGTATGTACATATGATATTTATAAAATATAAGTCCCACACCCGGATCAGAATTCTGTTTAATCATGGTTGTGAAAGGCACGCCATCTTGCAGGTGTCCATCTCGGGAGGCCTCGTTCCGCTACTCCACGGGTCCAATAAGGCACCTAACTCTCTCTGAGTCCATCCAAACGGTTACTCTTTTATGTGGGTAAAATCGGGGCTATATCCTTCCTAATCACCACGTAAAATGCCTTGTTGTTATGCTCCATTATTTCATTTTTGCCCGGCGAACGGGCGAGCCGCCTCGCTCCGGCCTCACGCCCATTTTTCACCAGTCTCGCTTCTCACGCACTCCACCAGAGGGTCGGAACCTTCACTTGATTCGTCCAATGTTCCGACAGACAAATCTGTACGACCTGTATCTCGCTGGTCGATAAAGCAGTGTGCAGGATGCTATCAGAGTTAGTAGCTACATAAGAATGTATAAAGTATTGCGAGACTCCCCGTTTCTAATAATAGGTCGGTTTGAAACATTCTGCCGGTAGATATTCGGCGCAAGAAGGAAGTGGGAAGAAGAAGGTGGGAAATAAGTCTACAAATAAGAAGGTGGAAAGTGAATATGTGATTTTAGCATTGTCAAGGGTGATATCGTTTGAGAAGCTGATGCAGAGAAATTAATATGACACGTTTAACATAAGAAAAAAAATCATTTTGAATTTCGTAGAGTTTAGTCGAACGACTCGAATGCAGATTATTATATTCATACTGGACAACACAGAGCGAAGTTATTGGTGTTTGACTGCTACTCTCAGTCACTCCGTCTACACTATACCGTTAGTGCGATTGGTAAGAGACCTGATGTCACATCCATAACAATATGTTGTTTTGATCGGTTTTAGAGATTTATTCTACCTGATTTGTCCTAGCATGTTTCATTTCAAAAATGTTTTGCACTGAAGCATTTAGAAATAAAAACATTATTCTCGACTTTACATTCAACGAGTCTCCTTTGAGCTTTAAAATAGAACACAAAGATATCGTTGTCACTCTACACTGTAAACTTTTTGATGATCGCTATAGCTACAAATTTGTTATGTTTTTTTTTACGCACTTGTAAACAATTTAAATATTAAATATTATTTGGCTCTACATGCGTAACACTTTGAGGTCAACTTTGTTTGTTTCACACGCAAGCTAACGCTGGCAAAACAAAATACATTATTATTTCTAAAACGACAGATTTAATGCAACAACAGGGTGAAATTTGTATTGAGGCTAGCTCGTTTGAAAAAAAAAAGTAATTTCACATAACTGGGTGACACAGACAAAAACAATACAAGCGGCAAACAAATGTAACTTTAGCATCCGAAAGTATCTGAAGACTCACTCATTGATCCGGAAAACTATTATTCAGATTTACAAAAAACTTCGTCATCAGATCAGAATGATTAAAATTCATTACTGGTCTTTGAGTGTTCTAAGAAGGCTATTTGGAGCCAATAATTAAAACGTGTGTGACGCGTACGCTACAATCTCGAATTAAACGCATAATTTGATGAACCCAATATTGTTTAAGTTATTAAGATACTGTCGCTGGCTGGTCACATTAAATCCATGGATTTAGACCAACCAACTAAATATGTACTTGAAGGAGAACCTATTAACTGGGTGAGTGTCTGAAGACCCAAGTTACGATGACTGGAGGTCAAGGGCAGTTATTTAAAGAGATCAAGTATTCATCAATCGGGTAGAGAGCAATCAGAAGCATGGCTATCCAACATTCTAACAATCATTATACAGTGCTTTCACTAATAACTCACTAGTTCTACAACACTCCCACTACATTTTTATTTAAAAAAAAAATCTTTTTTTATCTATATTTTTATTTCTGTCGAATATTTATTAAATAACAGCACGAAAAAAACTGGCTACTTTAACACAGACTTCAGTCTAGCAAAGTATCCAGAACAACGCTGTGTATCAGAGGTGGAGTCTACTCCATCCCATACAATAAACTACGAGTATTTATCTTGTTTTATTATAATATATTCACCTCCGTCACAACAAAAATATGTATGTTAATGAAGTCTAAATAAATAAATTTATGATAATGATAATTTCTTTAAAAGGCTTTAAATATTTAAGGTACATATATTGAGTATACATAAATCTGACATCTCGATTGCAGACTTGGATTGTAATGTTATTATTTATATAAGTATCTATTGTTTTTTTTTTTGTTTATTAATTTATTACAATGTTATTGTACTACTATTATTTTTTATGTCCAAACTAATTTAATCGTAGGTTTAAAATAATATTTTAAGTGAATGTCTCAATTATGCCATGAATTGGGATATTATTTAACACACGGAGATTTTATTTTACAAATGAATTTTTCTAACAATTATAAAAACATTGTCCTATGTCAAATAAACTTGCGTTTTATACGAGAAATTATATTAGGTCTACAGTTTGTTTATCAAACTTATTGAGTCGTATCTAATAATTTAAGTAAAATACCAAATAGCTTTGAGCTGGCTAGTTTTAAATAGTAAATATATGACTAAAGGTACCGCCTCTTGTCACTTTGTGCCCTGTTTGAAATCGATTCAACTGTATACCTATTGTAGCCAATATTACCATACCATTAAATTTCACGTTGTCCAAGTTAAAGAAAACTATTTTCATAAATTGTACAAAAAATAATCATTGTTGACCGGCAACACAACAACAGGCCGCACATAACCTTAATAGTAATCACAAGATACCGTAACGATAACAGTAACATAACCTAAATATTAACCATAAGCAGTGACGTAACTACGTCAATGTAGCCAATGCGGTGCATTGGGGCTCAAAAGGTTTGCGTTCAACAAAACTTTTGTCATCGATACTTTTCTATATGGGCTACCACAACGAGAAATGGAATTATAAAATTTATAAAATAATTTCTCATGCGTATGACGAATGACGTATGACGCTAATACATCGGGACGCAATGTGAAAATATGCATATAAAGGTTAAAATACGAAAATTTATAAAAAAAACTAACCTCTAAAAAGTAATATTATTTAAGTAATCGGTTAATGAACACTACATTACTTTAAATAATTGGTTGTCGTTTTTATAGAAAGCCAATACATACATGTATGAGTTTCTTCTTCTTTTCTTTTAAATAGGCAGTCCACCCTTCAAGAGTGATTTGTGTCATTAAACAAGTTAAAACATTATTTCATAGAAAGCAGTACAACAAAATTATAGAGTAGGGAATATTACGCTACAAGTTAATACCATTGTCGTTCAAGAAATTTCCTATTATATAGCTTAAATGTGGCGAGTTAAGGGAAAGAAGATGATACAAGTTAACCGGGAGTTGAAAATTACAATAAACAAGATTATTGTAAAAAAAAACCTGTGATCCGCAATGGACAGGCAAAAAATACATGGTCAAGGGTTTCCTCCTCGGCACCACACTCTCACTTGGGGAGTCTATTATGTTTAATATGAATAAATGTGAGGCTACCTGGCAATGCCCAATTCTCATTCTAGAGATATTTGATATTATTCTTTTAGAGACTTTCCTGTTGGAGAACCGAGGGGTGCGGGGAATAGATCTTTGGATTATTTTAAGCCGATTACCCTTATGATTGTTTGGATCCATCCATTGTCCAGATCAGATAGAATTCGTACGTTTTTTTTACCATATTAAGTCTGTCATACGTCGGGATATATATATGAATTTAAGGGAGGCCTTTTTTCCATTTTAAAATAGGGCCTCCCTTTTGTAATTACGCCATTAACTATAACTGCAAGATCGTGTAGAACTTGAGAACTTAAGAGCTAAGAAATAAATTAAAATGAAGAGTGCCATAACCAGATCAGCGACGTACAAATTGAAGAAAATTGGCAACACAAAAATATCACCTGGTTCACTAAGTTGAAGATTGTCACAATACTAGTCTTCCCAATCTTTTTGTATGGATTTGAGGCATGGATACTGAAACAACAAGAGCGCAGGAAAATAGACGCATTACAGATGTTTGACCGGGGAATTTGCATTATCCAACTATGCTACAGCGACGATATTTTCACCGTGGAATTTGCATTATCCAACTATGCTACAGCGACGATATTTTTAGCGACAAATTTTCGAACCTATATATTACCTTTTTGATATTAATACATTTAATCGTTCCATTATTTGAAAGAGCCGTCTACCTTATTTTTACGGAATCTCAAATACCTTTGAGTAATCTGTTAGTAGACGCCAGAATTCCTTTTTATTATTTATATTTAAAATATCACAGACCTGTGTTCTGAATAATTACAACTTCACAATAAGAATGTATTCTCCTAACATAATATGTAAGTTCCTTTGTTAAACCATCTCATCCTAAAAAAATTTCGAATAATTCCAGATCAATTTTCACTTTTTCATCATAAAATTTTTAGTACAATATTTTATGTGATCAAGTGAACTAGAATTATTTTTTAATTAATATTCTATTATTTATTTAATTGAATCTTCAAAACATAAGACAATTAGTCTTTTATCACACCTATAAAGAATAAGGAATTTTTCTAAATCGTTAGTTGTATATAAAAAACTAATGTGGTTAAATACAAAGTTACTGTATAATTTTATCACTGTTTTAATACTATTTATGTGTATTAAAAAACGTAATTATGTTATGTTAATTATGGGGATTAAATAATTAACTCCATTCATAAATTAGTATCATATTACATAGTAAATTCTGATTTATTAAATTGTATAAAAATTATTCAAATTTTGATGCATCCCAATTGAAAATGCTTAATATAAATAAAAATCAACTCAATGAAGTAACCAATATCTTAGATTTATGTTAAAATTGATGTAGGATTTTGACTTTTGGGTCATTTAAAGTAATTTTAAATATATTTTGTTAATTTAGTCCTCATACTATAATGTTAATCAATTGAAGAGTGAAGGGGTTCAACACATTGTTTTATGGTTCATTAATTTTTAATTATCCATACCCGTTGAACAAATAAATTATTATTTTTTAATGAGTTTACTTCACCTGACTAACTTTTTGTGTATTGAAATAGCAAGCTGGACGCACTTGATTTAACAGAGATGATGTTGTTTCGGGTATTAGTGATTTAGTGAAATATAAAATAAAATAAAATTGGTTGTCATTTATGATTAAGATGTATTTGTGTAAAATCTCTAATATGATGTTAATAAAGAATATTTAGAATAAATAATTTTGAAAATGGTCCACTTATGCAAATGACTTGTTTAACGGACAGATTTTCGTCCATTCACCTATATGGGGGTTCAATCGATAATAGTTTACCAAATTACTCATATTTTTAAAGCACTTCGTTAAGTTAGAAAAATAACAATGTGTAGACATCTCAATTTAGAAAACATCAAAACAATCGTTTCGCATTTTTATTGCGTTGAAGAATATAAACGCGGCCTATAATTATCGTGTACATTATTTTTCTGTAAGCATGCAATATGATTGTAGCATGAAAATGCATTAAATCCAAAGGTTAAAAATAGTGATCCCACAAAACAAGAAAGAACGCGGCCGTAATGAAACTGCGTTTACCCATAGACAAAATACCCACCACGGAAGACGAAACAGGAACATGGGAACAGAAATGGGAGCCATGAATTTAAATACGATTTGGCCGTCGGGTATCTTATTGGGGTGTCTGCTAATCTCGGCACCGCGGCCGGCGTGGCTCCTGTTGGCTGTGACAACACTGCAATTGGATTTCGTTTGCCGGCTAAGCCGCTCTCAGCCCTTATCCCGCCGACCGCCACCCTCTCGGTGGAGTCGCCAGACACGGGGTGCTGATAAACAATGGAGTAATAATACCGGCGCTTTTGTCTTCCGTTGTGTGATTTATAATTCAGTAATTGCTGAAATACCGCCACCATTGTTTATTATTTTATGAATGTCCATACTTTTGTCGTTCACTTTGATGCTGGAATTTAAAGTTTGGCGGCGAAAACAAACTGAAATTCTAAACTGAATCCTATTTAGAGTCATTTTTGAATAGAATATATAATTCCTACAATTATTTTCTGTTCATTCGTGAACTTGACCTAACCCAACAAGTATAGTACATCCCAAAACCATATCAATAGCAAAAAATAAATAACATAGTTCTATAAAATATCTAGAAAGAATGAGATTTAAAAAATATCAATAAACACCACAAAATATAAATGGTAGGGAATAGATATAATGTGTGAACTCAAATATGTCTTACAAATAATACTCAAGGTTAAATAGAAGGGTTAGGTAAAAATAAACTATTCTAGTAGCACAACATGCAGAACATTCAGGCTAGTCAAGGATACACCTCAGTTTGGACAGATAGCGGATACTACGCGTGGTTCTATAGCTAGATGCACGAGCAATTAAAATTCTTAATAATTATTTGTGACGCTGTCCATTTATTAGTAATTCTTTGAGACACAGGCTACTTCTGATATCAACATTAATGCATAGAAACAGAAGTTAAAAAAAACTGTAATGTAGTATAATGTAAAAAAACAATATAACAAAGAAAAATACTCGAAATCTTAATACGATAACGTTCCACGGGTTCAGAACTTATGTTCAGAAAAATAATCTCAAACAAAAATATACTCCGCTCATTAAACTGTTAAAGTTCAAAGGCAAACGTAAAATTCAAAGCAGATAGTTCGAATAAAAACCTATTGAAAAAGTTTTTCGTATTGAGACCGGCCGCTGCACATTTTACTGCGACCAATTGCAAACCAACACCAGCGGAGCAGCCGCGTTTTCCGCTTCTTTGGTATTGTTTGCACAGCACTGGACATGTATGTGTTCTTAAACCTTCCAGCCGGTAAATTGGCACTGCAATAACAATCATAATGTGGCTAGCTGGACCTTCATACAACCAACAGATGCAGCAATGTTGAAACTTGTTTACGTTATCTCTTCTATATTAAATACGATTTAGTCATATAATCTCATACTCGTGCACCAGTGTAATACAGATGTGTGTTATAATATATTCGCATTCCTATATTCGGTACGATTAACTTCCCACACGGGATTAATTACTTTGTTCCAGATTTGATATCCACTCTTTTAATTCAATGACAATAATTATATTTGATATTATTTATGATATATTTGCAATATTTGATACATACGAAAGAAAAAAAAATGAAGCATGTTACTTTGTTTACAATAACTATTTAATAACTCTATTATATAAATATTAAGAAAAATAATAATTAGGAACTACTGTGAAAACAAATTTAAAAGTTAACTATTTGCAAAAAGGATTTGATTATTTAATAGCAAATTAAATATTATAAATAATCCAATCTTTTTCACTGTTCTTAATTAGTTACCTACTACTTTTATTTTTATAGTTTTGTTTTTATCTTTGCTTGCATTTTTAATTTTAGTATACATTTTTTCCTGAAAAAGGGACCATAGGTTTTAAAAAATATGTTAATGTATTAATAAATTTTAAGTGGCTTTAAATAAAGTGTTTTTTGCATGTTGCCATAAACTAATTTTGCAAATATATAAAAAATAACCTACAATAACCGAAAGGGTCTTTGTAAGTGGAATACTATAGTAGTCGACAGCACATCAGTGCTGAAATATAACCGGAGCAAATACTCATCCACGCAAAAATAAGCCAGAAGAAATTCTATTGTCATCCATATAAAAAGCCATAAAAACCAACAAATGTTTCTCGTATAATAATGTATATTTTCAACAGATGTCAAATATTTTAAAAATCGATGATTTTATTATCTATTTTATTATATTTGTTTATTTTTTATATTTCAATAAAAAAAATTAAAAGCGCACTTTTTAGAGTACACTACATTGAGTAACTCTGTCAAATAATATAAACTATAGAAGAGTTATTTTACTGAGCTTTCATTTTACCTATTTAATTTCATCTTGAACTCATTTCAGTATTGAATGTGCAGTGAGAGGAACGTAGCTGATTCGATGGCTCGGCGTGGTCTTAAACGTTGCCCTCCTCTACGAAAGCTCTACGCCGGAGCTGTAAAATAAGTCTAGCCGGTCGTAGACACTTGTGATTTCATTCCGGCCGATTGTTGTAATTTGAGCCTGGACATAAAGTGGTTGTAAAATAAAACTCGTTTCAGAACACAATGGCTGGAGACTTTTATTTATGTTTCAAAAGCTATCCTTGCTGGCGAAATATGATTAGATCACGAACGAATAAGGTTTTCTAGATTGTTATCAACAATGTTTTGTTCTTTTTCATGTTGCGTTGAGAGAAAATACAATTATTTTATTCATTCTTGGATTACACTTTTAAGCTCCCACTTTTCTCTCTGTACATAATTCTTAGCTTCTATGAAGATATTCAAGTGGGAAGTATTATATTTACCATTACAATTCTTTCTATGCCTAGGTGTAGTTGCAAAATTTCTTGTGAAAACTACAAGGCTAGAAATATTAGAGATATTTTCATGACTTTGAAATATGTATAACATCTGCTTCTGTTTCTAGTTCCGTGCACGCATTCAAACATAAGAAAAATAAGAAAAAATCGTTATAGACTCAGTTTATGTGCAGTAAAATGTAGGTATAATCAATATATTTTTTTAGAAGTCGCAGGATGTAATATGTGGACATATTGTGGGCCAAGACTATTGCACCAAATCTTGGGGTCCCGTGTGACCTGTTCAACGTCGAATCTCCAGATGTCTATATGGCAGTGCTCCGTCTCACTAAAAAAATGAAGTCACCGGAATCTTTATTAAGTTGTGGATAAAACTAGTTTTTCAGAATTTCTAGAAACCGTATATGTATTATCCTTGAATGAAATTATGGGCTGTTTGTGTACTAAGTTTGTGCAAAAAGAGAGAGACGCTTAGAGGTAATTATTTTAAACACTATGCCCCACTCTTCGGTAAGACTTTCATTTATGGGCGTTCACGGTTGCAGAGATATAGTTACTTCAAATGGGATCATCTTTTGATAATACCCAGTAAATTATGAGTATAATGTTGTCTTGTAATTTCAACCAATAATACTTAAGTGAATTTTATTATATATATATATATATTCACACGTAATATAATATGATTAATTAAATATATTCATTTTGACCCATCGGCCAACCTAAAACCAGAATTGTGACTTTTCAACAATATTATTTTTGTTCTATCGGGTATATATTTGTTGTCTTCTTTTTATTACATTTGAAATAAAATCTTGAAAAAATAAAAATCAAAAGCAGTCTTATTAATTTACGTGTATTTGATTTTCGAAAATGAAAAATCTTTATAAATAAATATAATACATATAATACATATAATGGTATGGGGTAAAGACAAAGTATTTCTTACAAGAACACGTAATTATTGTGAAGTTGCAGTTTTTCTGAACATACATAGTTTTGTGATATTTTAATAGAAATTAAATGTATAAATAAGAAAGATACACGGATAAAATCAATTTATCGAATCAATATTTTTGTAGTCATTCAAACTCGAGCCGGAAACCCTTCCTATCCAGGAAAATGCGCTGACCTATTACACCACGTAAACATTAACGATAATTTAATTTGTATTAAAACATACATATTGTGATTCATATGAAAGACTTAATATAACTTTATCCCGATACAGAATATGACTATACATTTGATTTTAATACAGGATTTAAAATGTTACATACAGGTTGTAAGATTTCGCAGATTAACAATTTAGAAATATTAGAGATTAGAAAAAGTGTAAATATTAAGTCAATTATAATTGATAATCAGATAAAATTTGTAAACAATCCCCTATTAAATATTTTCACACTTAACCATTCTTCCTCTTCTAATGACCATGTTATTCCTGATTAACTCCTCCCACTCCGATTTTGGTTTACCTTCCCCCACCCCTCCACCGCCCACCTCATTCGACCTAACTCTCCATCAATGTTAATCTATCAACTTAAGTACATAACTAATCCTGAGGAAGAGTACATTGTTCTAGAAACATGAAGATTTTATATCTATTAAATTTTTTCACTTTAATTCATTAATTATATCATCACAAAGTAAAATATACCTTCAGAAGAATTTTTCCTTCAGAAAAGTATCATTTAACCTTCAGAAAAATAAATATTTTTTAAAAAAACTATATACATCTATTTTATAAAGTCAAAAAGTTAAGGATTTATTTTCGAAAAGCTTAAAGTAAAAATAATTTTAAATACTCTGTCAAAAACTTTTAAATTACCCCTCTTATTCAATTATAATTTAAAGTGTGTTGTCAAAAAACTTTTAAATTGAAAAAATAAAGAGCTTCTTTAGGGCAATTACAGCCGGGCTGAAACACCTGTTACCCGCGCCAAATTTCCCAACTTAAAGACCATATCTCTTTTAAAAATGCTTTTTCCATCCGACAAAACAAAAAGTTTGAAATGAAGCATCGAAAGTGAGGGCCGGAGTATCCGCCGGCTACACTGGCGAAGGACTAACGTAAAACTTTGACAAGTATTCATTCTACTTATTATTAGACAGTTCTTGCGTGAAGTTGTTGGGACTAGATTAAATACCAACGTCAAGTTTTCACTCGTACAGATGATTGAATTTATTGGATGTTGAAATAATTTATTTTTAAAGCCAAAAACCATACCAAGCATTTTTTTATAATTCTTTATCTCAATTCAAAGACTTATTTTTTGTTTAGATTTTTATTACGATATATTTATTTGTATTATAAAGTGAACACGCCTTTTACGAAACATTTAAGAAACATGACTGAGTTTAAATAAATGAGAATTCATAACTGTTATAAAATAATGACCATAGTCTCATTTGTAATATTTAATTATGGATCAGTTATTAGTTACATTTTTTGACTGTTTACCTATTGTATCGTAATTATAGTTTAGAATAGATTAAAGTAATATTTGCTGTATTTCACCGCAAATAATAAAAATAGCTATATATATATATATATATATATATATATATAAAATTTAGTATAAATTGTTTGTTAAACTAAATATTACATTGTTACCCCGTAGAACCTTACTCAAAATACAGGTCTCTCCACTTTCTTCGAGATTGTCCTCGCCACCCCATCCTATCTCCTAATATATATCGTAAATGTTTATTATATTGAATGCTAACCATTTAAATATACAGTAACATTTAGGTAGCCCATTCATCTAGGATACCTTTGATGTTAGAGAAGTCACTCCATGCTTGACCGTAGATCTGCCATCCGTTCGAAAATTTGTTCAATTGCACTCTAGAACTCTGAGTAAATTATATTCACACCCTACTTTACTACTAATACTTCATAATTTTAACTGATACCATTTATCTTCTTCATGTATCTTTAATATTTGAAACATAAATTTTTTTATTTTTTTTGTTTGAAATATTTACGATTTTTTTTATAATGTGAGTTATTAATTAAGTATTGTACATGATTAAAATTACATGTTTTTTATTCACTTACCTCTCTAAAAAAGAGACTAGCTCTTGTACTTGGAGATGGAGTTACACTGTAATAATTTTATATAGCGAGTTATACATTTGTAGTCTATAATTATTTTTTATATATTTGTGTGCTTCTGAAGTGTTCTATATTTTTTTTTCTAATTATGTGCTTCTAAAGTGTTCATTTAATTTATTTTTAAATTCTTTTATATCTTTTATCTCTTTAATTTGTAAAGTACTTATTAAAAACACATAACAATTTTAAATTTCCCTATATATTTTAAAGCAATATGTGAATTCACTGTGTAAAATAAATGGGGATAATTTTTAAATACTCAAAAACTTTCGCTAGAAAACGCCTTATACTTAAACCTAAATAAATATGTTGGCTTATAAAATTTAAACAAAACTTTCATCGTATTGTATTCTATGATAATTATAAACACTTAAAAAAATCATAACTGAAATCTGTTCTGTATTATTAATTCCTCAGTTTTCAGTAATAAATATGGTACACAAGTCCCACGTTATCGATAATGAAAATCCACATTACGTATTTAACAATATCGACATAAATATCTACAGTTTATAATAATTCTACGGAATATATTATACGAGATTATGTATCTACAACTGAACATGTACATGTATGTATGTGTTGACGAAAACTCTTGGATTAATAAATTTAAAATAAATTATCATTTGTCTTATATTTCGGTTATAAAGGCGTCCAATGAAAAAAATTGTTTTTTTTTCATTTGGGCAATACATTATATTTCATCATAATCCATGGCGTGGCAGAAGACTATCCCGTTGTTGTAATGAAAGAACTGTTTGTACATAATAAAAAGAGGTATTTAAAAAAAAGTTATGTACTTAATAAAATGGCAATGGTATAAAATTTAGATAATCCCATTGCCATAGATAGCACCACCGATTTGTAAATGGAAATTATTTTCTGCTATTTTTTTTTCTTTTTAGCAACTTCGAGAATTAAATTTCATTAATTAATTTTCACGCTAAGTATTCTCATAAATGTCCTGTAACGAAGAAGTCATCAAGCTTGCTGTCCATGAAGTGTCTGAAAAATGAAAGAAGTATATAAGCCTAGAATTTAACTGATAATCTAATGAACGTTTCTAATAATGAATATAATCATTCTTATCAAATGAGATTGGATACTGTCTTTATATACATTTAACTATTTTAATAAATATATATAAATAAACAAAATATTGAAAGCTTTTATGTTTATTTGAAATATTATTGAACATTTCAAGAAACGTAATTTATTCCATCATTTTTGAAGGCCGGTTACGCTATCAACGCATTAGTGTTAGCTATATTTGAATAGCAATTTTCATTCGGGCGGCTCTATTGTAGAACTGTGCACACCTACACAATTAGCAAACACAATTTCCAGTCGTAAAATAAGCTACCTTTACAATGGAACTGGATGGCGCCGACAGATAATAAACTGCCACTACTTTGCCAAGAACCGGTGAAATTAGATTATTTCTGTTATGAATTTTGAAGGAGAGCTATGGAAGAATGTTATTCCTATAAACTAGACGTGAGTGTGAGTAATAATAATTCGCAAATAAGATGCGAGATCCAGGAACAGGGCCAACAATCTCCTCACCTGCATTGCGGGCGTTCAGTTACAATGCCTCGTCTACTTCCTTTGAGAACAATTCGTATTATTCCTCTGAGTCTTTTGATTGTAAACTAAGTATATTAAAAATTCAATTATCTTTTATAACAATGAAACAAAAACTTCACTATGTACGTTTTTTTAAATATATGTAGCCATTAATAAGAACATTTTTTATAAGCATAGAATATTCAAATTGTGATTACTTCAATCCTTCTCAAACTTAAAGATTATGTATGTATGAATATATATTCAATTTGTATAGCAAAAACCTAAATTTTTGTAATTATAATATAATACGATTTTAAATGAAGATATCCTAAATTATATCGTTATGGAGGATTGCATTATTTTCATATAAATTTAATATATCGCATCCATAAGTTAAGACTAAATAAAGTGCAACAAATATTTTTCGAGTCGAGTCATATGATATAGGATTACCACGAATTCATATTTATTCTATATTACATTGTTATAGTCAAATGAAAATAATAAGCTAAAAAAATAAATAGTCTTTTATATATCTTATATATCTTTTTTTTATAAAATAAAATACACTAATATATAAATTAATACTAAAATAAACACTTGGTTGATAAACATCAACTGAGTATGATATATTAGGTTAGCTTATATTTATATTATATTATAGGTATTTTCATATTTTGTTTTGGAGAAAGCCTTATGAAAGGTTTATGCTGTTTTTATCACCGTGTTACCACACCAGTCACTTTTTTCTTCTTAAATATGTTGCACTTAAAGTCAAGATAAAACAATATATTCTCTCTGGTTTACTGTAAAATTCAGATCTTGTCAGTTACTTTTTTTTAATTTAAAAAATTAATACTGTAGGTTGATAGGATTACAAATTAAATATGAGTTCTTTTTCTAGCCGATTAATATTTAAAACTGCAATAGAACATATAAGCATAGTATCTCTTCGTCATCTCTCAGTGTTGCCAGTGCACTTAAATCTTTCGGTTTATCAGTTTTGTATCCTAAACTGTAGAATCCAAAGATCAAACTGTATTTAACCAATTCATCGATATGAATCTAAAGTTTGATCTCTAATTTTGGCGCAATAAACCACGTTTGCAGGTCTCCAAAAATTAAGTATTGCTCAAAATTTAAGGCCTAATACATGATAGCATAACAGAAAAATTATAGGTTAAAGAACTTGAAAATTCTGTTATAGTATGACACATCTAAAAGGTGAAAGCATCACTTTTCCATAAATATTTAAACAATATAAGCCATATTACCCTGTTTGGTATTTATAACAGATCCACAGATCGCTGATGACCGTGCGCGCGTGGATGTTTTATTTGGTTTACTATACCTATCTGCCCCCCCCCCATCCCTATACCCTCAGACCACGACTTTTTTGTATATTATCTATGACTTTTGAACTGTCAAGAAGTGTGAACGTCCTGCCATGTGCTTGTTACACTGATCTGTAATTGTACAGTTACCAGTCATTTTTCTTAATTGCAACCTCAAAGCAAAGAAGTTGTTAATAATATATCTCAAAAATAATAGTTTCTCATTCCTCGGAGATAATTCACTGAAGATAACTAAATGCATTTACCCTCGGTTAAATTCAAACAAAATAATATGTCGATAATGTTTATTTTTTATACTTGACACTCCATTTTCGTTAATCAATAATTATTATACCACAGTTTCTACAAACTAAAACATTCAAATAAACAATACTCTGGTATTAAAATGACATTGAGATATTAAATCAAAAACATTATTACCAATGCACTCTTCTTGCCTTGAAAAACAAAAACGCAAATAACTTATCTATCAACCCAATATGGGACATTTTTAATGAATATTCCAAATAAAATTTTCGAATCAAATTAAATGTATTAATTCGAAAGATATACCTACAGATAAAATCAATTTATCGAAAAAATATTTTTGTTGCTACGGAGACCCGAACCTGGATCTTTTTCTATTGTTTTTACGGCATTAACCGATCATTAACTGATACATTTAATTTATATTAAAAATATATTTTTTTTATTTTTTATTTTATTATAACGTTTGTTTCTTATCTATGAGAATAAGACTCGTGTATAGAGAAGAAGCATATACGAGTTAATTTATGTTTCAGTTAGTCTGTGTATATATTTTTTTACTTCAGTTACAAATTTATGATAGTCCTTAATTTTTCTAATTGTGATGGGGAGATTGTTGAACAATTTGATGTCTTGAGAAATATATTGATTTTGAGTTGCGGTATATTTTAGTTTTGGGATATCAATTTGATCTCTATATCTTGTAGATCGGAAAACGCTTCTAAAATTTAATTGATTTTTAATTTTGAAAATTTGAATTATCGAATTTTTTTTGTATATGTCTACTATTTTTGGTACTTTAAAATCTGTGAAAAGTTGTAAACTTGGATAATCTTTTTTTTTTTAGAATAATTTTTATTATCATTTTTTGAGTGATTTCTAATTGTGACATTAAAGTTTTATATGCACCTCCCCATCCAATAATACCGTTTTGCAAATGTGACTGTACAAACGCGTAATCTGTTATTTTCGTTTGTAAGTGATAAGATGTTTCCGAGTCTAAAAAATATGTAGGCAGTTTTCTTTATTTTGTTTGTGAGATTAGTAATATGTTCTTTCCATTTGAGATTGTTATCTATTATGATTTCAAGGTACTTGATACAGTATTTTTCTTCAATTGATGAACATTGGTCACAAGAGTTTTCTCAGGTACAGTCTTTGGTTTGAATTTTAATATGAATTTCGGAGTTTTGTTTCTATTGAACAGCAAATCGTATAAAGTATGTTTTATCGGCATTAATTGATAGTAAGTTATCATCTGTCAACTTTTTTATGGTATTTACATCCTTATTTGCCGATATATATACCTATGGTTGATCATCATAATTGTGATGTCCTTGGAATGGTAGGATGGTGTATGTATGTGTGTATGTGTGCCGCACCACCGGTGCGGGTATGTGTGGCCATAAAGACGGCGCACTGGAGTGCGAGCGTCTCTTTTATCTGCGGTTCATCGGCTTAATAGTTTAACCTATACTAATGATATACCTTGTACTGAATTGTAGCTTATTGTAAAAATAATAATAAATTGTGTACACTAAAGACGTACTAAGAAGTCAAGTACGTAACAATAATTAAGTAAGATTTATAGTTGCGCAATAATTCCATATCTTGTCTACAAAGTTTCTAATGAAATTGTTTAGTAGTCGTGTAATCTTAAATTATTATTTTTTTAATGTATGTTTTTTTAATTTATTTATTAAAAACTATATAATAAATGTATATAATTTGTTTGGACTGTACCCGTATTGAGACGGGCATAGTTTACAAGTAATTGTGCAGTATATTAATTTACAAGAATCGAACCGAAATTAACAATTACCTCTTATACATACATCTTATATATAATTCATAAGGTGTATGTATAAAAAGCAATCACACGTGAACATACAATATATTATTTTAGGAAATTTGTGACAACAATTATTATAGGTTTGATCAATTTGTTTGGGCGAGTGTACCAATACTAGCTCTGTCCATATTATGAATCCAAGTTTTTATTTTCACTTTCATGTTACCGGAACAATTCAATTGAGTTAAATCTTTCAGCATCCTATTAAATAGTTTAAGTTCGAAATATTTGTAGATCCTTTGGCCATATGTAATATATAATTAGTTTGGCCATATAATTAGTTTGCGTATTGTAATATATTTCTTAAATAATCTTTGAATATTTCAAAACGTAGTGAGCAAAAAAATGTCCTGTCATTCGAGTACAATTATAATAAAACGACGTTATTTTTACTCGGTTACATTTTCCACTTTTTTTTTAAATCGTCGTCGATAGTATTTGTTTTTACACCCCCGGCGAGGAGTTTTCATTACCTACTTAAAAAGTAAAACTTCGCAGCGCTGACATTACACACTCCCCTCATCGGAAAAGTGCCGATAATTTCGACACCGGGAAAGGGGGTTGAAAGTAATGAGCCGAAACCTCTCCAATGTAAAATAAATGCCAAAAGCATCAAATCAGTCCTTTCACGCAAGTACCCTCAATCGTACATTAAATTTACCGACGTTGTAACACAAGACTCGGTAAATGTCACCGGTAACTATAGACATGTGCTTCCCCTTTAGGTTTGTTTTGGCACCATTAGGCGACATTCGTGACGATGGAACATAACCGTCACGCCGCGAGTGGTTTTGCTTAATTTACCAAGGCAGCGACGTTTATTTTGTTTTTTTATCCCTAAGTGAAAAGGGCTCATTCACTCTATATTAGTAAATACAAAAATAAGTGCAGGTGACTAATGACATATAAATTTGATTCGAGGAAATGGGTGAAATTTCGAGGTATGTAATGGAACAAGGAATAAAATAATGTATTAAAAAAAGATTAAATCAAATATATTAAGGTACATACCTGCTTTTTCCATGCCAGCTAAAACAGAAAATAATCAGAAATTAATCATAAAGTCAAAACCGTTCAAAAAATGTTACTAAATCATTTAGAACAGGAGAGGAAAATGTTATTTCTATGTCATTTAATGTTATTTATTATACTACTAGATGAAAGCTTGTCAATAATAACAGGTTTTATCAAATTAATTTTACCTTGTCTTTGATACGGAAATATCTATATACGAATAAAGATACGAAATATTTTTTTTTCCAGATTTTAGTTCACAGTCGACGTCAACCCCAATGTGGAAACAAACTCATTTGTGCGTTAACCGTTGAAATTTTTGTAGCGGATAGCTGGTGCCATCTACGCCCCGTTTTGCACAGCGCACGGCCTAGCAGAGGCCCCAACCAATTTGGCGGAGAGTTCAAAACGGGCAAGAGAGAGCCCGTAGGCAGGGCCCGAGGAGCAACGGCCAAGAGGGATCTTTTGCACCCGCCGATCAGTCTAGTAATCATTCTAGAATACTTTATACCTTGCTACCATGTTAACTTTGCGGAGTACGCTTTCGAATACCCACATTATTAGTACTCAAGTTTAATCCTAACACTGTATAGAAACGACACTATAGCTCATCAATATTGATGGTAACAATTTTTTTTTTCATACATTTTGCCAATACTAAAGTTTTCCACTGAAGACGGACACGCACAAATATGATAGTAAGAGGTGCTCTAACATCCAATCGCTCACTAGTTATGGTCCCAAGGAGCGCCATTTTTCTGTTTTCAAACTTTTTTATTAATTTATTGATCCGCTATTGTTCTGGTATCATCACCTCATCGATTTTGAGGATGGCTAATACTTATTATACCAGTGCGAAGCCTCCACTACAAGGCCTTGTTTTCTCATCATCCATCATCTCTTCGACTGTATATGTCCAGCTCATTCCACTCGAGTATGCAGATTTTTGAGAAATAATTTAGGTAATTTTTAATTTCCGAATGACATTGAGAGAAAGTTGACTTCTCGGCTCTGTATTTAAGAATATAAAGTTAAAATTGTGATGAATATATTTTTAAATACTAAATGAAAATTCAACACATCAAACAAGTCAGCTTTGCTCAGCTAATAACCAATTATGAAAATATTACAGGCTGCGTGACAGACTTCTCGGCCGTAAAGCGATTACGTCAATCCCAAAAAAGTATAATTTATTTTAAGAAAAGGGTAGATTCTTCAGATGTCAAATTGACAAATGTTCTAAATGCATTAAGGTTCCAGAAATAAACAAACGGAAACAGCCATTACGGCGTAACGATAGGCAAGCAGCCCGTACGCTGTAGTTAGTTTCCATGAAAGGAGAGTTAGTGTAGTGTAAACCATTGTTGACATGAACATTCCGCTGCACTTTTTACCCCGCATTACCTCATTCGAGTTGTTCAACTGGAGGCACTGCTTTATTCTGCTTCATCATCTAATTATAATACCACTTGATGTTTCAAAGTTGGTGACTGCGCAACAGTATATTTAAAAATAAGTTTGCACAGTTTTCAACAATAATGTCAATTATATATGCAGTCGGTAAATCAAAAACAATATATCAACGCGAATATCTTACTTTGCGAATTTCTTAATAATTATTTTTTTAAATGTTTTTTTAAATATTTTTATGTATTATAAAGTATTTCTGACTATTAACATATTTCCATTAATATTGTGTACAAAAAAATACTAAGAACAAATATTGAATTAAAGTTTATGTTGATTAAAATTAAAAATACAATTAGTTATTCATAATTTAACTATATTAACAATTAAGTTTTATTAATTGTTATTTTTTCACTTCATTCTTATTTAATTGTGATTATTAAACAAATTTTTCTAAAAAATGCATGTCTCAATACAGATTTAGCTAGTGAAACAAACAGACTTGCATAATTTCTTAATTTTATGATTAATTTGTAACGATAAAATAAATAAGTAAATAAAAACCAAAATCATTAAGAGACATATTTTTTGTAGATAAATAATTAATCAGTATAGCACAAATAAATTAATTCAACTACAATTGTGCTTAAAAACCATAAAAGGTAAATTAATATTAGGGAATGATATGTTATATATATATATTCAAATACATGAATCAGTTTTGTGCACTGTTAGTTGTGGAAAGAAGAATGGAAAATAAAAAATTATTTAAAATTAAGCGTATAAAAATTAGTGACACAATTTTGTACAGTAAGTTTCCATGTTAAGTCTAAAATCGTTAAGAATTTTCGAAAGAAACATTTTATCCGCAACGAAAGATTTCTGGAATTCTAAAAATGTTAAATTTATGCTAAAGAGATCCGCAAGCATTAATGACTAATGACGCGACCACAACTATTTTACTCGTAGTTTTAAAGTCATATCGTGGCTCAAACATTATGAGATCTAGAGCTCTTAAATTTCACACGATGGCTGAGCGAAGAATTCTCGAGAGAAATGTGAGGAATGAAGAATGTTCATGTTGTGGGGAGACAGGTATTTTAAAATATTTGATCAGCAAAGGAGAGAGTACGTAGCAGTAGATACAATTAAGAAATAAATAGTAATAACCGATAAAGTAGGTAGAAAAAGAATGAAGTAGAATTTATAAGACTTTTACGTAAAAAAATGGAATGTTATATGCCTATACATCTGTGTGTACATTTTAATTTCCAGTATACTTGTTATTTGTGTATTCCTTAACTTTTCTTAAAGTTTAAAAGGAATATAGTTGTACGGTATGCGACGAAATTAACGTTAAACAATATAAGAAAATAGTCAGTAAAAATAAACTATTATAGATGGCGTTCACTCCCGAATATATGAATTTAGTCGTAACTGCCATCTAAATGACACGTTAGATAAACATTCTTAATAAAATTGCCACAACTAAAATATAGAAACTTACTTTTTCGTGCTCATTTTACTGATTAAATCTATTTTAGCTTAGAGGTTATTTATAACTATTATATTATAACTATTTAACTATTTTTTTATTGCTATTCTTCTTTAGTCTGATAAAAGAATATAAACAATGTCTATTCTTAAATCGATTCACTAGAACTCGAGAAACAGCGCATTAGACTAAAACCCGTCACCCTATCCAATTATTACCACCTGAGACAAGCAAATGGCATTTACAAAAGTATTGATTCAACTATCAGATGTGGATGACTTATCTAATAATTTATTATTTCTATAAACAGGTTTTAGCTGCCCGAGAAATGTATATAATTTCAAAAATAATATTTAAAAATCTTTTTTTTTTTAATTATATAAGAAAAATGTTACTTTAAAAATCTATTCGAAAGAAATCATAATACAATACATGCAAGGATGTGCGGAATAAGATATCATATTGGGATTAGACCAGGCGTGAGCCAAACCACATAAGTACCTACAATATTCAGGCTCAAGTAGGTAGGGCGTCCCGAGAGGTGCGGATATCTAAACGGTCTCACATCTGCAAATAGGCTGCATTGTATGTGCACCTTCTACATGTATTGCAGATAACACTTCACACCTCATTACGGTGGAAATCGAATCTACAGGGTGACAAAAGATTTAAATGTGTGTATTTTGTTTCATTTGAATATTCAGTCCGGAATCGAGAACGAGAACAACTCCGCAGTATTAATCTTCTATATCAATTTTACCATGACATGTTTGGGAACAGATTTTGTTTTTAAAAAACCCAGGACCGAGTAATTTATCTACAGATTTTTTTCCGAGCGCCACTTGAGGCGCTACTTTCAATGATAGTTAAAATTTTCGCGTTTTTTACGAAAATGTGGGTTTTAATTATCAATTTTTATTATCAATTAACACGGATTAAACATTTTTTAAACAATTACTTACATAGGATTTTTACACTTATTTAAAACTATTATTATTTGCCATAATGAAGACAATACAAGCATTATAAGAAAAATCGCGACCATTAGATGCATTTTTCGCGTGCTACAAAATTATCCTAATATGGAAAAATCTTGCATAAACGAAATATATTTTCTTATAATCTAGTAGTCAAAATTACGGAAACAAATCTGCATTGAACCAAATTAGCAAAGTGTTAAAAATTAAAGAGTTATAAACCATTCAATTTGCAAGACACATTACCAATTTTCAACGTTTTTATAATACTTTATTTTGGCGAAAATATAAGTATTTTTTCTTTTTTTATATATTTTCGTAGAAAGCAATCACTTTGTAGTTTGACATATTATAATAAATAAAATAACAATCACTTTGTATAAAACCATGGAATTTATTATACGTCAATCGGTTTCGCTTATCTCAAGCTTTATCAGGACGTATTTGAAACTAATCACAAATACGAAAAGAGTGCACGTATATACACATAGAGAGGGATATAGAATATAAAATTACATGTGAAAGAATGAGACAGAATACATATATTGTTAAATAGAACATCAAGAGAGACATATTACAAAATTATATGCGAAAGAGAGACAGGATACATATACAGATAGACGGAACTTTAAGGGAGGGGAAAATACAGCGTTGATGAATATTAAATCGATTTTCAAGGAAATAAACCTAATACGGTGATAATGGATAAATTAATTTGATTATTAAGAATTGGCGTTCCAATATTTATTGATATTTAATTTCAAGGGCTTCTAAATTGTCCAACAGGAGGCCAAACCTGTTTTTATGGAGAATATTTATCCCTGTGGTATTATTAAAAGAATGGTCTTTTCCAATAATATTGTTGGAAAATTCTGAGAAACTATTACTGTTTAAACATTTAAGATGTTCTTTGACACGAATATTGACATTACGAATATTGCCTGTTGCCTTTTCCACTTGGTTGGTTCAACGGGTGGGGGATCTTCCTCTTCCTCTTTCACTTCGTCCTTCGATCCTCCCTCCTCGAAAGATGTCCAAAAAGTTAAAAGGATTCATCTCAGGCAAATGATTGAAAGTCTGTCTTTCATGTTAAATTCCTCCAGAATGGAGACATTCGTGCGTCTCGCCATTCATGTTTATGATACACACATGTGTCTCAAGCAGCATATCTAGAAGGTATCAATCCATCTTCTCTTCCTTGCTTTCAGCGTTTATGATTCCACACTAAATAAAAATATTAAAGTTTTATTACTTTTATTTAATATTCCTCTTTAGGTCGCGCATCAAGTTTTTTGGGCAACACACGAATCTTTAACTGGTGACGTATCATCCCCATATCTCATACATACTTCGAGGAAGAGTATTGGATCCTACTTACGAAGCCTAACCAGTTTCCTTTGCTAGGCCCTTTACAGAAATAAAACATTCATCCAGTTCCAGCGATTTTTAAGTTATTTAACGTAAATCATTATTCTGTGGTAGTCCTCACCTTTTAAATATCTATCTTCGATTCTGATTAAATCTGAATTCAATTAATTTATAATAACTTTATTTCTAGAATAGTCGCAAGGTTACACTAAATTTCTTGAATTTTGAATATCTTAACTATTTAATTATCTCGTTGATTTATAATTATATATTTCTTTGTGTCATTATATAATATTTTACTACGAATAATTATTATATTATTAGTACAGGCCGTGTTCATATCATTCTATGTTCCTTGATTTAATTCAATTCTTAACTAGAATATCTCCCTCCCTGTATATAATTAACTATTTACATTTATTAATTTATTTCAAACAAATACATTATTTATCATCAGTCACAAAAGTCAGATCGGTTCCGTAAAAGTGGCCCTAGAAAAAATGAGTCTCTAGTCGAGGCCAATATAATACTATTTACACCTGGACTTCGATTGGATTAAAAAAAAACGTCAATGAGAGAATTTTAAATGACGTGTGTTGATTAACAACTTTATAGTCTTAAAAACTGCACTAGTACGTAGAAGAAAAAATTGAAAACTATTTACATGTCCAACACAAGTACGTACGATTCGAGATGTCTCAAGTGAATATTACGTTCTTGGCCGATTTTATTGGGCCGCCATTTTAGTTTGACAAACATTTATCAGTTCGCATTTGGTAGTCGTAGAGAGTAGTTAATTACAATTTATTATGGAGCATCTAACGCCTTAATAATGCAACAATATATTTTTTTATCTAAATAATAATAGCATTGCTGTAACCATTAATGATGATTGCTATCGTCACATGTTGGAAAACTTCTCGGTGGCTGAATTGAATCGATTGGACCTGCAACATATATGGTTTCAACGGGATGGTGCCACCTCACACACAGCTTGATCTACGATTGAAATTTTGACAGAATTTTTTCCCGGCCGCATAATATCAAAAAACAGTGATATAGACTGTCCTTCTCGATCACTTGATTTGACGATCGCCAACTATTTTCTATGCGGGTACTTGAAAGGAAAGGTCTACGCCAATAAACCAATAACATTTCCGATACTACAGAACAATATTTGAAATAAAATTGCTGAAATAATACGCGAAGTGTGAGAGAATGTTATGAAAAATATGGTTAAAAGAGCACGCATTTGTGACGCTGCCAGAGACGGCCATTTGACCGATGTCATATTTCATCATAATAAGGTGTCCAGCAGAAAATTTTCAAGTATAATATTAAATTTAAAAAAAACTACAATGCTATTCTCATATTTTAATTATACAAAATGGAGTTTAATGATGTGGATTTACCGTTTTATAAACAATATCGTCTACATGCCTTCCATTTCTCTCAAGACACTTTTGCAATCGAACTCTTAAATTTTCGAACACGCGAGAGCAAAGCGTTGGTTTAATGCCAGCAACTTCACGGCGGATATTTTCTTGTAGTGCCTGAATTGTTCAAGGATTGTTGCTGTTAACTCTCGACTTAAGGTAATCCCACAAAAAAAAGTCGCACGGTGTAAGGTCCGATGACTGAGTAGGAAATTGTACACCACATTGTCCTTTTTGGACAATGCAAACGTTTTTGATGGCATTCCCTTGGGTTGTCGGGGCACCAATATCTCATGTTCTGTTTATTAATATAGCCATCGATATTAAAATGTGCTTCGTCAGTAAACAATATGTTTCCAAGCGTTCGTGCTGTTCCTAAACGTTTCAGCATCGTTCTCGCTAAGGTTTCACGTAAAGAAATGTTATTTTCGTTGAGAAACTGAATTTGAAAAAAATTTCTGCTGGACACTATACTTCCACCATGCCGCGCACGCCTGACGGAAGTATCATAATTAGACATACTATAATATAGACTGGTGAATTGAAAAATTAAACACTATTTTCTTATTACTTACTTTTAATGTTCTCAAAATCATAATCTATTAGAGAACTACAGTTTAAATTATTTTTAAACATCATTATATAATGTATTATTACGTTTTTTGTATTATGAAAACGTAATCCATTTTCTGTGCATGTTATTAAAGTTTTTTATTACGCTTATGTCCAAAGCCATTTAGAATTGAGTACAACCCTCAATTTAAATGACATAAACAGCAATGAAAATAATTAGAACAAATTGAGTTATTCAATTATCGCAATGACGTCGAATTTTCCAAGGAATTTATTTTCGCTTTGTACCATAGAGTAAGGTTATTTTACATACGCCGTGCTTTTTAATAAATGATTTCTTTTTAAAGAGAACACATCATTATTGCGAAGTTGCAGTTTTTTTCAGAACATAGTTCTGTGATCAACTTACATGATTGATGTGGTGAAACCGGATAATACATTTTCCCAGATAGGGAAAGGTCGAGGTTCAAATCCCGATAGCAACTAATTAATTAATTAATGTTTCATTTACCTTTGATATATAATGTTTTTTTTTTTGCGACATTTCAACTGTTATATATAATTTATTTAAAATATTTTTCGAAATTATTTCTCAATTGAATTTCATTTGGAATTATCATAATATGTAAAATACTTAAAACATTTCTGTATAAAAAAGAGTCTACAACTCTTAATTATCATTTTTTTTTTTTTGTTTTAACAAATAATAGTGTTAAGTATGTATTTTTCAATTATGTTTCGTTCACAAGTTTGATTTTTAATGTTAAACAATGTTTTATAAACAGTGCAAACTTTTAGTAACCTTAGTTTATTGAAAAAACGAAAAATAAATAACAGATAAATGAACAATTATATAGTTTTTATTTATACCTTTGTTTTATTAACCACTTGAATTGAGTTTAAATACATCTACCGGTTTCGAAAAATACCATTTTATCTTCAGGATGTCATAACTAACCAAAAATATATAGCATTGTTTCTTCATCAGAATCTATTTTAAAATTTTTTTTAAAATTAAAAAAAAAACAATTATTTAAAAAATAAATTTAGTACCTAACTCAAATTAAACCTTATTCAAGTGGTTAATAAAACAAAGATATAAATAAAAAATATAAATTTTAACCACAAAGTTAATATTGCTAATTTTAAAAGAACAATTATATCATTAATTGTAACAAATACATTTAGAATCATTGTATTCTTGTATTCAGTATTATTAGATAAATTATAAACTTAGTAGTGCGGAAATATAATAATAATATTCAATATTTAAAAGCGAACTCAGGAAGTTTACTAAATTATTTAGTTATTTGTTCATTCAGCTTAACAAATTTACTGACTTACCTGGTCTCGTTAAATGCGGCACGCTATATATCAAGACAAAGTTCTTGCGAGGTTATGTACGTTTCACCAAATTCACAAAAACTTATTTTTTTCGACCTCGCTCCTGGATGAATTAATAATAATGTCGTCTCGATATATTTGGGTCCAACATACAATTCCAATTTCCCATTTAAGATGAATTTAGGTTTTTACCCATTTCAACTGAAGCAAAAAATAGTCGGCTTAAATTAACCGAATGTAGATTATAAATAATTTGATAATAAATTCAGTAATACTCATATATTGACTTCCACCCTTTTTTGATACTTTATGCTCCGAGTTTACGAAACAGAACACGATGACATAAATCTCAAAGATATCAAATTAATATTAGTGACATGTAGACGTGTTTAGATATTGATTTGTAAAAAGAGACAAAAATAGACTTCACCTAGAACGAGAGGTACCTATAACTATTTATTCTTAAAAGTTATGCAAAAAAGGTGATAAATTACAAATATGTTTTCTATTTTAAAAATTACTGGGAGATTCAAATTCACCCATTGGTGAACGAAACATCTACAATCCCTGTCTCAGAGATCGTCTCGAGTCAAAAATCTAATCTGTAGACACGACCCATTACGAAGCTTTTATGAATACAATAAAAAATAATGCATGTAAAACTAAAGAATCCTGTTTGAGAAATCCATTTTTATCATGTATATATTACGAATTTTCGACACAAATTATATTAATCAATTAGAAAGATATACTGAAAGAATCTATGTATCGAAAAAATATTTAGTTGCATTCGGAATTCGAATCTGAACCTTTTTCAATTACTAAGATATTTGGAATCCATCACGATATAGGTCGATTGCTTTTAAAAATGAAGTAATAAATATAACTGATTTCAGAATATAAGTTCAAAAACGTGTTTGGTTGATATAGCAAAATATAGAAAATGTTCAAGTTCGAATCCCGGTAGCAACCAAATATTTTTTCGATAGATTTTCTATATATATATATATATTTAATTGATTAATTTAGTTTGTGTTAAAAATACCACAGAATTATATTCTACAGTTGTGACTTCTCAACAAAAATGTATTGGGTCACAATGACATGAACTAAAAGTCGGAGGGGGGTGGGATAAACTACCTACATCAGGTAAAATTGCTATAAAATACCTGCTATAAAATCAGGTAGTAATTTATTCTTAGTGAAGAGTCTGGTTCGATTTTGACAGTTATTATTTCAAAGGTATAATGGAAGTGATAAAGGAGCATATTCGGCATGTTTTGCTTTATGAGTTCAATAAAGGCAACAACGCAACGAAAAGTGCGAGGAATATTAATGCAGTATATGGTGATCGGACAATAAGCGTAAGCCAATATCGACGGTGGTTCCAGATC
This sequence comes from Eubasilissa regina, assembly GCA_022840565.1. NCBI lineage: Eukaryota > Metazoa > Arthropoda > Insecta > Trichoptera > Phryganeidae > Eubasilissa > Eubasilissa regina. The sequence goes on along the minus strand of JAINEB010000002.1, from coordinate 228,713 downwards.
TTCTGAGCCGGAAACTACAGCCAAAAAGACCTGGAAGATCTGTAGAGCTCAATGAGGACATCCTGCAAACTCTGATGGAACAAAATTTCATCGTAACTCTTGAGGAAGCTTGGATTTGACCATTCAACCATTCATCGACATCTGCGTGCCATTAGAAAAGTCAGCAAAATGGGTCAAACTTTTAGGTACTAATTGCATGCAGAGAGTGAACGTGTGCTCTTTTTTGCTGTCATGTCTCAGAGATGAACCTTTTTTGGAAACAATACCCACCCACCATATTTGCCGGACATTGTCCCGTCTGATTATCATTTATTCCACAGTTTTCAAAATCGGACGAAAAAAAATGGATATAAAATGTAAGAAAATGTAAGAGTATTTTTCGTCACGAACAAGTTAATTTTGGAAGAGGTGCCTTATAATTCTACAAGAAAGATGAAAGAGCATTGTAGAAAATGAAGGAGAGTATATTTTAGATTATAAAAGAACTTTGTTTATCTTAATTTTTAAGAGATGACCTAATACATTTAAAACTAATTTTCTGTATATTTTTATTAAATTTGCGGATGTTTATTTGTCAATTTATATGATGAAAAGCTATGGGTATCAATTTATTTTTTATTAATATATAATTTTAAGTTAAATATGTAAATAACTTCTGATAACGTAACGTATGAGAAATTTATAATTTGGTTCGTATTTTAAATATCAAAGAATTTTCAAATAACCTTAATATTAAATACTAATTTAATGTATTAATTATAAATATATACATATAAAATCAATTTTGTCGAAAAATATTGTTTTTGCGCTACCGGGATACGAACCTGGATCTCTATTTCCAATCCGGGGAAGTACACTACCATCTGTGTTATAGCGCCAGTATTTTTCATGACAAATTTTCGAACCCATATGTTACATTTTTTCAAATTAATACATCTGTCGTTTCATTATTTGAAAACCGTCTACGTTGTTTTTACGGAATCTCAAATACCTTTGAGTACACCGACTGCAGACGCCGGAATTATCAATTCATTTTTATTAAATTTTGGACACATCGATACAACTTATACCTAGGGATCCCGGTAGCGCAAAAACAATATTTTTCGACAAAATTTGTTTTTATATGTATGTTTTTATAATGAATACATTAAATTAATATTTAAAACATCACAGACCTATGTTCACAATAAGAATGTGTTCTCTTTAATAACCTTAATATTTAATTTAACATGAATTCTATTAAATAAATTATGTTAATGTACACAGATATCAGATCATAGATTATAATTAAAAATGTATCAACATGAGGAGTCATTACATAGTAAGTAATAAGATATTCACGCACAGAGCCGCGGTTGATGAGTTTTTAATTATTAATAATTTGTAGTTAATAACCAGTAGAGATGCTTAGTCCTCTAAACTCTTCCTATTCCCCATGAGTAATACCACTAGTATATTTATAAATCATTGTCATTTACAGGAGTACACCCGGTATCGCTGGGTAGCCACTTTTGCAGCAAGCAAAACACCGAAGTGTACACTCAATGTGTATATCTCTTCTGCAACACAGCATCAGCAACTAGCTGTACCAACTCCCGTGAGAAATTTCAACTCGTATTATAATCTGCCCATCGCATTGCAGTTACATACTACAAATGGAAGTGACAGAATTCAAACCGAGATTGCAATTTGTGCGAAAAAATTTTGAAATGTGCTATTGGTTAGACACATGTGTCATGTATTTGTTTTTAGATAATTATTTTCGATATTTTTTCAAATTTTACATCGCGATTTTTATTCATTTTAATAAAAATATAATTTTTAAAAACATTAGAGTAATTTGACATATATAGTTTTAGTTAGTTTATTTGACATCCTTGTGAAGAAATGATATTTTCCGAAGCCTGTATTAAAATTTGTAAAAGTTTTAAATAATTTATATTTATTAATATTATTTTTGAATGCATTTACTAGCATATACACCTTCAAGAACACACTTTTTTACTTTTCTGATAAATAAAAGTCGGTATACTGCAAACTGTAGTTAATGTAATATAGGTAAGGAAATAAAAATAATAATAATTATCGTAATAATAACAAACAAATAATATGTAAATAATATTTATGACGTATTTCATTAATTTATATTATTGGATTATATTTTAAGATAAAATGTTTTTGAAAAGATTGTTATCATTTTAATTAATCAATTATGTACTTTATAATTGGAGTTTAATGGATAGTAATAAAAAAAATAGTTTTAAAGTTATTTTGTTATAGGATATCGTAACTTATGAATTTTACCCATTTTAAGATGTTGTGTGGAAGAACGCACAAAGAGGAGAAAAGAAATATGTTGGAAAGTAAATTCAGATCATGTCACTTAACACAACACAATTCCGATAATAATGGTGTATCGCATTCTCCCAATATAGACATTTCTTCGACATAGAACATCAGAATATTTATTATTAAAATATAAAGATTTGTATTAACTAGAGTACATTTATAATAGGTAAAAAAATGTTTTAGGACTAATTTAGAGTTATATGATAGAGTTATTGACAGCGCGGTATATATAAATTGCGTATAAATTTATTGAAACGTATTTAACTTGACATTACTCCAGTCCCTCGTGGGGGTAGTCAGTGAGGGTAGTGCGCAACACTCCTGCAATACTGTGCATCACGCTGTTGATGACACACAAATCTTACCTCATTCATATACTTTATAACGCAAGTTTCTAGAGGATTTTATCAGAACTATAATATAAAAAATACAACATCAAATATATAATAAATCGTAAAATAAAATAAAACAATAAAGTTGGTTTGAAAATAATATACTTGACAATGCCAAATTTAGTATTCCAGTTGATCGCGTTTCTCATCCAACCAGTGACGTAATGGAATTAGCATTTTCGGAACTGAAAATATAAAATGGTTATATTTTACTGATTTATTTACTTTATAAAAATATAAAGAACACTTTTCAGTGGTTTCTAAACTTGACTATCCCCTGTTTTAGGAAATCACTCAAGTGTATAGTCATCGTTAAATGTACAACATTTAACGATTATTATTATATTTAACGTATTAGAATAATAATATGTGTTAGAAGTTGAGCAGTTTAGACATGCGCAACTTGAATTCTACTTGGCTTGTGCCTAATACATTAGATTTTTTGAAAAAATATTACATCTTTTATTAATTTATGTTCTGTCTAATATTAATTTACGAAACATTCATTATACAGGATTTTCGTCTTATTTTACATACGGCACATTTAAAAAGTTTGTAAGAAGGTAATTCAATGATATATATATTATATATGGAATTGGAGTCCCTTCTGAGTTAGATCGCAATTTTTGTAGATGGTTTCTAAGCCAATGTTTCGACACGGTAACACGTACCATTATCAAGGTGTTGCTTCAAAAAATTACGATACAACATTACACAGTTGTTGCATACACACATTTGAGTAGAATTTGTGGGAGATTATTATCTTTTCCGAGAAAAATGCGGTTGTACCATAATTTTTGAGGCAACGACTTGACAACGACTTGACAATGACTTAACAATGACTTGTGTTATTATGCCTAGAAACCATCTACAAAAAACGCCACATAACCTACAAGAGACGTCAGTTCCATATACTAGTGCTCTCGTAAACCGTTAATTAAATATATATATATATGATAGATGTACGTACCTCTTAATAAATAAGTCACGAATATTAGCTCTTCGCCGTTTAGTCGTAAAGTTGTTTGATTAACTAGCGCTTGCAAATTTGTTGACCGCAATTAAAATCTTTGCATAATTTGTAGATAATCTATAAGACTTAATAACGGCTTCGTCATAACGTAACCAAAATCGTATTTATTTATGTTAATATTAATATTATATAATGTACAATATGTAATTTTCTTTCAGTTCATATCATCATGATATTGTTAGAGAATTATTAGAGTTCTTCATTATAAAAACTATGAAAGTCGGAAAGTGTTCATATTAGAGAAATAACGGTGGGCGATATTAACATAAATTACTGTCATATACTAGTTAGTTCAGTGTTCTCTCTGTATAAATGTTATGACAACGTTTAAATGAATGACTAGGCGATGAATGTGTTCTGACATTTTTGAGCATTTTCCTAGTATTTTGTGCTCCGTAGACAGCCAAAGTATTGATAATATTTGTATATATATATAGGTACTTATTATGTTTATATTTCGAAATATTGTTGTACATGACTGATTATTTTGCAAAACGGATATTTAAAAACAAATTTTATATTCGATGTAGCCATATATGATATAAAAAAACATGATCTAAAATGTATAATATTTAATAAAGCATTAGTTTTACTTTAGATGCTGCGCAATGTTCATTATTTACCTACAGAAACTTAAGTGAAAAAATATAATATAATATGTGTGTAAATAAAAAGACCTTACTTGTTATACTGAAATAAATTTACTCTGTGGGAAAAGATGACTGTAATAAATTTAAAGTTTGAATAGCTCAAACTTAAGTAATCTTTATAAATATATATTATATTATATTATAAAATGCCTCAAGGCTGTTATAAAATTCTTTGCCCACAATGTTTTGCAATACTTTTTACATTCAAAGTACACATTTTTGTGTTATGTTTTCTGAGACGAACGGAGATAAGATGGTAAGAAATACACATTTATGTATAGTATGCATATAGAATTTCTTCCTCCGAAACAACTTTATGTGAAGAAATTTCCAGCAGCCCTCAGGCATTCAACGTTTCTACTCACGCCTCAAAACTTTTCCCTACCATCTTCATGGTGTCAAAACGAAAAGCTCTATCTTTGATATACGATATTTTAAAAATATGTTTTTCGATCATAAAACTTGACAAAATCACGAAATAAATATGTGTTTAAAACGCGAATTAATTATTCTGCTATATTTTTGTACGTTTTCTACTTGTGTGAAAAAAAATAGTTGTATGTTATAGGATGATTTATGGTCATAATATTCTTAAACCAAAATGTTAACTAACAATGAAGAATATGAAATGAGGAATAACAAATATTTTTTGGCACATTTTAGAAATGATATATGAATGTTATACACATACATTTAAAAAAAATTATTTAGATACATATAACATATAAGCATTGTACAGCTACAAAAAAGACAATTTGTTTCATCAATCATCGCCCAATTAGACAAACCTGTTTTATGGCAAATTGGTAAACAAATTACATTTCACAAAACCAAATAACTCATTGAAGACAAAACATAATCAAATAAAATATGTAATATACAGTGCAAGTAAACGTGAAAATTTAAAAAAATATAAAGAGTGAAAAATACCAATATGCAATACAATACGTAATAGAATATATTCCAATTTATTTTATATAATTTATTACGACTTACTACATTGTTTGCGTGTTATCAGTTCTGTTTATCTATAACAGTTATTTAGTGTTAAACTTAATTTTTCAATTGTACGACTTGAAAATATTCATCTTATTTATTGATTTTAAGTTATTTCTTTAGTAAATCATAAATATACCTACTAAAAAAAATAATCAAGTAGGTAACATAATTTACACGCAAAAGGGCATATATTTATGTCATATGAGAATACATGTTACCTAAATGGAGTACAATAAACATCCTTCACGGGGAAGGGAGATTCACGTTATATTTGTAATATCACTTATGATCCTATAAATTTTTCAGTGATGTCTCATAAAATCCCAATTTATCGCCATCAAGAAGCCGGTGACTTCATGTTACCAACCGGTACTGTTTTTGAATACAGAAGGAGAAAATTTAAAAACCATGAGCCGAGTAAGCACCTCAGGAAGTCTTAATTATTAAAAAAGAACAAAAATCATACAAATGAAATGCAACAATGAAAAAGATATACAAACAGATAAACTCAATTTATTCAAAAAAAATTTTAGCTGCCACCGGGATTTGAACCAGAATCTCGTCCTATCTGGTGAAGTGAGATAAACCAATTACACTATGTCAGCCTCTTAACAAATTTTCAAACCTATGTGTACTATTAATGTGTTGCAGCTATTTCAAATTGATACATCTTACGTTCTATTTATTTAAAAGCTATCAAATTTAAATTTTAAAATATTTTCGTTTGTGAAAATAATCCATTGAATTAAATTTACGTTTATTAGACCAGAAAAAATTATCTCTTAAATTATGACCGCTTAACTGCAGAATCACAAAGTCATCATAAAGTAATTCTAGAGTTTATAAAGAAAACAGGTCTTTTCTCTTTTAGACAAAGATTTGTCTTAATGATATGTCTTAAAATATGATATAATTGTCTTACATAATGTGTTGTATATTTGTAAGCCTCCAAATCAGAAATTAAGTAGGTACCTATTTCTGTACACATAATGCTCAAAACCTAAAACGCAAGCCTTTATCAAATAATGGAAACGTGTCGTGAGTAGTACTAAACCGGAATCGTACTCCAAACCTTATTTTTAAACATTATACAGTATTTAAAAATACGGTTTAAATACTGTATAATGTTTAAAAATAAGGTTTGGAGTACGATTCCGGTTTAGTACTACTCACGACACGTTTCCATTATTCCTTATTTTTAAACATTATACAGTATTTAAACCGTATTTTTAAATACTGTATAATGTTTAAAAATAAGGTTTGGAGTACGATTCCGGTTTAGTACTACTCACGACACGTTTCCATTATTTGATAAAGGCTTGCGTTTTAGGTTTTGAGCATTATGTGTACAGAAATAGGTACCTACTTAATTTCTGATTTGGAAGCTTACAAATATACAACACATTATGTAAGACAATTATATCATATTTTAAGACATATCATTAAGACAAATCTTTGTCTAAAAGAGAAAAGACCTGTTTTCTTTATAAACTCTAGAATTACTTTATGATGACTTTGTGATTCTGCAGTTAAGCGGTCATACTCAATTTTACTACCCACAAGCACTATTTTCGTACAAATAATAAGTTTGGGTTAATAGTTCTTGAATATGTATATACATTTTTTTTAAACAAGTTTTCACATTAAATTTTTGCTTTAGATTTATTAAATCTATTAAGTGTAGTTTAATTAATTTATCTACAATAAAAATTATGCAGCTTTTCTACATTATTTCTTATCTTCATCACGTCTTTTTCCAACAATAATTAATTCTTTTTTTACAAAAAATTACAAAAGATTACATTACATAAAATAAAATACATTGCATGATTACATAAAAAATAAATGATTATGAAAAAAATTTCCGATGATTTTATCAATGGTTAAGAATTTATATTTGTAAAACTCAAAACTTAATATTTTTTATTGAATGCAAAAATTGTTTTATTTTAACTAACGATTCGTATCCAGCATTACCGAGGATTCAAAATATGTAATAATTTAAAACAGAAGTAGAAGAGGAGGCAAGAGGGGTGTCATTGATTTACGTAGGTCCTAAAGAGTATCGATGTATGCAATATTTGGCCTAGGCAGTGTGATTAAGATGTCCGGGGAGGTGAGAATATTTTCTTAGGGGTACTAGAGTGCTACAGAACAAAATCGTGAACGAAGTTAATATAATTCAAGTATATTATATTGACTTCATTCTATCTCTTGGAAAGAAATGGGGCAAAAAGGGCGAGCGGATAGGATGCCTTGGTTTTCGCAGGATCCTAATACAGAACGAATGTCATAAAATATAATATTATACTGATGTACTCAGCTATCACTTTATGATTATTTAATATAAATTAAATTAATGAGTATATCTATATTTAAATTATATCGGGAGAAGAAGATGGAGTGGCTAGAGGGAGTTGGGAGGAAAGCAATGTTTTTATTGATTTACCTATAACACGTTAGTTTATGAAGTAATTCATTGATTTCGCCAGGTAATATGATCAAACTTAAATTAAACAACTGATCTACTATAAATTGTATTAAGTGTGTATTGTAGTTGTTACGCATCAAAATAAATAATTAAATAAACTGGCTTCATCAAGTTCACGAATAACAATCGCCCGAGGCCGCGTCACACCGCACGACGACCGAGTATTTTATTAATAGAGAAGGCTAAGCCGTCTGTGTAGAATCATCCGCCGTTTATCCGAAACAGATGAGAGAAAATCAATATCGTTCCATGCCTACCATCTTATCCGATCTGCAAACGCTCTCCGGGGATAGAATAATATAGAAGAGTGTTTATTAGAAAGGTCGGCTGCAGGAGGAGGCTTTAGAAAAATATTTCACGATCAAACGGATATTTACGCGGTGCAATAATATTGAAAGATGAAAAGTAACGAAATTGAGACAAAAAGTTATATTTTTATTTTTTTATTTTGAGATACCCAGTATACTGAAAATAAATATTTGGGTTTATTTTTTTCAATAAAGTACTATAAATAAGTTAGTAAGGAATAGTACATTTTATGTACACGGAATGCTACATAAATATTTTATTTTATTATTTAAACTAGACTAGCTGTAAAAAATAATACATCTGTTGAGAAAATAACTAAATATCAAATAATTATTAATATATAAGTCATAAATCTATAAAATTTAATTATATTCTGCCCACTTCAATACGAACCTTAATCTGGTAAGGCAGACAGAGCAAGATTATTGTTTAATTATGTATATATATTATACATTTACTCGTATTCTTTTATTGAGTTTACGCAAATGACAGTTATTATTTTTCTTATTTATTTTTATCATAACAAATCAAATGTGATCGATTCTTCTTACATACTCTATAAATACATCGATTACCCGAAGCATCAAATCCAATACTTTTCTCGGTTACTACTAGACTTTTTCTTCGGCTCGACCTTTTCTCGGGGCTCTGAAGCTTCGACTTCCCGCCGTCTGATCCGAACTTCAAACAAGTCGAAATTCTTCAAACAGGCTCAAATTCTTCAAACAAACCGCCCCCCGTGAATTCACTTCGGATGTTCCGTGTTATTAGGATAGGCGTCGCCGGATACGGACGGAGAGGCCACGGGGGCGATACAGCCTCCGCGCCTTTTAATTATCGCGAAATACACCCCTAGGTTCGCATAAAGACGTCACAGTAATTACACTTACCCGTTTATAGTGTACTCGGTTCGACGTGAGACTGCGTGGTAAAAACAATTTTTTGTTTGTCTTACCCAAGATACTACTAATATGATCCACTACCCAATGTGTCGTAATTATTAGAAGGAATGTTTTAATATTTCTATAAAATGACATTTTGCGATCCATAATAACTGATAACGATAAAAACAGTTTGAAATCAGTAAACATGGTTTGTGAAAAAATATATTAAACAAATTATTTTTTTTTTTAGTAATTAGAAAGTTTTAGAGTTATAATAATAAATTGTTATGAGTTTACAACAAAACGATTCTTTCTTTAAAAAGGAATGAACTGAATATACGTGGATACCCTGATAAGATGATAATCGTGGATGGTATAATAATTTAAAGTGATAGACTTTAATTGAGCTTGATCAAATACAAAATTACATCAGAAACTTATAAACTGTCAAGGATTTGTGGACGTGAAAAAATATAAAGTTTTCACTATTATTTATGCCTACCTCTATGAATAATGACCTAATGGTATGTATGTACGTTTATGTTCCTACTAAGTACCTATTTGTTTTTTCCACACCGCGGGTAGTGGCGGCATTAGAGTGGGAATAAGTGGAGCAGCATTCCGAAGAACCGTACGAAACCGTGTTTTCGGTTAAAATGAAATGCCGCCTATTCAATGTTCGCATTTTACCTGAACAATTTTATTATTTGCTTAAAATATTTTAGTAATATTAAAAATAACGTAAACGATAGTAAGAAGTACATTTTTCACTATCTTCTTGAGAAATCAAACGTATTATATTTAAAATGATATGTTTTTGAAATATTCGAAAAGGATTTTTTTATTTTGAAAAGATAACTTTCTAAGAAAATTTTTCTGATACCTGGCGTTGCACGTTGAAATGTTTAACTTCAAAAACTTATGAAAACCATCAAAAAATTTTACTAAGCTTCGATAAACTCTTAGAACCATGTATTTCCCTTCTTCTTATACCCATCCTTCTTACTCTCTACACCCACGTAAGGCAGAAAGAGCCAACTTCAATATTCATCAATAATAAAAAATAAATGAATTTATAAATATTCATTCGGTCATACCAATCTTCAATGAACAGAGTCTACCAAGAGCTCAGTAGGTTGAATCCGAGATGAATTAATTGTGAAACTACCTCCAGGATCGTGATGCTGCTGTACTTAAGCTCAGTAGCAAATCCACTTGTTAATCCTAACACAGGTACACTTTATTTCTTAATTTGAAGCTCGGCTCGGAATCGTATTCAATTCTTGGTTTTCCCCAACCAGACAACCGTTGAATTTAAATTGTTATTAATATTATTCTGAATTATTAATCACTTTTTCTTTTATAGAAAAATAATATATATATGTATGTATTTTTTGTGTCCGACATAAATCGTCGTTCACAGTGGTGGATGATGATGGAATCAAAAAGGATGGGTAGATAATAGAAAATCAAAAATGAGGGAATGAAAATAGGCATGAGGGAATCCTTCAAGATGGACTCACGAAACCAAAAGGACGGCTCGATTCACCTGATTGGTGAAGCCGTCTTCCGGAAGTTTACCCAATGTACATAACTGCCATGGTACAAAAAAATTCTGATGAGTTTTAACGTCCACAACACGACAAAATCACAGCGGTATATGAACTAGTGATGCAACAAATAATCACGTGACAACACTACCTCTCCAAATCTTGACGAATATTACAAATTCAAATTAAACCAATCGAGCCAAAGAAGCAATGTGTACTGATTGGGAATTGGGATTGGGATAAAGGGTAGGAATCAAACTAAAACTGGTGACAAAAACACTACATTTTACAATAACATTTGTTTTATGTTATGGAAGTACATGAATATACCAATTTATTTTTTTTAAATGCGAATACGGAACATATATATTACAATTAGATTATTTTTAAACACTTGTGATATCTTTAATATACTCTCAATCATGAATAAAAAAATATAAAATCATAAAAAAAAACTATTACCAAAAGACAGTCACGTCACGAATAATTCAATTTTTCATAATACCACTCCGTACTCCAAGGATTAGGAAAATACAAAATAATGCTATGGAATCTTACACGTCTTCGCTGATCCTCTTTGCCTCTAACATTAATAATTATTATTATTTATTATCTTTTATAAATAATTATTTCCTAATTTAATCATAGTGTTTTTCGTTTTGTTTATTTATTATTAAAACTTTTAATTAATACTTATTTTTATTTGATTTTTATCGAAATATTTATTTATAGTCAATTTACATTACACCGTAGCGTTAGCTACATATTTCGAAATTTATTTCATATTAAACTTTATACAACGAACTTCTATGTGTTATATCTTTTTCAATAAATAATTTTATGCTTTATTAAACCAGACATTTATAATAAAGCTAAACACTTATCGTGCAAGAAAATTTAGAATTCAAATTTTATTTTGCACGTTTTGTAAGTATTCAATTTCACTTTTCTTGATTTTTTGTTTAAAATTAAATAAGACAATATTTTAAAACTAAAGAAAAATTAGTGATGCTTAAAAAAAATATATTTGGTTCATAATAATAATAATAATTCGTAACGATCCACTACATTAATGTTTTCAAATCAGTTTGATTCAAGTGAAGATAATTTGTATTATTAATTTCTCTGGCATTTCAGTTACGTTTCTATGTAAGAATATATTTTAAGATATATTTAATCATTTAAAACAGGTGTACATTGATAGTAGCGACAATTTTAACAATTTTCTCCAGAGATTGCCGTCTAACAGCTATAGAACTTGAAAGTTCGCGAACTCGGGCTATTTAAAGCAGCACACGCACGCTCTGTTAAATAGTAATAGAAATAACTTTTTGTTTAGCCTATAATTTTTAAAATAGCAGCATATATAGTACACATCACACAACAATATATTGTATTTGGATTCACAAAAAAATTGTGTTTCAAAGAAATTTATTTTAAAAAATTTACGTTTTATGGTATTAAAAAATTGTAATTACATAAATTAATTGGATGCCATCCTAACATCCTTTTAATTATAATTTTCTTACAAGATAAAGCCTTAATTGAAAATTTCTACGTTATTACTACAGGGAAGGGTCCAAAGTTCAAACCTTATCTAATAAGTCAATAGAGTTTGTAAAACTATCTATTTCGTTCGCAGATGACAGGTTTTTGTCTTTTCACAGGAACACAAACAATAATATTTTCCGTAGCGGTGTAGAATTTTCACATATTCCTTAAACATTTTCGACTCGTAATTAAGTCAGGTATCCACCGATAAAATATTGTGGACTAGGTTTGTTATATATATTTTATATGTATGTATGTATGTGTGATTTTTACTTTTTTCTCTACGACTAATATTGTTTAAATTACGATTTTTTTACGATACTAAAATCAGGCCTAATTAAAGAACTTAGCTAAGAAATCTCGTACATATATTTTTGATGGAGATTATCGTGTCTACAAAATTTGTTACATTCCATGCGACGGTGGGTGGTTTCGAGGTTTCTTGAAGAATTTCTCCTCCAAACTAACCGATGTTAATTTTCATATATTAATTAAATGTATGTACGAGTATGTAGTAAATGTAACCTCGGTCCAATTAGCATGTCCTAACATATTTTAGTGCAGGTACTGCACTTTGTCCACAATACCTGTGCTGAAGCGTGTAAGTGCAATATTGCCAAAGCGAATTGTTTATATGACGAAGATTAACCCAAAACATCGCAATAATTCAATTTCCCTAACACACCGCGAGCAGCTCACTCGTGTGTTCAACCCCTTCGCGCTCTCGCGCGGCACGGGGGCGGAATGCTCGGAATGGTCGGGGTATTAGAGCGGAGGTAGTGCCCGCTTCACTCTGCGGAGAGATGAAAGTTTCACACAGAAAATGAAGTTAAAATTTTGAATAAAATATCACCGTTGAAATGACTCACTGTTTCACAAAATTTTCAATGAATCACCATACTGAGCTTGTGATAATAATATACGGAGTTTTCCGGGAGTATGACAAATTGTAGTATTTTTCATTATTCCTTCATTGAATTCCATAATGGTAAATCTACTTATGTCTTTTCTTGACAACTATTTTTACGATTACTTCAATGACTTACGACAACATAGAGACGTCATATGATTATAATTTTGTTGACCTAAATGAAAGATACTTAGTATCCTGGTACAGTCATAGTTCACGATAAGCAAGTATTAAAATGTTCTTTCCATCATATATTTTATGTATATTTGAAACAATAAATTAAACGCCAATTCAGATCGCGTATTTTTTCAAGAAAGACTAAATGTATATTTTACAAGACGCTATGGAAATTAAATCCTGGAGCTAGCAAAAAATAAATGAAAGTAGATTGGATGCAATGGAAATGAGAACTTCAGAATATTATAAGCCTAAACAGTCGACGAAAGTGCTGTAGAAGATGTGTGAATTTCGATGAGAAGATAATTAGTTGTCAGTACATGAAGAGTGCGACGCTTAATCCATTCTACCTACCCCTGTGGTAAAACGGCATAATGTCACAATATAATACAAGAAAATATTTACGAAAAATACACATTATTAGGTTAGGTTAGGAATTAGTAAAAAATATGAAAACAAAACCTTTAGCAGAATTTTTAAAGTGATATTAAAGATTTATAAACCAACGAAAAACTGTAATACAAAAAATTCATGAGCTAAAGAAAATAAAACCCTCCCACGATTCATTCTAGACGTACCGTTAATTAGAGAAGGGTTCATATCACTCCAAGGGCGGGTGTTGTGGGAGAAGAGAAGGGAAGGTTAATCAAAGTCAAAAACACGACCCGGATTTAAAAAAATCTCGATAGGCCACATTAACTGGAGGATGCTGGGCGAGCGACTAATGTTGTGTCAGTGAAATATTGATAGAAAAGATGCCGTATTCTTACATTGTGATACTAACTCACAAGTGACAAATAAATACGTAATGAAATTAATATTTTTATACTTTGTAGTCATACTAAGAAAGAAAAAAAAATCCAGCAGTATACAACTCGGTCAAAATGTATACGATTATATTGTCAGTCTGAACTCAAAGCCAACATGTCGTCGCTAAACACAGCTCAGGTCCGCTGACACCGTGTGCACATTCGTTCATGTCGGTTCCAACCGGAAGCAGTTGACAATGACAACATTGCAATTGGATTTCGCTCGGTTGATTTATTTCTGCATTTCCGACTGTGCAAGCCTTTTTTGGAAAATTTGTCAACGAGGATATAACTAGTCTTACTCCAGATCATGAACATTCAGATCAAATTACATTTTAATCGCAATAAATATAATATTTTGTAAAATGAATTATTACTTTGACCACAATGAACACTTAATAGGCCCGTGCGACGAATATACGAAAAATTGTCTGAGAGAATTATTAGACTTAGAATTATTATATGCGTAGTGCTAATAATACCTTGAATCAGCAATTAATTGATAGTTAATCCAAGCTAACCTATGCTAATGTGTTTGTTTATGTACATGCCTTCAATAGCTGGTTACCAGGTTTCCGATTAACAATAAGCACACATATGATATATGAACCGCACCAATCTTTTCAATTTTACTGTCTTTCTGCTCCGATATTGTTGTTCTTTTAACTGGATTGTCTTCTTTAGATTTCGACAGACCGAAGCGCGCACTGGTGGATTATTTGGATCGCTGGACTGGTCGAAGTGCGGGATGTAAAAATAATGACGCCTGTCGTTTACCGTCTTCTTAGTTTTCCGAAAAAAGGGTGGCAATACTCACACACACACAAACATGTACATTATTATAAACCAGGAATTCCTATGGTGCCAATCGATTTTCAGCTGAGTTTTATGATCGGCTAAACAAATAGTCATTTTTTCAGCAAACGGAAGTGATCATTAAAATAAAATAATAGAAAATTAAACTAAAACAACTTGTAGTTGACAACATCCGGTTTTGGATAATATCAGAACAGTTTATTTTCCTCCAGCAAAATATCGGATGATCTGAAATTGGTTGGTATTAAATAATAAAACAAAATGTTTTCTCACATTAATTAATACAATGTGTAAGTACAAAGATAACGTTTATAAAATTTAATTTACATATTTTTTAATTCGTAAATTAAAATACGCTACGGAAAATGTCAAGTATAGTCGAATTATGTCAAATAAATTTCGAATTAATTTAAATTATGCAAAATAACTTTTCTTTCCGAACATCTGCAAAAAATAAAATATTTAGACACGTAAACTCTTACAAATAAAATAAAATAATGTCAGTGTAAAATATTGCACATCACAGACATTGTATTATCATTGAAAATATTTTTCGCAAATGCAATGAATCTTTAAATTTTAAATTAGTTTTTATATTAGTTTCTACTTATTTGTAGATTTGTTTTTATCTATGCTTGTTTTTTTTTAATTTCAGTATACATTGTTTCGTGAAACATAGGCATCGAAACATGTTGAATAATAATATCAATCGTTTTAAATAAAGTGTTTTGTTTTATTATTTATTAAAAATAACACGCTAAATCTTGTTTCTGTTATAAATCTTGCTTTTACAGAGAGTCGTTCATCCATTTTTTGATAGATATGTTAACACAATTATATGGACTATGTTATATTATGTACAGAACAATTAAATATGTTTAGTCATAGAAAAAATCCTGAATATTACAATTGCTCCAACTGTTATTTTCATCCAGTTAAACTATTTGCGAGCATTTAAATATTGACTTCAACCAAACAGTTCGGTAGTCGCGAATACAAATATTTACAGCGCGCTTTAAAACAAAAACTTTCAAAGTTTGATTAACGTGATTTAAATTGGTAATGAGAAACGTTAAAGGAATAAAAAAGTCCATCCCAGCCAGCATCCGATATTTCCTGCTGCTGCAAAGCTTTTTAATAATTAGCCACGCTCAAAACTATGGCGCAAAACATTTCAATGAATATTCATGAGGACTTCGTAGAACTGTCTAAAAAAATTTAAAAAATCACCGGTTTGAGGAGTCTCGTAACGATTGCGGTCTTTTGCTCAGCTAACGCGCAAAGGGCTCCAGCTTCGTACTGGGAGACATACGTCTAATGTTCTACAGGTATAGAAATGTAAGAATAGTTTCGAGTCTTCGTATATTTTAACAGAATAAGATAATTATAAGAACTTTTCTGCAGACATTCATTCCTAGTATAATATTACTTATAAGCTTTATTATTTTAAACACGTTAGTGGAAACTTAAATGATGGTTTATTTTTACATTTAATATATTACTTAAAAATATATTACCGTTTATTTCCTTAATGAGTTAATATAATATTAAACTTAATTATAAATAATAAGACAAAATACTTTGTTTATACCACTATTTATTTATTATTCAACATGTTTCAATACCTTTCTTCAGGAAACAATGTATACTGAAATAAAAAATAAAAGCATAGATAAAACAAAACTATAAAATGGTGGGTAACTAAGGGGGAACCAATATAAAAACAAATTTAAAAGGTAACTATTTGCAAAGAGGATCTGGATATTTACAAAATTTAACTTGCTATTAACCCACCTATACGCCTATCTCTTAGAAGTCTATTTTGATAATATCCACCTATCTGCCTATCTACCTAACTATGTTATTCCCATGGTTTCAATCTTATTGGCTTGAGTATTGTGCTTGTTATACTCGTATGTTCTTTCGATCATCTTCCTCAGGATATCTGGGGTAGTATACTATCCCCTTTGTATTGGACCGTAAATTTTACGTTAAGACATACATACTTGACTTGCATACATTAACTTTATTGAAATATTTTGGACGTAGAAACTTATAAAATATATTATGTTGTTAAAATGCAAAATCACCCAAAACAATATTTTGTTGTTCAAGGTTACAAAAGCACTTAGTCGGAGTAAGGGACGAGCTAGCAATAAAACGTCTGTATTGTTAGACCCCCAAGGCGGCGTGGGAACGCCAATAAAATCCGGTGTACACGATTTTAGTCACGTAGGCGAAATGCACCATAAGGGATGCATCACCCTCATACGTCAGTCTTTCTACCCATCTCAGCCGGAAAAGATCTTTCCGTAAATACGATCTAGTTTTCAGTTAGAAAACAAAGTTAGGATCGTCTCCGTAATCTGTAATTCCGGGGTAAATTTAAATTGTGCACCTTGAGTATAGAGCTTAGACTGTGATGTTCTCTGTATTTAATCGTTGATATTGAAGTACAAAAAGGGTCCCGGTGGATCTATATCAAAAGAGACAAATAATATACGGTACGCGCAAATTGTGATTAAGAAAATCGCGTCCAGAGTCCCGGTTTGCCTGGATAATTGGACATCGTCTGGTGGTCAATCCTGAACTCCGTCACTCTACCCTGGCATCACGACTATTGGCGACACTTTACTTCAAGGACTATCATCGCCACGTGGAAGGCATCTCCGGAAAGGTAATCCCTTACGTGAGGGACCTGCATAGTCAATATTAGACAAGAATCATACAGAAAATTTGCTAGTTAACTTCATTATGGCATGATGGGCACACAAATAATGTTAAATTGTTATCATTTTTTAAAATTTGTAATATCAATAAGAATTAGGTAAAATGTTTTTTATTGTTCTAATTAATACATGCAAGTCACAAATACAATAAACTTTATTATAAACTATGGCTTTTTGTGATTTCATTTAATAACTATTTGACTTGAAGATAATTTCAAAAAGAACCAGTTAGGCTAAATGCCTCCCCCTGACCATGAAGCCGAGGCAGAAGAAAGAAATTACGTACCAATGTATATTTTTATTATTTGAACCCAAGTGCAGGCACGCAAATATTAAACATAATTTTTATTTTATAAATCACTTAGAACAGATTGGATTAAGTACTCGGGAATATGCCTTATATTTTAAGCTGTAAATATATATTTTTTAATATTAGTAAAATTACTTTATACTGTATAATAAAATTAAAAATACAAGCATAGACAAAAACAAAACTATAGAGTGGCGGGTAACTAAGTAGGAACTACTATGAAAACAAATATAAAAAAGGTGACTATTTGCAAAGAGAATTTGGTTATTTATAATATTTAGCTTGCTATTAACACTTTTTCTTATTTATAAAATTTCAAATTTATCTAACTGTAAACCCCTAGTATTTGTATATATAGTTTTTAAACGCTTATTAAGGAATGGTCTGTTTCCAAAAGGTGATTGGCGAATTCAGAATAGTTGTTATATTAGTTTCTACTAAGTTACCCACCACTTTATAGTTTTGTTTTTATCTATCCTTATATTTTTAATTTCAGTATACATTGTCTTCTAAAGAAGATACCTTAGGCATCGAAACATATTGAATAATCAATAAATAGCGGTTTAAACAAAGTATTATGTTTAAAAATTTATATAAAATGTGGCCACAAAGTAATTTTGCTAATATTGAAGAATTATACTTAATTCACTACGTTCTTATTCCCGAACGTCATCAGTTACTACCAGTTTATACAGAATGAATATGATGTTCCAGGCCAATGTTACTTTTAAATAACTAAATAATAAAATATAACATTTTCATTTTTTTTTCATTTAAAAATTACTTGATTAATTACAATTATTTATATAATATGATATTGGCCAATATTTTCTAATTCGTGCTCTTTTAACTATATTTTCCATAACATTTCGCACACTTCGCTTATTATTTCAACAATTTCATTTCGAATATTCTCATATAGCATCGGAATTATTGTTGGTTTATTGGCATAAACCTTCACTTTAAATTAGTTTCACAGAAAATAGTCGTCAAAGCAGGTGATTAAGGAGGCTAGTCGATATGACCACATTTTGACCTTATGCGACCGAGAAAAATTTCAAGCGTAGCTCAAGCTGTGTGTGAGGTGGTACCGTCCCAATCTGGCTACCAAAAAGTTTTCCAACATATAACGATAGTGATCACCATTAACGGTTACAGCATGGCGATTATTAATTAGATAAAATGTTTTAATGACTACAACATGTTGTTGAGGCGTTAGATGCTCCATAATAAATTGTAATTTACTACACGACTTCAACGACTACCAAGTATGAACTGATAAACATCTGCCAAACCAAAATGGCGGCCAAACAAAATCGGCCTGTAATATAATATTCACCTTGTATTTGCGAATCCATATTTGATATACATAATTATTGTACGAAGTTACAAAACGTAATTTCTTTCTTCTGGACGTTTTTTGATTTCTGACAACTATTTTCTTACTGATTTACTTACTTACCATCACGCCGTTTCCCCACGGGGGTAGGCAGAGAGGTTAGAGCACCACACTCCTCTGTCCTGACATACAATTCTCGCCTCATCCACATTCATATATCTTCTTATACAAGCTCGCCGATTTTTGAGTATTCAAACAGAACCATCCTCCATTATCTGGTTTACCTGGTCGTGCCAAGTCTTCCGCGGATGTCCTCTATTTCTAGTCCCATCAGCACTTGCGCCATATATATTTCTTACTATTCTATCTTCATTCATCCGTTCCATATGACCAAACCACGTAAGTGATCCTTTCTTAATCTTACTCGTTATACTTAAATCAGCTTTATATTTTTTACATTCTTTCCTTATTTCTTCATTCTTTACTCTGCTATAAATAGATTTGCTACATATACGCCTAAGTGATCTTATTTCCACTGCATTCAGTCTACTTTCGTTCCTCTTCTGCCAGTTCCAGGCCTCACTTCCATACATCAGTATCGATGCCAAGACTCTATTGTGCACTGCTAGTCTTGCCTCGGTTGACAAATCCCCGTTAGATACAATTCCATTCAAAGCGCCGTTCACTTTATTCCCTGCAGTCACTCTCCTTTCGATATCATTATCAACCTTTCCGTTTCTATCGAACATACTTCCCAAATACACAAACTCATCTACTTGTTATAAACATTCATTACCCACAAGTATTTTGCACGGTGTCTTGCTTTCCTCCTTCTCGAATACCATCACTCTCGACTTGTTAACATTCATCATGAGGTCGCTTTCCTTGTATACATGCTACATTCTATTCACTAGACTCTGTAGTTCTTGTTCATTATTCGCCATTAGTACTGCATCATCGACGTACAATAAACAGCATACAATTAAATTGCCCATTTCTGCTTCTACATTCATACATTACAGTTCTTTCACACAGTTATCAATATACAAGTTGAACAGCCATGGAGACATTACACAACCCTGCTTGACAACCTTTATAATGTCAAACCAAGGTGTGAATGTTCCATTGATTCTTACACATGCAGAACTTCCTTCATATGAAGATTCGATTGTGTGTATAAGTTTACTATTCACTCCGTAATCAGAGAGAACATTTCATAACCTCTATTATATGCCTTTTGTAGATCTACGAAGGCACAAAATAGGTTTTGGTTTTTCGCCAAAAACTTTTCCGCCATCACTCGTAAAGAAAATATCTGATCCATGCATCCTCTTCCACCCACAAAGGCCTCTCGCACATCTCATACTTTTTCTTTTGTCACCGTTCTTGCTCTTTCTATTAAAATTCTTCCATATACCAACCGAGCTCAGTAGACTAATAGCCCTATAGTTACCGTAATCCATTTTCGACCCTTTGTCTTTGTAGTGAGGCATAATGACAGCCCTCCTCCAATCTAACGGAGTGTGGCTCTCTTCCAAACATTGGTTGAAGAGCGTATGAAGCCACACGATAACTAATGGACCACCAGCTTTGATATACTCAGCAGCAACGTTATCATACTCCACAACCTTACCATTCTTCATATGTTTTATTGCACACTTTATTTCTTCCATACTTATTGCATTTATATCGTTTTCCTCATTCATACTTACCCCAGAGAGTCTCTCAGGTGATTCCTTATTAGCATTCTCTACACTTGCATACGTTTCCTGGAAATATTTCAACTGTTTTCTAAAGTACAAAAATGAATTATGTAATATTTTATGCATTAACAATATTTTAACTGCACTCAATTTCAATATATTCACAAATAACCGTCTAATATTTGAGCAAAAAAATCTTGTTTTAATCAATAAATTTAATATTTAATATTTTTGTTAGTATTTTATTAAGTAACTGATTTTTTTCTCCTTTTCTATGTATTCAACTGCAAGACAAAGTCTACTGGGAGCGAAGAACAGCTCAGCTCGAGAAGTAAAATTCAGTTTCCCCCTTGGCCAAACATGCAATGTATTTTGCTTTTTATTTTAATTTTTTATTCTGTATATTTGCATAAGTTTTTGCATTTCTCTGGTAAAATGGCGTAAAATGCAGCAGCTATAAATTAACAAGGCAGTTTTTATTTGCGAAATTTCCATCGAAAGCAGTTCTACGTACCATAGGTTTCATGTGTCCTGCTTTAAATAAATGTTTTTCTCTTATCGATAAACCAACTTTAAACAGAAAAATTAATAAATATATTTCTTGTTTTATTCTTATTTTTAAAATAGTTGCAGTAGTTTATTTTAGTTTTTTATTATAATTTATAATATGCACTCGTCATAAATTAAAATAATATAGCCCTTACGAAGAAAAAAGTTTTAACATTTGGCATGTACTTATTTTTGTAATTATGTGTCTCAAAATTAAAATATTTACATATATTTATAATGTTTTCTATCTTTTAATTTAATTACATATGATATAGTTTATTACAATTAAGTGTAACAGAGATTAATGGTTCTGAGAAGTCTCCCATCTTATTTATAATTTCTTATTCAAGTGTATTATTTTACAAGCTTGGATTCGTGGAAGTATGTATTCCGTCCATTAAGAAGTCATTAATTAAGTATGAAGTAAGTTTACTGTTTTTCATCATCCAAAGACATGCCTATCGTTGATGACGGCTTCACAAAGCGGGGAATAATGTAGGACAAAAGACGCCTTAAATACTTCAACTAACGGTCTTCTTATCAGGCACACTGTAAAAACAGAATTTTCTTTAATATTAGCGAAAACGGCTAAAGATTTAAAGTTTTGTTCCTTTTTATAAAAGATCTTGCGGAACTTGGAACATTTAAGCGCAAGCTTTGAGGATTGATTCAGGTTCTGGATCGTCCTTTTTGCAAACACTGCAGGGGACAGGAGGAAAATTCTTCGACAAAGGGATGAGATGGAGAACCATTATCTTCAAATTCCATAGGATGAATTCTTCGCCACAGTGGGGGATAGCTTATGATGATTAATTAACTTGTCTTATTTTCACTTTTCACTACAACTGCATTTATTTTGTCACCGCGGGGCTTATATTAATATAACGAAACTTTATGTATATTATTTTAACAAGAACTTTTTTAACCTTTACCATACCGTGATATAAAATACCCACATGCAGCCATGCTGTCAACTCGTATTACCATAAGAAATTTATAACATTTTAAATGTGAAGAAAGTTTTTATTAGTTTAAATGGGCTTAAAATTATTAATCCTAAAAACTTGCTCTAAATATTGAGCATTAATTACGAAAATAGGATCAATATCCTAATATAATTCGGAGCATTCAAGTCCTATACAATACTACTTTTTTCTTATCTCTCTTCATTAAATTAGTGAGAAAGAAAGATCATATATTCATTTGTTTGTTATTATTTTTATTGTGATATTAATGTATCATCTCTATTTGTCTTACCACAAACGGTATTTTGCAGCATATTAATTTTACGAATTGAGAAATATTTTTTTTGTAAGATTCACTTTACACAACTGGTTTTTCACTAGTTAGTTCTAAGCATAAACATTTTCGTTATAATTAACTAAAATATGAATTTTATGTTCCGTATATTAATCGAAATATTACAGTTTTAATTGGGGAGGTAGACCTGTGTTACTGTATGGTTTTGGAAGGGTTAATGAAAACATTTTTAGGTACTTGTCAAATGTTTTTATTACGTTTTTTTGATTTATTATAATGTCTAAAATAGTTTTTTTGAAGCCGAAATTTATGGAAATAATGTTTTTTGTAAGACTATAAGTCATATAAATAAAATTTCTCGACGATTAAACATGATTTTTTATCAAATAGCTTAAAGATTATTTATTACATGTTATAAAACTATATATTTTTAAAAGTATGAATTCTCACATGAAATCACGAGGCTTTCATATTCTAAAAATTTTTTAAACTAACCGATGCATCTCTCAGGTTGAGGATACAACTTTCACTCCACTATTGTTAGTCTCTATTCATCATAACGTTATTAAATTCACACAGTCAGTGAATTTTTAAATTTCGTAAAAGTTTATAGAAGAAAAATTGTTTTTTTAATATATAAAACTGATAATAATATATAAAACAATACTAAGACCTTTTTCACTTATAGTTGCGAAACGTGGTGCCCTACCCAAATGAAAGAAAATAAATTAGCATTTCTTGAATGCAAAATACTAAAAAAAAAAAATTGACCTACACTTGAAAATGGAACATACAAATCAAAAATAAAATTTGATTGAAAAATAATTTTAAAATTTTATAGGTTCCAAAGACTGCGATGAGCTGGCCATGTTGAAAGAATGCCAGATAACAGAACACCAAAGATCAGGACCAAGTGCAAACTCTAGAAAAAGCGATCTAGAGGCAGACAGAAGAAGAGATTTTCTGACTGTGTAGAAGAGGACTTGGGCAGAATGGGAGAGTTTGGGAGCTGGAGAAGAATGGCCAGGGATAAGAGTTGGTGGAGAGCACTTTGGAGGAGGCCAAATCTCATTCTGGGATGTAGTGGTGTGGAAGAAGAAGTGCATGTAAAAACACATCTTTTTTTAGTAATTCTCTCTAAATATTACCTATAAATGATTAGATACCTGTTCTTACTCTTTAATAGATGAAACAATATAGCACTTTATCTTTTTATACCATTTTTCCCATCCCATCCATTTTGCATTGGAACCATTATTTTAAAATGAAATACCGACTGTATTTCAGATATATTGTTATAAAAAACCTATTCCATTTATAATAACGATCTTACATAGATACGTTTATATTTAATTCATTTACATTTTCATTATGTTCTTTAATTTCATCAAAGCGAAAAACACAAAAAAAAAATGCTCCCGAGTATGAAACTGGCAACACGGTCGCGAACCCAAACTACCAATTGATTGTTTCAGTAGCAACTGTGCTACGCTATGTAATCAATTTCAAAATTTGTGCATTTCACATTGTTTGGCAAACAAATCCTCTTAATTAGTAACGTTATAAATTATTCTTCGCGTTTTATGCCCGGCTCGTGTTATAATGCATAATTCCCGATGAATTTGAATTAAACGACGTCGGTTGTTTAAAGCCCAAATTGAAATACACGTTGGATACAAAATGAACTTTTATCAGCCCGCGTCAGCGAGATTTGAATACAGATCACAGATTGTAATGTTGTGTCAACATTTTTTTATTTTTTATTGACCATAACAATTTGATTGTATTTATTTTCTACATTTCTGATTGGAAATAAAGTATCAAAATCATCCCGCCCGTTATGCGAAATTAATCAATTACAATTTTATTTCAATTACATTTTGTGCATAACCTAATAACCCTCATGAAAATTATATATAATAATATATAATCTGTATTCACAAATACGAATAATAATCTTTAGTAACGCTAGCTTAATGTACGATCCTTTATGAACCTATAAGGAGAGAAAGCAATAAACTTTTTGTTTATAAAATACCTACAATTTACAATTGCTAAGTTTTCAATAATTTATACTAATTTATTAATAAATTAAATATGTTGATTGATGAATCTATTTTTGTAGACAGTTTTGATTAATGTTTAATTAACATTTAAGGTACATGTGACAAATATTTTGATTGGAAAGAAACAAATTCTTAAAATATATCAAATACTAAATTAATGTATTAATTATAAATATATACATATAAAATCAATTTTGTTGAAAAATATTGTTTTAGCATCACCGGGATTCGAACCTGGATCTTCATTTCCAATCCGGGGAAGTGCACTACCTTTGTGCTATAACGCCAGTATTTTTCTTGACAAATTTTCGAAACTATATGTTACATTTTTCAAATTAATACACAATATTTAAAACAATATTTAAAATATTATAATATTTAAAATTAAAACAATATTTTTCGACAAAATTGATTTTATATGTATATATTTATAATTAATACATTAATTTAGTATTTAAAATATCACAGACCTATGTTCTGAATAATTACAACTTCACAATAAGAATGTGTTTTCCTTAATAATTAAAATATATCATTTTTAAACTAAACTATGAAACTAGTTTTTTATTTGGATAAATTATATTTACCTAGATTAGATAGATAGATATTGTAGTCTATGTATTTTAAAACATGAAAATAATTTTAAATTTGATATAATTTATAAAAATATCGATAAATGTTGATGTGCTTTAGATCAGAGTTGTTGATTTTACTTTGAAGAAATAATAATTTTCTTAATACGTTCCTTAATCATTTTTATATTTTATCTTGTCAGTTCTGTATTGCTTTCAATATTCATATAATATTCGAGTTATTTTTTGTGTGTACGTATGATTTTATATCGACCAAACCTTACCTTCAAGTGTCAAGACCCAAATTATAATATTTATCGAGGGAAGTGTACATATTATGTCGTATGAGAGAGTAATCGTATGTAAAAGAATAGAAGAATATTAGATCTGGTTTTGATGGTATTTATTATGTTCTTTTATCACATTATAAAGTTATTTTAATAATATGAAAATATTAATACAAATTAAATGAATCAACTAGAAAGATAGAAAGAAAAAAACAATTTATCTAAAAAATATTTTAGTCGCTACTTTTAGCAATTATAACTTTGATTAATTGATTTTTTCTGTATGTCATTCTAGGCGATTAATTTCATTTATATTAAATACCACAGAACTGTGTTCTGAAAAAACTGCAACTTTACAAACATGCATATAAATAGCATGACAGTAGCACACAGTAAACGATGTAACTTCATTTTAAAACATTTGGAGACGTTTCTCTGATTCTACTTCAAAAAATCCCTTTTGGTAGTGGCCCCAAGAATTAGGAAGATATGTATATGTGCATAAATGTTTTAACATTTAGGGTAGTTAACGAAGTTAACCTATATATCTATGAGATCAATTTTTAATAAAAGTTTGTATATATGCAAATTCTTCAATGTTATGAAAAATATTAATGTTAGATTTTTTACAAAATCATGCTAAGCTTTATGTCTACGATTTCAAAATAAATATTTGCGAAATTTTTCCATTACTAATCTGTATCTTTGCTTTAGATCCTAAATAATCTAACAAAAATAGTCAGGTCGCTCGAAATTCGATGACCTTTAATATGTTGTATTCAATATATAATTTAAAATCATTTAAATATTTCAATTAATCAAAATAATCACATAATTATGATTTTTTTGACAATCTGACATGGTTGTGTTTAGGCACAAATTCCTTGAACATTTTCAACTCGTCATTTAGTCAAGTATCCACTCATAAAATATTGTGGACTAGGTCTGTTACACCCTGTATATATATGTATATGTATATTTATATATGATCGAAATATGGGCTTTGCAATTTACCAAAAATGAAATGTTATTAACTCTCACACTATGTTGTACTTTGAGACATTTTTTTTTCAAGAACATCTAAACTGTATGTGCAACAGACAAGAACAAACAGAATTTCGAGTAACATTAATTTTAAAGTTCCACGTATGTAACAAACCTACTATAGAACAGTATAAAGTTTAGAATATATGTATAAAGTATATATAGAACAAGAAATTAAAAACAATTTATAGGATGGCGGTAACTAGCAGTCGGAAAATAAAATGGTAATGTTATCTATCAATTTATATATTTCTGAATGGAAGTGAAATCTAGGTTGTGATATACTTCAAAATCTAGAGGTTAAGTTAATGGTTTTATTATTTCTAATTAGCTGTCTATGTTACGGCGTTACCCGGAATTCAGACAGGTAGTTAAGGGATGTGGGAAAAAGGGTACCTTTGTTTTTTGCAAATTCTAAATAATAACAATGTACGTCAGTCCTGGCAGTAGTTGGGTGAGAGAGGGAGGAGCGTCGTGTTCTCGGGGTTATTGAGTACAACTGAGTAAGAAGATTGGAACTTTAGCATTCATTGCAATACATATTTATATCGCGAGGAGAGGATGGGGTGACCAGGAGAAGAACGCAGAGTTCTTAAGAGTTAATATTATGCCAAATTATATTTAATATATTATTATATTTCAAATTTTGCACAATCACTTTAAATCTCTGCGCAAAATATAGGTACACTTCTCTTACACCCCGGTCACTCACCCAGTTATAAGTTTGTATTGTATTGAATACCGAAAATTCCAAATTTTTGATAGTTAATGTTTGGGACCCTGCATATAGACACTCTCCCACCTTTCTCTAGCTATCCCATCCTCTCCTCAAGATGTAAATGTGCATTTTATTATTGGACCCTTTCACCCTCTACCAGTTCACCGTCCCTCTGCTTAGACCAATTTTTGGATACATTGGCATATAACAATGTCATCTTGCTCGCCTCTCCCCCTAAACCACTATTTTAAATTAAAGCTAAATCTGAATCCCGGACGGCGCTTGGTAGGAATCGCTAATATAATACATTTGTATAGTATACGTACAAGAAATCTTGTAATATGTGTATAACACTGTTAATGCAATATAAATAATAAAATTGAATAATAGTGTCATTGTTCAAAGCGAAATAAGAGAAGATTCACTGCGATCGGGAACTCATTCTCTCGCCACAGTGTACCTTGAATGAATATCTTTATGTGTTTCATTTCTTCTGAATCATCATCATTGCCAGTTGTGAGAAGCAGAGATCGGTGAATCACCTATGTCTTGTCTTGCAATTAGTCGTACGGTTTTATGCACCAATGCATGCTATTATTATAGTTACATCTCTCGTGCAAAACACAAAAAATTGTCAATATAATTGTGTATTAATTACCCGAACATATCTTATTTTATTTCGTATTTTTCTACTTACCTATTTTATGGAGTCTAGGAGTTTAATACGCAAGATTAAATGCATATTTTGTCCTGTCAAACTTTTTGTAAAAATTGTGAAGAAATTTTTTTAAATGGTAATGATAGGAGACTGATTTATCTAAATTAATACAATAATACCTTCTTAGACTCTCCAGATCACCGTTTTCCCGGAAGTCTAACAGTCATGTATTTTACAACACACGCTCACGGTCTGTTAACCAAAATAGTTCTCCGAAACAATACATCTCGAATTTGCAGCGTAATTATTAGACTTCAGTAGCAAACTGGGTGCTTTGTCGCCGCCATTAACAGAAAACGGTGGATATTATTAACAGGAAAGTTGTTGGTCACGTGCTGGCCACTGAAACATCTGCCGACTGAGTTGCATCAAGTTATGAATTACAAAGTTTGGTGCTTAGCTCGGGTGCATTATGCAGGGGGCGCCAAAGGAGAGAAACTTGGCCAGACTTGGACCTTGCTACACATAATGGCTCCGGCCGGCTGCTGTAATGACTTAATAGTCTCCGTAACTTTTGTTTCAGAAAAAGTAAGAGAGAACCACGTGGTCTGTGGATTGTCATTTAATTCTAATCATGACGGACTTACTTTAAATGATGTTACATTAAAAGAAGTACGGCTCTATATTTATTTTCCTTAATAAAAATAACTGTTTAACTTTCAAATATTTCTAACACAAATTAAATGGTATACAGAAAAAATCTATTTATCGAAAAAATATTTTAGTTATTACTAGGATTCGAACCTGGACCTTTTCCTATTCGGAGAAATGCATTATCCGGTTTCGCCATATCAACTAAGTGTTTACGACAAATTTTGGAACTTATATTCTAAAGCTCTTTCAAATTGATACATATTTCCATTAATAAAATAAACTAACTTTATTTTGTGACGCATCTCAAATACCTTTGAGGAATACACGATAGGAGACGCCAGAATTAAATCTATTCATTTTAATTAAACTCGAATTAACTTTGATACAAGTTATATATTTTTACAGAGAACACATTATTTGAAAAACTTTAAATATTTACCTATTGCGTAGTGAGCAGGATGAAAAGGAATTAGGAAGTTTGGTCATGTGGAACGAGCGAATAAAGAAAGGATGATAAGAAAGATATACAAAGCGAATGTTGATGGCACCAGAAATTACAGACATCTGAGATAGACCCGGTGTGACCAAACCGGATACTGGAAGATAGTATTGTTAAAAGTCTCAATTATCAAATATCTATCAGAAGATGTTTGAATGTAAATGAGGTGAGAATGTATCAGTATTGAAGAATGTTCTCTATGCTTTATTGGATAAATATGTTGGTAAGTTAGTCGTATTCAATCACTGGACTTATAATCGTCATATAATTTTGCATTCACTTATACAGAGTGTCCTAAAACATTGTGTACACTGTTTAACGCGTCATATCTTTCTTTTTTTTTCTTTTCAGGGTGCAATTAATTGTAAATAAAGAGTGGACCAAGATTAACTTTTTAAAAAAGAATATTTATTGTACAAAAATGTAACAGATGCACAAAGACAATATCATAGGGAGTTTCGAAGAACGCGACTTACAATTAATCGGATAAAAGATAAGTTTGAAATGAATGGAACTGTTCAGGATGTTCACAGACAATATTCTGGAAAACCAAGAACGTCAACTAGCTTCATTAGCCAAGAAAGAGTACTGAAAAATTATTGCGAAATATCCAAAATATCTATAAGACAAACAATTTGTGAGATTGGCATCAGCAAATCAAATGTCCTTCGCATTTTAAGACGTCATAAATGGAAAAATTACATTCCAACAATGGTTCATGCTATCAATGAAGATGATTCGGACAGAACGGAGCACCTCCACACTATCATCGAGATGTAAGAGCATCTCTTGATGAGAATCTTCCAAACAGATGGCTTGGACGGAGAGGACTCTTAGAATACCCTGCCCGTTCCGCAAACCGAACGCCACTCGACTTTTTCTTGTGGGGATACCTTAAAAATAAAGTCTATGTCAGAAAACCGATGACAATAAAATAATTAAAAGCCGCAATTGACCGAGAATATTATTGAAGTTCATGAATCAATAGCCCATCTTTATCAGCAGTGAGTTGATCAGAACGGTAATAATTTTGGATATCTGCGGCAAGTGGAAATGTTATACATTTTATGTAGATTATTTTGCAATTTAAATATTAATAATATGTGAATAAAAACTGAAGTTACAATCATTCAAATCGTATATACATATTTTTGGGTCACCCTGTATATTAGTGTCGTCGGTCACTAGAGATTTATTAACATTTTAAATTTCCACAGATCACACGACCTTAATACACATATTCAAGATTATACAAATAACCATTTAAATATTATTTCAAATATCTTTAGATTATAAAAATTATTGTTTAAAAAATATCACTTTTTCAGCAGGGCATATCAAATCATTTTCTAAAGAAACATTTACAAACACATATAACAATATTTTATTTCAGATAATACATAATTAACTAAGCTGAAAGCATCGCTTAACATTTGAGATGATATTTAATATGGTAAGATGTTATTTAACAATATTATTTGTTCTGTCAATGCTTTTCATGGAATGAAAGATAACTCTTTTTAGATCCTTACCATACAAAATGTAAAATTAAAATTTTAAATGCCGGTATTTCATTTTTTTAAACGAATACCTATAAAAATACACTACAAAAATAATATTTAATTAAAACATCATCACATCATCTGGTCATTACTACCAACCTATCTTCCAAACAATCCCCTATCAACACCTTAACATATTCATAAAAAACATTACACATAGTTTAATTGCGCGGAAGTTATAGATTTCTAATTTAAATAATGAGTAAGTAATACAGGTGAATATTATGTTCCAGGCCGATGTTGTTTTTGAATTACTAAAAATAAAACACATTTTTTTAATTTGGTTTTTATTTATCGACTCTTTTATTTATTACAATTATGTATGAAATATGACATTGGCCAAATAGCCAGCGGCACAAATGCACGCTCTTTTAACCATATTTTTCTTAACATTCTCGCACACTTCGCGTGTTATTTCAGCAATTTCATTTCGAATGTTGACTTATAATATCAGAATTATTGTTGGCTTATTGAAGTAGATCGTTCCTTTCAAGTATTTCTACGTAAAATAATCGGGAGTCGTCAAATCAGGTGATCAAGGTGGCCAGTCGATATCACCACTTTTTGACATTTTGCAGCCGGAATAATTTCTCGAAAAATTTCAAGCAAAACTCAAGCTGTGTATGAAATGGCATTGTTGAAACCACTTCCGCTGCAGACTTCAATAGATCCAATTCGGCCATCAATACGTGTGACGATAGCGATCACCATTAATGATTATAGCATTGTCATTATTATTTATATATAATCTTTTTAGTATTTTAACACGTTATTGAGATTTTGGATACTTTATAATAAATTGTAATTAAATCATTTTTATTATTATTTAATTTAAATTTACAAGTACTTACCAATATAAAATAGCAATCAAATAAAATCGGCCTGGAACATAATATTCACCCTGTATCATGCATATATAAAAACTAATACGAATAATAATATATTAAGTTCAATTTTTATTCCTGTGAAAATAATTAATGCTATTATAATCTCTTTATAGTTATCGCTTTAATTATAAATATAAAAATGACAATATTCTCCAAATTTATATGTTCAAATAAATGTCTTTAATTGTTCAAATGAGTTGGAAAGTTTTATTTATTTCTGACTAGGTAAATCGCTTATGTCGATTCACTCAGGTCTTCTCATGAATAACTGACTATAACAACTACAAACCTTGACATTTCATGATAATAAATAACAAAAGTTGGTTCACATGTTACTCGACTTTGAACTTTTAAACCTCGCGTTCGCAAGATATAAGCTTTCGAACAGATACCCTTTTTTGGAGCTTCAAAATACTTTTTATTGTTTTATTTATCGTTATTTGAGATATAATATATGTATTTAAATTTAATAAAATTAAATTTTTATTAAAATATGAAAACTTAGTAATAAAAAATAATTATTAAAGAATATAAAAAATGTCTAAGATTTCACTAAGAAATGAAAAAGTAAAGAGCAAAATTAAATCAAGTATTTATTTATTTTTTTTATTCAGCCTCCAAATAACAATATGTTCCTCAAAATTGATAACAAACATAATTAAAATTAATGGTAAAAAAATTATAAACTTACTGTTTTCGTTTAAATATATTCTTTTGCACGTATACTGATGAAACTTTGGCCTTGAGTATCGGAGATTTGGCATGAATGCTCGGTATGCACCAGAGAGTCAGTTTGCTATTCATATAAACCACAATTGAGAACAAATCACTTTAAACGAATGAATCCTATCAAAGTTACGAGAGAAAAGTTTAATCCCTTAGCATAATGCTTTCAATAAGGAAAACATTTTTCAACTGATAAAAATAGATAACTGGAAAAAAAGTGTAAATGATACATATGACAACAAACAAACGATTCAGATTAACTCTAAAAAAAGTTAATATGAAAATAAATACAAAGTAAGATAGTAATGTTCAATGAATTATATTTAGTGTTTCAGCAATTTTTATATAATGCCTGAACATTTAAAAAGATTTGGTCAAGATTTTTTCTCTTTTCGTAAAGACAGAAATTCACTCTTGTTGTAAAATATGCAAGGCTATGGTTACAAACTTTCAGGCTTATATTTAGACTTTCGTGTAATTTTGGTGCTAAAACCAAAAACCTTGTGCCGAAGTTTGTTTATTTTTGACACAAGGTAATGACTGTTTGTATGTGTCCTCGTTTAGTAAGAGCGCGTTACTCGTTAATGATTGGTGCGCCTTTAAATTGTTCATGTGAAGGATAGCGGAAAGGCTTCTTATAAATAACTCTCAATACCATTTTCTGGACTTAACTTAAAGAATCTAAAATACTAATAGATACACCACCTCAACTGACAATCGCGTAATTGAAATGTGAGTAATATAATACAATGCTAAGTATACTTCTCTTCTCACGGATGTATCGTGTAAGATGAGTTTGGGTGTCTAAGAGAAGTTGGGGTGGGCATCTATGGAAAAAGTGCATCTAAGTCTCATAATTATGTTTGAAATTGGATTCCAGTGTCACAATCTATTAAAAAATGTTATAAATCAATATTTGAAGAGACAGTCCGGAGATGGTGTAAATACAAACATTTGTTTGTTTGTAATACCATTTCAAATTATGATAGGTAAGTGCATCTACTCGCCCAATTTTCATAAAATGCTTTCAGTTTCAGCAATCCTAAAAGGTTACATTCCGATTTTTAAAGACTTTAATTAAGAAATGGTTAATGATTCTATCAAAGATTCAAAGTCATAGCATCATCTTATGAAGTTAGAGAACAGTTCAAAATTTACCCCGATTCACCTTACTCCTTTGGCCCTTCCATAAAAATAAGCAAGCATTCTTATTCTTCATGAGTATGTTTTCAACAGCTTAGGTGTTGATCGATTTATATTGCTAGATATAGTATATTTACCGTTACGTATAGTTGAATATATTCACACGGTACATCTTTCGATTAGCGTGTGCGAACCACCAATTTTTCGTGATATATTATTTCGACTATTTTAATAATAGAGAAGCACATATATTTTGTCTTTAGAGCATTTAACATCGATATAATTTTATCAAGCAACATTGTTATTTTATTTTGTTATTTTTCTGTTACCTTGTTCTAAGATTTATTGTTTTCAATGTAAGAGTTAAATATTTCATTGACATATTTTATTAAAAATATATAATACCAAATACTAATACCAAAGACAATAATTTATGTAGCAGAAGTGCATGAGAATTAGTATCAAAGGATTTGGTTAAGTGATTGGAATCTGAATTTTTTTTTAAGATAATTTCTTTCAGGTATTTCAGTTGTAGCACTTTTTCATATTTTTTTAAATATTAGAATAGGGTTTATTAAAATATAAAGACTTCGATAGTTGGGTCATATGGATAGGATAAGACGGAGCGACAATTACAAAGACAAAGACATATCTGTCTTAAATATCCACAACTGAAGAAAAGTGGCTTATAATAAAGAAAATGGAGGAATTTTCTTGAGGTGGCAAAGATCAACTAGAGTTTTTTAGCCAATAATAATGATGATAAAGATCAAAAAAATTTAATAACAATTTTCTTCTCAACAATCCAGGTAAGCCTAAGTATTAAATAATTACAATATTCAGTAAGTAATAACAATATTAAGTAAGTAAATGTGCTCAGTATTATATTAGTTGGTCATATTATCAATTCTTTGGTATTCTATCATTCTTATATTTAATTAGCGGAGTAAAATTACTGTAATTTTAGTCAACAGATTAAATTAATCAAAAAAAAAATTTTTTTGCGTGATATTATTATTATTATCGAGCTATAGTTTTAAAAAAACATGAATGTTACAATGAATACACAAACTAGTAAAATACTTAATTCGTCACTTTCCCTCCTCCTGATTATCGCCAGCTGCGATTGAACTAATAAATTTCGGTAACTCAAAATGATACGACATACGTATCTACCTTTACAATATATACACATATGAAACTGGTGTCTCTTCTAGGTTATCTCATTTTTTGTAGATAACTACACCGACATATCGACACGGTAATACGTGCCATTATCATAGCGTTGCCTCAAAACGATACCGAACAAATATACTTGCTCACAGAATGTATACATCTCCCACAGATAAGTATAGATTTATAACGTAGCTTTTTGAGGCAACATTTTGACAATGGCACGTGTTATTGTCCCGAAACGTTAGCCTAGGTTTTCTTCTCCTACATAAAATGCTATCAAACTTTGAAGAAAAACCAGTTACATACACTAGAGCAAATTTAAAACACATACACGAATATTAATGTAACGAATATTGTATGTAATTTAAGGTTTATGCAACCACTAGTATATGGAAGACCATCTATGCATATACAGATAGTCCAAAAGTTACTAGATCATTTCAAATTTGAAATAGTCCCCGTAGTCTGCACCCCGTAAAAGTAACGATTTGGTATAGTGGAAATGCGGAAAGAGTTCTTGGACCTTATTTCTTTAAAGATGAGGCAGAAAATATACTGTCAATGGCTAAAAATATCAATCAAATGCTAGAAAACTTCGTATGTCCTGCAGTCGAAGATACACCAGAGGTATGGTGGCAGTAATATGGTGCCCATACAGCTCACCTGACAATTGAACTCTTCAGACAAATTTTTGAAAGAAGGAAATTAAGTGGCTGTCACGCTCACCTGACTTAAAAGCTCTAGACTTTTTTCTATGAGGATTTTTAATGATAGAGTATACCGTAACAACCATTCAGCGATTGAACGTCAACATCTGTGAAGAAATTGAAGAAATAAGCCAAGAAACATTACGACAGGTGATAGTTTACGCCTTAGAAAAAGCGCATCAGTGTGAAGAGCAAAATGGTGGTTATTTAAAGGAAGTAATTTTCAAACTTAATAAAATTTATTTCCAAGAAGTGTGTTTTCTGTTTATAAAAGAATAAATGTGAAATATTAAGAAATAAAAAAAGTTATCCATTTATTGACCATTTAAAAATGGTGTAGTGACTTTTGAGCCATCTTGTACATATGTGCAACAGACTTAGTTCACAATATTTTAGGGGTAGATATCTGACTAAATTACGTGTCAAAAATGTTCAAGGAAAATGTGCAAATTTTACACCGTTACGGAAAATATTACTCATTTTTTTTTATTTAATATATAATTTGAAATCAATAAAATTTTTCAATTAATCGAAATAATCGTATAATAATTATTTTTTTGTAAAACATATCTCTGACATGGTTGAGATTAGGCACTTATTTTTTGAAGCTCATAAAATAATGTCGACTAGGTATGTTATACTGTACTTTTTAGATGACATAAATTGCTGTTATTAAAATCGTAAAAACGTTTTACAAAAGTAATCACGATAACTGTAACTTCGTGCACATTAATATTTTAATTAAACACGGTGACAATTTTCACTTTACTTTTAAACCACCTTGCCTCTGGTTTTATTCAGCGATGATTTTCTTGTTTGTTTGACTGTGTGTGATGCTTTTGTGAGGGTTCGGGGTTCACGAAAAGCTGTGTGGCTTGTGGAGCTTTGTGATGTGTGAATGCCGTGTATTTTCTACAACAATGCTTCCTTTGGAATGCTTTGAAGTGGACGGCTAGCCTTTGACGTTTTGTTTCCGTGGCAAAAGGCTAAATCACAGACAGGATTGATTTGATTGTACGTCCTTTTTTATATTTATAAACTGACTCGACTCCCTTTTACATTTCAAATATAATTGGTTTGCTTGCATTCTTTTATAAAAAACACAATAACATTTATTATAATTCTAATCAATTTAGCCAAATTCAATGTCTGATTAAGAACTTATTAAATCGTACAAAAAATGTGTTCATACAAAACTACACCATAGTTTAGTAAGTATAATTTAGCAAAGAATCACGAATAATAAATGTATTTTACTTTTCATTTAATTATTGTCAAAAGAAAAGCAGTAATGACTCTAAAGCAAATAATTTACTTACTGATTCAAATAAACATTTTACATTAAAGATAGCGATCTTGAGATTAAGCCTACGTGTATGTTTATATAAAGTTAATTTCTAGTACTAACAGAATAGCTAACAGCTAATAGATAATTATTATTGTTATTTTGTCTCAAAATGAACCGTAAGATATTTAAAAAATATACATATCTCCAAGGAATTTTCAAATACTAAAAAATAATACGTAATAACTACCAAGTGAACAAGAGAGTGTAGCAAAAATTCAAACAAATCGTTTCGGAACAAAACAATGCCACCTCATTTTCCGACAAATTTCGGTGTTTAAATTTGAGGAGTGAATATAGAAGTTTTCCAAGAACCGTGATATGATGGATGGCTTTGTGTCCGCGGTATCAAAAGTTATAAAGCCTTAAACAGTACTGGCTTACCAGTACCTAAGCAACAACCACTCGGCTTCAGAAAGTTTATGTATCAGGCGCAGATAAATTATCATATAAAGTGGAACCGGGGCGATCTCCGTTGTCAAATATCCGCAAGTTTAAGCAAAGTATGCAGGCGCAGGCCCTCGAACCGGCCAGATTATTTACATAACATCTAATGATTAATAATTTATTAAGTGAGATGAATACATCCATTTTAATACTTAACTTAACTTGACTTGGCGAATTTTCATTCCTTCGTCATTTGCTGTCTTTAATATGTCTAGAGGATGTTCTAATATTATTAATAATCATCTTAAACTTTCGTATCTTTTATATTACTATTAAGGAGAACACATTCTTATTGTGAGGTTGTAATTATTCAGAACACTGGTCTGTGATGAAATGATAGATGTATTAATTCGAAAAAGTGTAACATATGGGTTCGAAAATTTGTCGACAAAAATACTCTCGCTCTAATATAGTTGGTAATGTTCCTTCCCCGGATTAGAAAATAAATCCAGGTTCGAATTCTGGTAGCGCAACAACAATATTGCTGGTGTAGTGGTCAAGACGCTGGTCTAGTGATCTAGTGGTCGTTAGCTCGCGCCTCGTTCCAGGACTCCAGCAAGTTAGTCCTATTTTCATAGCATAAGCGTGTTTAGCTTAGTTTGAAAATAGTAAGAATATTGATGTGACATATATTGCGTGTACACATCTCTGTTTAAAAAACAATTAAAAATTAAAATGAAGTATTTTTCGATAAAATTAATTTTATATGTATATCTTTATAATTAATACATTTAATTAGTATATTTTATTATCATACATGACTTTCTTTTATATTGTGTAAATGGAAAAATGTTCACATGAATTTAATATACGAATATCATCGACCTCTCGGTACTTTTCTTTTATCACAATTAATCAAAGAGAACATTTTTGCATCCGTATTAAAAAAAACCTTTCGGTACTGGCACAAGAATCTGGTAGATTTCGTCTTTGCATGAAGTGTGTTTAAACTTTTTCTCTTGGACCAGAGACTTTAATTTAAACCTTCCTACGCCTTTTAAGTGCTATTACAACATTACAAACAAACAGATAATCAAGTGTTATGTACGAAAGTAAAGAAATTAGTGGGTACAAGACAATCATTACAGGACTAATTATCAAGTATATTT
The DNA here is from genome assembly GCA_022840565.1 of Eubasilissa regina. NCBI lineage: Eukaryota > Metazoa > Arthropoda > Insecta > Trichoptera > Phryganeidae > Eubasilissa > Eubasilissa regina. Next base: position 190,303 of record JAINEB010000002.1, on the reverse strand, counting down.
TCCCATGAAGGGACTTGGATGAAACACAATAATGTATGAGTCACGCCATACACAAAACAGGTCATCGTCAAGTTACGCACTATTTTGTTAATTTTAAAAATTTGACTTATGAAAAGTGAAGCGTCCGCGATCTCGCTGACACGATCTTGTTATCATCTACCTAATATACTCTATCTCATGGTCTACGTTTTGATGAAATCCCTATACAGCTTGAGATTCCTTGCATTACTGATCAGGTCCGCGTTTTCAGGACCTATATTACCAATATTTATGTCTCTAGGAAATTAGGCCAGTTTAAGTATTTTTTTAATATCCGCCGTTTTGCAACAAAATGGCGGAATAGGCTGGTTAATAAACTTAAATAAGATAGGACCCAGGTCGATTATTCAGAAAAGAATTTTTTTAATAGAGATGCGTGCACGGAATACGTGACACATTAATATTCTTACTACTTTCAAACTAAATTAAACGCTAATGCTATGAAAATAGGATTAACTCGACGACCTTCTGGAACGAGACTTGGGCAACGTTTGATAAAAATTTGATAAATCGTGTCGTAATATACCATATATATGGTATATTTAGGGTTTTCACGGGTAAACGATAACAGATTATTTTCAGTAGAAATAAAAAGATTACGTTACCATTAGTGCAGCACATTTTAACTGAGGATCATACAATAGATTTCGACAATGTATACACCATAGCAAACCTTAATATAAAATCATCCTGTATACATAGAGAAGCAATCGAAATTTTTAAACATGAACAGTAGAAATTACTCCATAAGAATTCCACACACCTTGACAAATATCTTAGATACAGCCGTCCACGAAAATTCATCCATCCAAAATAATCCATCGTTAATGATAAACTAACTAAATCTTCCTATAATAATAAAAAAATAACTAAATTACATGTCGCCTTTCGTTACCATCAGATACAGTTAATCGCGACGTCAACCAATAATAATAAGTACCTTCAAAGATTTTAACTCACTTTCATTTTGGCTTTTGCTTCGAACGGTTTACTCGTTAGTTTAGAGCATGTATAGGATAAAAGATCCTTGAGAATAAGTAATGATATCTATTCGAAACGTCGGGAGTATAAAAGTCTTTCTCAAAACAATCTGACGCGGGTTCCTCCAGAAAAAAATTCATTATATATAAATACACATTGAATATATACATATATAATACATATCGATGAACTTTTTAATGGAGGGTGATTTCGAGGTTTACTGGTCTAAAACTGCATTCAAATCCGTCCATGTTCGAAAAAGTGCATTGAATATTTCGGATATTGCACGCTGCAACTAATAGTATGTGTTTCAACAGAAGTCTACATATAAGCAAGAATTACAAATAATTAGGATTTAGGTGCAAGCATTTGATTGTTGCCGTCCACTATTAATAGTAAATCAAAAAAGTGCATCGTATTTCCTAACATCATTATTATTTTTACTACATTGGTAATTATTTACAATATTATGGTGTGTAGATTTTACGCGTATTTATGGTGATTTATTCTGAAATAGCATAACACTTAATAAACCTACAAATCGATATCATTATAATCTTATACATATACAAGAAACATCACAACTCTTTCTTATAGGAATGAAATATTTAGTGAAAATCGGTATATCTAATGGGGGCTGTCATTACTTGCAAAAAATAAGAACGTCTGGAGTTTCCACGCTGATGAATCGTTGTTAAACCTTTCTAACGACTTAATAATGAAAGACCTTCTACGAAAATAACAACACCTTTTTTGGATAACAAAACATTATTATACGAACTACCTGTTTTATGTACTCGCATATTTTTAAATATTGCTGAATCTCTAAATTCAAAACATTGAAATAATAATAAAAGCCTGTTAAAAATTTAAAACTTTGGAAAAAAATGTTATCTAGTGTATAAACGATTTTTAACATTTTTTCCGATTGTTACAGCTAAGCCCTCAGAGTGATAAATGGTCAAGACAATGAAGCTGGATCTTACATTGTGGAAATTAAATGCTTCGCTATTCTTTCCATAATACTGTAATACTTGATTCCATCAACTTTCTAGAATGTTTTCTCATCCGAATCCACTTTCAGGTCTAAAAATACACTATTTTCCTCTATTTTATTTACCTTACCAATCTAGTTTTCTTTACTTACGAGTATATTCACATTCACATCGTCACAGAAAAAATATTTTTGTTTCAATATTTGGTACATCGATTCAATTCGTTCAACTCCATATAAATACAACTTTTTGAGCTTAGGTAATAATCATTATTATCAGCTATTTTTTAGCCACCGCAGGATTTAGGCCTCCCCGAGTGTTACTCACTTTTCTGTATTTTTTGTTATTTATTGCCTTGATGAAATTTCATTGATTTGAATTTCGTTAGTCCAGCGGGTTTTAAGACGGTATGTCGGACTCTCGATTCCCCTCAGATGTCGCTAGATGACTGCATTCGTTCAACAATCTTCCATCTTTTGAGTGATGTGGCCTGCGCGTTACCATTTTATTTTCTTTCGACCGCAATTATTTTATAGATTCAAAATCAGAATCGAGATGAACATAACATTAAGGTAAGATTTATTATTTTCATTTTAGATATTTCGAGAGGTAGATGATTTCACGTCAAATTTATGTATTACTTTGGTGGATAGATTCATATATATTTTTTAGATTTTACTTAGACTGTAATCCGCAGGGAGATAACAGCCAAATATTTGGAAAGTATGTTAGATGAGGTAATACCACTCGGGACGTGTTCTCAATTTTTTTTCCTTTTGATACCCTATAAAATTATTGTATCATATATTTTTTCATTTATTTGACATTGATATAAAGTATGAATGACATTTTACCGTCACGTTTTTTTTATATTTAAAAATGAATATTATAACAGGAGTATTCTCCTGACATTACGTTGTTTAGTATTATTTAAATTTAGATGTGAGTCATCTAAGTCCCAGTGCCGTCAAAATCATTACTGTGCTGTTTTAAAAATTCTTTACTCTGTCGTCTGGGCTGGATCTACAAATCAATCTCACAAAGAAATTTAATATGAGATGCTTCTGGGAGAGAAAGTAAAATGAAAATTGAATTACGTTTATATTTATTTAACAATTTCTCCCTTCAAATAATTATGCGTACCAACTTACACTTGAAGGAAGAATTACAATTTACAAAAATTAAAATAGAATTTTTTTTTTTAAATATGAAAAGGAAAGACGAATCTTAGTCGACGAAAAAATAGATGTTATCTGTTATTTTTTCATTTTTAATATTTTTATTACATATTTATAATTTACTCGCTAAGCATTATAATTATAATCATGCAAGAATAATCAGTTTTTATATTACCTACGTGGAATAATTTTTGATAAAAGTATTAATATAGTGTATTTATTTTGAGTGTTTATTTAATACTAGTATATTCCAACTTAAGACATGATGGTCGGGCTTATTATTAAATATAGCAATAGAAGAAGGTTAGAAAACGCGGTGAAATTTTATCTATCATCAGAATTTTTAAAAACAGAAATGGCGCTTCATCATCTGATGCCATCAGCGACAACAGCCCTAATAATAGACCTTGCAATAGGATTCGGAATGGCCAGAAAGGTCGGATGCACACAGAAAAATAACCTAGAAAACTTTTCACACAAAATTCTTAAAGGCCGTGAAAACCTGAGAACATTCCTAATTATTTTATTTATATTATTGAAACGAATTCTCAAATTGATATGTATAAAAAGATTTTTTTTACTAATCGTCAAATATCTCTATTATATTTTTTTCTAACTTTTAATGCAGTTGTCTTTTCATATAGTTTTTATACATAATTAATTTATTAGCGGTCAAACTTACGAGTAAATTGATAATTCAAAATCAGTCGCTTCTGTTCGCCGCTATTTATATTAGAATTCAACTAATAGCAGTTTTCGCTTCTTTAACATTTAAATAGTCACCAACATGAAAACTAGCTTATTTTTGGAAAAAGGTATTGCTATTTTTTTTTTCTTTTAAACCAGAATATTGGAATTATCATTCATAATAAAAAATGCATCAATAAGTATATTATTCTTCGAGCTCTAATCACTTGTCCACGTATAGCTCCAAAGTAAAAAAATATGGAGGTTACGAAAATTTCAACTAGTATCCTCAAATATTCGATTTAGTTTTTTCCCAGGTATAAAGCGTAACATAATAATGGGCTTTTAGTTAAGTAGCATATTTGGGGGTTAGATAGGCGGTGTGAATATTATGAATGAAACGCGCGGTTGGTGTAGACGTTTATTGTGACAGTGATAGAACAGAGAAATGCAGAAGATAAGCGTGAAAAATGAAATATAGAGAAGTGAGTCGGCGATGTTCGGCGATGATGTGGCGTGTGGCGGAACGGAAGGTGTGTTGTCCCCGGGCGATTGAACCAGACCTCCTCGTGCCAGACTGTGGCGGCAGCCGGCAGCACTATGTCGCTGGCACCGATGCCGGCTGGGAACGACAGTGAATTTAAATCGCTGCCCCCTATATATATATATACATATATAGGGGGCAGCGATTTATATATATATATATATATATATATATATATATATATGTATCAATGAAATTTAATAGCATTCCTCATTCCTAATATTGCATGTGGTGAGTCAACAAATGAAGGAAACCATTGCGTATACGCAACATAGCAACTGCAGCGCGATACCGAAAATATACGCGCCTTGTATAAATACACACAAAGTGAAAATATTTATAATATGCACACTACAACAATAGCGTAGAATTTGGAGGTTATGCTGTTGATACGATATGATATAGTATATTAAGAGCAACTTAACTCGTTTCACCGCGTATCAAAAATGTCGACTTTGTAATTTCGTGTAAAGATCAATCACGGAAGAAGCAAATTTTAAACGAGTAAAAAGAGACCAACCATCTAAATATGAGCCCTGTAGTTTAAAATCTTAATAAATCCGCAAATATTTTTTTAAAATAACATTTTTGTTGTGAATTTGCATTTTCAGAACATACTTCTTTAGTACAATTCTTTAGTGCATTAATACAAATTAATGAATAAACTATACAAATATGCAAAAAAAAAATGTATTTTGTTTAGTTACCGAACGTTAACGATCATTGTTGATCACAGTTGGCCTGTAAACTTCACGAACCATTGTTTTAGATTCTTCGGCCTGGGTGTCTTCGGTCTTTCAGGACCTCTTCTGCTAGCAATTTTGCAGGGTCGGATATTTTTCTGAATGTCAATTCTACTTAAACACACAGAGAATACATAGCATCATATCATTCTTATTCGCAATTTTAAATTAAGATCATGGCAGAATACTTTCTTCTTCAAGTGGAAGAATTTTTTTACAAATATGTTTCAAATGTATCTTAAGTTATTTTGAACTATTTGAAAATGAAATTGTACATCAAAGTTCAATGAAAGTCAAAAGGATTTTCCATCTTAATAATTATCTCTCTCAGAACCATTCAGAACCATAGTGTAAGTAAATGCGCCTTCAATCTTAAAAACGTAGCATAAAAATGTCATTCACTTACGAATTGAGCTCAGACTTGCAGATTGGCACTCGGGAGCCATCGCTGCCTTCAGCCCTTGGCCGATTCCCCCTTCAACATTTATCCTCTCAGATATTCAGTTCTCGCGTATTTTGTCTGCTCATCACTAAAATTCACTCTGAAGCAGCCAATAATAATATATGCAGAGTGTCCGTGCTCACTTTTACACCAAGTTCCGCGAGAGAGAGACAGATGCATTTAAAGCAAGGGTGCCACTGTCGAAAATATTTAATCATGTTAATATGTACATACTTTTATTAAATAATACTTAAATAAAGGTGTTAAACTAAAATATTGTTATTTCCGTTATTTTCAAGAACAATGAAATATTTATCGAGACATTTTGTTATATGTAGTTGTACATTATAACTTTATTTCATTACCGCAAGAATCGTCTTTTAAATAGTTATTATTGAGGCGTAATAAACATTTTTTTTTATAAATGAAATATAAGAAGGGAAAAAATTTAAGTAAGATGATGTTAATGAACTAAAAGTATGCATTATCCTACACCTAATTGGTATGTTAATATAATATAAAGTCATTTCCATTTAAAGTGGTAGGACACGCTTGTAAATCATGTTACAATAAAGTTAAAATAAATTATATGAATTACTTAGAAAAATATATCATAATAAAAAACAATCTTTCAAAAAAATATACAATTTTTGCAGGGTCCACAATATTTTATGGGTGGATACCTGAATATAATATAATATAACATGGAAACAAAAAATTTGATAAAAATATGTTATTTTACTTCATATTTTAAGGTGGTCACTGGTGTCTCATCATTTTTTATTCTTTAGAATATATTAGTTTTTTATTTTTTATGCATTTGTTTAATACTTATATAGCGCAATACATGTAAACAAAATAAGGTTCAGTTTACATAATGTATTAATGCATTGTGCGTCTGTAATATGCACCACATAATATCATATTAAAGTAGGGTGTGTGTTACTTATTAACACAATGTACGCATTTGGGTGAAATACTGTAAATTTTAGAAATAATAAAAAGTGTAGCAAGCTTAATATTATAAATAACCAAATCAATATGCATTGTTTTCTGAAGAAGATACCATAGATATAGGAACATGTATAATAATTCATAAATAGTGGTTTTAACAAAGTATTTTTCTAATTATTAAAATACTGTGTACTTGAGTTAGACTTATTGAAATGAGTAATTAACTAAAAAAAAACATGTTTAAAAATATGTAAAAATTATTGTTAAAAATATCTAGATTGATTTCTCTATATTTTTGCCTCATCTTCTTCAAGGTCGTCTCCGTGGTCGCGTTTCTTGGGGTTGCTGATGTACATAGTGCCATATGTGGGTATCTTGGAGAAGGCATTCTTTCGATATTTTGGGCCCAGCGTAGTTAGTGTTGAGCGATCTTTGGTATTCGTACTTTCCGTTCATAGTTCTATGTGATTCACCACTGGATATTCTCCCATGTAACTCTAAAACAATTTCGAAATCATGCTCTCTCCCAGATATTTAACTTTTCTTTTCTTCCGGGGTTATGACCCATATTTCGTTACCATATAATACAATTTGTCTGATAATGGTTCTTTGTTGTTTCATACCAAGCGATTGAAAATGAACACTTACAATAATTCGATGGAACGACTTAGTTTGGTTTTGTCTCTTAAAACTACTTTTAAGTCACTTAGCTTTACTTTTAAGTGATAGATTTTTCAGATATGGCACTAAACCCAAACTGTTAAAACAATAAAATGTTAAACCGGTAAGCACGTCTTGTTAATAATAACGTTAACATAACTAAATTTTTAATAATTTAATCAACAAAATGTGATCGGATATTTAATAATTTTTCATTTATTTCTTACACGATTTCTAAATAGATGATGTTTAGATAATGAACATATTCATATTCTAATATTTTATCCTTATTTAGTTACATAGATAATTGAATTACTTTGTTTAATCTTAATAATATTTTAAGTCATTTATAATATTAATAGAGTAGCAATTTATATGTTAATGCCATTATTATTTTTGTACTGATGTCGATTTTTTTTCGATTTGTGGAATATTTTTTGTGCCCTAAAAAATTTAATACACTAGCTTTGGTGATACCAACAACCAGGATAGATCTTTTAGTATCAAGATTTTTTTGTTTCTAATGCACAATAAAATAATAATATCAAAATCGATTCAACAAATATTATTTAAAATTTATAATATTTGTGGAAATAACTAAGCATATATGTGCTTAAACTTTTTTTTAAGTAATGTGAAAGAATTGTGTTTATAATTACATTAGTTTTTATTTTAATCTATCCTAACGAAGTTACAGACGTTTTGAAATCGGTTGCGAAATTAAAGCTTTTTCATACAATGTTGTTTAGAAAATTCTGTGGCACCCTTGGCCAAAGTGTAGTATGAGAAGGGGGGGTTCTATATTCTAAAGGCTTCAGTAACGGTCCGTTCCTACTGATAGACGAAAATTACATCTCCAGCCTGTCACGTGACCGGGATGAATAATAAACTGCCAGAGTAACGACGACACTGCTGGGAGTATATTATATCCAATCATATTACTTTTGGTTCATACTGAAATATTGTTTTATAAAAACTATTTTAATCTATTAATATTTATAGGTTTATTTTAATATACATCTTAAAAATTAGTTTTTTATGATTCTTCACCACAGGTGATATAGTTTGAAACAAATAAAGTAAAATTCTGGTATTATTATAAGCTTGTTATTATTTTATTTTCATATTTTTACAAATTAGGATTATTCAGAAAGATGCCAAATACTAAAAATTATAAGTGATTAAGGTATAAAAACATTGAAAGGTGGAAAATATGTGCTGCGTTATTAGTCATATTTTTTAATGCTTTTAAATAAATCATATGTAAGTATAATAAGTTTTCATTAATATATTTTCATCAAATATTACTTAATTTATTATAAATAATATTTGAAAATGTCCAAGAACACACAATTACTGGATTTTCACCTACAAAGACACTGTTGTTAAACAAATTATAGATATCTCATAGAGACGAAGCTATTTTTTATTATATTTTAATGAAAGGAAATCGAAGTATGTGTAATTACAGGGCTTACCATTAAAATATAATAAAAACTAGCTTCGTCTTTATGTAATGTCTATTATTTGTTTAATTTATTATAAATTATTTTATTATTATACCTCTAATACATTATTCATGTATTTTGAATAACGTTTAGAGTTAATAATTTTATCAAAATATCTTTGGGATTTTATTTCTTGATGCTGACATTTTAAATTCTATACTAACTTTTTAGACAGAATAGAATAAAAACCAACTTAGATATATACTATCGACCAGTCTACATCAAAAATTAACCCCAAGCTGTCTATATTTAAATAATAATATGACAATATTTCTTTGATGCAAGCCATATATGCAAATAAATAAATGTTAGCAAGTTTTCCAGCCTTTTTGGATCACATTCTTAATTTATTTTATTTGTCTTTTATATGTTTTATTTTTAAGGGTACAAGATGATTTTGAATTCTATACAATGGTATTTACCAGTAGTATCTTCAAGTTATTTGTCTTATATGCATTGTTATACGAGTACAATATATATTTACACATGTAAATACGAGACTTGGAATGAATAAACATATTTAATACTAATAGTGTATTCATGTCACGTATTAATTTACAAAAAAAACAACTATCTTAATGGATTAAATGCAAATGTAATAAAGAATGGTTTGACTACACGATCGTGAACTGAATTTTGAAATGTCAGTTCTTTATTCACATTATTCCATTGCCTATCTGAGCAACATGCGCATATAATAAATTATACTTAATTATTTTCTAAATAAAACATGTATTATTTTAGCATCTAAAAATATTTAATTCTCTAGCGAACATAATTATAACTATAATTTTATGTTTAAATACATAAAGTTATTTAACATACAATTAATAATTAAAACGTTAAATTGGAAATAATTAGAGAAAATGATAATTTAATTGCGTACTTTAAATGGTATGATATAAAATAATATGAAAGAGTGATATAAAAATAGAATAAACTGAGTTACAGGTTATTTAATAAAAATGTAAATGTATTACGGTAAACGTAAAATAGATAAATGTGCCAAATTTAGGAAGAATGTTAGGATAATAGAAAAAATGAAAGACGAATTTATAAATTCTGATGAGACCTAAATAGTGAAGAGTCTGTGCGAGAATTTCTATTTGAAATTTAATGAAAAGCTATCGATTTTTCTTTGTTAGAATAAATATACAAAAGCCTTTGACAATTTCTAGGACGGTGAGCGGTGACAATATGTTTATTAGAATCCAGACAAATTTACATAAATCAAACATTAGAATAAACATGATGACTAAATATTAACATTTTCTTGCCTAGCGTTTTCCGCTCTCAAGAAAATGAGAATGTTTTGTTATTTAATGAGTCGGCAGTGCCAACACCGTAACGATTTCTCGCAGCAACGCAGGGTTAATTTTCACTTCGGAACATTGCAAATTTGAGGTGGGTTCTTTAAAGGCATATATTTATTCTAATTTAATACGGAACTGTGTGTATCCTTTATTATTTTATCATCAAATATCTCAATAAATCTGAATAATTTACTGTACATCTAAAAAATGTAACTAAAAACATTTTTCATTTATTTTAAAAGAACCGCAATGTTGTAAAAGTTTATATTATTTTTCTTTGTTCCATAATGTGCCTTACTATTCCCGCAACCGCACCGGCGGAAGTTTTCATCCCTTTTTATGTAACTTTTTGCACTCTGGACATCGTAATAAAAAACAATGCCTTTTCGAAACCATGGCTGACGATCGATCCGGTTGACGACACCAGAATAAGGGGACACTGGATGATAATTTACGCTCAGGAAAAACGCCGTAGCGTCCTATAAATATACCGCAACAAAAGAGTGAGACGAGAAAAGTAATCAAGGAAAAACTAAGTGACACTCTTTTTGCAATGCGGACTGTGAAGAACTCAAATGAAATCGGTCCGCATTTTTTATGACGGTCTCCCCATTTTGGCAAAAGGTGGAAGTCGCCCGCCGCCCCCGGGTGCGATTATCGACGGAATCCACCCCTTATCGTAGATTACTTCGGATACGTTTTTTCATCCGAGATAATTGAGTGGCTGGAAATTATATATTTCCTTGGCAGTCCATAAAGCCCGAGCCACAGTAATTGCGAAGTAAATATTTCCGAATTTTCATTTAATATGTTGGCAGATGTGCGGCACAGCTGTGGTACCTATCAGTAGAGTTCAGGAAACGCTTTAAAACTGTGATCCGAATGTTATTTTTATCTTTTTTTTATCAATACTTATAATACGTAAATACAGTATATAATTGATTGCTGTCAGACTAGGTACCTACTATGTGATAATTTTCATATTTTAAACAAGAAGTAGATACATAAGTTATGAAATGTAGAAAAGGGTTTGTAAATAAAATTAAGTAATGTAATATATACCTTATTTAATATAATTATTAAGCCCATCTTGAAACATATGTAGAAAAAGCTATAAAATAAACAAGTATTGAGTAATCCTCTCAAATCTCACAGATCCGCACCATTCAAGATTGTCACTTTTCTTAGTTAAAATATTTATTTATAATAATAATACAAACAAAATAATATTTATATGGAATTCTTCTCTAGAAGTTTAATTCTACCGTGATAAAGAAACAAATAGACAAAAAATACCAAAAATGTAGCCAATATATATATAATTATTCAACCCATTTGGTTATTCACAAAGTCATAGTAGTCATAATAATTAGGGATACGATGAATTATAAAATGTATTTCGTGGTTTATGTAATGAATAATGTAAACAATAAATTATATTACAATCATTATTGGATATGCATTATTTGTATAAATACAATAATTTTAAATAATGTAAAATAAACAAACTTCCTATTAATAAACAATCTTGGCAGTAAAGTTCTTAGTTGCATTCATCTACATCGAAAGCTAAGTTCGAAAAAATTGCAATCAATGCATTTCATGCCACATATCAAGAACTACCAGGGGCGTATGTGTACTGGTTATAACAATTAATAATTATTATTCATACGTATATTTTACTATTTTTTACTCAATATTTAGTACGTTTAGGAGTATGAATTCTGCTGTGTTCATTTTCCTTAATACTAATCCATATCAGAGTATTAAAAATATGTTTTAAATAAGTACAGTATACAGTTACACAATCACAAATATTTTATTTACGCGCTCATATATCAAATATCATATTCGTGAATAGAAAGTACGTTTCACTTATTTGTTTATTTTTTTAAAACTGCAAACTTTTTAATTATGGAACTTGCATTCGTAAATTAATATTATGATTCAGAGTTGAATTTCAAATAAATTACGTAGGTATCCAACAAGCTTTGAATACACAATGTCCACATCTGTTTGTTTTCTAATTGATTTTCTCGATGTTTTATGTATATAGGAATGTCAACCTTGCCAGTTATATGCGGGCATGTCTAGAGTTGTACCGGGAAGAACTCCCGTTTAGGCTCCTCTCCGACAAGAACGCTTAATAGATAAAAGTTTCTCTCATGCGAGACTAAAATACTTTAATTGAAATTTATTTAGTCTGTAATAAGACCGAGTTGCAACGCTCTGATGCGATGTTATGAGGCTTTGTCAAGCCTTATTTTATTCCGGCAAGCCACAGCGGAATTTTCCGATGTTGGATTATTAAAGCAATATGCTGCAGTAAGTAATTCTGTTCATTATCGCTCAGTCTTTATGGCATGTGACGTAATAATTATTCTATCGCTAGTCAACCCATGCCGGCAGTCATTTACATTTTAAGTAATTTAGCTAGTATTATTTTTAAATGATTAAAATACGCAGTTAAATCTATTTTATAAAAACTCGTTCGTATTCGATTATCAGTTATAATAATAATAGCGTTGTATTTTTTATTTATATATTGAATTACAACATAGCTTAAAAACACTAATTATTTTTATCTATTGACAACAAGTATTATTTTTCAATTTCTATCAGCAAAATGCTGACATTTAAGTATGAAATTATAAATTTTTATATTAGCGGCCATATTGAATTGCGTTTTTTCATAATTTTACATAACTTTATGTCTCATCGGTTACAAATTAAAAGAGTCGAATCAAAGTGATTTCTGAAGAAGAAAATTTAACATGTTATTAATTATCCAGTTTATAAACAATTATTAATTTTGAAAAAATAACTCAAGAAAAGTTGTCGAAAAAACTACTTAGTGGCCGTGAAGCGGGTGTAAATTAAAATACATTATATATATATATTAGGGATATCGGAAATTAATCCATTATTTTTACATCTTGTATTTGAGGCCAGTTTGTGCCCAGACACGGTGAAGTGAAGATCTTCGTAAGGTTTTTTTTCTATAGTACTGTTCCTTGACTCTATTTTGTGTGTCATAAATTTTATTTTATTGTAAAGAATAAAATGTCAAACCCCAAAGCATGTGAAGAACACGTTAGGCATTGTATGCTGCTGTATTTTGATCGGAGCTTGAATGCCACCAAGGCCACTGAACTCATTACCGAAGTTTATGGGGCAGTTCTGATAGTAAACAGATGTCATTTTTGATTCCAACGATTCAAATCAGGCAACAGAGGTTTGAAAGACGCCCCTATATCAGGATGACCCTTGAAATTCGACGATCACCTGTTAAAATCTCTGATAGAATCAGATCCTCGGCAAACCATTGAGAAATCATTGAAGAGACTTGCATCTCCATGGTTCATACTACAGGAACATTTAAAACGGATTGGCAAAATAAACAGAATAAGTATTTGGGTCTCGCACGCATTGTCCGATTACAATAAAGAAGATCGGTGGATCACTTGCATTTCGCTATTGTCAAGGCAAAAAACCGTTTTTGTCTCAAATCATAATGGACAAAACGGAGAACGAGAATTGAATAGTGTATGATAATACGACATGAAAACAACAATGGCCTTCAACGAACCAAGTACCTGTTTCAACATTTAAGCCAGGAATGACACTTCGTAAAGTTCTTTTGTGCATTTAGTAGTACATGCAAGAGATACTGCATTAGGAATTACTAAAACCAGGTGCAATAATTACTGCAGAGGTTTATTACTAACAATTAACAAGATTGAACAATAAATTAAAAAATAAACATCCGAGTTTGGTTAACTTCTTTAAATTCTTCTGTACGACAATGCACGTCCTCACAAGGCAAAAACTACACCTGATAAAATTGATGAGAGGTTTTAAAGCATCTTGCGTATTCACCAGACCTTGCTCCTTTGGACTACTACCTATTTAAGCCCATAGAACATACATTAAGAGGGGAAAAAAAAATGTAAATGATGTGAAAAACCACCTGTTAACTTTTTAAAATTCAAAACCGGCTATTTTCTACAAGAAAGAGATTGAAAATTGACAGAAATACGAAGAAAGGTTATAGAAAAAGAGGGTAATTATATTTTGGAATAAGTTGTAAAAAAAATACGAAAAAATATAATTTTATATTGATTAAACAAATAATGTTTTCTTTATCCCTAAAGGTATATATATATATATACAATATAAATATCACTAACTTGCAGAGACTAGCAAAAACAATGATGATAGACAATTGTTTTCTGATGATATTTTATTTCATGTTCACATAGTTTTTATTACAGAGTTTCCATCCCAGACGTACTACAAGTGCCAATAATGTCTCCAAGAATAAATCGTCGAATAAATCGCCGTTAAAAAAGTTCAACCCGCAAGTTAGAAGATAGCAGAAGATTACGCCTAAATTCAAATCACCACAAAAAGTTCTGCGTCAATAATGGGTCGTTGAGAAGCAGCAATAAAACCCTTCCTCCCGTTCCTGTGGGGATTGTTCTTTATATTATGCGGCATCATTATTTGCTCCTTACTCCCGGCACAACATGTGGCTCTAAACAGACGTGTATTGCGTATCATAAGGATGGAATAAAATGTGGGACTTGCCGTCCCTTGCCGCATGTTGTAGGGGCTTGACTTCCTTTAAATGTTGTAGGGGCTTGACTTCCTTTAAATGTTTTAGGGGCTTAGAAAATTGGTCGAATTTGAGTCTTCGGAGATTAATGTCTGTTTGTTCACTATTTATGGAGTAATTGTGATATGTACTGGATGCGCGATGATAAATGCTATTAGAAAAAGATTACAGTTTATGAAAATATTCTACTGACTGCCTCCATTGTATTGTGTAAAAATATCGTGTGAGTAAGCAGAGAGCAGGGATGATCTAGACAAAACGGCGCATGCAATTAGCACTGAATGTATTATATGAATTAACAATCTTTATTTGATAATTACTTATTACATATGAAGTATACCGTGAGATTATAGTCGATGCGAGTTGTGGCACATAGATTGAGGTCACTGACGCGCAGCGGTCCAAAGCTCACGGTGACTGATTAAGTTGCACGGCGCATGCAGCCAATACTTTGCACCATTTTCACGCGCACTTTGCTTGCTGATCCAGATATGGCGGCAAGTGAACACCATAAGTCAACAAGTAACCTGACGATTTTTGGCGAATATACTAATTTTAGTTGTATAAATATTCAAATAAATATGCGTGTAAATTGCGATCTAATATACTATTTTAATTATAAATATACAATTAATACAAACGTATTATATATTTGTTAGTTTTAAACATCTACCTACATTTTAATCAATTATAATATAATATTTGCAGATAGTACTGTACACATTATTAAAATATATACCCATGTTTTTCTGTGTATCACCCTTAGAAACAATTGAACACAAACATAGATATTACATTTATGGTTCAATTTTGATTGAAATGTACGACTTGTATGAATTCAAAATGATCATTCGAAGTTTTCTTTCGGGCTGCGTTGTAAACGTTTCTGGCATTCCAAGGCCATACTATGTCCTTACTCATTTATTCATGGCACTTCATCAGTATGATGCCACATCTCGGATACCATCGTAAAGTATCGCCTATAACACTCGCTGTGTCCGCATCTAACTGCAAACCCCTTGTGGACAGCATGTCCAGGGCAACACTATACAATGTACTTCTAACAGAGGGTTTTACCATGACCTCCCGCTCTTTGTCTGTAGGCTCTGGCTTTTTCTCAACAAGATCTATCTGTAGGCATTACTTTTTTTGATTTCTGCTTGAACTTATCGGACACCCTAACCTCTCTAACTTTGTATATTGTCTTATGTTTGCATTTTACGCACGCATTTTTTATATAATGATACATATACTTCTAAGCTAACGAAATAAGTATTAACTTATTTCGTCCTGATCGAACTTACGATTGTTAAACAGCGGTGTCTCGAAGTTAACAGAGCGCGCAATTCTTGCCGCTTACATAACCCTCTCGCGCGGGGTATGGAGAAGAAGCGGACTGACCTAATGCAATCTAAAAAAGTTTACTTTTATTCTCAATTGACATCATTATATTTTATCTGTATTATATATTTTTTGAGGCATAAGCATTAAAAGCATCATCTATTTTCGAGACGGTCAAATTTTTGAACACGTATCCCGTAACTCGAATTGATTTTTAAAAACATTGCGATAAGCGATCTTTTTGTTATGAATGTACATTTTTCGAATAAAAAACAAACAAGTTCATGTGTGTGGTCAGAAATTTGAATACTACTGTAGATAGATAATTATTTAAAGTGTGTTCTACGTATATGCGCAGGTATTCAATTACGCACGTATTTCTTGTAGGGGGTTAGTAATAAATGAAAATAAAAAACAAAAGAAGAGAAATGTTCAGTTTTATCATTTATTTTCTTACGATTATGAAACACTCTTTGATATTTATTGTACACGATTTAGTTGCTGTAAAAAAGGAAACGCCTCTTCTAAAACGATAAAATTGAGAGATTACAATATAACAGAATCATTAAAAATGTAAACAGACAGTTCCCGGAACAACAACTCTCCCGCGGGCCCCGAAATCCTCAATTCACCACTGGCTGCGGGCCTCCAAACCTACCCCCGGAAGGGGTTGTTTGCCCAGCGCAGCCTCGTTATTTATTACATTTTTCCTGTTTGACGAAAAAACATGCGCGGCAGAAAAAATATATATATATCTGTATATCTGGCAAGAAGGGGACGCCAAAACAAGCCGACTTGTTAACTTTTATCGCGCTGTGTAAACTGTCATGAAGGATCAAAATAATTATAAATCAGCAAAAAACTTTACTTTGTGACAGTTAAGTTTATAAGGTTATAATGAAGGTATTGTAATTCTCTTTTTATTCAAAATAACACCACAACGGCACGAAAAAAAAAACTGGCTACTTTAACACAGACTTCAGTCTAGCAAAGTAGCCAGGACAACGCTGTATACATCAGAGGTGAAGTCTACTCCATCCCACACAATAAACTATGTATTATATATGTTTATTATGTATCCACCTATGTTAGTATAAAAATATTGATGTCAAATATATATATAAATAAATAAATAAAAAAAATAAAAAATTCAATAAAATTGTGAATTTTCCAAGAAAATAATCAAAGTATCTTAATCACATTACATCTAATTACACTTTTAAAAATATATGCTTGACTATAATAATTATTTGAATGATTTAAACAATTATTAAACATTATACGTGTTTCTTAACTGAAATACATTAGCAAATAAACAACTAACATAAGATGTGAAGTGAAAGAAAACTAATCGGCGGGCTACGTTAATGCAACGGGATCAGCGCATGCTGAAAGTTGGTTTATCAAAATGACACAAACATAATTAATGCCCAAAGTTGTGTCAGCAAAAACGGTGCCAAAAAAAGTGTTCGCAAACAAAACATCAGATCAGATTACTGGCAAGTTTGTAAATACTTCCTGCTCACAATATCATGATGAAGTACGCACTAAACTCACGCGCATTGTTTTCATCTCGAGAAAAAACGAATAAAGAAATGCTTACACCGCTGTTTTGCGGCGAAACATGCCCCACTATATTTCACATCACTTTTATAGTGTAACTACGGATATAAAAAAATCTACGTATAGCTCCGTAAAACATAGGATCTACATAGGCGATATCTCTTACGCCTTTTTCGGGGAAAATGGCTGAAAAGAAGCGACGCCTGCCTTTGATGGTCGACTCGTATATTGTATAAACCTGGGTTGCCGCATGGGAGAATAAAAATTATTATTTAAAAAATATAACACAATTAATCTAAATATTTTTTTAGTTTAATAAATAGTAAAATTTTTAATAATATGGAGAAGTTTTCGCCATTACATTCACAAATAGTCTCCTCAAGTCATAACTACCAAGTTTTCTTGCATCTTTCTCAACATAGTCGCTTCATATTCTTCGGTTATTTAAATCACGTTAAATTGATAGAATCGGCGTTAACTTTGTAGATACAACTCCTGACTACGACCAAATACTTAAAGAAAATATATTAACTCTTACCAAACCTATATAACACATATTATTATTACTAGCCTTGAAATGGAGTATTCCCATTTAACTATATACAAAGTTTTATCGCACCAATATTTCAAACAGGAAATAAAAAAGACATTAAAAATTACCGCCCCATATCAATAATCTCCCAACACTACGCAAAAGTCTACAAAAAGCTGTAAAAAAACAGCTCATGTCATATATCCATAGCAATAACATCATAAATGAGAACCAATTTGAATTTATGGAAAAAATTAGCATACAAGATGGTATTGCAAAAACAATCTTAATAATAAACAAACACATAGATGATAGTGACAAATGTATTGGTATATTTATAGACCTAAGAAAATCCTTTATAGAATATCACAAGAAACTACATAATAAACTTAAAAATATTGGCCTTAATGGCAATGTTTTATCATGGCTAATAAGTTATTTAACATACCGAAAACAAAATGTAAAAATAAATGGACGCAACAGCACATCTGAAACCCCTGACTTTAGCATACCACAAGGTACGGTACTTGGACCATTGTTATTTATTTTATACTCTAATAATATATTTAAACTCAAATTACATGGTAAAATAATATCTTATCCAGACGATATAATACTAATAATTAATGAAAAAACTTGGACTGACACTAATATATATGCAAATAACGATGTTAATACCATAAAAAAGTGGACGGATGATAACCTACTATTAATTAACACTGATAAAACATATTTTCTACGATTTGCTATTCAACAGAAAGATAACACTGAAATTAATATTAAAATTCACACCAAAGCCTGTACTCGAGAAGACTCTTGTGACCAATGTTCATCATTTGAAGAAAAAGACTATATCAAATACCTAGGAAATATAATAGATAACAAACTCAAATGGAAAGAACATATTACTAATCGTACAAAATAAGAAAAACTGCCTACATATTTTTAAGACTCAGATACATCTTATCACTTACAATCTAAAAATAATATATTACGCGTTTGTACAGTCACATTTGCAATATGGTATTATTAGATGAGAAGGTGCATATAAAACTTTAATGTCACAATTACAAATCACTCAAAAAATTATAATAAAAATTATACTAAAAAAAAAGACAATCCAAGCATACAACTCTTCACAGATTTCAAAGTACCATAAATAATAGAGATATACAAAAAAATTAATAATCCAAATATTCAATATTAAAAATCAATTAAATTTTAGAAGCGAATTCCAATCTACAAAATTTAGAGACCAAATTGATATTCCAAAACCAAAATACACCGCAACCCAAAATCACTATATCAAGGCATCAAATTGTTTAACAATCTCTCCATCACAATTAAAAAAATTACAGACTATTATAAATTAGTATCTGAAGTAAAAAAATAATTACACAGACTAACTGAAATATAAATTCTCTTATATACTTCTTTATATACGAGTCTTACTCCCATAGAGAAGAAATAAATGTTAAAAGATATATATATAAATCCTACTGAATATTCTAAAAATGTATTATATTTTTTAATATTCAAATAAAGTACTATATATACAGTAACTCTCATCGACAGGTGAAGTTTTCTCTCTGTTTCTCTCCAAACTCGAGTAGTGTTAATAAACTCAAGTAGAATAATAATATTGTTTCATTAATATCCATCCACTATATTTGAGTCGTCTTATAAATTTAGCAATTCATGGTTCCACCTGATTTCCACCCTATTTTCCCGTGTAGCTTCAAAAAAATAGAGTACACCAATACCTCGCTTTACGGCCTAGATGCGTTTCGGGAATGTTGTCCGTAAAGCGAAATGCCGAATAACGAATAATTTATTTTGATTCAAACCCATAAAAATTTCATAGGATCCTTACCATTTTATTCAGAAATAAGAAAACAGACATGTTTTTAGTTAAAACAACTTTACCATTACAAATGAATTGAAAAAAAACAAAACAAGAATATAAAATAGAGTTTTGAACGGTTCTAATCAGAGTCTGAAGAGAAACATGAAGAATTGTGTAACATCATGCTGTCATCAACTTCACCCGCTGTTGTGGATTTGTCCAATGTTTGTTATGTTGTCCTGCTTTTTGCGATTCTTTTTAGTAGTTAAAAAATATATTTTGCGCTGTGTTTTTCATCGCTATCAGTTTTAATTAGGATTGTATTCTTATTTAAAATGCTAAAAGTATGTACTTTTATCGGTCGTCATTGAAATATTTTGGAACGCAAATCGAATCTGACCTATAATTTTAAAAGAGCGTCGTAGTGAAAATCCGTATAAAGAGCAACCGTATTATGAGGTATTAGTGTACCTTTCTTTACCAGATATTTTACGTATATTCTCTTATCAGTGTTAAGCTCTACGTTTCGCTACCGTACAATATAATCGGTTTGATTAAAATAAAAAAAATTATAAATGATAATCTTTAAAATACTAATTAAATGTATTAATTAGAAAGATATACACATAAAATCAATTTTATCGAAAAATATATTGTTGTTGCGTCACCGGGATTCGAACCTGGATCTCTTTCCAAACCGGGGATGGTGCATTATCCAACTATGCTATTATTTATTTTTTACGACAAATTTTCGAGCCTATATGTTACAATTTTTCAAATTAATACATCTATCGTTCCATTATTTGACAGCCATCTATTTTGTTTTTACAGAATCTCAATTCATTTTTATTAAATTTTTGGACACATTGATACAACTTATATATTATTAGGAGAACACATTCATATTGTGAAGTTATAATTATTCAGAATATAGGTCTCTGATCATAGAAATATCACTAAACATATATATTTATCTTCCCAATTAATACATTTAATTAGCATTTAAAATATCACAGACCTACGTTTTGAATAATTATAGCTTCACAATATGAATATGTTCTCCTTATAATGATAATCTTTAAGTTAAGAATATAAGACATGAACTTATAGAATTTAAAGTACGTAATATTATTGTGTATAAAAACACTAAGTAAATTATCTATTTGAAGAATAATAGTGTCACCTCATTAAGTACAAAAGTCCGTACAATTTATTGGTATAAGTAACATTTTCCTTGTTAATTGTGAAATATATACGTAAATATTTATTACCCCAGCTTTACATTTTCGATTATTTTGGATATATATTTCTTCATCTGCTACTTATCTCTCAGATAATAAAATACATAAAATACTGTATTTCCACGTTTCCAATATAACACGCTTGAAACTCCTAATAAATAAAAACCACCACGAATCCAACACAAATTAATATTTAAAATAATAAAACACACCATTTCAAATCAATTAATTAATTTATACCCAGAGATCATCTGCAACATACGTAAATGTATCCGAGGGTAGAAATTAAATTACCAACATGGTCTAGACAAGCAGTTCTCAACTTTTCATAAATGCTTATAACTGAAAACTAAAATTCTAAAATTTTACTGCCACTATTCATCGTTTCACTTTATTAAATTATGATTTTCTTTACTATTATGTTTTGTATCAGTGATGTTGATTTAGTTTCGCCGTATGTTATTATTTGTTCTTGTCAATAAAGGTTGTTTACCTGGTCATAAATGGTTAAAAGGCATATATGTACAGTCGAATACCTTTTCTGAAAATTACATTCACGGCAGTTATTTGAGCGAAATATTACGCAATTAAAATGAAAGTGGGAATAATCAACTAATGTTTGAGTCACGAGCTGCTTTGCTGTGCAAAACTAAAATGAGAGCAATAGCTCATACAACAGTTATATATATTGTCACGTCGTTTTTTACACGTCCACCGACTCGTTCAGGATATAGCATGAAGTGTGTGGTTCTGATGCACAGAATTCATCATCTCGCTTGTCACTCACATTAGCTAGCATTCTCAGAGAAAATAATACGATTAGTTCAAGTTTTTACAATAACAAAATTTAATAATTTATCATATGTGAAAACACATGAATAGTAAAGTAAAATGTAATATGAAACTTGTCATTTGAATGTGATTACAAGCAAAGATTAATTGACAATTTTGCCTTATTACAATAATGAAATTTCTTACTACCGTGTGAACATCAAAATCAACATACTATTATTTTAAAGTAATAGTGAGATACAACACTTTGATTCACTGAATGTGAAAATCTTCACCTATTACAACAATTTTGAATTATTTTTGGAGTTTATAAGGTTAAATTATAGCAAAAAATCATGTTAAATAAATGTGATCAAAACGATTAGCTAGTTATTAATTAAAATTTAAAACGTGAGAAAAAAATATGACTACAATACTTCGAATATCAACAATTCAGATCTAAATTTGTTTTACACCATTAAAGCGTGAGATAATTTCGTTCATTGAGCAGTGATTCTCAGTCTTCGTCCAGATTTGATATTCCGAGACACCAGTAAATACTTGTATCTCCTTCCCATCAAAACGTCAAGAAGGCTAAGTCTTCCTTTTCCACTTTAACACACGTGGAATTCCCTGCGAATTCCTCTGTCATAAAACAAATTCAGCTGTCAAATTATGAAGCGGAGGAGACCAAATCGTATCGCTTTTCAGCTTTGTGAAAAATGAAAAATCCTTCATGAATTTAAAAGTATTATCATCATATAACCATTATTGAAAGGTAAAGAAGACGAAGAAGAAGATTAAGAAGTAGGGATGCGTCTATCCTGGAATTACAAAAACAATTAGCAAATAAATCTTACAGTAAGGTGCAGGATGACACAGCTGCCTAATATATTTGATTATTCTCACCCTTTCTTGATTCAATCCGAACTCACATCTTTATTATTTTTGCATTGGAACAACCTCCCGTGCTCGTCAATACTTGTCAAAAAAAACACGGTAGCGAGAATTCTTTTTCTTACGTAAATGTCAACTCCCAACATATCTCGTACGCGGTAGGTACCAAATATAACGTAATAATATATATATACCTATATATATTAAATTAAATAATAAACGTGGGTATATCAATTTAATAATTATTATTATTATGTTTTGTGTTTGATTTTGTTGTGTAAATTTACACTTTTCTTGTCTGCCTCGATACAAACAACTATCTCAAGATATTGTACCTTTCCGTGTTTTTCCTTCATATGATTGTTACCTATTTATAAATTATTATATCCCGCACACATGATGTATCTCAAGAATAATCTTAAATAATATATAAAAACACGTTTTGCTTAACGTTGAATGACGCCTCGTAGGAATTTTATTTTCTTCTCCAGAACATCTGACTCACATAGCCTGGCGTGGGTGGGTAAAGTTACGAAAGCGTTTATGTACTTTTTTTTCTGTCCGGAGGTGGCATTACTTCCGCTGTTTATTCCGCGCCATTTCTTTGCGGGTCACGAGCCATCACCGCTGAGAGGGTTGAGTCATACGCATCTACGCGGAGTTTCCGACTTCTGCTGCGTTAAAATAATATTTATGTGGGCAAAGTTTAGATGGCGTTCCTCTTCTGTCCCATTTAAGTTGCTATCATTTCTGTGTGTATCATTTTTGAACGAGAAACACTGCCTTAGGCTGAGGGTTGCGGAAGGGGTTCGGCCCTTGTTACTGGGCCCAGAGGTATTTGCGACGGATTGTATTTTTATCCTCTGATGGGTATTCCGGGAATTTGTTTTTATACTACAAGTACAAGTTACTTGTTTATCGAGGAATCTGAGTAACGGAGATCCCGATTGTAGCACATAACCTCAATATTTTCATCCAAAATACAATGCCTTAATACGACATACTTCAAAAGTATACCGAGTTTGGGCGATGTAAAAAAAAAATAACATTGGTTCTATTGTAGTATTTCTTTTCGTTTTTTAGTTTACAAAATACATTTGGAATCTTGTTTGGTTTGAAATATTACAGAAAAGGCCAAAGAAGTCTCTGAACATTTAAAAATAACAAAATAAATATTTCGAAACGAAATGTTTGATTTCGATTCTTATGAATTCGATTCTAATGTATACAAACTCTTATGCATAATAAGATTTAAATAAAATTATCTATATTTAATAATAAAAGTATTACGTATTAAATTTAAAAAATGATAAATACGACGTATATTCCGACAATCCTTTCTTAAACTAATAAAAAAAGTATTCTAATGTATTTTACTTATTTAAAAAAAACTTTGAATGTATATTTAGAAAATGTACTAAAGTTTTTATTAAATACTAAATAAATGTATTAATTAGAAAGATATATATTTAATTAGTATTTAAAATATCACAGACCTATGTTTTGAATAATTATAACTTCACAGTAAGAATGTGTTTTCCTTAATAAAATTATAATAATGTAAAATTATTCCTGAGTACTGTTACGTCACTGCACAAGTCAAAAGAGAAAAAAAATGCACACCGAATTGTGCATGAATCAGCCCTCAATATTCCCCTAAAGGCTCGCTGAACTCAATAGTCTGAGATTCGGGGCGGTCCAGTCTATCTTTCTTACATTCGATACAGCCTCCGTATTAGTATGCAGCCGGATGATCCTATCAAAATATCAGTATAGGAGCGAACTGCAGATGTGCTGAACTATAACGCACGGTGCTGCCAGATTGGAGTGGTTTTACTTGAAAGTCTTGATCACGAGTAATGCATAAAAAATGTTACCATATCAATGTATATAAAAAAGGTATTATATTGTATTTATTAAGTTTTTTATCAAAGATGTAAGCAGCACATTAATATTCTAACTTTTTATCGAACTATTTTTTTTTCTTTTTAGACAAGATGACTTTCTTTACATATTTTTTCTATGGAGTCTTAGCATGATAGTCGAGCTATAAAAATTGAACTAACGAGAAAAGTCGTATGGAATAAGATGCGCCTTTATTGTAAAAAAAAAACGTTCTGATTTGATCCGACACGATAAAAAAAGCCATTCAAAAATAATTATTTTTTAGAACTATTACAGCTTACTTATCCCTAATATCATATATTACATAATATATAAAAAATCGGTATTTTAACCATTCAGCGCAATTAATTAGATAATTTTAGGTAAAAATAGTGTTTCTGTGTTTATCCGTAGACGAGTGTAAATGAGTGCGTTAATTTTGTTTTATTTATTTAGTCTGTCTGATACAATAATATGAAAACAATGTAAAAGATGTTCACTGACTCCTTAACTATACCGAAGTCTGTGCTGAAGGAGACAAATTCATCCATTATATCTAGCAGTAAAATCTAAACAATATTTATGTATATTATTATATAGTTTATTAAGATGTTTAAATACTCCAGATAGATTTTGTATATACAAAACATAGATAATATGTACAAAATAAGAAAAAAATATTAAAGTAAACAAAAGAAAGTAATTTTTTAATTTAAATATTACGATTTAAATTAAACATATTAATTAGAAAGATGTACATATGAAATCAAATTATCAAAAAATATTATTGTTGTTACCTGGACTCGAACCTGGATCTCTTCCTATCCGAGGAAATGCATTAATCTATTATGCCACACGAACACAGTACACACAAGTCACCTACTTTATATTTACGGAATCTTAAACACCTTTGAATAATGGGAGACGACAGAATTAATTTATAATACACTTTTATTAAATTTAGGAAACATTAATACAACTTATATATTTTTAAGTAGAACACATTCTAATTGTGAATTTGTATTAAAAATATCACAGACCTATGTTCTGAAAAATTGCAACTTCACAATAAGAATGTGTCCTCCTTATAAATTAATATTACCTTTTAAAATTATATTTCTGATTCATATTCCATAAAAAACATTATTAAATATGTTTCTCTCCTATTTAATATCACGCACTTTGAAGAAGATAGAGAAAATAGATAGATAGCTACTACCAACGTTCGTTAAACATATATATGGTATAATTCTTCTTGTTCTTTCTCATACATTACTAAAATGTCACATCTTCACTATATCACAGATAGTTTAATTCAGATGCAGACAATTTTATAAAAATAGTTTGGTTATTAAATAATACTTATTTTACACACTATTAAATTTGTTTTTTCTTATAGTATATTTAAAAAAAATACTTCGAAATTCGTATTTCAGCTTAAAATGAAGAAAGTTTATTTTCTGTATTTGAAGTGCTGACCTTTTACATAAATGAATCTTTAATAGAAAAATACATTATTTATTGAATACTTCAAAATACATTTTATTATTTACTGAATACTTTTAAGCTAAAAATTAAATAAATAATGAAATTGCTACAAATTTAATTATGTAAAAATAATTCAAGACAACTGATTTTCTAAATTGTAATTATTTGTACTTTTATCTTGTTGAGGATTGGGAGTTCAAAGTCTTGCCACGGTGCTTCCGTATTTCCGTGTCTCGCGTCTCTTTAGTAATTTTTAAACAATGAAGATCCAGTCTGTCTTTATTAGTCTTTGGTACTGTTTATCCTAGATCTCTGGGACGGCCCACCGACCGCCTTGCCTTTCCTTTGGAGTCACCATGAAGATATATATTGGTAGTAATCATTCCTCAGACATTCGCAAAATGTATCCAAGCCCCTATAATTTTAATGTTTTTATATGTACAAGTAGAGACTCCATGCCGAGGTATATCTCCGTCCTCATAGTTCTTCTCATTTGGATCCGTGGAGGCTCTGTTCGCGCCTCACAGACCTGACTGACAAACAAAATACTTTATAGCCATTCTTCGCCGCCAAGTACCGCCCGAGAATCTAAACAACAATACATCGCAATGCAACTGGTTCGAGAAGCCAGCTGAAGTGATCACTTTTCTCCTGGCTACCATCTCGGGTGCATCTCTCAGAACCACCCAGTGAGCTTCGCTAGTCACTAACTTTAACTTGCAATTTTACCTTCAAATACTGTTTGACATTCGACGCCAAACGATTGTAATTCCTGTTTTATTTCATCAACCTACTCTAGCTGCAATACCAACACATATACTCACACGCACGCTCCGTAACAGGAATATGCACTGCGCTACATTCATATACAAACATGAGAGCCTGAGGAGGATTATGGCCCAAAGACTCCTTAAACAAATCTTTCTGATATTCATAACTTACAAACATTAGTCCCATCCGAGTAACTCCTACAGTACGTAATCAATATAATATAGAGCCTCATTGTGACCGTATTTTAATGTGAGCCTATGTACAGTTTTAAATATATATACCTACTATTTTTATCACATGAGAGCTTTTCGTATATTACAAAAGTTTATTATTTTGAATATTCAAAATCACGATCAACACGATTGCACATTGTGATAACAAATAATGCTACCCTTACCTGTGCTATTTGACACACCAGTAAAGATTGCACCCTTATCTTGGCAAGTGTCATTTCACGGGTTTTCACTGCGCCAATAACTAGATTCCATCCGATCTGGTCCCCTGCAGCGGGGCGTAACCGCCAGGGGAGGGACGATAACGCCAGCACAACCAGCTATCAACAATTTAACACCGAAATTACATTTGGCTTCCTTCGCTCACTCAGACGTGGGCAAGAACCAAAAAAAAATCACGCGATACCGTTTTCCTGCCAGGGAAATTCCTTACCGGTGTCTATCCCATGAGGGGGGGGGGAAGGCTGCATCCGAAACCTGCCAAGTTTCTGCTGCGAGACGATGTTACTTTTATTATAAACATCAGTCATGGGGATTAAACTTGGTCAAAATTGCAAAAAGCAAGACGTAAAAAATTATAGCCGAAATATTAAACACGCTTTATAAATATTTTGACACACTTCGCAAATTTAGCGCATTATTTTAACTTTTCAAAATTTTAACTAAAACTTGTATTTTGTGCCATCACATTATATTTGTGAGCAAGCAGAAATGAGTATGATTTAAAGTATCTTCTACATAATTAGTATCATTGTCCTAGCAACAGGATAATATATGTTAAATGTTAGCTAGAGATTTACAAATAATATAATATATGTATATTATATACTAAATTAAAGGTCAAAATCAAATTTATTTTTACATTACATTTTAATACTTTTAAAATTAGCAATATTAACTTGGTGGTTAAGATTCATATTTTTTATTTATTTTCTTAGTTTTATTAACCACAATTGAGTTTAAAAAACATCAACAACAACAACGTCAACTAACTACATTTCTAAATTTAATTAATTCGTTTAATAATAAAATACAATTTACATTAGAAATGGAAAATAATTCTACCCTACATTTTTTGGATCTAACATTGATTAAAAATAATAATAAAATTGAGTTCAAAATTTTTAGAAAACCAACTTTTAGAGATACTATCATACATAATGAATCTAATCATCCATTATCACATAAACATTCAGGGTTCCACTCCATGATACATCGTTTAGTCAATATTCCTATGTCAACATCCAATTTCAATATTGAATTGAATACAATTAAAAAAATAGCAGTTAATAACGGGTATAATACATGTTTGATAGACACTATTTTAAAAAATAAATTAAAAGAATATAATAATCAGTTTTTATATAAATCACAGATAAAACATAATGATAATAATGATAATTGGCGTAGGATTTTATACATAAATAACTTTTCGAAACAAATATCTAAACACCTACCATGAGACATTTGACCAGCATTTTACACAAATAATAGTATAGGAAATTTACTCATAAATTCTAAAGACAAAGATGATAAATTTACAATTCTGGCGTCTATAAACTTAGTTGCAAGGATTGTGCTGCATTTTATATTGGTAAAACGGGTAGAAATTTTAATATAAGAGTAAAGGAGCATTTGAGATGTTTGAACAATAGTGGGTTTTCAGAATTTGCTAATCATTTGATAGAAAATAGTCATGGTTTTGATAAAAAATTGGGATTGTCAATTTTGCATATAAACGGTGTAGGTCACAAATTAAATAATTTGGAATCGTTGGAGATAAATAAAGCATGTAAAAGTAATCAGGAAATTCTAAACAGCCAACTAAATTTAACTACGAGTCCTATTCTAAAATTTTTTCCTAAAAATTATTCGACTAAATTTGTATTGAGTAGTAATTTGAGTTAGGTACTAAATTTATTTTTTAAATAATTGTTTTTTAAAAAAAATTTTTAAAAATAGATTCTAGAGAAACAATACTATATTTTTAGTTAGTTATGACATCCTGAAGAAGGAAAAGTGTTTTCCGAAACCGGTAGATGTTTTTTAAACTCAATTGTGGTTAATAAAACTAAGAAAAAAAATTTTAAAAAAATACATTACATTTTTGTTAAATAACGGAAAGTGAGAAATAACTTTTATGAAATTTCATAAACACATAAGTAGATGGAATTTTCTAAATATATTACTTTAACTATATGTGAAGTATATAAATGTATTCTTTCTTTTCTCGAATTTTCTTACAGGTTATTATAAAAAAACTATCTAGTTTATGCTGAAATATTTTCAATTACTATTTATTTTCTTACTCTAAAAAAAACTATTGTCAAGGCATAAAACGTTTATAAAGGTTCGTTAAAAACAACCATCTTTATTATTTGTGTAGATGACCAACTAATTTGAAATAATAACATTTCAGTGTCTTCTAACGTTTAAGATGAATATATCCTACATGTGTAATATATTATCTTACGTCTAAAATTATACAACAATATTTTAATAAATAATTATGTTAACAATCGTTGATCGTTATAAAAAATAAATTGGTACATGCATGCTTCTCAACCATCTAAATTCATAGGCACTTGTCATAACGGGACACCAATTTTTGTATACCTTCGTCATAGAACAACGCCACCTGGAATGAAAATCATATCTGAACCCCGTCTTTGAGTTTATCATCGTCATCGAAACGCTTGCCACCAAGGAACCGCTTCAGATGAAGTAAAATATGAAAATAACTTGGCGCCAACTCAGAACAAATCAGGATACATGAATGTCAACTGGTTTCATGTTTCGTGCATTCAAGAAACGAATCACGAACTGTATCTCATAGTCGGTGGGCTGATCTATTATTTCGAACATTTCAACCACTCACTACAAGATGGCAACAATATGTGAAACAAATGTATCTAACGTTGCATGTGATGAGTGACAGATGAAATACGTACGAAATATGTACGTACGAAATACGTACGAAATATGAAATATGTACGTGAATTTTTTATTAATATGAGTCAATCAATAAATATTAATACGCCACTGCACATGAGTTGAATTTTTAAATATATTTTGTATTTAAAAATTATTAATTTTCGGCCATTATTGACGGATTACAATCTATTATAGAACGTGTATATTAATGTTACAAATGTTTCCAGAATTTAAATACTCAAAGCGCGAAATAAATACTGTAAACTGTGAATGAAAACATAAACGTAAGTATGTAAATAGTTATGAAACTAAGTTTAAGTATAAATTGTCGGGTAGAGGAGCTGGTCGGGCCAGCCGATAGCGAAGCTTGGCCGGGGTTCCAGGCTCGTTTCTTGGCAGAATGCCTTCAATAAGCATGTTTCTCTTACTTTGGACTCCGCATACAAACTACCTGAAACGCTTTTTGGGAAACGTTGCCGGACAAAATTAACTTTTTCTTCATTCAAGATATTCTCTAGGATACATTTATGAAATAAGACAACGCGGATGCGAAATGTTATATTTTTTTAAGCATCCATATATTTTTTTAAGCATCCATATATAAAACAATTGAAATAGTATTTTTTAACGTTTATAATGTTAACTTTGTGGTTGGACATAATTGTTAGGTTTAAAAAAACTAATAAATTTTGTACAAATCACCTTGATTTATTTAATGATGAGTGGTTTCGATACTACTGCATCTCCTTCAAGACGGAAGCACAAAAACGAATAGGTAAAATAAAATATGTAAAGAAATCAATTGTCGGGCGAGGGACATAGGTTTAGTCGTAGTAGAAGTGAGAAAAGTTACTATATATTAAATAACAGCTTATTTATTTTATTTTATTGATTATTTTATGTATCAGTTAGTGTACGCCCGTCCTGTAGTGTCGAAACCTGTTGACGTAAGATCTATCAATATGATTTATATTGCTGGACGTCCTTAATTTAACTGAACTGATTATATACCGCGTTCCTGCGCGGAGTACCAGGTCAACGGTACTGTTTCATGTAAATGCATCACATGCCATTTTTTTATAGGAATGCACCCTTGGGAACGATTTTAATATTGTAGATATATTCCGATGTTCAATGATTAAATACAAGAGCGATGATTTTGATGCTATTCTGAATCAAAGGTGCAATTGATTTTAGTAGTAGCGATTTTGTGTTGAACCAAAAATTTTATTTGTTCTGTGTTAAACCTGAATTTTTTTTTTTTGCTAAACTTTCTATTTTTTTCTTTTTAAATCAATTTTATCAATCTATATCTTATATATATTCCATACAATTTGTGTACTTGCACATATTTTTTATTAATAATTTTATAAAAGCCCGTAAGGGCGTGAATACAATATAAATAAATATAAAATTCGTTAGTTTTATAAAAGTTATAATTTAAATATTATGCTATTCGATAAATAGAAATCTAGGTGAAACATTACACAACGATGCATTTTTTCAATATATTCATTAATAATTATATAAAATACCAATGTATAAAAATAACAACGTAAATTGGACAAAATTATATACATCTCGCACAAATAATAATAATAGACTTATTGAAAATAAGTTTGACAGATTGGCACCTAAACGTGCCATGGTCCGTTGTAATGTTCATGTTTCCGTGGTTGAAGCGATTAATGAGCCTGATGTAAATTAATAAATCGGGATCAAGCGATAAGTGCCCTTCGAGCGATAAACCTTGTTTCTATTACGTAATGGCTGACAAAATGTGCGCCGTACTACGGTATTATGAGTCACAAAATATGAAAGTGCCAGTAAATCCAAATTATATCATAAAATACCTTAACAGCAATGTAGGCAAAAAAGTGGTTTGTGGGGCCGATCCTTATCGGGCCGTTTCCCAAAAAATGGCCGGTTTATCTCAAACCATAAATCCCTAAAAAATATTTCTGACATATCGTATGAAAAATGACTCTAGCGGCATGTCTAGCCTGCTAGCAAAGTTGCCAGAATACAATCGCCGAGCGAATGCTCTTGAAACGGGGACTGTCCATTGTCCACTGTTTTCGTTTTATACATACAAAATATTTAGTATATCTCATTCCCGTAGATCTTCTTTTTTGGTGTTTTTTCCAAAAACCTGATTTTCTTTGCGCCCTTTTTAGAGCTGAAAATCCTTCCTAAAACTGGCATGAAAGATATACACAAAACTACGTATGAGTGTCTTTCGCGCGTACAGGTTTCGTAAAAAAAATCCTAAAAATATATTTTTTTATAAGTATATGCACCTTAATGTTTCCATAACGACTATATGTACAAGTTTTGGATGAATCTCTAATACCTTTGAATAATACACGCTAGGAGACGTCAAAATGAAATCAATTAATTTTTATTAAATATGAATAAACTTTGACACAACTTATATATTTTTTTAATGAGAACATATTATTATTAAGAATTTATAAGTTTTAAGAACGTAGTTCTGTGGTATTTTTAATACAAATTAAATAAATCAATTAGTAAGATACGAGTAAATATAAAAAATCTATTTACCAAAAATAATATTTTGCTACCGGGATTCGAACCTGGACATTTTCCGATCAATATAAAATGATGTATCAATTTTAAAGAGCCACTGATTATAAGTTCAAAAATTCGTCGTTAAACCTACTTGGTTGAGTAAAGAAATTGGAAAACGCATTTTACCCGATAGGAAAAGGTCCTGGTTCAAATCCCGGTAATAACAAAATACTTTTTTGAAAAAAAAATTTTTCTGTATATCTTTCATTTAAGTCGTATTAAAAATAAAGTAATTATTAAATAAAATCCTTTTTTTTCTGGCAATGTTAATTGAAAAATGTACCTGTATAATAAAAGATTCCCATTTTCACATATTAAAATGAAATTAAAAATTATTTTCTATGTAATATATCAGTTTCCTTCCATATTTCGCTACGCGTGACGCGCAGCAGGACATTGGGACGTTATACTCGTATAGAATATTGTTTTCGTCGATATTCATTGAACGCTAGTTTTTGTATACATACTGAATAACTGATACGATTTATGATTCAGTGAGAAAAATAGTACCTGTTGAATACACTGAAATATTTGTGACAATAGCGATATAAAATAATTAATTTATAATAATGACTATTTTGTCAATATTGAATTTTCCATTCTCTCTCTCTCTCTCTCTCTCTCTCTCTCTCTCTCTCTCTCTCTCTGAGTTTTTCTCGATTATTTTTGTTTTAAACCATAAAAATGTGTTCAATTTGATACTTGATAACGTGATATAACATTACTTTTAAAGCCATCTCCATCAATAACAAATCTCCTTGGTTATAAAATAAAACATCTTTTCTAGGATATTTTTTAAATATCCTAATCTGCAGACTAACCAAAAGCTTTTATGGATGAAAAATATTACAAAAAATTAATTTCATTAAGCAAAATCTAATTATCAAATGATTTTTATGACTTTGAAGAACTACATTTCAATTCTTTTCTGTGGTGCAATCTATGTTCGTACGAATTTCAATAATAATTAGATGTTTTTTTATAATTATTTTATCTTATAATACTATATCGATATCATGGGTACCAGCAACAGAGAATTTTGATAGAAATTGGAGGAGAGTTATGCTCTATGATTTTTGATGAATTTTCTGTTTTTTTTTTATTTCTTCATTATTACATATATATTCATTTTAATTTTATTTTTTGCCAAACTCTATGGCAGTTACACCGCATATCTGTATAACTTCCAACTAACTGAACAATTAGATATCTTTATTTTTATTTATTTATTTATTTATTTTTTTCTCTTTATTATGGCCTTCGCCAATTAGGCGTAATTAGCCATTACAAGTATATACAAATGAAATAATACAATTTTTTAAATATATAAATAATTAACATAAATAAATAACCATGGTAATATTATTAATAAATATTAGTAACAGTATTTGATTTTTGAAAAATAATTAACACATTCATTAACATACATTACATAGTATAGTAAGAAGAAGAACATTTATATTGTAAAATAAAAATATACCAATTATAACTGAAGTATAAGTGAAGGATTGATTAAAAAAAAAATTATATAACTAAAATAAAAAAACAATGTAATATTTCAATTCATATAAAGTATTAATTGAATTTATTAAGAAAATTGCGTAAATATATATTATACCTTCACATTTCTCTTAATTTGAACAATATAACATAACCAAACATGATAGACCAAAACCGAAAAAAACAACTAAAATTATTTTAACAAAACTTTACATTACTATTTTCAAAGATAAAAGTACAAAAACAGTTCTCTTAATTGTAATATAATAATATTTTTAACATCGAGACAATATTATGAATGTATGAAAGTATACATTCACAATATTAATAAACATAAAGTATATTTGTAATATATTAACAAATTATAAAAATCACCAAAGGAAGTAATAAATAAAAACTTAAACAAAATAATCATCATTGCAATTGAGATTCCCTTATATTAAGATAATCAAGAAAATTGTGAGGGTATATAAATTATACGTTCACATTTCTCTCATTGTGAAACAACCAAAACATTACGATATCTTTATTAAGTAATACATATATGTATTACGCATATCTTTTTGAATACCTCTTTTTTTAAATACATTCGAATACGTGTCACATCTATATTCCTATTATTTTCAAACTGAGATAAACAAACACTTGTGATATGAAAGTAAGATTAACTTGACCACTAGACCACAAACATATCATTCTATTGTGCATCCATTACGGTATTGTTTTCACTAGAAAATAAAAATATTTAATTATCCTTATGTATAATATAATACATATATGTAAATTCTTCATAAAAATGAAAATTATTTATCCGTGTGTAAAATATAATATGTGGAACACAAACTCACTTAACGATATTAATCGACGATCTATTTTTGTGATTACTGATAAAATCTATAAAACTGTACATCGTTCACATATTCTAAATGTAATAATATCGAAAATTGTCTACATAATGGAAAACGGTTTGTACTAAGTACTCATCTGTATTTTGTTCTATTCGCCTACTTTAACGTAGAATCAGTTATTAAGTTATGCACATTAAAATATAAACAATAAATTAAATGGGTTACAAATATTCATTTTCATAAAATAGGCAGAGCCTAAATTTATAACAAATTTATCCACCGCGTATAAGACAAATCTTCGATTCATTTTCTTCTAATCCGAATATTGTCACTGTGCCAACTTTAGTGGGCTTGCTTTGCTCCAGAGAAGATAATGTGATTTAATCCTTAACCAGTTTATCACAGGTAAGAGCGGATTTCTAAGTAAGGGCCTTTGGGCCTCGGGGCCTTCGGATGGCAACAAGTTGAGAGAGAAACCTACGCTACATGAATTTATTAAACATCTCAATGTTTTACCGAATGTTTGCGATACAAATATACTAAGTTATTCGTGACACGTGTTTCGGTCATTCGGAAGAAAATGCCTGAAGTTTATTAAGAGTTACCGAGTATGTAAATAAAGTTGTGAACACAACCTACGCATTAATCTACCAGCGGTTAAATTCTAAAGGTTTAATTGAAATTTGAAAAAATATTATTTTGCCTACATGGATCATCATGGAAATGTTTTTATCATTTTTAAAACTACGTATGTTTTATGAAGAAAAAAAAATGGTTATATGTCGAGTACGCTTATTTTTTTTTTTGTTATATTGTGTATTAATTTTCATCTAAAATGGAATTTTAAATGTTTTTGAATTAATGAAAAGGCTTTTAAAAATACACTAGTAGAAAGTAATTAGTTTCGCCGATTGCTTTCTACCTTTTTTGCTGAGTGGTACCCGCTTTACGCCTGCTAGTAGCCACTACGTGACTTCGGCTAGTATATACGTACAACAAATTTTTAAGTATTGAAAATGATTTAAATGTGTAATGTACCTACTGTAACCACGGCGGAAAATTTGGGATTTCGTTTAATAAATTGTTTAGTATCTCGCCTAAATTAATTTTTTTAAATATCTGGCTGGGAACTTGAAATTATGTATGAATCTGGCACCTTAGCCCACTCATCTACGACCGAGATTATCGTATTTATAATTAATATAGACTTTACGTCATATGCGACGTACAACGCTGACTAACGTTACTCCTATTTGTGGCACAACATAATAAAGATTTATTTTAAATATTGTTCGCTAGGTTCAATGGGATGTTTTGAAAAAATTGATTTAATTAAATTCATCAACATAAAAATAACTAATTTAAATTTCTCAAAATAGTTATCTTGAACTAAAGG
Source organism: Eubasilissa regina (assembly GCA_022840565.1). Lineage (NCBI taxonomy): Eukaryota > Metazoa > Arthropoda > Insecta > Trichoptera > Phryganeidae > Eubasilissa > Eubasilissa regina. The sequence goes on along the minus strand of JAINEB010000002.1, from coordinate 153,804 downwards.
TTGAAGACAATATATCACACGCTCCAATCAGAACCATGGTCTAACTCAAACTGCTCCATGAGTAGAAACAAAACCAGCGATGCCCATGGATAACGCATTTTAGTTTAAAGAAAAAAAGATCGTTGTGTGATAATTTTATGTTGGTGCCGACAAAAAACATTCACTTCAAAATATAACTAACTTGCTCGTCTTTCGGTTATTCCGGACAATCTTCTCCACTAACTAAAATCCTAAAATTGTGTTTATAATTTTATTTGTACGGTATTTATGACAGGACTAGATCGTCGGTCGCTGTACGTGTGGATGCTCCTTTAGGTATACTATATCTATCTGTTCCTCCCGCCTCCTCTTGAACCACAGAGCACAAGTTTTTTTGTGTGTGTATTATCTATGACTTGTGAACTGTCAAGTATAAACGTCCTGTTCGTCCTCGTCACATTGACATGAATTACTATTGTGTTTCGATTTCTCGCAGTGCGTGCGAAAGATATACAATCGCTATTGGATTGTACACAGTGCTTCATGCTAATCAATGAAAAAGTTCCCCGAAGTTCAAAAGAGCTGTGAATACAGCAAGAAAATCCATGTAAGTCGTGCTTCCCGGATGGTTCATGAACCCTTATTATTCGGTTCCTATTCTATCCTATTCCGTCTCACCATCCCCTTGTGTAAACATTATTAATGTTTAATATCAGTCTTAAGACGTCATTCAAGCGTCATGCAATTTCAGAATTGGATCTTTTTCCATATTTATTAAATACTAGAAACCCTTTTTGATAACCAACATATTAAAACGTTGAAAAAATTATTTGATTTTTAACCTTTAAAAAACAAACGTTATAGGTAAGATATTTTTTAAAAAAACATAATGCATAATAATTACCCACCGACAAAATATTCATATCAGAAATATTATTAATTTTATAATTTTTGACAATATAAATAGACATTTTAGTTTACTATATTGAAAAATATGTGAATTCATAATAAAAAGTACGTATAAACCAATATAACACTTCTTTTAAATGAAATGTATGAATTTCTTATTAAATTTTATATTTAACATACATGTTGTCCACAGACCAGTAAATGAATAGATATGTAATAAAGTGCAGATATAGGAGAAAGGTTTGGAATTTAGTTGCGGGACGAGGAGCATTCGACACACATTATTTGTGGAAACCTAAATCTGATAGTTTATGACACATTTATGGAACAGTAAAAGTATTTGCTCTTCGAAAATTAAATCTTTGTGTAAACAAGGCACGTATTACATTAATGCTTATTATATTATCAGCGTTTAAATTCTCAATACTAATTAAATATAATAATTAGTATTTAAAATATTACAGACCTATGTTCTGAATAATTACTTCACAATAAGAATGTGTTCTCCTTAATAGTTTAAATTTTCTTTCCAATCGAGTCATATATTTAAAAAAGTCGCGGTGCTATTCGATTGCGTAAGTGGTACCAAAGTGATCTCATTAGTAACACCAAAATAAAAAAATTGAAACAAGGAATTTTCATTAGTTCATGTCTACATATTTGGTAGTCAGTGATGTTGTCGATATTTCGAGATACGAAACAGGTCAAGCTATCGATACACATACACAAAAGCTTTACATTGTCACAAACTAGGTATCGAGCGTCGAAGAGTATTTATTTTTCTTAATACAGTTGTTGACTGTCATATTGCTAACCAAAGTTATGAGTAATGAAAATACTCGTGTATTGAAATTAATTATTGTATTTTTTTTATTCACCCAACTTCTAAATACAGACGTGGAAGTCAAAATTTTACTGTGGAAAAAATAGACAGATATGTCTGTATATTTTTGGTAATAAAATCAAATTATTAGAAACAATTAAAATGCAGAAGTCGATTGCCGAATCACTCACTCTTGCCTGGGTCACGTTTGGTAAATTGAGAGTACCCGTGACTTGCCAAATTCCATTTTATTTCAACAATAAAATTTTCTATCAGTTATCTTGCAGGTGATCAAGCATGAAGCCAAAACGATAACACTAACCAAGGAACATATTTTTTAAATAATGACCCACATCCACGGATGAGATTTTCGACTCGAGACAATCTCTTGAGACGTGGATTACGCTCTCACGAGATTATTTGGAGATAACTCTCATTTTTCATAGTTAACCGTGTATAAACCAAGTCTCAGAGATTCACCGTTTCACGCCTTTTTTACGCTTGCTGTACGTCAAACGTCAAGTGCATTGCCTACTCATGTTTCGTTCGTCAGTTGAGTAAATTTGAATCTCTCCAGCAGCAGTTAAAACGCTTCTGAGAGAACGTCAGAAGTGAACAAAGCTGGAGGAGGCATATGTCCTTCAGTGAATGGATATAGACTGAAGCGGGAAAGAGAGATGGGGTAGTTTATCGAAATCACATGTAGACATTGTCCTTCCTCTTATTACTCTTAAGTTTAGGACACTTCGCAAGACATACTCACGAAGTCCCCACTTCCCTCCCGCTCGCCACTCTGTCGCCTTCCACTCCCTTCCCACTCCCCTCCCACTCCCCTCCCACTCCCCTCCCACTCCCTTCCCACTCCCCTCCCACTCCCCACCCATTCCCCTCCCACTCCCCTCCCACTCCCCTCCCACTCCCCTCCCACTCCCCTCCCACTCCCCTCCCACTCCCCTCCCACTCCCCTCCCACTCTCCTCCCCTTGCTTCCCTCCCATTCCCCGTTTCCTCCCAAATACTTGCCCCAACTTAACCTTTCAATAAATTTTTGTGTTTGTTCTTATATGTATATATATGTATATTTGTAATTTAAATCCTTATGCTATGTTTTCTTTTTCTTCTTCCATTTCACCAGTTAGATTCGATTCTCTCTCTCTCATAGTACCATTTCTACATTTTATTTTCTGATTCTCTGTCCGCTATTGTGCAGCAATATATGTATGGAAACTTGTAAGACGATCTTTGTCTTATTTGATACGCATGTGTTACTTGTTTATCAATTGTACTATTAGTTTTTTCATAAATATAGAAATAAAATTACGTTTTCTTTAAAATATAAGAATACTATTTAAACTGTAGTAGTTTAGTATGTACACAATGGAATTTAATTTCTTGAAATATGTCAATAAAGCAGACATCATAAATCAGATAAAGCTTTCCACAACAATACCATTTTCTGACAGCCAATGCACTACTTACACCGTCAGAAATCCATTAAACTAGCTTTTATCACTTCTTCAAAAATAAAACAGCGCATCTTTTCAGAAGCTATTCGGGTCAGCACTCCTTCAAACTCCTTGGCCGCTTTCAACTTCCCAGCCAAAACAAATGATGAATCACTGCCAAAAACTCATTGCTCTTGTGAGACTGGCTTTTCCACAATTGTGAATCTGCGAGCTACACAATGCGAAACAGAGAAGAAATAAGACGAGCGAGAGTGGCAGATTATGTGGAGAGGTTACTGGTCGTGGCCTAAAACTTTGCAGTGCCTCCGGATGTGCAATCAACTTGAAACATATACTGCCTACTAAAGTTAAACTGACTTTTAAGCTTGTGGGAAACTAACGTATTTAAATGTTTGTATAATAATATGAGTATAGATATTAAAAAAAAATTTAATTATATAAAATGTGTTATTTACATAAAACATCGATATTTTTTTTTATTGTAAACCACATTTTTGACATTGACATTATTAAAGCTCACCTCCATGGATGTGATTTTCGTCTAGAGATTATCTCTGAGGTAGGGATTATTCTCCTGCAAGATTCATTGGTGGCAAGTGTCGGTTTTCGCACTCCACGCATGAAACAAGGCACGAAACAAATCTCAGAGATTCGAGCACCGCCACCTGTATCATGTCTCATTTCACGCTTTTTGTATTTCAAACGTCAAATTTCGATAATCGTCTATTGAGTGAATTTGAATCACTCCTGCAGCAGTTACAACAGAATTAACAACGTAATTTTATGATTTTATTTTTGTACACGCATAGTGCCTCGCTGTGAAATCGAACAAACTGTACAGGCCAGTCTCAAGAAGTGATTTATGAGATTACCTCCAGATCAAAATATCAACTTTGTACTGAAATTTAACTCAACTTAATCTCTAAGACATGTCTCATCGTTTCGACACGGCCCGTAACAACAGCGATCGATGATGGTCGATTGTTTTCATTTAGTATCTAAGTTATTATTCTCTTTGATTTAAGAGTTCATTTTAATTAATTTTTCAAATAAAATATATCTTTACATATCTAAAAACGTATATAATTATAAAATCTCTAGTAAACAAATTATCTTTATAAAGAAACGGAAGGGTTAAGAAAGATAACGAAAGGAGGGTGACTGCAAGGAACAATGTGAATAATATTTAATGAGAACTTGTCAACCGCGGCAAGACTAGCGATATACAATGGATTCCTGGTACCGACACAGACGTACGGAAGTGAGGCCTGGAACTGGCGAAAGTAAACTGAATGCAGTAGAATTGAGATCTCTTAGACGTTTATATGGCAGATTCATTTATGACAAAGTGAAAAATAAAGAAATAATGAAAGAATTTAAATATTTAGCATAGTGAGTAAGATTAAGATAGTATGCCACTTAAGTGATTTGGTCATTTGGAACATATGAATGAGGAGAGAATGGTAAAAAAGATATATGACCCAAATGTTGATGACACCAGAAACATAGGACGTCCGAGGAAGAGGTGGCACGACCAAGTAAACCAGATACTGTAAGATGGTCCTCTTAGAAGCCTCAATAATCAACGAGCTCTATCCTTTTTGCCTAAGCCCGCGGGGAAACGGCGTGATGGTAAGTTAGTTATAAAGTTTTCACTTTGGCTAAAATTTTCTTAAATGAAGAACATAATAAATTATCAGATACGCACGTCACATTTGAAATATCTTTAAATATCATCTCGGCTTGAACTAATTATAACATAACCTTTCAATGTTCATAGTGACATTTACGAGTACTTTGCCCGCAGAATTAATTTCTTCATTACAGACTCCACGTCCGTTAAACGCTCACACCGCAAACTACGTTTTAGTGATCAAAGTAATAATCGAATTAATCTCCCTGTAATGTTCATCAAAGTTTACGACCTCGGCTCTGCGGTATATGGACCAAACAGTAATTAAGATTTTTATGTCTGACCGTAACGTTTCTCCCGGCAATGTACATAATACCGTGTACGCCGTTATTGATTTTCCGTCATATCCAGGAGTCAGGAGTGCAGAATCTCTGGCTTATTCATTCTGAACAGTGATGAGCGTACACTGCATCATCGGGTTACATTGTAAGTACCTCGGTGCCATTGTGGCGCACTCAACCGAGCATTTTTGGTGAGTACAGATTACTGCAAAAGCATAACGGTCGGTGCGCTTCGTACAAACACGAAAATTATTAATGTTGAGCTCTGTACATTGCACAAATGTATCACAGACACTGATGTGTATAACAAAGACTTATCGGTTATTCTAAAAAAAATACGTTTTTTATATCTGTTCATGGATCGCCGGTCGCCATGTACGCGCATGTGATATACGTTTTATAATACGTAGATATAATGATTTATTTCTGTTACCTACCTGTTACCCCCACCTATATCTAGAACATAACCTTTTCTGTGGTTTTGTTATCTATGGTTTTGGACCAGTTTAAAGTTGAAGTATGAACTGACACTTATCGTTTATCATTGTGTGCATTGACTGTCACCAATTTCTTCCTGCCGTGTGAGAATTAATTGTTGACTTGTGAGCCGTCTTGCTGCGTAGGGCTTATATTATTTTTGATTTCGGTTTCTCGCTATGTGTGCCGAAACTTATACATATTGTGCTTGTTGTGTCACACTTTGTGCCGTTATCAAAGTGTGTTAATAAGAATACTTGGTGCAGAACAGAGAAGTATGTGTTCTGAACCCAGAGGACTTGTAACTCTAGTGAATAAAACTAAAAAAAAACCTAAATAACAAAATTAGAATGTCTAATGTGGATCGTGTTCCTTCATGGTTCTGGTTGGTCCTTCAGTTCCCTGTTCCCTATTCCTACCCTTCTCTTAAATTCGTTTCGCCCTTCATACACCCCGTATTTTCCTCAAACCTTCGTTGAAACAATATCTTTAGATGCTTTAAACAATCTCAATTTTTATTTTGTAAATAGATCGCTCATTTTTATTTTTGCTTTTTATTTTATTAATATTTTTATGATTTGAGACAATACTACGGAATTAAACACATTTTTGTTATGAAGTTGCATTTTTAAAACATAGTTATGTGGTATTTTAATACTAATTAAATTAATCAACAAAAAAGATATATAAGTAATACATACAGAAAAAAAAATTTTTTTTTCGATAGATTAATTTTTTCTGTAGGTATATCTTTTAAGTTAATTTGTATTATTTTTTTCTATATTTTAGTACCGTACTTATAAATATAATTATTATAAACATTAAAAAAAAACTACTACCTAACAGTACCTATTTGTAACAGGGAAGCTACGACAATAGTTACAACATAGTAGAAAGAACCAAATCTTTTAAAAATAACGTTTTGTGTTTCGTATGATAGATTGATAGAAACATTTCGCTGATAAATATGCAGCGCGGGAGGTACATAAGATGATGTCATCTACGAATACGAAACAGAGAAATGAGAAGCCAGTGTTAAATACGACATTGTCTATTCGTGCATAATATTGACATATTAAGACGATACGTCTCACTAATTAGCTTCGACAAAATGATAAATGTAGAAAACTACGACACACTAATGAAATTGTTTATTTCAAAATATTATTTTTATTTTTTTGCAATTCATTGTATCCAGATCTGACCACAACGAAGTTATTTAAATATTCAACCACTACACACTAAGACTAATTTGATTACTATATTCTCAAACTTTTAATTATAAATAAGGATGAAGAGTCTATTGATTTACCGTACATATAAGAATGACAAATGATTGTACGATTCACATAACTTAAAAATATTTATTTCAAAAGAGTAATAAAATTTGTTCACTGTAAAATACTAATTTTATAGTACATCTATCACAAGAAAGTATTTTATTATAGGCAATATTAAAAAGAAAATTTTATATTCTCGTATAAAGGAAAATTTTATAGTAACCATGAATTTCTTTTGAACGAAATGAATTTGCCTGCAGACTGTTATATCGAAGATTACACTGAGAGTCATATGACCGAACACTTTTCCTGTTCACTGAACTCCCGTTCACTTCCCGCAAAATATAATATATATAAGCATCTTCAATAAGATTTCCCATTTCTGTAAGGTTAACAAAGAAAGCTATTATGTTTCACGACCAAATCTATTGTTAATAAAAAAAATATGTATTTGGATATGAATTATGTAGTATAAAAAAGTTATTATGGGCATGATCTTTGATCCTTATGTTCCTTATTTTAATTCTTACATCTGAACAGAATGCTAAACCAAGCTCTAAAACACGAGGTGAAGATGACAAAGAGTCACGTATTACGATGGTAAAATATTTTTAATAGGATATTTTTTAAAAACATAATTTGAAAATACATACAAATTTTAATAATGATCTTTTTTTTTAATAGTAAATCAAACACTTTTGCGAATTTTTTCTGGAATGCTAATTATTATATAAAAGTTTTTTAATCTGAATACATCTTTTTAGGTAGATTCGTCAGAAATGCTACCGAGGTTTTATGGTGGAATTTCGGAAAATTTCAATGCATTCTTTTCGATGACCAGGAAACCTTGAAACCACTCTACGTTAAAACGTTTATGTTTGCTCGTATTATATATATATATATGCAGATATAAGATCTAACGGAATTTGTAGATCCTATAACTTCTATTGTTCCCGGCCTCTGAAAAAATTGACTTATTAAATATCTCAGCTAATCAGTTTTTGTATTACTTTTATTACAAGGAAACGATTATTTATTTTTATAATATTCCGTTAAATGACATGAAACACCCCGTAATCGTGAGAAGAATGACTGCAGTTACAGAACAAATTATAGCAAATTGGACCGTGAACAATGTTGATCTATATCAAACGAGCGCACATTGAGCATGATAGACATAAAACAAAATGAAAAATAATTTGGGGTCGTGAAATATTTTGCGGTTACCGCTGAATCCACACGGTTGACACGCTTTTGACAAAAATGTTTTTATAAATCGATACCTTAAATTAACTATCTTGTAAAATAAAAATTTTAATACTACTTACTATCTATCGTAAATATATTTTTTTAAAAATGGATTATTGGATGCGGAAATTTTTTTAAAGGCCGGTGTCCGCGGATTAGATTTATTTGAGATTTTAATCTCGACATTACCTCAGAGACTTATTATGAGATTATGCTCTCGTGAGGTTCTTGAAGACAATTTTCGGTTTTTGTAGTCCACCGTGTACACACCAGAGATTCACCATCTCGTACCTTACTTTACACTTATTGTACATCAAACGTCATTTCATTGACCGGTGATGCCCCATAAATAAATTTTGGGAGAACTTGGATCTCTTCTGCTTTAAGTAAATGTTCTTGTAATTTAGTACCGTCTGCTTCTAACTTTATTGAATAAATTATAAAGTAGGTATCTATGGTTCTGGGTGACATTTATGCACACGTATCTAGTCTCGCTGTAAAATCAATTTAAAGCTCATCTCCGAGTTTATCTTCAAATAAAAATCTAGAGACGTGCACACGATGCTACGATTTATTTAAATCTAAACTAAATCTTTGAGATTTATTTCGTCGTGTCTCATTTTGTAGATATGGGTTATAACGACTTTTACCCATTCAAATTACAATTTCCAAAATGGTCCCTATATATCTTATCTATTACCCCAGTAGCAATGTACAATAGCTTAATTATTACTGCTATAGCAATGTATCAAATATTTGATTTAATAAATCAAATTCCTTTCCAGTGAAGTGTTGTCTATTAGTAGTATGATTTTATTAAATTTAAAATAACCATCTACTTATAGGTTATACAATGAATGTATGAATTTATAATTATACCTTTGAAATTAACAATATTAACTCAATAAGTGATTAATAAAACAAAGTAAACAAATAAAATTTTTCAGACGTCTTTGAGGTCTTACTTTAAACCCAATTTTTTTTTTGCATTATGTATTCATTAGAAGAATTTCACGAAATCTTTATTATTAAAAGATTACTCGTGGAAGAGTTTTATTGTGTTCAAAAATGTTTTTCGCGTGCGACTCAATAACCTTACCTTAAATTCTAATAAAAATATTGAGTCCTGTGAACATAATTTGACAATCTCATATTTATATAGTTCTCTTATTCCGACTGGTAAGAGAAACCTGTGCAGCTAACAGTAATAACAGCTTAGTATAGGAAACACTTGAAGAACAATCGAGGTTTACTATGTGTTAAAAATATAACAAAAGAGAGAAGAATAAGTATGTATTTTTATATTTTTGAAACACGGTTAAAAAAATATATGAAAATCGAACCGTGATATAATTTATTGTAAATTATACTTCACTTTGTGTCATGTACTCGTGTGTTGTTACATGATATTTAGTGTTACAAAAAAATATCAAATAAATATACTTGTTTTATATTACAATTTCTAAAATTTTATACTTAAAAAAAAATAACTGGCGCGTGATTCTATCTTGTAATATAAACAATATTACAATAAACAAATTGTATATTTAAAAATGCAAATTTCTCACTCTGAACTGAGGCAAAAAATACTTTATATAAATTGCTCATCATAAACTAGCTACTCTCTCTGGTAAAGCGACGATCCATACGATATAACGATATTGTGTTGAAAACTGAACATACGTATTTGCTTTTATTAAAAATTTAATTAAAATCACCCTCTGAAAATAAATTTAAAAATCATAATGTTTTACATGTTAATTGAGTTTACATATTTCGTAAACAATTTTAGATGTTTTTTCGTAACAAAAATATTTTTTTTCAAGCAAAAACATATAGGTAGTATCAAAATTATGATTTAATCTAATATTTCAAATATTAATATGTTTGTGTGTATTTTAGTTTTTTATTTAGACACATTTAAAACATAAGTATTGTGAAGTTAAAAAAAAGACAGTTTATTACATATATTTTACACAGATTTTAAAATGCATTGCCCGACTAGGCATATTAGCAAATAAATTATATTTCACAAAACCAAATAACTCGTTGAATGCGAGGCAAAACACAATTAAATAGAAAATGAAATATACAAGACACGTAAACGTGAAAATATTTAAAATAAGAGAATAAAAATATAAATGTGCGATACAATATGTAAAATAGAATGTAAGCACATACAAGGTATAGGAAAATACGTAAGACTAAAGTTATAATGAAGTCAGTCTAATACACAAAATGCAGTTATATGAATTATTTCATAATATAAAACAGTTTACTCTCAGTATCTGCTATACCTAATTTTGAAACAGTTGAGTAATCATAAACTATTTCAATTCGCCATTCAATACCCGGGCGAATAGTTGTTCAGAAATAAATTGAAATGTTTTTTTATTGGTCACAAGACATCTGTCAAACATTATGAACGACGTGTCAGCCATCACCCGACATCCATAAATTCAAGCTGACGCGATGTTCGCGGAGACGTTTCGATTCCGAAATAATTCGAAACCAATCGATCACGGGTGCGCCGTGACAAATTCGATTCGGCGTTTAGTCCGGCGATTCAAAAGAGCGGACGGAATATTGAATATGCGGATTAGGAATTTTGCACCGCGTCCGGTGCTGCTTGTATACAAGTCCGCCTCGGCAACGCCGCCGCTCTCCCGTGGGACACAAAATGGCGTCTAACTTTTTCAATCTGCCAAAAATATTAATGTTACAGTAACGACAACTTTTTTAATGTATAAGTTAACAGTTTTATGACATGGCTGCGTCTAAACAAGTCGTTTTGTTTTCATGGTCGCCGAATATTTTTAATATTGTTGTAGTTCAGTGTATGGTATTCAGGCTTTAAAATTTTAACAATGCTCGACCACGCTTAAAATGCTTTAATAATCGACCCAATTCTGAAACAATATTTTACATACGATAGCTTCCGACGCACATTTGAGATTCGAGTTATAAATTACATTCTAAAATTTAAAACATCGCATATAAATTCAAGTCCAGTTTTGTGTTTAACTTTTCAATTTTTATTATTGTTTTATTAACCATTCAATGAATTAAAATACATCTACTGATTTCGAAAAATATCTTTTTTTTTCTTCAGGATGTAATAATGGATTTTAACCACAAAATTGATTTTGCCAATATTAAAAATAATTTAATTATTTGTACGTATATTATCTTTAAAATATTATAATGTTAGTTTTCATTTAATTACGGATTTCGTACTTCTGCTTATTAATCCTTCTGGTACTTTAAATTACAATACTTTCTTCCATCAAGTATCTGGATACCAACATAACTGGAAAAAAAGAGGTGTTCCGAGAACTTGCGTCCAAACGAAAAAATGAGAATGTGACATTTTTTTCTATAAAGAAAAACGGCTACTGTTAAGCCAGTAGTTCCATACGGATACAAAGCTCGAATACATAATGAACCTTTTAAATTGTATCCAAGAATTTGAAAATAAATTTCTCCGAAGGATATTTGAATCAATTATATCAGTTTTACCATGAATAATCGCCGATGGCGTATTTGCGCAATAGCTGAGCTTATCGAAGTCTTCGAACAACCACATATGTCAATAGGGAAGAACTTGTTAGATATGATGACTCCAGAGCACTCTGTAAGATCTACTAGGGTACGCTAATGGGTTCTCGACTCCTGGAACGCCCAAGAATAAGATAGGCAGACATTGTTCGAAAAGATACAGCGAGGCTACAAATCTCGTGTTGTTAAACCATTTCTCAAGACAGGAGGACCTGAAGGACAGTTATGCGATTGGTTAAGGAGCTGAAAGACCCTTAAAATCAAGTACAATATAAACAGGTACTTATTAACAATAGATACTTATTAACATGACTCGTTACGCATTTCTTATCTTCTCTACTGGTTTTCTTTTAGGTTCTTTTTAGTTTTTTAAACCATCCTGAAACGTTTTACGTAAGATTGAGGTTTTGATGATATCTCAAGCTTAGATAAGATATTATATTATCTCGAAATGTTTCCATAAACATTTTTCAACATTCTTTGAGTTGATTTAGTAATCATGTTTTGTTTTTAAAGAGAACATATTATTATTTGTGAAGTTGTAACTTTTTCAGAACATAGTTCTGTTATATTTAATTTGCAACATATAAGATCGAAAATTTGTTGTCTAGTTACGAGACTGACGTATTGTAATTGGTTTATCGTACTTCCCCGGATATAAAGAGATCCTGGTTTAAATCCCGGTGATAGCTAAATTTTTTTTTATATAAATTGTGTTTATCTGTATGTATACCTTTCTAATTGGTGCATTTTATTTGTATTATTTATGGTTTTGTTCATTTGATTTAAAATATATTATTAACGGGATATTTTAAATTTGTATCATACTTTTTCTAGCCATATGGATTAATCAATTCTTAAAAATGGGTGCAAATTACATTATTTATTCGGTTACAAATATTTGAAAATATTGAACTATATTAAACTGTAGTAGGTTTGGTATTACATTAACTAATTATTTATATTGTCACACTGCTCGCTTTAAATATTTTTAAATAACGAATAAATAATATCATATGGATATTATGTATGATAGATGTTACTTTAATATAATTTTTTATACAATCATTTTCAGTATTATTTTTGTGCGCGCAATCTCCGGCCGATCCAAAATGGAACCATGGCGCGCGGGAAATAAGGATACAGAAGGATACAGAGGAGAGATGGAAGAATTAGGGACAGTAACAGGAATAGGGAACAGAAGGTCTCAAATAACAACTATACATTAGGTAGAAATACGATCAATCTGGCTTGCTCTTTTATGTATCTAGATTTCATCTTGCACTTGAGTCACAGATCTTCTGGCTTCAAAACACGTACTCCGTTGTACCACACAAAGAACTCTCGAACTCACACTCCGTCGATAGCTCAAAGTATGACATACAATCACAATAGCAAGGTGAACTGTACATATCAGCCCCATATAGCTGAACTATAATTCACAATCCAACTTATCATTTCCTCACACCAGAAAGATAACTTGTCCATTTTTCAGTTTAACGCACTCCGATTGTAAATGTTAACTACCTCAACTAGTCCAATACTACAGAAAAGGTCGTGTTCTAAGTATATTGATGAGAGTAACATTTAAGTAATCAACAGGAACCTATATCTATATGACGTTAACATGCGCGCGAGATGGCGATACATAAATATCCAACAAACTTATACTGAATAATGCAAATAGCCTTCATCTTATATCTTATCTTCAGTGTATGGACTCTGTTGAATTCTCTTAAGAACGCCCCTATTCCAGCAATAATTTTTGTGTCATCGGTCCAGCAAGCAGGGGATAATATCCCCTGCTTGCTGATAGTATGAGATCTATACGTTACAATAATTTATTTCTCGTCGTTGGGTTGAGTTTGGAGTATAGCCTGTTGTAAAATTATTTCAGAACCCTAGATCAGAACTAGAAGAGCGTAACGATTGAAAGATTTTAAAATACTAGCTTTAAAAGTATATTTCAGTTTCCCGAATACTATCCATTATAGTTATATACCGTCAAAATCAAAACTTGTTCCATAACAGCACGTTTTTGGTTATGAAACATAAAATACCTAATATTAAGAAATCAATAATTTTAAATTATGTATTGAGAAGATCATAAAAATATGAAAGGTGTCCAGCGGAAAATTTTCTAGTTTAATATTAAATAAATTTAAAAAAACTACAATGTTATTTTTATATTTTATTCATACAAAATGGAGTTTAACGATGCGGATTTTACATTTCACAAACAATTCAACGCCGTCCATTTCTCTCTAGACACTCTTGCAAGCGGACTCTTAAATTTGCGAACACGCGAGAGTAAAGCGTTGGTTTAATGGTAGCTACACGGCAAATATTTTTTTGTAGGGGCTGAATTGTTCAAGGATTGTAACTGTAAACTTTCGACTTAAGGTATTCCCACAAAAAAAGTCACACAGTGTAAGGTCCGGTGACCGAGGGTACCAGGGTATATCTCCGCACTTGCTGATTAATTTATTGGGAAAAATTCCCCTCAGCTTCTCCATTGAAACTCTAGCTGTGTGTGGAGTTGCCCCGTCTTGCTGAAATTGTGTTCTGTTTTTGAACCTGGGAAACAGCTGTGGTTGCGGTACCAAAAACATTCGGCAATATACGATAGCAGTGACTGTCTCTCACTGATTAAAAAAATAAGGGCCGATTATCCCTCGAGCAGAAATTGCATAACACACTGTCGTTTTTGTACAATGCAAACGTTTTTCTTGATGGCGTTCCCTTGGATTGTCCGGGTTTCAGCATCTCATGTTCTGTTTAACATAGCCATCGATATGAAAATGTGTTTCATCAGTAAACAATATGTTTCCAAGCGTTCGTGCTGTTCCAAAACGTTCCAGCATCGTTCTCGCTAAGGTTTTGCGTAAAGAATTGGCATTTTCGTTGAGAAACTGCACGATTTGCAGTTTTTATATGGGTGAAACAGTAGTTTATTTTTCAAAATAACGTGCACTGTTGATTTTTTAATTCCAGTAGAGGCTGCAATCTTCCTTATCGATTTATGCGGATTGCGCATAATTTCACATCGAACGTGAGCCACATGTCCTGGCATCGCTGCTGACGTTGATGGTCCCGGATGAGTTTGGCTAACCATTGTCCATTATTGTCTAAAATTTTAAATCCAACACCAGATAAGTTGCGTGCTCGGCCCATTTAAAGCGAGTACAAAAAGCGCGACGCGCACGAACCGATGAATCACCGCACTTTAAATATTACTCAATCGCGAATACGCAGTGCTCTCCCGACCAGTGACTCATTGCGCTTGGAACAATACCCCTCCCACTTACCTCACCCTGGTGGTTTACGAGCAATTACAATTAGTCTTGAAATTTTTCCACTGGACACCCTTTGTTATTCATAAAGATATGCAAGATATACCATTTAGTGAAAAATACATCTTACGAAAACAGCACGTTTCTGCACATGACACTAGATAATTTATTCAATTTTTTATGACATTCGTGCACAAAATATTGCCTTTTAATTCAATAACCTCAATTTTATCTGATTATCAGATTTCAGAGATCAAAATTTATTCGCAAAGTATCGGTAATATATTTTAGTGCTATCTCTTCGTTTTCAATTATGTCAACAAGCAAATGTGAACTCTGTGGTGTTGCAAGAATTTATTTAATGTCACATAAGAAAATTTTGGGATAAATAGTATTTTTTAAGGTTTAGTCTATATTTTTGATTAGAAATAAATTAGATAAGTTATAAATGGTAGAAAAAAATTGTGATATATTTATTTTATCCTAACATATTTACCATGGACAAGAAAATGACACCAAGAAAACATTATACGTTGTAAATTAAGAGTAATACAAGAGTTAAATATAGTGGAACCTCTACATTCGTCACATTTTGATAACAAACAAATGTTTCAATATTCGTTAATATTTTCTATTTTTGTCACTTCCACCGCCCGGCAATGCTATCTAACTGGGCCAAAATACAGAATATGTTTGAAAAGTGACAAACAAACGTTAACATAATCAATCATAACATAAATGGATTCATTGGTAATGTGATTAACCACTTCATGAAAGTTTTAAAAAATGGACATAAACAGGCAGGTTCTTGGTTAAATCAAGAGCTACTGAATCATCGGCAAACGAAAACCATCACCAGAATTAGAGTTACCTGATGTTTAAATTCTCTCCTAAATATTAGTAACTTTCCTCCTCTTTCACTTCTACCATCATATCTCCTTAGTACAAAAAAGGTAAATTATTTATTTGTGTACTATTTTTGGGGCCTGGGAACGAATTAATTGATTTTCGTTATTTGTTATAGAAAAAACTGTTTCTATATTCGTCGGGCCTTAAAGAACGGATTAATGATGAATATTGGGGTTCCACTGTATATGAGAAAAAAAAAAAGAAATAAAAGTCATAAACACACTAACGGGGGAAAATATTGATAAATTGGTTTTGTTAATGAAACAAAATATTTATCAATGTCGGTGAACAAATCATTATATGCTCGATTACAATAATAGTTAACGCGACGGAACGACAACATTAACGTATAGCAGAATCGACCAATGACAAACGGAATATTTTGGCATTTACGATGCTGTGGACAATATTTGCGCGGGAACGCAATACCGGATGACAGCAGCGGTGCTTCTAATTGTCACGTGATTGACAAGAATTGTGTTTCGGTCGACCATTTCGGTTGGTGTAGAATTTCAATCAAACGTACATACGTTTAATTCAAACAATATTGTATACCGAAACCTGGATGAATTCAATAAAACGAGATTATAAAAACGTACTGATGTTTTCCAATAAAAACACGTCAATTATTATTTTTTAATTGCAATAGTATTTATACAACGTTAACAACTACACCATAATTATTGATTATTTTCTTTATCATGATATAAATAATCACTCCAATTTGTATTTAAAAATATTATTTTTTATCTTTTAAATGATTAACATTATTATATTAATTATATAACATTATTATGTACACAATTTTATAACATAGTTCTTTGGTAATTTAAACAATTTAGTTGAATTGCTTAGAAGGATAAATAATAAAATATTGTTATGGCTTAAACTTTATGGTCGGACATAATTATTAATTATATATGATAATAAAATATGCATGAACCACTTTGTTTCAATTAAGATCAACCGATTTCAATACTACAATATTTTGTCAGGATGAATGCACACTAAGTTAGTGAAATTCGCATCGAAAGAAAACACGGTTAATTTTTTTGAAAGTTTAAAATTTGGGAAGATTTTTTTCTATACTTTAAAGAGAACACATTATTATTTTGGAGTTGTTGTTTTTTCAGAACATAACTTTGTTGTCAATTTACTAATCTAACATGGTGTAATGGTCAGCGCGTTTCCCAGGATAGAAAAGCTTCCTGGTTTGAATCCCGGTGGTAACCAAAATATTGTTTCAATAAATTTATTTCATCTATATGTATGAGTATATATTTCTGATTGATACATTTTATTTGTATTGAGATTTTTTTCTGTTTATCCTTTTAAGTAAATACGAGTATATAATCTAACTGGTTTATATTATATATGATTATGGTTATATATTTATATGCTTTATAGTGTTTTTGTCAATGTTCTTCATCACAGCGATTTCGTAACTTCTGATTCAACTATTTTGTCGTCTTCATTTTCATCATTTTATTTTTATTTTTAGTTTTCTGTTATTCGTTATGCATTCCATGAATTTTACTCCTATTTACGATGATTTATTTTTGTTCCGCTCCTAAAATAATTGGTCTTTTTAAACTGACTCCATCCAGTATAGATTTTCTTTCCTTATCATCATGAACCTGTATCTATCCCCTGCCTCCCTTTCTGGGCATCCTGCTGCTTCTGGCTACTTGCCCTATACCATAATACTGGTGGATGACCCATACTTATTGTTCCCGTTTGGGGTCTCCACTTCAATACTTTCTTCTCCCAGTGATCGTTTATTCTTTAGCAGAGGTGTTCGATCCATTGCCGTTTCGACTTGCTCATTGCTCTTTCTGTTTTTAGCTTATAAGTTAGGCCTACAATCAGCATTACAATTTGAGCATCGTTACATTCTCCAGTGTGTACCGCAATTTAAATACACCTTGCCTATTTCAATCCACACTAATCAATATATTTTTTTTAAAAACGAACAAACACATTAAAATTCTATTTGCAGAACATTACAATCTATAATTGGGACAGGTTGGTTATAATAATATTTTGCCTAGTTGTCATGTCGAATTTCGATACAAAAAAGAGTGTAATATAATGGCATGTTGCGCCGTCTTGTTGAAACCACAGCTTTTCCACATTAATATCATTCAATTGAGAAACGAAAAAGTCATTAATCATGGATCTATAGCACTCTCCATTGACTGCAACGTTCTGGTCGCCGGTATCATTTTTTAAGAAACAATAGCTTCTTCGGTGCGCACTGTACGACGTCTCCACGTATGCGTATCACGTATTACGTATTATCAATTAAAGTATCCATGGTGCGAAAATGATTCATGTTTATTCGAATTACATGCTCGGATGGACGATTATGTCGACCATAAAATGGACGTAGTGCAAGGTATGTTTCGCAAACTGAACCAAGATTTTCGAAAAAAATTGCACAATTTGCATGCGTTGTTCTGGCGTAAGTCTATTTTTGGTGAAACGGCAAACCAAACTGAGCACAAACCAAACTGAGCACAAACCAAACTGAGCACAAATCAACTCTCAGCTATCAAATTGGCTGTCGCTGGAAGAAGTGTTGCCAATTCGAAAAATAAACCTTTAAAAAAAATACCCTTTATCAAATATTTTACAACGTTCATCCTGAATCAAAAATAATATAATAAATAAGTATGAATCAAAAATTAAGCTGGTCGTATGCGTAATATATATTTTGTTTAATATTATTTTATTGCATACATATATATAATGTATGTATATCCGTATATAATATTATATTCTGTACTGACTTTATAATGTCTAACATCATTAATATGAAAATTCGTGTATCTTAACAACTTTGTCCCACAGAAACTTACAAAACAAAATATTTATATATCATAACAAGATTGCAAAAAAATTATTTATAATATTTGAATATGTCCAAAAACATAAAATTAGTCCATAGATGGCAATAATGTAGTGATACTCGAAGCGAGTCACATACTAACATATATACAACATTGAAAAATTTGATAGATATGAAGATTGATGGGTGAGAATGGTGAACGTTATATTCATACAAAGTAATCACTTAAGCCAGGTAGGGATAGGTAGATAAGCCCTTTAATCACCCAATATATACATATATTTTCCATTTTAATATAAAAAATAGCTTCGACCCTATATGAGATATTTATGATTTCTCTAATTTATTTTCTGGCTAATTACTTTGACTACATAATACACACCTATTTTTTGCAATTAATATCAATTTAAATATTTAAACTAAATTCGTATTTTAATTTGACATTAGTAAATATACATTTTATGTTATGCAACGTCATACTTAGACAGTTTTATTTTATTCTAAGAATTTTATTACACACTCTTCAGAAAGAAGAACCGTGCCAGCTTAACACATCAATCAAAAGTGTGTCCCGCTGGAGATGAAGACAGCTGACTACCTCAAAATATTTAAAGTAAAATGATATTTTTTTGATAATGATGATTTAAATGTGATGTTTAAGAAAGAAATTTTTAATCTCTACATTACTATGAAGCTTTTATTATTTGAAGTGTCAAATTATTATTAATTATTTTTTCACATGTCGTCTGGTAATTTGACTTAAAATCTTGGGGAAATATCGAACACACCGGAAAACAGCATGAAAATCATTGAACTATTCTCGAGTGTTTAGGGACACATACACACAGATACTTGTTGCCTTGTATATATAAAGATATGGTAACACACAAGCGCTTGAGTTTATAACTTGTTAATTTAAAAAAATATACATAATAATAATAATAATGCGTTTATTCCAGTGTGATGGGGTTTTTTTATGAAGACCCGATTCCCCATAAAGATAATACATATTATATAATACATTAAAGTTACAAAATATAAATAAATAAAAAGTTCACACATATATATAAATATAAACAAAATATAAATACTTCATTTCAGTCACGGCCATTATTGTATCCGTAGCTATACTGTAGTCGTTGCCATTCTCTGGTCAGGAAGCCAGCTTTCCATGAGAGCGCCGCTTGCACTAGAGACTTGCTGAGCTTCAGCCGCAGCTTTACGCCGGCATCTTGATGTCTCAGAAGCTGAACGAATTCATATATACGGCCTTCGGCAAACATTGTTGATGCGCTACAATAATGCGCCAATTCAAACAGTATTCTTTATGAGTTATATATGTATGAATATCTTTTTTTTTATATTGTAATTATTAGATTTAATTTAAATATGATACATACATTTCTAAAAACAGAATTCAAATTTCTGTAGACGAAAATTGACAAACAAATATTTATATTAAATGGTTATTTAATTAATATGGTCATGATAATGATAACATTTTGGTTTTTGTAGGTTCAGAGAAAAACAACTATAACTTATTTGATGCTGACACATAAGAATCAGCACAGATAACTTTATATCATGAATAATAACTAGTGATAAATTATTTTGATTCAGTGATATTATAAAAGAAATAAATATGATTTGAAGATCCTTAAGTATTTATTGGTCGTCGTGATAATGAATAGACAATAAGTAAAAAAAAAAATTGTGCAGTTTAAAAAAATTACATTTTTTCTTTCCATAGTGAGTTTTTGTTCAGTGAACTTAATAGAAGTATCGATTTTAATGTGACCTGTTAGCTTAATTATACATTTGATAAGTAAATCGTTTCTAAAACCTTTACAGTATTCGATATATTGGTGTATTACCTTACGTAATCAAGCGGATCTTTGTGACTACTGTAAAGTAAATTTCAGTTATTTGATGTCATAGTATAGAAAATAATATCTCATTGATTGTCGGTTCTACTATATCCAAATCAGTGCGTTACCGAGCACGTTGGCTGTGCGGTATTAGATTAATGTGCAAATTAAATTCAGTCAGAGAAGGTGGGGACCAGCGCCCTCTATCTGCCGATAGACACGCTTCATCTGCCTGAGCGATGATTGAATGAACATGTCACCAACGTGACTGAAGTCTTAACTCTTAAGTGACGAAAATACAAAAATATAGCAAAAATATGAAGGACCGTTAGCACCCCAGAGATAAGAAATTCAGACGATTTTCACCAAAAATATGATAGCTTTTTTTACATTATTTTTATTTTATAATTGACAGATTCGTTAATGATACTGACAGATAATCCTACAAAGATAAAATATAATTTGAATATTGGAAGATTACAATTTACTGTGACTAAAATGTTTAAATAATATGAAGAGAGTAGTTATCTTGCATTTAAGAGAAAATATAGTATACTCAAATTATATATGTTTGTCCGGAGATACGGAATAAGGAGATTAAATTAATATAGTATACGTTAGTTAGTTAGTCCAAAATACTCAAATAAAGGAAGATTAAATTATCTAAACCTAACAAAACGCGAAATTGAAGATCAGCAATCAATGACTGCTTCTAAGTTCATAAAAAAATAATTTAATTGCCTTTTTTGTAAATCTGAATAGCAACAAAATTCATCATTTTTTATTCCCTTTGCCTGTTTCATTACATTTCATTTACCTGTTTCATTACATTCCATTTGCCTGTTACGATTACAACTCTGATTAACCGTTATAAGTAAGAACTTCCCAATACAGCTTAATAATAAACATTTACAAGAAAAAAAATTATGTGATGATGTAATATATAAGGACGTGTGACAAATATAATACAATTGTCAAATTAAATTGTTATTTTACTTATCAATTTGTTAGACAATTTAGGTGAGACTAGTTTTAAAATATATTGGTTTTAAAAAACATTACTTAAGTTTGCGTTAGATAAGTTGAAGAGGAAACTAAAGAAGTGAGTCCAAAAATGTTGATTAATATTTCTTCTTAAAGATGTTTTATCAGATTTTTTATTTATATAGACCTATTTCGATTTCTTTTCGTTGATCAAGATTTTTTTTACACGGTTATAAGAGGGTTAACACGATAAAAAGCGAACATGCCCCCTGGTGGCCCCTATCGATTTTCAGGCGCGTCCGTTCCAGTTAGTTTTCTGTGACACCCCCGGGGGATGCGCCAGAGAAGAAAAGCGTGAAAAATGTAGAAGATTGATAAAATAAACATTATATGAGCTTGATGCATTACAATTACATGATGTTTCAATTTTTAAATCATGACAAATTATGACAAATATAAATTGAATTATTTAGATTCAAAGTTGGCCCAAATTTATTATTTCTGTCATTTAATGTATTTTCTTATACGTGCGCACATAATATTCACATATTTTAATAAATGGTAGCATTATTTTTAATAGGAAACTATATAACAGGGAATTATTTTAAGAGCATATAGACAATGAACACAGAATTATTTTAAAATAAATATTTAATACATAAAACGAATTATTTGTGTATTACAATACTAAACAACGATCAATAATTAATATATATTTTATAATACATATCAAATGCATCGATTAGAAAGATACAGATGAATTCAATTTATCGAAAAAATATTTTATCAGCAGCCGGGATTTGTATTAAAATATCATAGAACTATGTTCTGAAAAAATTGCAACTTCACAAATAATGTGTAAAATAAATGTATCTTTGTTCAATAAAAATACCTAACCTTACTAAATTTGTATAATTTTATTGTACAAATAATTCATATTTTAATATATACGCATTAATTTTACTCATTTTAATACATATGCTAAATTCAAAACTCTGCAACATTCAGAAGATGATTAAATTACTTAAAAATGAATATTCACGAGTGTGAGTGCAGGTTACTGAACTGTTAATTTTATATACAGGGTGAATATTATATTCCCGGATGATGTTATTTTTGAATAACTAGAAAATAAGACAATTTTTTTTATTTGATTTTTATTCATCAATTACTTAGTTGATTACAATTGTGTATAGAATATAATATCGGTCAAATAGTTGCCTTTGGGAGCAGCACAAATGCGTGCTATTTTAAACTTATTTTTCATAACATTCTCGTACACTTCGCGTGTTATTTCAGCAATTTCATTTCTAATATTATCATGTAGCATCGGAATTGTTGTTGGCTTATTGGCGTAGACCGTTATTTTCAAGTACCCTCATAAAAATAGTCGAGAGCCGTTAAAACAGGTAATCGAGGAGGCCAGTCAATATCACCACTTTTTAATATTATGCGACCGAAAAAAATTTCTCACAAAATTTCAAGCGTAGCTCGGGCTGTGTGTATAGTGACACCATTCTATTGGAACCATATGTATTTCAAGGCCCATTCAAACCAAGTCAGCCACCAAGAAGTTTTCCAACATGTGGCGATAGCGATCACCAATAATGGTTACAGCAATGCCATTATTATTTAAATAAAATGTTTTAATGACTTCAGCTCGTTATTGAAGTGTAGTATAATCCATTATAAATTGTAATTAACTTTTCTCTGTAACTATCAAATACAAATTGACAAATATCTGCTAAACCAAAATAGCAACTAAACAAAATCGGCCTAGAACATAATATTCACAATTAAAAAATTAACAAAATGTTTAGAGAACACCGCCAGTTAACAGCAAAGATATTTCTGTAAATTTATTTACGAGAGAATAATTCAATCGGTTTAAGCTGCAAGAAATTGAAGCAAAAAAAAAAAGAATTTTGCATAACCGTTTTATCCAGATTCAGTAGATACTACAATAGTTCGAAAATTTTAGAAACTGATAGATAAATTCTAAAGACAAAAAGGGTCGAGAAAACCTTGCGAAAATGAATGAATATTATATAAAACAATCGAGCAATCAATCCTTAAAATAGTACAATATTTTTTGGCAATTTAGGTCAAAATAAAAAACATTAAAATGCTATGATGTATTCTGAGTTACTTTTTGGTGATGATAATCGAAATTAAAACAAAAGAAATTAAATATTCAACACAATAAGTACAGATATGTACTATGAAAATTATTATAAAATCTGGTTTTATTGTTTAAATAATCTTCATAACATGTAAATGTTTGATTTGTTTTAACAGATTGATTTTACGTAGTTGTAAACTGGGTAGTCAAATACGATTAAGACTTATTTAGTTCAGCTGTTCATGGTTTACCTCAACCAGGTGTCAGTTTATAAAAACAAAATACTTTTATTGACAAGCAAACGCATGACAATACTCGTATAGCACGAATAAGGCGAATAACTCACTCAGTATCGGTACATAACTTTTTCAAACCAGTTTAAATAGAGCACGCAATGCTCTCCGTGTGTACTAAACATATTCTTTATTTGATCGAACATAATATAAATAACTACTAGAAAGTATTCAGCTGTCACCGGGTACTGCTTGCTGTGCTTTGCGTAATATATTTTCAAAAAAGGAAAGCGGAAAGGGAAGTCTACTAAAGTACAATCTAATTTAACTAATTAAAGCTAACAAAACTTAATATATAATTCCTTAATAATATATAATAGTTACGTAAGGTATATACAAATATATATATACTGTCACGTTACGAATTATGGCATGACAAAAGAACGCGACGTGTGTTCTTAATTTTTATAAAGGAATCATCCTGGTTAAATAATGTTACGCTCAGCGAAGTCGCCCAATGGTAGTCCTAGGGCTAGCCGCGTGGTTCGCTACATTCGAGGCGCATCGACGAACGTCCACTAGCGCTGGTACTTCATTCAACTTGCAGCTACAGACTGGGATTGTCGCGTGACACCGGCGACTATGTGCCGCTAACCAATTTAATCTGCGAAATCCTTTACAAAAATAATTGCACGATGAAGACCTCGGATAAAAAGCACAGCTTGAGGCAAAGACCAACGCTGCCGAGCGTTGCAATGTGCTCAAATATTTGAAGGGTAAATTTACAAATTTCTCTTATTCCAGGAAATACGTTATATTTCCCTTCTTTTCTTTTTATCTTCCTACTTTTTGTCTACCTGGGGAGACGCGCCAAAGTGATGGAGGTCTAACTAGGATGTTGTATTTGACTTACGCACGAAGTTTTTTACTTATGGAAGACTGATTATAATGGCTGATCTGATGAGGAGGAAAGGCTAGGCCGATTACATGGGCCGACCCAGGATAATCCACCAGATAAGTCTAATGTCACAGCATTTTTTCTTTATAAAATTATTATTGTCAGCGCCTTTTTTCACTAAATGTGTTATCACCATTAGTGCATTTTTATCAACATGAGATTTGATTGTTATCTCTATTATTATTTTTGTGTAAAATTAATTGTAAGTAATTTTTATAGCAATTTAACGATTGATTTTTTGATCATTTCTCTATAAATATTTTTTTGTCCTAGAATTATTGATTATTTTTCTACAATAAATTATAACATCTGATTTGCTACAATTTTTTTATTATAAAATGTCACCTGGCATGTTTGCTTATTTACACATTTAATATTCTTTAGTAAAGATTTTATTCCCAGGAGATGGTTAAGGTGTACTCAACATTATGGTAAGTAGGTAGATTCTGATTCACATATTCACTCCTATGCTCGCCACTGATCTAGTCTTAACTTAGTAATTTTCTTTTATTTGTATTATACTTTCGCTCTTTATCCATTATTCGCAATAGCGCATTACTGATATTTATTACTACGCTATTATAAAATTTTAATTGAATGCCTTGAAACTATAATTGAATCTCCCTGCTTCGCCAGGAGCTGCTTGCGTAATGGCATATTATACATAGTACTACTTATTTTTTTATATCATATTACTACTGCGATTACATTCTACGTCTTTCTGTATTTTAATCATATAGTTAATACAATTCCATTTATTTGGGTATAAAAAATAAATGTGTTCAAATTAATATGTATACTTTATTACATTATTTAATTTATACTCATATTTATCTTAAAAATTATTCTAAATTTTTTTGAATAAATTGTGGATTCTATCTTCTTTTTTCTGACTTTGTAAAAATATTAATTGGTTTATTTTATAAGGTCTATTCTCTACACAAGATATAAATTTTTTAAAAAGTTAAGAATTATATATTTTTTTATGTTAAAAATATATTGATATTATGAAGATTATTTTTAAATGAAAGTTTCCTAAATCTTATTTTCAGTTTCAATCTTACTAGGATCAACCTGCATTGAGATAAGTAAAAAATATACATTAATTCTTACGCCTTCATTTATAGTTTAATTAGTAAATATTAAAATTACCACAGATAGTAAATGTAACAAATAAAAATACAAAATAATAAATTTAATTATGTTATTTAATATTAAACAGGAAAAATCAGTTAATAAAAAAAGGAATGAAAGCAAGAAAATGAAGAAACACATTAAAAATATTACAAAATAACGAGAAACAAAATAGATCGCTTTCTTTGTTTATCCACATACAAAATCTACGTTTCATCACCTGTGACTCTTCGACGTAAGAACGGTTCACTCTTTGTCTGGATAACAAAGCATGTCTGAACGTCGCCGTGCTTTGTTCATATCGGAAAATTGATGAGTTAGCCATACACTGCGTCAACTCACCAATATTATATAGTTACACTAGCTGACCTTAATCTAACTATTATACCTTAGCCTTCTGAAATGAAAGTCACTATAATGATAAATATTACCCCAAATGCTGTATCTGCACCGGCTGTACTGTATTTGTAAGTTATCAACATATCATCAAAAGTTTTATTAAATAGATGTGCATACACGGAATACATTAATATATATGTCACATTAATATTCTTAACAATATTACTATTTCAAACTGTACTATGCGCATATTATACGAAAATAGGCCTAATTGCAGGACGCACGGGTAGATGTTCTAACCTCCAACTATTAGATCATTAGGTGAATGCGTTACCTATGCTTGAGTGACAAGTAAATTGAACCAATATTTCTGATGATATCGATTGCCCTCTTTTTCATGGAAAAACGGTATACAATGCCTTAAATGCATCACTGTTTGTGCAACACTGTACTTTCTTTAAAATTTAATTTAATTTAATTTCTGTAGATTCAATGATGATTTTTTTTTATTATCAAATTAAACAGTAGCGTTGCAAATTCTTATTGTAAAATAGTTGATCTTTAAAAGTAGATTTTAAAATAACTTCAGGAATGTAAGGGTAACGGTCGCTAAACTTCATGATAGTGTGTTCAACAGAAGAAGTATTTCCTAGAATACTCAGATAATATTAGGTTGATGCATCCGCCGTTTTTTAAAAATTATATTGTATCATTACATTGTAAAATTCAGACTCGGTTGGCCTTGTTAATGTCTAAGAGCTTATGCGGGACCCATCCGGTCAATTTCCACATCTTGCCGAGTTTTCTGAGATGACGAACAATCGTGGACTCATCGATGTTGAAGTTCTCAACCAGTGTATTATTGGTGCAATTTTCATCTTCTTCCATTGCCGCCAGAAGAACCTGGTCATCAAAATTTGAAGATCAAACCATTTCTGACTTGTCATCTAAGCTGGTATCACCACCTTTATAGCGAATAAACCACTTTCGACATTCCTTTCCCTAATCGTTCCTTCTCCAAAAAAATCGTTGAGATTGCGAAATGACTTTGCGGCTTTCCACCCTTGGTATAGCATAATGTGGGGTATATGTGTATGATTTTTTTATGCACTTTTATATTTATTATGACAATTGTCAATACGTTTACTTCTAAAAAACAAAACGTCGCATAAAAAAGGTCGGATAATTATGCATCAATTTATTTAAAACTATTGTTCTTCTCATACTTTAGTTTGGTACTGAGACTTATGTACCCTACAAAATACATTTTAAGAGTCTGTAAATGTTCGACCAACGTTTTGTTCACCATATTCTGTAGGTCCACTGGAGCGACAATGTATATAATGTCACAGTTCTACATTACTGAGTATCGGCCTATCGAGGACATGATCGTAGAGAGACTAAGGTGGACCGGATACGTGATACCTTAACATAAGCGATCAGAGACTTCCAAAATATACCTTTAACGGGAAGATCATTGGCAGGCGAAGAACTGGGGAAGCAGAAGACGCAATACAACAATTGCCTCCGTGAAATGCTGAATTTGTACGATGCACTCAAGGACTGGGAGCAGATGGCTCATGATCACAGAAGTTGAAGGAGTATCTGCTCTCAAATTGATACTCCTATAGTGTCGCGGCGACCATGCGACAAGGGAACCAGTCAGCGCAACATGACCGCTTTATATGTGACATCTATGGGAGGGAGTGCGCCCCTCGAATTGGACAATTCTTCCACCGAAAAGCACGAAAAGGCGAAGAAATTGAGAACCACAACTAAGTAGGAATGGCAAAGGGATGCTCGAATACCAAGCAATAACCAAAAACCACATTTTAAAAAAAATAAAGATGCGTACACGGAATGTGCGTCACATCAATATTCTTACTATTTTTGGCCTTTATGGCGTCCTGGAACAATGCTCAAACCCCCAACCACTCGATTACTAGGCAATCATCGCAACCACTTGACCACAAGCACGTCAAATAACTTAATAATTTATTCTAATTTGTCATATAATTTACCTAATTATTTTGAACTACATGTTTCTGAAAATTATTTTGATATCTTAAAGTAATGAATTTTTTAAATATAATATTTGAAATATTTAATTTATTGGGTTTACCTTGTCAATAGCTTTAATCTCTTTGAAAATACAGCTATTACTGCGGTAAACTAAAATCATACGTAATAAAATGTGCCGTGACAGAAGACTTTAACTGAGTTTGCTCGTCTATGAAATAGATTTCTAATAAAACTTTATTTATAAATATTTGATTCCTATTAATTTTAAATTGTTGGCTTGGATCCATCAATAAAAAAATAATTGTATCTAGAAGAAACGTACGCGTAATTCGATGCAATCAATTTAACTGAGAAATATATTTTCCTATATAATGAATATTTATCATGATAAAATCATCAAAAGCAATTTAGTGAAGCACAGTTCTTCGAAAGTCGATTATTACTTAATATTAATGGAATCAATTTATTCTGAGAAAAAAACGTTTTATTTTATGAAACTCTTACTTCGATTCTTTTTCCGACGGGCAGAGACGATTAATGAGTAAAGTAAAACATACAGATTATAGAACAGAAGGTATCATTATAAACAATTAACGCGAAAATGTTTAAAACAAAAATAACCTGATTTTTTTTAATACTCATAAAATAGATTATAATGACCGTTATTGCTTCGATTACATCATCTCGGTACAGCATCCTACTTTTGCCGCTTCATAAACTGCGCGAAGAATTTGAATAACTATGTTAAGAGCATTTGAAAATGTCTCTCTCTTCTTTCGAATCGCATATTAATGGCGTAATAGAATATGACATTACAACGTCCATTTAGCTCTCGACCTCCTCCCTTCTCCTTGCCTTTCGCCCCACTTGCGTTACACCACCGAGTGAAGCGTTATGTTCGCCCTTCAAGGAGTTGTAATTTCCACAACGTTGGTTGCTAATGTCATTACAGAATTGCTGCTTATTAGAGATGGCGCTTTGTCTAACACAATCCTTTGATGGCGTAATTTGAAGTCACTTAATATTACGTAGGAGGCGAGACTTCGGGCGTAATTGTACGCCTATGTAATATTTCTTAGCTGAAGATTTGGAGGAACATGGAGCAACTCTGACAGATATGCTCAACAATGTAATTTGCTTCGCCGAGTTAAAATTTTGTTTTACTACCATTATTATATATATTTTAATGAAATTATTTTTCCGCCATATACCATGTCTTTAGTGCTCTGTCTTAGTGTGAATATATAACATGTAGAAAATTGTGTTGAAAAAACTGTTTTTTTTTTTAATTATTTTATTCTCGTGATTCTATTGTCTCTTTTCAAACGAATAATTAAATATTTACGTAATTTTTTAAAATCAATAACAACTCTCAAGATTTCGTGAAATCCTTCAAAATGTATGTACAGTGTTAACCATTAGTCGTGTACCATAGAGATAAATTAATTAAATAGAGCAGATATTGTGAAATTATAAATTACTGAACACGTGTTCAATAATCGTGCTGCTGAAAAGTGTTTACAAGTTGGTGGTGATTATTTTGAACGTGCTTTAACATAACATTTATTCATATATCGCGCGACTTATTGATCATACCGTATATTTATTGTTTCTTCTTTTTGTTAATTTATTTTATTATTTATTATCCATTGTTCTATTATTTTCATAGAATGAGATAATTTTTAATCTTCCGTTTGCACTTTATGCTTAAATATCTAAAAAAAAAAAAATGAATTTTGACACTATAAAGGTGCACAAAATAATTGTTAAAATATAGTAAATCTTCAAGGAATTATTAATATATTATATACATATATGATTTTCTTTTAAGGTACCTATATAATGAATTCATACCACCGCAAAACAATATTACATTTACATTAATACTACTGTAACGGGGCAAGCTCTTCTAGTGAAACATTGTGTACTACTTTTGCGAGTTCGTATTTACCAAAAACATAAAAATCTATATATTCTAATAATAAAAAATTATAGTTTATAATGAAAAATAAAATCAAATTTATGACTGAGCTATTACTGTAGCCAAAAAATCTGGTTGTGCGATGCTAGCGGTGCATTTCTGGTCTAATAAACTTTATAAAGTACATTAATCAAATAAATCAAATTTATAATAGAGATATGTTTCTGCAACATATATGTCATATCTATATTCTTTCTATTTTGAAGTACTAATAATGTGTATCTCCAAAACAATAAATTATGCTTATAAATATCATTAGTAAACATTAAACAAAGTTCATAATATATCAAACGACTGTATATATTATGATTTAAATTAATAAAAGTAAGCGAAAATTTAAAATATCTAAAAACGTCTTTGAATTTTTCGATAAAAATTATAATTCGTTTGATGCGATTAATATATATAAATAAATTATACCTTATTCATTTCAACGCAATTATTTCGTACAAATTAAAAAATGCTTATTTGCAATTCTTTAAATCCTAGATGTCATATTATTAAAGCACTCGTCACTTACCTAGCGGTGGTGCAATACTAGTGAGCAACATCCGTGCAGTTTGTGTTCACCTGTGTCTTCAAAAGATATTTTCTCGAGAACAAGTTCAACGAATAAAATAAAATTTTAAAACTTCACAAAATTAGCACTTAACACTGTATAAAATTGTTTGCAAAATTCAACAAATATGCTCCGATAAATAAGTCAAAATTTTTGCTACGAAATGTCTGGCGTCATAATGAGGTACTCGGTTGGAACCACAGTCGCGTCCCGTCACCGGTGCAACAATAACATGTGACCGAAGTCTTCGCAAGTTGCGGGGCTCGCGAGATCGGTGGTGGCCGGCCGGCTCTCGAATTGTGGTAGTTTGTATATATTCCGAGGGTTCATCAACACGCGACAAACTTTTTTTAAGGCATCCTCTTTATGGAGAGTCTATTATTGTTAATATACTCTGATCTGATGAGAAAATATATTATCACTGAATCTGTTTGTACAGGAACACGAGGACGAACATCAAAAACCGCACTGTTAAGATTTGGCGGGCGAAAATCAAAATTGGGAAAAATAATACACAACACGTTCACGAGTTCTCAAAATAAACGGACACACAAACACGAACATCGACACGACAGATATAAGCCACTTGTTTTCATTTAATAAGATAGTTTATTTGTTAATTCATGTATTTAATTTAAGTCGTTATTTTTTGTGATATAATGGTATTAGCTACGTGTCACTATCGGATAATTTAGAATGTATCGTCAGTTGTGGAGTCATGTTGGGGCGCGCGTGCGGCGGGCGGCGCGGCTGTGTGGCACTGAGAACCGTAGAGCCTTCATCTACCCCCGCCACCCAGAACGACCCCAAGCCCCTTCCCCTCCCGCCCCGTGACGTCAGCCAGACGCCGGTATTGAGTGCCGCACGAAGACGGACCATCACATGTTTGTCTCCATGTGATGCATGTCGCATTGGTTTAATAGTCGGATTATACGGACTTTATCGCTACAGGGAGACAAAGAATGCGTCGGCAAAAGCACATTATGAACTGCACGCGTCAAAAGCATGCAAAAAAAATTATTTTGTGCAGTTTTAAGCAAACTGAAATGTTAATATATACTATAATAAAAAATTTCGTAATCTGAGTATAGATTGTGAACAATTGAATTTATAATATAAATACTGAATAATATAAAAAATTATAAGCAATATATGTGTTTTAGTTCTTGCTAATAATAAATTTCTTATAACTTTATTAACATAAATTTCACAATAAATAAACAATTAAATTTCGCGTTATTTTCTCGTTTTATTTTAGTGTTATTAGTGTTGATAATCTCAATTTTTTCAATGAAATTTCGTAAAATAGGTTTAATAATATTAAAGTCGCCAATAAAGCTTCATATTTTAATAATTCTAACCCATAAAGAGGAGTAGTAATGCGAAATAACTGCTTCAGCGGCGATTTTCTTATATTACGACACATTAAAAAAATCTTTATCGTCGTCCATTATCTGATCGTTATATTGAAATGCCACTTTTCACGCTCTCCCCGCTCCTTGAGCCAATTCACCACCACGGCGGGTCGCCTGTGTGAGTCGACAATATACATGTAAACATATGCATCTGATGAATACTAATACTTACGTAAACTCGGCAAAACTCAAGCACTCCAGTGAGCATACTTGTATATTGTCACCGTACCTTCTTATTTCATAAAAAGATCTAATCTAAGGCTCTTGCATGAAAAGATGAAACCGTAAATAGGCGCATTTTTTCTATCGGTGGCCTGAATTTCGCAACATTTTTAATTTTCGTATCGCAGAATACGCACAAGTTTCACGTAGGCACCAACACGTGAAAACTCGGAGCATGCGCCTTGTCAGTAAAACGTGGCAAAATCGCTTCCAGCTGTCAGATTTCAGCGCACATGTGTGCACTGTATTGCATTGTCAAACGGTGCAACACATGGTAATTACAAATAGTGTATCTAAATGCTATTAATATTCCAAAAAGAAAAAATTCTATGTATTTACTAAAATCTGTTTTAATTCATCATCAAATTTAATCTCAAAAATACTTACGTAGCTTTATTTTGGCACATTAATAATAATAATAATAATCATAAATATTTCACAACAAAATCAATTAATTTTTTTATGTAAAAATTATAAAGATTCACACAAATTTTTAAATATATATTTTTTATTATTTTAAATTTCGTAACCATCATCAACATTGTATTAGAATATGTTCTATAAATTCATGAACCCTTAATACCGAACGTTCAAGTTAATAATATATTACAGTTATATTATTATGAAATGTCAGTAAAATGTAAAATTAATCAAACAAATTATAGATATATCATAGAGACGAAGCTATTTTTATTATATTTTAGTAGATATATGGAAGAATGGGTAATAATAGGGCTTACGACCTATCTTCGGCTGGCTTAAGTGATCACTTTATACAAATATAATGTTCACCATTCTCACCCATTAACCAATCTCAATATCTATCAAATTTTTTAATATTGTATATATGTTATTATGTGGAAACACTTCGAGTACAAATGCACTATGGCCATCTATAATTACCCATATTTCCATATATTTCTATTAAAAGTAAAATAAAAATAGTTTCATCTCTATGAGATATCAATAATTTTTG
Organism: Eubasilissa regina; assembly: GCA_022840565.1. Classification (NCBI taxonomy): domain Eukaryota; kingdom Metazoa; phylum Arthropoda; class Insecta; order Trichoptera; family Phryganeidae; genus Eubasilissa; species Eubasilissa regina. The sequence continues at coordinate 120,225 of JAINEB010000002.1, read as the reverse complement.
TAATAACAGTGCCTTTGTAGGTGAAAATCCAGTAATTGTATGTTCTTGGACATATTCAAATATTACTCAAATTAATCAATTTAAGATATTACGAATGTCACAAAATTATTGCCCCTTTTTTAAACCTACAATATTCAAAGCTATTATCTTCAATTATATAAAAAGTTATTCAAAACGATCTTACAAACTCAATAGAATCAAAAAATATCTTCAATAATCATATTTATTTTTAGTTTATGTTCTAAGGTGAACGTTTACATTAAATCAAAATACAATATATAAACCTTGATGGCCTTCGTTTTATTTTTATTATACAGATTTTATTCTCTATCCCATTTTCCTTCCCCCTGTAAAATTTTCTTCTTTTGAAGTTTAATCTCTCCTCTTTTCATATATTTTTTTAATTTACTACTTTTTCTTTTCTTGTCTTATTTTTTGTGATTTTTTTGTATTTCTGCAATAAAAGAGAAAGTTCTCACTCTTTTAAGATTAATTTCTTATTATTTGTCTTAATAAGATATTGTATCAATTTAATAAATCTAATTCAAATTATTGTCTTACACTGTATCAAGTCGAATGTTAATTCAGAGAAAACGTGTAATTGGTTTAATTTTTGTTACACTTTTATTATTTATTTTTTTACATCGATTAGATGTTTTTTTTCTAAATAAAATTAAAATAAATTTAAATAATTTATTTGAACACATCTTACTAATATTCTAGATCGCTAGTTTTTTTCCAGCGCTTACAATAGATCAGCAAAATAAATTTTCGGATGAAATTCTCATTAATTGTTAGTTTTCGTCTCACGGAATATTTTTTTTTAATCTAATTCAGTAATAGACTGCGTTAAATGAAAACGAACGTCAATCAATATTTCAAGATATAATAATACTGTATAAAGTAACGAAGCGATGACCTACAAATTTGCAATACCATGTTTATTTTCTCTTTAGCATATTTATGGCGTATATTAATTTATGTATCGAGTATTTGGCTCTTTCGTAAGTTTATTACCCATAAACCATCAGATAGGATCCTCACCCTTCATAACTTTGGCCTATCAGTTCAATCGATTGCCTTCATCCAACTTTTGGGTCCTATAAAATATGTATTATATGTCATTTTTGTGTTTGACAGCGTACGTAAAATACATACAATTACCGGTTTTATACCAGTCATGTGACAATGTTTATCGCAAGTTTTTTTTTGTATTTGAAAAACAGCAAATTGTTTGACATACGACTCAGTATAAGGTAATCTAATTATTATTTATTTATTACTATTTTATTATTTTAACTTAAAATACTCTATTATTAACACTATTCTAAAATGTATTTTGAAACATTATTACTATTTATATATATATATATATATATATATATTAGTAATAATGTTACAAGATACTTTTTTGAATAGTGTTAATAATAGAGTATTTTAAGTTAAAATAATAAAATAGTAATAAATAAATAATAATTAGATTACCTTATACTGAGTCGTATGTCAAACAATTTGCTGTTTTTCAAATACAAAAAAAAAAAAATGTATATAATGTAAACATGATTAATTAAGTATAAAGTACTTCATTTGAGAATGCGATCGATCTCATATTTAAATAATTAAAACTATATTTAAGATATATAACGCAAGTGTTGACGGCATCAGAAATAGAGGACGTCCGCGGAAGACTTGACGAAACCAGATAAACCAGTTAATGGAGGATGGTTCTGTTAGAAGCCTCAACAATCGGCGAGCTTGTATGAGAAGATGTATGAATGTGGATGATGCGAGAATTGTGTGTCAGGACAGAAGAGGGTGGCGCTCTATCTCTCTGCCTACCTCTACGGAGAAACGGCGTGAAGGTAAGTAAGTATGCATATTTTTTAATTTTACATTTCCATAAAAGTGAACTGAGTATTCTTACTACTTGTTCATTAATGAAATAATTACAATTTTTAGGTACTAATATTTTTCTGAATAAAATTTTAAGAGATTAGCCAAAAATGAATAATCTAATTTAATTATACGTCTACATTATGGTTATAATATGTTAAAAGTACTATGATTTCTAAAATATTACGTATACTATGTTTTAAAGGGTGTTCAGCGCAAAAATTTCAAGATTAAATTGTAATTGCTCGTAAACCATCAGGGTGAAGTAAGTGGGAGGGGTATTGTTCAAAGCGCGTGATTTGGGGATTTGCCAGTCGCAATGAAACTGAGTCGCGACAGCACTGCGCGTTTGCGGTTGAGCAATATTTAAATAACGATGATTCATTGGTTCGTGCGCGTCACGCTTTTTGTACTCACTTTAATATTCGACGAATAAGTGATGGGCCGAGCACGCAACTTATCTAGCGATGGGTTCAAAAGTTTAGACAAGAAGGAACAATGGTTAGCCAAACTCCTCCGGGACCATCAACATCAGCAGCGGCGCCAGAACATGTGGCTCAAGTTCGACGTAAAATTATACGCAATCCGCGTAAATCGATAAGGAAGATTGCGATCTGTACTAGAATAAAAAAATCAACAGTGCACGTTATTTTGAAAAAGAAACTATAGTTTCACCCATACAAACTGCAAATCCTGCAGTTTCTCAAAAAAAATTACCATACTTTACGATTCTGGAATGTTTTGGAAGAGTACAAACGCTTGGAAACGTATTGACAAACGTACTGACAAAACACATTTTCATATTGATGGCTATGTTAATAAATAGAACATGAGATATTGGTGCCACAACAACTCAAGGGAACGCCATCAAAAACGTTTGTTGCACAACACATTGTCCAAAAACGACAATGTGCTGTGCAATTTCTACCCGAGGAATAATTATCCCTTATTTTTTTAACCAATGAGTTAACAGTCAATCAACAAATTTTTGGTACCGCAACTGCAGCTGTTTCCTGGGTTCGACAACGGAACACAATTTCTGCAAGACGGGGCCACTCCACACATAACTAGATTTTCAATGGAGAAGCAGAGGGAAATTTTTCCCAATAAATTTATAAGTAAGTACGGAGACATACCCTGGGCACCTCGGTCACCGGACTTTACACAGTGTGACTTTTTTTGTAGGGATACCGTAAGTTGAGAGTTTACAGTAACAACCCTTGAACAAATTAGGCCCTAAAAGAAAATATCCACTGCTCTCGCGTGTTCGCATGCAAGAGTACCTTGAGAGAAATGGACGGCATTTAGACAATATTATTTATAAATTCATTTTGTATTAATAAAATATCAGATATGGTTTTTTTTTATTTAATATTAAACTTGAAAATTTTCCGCTGGACACCCTTTATATTGTTTATTTTTCTTACATTTGTCAACAATCTAAGATAACGAGATTAATTTGTAAAGTAAGCGTATAAATTAGAAGAATAAAAATTGACTTGAAAAAGTTCACGCTGCCAAGCAATTAATCAGTACAAAGGTATACAAAACAGGTTCAGGCTTTCATATAAAGATATACTGTAAATACACAGCATAGATTGCCGTTTTCACCAAACACACAGAGCAGAGCAATTCTCATTCAAATAATTGAATAGGAAGAGTGATGTAATATTTTAGTGACAATAACTTGCTGAATAATTCATGGTACCAACATGACAAAATAAAAACGGAAAAAAATATTACATTTGCTATTACATTTTAAGTTATTTTGATAAAAAAAAATGTTAAATTACATTTTGAGACTTAAAACCCTGGCACACGTTATGTATCCTAAATTGACGTACGCTAAATCAATTTGCAAACCATGAAGGAGGATGTATTTGAACTAATTTTATGCTTGACAGACAAATTCTAGATAGTGTTTTGATATTAAAAATCTTATATTTTTTAATGAATTTGTTGATGGATGAATTATGTAGATGGTAAAAAAAAATCAAAATTTCAATAAAGAGTAGAAGCTTTAATAACTTTCTGTAGAGATCTGAGACATGAATACTGAGAAAACAAGACCGGAGGAGGATAGACGCATTAAAGATGTGATGCTGGAGGCGTTACAATAAATAAATATTGAGCAACATCTATCGTTCTCAATATAAATGCTGGTACTGAAATATCACGTCTTGCCACAAGACGTTTGGATGCAGGTAACTCTTTCTCGTTCACCGATTATTTAGACGGATTTGATGAAGTCTGCAGCCAATGGCTCAACTCAGTAATTCTGCAAATCGGAGCAGATGGCGCTGAACAGTTTGGCTATGATGTCGGTGGTGTCATCATTATCATAGCCAACACGACTGCTCTACCAAGAACACAACAAGAGCATAAAAATTGTCAACTCGATTTAAGCATATTAAAATTTTACTATTCCATATTTTCTCTATGATGGTTCATCTTGATAAAATCACATTTATATTTATTTGTCCTAGTCTCAGTTATCACATACATACACTTAAAATATAGTAGATTATTGTAATTTACTTCAAACAATGTTCGTTGCTTACATATTATAAAGCCAGAAATCTTTTCAAGCTTTATTCACTGGGCTTCTGACAATGAAATCTTAATATTGTAAGCTTTGTTTAAGCCGCATATTGTAGCTCCAACAGGCACCAAGCTTTTCGTGAGAGCGTCTTTCTCAGGTAGAAATTATCTATGTAGAAGTAATGGAAATATAAAATTAAATACTTCATAATATATACATACTCATGATTGCGTATTGTAGAGAAAAGCTAATGTACGAGAGAAAGTTAAGAAGGCCCCGAATTTATGTCTTATAGTCTTATCCAAAAATAAATCGTCCCATTTATTATAATCTTCATATTTTTTCAATGACTTATCCAGTGTGATTTTATTATTAGAAGGTTTTTTATAATTCTAATCTTAATTCAATTTAAATGAATTTAACATAATTAATTATAATTTTAATTTTAACTAACCGTAAAAATAATGACAATAAAAATCATGCATACTTATTATTGAGTTGCTGTTTTAAATTATTTGATTTTAATTTACTATATTATTTTACTTACACGTTATTTCACTTTTTGAATATAAAATGTATCTATTTTAATGTTACTATTGATGTACAGACACCTGTCTAGTCCAATCAGCAACTAGTCACTTAATGTATTATTTTAACGTTGCAACATGATTAAATAAATTAATTAGGTTCTTATTTCAAATGCTATCATAGTTTTTAAAAAAGTAAAGCTGACAATAATAATTAAATCTTTGAAATATATTTAATATTAAATGTTGTAATATGGAACGTTTTTACAAATTGTTTCTTCATATTCGTCATATTATCAATGATCACGATCTCTGGTGGTCGACATTTATTGCTACACTTAACATATTTTATTTACGATATTTGAGAATATGTAGCTAACTATTATTGGATAAAAAAGTAATAATTGTATTTTTCAGTTTCAAGAACTATTAGATAGATAATATTAACATCTTGGTGAAAATTTCACTGCATGCATAAGCGTTTCTAACTTGTGCTTTTCCGACTTATAGCAAATCCTTAAATAAGATTCTGGATTTTCTCTGGAGCGGCCACGCTACAGGGAGGCATGCACCATCCACACACATTTTCACCGAATTGAATGCAAAGCTAATTATTATATTTACTTCAAAAACTGCAACCAAATGAGGAAATAAATGCAGAATTGAATAAAACCATCCCAATAGTAAGGCAGTTTTGGAGAAGAATACTTTTTTTTTAAATGGTCAGATGTGCCTCATGACAACATAAAAAAAAAAACAGATTAATCTGAAAATAAGCTACTTTTTTAGTATATTTCATATTTTTTTTGCTAAACTGTAATAAAACAGATTAGATAAATTAATTAAAAAGCGATACAGAAAAAATCTATCTATCGAAAAAATATTTGGTTATCACCGATACACGAACACGAAACTTTCTCTAACCGGAAGAATGCGTCAACCTAACACTTTAAATTGTTGACAAAGACTTTATATGTAAATACTAAATTAATGTATTAATTATAAATATATACATATATAAAATCAATTTTGTCGAAAAATATTGTTTTTGCGTCACCGGGATTGATTTTATATATGTATATATTTATAATTAATACATTAATTTAGTATTTAAAATATCACAGACCTATGTTCTGAATAATTACAACTTCACAATAAGAATGTGTTTTCCTTAATACTTAATATGTAGTTTTTTTTTAAATGAAACATTAATTATTTCCATATAATAGGAAATAATTTTCAAATATCATTTTAATTTACTCACCTAATTTGTTTTAAGTATTATAAAACGATGTTTAAAAATTACAAAGTCATAATAAACGTGTTGATTTAAAAAAAACTAGTATACAACAAATTTATTTGATTCGGGAATTCAATAATTCCCAAATGTTTTAGAGACTGTATAACAAAATCATTAGCTGAGTGGTGGAATAAAAGATCATCTGTCATTTCGGAAATATCTCTTCACTGCCTGAATGACAAGCGGTAAAGACAAATTAAAATTGTGTCATGGTTAAATGATGAACATTTGTTTATATTAATTGATATCCTGATACAACTATTTAAGTTGGCAACAACTCAGATATAGACAAGTGCCCCTTTAATGTAGGTAGATGCAGGCGCAGGTACTGTAATTGAACCTCAAGATATTCATAATTCCATCTCATTGTCTTGAGAATTCAAATAGGTCGTGTCTCAATCATTTCCGTTTGAATTAGTTAAATGATCTGAGGATGCTTGGAATGAATACGTGAAAATGCTTTCGGTTTCTGGTTTGACCTTGATAATTCCTGAAATTTTCGAGTAGTTTGTGTCTCCACTGCAATTTATTGTTTCTTGATTCACTCTAAATATATTTATTATTTTTAGTTGTCAATTTAAAAAATAAAGTTTTTCATCTGTTTTGGTCTAGAAAATATAATTATAATAGTATTTTTTATTGAGAAGCAATTATATTTGTGTTACGTTATTAACATTACATAACACAAATACTTATTTATATATGTGTGTTATGTTAACAGTAAGGTACATAACAGTATTATTTGAAAATATAACACAAAATTTAAATGCGCAACATGCCCATAAGTTACTAATATAATATGTAAAAAGCATATTAATACAGCAATTTTATAGTAGGTATTCAGTGCATAACATAAAAAAGAACATACAAATTTACGTGTCTTAGACATGGCATATGTGCTGCATATCGTATATACAAGAATTTAGCAAGTGTGACGCCATGCAATCTAGCTAGCAACTGGCGCCGTTCGCGTTCCTGACGGTGTGAAATATACGACCAACCACAATATGGTGGAATGCAAGCCAATCATGGAAAATATGCACCTGGACAAGATAAAAAGAAACATTGACACAGCTCAAAATTTGCCACGTGGAATGTGCAAAGTTTATTAAGGCCTAATGAAATTACTAATGCTAATACATCAGAGAAATGCGAAGACTATAAATAGAATTCTCGGAAATGCGCAAAAGGAGACGGTCTGCTACTGGTGCTCTCAGTTTTCGTTGAAACATGTAAGCGTCAGAACAGTACATGCGTATTAGAGTTAAAAATAGCCTTGCAAAATATATGGATAATTTTATCTTATTTTCTGATCGTTGCCTCTCATGAACGGTCATCCATTCAACATTAATTTGATTTAAGAGTATGCTCTTGATGCAGACAAAAGAGACAAAGTATTTGTAGTCAATTAAACATATTATTAAGTGGCACAAGGAAAATGGATAATGGATAATGGAAAATAATGAGAACGCAACGATAAAAGAGATCGATTCTTACGAGTTCACAATTTCCAATAGACTATTTTAGCTTCTAACTCACTGCTTATATATTAAAAAATCTCTTCACGATTAATCAAAATGAGAATTCTGAGAAACCAAATGGAGCATATATTGTTTTCTTTTTCAAAATGCAGTTAAATAAGTAAAAGCATACCTTGTATTAGACATAAAATCAGATTACATTCCAGTAGAAGCAGAAACACCTGCAAGTTTGAAGTTATTGCTCATGTCTAATTCTCTTAACTGATTATTTATGTCAAATAAGTTTTTAGCTGAAAAACAAAGTCATACAATTTGAAATATAAACAGAATGGTAAAGTAGGTAAAGATGAAGGTAAAAGTCTGAAATACTCCAAAAGAGATAAAAGAATGAATGAAAGAGATGAAAGCTAGTGAAGAATATCTTTAAGATCATAAAAATGAGTTGATCACTGATGACATTCTAATGTTAATCGAAGAACCACGAAGGTATAAGAAAAAATCAGATATGTACTAATCTCGTAAAGTTTCAAGTACGCGAGAAAGTCAAAGAGAAATGAGAGAGTTGGATAAAAAGCAAATGTGAAGAAATTGAAAACCGGGAATTAATGTATACCTCTTTAATTTCAATTTACATAAAAAATTAAAGATATATTTTTTATTTATTATCTTAGTTTAATAACCACAATTGAGTTTAAAAAACATCTACCGGTTTCGGAAAACACCTTTTCCTTCTTCAGGATATGTCAAAACAAACTAAAAATATAGCATTGTTTTTCTATTTATCCAGAATCTATTTTTAAATTTATAAAAAAAAAAAAAAACAACAATTATTTAAAAAGTAAATTTAGTACCTAACTCAAATTGCTGCTCAATACAAATTTAGTCGAATAATTTTTAGGAAAAAATTTTAGAATAGGACTCGTAGTTAAATTTAGTTGGCTGTTTAGAATTTCCTGATTACTTTTACATGCTTTATTTATCTCCAACGATTCCAAATTATTTAATTTGTGACCTACACCGTTTATATGCAACAATTATTTAAAAAGTAAATTTAGTACCTAACTCAAATAAATTTACTTTTTAAATAATTGTTGTTTTTTTTTTTTTTTTAAAAATTTAAAAATAGATTCTGGATAAATAGAAAAACAATGCTATATTTTTAGTTAGTTTTGACATATCCTGAAGAAGGAAAAGGTGTTTTCCGAAACCGGTAGATGTTTTTTAAACTCAATTGTGGTTATTAAACTAAGATAATAAATAAAAAATATGAATCTTAACCACCAAGTTAATATTGCTAATTTTAAAAGTATAAAAATTAAAGAGTTTACAAATGTAGATAAGAGAAGTCACATGATGAAAGTATTCAATACAGATGAGAAAATTGTAATAAATCTAGATGAACCATTACATTCAATGGCAATAATTTCATCTGAGAGATCTAATACTGACTAAATGATTAATGATCGTAAAGAATCATCGATATTCAGAAGATCATCCAAGAAATGAAAAATAAAGTCTTCAAAAAATGCATGAAAACACTAGTGAATTTTTAAAATCTAATCATCAGCACTGGAGACCTACTTCCACATCGGTTATAGTAAATAGTTATCACTCACTCAAAAAGATGTAATGAATATAGATTAAGTCTAATGATTCTTACCTTTTTCTTTAAAGTCTCGCATGCTCGTCTTGAAAGAAAAATTAAAGAATGTGTTGGCGATACTCAGTTCGGATATAGAAATGGTTTTGGTATTTGAGAAACTTTATTTTAAGTATAAGTTCTAGTCCAAAAATTTTCAGATCAAAGAAAAATGTTACAATGTTAAATGGCCGCCCTCGCAAGGGAAATGGCGGCGGCAGATATAGGAAACTATGAGTGAAGCTACCACGGTGGACCCAGAGATATATGGGCTTGTTCCACCCGCGAGTTGAGTAGAGACACCGCTGCAACGAGAAAAAGGGCAACATGCTAGTGGCTTAGACAGGATAGCGCTCGGACTATCTCCTGGAGCAGGTGATGAATTCTGGCGCGGGCGTGTGGTAGCCGGGTCCACGGCTTCATCGGCACCCCACGGCAGCCTTGGATGAGTAACCTAAGTGACTTCCCTCAGAGAAAAGATGACTTCAAGCAAGAAGATACAAAAGACATTTTACGTGCATTCAATGTCTGGGTAAATTGTATTATCGTGAATAATATGTGTAATGTGACAATCAGAGGTTTCCTTTAAATCCACTATCATCTCATGCAAGATAGCAGGTGATACCAAAGCACACACATATAATTGAAAACACAGACTGAACTAGATCGGTGGCGGCTCCTATGTTTTTCTATCCTATAGGGCCCAAAAATTCATTATAATTTTCAATATTTGCCATACTGCAGAACATTACCAATCAAGAGAACCTAAGATGCATGAATAAGTCAAGAGAACTAATAGCAATCAAATAAAGGAAAGCTACATACTTCAGATACATTCTCCGCAATGAGAAATATATTCTTACAACTCATTACGCAGGAGAAGATAGAAGACAGCAGAGGTCTAGATAGAAATAAGTTATCTTGGCTGCGAAACCTCAGAATATAGCTTAATGATCAAATTGCTAGTGATCGTTTACATCTTACACCAGATTACATCAGCATACAATAGTTCGGTCTATAATTTTATCTATGTTGGCAATAATTCTTCTCCATATTTTTCTTCTAAATTTTACATGAATAACAAAATCGTTTTAAGGCTGTATTCCCAGGTAAGCAATAAAATAAATTAGAATTTGGTAAAAAGGAAGCTAACTAAAACTAATCGATTATGCCTCTTATGCCATGAGTCAGATAATAAAAAAAGGCTTATAAAATGATGTAATAAAGGTATAAAACATCGTCTAAAAATCTAGGCTCCGTAACAAGTGTCGGAAAATCAGATGGTCTGAGATCGTATCGCGCACGGGTCCAACCTGCACAAATCAAACAGTAACAGTGCACTATATAAAAAATTCTAATTTTACTTACTTTAGGTCAAAAAACTATAGTCTTAACTAGTTAACGTTCGAATAAAAAATTTATTCACCCAAATTCTAATAACAAAATAAATTATATCCTATTTGACTAATTATATTAAGCACAATATATAAAAAAAAACTGAATTTAAAAATAAGTATTAATATAGATTATTTAAAACATTGTTTTTAACCATTTTATGAGTTATATTTATTACACCAACCGGTTTCGGAAAATACCATTTCCTACATCAGGATGTCAATTTTTTTTTTTAAATTGAATTTTTAAAGACATTTGAACAATACGGTTTTAATAATATGGTAACACATGGTTTTAGTTAATTTGACACTCGAATGACATTTGAAATATAACTCATAAAGTAGTTAAAAGCAATGTTTTAAATAATCTTTATTAAAATGAATAAAAACCACAATGTAAAACAATGTAACGTAAAACCACAATGTAAATAATGTAAAGTATTTAATATTTGTTTCTTGTATTTAAAAAACAAATATTAAATTCAAAAAATAGAATTATTATATAAAAATATGTTTAATCTATTCCAGTTACCTCATCATTGAGTTAATGTTCTATTGATCTATATTTACTTTTACTTATATTTATTGTTTTATGAGTATGTAATGGTTTTAATTAATGTCGTAAAATATTTAATGTTAAATGATTAACTTTTTTTAAACGTTTCTCAAATTTAACTTTTCTGAAGAGCGGAGGAGGTATCGATTCAAATGCGTTGCATGCAAATAATAATCCGTAATTATTCCATGGTCATTGTAAAGTATTTCCGAGTTGTTCCTGTTTTATTAAATAATTTATTTTTGTTTTATAATTTTTAACTAATACAAATTAATTATAAATTTGAAAAACTTCACTAAATATTTATAAACATTACAGGAAGTTGTGTTTTGAGGTCAGTCATAGTTTAATAATTTTGATTTCAATGACTAATTTTTTTTTAAATGTTTATTAATAAACACGTTTAAGGTCAGACTATTTTACATAATGTTGTGCTTTAATTCTGAAAGCAACAGCTAAATAAAGATTTCATTATTTTTGTTAATGTATATGTTTGTTACCAAAAAACGTAATTTTTAAAGAAAACAATATTAAAGAATGACTTATTTAGTAGTGATCTCCGTTGTCCTTTTTTACGGTTCGACTTGTATCAATGTCGCCCGCTGTCGTCGAAGGTCCCGGGTCGGCGCGGTGCGGCCGTGCGACGGGCGCTGCCGAGAGGAACAGGAGCCCCTCAATAATGCATCAATGCCGAATGCGAATCAAAAATTCACTCGCTGCACAAGGCAATGGAATACGTGTGGTTTGTCCGTGGAAAATATCATTGCCGATGGCGCTCAACCGCTAAAGGCTCGTGTCGTCTTTGTTTACCGGTGATTCTAGAATAGGATGTCCTCCAAGCTGCGGAATAAAATCTCAAGACATGCATGGCAACCACGTTTCATTTTTCACTGCATTATTTGTCAATGTTGTAGGGGGGGTATTTTAGAATTCCTTTTATATTATTTCTAAAAAATTTCAGTAAATGTAGCATCATTCATAAATTGTGTTACCTGAAAATATTTACGTTACACTTTTTAAACTACATGCATGCACGCATATATGTCATATTTTTATTTGCACGCGTAAATTTACTTATTTATATCAGTGTATGTTATTACAATCGTACCTGTCAAAATACTGAATCGTATTTAAATATCTCCTCCGTAAACTCTCAATAAAAGTGGTTAAAAGTCTGTATCTTGTCTCAAATTTATTCATCGTGATAACGTTGTGAAACTAAACATTCTATATTATGTGCTGTAGATCCTTAGAACAATAAAATAATAAACATAAATTTTGTTTTGCCTGCCGATTGAATTGTAATGAATGAGTTCAATAATAGTGCAAGAATTCAAGCCCAACCTACCCTTATTAGTATTTTTTAGTAAAATCTGGAGAAATAAATCCGAACAAAAAAACATATCAATCAACTCTCTCCCTAACAAACAATATTATAGAAATCATTATTAAACAAAACTACAAGAAATAAAAATTGCATTATTTACTAATAAATACTGAGATATATAATACAGAGATTAAACAAAGTTCTAAAGCAGACTCCATAGAAGTAGCTGGTATTTTACAGCGTAACGGTGAACAGACTACGGACGTGGTCGAGGCAGCTGGAACACTGCTACAGAGAGGGCACATCTTGGAAAAAGAATAAAAAATCACGAACAAACTCGACATAAATTTTCAGTTATCGGAATCAATAACCGGCTGTTGGCGAACAAAAAATATTGACCTGAACTGAATCAAAGCTCTAGAATGTGGTCCAGATTAGTGAAATATTGTGATTTTATAAATAACTCTTCTGAAAAACAAAACAAAAAAATTATGTTTTTGTGGTTTAAAAATGAAAAAAAATATGGTTAAAAGAGCACTCTAGATTAAAGTCATCTATTATAATACAAAAACATGGGATATCGTAAAAAATACAACTAATACGAAGAATAAAAAGGGACAGACATTAATGGAAATCCAATATACCTAAAAATAACCCTGACTGAAATGATTCATGCCACTCGATTTTTTAACAATATTGTTATTGATTTAGCTAAATAAATTCCCTTTCCTTCACTTCATAATAGATTTGAATCTAATAGTCAAAATTATGACACGTATGTATGTATGTATGCACATAAATATAGAACCGATATTGAAAGTACCTTATTCACTCTATTTAATAAATAATAATACAGCTGGCACGGTATTACGGTCAAAATACTTAAAATGCCGAACTTTCAATTTTTAACTACCTGACACTAATAATATGTTTTAAATTTGGACGCATTCCCTCTAAACTCATACAAGGAATAATAATCCCAATTCATAAAGCAAAAAGTAGCTTTTTTGCTCAATTCCCTTTTAAAAAGACTTAAAACAATTATAAAAAATCAACTGATAAAATACCTTGAGAGTTATAAAATTATCTCAGAAAATCAGTACAGTTTTAGGGAAATATGGAAAACACTTAAGCTATTGCCTCTGTCATGGACTTCATTATTAGCAATTTGGATAAGGGCCAAAAATGTATATTCATTTTCTTTGATCTCACCAAGGCTTTTGACAAAATATCGCACACAAAATTAATCGAGAAATTAAAAAAAAAGAGTAATTCAGGAAAAGACTTGATTTGTTTAAAAGTTATATTACTGTCAGGATCCAACAAGTTAGAATTAAGGATCTCACAAGCAAATCCCCAATCATAATAATAAATTATGTATGCGTTTTCAATATTAGACAAATCTACGCTAATACTATTCTAAATTATATATACTATACAAACACACTTTATTGGAACTCAAAACACAATTGCCAAATCCAAAAACAAAAATAATATTAATCCTAAAAACACATTATATTGGCAAAGAAATTTAAAATTTCAAAACTTTTTAACAGCTTGTGAAACAACATAACGCAAGTAAATTATTCTAATAATATTAAATTAAAACATGGATTTGCAATATGGTATCGGTGCAATCACCGAGAAAAATGTATCAATAGAATTATTTTTATGTTGTTAAATTGCTTCCCAATAATCTATTTTTGTATGTATATATCTTATCACTTATATTATAATAGACCTGGTCCACAAGATTTTTTAAGTGAATACCTAACTTAATTACGAATCGAAAATTTTCATGAAGTATGTACAAATACTGTACCGTTATGGAAAATATTACTGTATGAGATTTTTACCAAATCATTTTAACATATATGTTGACGCACTTCGAAATACATAATTACGAAATTGTCCCGTTATTATTTTATATCTTTGTTGCCGGTCCTACAAAAATTGTCTAGCCTCTCGAAGTTCACTGACCTTTTGTTTTTTGTATTCAATAAATAATTTGGAATCGATTAAATAATTAAATAACTATAACTTTTTTTAAATCCTTATATCAGAAAATTTCAACTCACTATCTACTAGTAAAATAATGTATACTAGATATGTTACACCCAGACTTATTTCAACTTATTTTTGGAGACTACATTCACTTCATTCTTATAGTAACTTATTTTTAATTATAATTACTTTATATAAGTACTTGTAAATTATGCCTGTCTCAACACATTTTTTATAGTAAGACAGTATGGTCCAATATCAATTATTTAATAGATCTCATAAAAATTAAAAATAAATATCTACCGTACAAGAGCATTTTGGGATAATAATAATACGTCGATATAAAAATAAAAATTTATTTAAAAAAAAATTATCATAGCATTTCAGCAGTATTTACTTAATTGAAGGATTTTACGAATTTGACATTATAAATTATTACGACATTCATTTTTATTTTTTTAAATAGACACAAATGAAGATGATAATTAATTCTTCCAAAACTTCTAGATTTTTATAAATTTTTTTTTAAATTTAGAATTTTACATTAAAAGCTTGAAATAAATTATGTATAATTATTATCGTATAATTAATTAATACTAACATACTAATCCAGTTTTAAGGATTATAAGTAGAAAATAAATAAAAATGATTCTGGTGTACATCGTGTACCATAAGCAAACATAAATTTTAATGGGTGTTTCTTATTTTCATTTAAGAATGAAGAATCTCTAATGTCTTTATCCCCTCTCTTGCTTGGAGTTCCGTTAAAGCCTCGTTGTGCTTGCCGAATTTGCTTGAACTGTCATAGTTTCTAAAATGTTTTCCCCTCTTGCGGAATTACAGTTTATTATATTATAAATATACAAAAGATTACGTTCTTTCAGAATTATAACATAATATAATATTATATTGCTCGGCGGTATAATATATTTATGTAAAAAAAAACTACAAAATTAAAATAATAGAATTTCTTGTCGTATTATTCACACTAAAACATTTATGGAACAACTGTAGGACACTAACGATCTGATGTCTCTTATACGCACCGCTTTTTTCAAACATTTTCCATATTTTAAATCTGTTAATTCCTGTAAGCATGTCAAATTTGACAAGGTAATGTCCATAGTATAAATAAAATATAAATTAAATGTGTAAATTAGAAATATATATACAGATGCATTAAATTTAAAGTGCAACATATAAGTTAGAAAATTTGTCATCAACTTACTATGTTGGTGTAGATCAATCGGTTAATGCATTTTCCCGGATAGGAAAAGATTCAGGTTCAAATCCCGGTAGCAACAAAAATATTATTTCGTTAAATTAATTTATAATTTATACATTTAATTTATATTTAAAACATCAAAGGCCTATGTTCTCAAAAATTGTAACTTTACAACAAGAATATGTCTTCTTAACAAAAAATAGACAAATTGCAGTTGTATCAATAATTCTAACGCATTTTCCAAAATCTCAATACTTTCAGACATCATATTACATTACATAATTTTCGGTTAATATATAATATTAATATGTAGCGATGTAGAATATTAAATAAAACACGAATAATTCCATATCACATTACAAGAAAAATTAATGTGATATTGTTTTAATGTATTGAATTATTTAACAAAATAACAGCGAGCAATCGTAAATATTACGTATTACGCTCCTTACCTATTACCAGACCTGTATCTGAATAAATAAATATTTATAAATATTTTCGATTAATCAAATTTTTGTGTGCGTAAACAACAACCTGATAACGCACTAACCATTATTTATATACAACAACGAAAAACAACACATTTATTTTCTCTGTTTTCGTAAAAAATATTTTATCCCAGTATTTATGTTCGTCATATCTACGATTTCTTCTTCATAGGCGCCACTACCAGGTTAATATTTCGTCTTAGAAATATACCTCTGAAAGACTAAAGGTATAATTTTTCACTGGAAGAATGTGGCAGCGATACAGCACGAAACCACTTAACTAAGTGACCTCACTGCAAGAATATATTTATTCCTATTTTCCTCATTTTTCTAATTTTCTTCCTCTATAGGCGTATTGATGGCTCTCAGAATCGAGTGGTTTCATTTCGATAGCGTCCTATTTATTATCTCCATTGGCTATACAGCTTGTCCAAAACTTTCGCTCTAAAAATATATGTCGAACTTCAGAATATTTTCTTTTACTGAATATATTTATTAAAGAAAACACATTATCATTGTTTTTTCAGAACATAGTTCTGTAGTATTTTAATAATTATGTGTATTAACAATTTAATTTTCCTGGAAATCTTTTAACTGACCTTTAATTTTAATATATTTACTTGCGTTATGTACCTGCATTAAAAGGTGTATCTTTTTTAATAATCTCAACAAGTTCATCATCATCCACGTCAGTCCCTCACGACTTCCGACTTCTTGATTATGCTAATTCACTTTGTTCAAACCACTATTTATTTATAAACTAATCACTTTTTGAAAACAAACCATTATTTTAACATTAACAAGGGTTTAGAAATTATACAATTTTAGCAATAAGAAAAAGTGTTAATAGCAAGCTAAATATTATAAATAACCAAATCCTTTTTGCAAAATAGACACTTTTTAAATTTATTTTCACAGAATGTAGTTCTTACTTACGAGCCCACTTACCCATCACTTATATGTTATAGTTTTGTTTTTATCTATGCTTGTATTTTTAATTTTAGTTAAAATTGTTTCCTGAAGAAGATACCATAGGTTTTAAAATATTTTGATTTATCAATAAATATATAAATTGATATAAACAAAGTATCTTATCTTATTATCTTAATAAAATAATTTATTGAGTAGCTATACTTTAAATATCACAGAAATATTCAATACTCATATAGAATAGAATATACGAAAATTTAGAATTCAATAAATACTATTGCTGCAATAGGTATTAACTTTGATTGGTTTAATATATCGGAACCCGTGAATATAATAAAATGCACTTTGTTTAGTCTGTCTGCGTTCATTGCCGGACGTAGTCTTTGCTCGTTGCTTTTCACGATCCCCAGTTCTACTCAGCTCTCTTCCAACACAAACCACTAAAGTATCACTTCTGACTGACCACAAAGTATCACTTCTGTTCAAATGCTATGGACGCCGCCACAGGATTTCACAATTTGAAATTTCATCGATTAGTCTCACCACGTATCTGGCATAGTCCTACATCCGTTTTCTGCTACAACAGTTCATACAATTGGCAACCTTGAATATTGTTTATCTACTCATTGGCTGTTCTATCTCTCAAGATACGCCAGGCATCACTATTTCTTTGACTTTTTGCGTAAATACCAGTTTTTATACAAATTATTATGTAAGAGTCTATGTTCGTGCTTCGTGTGTCAGTACGCATAAAATTCATAGATCGTAGACATGTTTTAAGGTGACGTTATATTTTAATACAAATTAGATGCTTAAATTAGAAAAATACATAGAAAAAATCAATCTTAATTGATGTTTTCTGTATATCTTTCGATACACTCAATTGGTATTAAAACAAAATATAATGTAAAATGTCAATATTAACAGAAAAAATCGATAGATTAATTAATTTGTTGTGTATATCTTTCTTATTAAAACATTTAATTTGTGTTAAAATACCACAGAACTATGTTTTTAAAAAACTGCAACTTCACAATAATAATGTGTTCTCAAAAAAATAATAAAATATACAAATTTGAAACATCTAAAGGAGCCTTAGAGGCCATGTATATTTATTAATATCGACTCTTTAGGGTCAACAATAGGGATTGTGAAAGGGGAGAATTAAGATCCCTATTTCTCCTCGATTCCTTACTTAAGTATAAGAAAAAAATATATGGTAATATTTATTGTTTTTGAGTGTATATTATCTTATTATTAAAATAATCTAAAAATGCACTTATTTGTCATAATCTGAAACATTATCTTTTAATATATATAGATATTAATCTTTAATTAAGTTTGAAACTGTTTTTATTGAATACCTCATAAACTAAATTGCGTTGCAATACCTTTATTTTTAAAGAAGTGTGGAAGTCTATCTCCATCGCTGTTATCACCCCCGACAACCCTAAACGCACCTTGCTACCGGTATGTAAAGCGGAGCTCCTAACAGTCGTAAAGTCGGAGAATGTCAATAACATGCGCCCACAACCGTCCAGTAGGCCGGCTTTCAGACCTCACTGTTCTCGCCGCCGCTTTTTAGATAACATCTACATAAAACGCCTCCTTAACTTTTCCCGTATAGTCATTTTATTGTACGGTTTTTTCATCATTATTACATTTAATGTAATAATAATACTCTAAATGTCTTACAAAATTATTAAATAAAGATGCGTGATTTGTCCTGATAATGCAAGAATTGGCATTTTCTTGGAAGTACATGTTTTCCCAATTATTTTCTGGAACCCCTGTATATTTAGGTAATATTAACCACAACCTTACTCCGCGATATCTGTGTTCCCTCAGCGAGGGGAAACATCTTATACGTAATTTGCTCATTCCATTAAATGCTTGGTTACACACAATGATTTTCGTTGGACGGAAAATATCATATTTATTTTTCCTTCGCTGAGGCAGGCATTCCATAAATTTGATTTTTTTTTCATTTCGCTCTACCTGTGAAAATAAATCAAACTTTTTCACTTGAAAAATTATGCCTGTTGGGCAAAAATATTTCACAACCTTCAATACAAACACTAATACCTTAAGAAATTTTTTTAGAGAATACAAATTATGTACATTTTACTTTTACTCTAAAAAATATCAGAAAGCTGCTAAATCCTCCAATGTTAGTAATATATCCATTTAAAAATTAGGTTATTACTTATTCTGCACTTGTGCATAAAATCTGGTTCAACAATTTATTTATTTTTTATCCACGCAGAATACAACTATTTATCATGGAATGTCGAATCCTCTAGTTTTAATTATATATCAATTTAAAAAATTGATTATCAATCCATATAACTCTAATAAAATTTTCCAATATTTTATTTTATTTCTACCCATTCAATAATTATTTATTATATATTTTAACTATTAATTTTCAATGTGATTTGTTTATGTGTTGCATTAAAATAATATTAAAACATTATAACAGATACAGTTCATTATAAAATAACGATCAATTTGTAGAATTCTAACAATTTACTAATTTTAATAACTTGAAAATCTCTCATACGAAAACAATTATTATAAGGTTAAAGTATATAAAGGGTGGTTTCGATGTTCTTAAGATGACATATATCCGTCTAAGATGACATACTATTGTTTTTGCATAATTCGCAGATAAATGTTTTTTTTCTGGATGGTATGTCAGCACACAATGATTGACACTACCTTGAACATGGTCGACAGATAACTCAATATTCTCTCGGTTTTGATTTGTTGTACAAATCATTGCAATAATCATCATCTTGGGTAATATCCTCACAGGAAACACACTGAAAAAACACAGAAGCACAATCAGAATTTAGGAGATTTTCAAGTATGTCTCTCTTAACAATTCTTTTCTGATATTTTTTTATTCTCTGTATCTTTTTTAAAATGAGCCTGTTATTTTACTTGTATCATTTATGAGCTGCTAGTTAGAACTAGCAAGCCTGATGATTTTTTAATATTTTTTGTACGATCTATTAATACTCTAAACGGTGCTCTTGGTATTCTAGTGGGTCTGAGACAAGTTCATTATTTTGAGCTACTGATAATGATGCATACTTAGGTAAGATGACATAGTATGTCATCTTAGACTATGTTACCTTATGTCTTCTTGCCCAGAAACGTACAGAAATAAAATAAAGGTTATGTTCACGCAAAAATCTTAACATAAGCCATGTTTCTCCACTACAATGCAAGAGTTAGATTCACTTAAGTTTAAAATATAATTAAATACAAAGAACCACATACCTGATGTATGATATTCACCCAAAAGTGATAAACAAAAATAAATATTTTTTCCAAACACTCATCTAATACAAGAAATTGGCGCGCACTGTCCGCCGTGTATATTTGTACTACTAGTGTTATCAAAATCCTCACTGTATTGTTTTAAGAGATACTACCTGTATGTTATCTTATCGGGTATGTTATCTTAAGCTGACTTCTACTGCTTAAAATAGGATGAAATAAACTATTTTATACAACACAAGAAGAAGAAAAAAGAGTCGATCTATTCTGATAATTTCGGCTGTGACGATGCCGGCAATAACGAAGTCACCCTCACAAAATTATTTATGAAATATTAACCCGAATACATTTGCATATACCCTACGTGCTGGCATTTTAATCCCTGCGTGAATTATTAAGCGTCATGCTAATTGCTTAAACGGCGAATAAATAGACACCACGGCGAAATTATGGAACGATAGTTTGAGAAAGTCCTTTGGCATGTAAAAGTGAGAAAAAAGGACACAGCACAAATGGTTAAAGTTTAGTCATGTCTGGTGCCGTGCTGTGCTCTCCAGTGGCGAGGAGTGGTGCAACCATTGAAGCGCTCATATCTTCAAATTGTTGGCAAAAGTTTCCCGAAAAATATGTTGTAATGTGAGTTTATTGAGATTCATGATTTGCCATTGTGCAAAATTATTCGTGTAATCTTTGAAAATATTTGAAAATGCATTGAATGCATACATTTAAACGATCATTTAATTATACATTATAATTGTAATCGGTATGATAAAAAGAATAAAAAGTATTATATTCATATTTAACCACATTTTTATCTTACAGACTTCAAAATAGTGTAAACAATCAATAGTGGATTCTCCTAATCAATTTCAAAAATGTATAAGTTGATACACATATAAATACGTATAATATATATTATACGCTATTATATTTGTAATCTAAGTAAAATAAAATATTTTTGTCATGTAAGGGATTTAGACGGCCAAAAAACACGTTCCGGCTGTAGTTCTATGTACTCAGTAAGATATACAGCACTAAAAGAATATCTGTTTTTAGGTAATGTATAACGGCCTATTTTTCTCACGTAAGTTGTGGATCTGCCTATATAATACGCAGGAAATATTTTGTAACCAGTTCTTTTGAATAAATTCAACCTGGAACAACTTGAGCTTTTATTGATGGAGTACATCCTGAAATACATAATACATAACCTTCACGCATCTCTCTATAATCATTGTCAGTCAATTAAAATATAAAGAAGATTGTAATAACCAGCACCTGAAAGAAAATACGAAAAAAAGGAAACACTGTAGGTAATTGTTTTATACATAACAATTATATGTACCTATTTATTCTTCCTCGCAGACCTTCTTGGTGGCCAATGTTTTTGCTCTGCAATCCCATTCAAGAAACACAACCGAAAGCATACATAATATCATCAGATTTTCATTATCTTGAGTAGATCTTGACATAATACAGTGCATTTAATACGCCAGGAGACGCCAGATTTATATCAAAGATATTTGATATTTATCGCAATATAAAAGTGATAGTTTTTTTTTAAATGGAATAACAAATCTATCAATTTGAAAGAGCTACAGCGTATAAGTTCCAAAATTTGTCGTCAACCTACTCAGTTGATGAGGCAATACTGGATAACGCGTTTCGGATAGCGATATGATTTGCTATAGCGATAGGCGAACACGATAGAAAAAGGTCCAAGTTCGAATCCCGGTAGCAACGAAAATATTTTTTCGATAAATTGATTTTTTCTGTATATCTTTCTAATTAAGTCATTTTAATTTATATTAAAATAACCCAAAACTATGTTCTTAAAAACTGTAACATCACAATAATAATGTGTTCTCCTTAAAAATATAATTTTATAGTAGTTGAGAGGCCATACACGTAAGTCCGTTATTAAAACGTGAATTAAGTTTAAAGTTGTGGTTCGATTGCATCATTAGATGGATCTAGAAAACCTCCCTGAAGTGGGCAGGTTAGTCCGAAAGCTCAAAACTTTCAACATTTTTAAGCTGTCTGGAGAAATTAGCTTCTTGGGAATCAGTACCGTACTTTCTCTTGAATATTTCTAGAGCTTAATGATCGTTGAGAGCTTTCGAAATTTTTATATCTATTAACATTTCATTTAATTTTTCATTCAAATTATTAATATCATTAATTTATCTAATACTTAATAAAATATTACTTGGAATATATTTTTTTAATTAAATATAAATTATGTCGTGGTAGCGAAAATATCACAAAAAGCACTGACAGTACTTCACCCGGTTTAAATACATTTTTCTACAAATTTTATTTATATAATATTTATATTAAACTTGTTGAATTACAAACTGTTAATGATTTTTCAAAGCAACAAGTTTTTCACATAGCGTGCTCTGTCATTTCAGCGCTGGGTTCTTTCATGTTGCGCCTATTTACCTTATAAAATATTTTTGAAATCAAGCATTGTGATTAACTTCTGGTAATCCACAAAGTTTTCTAGTAAAGGGCAATCAGAATACACGAAATGTTTGATGTTCAAATTGAATTAAATTGTATTTCTCAATTTATTTAATGTTTTACTTTGGTTTTGAAAAACATCAAACATTCAAAATCGAATTTTTATGGAAAAAGAAGACTTGTTTCATTTTATTATACATATTTATAGCTTATTATTTCTATAGTATAATTTATTATTATTTATACATTTTAATACACGCATTAAAATTTTTTAATCATAACAAAGGCGCATAAGGTGATAAAGTGTAATTTTTTGTTTTAGTACTAAAATTAATAAAACACGTAATGTTGTCATTTAGCATGTATATTTAAAATCCTACATAAAAAATAAATAATAAAAAGCGATGTCAATAGTTGTGAAAATCGATAAGAATGCTTATGAGAGTTCACGGATGCAAATAAAATAAAAAAACATAATTTATTAAGAAAAAATCATTTTTTTACTGTGAAGTTACATTTTCAGAACATAGTTCAGTGGTATTTTAATACAAATTAAATTAATAAGTGGTATTTTAATACAAATTAATTTAATACAAATTAAATAAAGGTATACAAAAAAATCTATCGTGATAACATTGGCCTCCTGACAAACCTCAAACCGGTAGAGCCAGTTGCTATCTTCTCGTTATTGTTTGTTCTCGGGTTGTTGGATTTGTCTCCTGACATATTCGTATAGTGCCATTAGTGGTGGGTTGACAGTAAAACTCTTTGTCATATGACAATTATCAGTTTATTATAAGTCAAGTTTACAAGCTAATGTATTCTAATATATCTAATGTATATTAGTAAGAGTGCGCACTGACAGACGCGGTTCCCTTATAAGTTATTATCCACGCACACACACACACAAACACCTATTTCTTACTACGTCACGCCACCGCTGACAGCTACACACACTTACAAACACTCGGACATTATATTTATCTATCTAAAAAATCTATGAATCTTATTTTCATATGATTATCATAATCGCTTTGACATAGTTAATAGTAATACGTATAATGCTGGCGTATTATTCCTACAATAAAATATCCTCAAAATCTGCCTTCAGACAGATTTTGGACGAACATGGAGCATATCTAAGTATTACTAGTACTTACAATAATGAATTTAGTTGATTTTTAAAATTGTGGTGTGTATTTTCAGGTTCACTTCCTCATTTATTTAAACATATTAGCATTATTTGAATATGTCCAAGAATACACAATTACTGGATTTTCACCTACTAAGGCACTGTTATTTAAACAAATAATAGATATCTCACGCATACGAAGCTATTTTTATTATATTTAATGGAAAGATATGGAAGAATGGGTAATTACAATGTTTACGACCTGTCTTCGGCTGGCTTAAGTGATAACTTTATACAAATATAACGTTCAGCATTCTCACCCATTAATCAATCTCCATATCTATCAAATTTTTAGAAATTGTAAATATGTTAGTATGTTATATTGTGTTCTTGGACATATTCAAATATTGCTAATAATATACTGATCAAAATGAAAAAATACATCCAAAATTGAAAAATTGATTTTTCAGGCGTGTCCTAGTGTAACGTGTTTAAAAAACATTTTACAGATAAAGAATAATTTTAAAAAATAATTAGATTCTCATTAGTGTCATCTATGCTGTTTCAGGGAAATGAACATCAAATTTAGTCCATAGATGGCGATAGCGTAGTTGTTCTAATTAATTGATGTGTTTCCCCATAGTAACATATATACAATTTCCAAAAATTTTATTGATATGGAGATTGATTAATGGGTGAAAATGGGGAACGTTGTATTTGTACAAAGTGATCACTTAAGCCAGCCGAAGACAGGTCATAAGCCCTGTAATCAATTACTAATTAATTATAGCTTCGTCTCTATGAGATATCTAATATTTGTTTAAAACATATTAATTTATAACTTAAACTCGTATTTAATTAGATTTGTATGTCCACTATATAAGTACTGCACTACCAACAGATTGAACAATAAATTTCCGCTAGTAGGTATTCATATTCTGATCGCTTTATAATTTGGCGTCTTTGCAATAGTTTCCCCGCATAAGGTCGAGAAATTTCAGCAAGTCACATAAATTTCAGTTATTCTCACATTATATACCTACCCTTTCATCGCATCTGCAGACATCAGCGCACACGCACATAATAGCTCTCAGCCAGAATGCAACGTAGTAATAAGTTTGAGACTAAAAAAAACCTTCGGCGAAGCTAAAGCGAGATATAATATCCTATTCTATACAACTCCAAGTACTACTTAAGTTATCTACTTTTTTTCAGACGGTGGGAACTTACTCTTTGATTTTGCAAGAAACTTTTATCATTAATTAAGAGGATCGGAGATAAATTATACTGATTCTGATTTTATGCCTTATTGCAGTTCATTTTTCAAGCAGTATTTTAAACTATTATTATTCATTAATGTTTTTTTTAAGTGTATATATTTAAAATTTTTACTGGTTTTCCATTAATGTATTAACAAACCACTAAAAACTGGTATTTCATATTTTATATTTATATACTAGCAAATGGTAATTGATTTTACCAATTGCATAAGTCAAGTAGTGACCTCTGCGCGGCCACAGTGTTTACGTAAAACCTATTTTTCAAACTTTAAGTTATAATTTAACAAAATTAAGAAATGAAATCGGTAAATTCCCAAAAGACATTCTTAAATGGATTTTAGTACGTAATTTACCGTTCCAGTGGAGGAGTACATATTAATATAGAGTAATATATATATTATAGTAAAAGGGCAGGAGTTCGTGGTCAAATTGTAGTCAAACCTTTAGAGATTTTTTGTAAGACTTTTTACCTTTCCAATTGATGTTTTAACATAAAACACTAATGATGTTTATTATTATAAGGTAATTAGTAAAAGTATCAAAGAGATTGTAGTAAACTAGGCAGTCTAGTAGAGTACTCAAGAGTATCGTAGACTCTAAGAACCGGTTGTGCGATCAGTAGTCAACTTTTAATATGGTAACTTTTTACCATCGCCCGCTGTAAAAAAAACTTTAGCTTACTATCGGCAATGCATACAATTATATGCTTTATTTATGGCTTTATTCATCACTTTGCTGGCGAAAAATCTTCGGTAATATAAATAAAATAAATCATCATTGGACGAACCCTCATCACTAAAATAGCCGGATATTGTATATTGCAATTTTCAAAGTTTTAATATGATAGATGACTGTGTGATAAACAGCTGTGCCATTTTTAACTAAAAATTTACGGTTTTTACCATCCGATATTAGATGGTAAAATTAATTTACTATTAAATGTACTTTTGACGAGTAAATATTTTTTATTTACGATTGTACAACTCGTTTTCGCAAAAACTTCTACTAAAGTAACTTTTTTAAAGTAATTTACCCCTGATAAAACACTCGGACTAATTGAAAAATTCTCTACAACTGCGTCAATGTTCCATTTTAATAGTTAAGTTAATTTTGTATGATTTTAATTAATTATTAATTTATGAAGCTGATGATTCGCTTTAGTCAAATTTATATGTAGAAGTGTCTGGTGTAAGGTTTCTCATAATAATTGACATAATCGCGAACAAAAATGAAACTTCGTGTGAACGAGGGGGTGCTATGTTCACAGAAACGCCAGCCATTCATTAAGCGCGGACAGAGATAATAATGATATGTAACGTGCAATATTATATTGTAACAAAGTATCCGGCGGACATAACTGCTGGGAGAGTGCAGTTGGCGGTACACTCGGAGCATTTCCAGAATCTAACCGCTTTTCTGTCAATTATATTGTGTGATTTTTTCTATTATTTTAGTACACGTCCATGATTATCATCAGTTTGTCTATTAGCAGGAGATGTTATCTCCAACAAATACTTTTTTTTCTTTCAGCACTTTCTGTATTTTCTATCAGTACTATTAATGACAGATAATACAAAATAATATTGCTATAAGGTTGGATAAAAAACCATGGTGATTAATAGCTGTAGCATATGAAGATAAGCAATGGGCGATATAGCGGCCAATAATTATTATTGGAATACGCTTAAAGTACGTTGGAGTACTGTGAGGTTTCACCTGGAGGACTATCCTCCACCAACCAGAATCAGTGGTGAGCATGAGAGTAATTACATGAAACAAAAGCTACCTACTTACCATAATATTGAGGTACACCTTAACTATCTCCTGGGAAAAAATTATTTACTCAAATGAAATACTAAATGTGTAAATGTATCAAAATATGTTAAGTGACATTTTAGAATAACAGTTATATGTTGAATTTATTACAATGAAAAATAATTACAGAAAAGTGACGGAGAATGATTCATCGATAGATATCAATAGACTTGGCGTTAAAAAAAAAAGATAATAATAATATTACATAAAAAATAAGTCGTGACCTTGAACTGTAGGATAGATTATCCAGCGTCTGCCATTAAATTCATCAGATAAAACTTCATCAGCAATTCCAATACAAAATCCTGGTTTGACCCCTCCGCCATCACTTCGGAGCGTTCTCCCAGGTAGACAAAGATAAAAAGTCCAGGAGTAATTAAAGGAGTTGAAGTTATAATTATTGTCGGAACAAGCTTAGAGTGCGTTCAACTGTAAGGGTTTCGTTTTGAGCTTTACAGTCATAAAATAACTATATCGTCAGTGCATACTTTTATCAAATGAGACAGATTAAAAAATTCGGAGATACCTTTCTCCTGAGGCAATCCGTCTACTTGTAAAAGTATTTTGGTGTCGCATATGGACTACTGAAATAATATTTATACTATCCTGCTAATATTTTAACTGGATAGATTACCATTTGTTCTGAATGCGGCAGCATGAATAATACAAGGAACGTTTAAATTATCTCACATAATATCCCTTTTGCGTGAACTATATTGGCTCCGTTTCCCTGAAAGAGTAAAATTTTAATTGTGCTGGTTGATATACAAGGCGACACATTACATAGTGCTTCTGTATATTTAAAAATTCTGCATCCCAGATAACTTGAATGATAGACATCAAATTCTAAGAGCAACCTCTATTTAGCCGATGGAAGGGTTGTAGAACCGACTAGCTCTTGCCAGAAGTCTAAGTTCAGTGAACGGACAATTACGATAGTAGGCCCAAAAGCGTGAAACTATTTGCCTTCTGTCATAAGGAACAGTGCCTTTGACCCTTTATTTAAAAATACACCTTTTAACAAAATCATATCCAAAAAATTATAATTTTAAATACAAAAACAGTATACGACTAAACAATTTATGTATAAAATACACATATTATTGTTATTAGAAGTGCTTTCCGCCTCAGCTAGCTTTATAATTCTAGGTGCTGCTTTTTAGAAGGTTGCTATACTATGAATATATAAAAACATTATTTACTTTTAATCTTTTGTTCCATTAACAGATTAAGTATTTTTAGTTTACTTTTGTACTTTATTATAATACATCAATATATAATAATCAATAGATATGAGTTGATAATATTTTATTTTGTTTCAATAGGTTTCATTTTTTTGAAGCATTGGTAGAATAAGTGTCGTCGTCAATCTTGATGGAGTGACTACATCGGAAGACCGACGGGCGATAGTTGGATGAGAGAGGCTGAAGACAGAAAATTATCAATCCTTGGAGAGGGCCTATATCCAGCAGTTGAAATGATGATGATGAGGCAGAAAAGTTACGAATGACTACGCATCTGGCAGGGGTGCCATTTGGTTCAGATTTTCAATAATCCATCAATAATAATTGTGTTTACTATACTTATTATATTAATTCTTATAAATTATTATATCAACTTATATGCCAAATGTTGCTTTATGTTTCAATTATCTGTAGTTGATTTGTGTTTCTTATTTTAAAATGTTTATTTTAAATGATATACTGGTACAGCAAATAAATGAATAGAGAATGGTAAATAAGATATGTGACGTGGGTGTTGACGGCACTAAAAACAGAGAATGAGATACTGAAAAGCGGCACTGTTTGAAAACACAAAAATCGATAAGCTTTCATGAGAAAGTGCATGAATGTAAATGAAGCCACAGTTGTGTATTGGGACAAATCTAACACAGTCAGAATAGATAATTCCGGCATCTTGATAAGTTAATCAATTATGTTTTATTTTTTCTTTTTATCATAAAGACAACTATTAATTTCTCTAACAATTATAATTTATCAATTTTTTAATATGTCCAAGAACACACAATTACTAGATTTTCACCTACAACGGCACTGTTATTAAACAAATAATAGATATCACATAGATAAAGTGATCACTTAAGCCAGCCGAAGACAGGTCGTAAGTCCTGAAATTACCCATACTTCCATATATTTTCCATTAAATATAATAAAAAATAGCTTCGCCTCTGAGAGATTTCTATTATGTGTTTAATTATAATTTAACTTTTTCTTCTTGTATCCTATCCGCTCAACGGACATTGGCTATCATCACTTTGTTTACTGCGGCCCAGAAAAACACTACAGTAGACTGGCCAAACCACTGTGTCAGGTTCTTCAACCATGATGTTCTTCTTCTTTCGCGGTTTCCAGGGCTTTCAGGACTGTATTATTAAGTGCAAAATCTGGTTCTTCTCCGTATGTCTCATCACTTGATGGAGATATTAAAGTTTTAATTATTTGTTTTTTTTATTCAACCAAACCACAACACCTTCATTCGTAACTCTTATCGATCCAGCTTATTTTGAGCATCATTCTGTAGATCCATCCCGAGTCACCTTATCATTTCTTCGGTAACTGTCCATGCTTCCATGCCATTAAATAATTTCGGAACACAACATCTGACATCTACATATACATCTGGCTTTCAAATAATGGAACAATAGATGTATTTATTTGAAAAAGTGTAACATGTGGGTTCGAAAATTTGTCGACAAAAATACTGTCACTAAAGCATCGTTGGTAATACACCTTCCCCGGATTGGAAAAGAGATCCAGGTTCGAACCCGGTAGCGCAACAATAATTTTAATAAAATAAAATTAATTTTATATGTATATCTTTATAATTAATATATTTAATTAGTATTTAGAATATCACAGACCTATGTTCTGAATAATTACAGCTTCACAATAAGCATGTGTTCTCCTGAATAAACCATTAGTATCTGTTTAGCGCTCTGTAAAATTGTACGTTGCTAACATTTTAAAATTAGGAATAGAATTCGATATGAGTATCACAAATCATAGATCATCTGATTTAATATATTATATTTATAATCTTTATATATTGTAAAAGCTGTGTACATAATATTAATTATGCGTAAACACCCATAAAATCGTAGATACAAATAACTTATTAAATTTAAAATATTACTCTTATAAATTATAATGTCTTTAGATTGTACACAATGAAAGGAAGTAATTAATTAAAATAACACCAACAAAATAACTTGTAAAGTCGAAGCGAAATAAGGGTTAAAACATATTTAGTTTAGCAGTTTGATCACCGAATTTTGGAGAACGTACATTGTTTGAATGTATGAGAGGGTAAAGCGGGGCAACAAGGGCGAAGGGTGGATAAGAGCGGAGGCACTTTCCGAAATAAAAATGATCTCGGACCAGTGCCAAGTACCCCGCGAGCCCTCCTCTCCCCCAATGGCATGTTATTATTTGAAATTTTTCACGTGTTCGTTTAAAAATTGCATTGTCTTGTTGCAAAACCTGACTATGAAAAGAGCTACTTTATGGTATAAAATTTGACTTTATACAAAAAAAATATATATATATATATATATTGTTCGTTAATAAACGAACAGGTACGATATTTAAAATATACAAACAATATAGTACTACAATTTTTTTTTAATTTCCTTTAAATAAATTAATAAAAACTTTAAATAAATAGAAAAGACTGAGACTGCCGTTCAGGAAGAAAACCAAATCTTAAAAATCGCTAAGGATTTTTAATGGAATGCCAGAAAACGCGAAAAAGGAGGAGTAATTGAATAGATTTAAAATGAAACTGACCAAATATGTGAAAGATAAGTTTTAGTAAAAAAAATACTTTAATCTTGTTTATATATATATATATATATATATATATATATATATATATATAGTATATATAGAATGTATATATAGAATGTATGCACTATGTTAAGAATTAAATAAATCTATCTTATCTACTAACATAAATTCCTTATTTTCATCCACCCGTCCGTGTCGTATAGCAATATAAAACAAACAAGATCTGCTATCAATTATATTCAATAAAAGTCAATTATTTTTTTAATATTCGGTACTAATAAATTTCGTAACATCTATAATTTTACAAATATTTTATTTGTGATTTGAGAAAACCTGTCTTTAAAAATTTTACTTATTTGTATCACAGTACTTAATTTTCAATCCATTTTGTATCGTCAAAGAACATCATTGAATTTGATGATTTTTTGTTATATTCAAAGTTGAGCAAAACTACAAAGAATGGATCACAAAGGATTATGTATCTAAAATAAAAAATATAAAGGAATCGTACCATTTTTAAAATAAAACTTGATGTTAAAATGCGTACCATTATATCATAATATGATTTTGTAAAAAAATAGATTTATTTTATTATCTTCGACCCCTTAACTTAAGAGGGTCGGGGGCCCAAAAACTTGACAAGGTGCTTTCATCTTCACCTATATTGTGCCTCTTCTGTACGAGTCGCCCATTCCAGACCCAATCTGTCTGCATACAATATTTTGTGATGTTTATCCCAACTTATTCTGGAAAGACCCACCGGCGCATCTTCCCTTCAAAGTTACCAAGAAGACACATCTTGGTAATCACTGCCTTTGGCATTCGCAAGACGTGTTCAAATCACCTCAATTGTGATCTTTCTGTATGTTAAAATAGGGGCTCCATGGCAAGGTTCTCCCTAATACCAATTACGTCTCACTCGGTTCAATAGTGTAACTCCTGTAACTCTCTTAGAAATAACTCATTTCGGCAGCCTGAATTCTTAACTTCACCCTCTCTGTTAGGATTCATATTTGGTGACCATGTATTAAAGTGGACTTATACACAGCTTGATCTTTGCACTCAAATTTTTTTACTACCGCACTACAAAGAATACGCACAAAATACCCAACTCTACAGTAGACTGTCCTGATTTACTCAGACGCATATCCATTCGAGTGCCAGCCAGGTCAACCAGAACTAATCTTACATTTAATCTTCCACATTGCAACACCAATGCCAAATAAAACTCATTTTTTTACCGATCACCCCTATATTTCAATTCACACCTAAACGAACTAGACATTTTCAATACTCCAGTTGCCTCAATTAAATCTAAATTCAATACATAAACTTTAATGGTCAATATTTTTATTTTTATCACACTGGTTTTATTCCATATCCCATTTTTCTTTTCCTTTCTCCTCACCCTCCCGTTTCAATCAAATATTTTCTTTTTTATAATTTTTTTTTCTGTTTATATTTGTATTCTCAACTTTTTCTCTAACATTTTTCTGCATTACAGTCCTTTTTAAATTTAAACTATATAAAGTATATGGTATCTTGTGACAAAACATGTAACTGGTTTAATTATTGTTTATCTTTTATTATGATTTTAGTATTTACTGATAAACTGTATGTTTTCCTAATAAAATAAAAATAAGATACCAGGAGCTGACTAATTATTTTATTTGATGTTGATGTGATACTAAGATGAGTTAGTTATTTTTAATGATAAAGGTATTAAAAGAATTTTAGCACTATAAACAAATCATGTGAATTGTAGTTTTTAAAATAAAAAACTTATTTTTCAAAAATTCATTCAGTTCACTTGACTTGAAATATTCATTTATTTATCTTACAACTCACAGGCAAATAACATTGCCCATGTATCAGGGTTAAGTTAGCACAGTGAAAACTAGCTAGAAAATATATATATATAAAATTCTCGGACGAAGGGTGAATTTTAATAAGAAATGAAAACCCTTTTTTACAGCATGTGAAGGAAAAGGCTACGAAGAAATACACTAACGGTCAGTTTTTGGAGCCATTTTTCTTGAGTCTTTTCATCATTTCACACAGCCTGTATGCCGCATAATCTATATAAAAATCGTAGCAAACCAAATGTTACACTATGAAATATATATGCCAATGATGATTTTCCATGTGCATGTAATAAATATTTCCATCTCTTAAATTAATCACATTTTTTCCACATTTTGAAAATGACACAAGTAACAATTTCAAACATATACAAGCATGTATTAGAATTTATTCATCAAATTAATGTTCACAATTTTTGTGAAAATTTCATTATTTTGTATATTTTTAAGTTAATTAACTGATTACAAATTTCATATTCATTCAATTTCATAATATTGGGGTTCTAAAAACAAGATTTTATTTTATGAACAAAAAGTTAAAGCAGTTTAAAAAATTGAAATAATACACATTAGAAGACTAATTCTTGTGGAAACGTAATACGATAATAATAATTATTATACATGTTTATATTATATATTAAAAAACATTATATTATTATAACTGATAATAACTCTTATCTAAGAAATGTATATTGACGTTAAATATTAAATATAGTATAAACGTATGAAAAAATTAACGCGATCGAAGAAACTCTGTTTTCGAAATTACTGATTTATGTGCCTTATTATTTCTTTAAAAACAATTTTCTAAAGACCCGTGTCATTTTATTTTGTAAATTCTTGTAGATTTGTTAACATAAGAAGGCATGTTATATATATATATATATATATTCTTAAATATTGATAAGTAACTGCTAATTTTATTTCTTCTTCCATTTTTTCGATGGTCCATTGAATTGAAATAGCGAATAAAAATCATCTCTTGTGTATTTGAAAACCCTGAAAATATTTGCGTCCTGGGGTGTATACAATTTATTACTTTTGGGAAAAAAAGGCCATGTCATAACAAATATATTTAGATTTTCAACCATCGCGGTATCTGATCTTCTTTTTTTGTAGGATTTTTTAAAAATAGTTTTAGTTAGTTAAGATTTTTATGATTTTAAGTCAAAATTGCAATTAATCGCGTTTTAGTCAATTAATTTACGGTATCTTAATGGGCACTTTAATACAATCAAATTCATTATGTAATAATATGCGTTGAAAAATATACATATTTACAATTGATATATTAAAAACATTTTAGACCAATTAAAATCTCGCAGTAAGCAAGCGCGATAGTTAATATTCTAAATAATTTGTATATTGCATTCAATTATTATTTTTCAATGTTAAAATATTCGGGGAATATTTATATTACTTAAACACCAAAATGAATACATAATAGTTTATACTAATATATATTGGATAGTTAATACCATATGAGAACCGACTCAAAATACTGCACCTACAAATAATATGTAAGATCATTCCCCACGATTCAATCGGGATAAAAATCTGTGACTCGAAAAATAATGCACAGCTACGGTGCAAGTGCACGTCTGCGTTTTAATTAAATTACTGCGGTCCTTCAAGCTCAATCCGTGAGCCGACAAGTAAACAAGCGAGCAGTGTCAAGTTAAATGTAACCACCTACCAAAAAGAATTTGAATCAAAATTATTTTACTAATTACACAAATTACGATCTATCCATGTTTCTAACCATTGTTAAATGTAATTAAGTACTTAATTTAATTAACGTGAGTTATAAAGTTAAGAACCTTTATTTCCACTATTTTAATTAAAAGTTTCGAGTAATTTCAAGTTAATTTAAGTTAAATCTAAAGATGTGTCTGTATAGATACTATTAGTAATATTTATAAATAGCCTAGTTTAATAGCCTTATTATTATTGTAGAAATATGTCAACACGTTCAAATGATGTACTTTATTACGACTGTGTCAAGACAAACTACCACATTCACTCACCTTTACTCAGATAGCATAGGTCGGGTAATGAATACATGAATTTGTTGAGATACTTAATCAAGATTTTAAAGACACATGTAGTTAGATTTGAGGTGTTAATTAATTATTCTTGTAGCGAAAAATATTATATATTTCTTAAATTTTTGTTATTGATAAAAAAAACCCTCCGACAATGTTCTCATAAAAGATAGTTTGTATTGAACTCATTATTGTTTTAAAAAATGATTAGTTCAATCTTGAATAATAATAATTCAAAATATGATTCAATTCTATTCTGCTCCAGAACAATGGATGCACATATTTATGGAAATACATATTTAATATTATGTTCAACAGTGCTGCAAACATCTGTCACAAATTAACAAAACATTTTTTTAACACGCTTTGTCACAGAAATTTATTTATTTATACATTAATCTACGATAACTTCCGGATAAATATTCATCAGGCATAGTTTCTCTACTGTCACTATTACTCTGACTTACTTGTCAAGTGTCTTGGAGCATCCTGTAAAACTTCCCCAGCGCGGTCCATCCGATACCGGCATCTAGTCCACATGCGGCCAGAACTGTCGCATCACGTTACCACGGGCACGGGGTTGAACAACCCTGCCTAGAATTACATCTGCAATGTTCTGCACCAGCTTATGTAGTTGTCACTTGACATCTTAATATACTTATCACGCGGGTTCACTGAAAAGAACGCCATTTTCCTAATGGGATTAAGTGGTTGTATGTGTCTCGCTGCCCACAAGAATGACACAGTTCTCAAATATTTATTCAGTTTTTTTTTTGTTTCTGATGATATAATTCTAATATACTGAAAATCAATATTTTTTCTGACGTTGAATATATTGGGTGATCAATTTTAATGATTTACACAAAATAATATGTTTAATACAAATTGAATGTAGCAATTAAAAAGATATACAGATACTTACTTACCATCACACTGTATCCCCAGAGAGTAGGCATAGAGGATAGAGCGCCACACTCTTCTATCCAGACACATGATTCTCGCCTCATCCACATTCATACATCTTTTCATACAACCTCGCCGATTATTGAAGCTTCTAAAAGAACCGTCCTCCAATATCTGGTCCACCTGGTTGTGCCAAGTCTTCCGCAGACGTCCTCTACTCTTGATGCCATCAACACTTGCGTCATATATCTTTCTTACCATTCTCTCATTATTGATCCGTTCCATATGACCTAACCACCTCAGTGATCCTTTCTTAATCATACTCACTATATACTTTATATTATTTCCTTATTTCTTCATTATCTACTCTGGCATAAATGGATCTGCCATATATACGCCTAAATGATCTCATTTCCACTGCACCCAGACTACTTTTGTTCCTCCTTGCCAGCTT
The DNA here is from genome assembly GCA_022840565.1 of Eubasilissa regina. Taxonomy (NCBI): domain Eukaryota; kingdom Metazoa; phylum Arthropoda; class Insecta; order Trichoptera; family Phryganeidae; genus Eubasilissa; species Eubasilissa regina. The sequence continues at coordinate 83,868 of JAINEB010000002.1, read as the reverse complement.
CAAACCTCACTTCCATTCATTAGTGTCCGTACCAGGACTCCATGAACCACTAGTCTTGCCTCGGTTGACAAATTTCTATTAGCTATATTCCATTCAAAGCACTGTTCACTTTATACCCTACAGTCACCCTCCTTTCGATATCTTCCCCAGTCTTTACGTTTCTATCAAGCATACTTCCCAAATACACAAACTCATCTCCTTGTTCCAAACATTCATTACCTATGTCTTGCTTTCCTCCTTCTCGAATACCATCACTTTCGACATGTTGATATTCATAATAAGTTCCCTTTCCTTGCAAACATCATACATTCTACAGATAAAATCAATTTATCGAAAAATATTATGTTGCCACCGGGACTCGAATCAGGAAATATTAATGTATTCAATGATAACTTCACAATAATAGTGTGTTCTCCTTAAAAAATATATAAGTTGTATTAATGTTTCCAAAAATTTAATAAAATGGATTAATTAATTTAATTCTGGCGTCTCCTATCGGTTTTTACTCAAAGCTATTTGAGATTCTCCGTAAATTTGAAGTTGATTAATTTTTTTTAAAAAATGTATCAATTTAAAAATGAAATATTTAAGTTAGAAAATTTGTCGTTAATTTACTATGTTGACATGGTGTAATGGTCAGCGTACTAGGATAGGAAGATAGGAAGAGTTTCTGGTTCGAATTGATTTTTTCAGTATGTCTTTCTAAATAATACATTTAATTTGTATTAAAAATTTCACAGTATTACGTTCTAAAAAAAACTACGATTTTACAATGATAATGTGTTTTCCTTAAAAACAAAATAATATAACTATTATTTTAGTTTAAAATAATTAACTATTATTAAAGACTGCACTGTCTCACAAGTAATAATATTATTCAAACCTCAAATTACGCCTTCCATAAAATTAATTAATAATTAGAAATATTACTTTTAAAATTAGCAATATTAACTTGGTGGTTAAGATTCATATTTTTTTTATTTATTATCTTAGTTTAATAACCACAATTGAGTTTAAAATAGAATCATTTGATAGAAAATAGTCATGGTTTTGACAAAAAATTGGGATTGTCAATTTTGCATATAAATGGTGTAGGTCACAAATTAAATAATTTGGAATCGTTGGAGATAAATAAAGCATGTAAAAGTAATCAGGAAATTCTAAACAGCCAACTAAATTTAACTACGAGTCCTATTCTAAAATTTTTTCCTAAAAATTATTCGACTAAATTTGTATTGAGCAGCAATTTCAGTTAGGTACTAAATTTATTTTTTAAATAATTGTTGTTTTTTTAAAAAAATTTTTTTAAAAATTTAAAAATAGATTCTGGATAAATAGAAAAACAATGCTATATTTTTAGTTAGTTTTGACATATCCTGAAGAAGGAAAAGGTGTTTTCCGAAACCGGTAGATGTTTTTTAAACTCAATTGTGGTTATTAAACTAAGATAATAAATAAAAAATAAAAAAATTTGAAATATTTTATATAATATAATACATTTTTTAAAAGTAAATAATTAGAAAACTAAGCAGCGCAATAACTATTTATATTCTAGATCATAGCTGGTGAATGTAACATTAATGTATAACAAATTAATTAATTATTTGTACAAATTTTTATATATTATATTATTCATTATAACATTTATATAATCATTTTAACATTATTTATTTAATATCAATGTAAATAATTAAACTTTACAACCAAAATCGTGAATAAAGTAAACGGCGTTTTGAATGGAATTGTATCTAACTTTAACCGAGGTAAGACTAGCGGTACACAATGGACTCCTGGTACAGACACTGATGTATGGAAGTGAGGCCTGGAGCTGGCAGAAGAGGAACGAAAGTAGGCTGTATGCAGTGCAAATGAGATCACTTACGCATATATGTGGCAAATCTATTTATGACAGAATAAAGAATGAAGAAATAAGGAAAGTAAAGATGGTCTTAGTATAAAGAGTAAGATTAAGAAAGGATCACTTAGGTGGTTTGATCATATGAAACGGATGAATGAGAAGAGAATGGTAAAAAAGATATGTGACGTAAGTGTTGATAGTTCTGTTAGAAACGTCAACAATCGGCGAGCTTGTATGGAAAGATGTATAAATGTGGATGAGGCGAGAATTGTGTGTCAGGACAAAGGAGTGTGGCGCTCTATCCTCTCTGCCTACCCTCGCGGGAAACGGCATAATAGTAGATAAGTAAGTAAGTAAAATCGAATAATTAGAATTTTTTTTTTAAATTAGTATTATCGTTACACCATATTTAAATATATTTATTTATTAAATATACATATTTATTATATTTCTTTGTTGTAACTATATATTATCGAATTTGTTTAATTTAGTTTTTATTTATTTTTAAAAACTACAAACCACATACTATAAAAATGTACCCTAATAACCGTTTTTATTGTGAAATTGCAATTTTAGAACATACAAGTTAAATTAAATCTATCTATCGAAAAAATTATTTGTAATTTTTAACATTTGTTGCAAATTTTACAATGTAGTTTTTATTCATTTGACATCCTGATGAAAAATAATGTATTTTCTAAAAACCGGTTGATGTATTAAATATAACTCATAAAGTGGTTAAAAACAAAGTTTTCAATAATCTATATTAAAATTATTTAGTTATTTGATTTTGATGTTAAGGATTTTTTATTTTTTTTTATTTAGTAAATTTCCGATTCGTATCCTATTGGCATCCAAATTTGTGTTTCAATAAGTAGATTGTTTCTTTATATTTTTCTAAATAATTTATTTAACTTGTATTAGAAATAATATTTAATGTAGGCACTTTGGGATATAACAATTCTTAGTAAGGCGTTTCCAAAAAAATATATAATTCAACTAGCGTATCAACTAGGTATTTTTATATACCAGAATATCTGGTATCTTTTACCCACTCCGCCACTAACAAACGAATGATTTGTTTGGCATCACCCTGCCTCTTACGAAATCAATATTGTATCATTGAGAATACCTATATCACTGGAACCTCTTAAATGTATATTGCCTGATACAATGTATACTTTATTTTATTAACATTGTTCTTTTTTAAATGTACAAAAATACATCCCAAATTATTAGAAAGCTATCTAGGTTACTTGTCCAGATTACAAACTAATGGCGAAGAATATATGTTTCCAGATAATAAATCGAAGTAAACCAATGATTTAATATAAGTCTTGTATAACGCCAGATCGTTGAAATACCTTACCTTCCGGTAATACTTTGTTTTCTTACAGTGACGAATGCATATAAAGTTTTACTTTGTTGCCCACACCCCACAATCCACCCAGAGCACGTATGGGCGAGTGTCGCTCCGTGAGCAAAATTGTCCCATCGCGTTACCATGTAAGGGATAAACTAATAGTCTTACGAACAGTTACAATGTGCGACATTGTAACTAAAATGCTTTTTGAACCTCTATAAAATATATGTATTTTACTAGTCTTAGCAACTGAAACACTGACTAGAATTTTTTTAAATTTAAAACACTTATTTAGTGTTTTTATAGTGTTTCTTATTATTATTTTGTTCAAAAGAACTGTGATTTCGTGGGTGCATTCTCCCCGTGCACCTCTGTCTTGGACTTTGTACTACTATACTATAGCGACGATATTTCGACAAAATTTATTTTATATGTATATTTTTCTAATTAATATATTTAATTCATATTTAAAATATCACAGACCTATGTTGTGAATAATGACAACTACACAATAGGAATGTGTTCTCCTAATAATTTATTTATTTTTGTCTGTGTCTTCCTTTCTGTCTTCTTCATTTAAGAACGTGTTCCATTATATCTTATATTTTCGTAGGCGTCTTTTTTTCTATTTTATTATTCTTTCAATCTTTTTTCAAATTGCTGTAGACCTCTTTTCAATCACTGTCCTCAAAACCAGCTCATTCATTATTTCTCTGTCCAGCTGGTTCTTTCCATCGTTCTTTAGCATAACATCTCGTATGCTCCTCACACAATTCTCTCTCAGGTTATTTTTTTTTAATTAACTTCATTTATCTTTTAATTTAGTTAACAAGTCATGACATATGACGTCATTTTCATCTATTAATTTAGTTATAAACATCACACACACTATCAAGCCATATATAATGAAAAGCCACACATTCATGATATGACATATAATGGATTCGCATTGCTTTCTTCAAGCATCGACTTTGCCACTTATTTTGTCACCGCCTTCTAATTCTTAGATATCTTCCCGACTATTCTTTCATCGGTCATTTATGATTCAAAGCTAAAACTATACTAATATCATTAATTAACATTGCGGTTACTTTGTGGTGTAACATGATTATTTTAATATTCACAACTAAACTGTGTACTACACACACGTTGGATTATTGTCACTACTATACTACTATAGGAGAAAACACTAATTTAGAACATATCATTCCCAAACATTTTAGTGCACATATTTCCGTTAACGACGGAAACCTCTCCCCTTTTCTTAATGCCCGCCCCATTACCCGAATAGACTACAATATTGTATTTAGTTTAGCTATCACCTGATGATGAGAGGGACACTAACCCAACATGTGTAGTACAAAGTTGAGTTGTGAAAACTATACATTTATTCATTTTATCTTTTATACTCATCTAGACTTTACATTGTACTCTTATTTTATCGTTCATCACTCCATCATTCGCTGATATTCTAACGAACATATCTCTATTACATTCAACTGTTGTAATCATCATTCCTCAGCCAATATTATATTTCACGGGCATTATAATCGTCAGTACAATACATTAATTCTATATTTGTAATATTTAAAAAAACATAAATAATTATCCCATAATAAATTCTATAATAAATAAAAATAAATCTTAGTGGTTAAATATAAATATAATGTTAGGAGAACACATTCTTATTATGGAGTTGTAATTATTCAGGTCTGTGATATTTTAAATATGAATTAAATATATTAATTAGAAAGATATACAAATAAAATCAATTTTATCGAAAAATATTGTTGTTGCGCCACCGGAATTCGAACCTGGATCTCTTTCGTATCCAGGGAAGATGCATTATCTAACAATGCTACAGCGACAATATATTTAGCGACAAATTTTCGAACCAATACCTTTTTGATATTAATACCTTTAATCGTTCCACTATTTGAAAGAGCCTCTACCTTATTTTACAGAACCTCAAATAATTCTGGCCTCTGCTATCAGATTACTCAAAGGTATTTGAGATTCTCATTGTAACATAGTTGGATAATGCACCTTCCCCGGTTAGGAAAGAGATCCAGGTTCGTTTCCGGTGGCGCAACAATATTTTACGATAAAATTGATTTTATATGTATATCTTTCTAATTAATATATTTAATTCATATTTATAAATATAATGTATTTTAATATTTCTTGACGTTGTGTTCCTTATTATGAATTTATAGCGCGTAAAATGATTTCAAGCATTTAACGAGATTTCTGTAGCATCAATCGTAGACTAACAGTGTCGGATGGCGGTTTGGGTGGTGGTTTTGGTAGCGGAGCTCCCAGAACATTCTTGGCACTCAGCGTTGGCCAAGTTTCCCCGCCGATTTAACGCCTGTGTACCACGTGTCATAGCATGGGGTGGAAAGACGAGATGGCCACTGGATTAGCCCATTGCGTGCCAACATATTTTTCATTCTAAGAAAATGTACAGACTTCGTAACTCAAAACTTTTATCTTTAATAGCATTTTTTACAAAAATAAGCTTTTGTAAATAATTTACGGCCAATATTCTAACTCACTGCACCTAGAAGTAGTACGTAACGTTTGATTTTTGTGGTAAACCGAGTACTAGTCCCCCAACAATTCATCCTCCAACAATTCGTCCTCGTCAATCGATCCCCCGGATAGTTGGTCTCTCTGTTAGTTGATCCTATACACATTGATCTCCTTGGAAATTGATAACCCGTACAGTTAGTCTATCTGTTAGTTGATCCTATACGCATTGATCTCCTTGGAAATTGATCCCCCGGACAGTTGGTCTCTCTGTTAGTTAATTCTATACACATTAATCTCTTTGGAAATTGATCCCACGGACATGATCCTTTAAAGTTTGTTTCAAGTATTTTTAATGGTAAAAATCCTTGAATGTTAAAAATATATAATATTATATTTAAATAGGGTGGGTGACTAAAAATTATTTACTGGCAGACAGTTTTAGGTACTGTAATTCCATCACAGAAATGTACATGTACACATTGTGTAAGAGATCAATAACTGAATTGCCCCAATTATAAACAATATTCATAAAATACATTTTTATTAATTATAAACCACCACTTTTCATATTTTTTCTACTATTTACATTACATATTCACATCTTCCTTAAGAGTGGTAAGAGAGTTAAGTAAGGAAGTCCATAAATACAGTCACAATGTAGCGTCATATAACGCCTTTGTGAGCCAGTCCGTCGGGCACCCACCCGCCTATCTCTTGAAGGTCTATTTTGACAATATCCACCTATCTGCGTTATTCCCATGGTTTCAATTCTGTTGGCTTGAGTACTGTGCTTGTTATATATCCCACCCGCTGAAGCTTCCTTTCGATCATCTTCCTCAGGATATCTAGGGCGGCATACTATCCCCTTTGTATTGGGCCGTAAATTTTACGTTAAGACTTACATATTTGACTTGCATACATGAACTTTATTAAAATACTTTGGACGTAGAAACATATAAAATATATTATGTATATTTTTATTATTTAAACCAAAATACAGGCACGCAAATATTAAATATAGTTTTTATTTTATAAATCATTTAGAACAGATTAGATTAGACACTCGGGAACACGACTTATATTTTAATCTGTAAATATATATTGTTGTATGTTAGCAAAATTACTTTATACTGTATACTAAAATTAAAAATACAAGCTTATATAAAAACAAAACTAAAAGTGGTGGGTAACTAAGTAGGAACTACCATGAAAACAAATTTAAAAGGTGACTATTTGCAAAGAGGATTTGCTTATTTATAATATAATAGTAACCTTGCTATTAACACTTTTTCTTATTTCTAAAATTTCAAATTTATCTAACTCTAAACCCCTAATATTTTAATGAATAATTTCTAAACCCTTGTAAATGCCACTTTGTAGTTTTTTTTATCTATGCTTGTATTTTTAATTTTAAAATACATTGTTTCCTAAAGAATATACCATAAGTATCGAAACATGTTGAATAATGAATAAATAATGGTTTAAACATAGTAGTTTGTCTTATTATTTATGTAAATAAATAAAATATTTAAAAAAATCATTTTTTACTTCGTTAGCACGCGTGCATCTACTTTTAAAAAAAGTGTTATATTAATGACCAACACCCCATTCTTATCATCTTTAATTTGCATTCAGCCGCTTCTTAAAGTTATTTAGATTTCATCGCTTCAACGAGCTAACAACCTTCGCTTCGGTTTCAATATAAGCAATTTAATATAAATTATTTGTATTTATTTTTATTTTCTGCATATGATAACGGTTGCTGTGATACAACCACCATATTACACCAATTTTTTAAAATATTTTCGATATATATAGAGACTTGTCGGTCTTAACTCATAACGAGGTATTTGCGCTGGCTCAGAGTAGTAAGAGATAAATTACTACTGCACCCCCACATTGTACATTCTCTACCAGTGAGTCAAGACTGGTGTAAATGTGACTGGTATGATGTCAGTGGTGAAGACTGCGACTATGATAACCGTTATGGTAATCATCACAATCATAATTTAAATAATTGAAAAAATATCTTATTAAGTTGTAATTATTCAGAACACAGGTCTGTGATATTTTAAATACTAATTAAATGTATAAATTAGAAATACTTACATACAAAATCTATTTTATAGAAAAATATTGTTGTTGCTACCGGAATTTGAACCTGGATCTCTTTCCAATCCTCATTCAAATTTGAGATTCCGTAAAAATAAAATGTATGGCTTTCAAATAATGAAACGATAGATATATTAATTTGAAAAGTGCTACATATAGGTTCGAAAATTTGTCGTCAAAGTACTGTGTGTTGTAGCATATAAATAAAGGGACACTAGAAACGGGGGTACTCACTCTTTCCCGGAACCATTGTAGAAGTTTCAACTTATTTTATCGGTTCCACAGACAGTAATAAGTACAACGCGAAATCTACAATTAATAAACACAAAAGAAAGAAGAAAAACAAAAGCTAATGTAAGAAATTGCAGAACGAACAGAGATTGTAATTTAAACCTTCCTGCGCCCTTTTAAGTGCTTTATTTATTTATTTTTTAGTTACAGGTATATAACAATATTACAAACAAACAGATAATGAAGTGTTATATATGAAAGTAAAGAAACTAGTGGGTACAAGACAGCCATTAAAGAATTAACTATCAAATACACTCTCCCGTGAAGGGACTTGGACAAAACAAAATGATGTATGAGTCACGCCATATACGGTACAGGCCAACGAAGTTGCGCACAATTTTGTTTGTTTTAAAAATTTTAATAATGTGTTGTGGCATAGTCGGTTAATGCACCTTTCCCGGATTGAAAAGAGATCCAGGTTCTAATCCCAATGGCGTCAACAATATTTTTCGATAAAATTGATTTTATATGTATATCTTTCTAATTAATACATTTAATTAGTATTTTTAAAATATCCATTTTTATTTCACTCGCGAAGCACGGTATTTTATCGTACTCAATCACCGATAATGATAGTGATTTCCACTAAAGTATTTAAGAGCAAGGTGACAAATTTGAATGTTAAAACCTTTAAGATATCTTACTTCTTAACTCAGCCTCACCAATCAAGACAAGAAATATTATTGTCAGTATAATTTTAAAACTTTCTTTCCTGAAAACGTTCTTACAGAATTGTAATTCCTCTTTCGACCTGCAAGAAGCACAAACGACAAGATATTTTTATTAAGACAGATACAAAAAAATGATAAATTTCGTAAATTTTTCACACAAATTTTTCTTTATAACCTTGCTTTTGATCCATAAGATAGTATATTATGTATGAATTTATAACAAACTGAAAATGAATTGAAAAGCCCCAGTCTTTCATTAAATTATATTGTTCATAGTTTATTACTTTTAAATCAGAGCAAAAATTATTTCTATATTATTTTTTTTTTAAATCTGATCTAGTGTGTAACTTCTAATATACACTCGGGTCTCATACGGCAATCGCCCCTTACGGCAAACTTTTCATACCATGAACCTCGGTTTCACGAGCGCCCTTCAGCTCGCATCGACTACCTTGTGGCCAAATTTGTAGCCAAACTGTGTTCAAGAAGAAGAACCTGATAATGGAGCCTAAGTCGTGCAGCTAAATATCTACAAGTAGATTTGGAAGAAGAAGATGTTGAGAAGTTAGGAAAGGTGCATGAATTGCAGCTAATACGCAGAAGAAGTAAAGAAAATGCATAAACATCAGGTTGGGGAAATGGAAAAAAGGTTTCTTGAGAGGGGGAAGAGGAAAACATAGCCAAGGTGGTTCAATTCCTTATGCTACAATCAAGGAGATTCTACAGAAACGGAGGAAGCTTAACAATTGGGTTGACAGCTGAAGTAAACAGAGTGGAAGACCTCTTCGATGACGTAGCGCTTCATTGCTTTAGAAGTTTTCTTAAGGGAGAAAAACAATCAAAATTTGATGAATTTCTTAGTGTTAAAAAGAAAAAACAAGAATAAATTGAAGATTCTACAACTTTCGAATATTAAGCAGTAACCTGTAACCATACAGAAAATAAATAATCATCATTTTTGTCCAGGGTCCGATACCAATTAAATGTATTTCCCATAGGATACTATAGAAAATCGAGTTTCGTGCAACGAATTTTTCATACCACGAACCATATCATGGAACGAATAAAATTCTCGGTACGAGAACTCACTATAATTGAATAATAAATACCTATATTTTTGTAAAATAACGCGAAAAGATAAATAAGTATTGAAAGTCTCGCATTAATGTCATTTCTATCTTTTAATTGTATTAATTTACATTGAATTATTATTTCATTTTTATTTAATCACTTATCTAATACTAATGCATAGTTCATGTCAGAAGAAAAATAAAATGATGATATTTGACTCTTTCAATAATTTGAGAAAAACGCATGCAAATTTATCGTAATTAATATTTTACTGTGGGCATCAAATCTACTCATTTGTTCTAGATTGTTTCAATCAACCAAAAATGAGTTTACCACAGTTTTACGGATCTATCGATTTTTGTCGCTTAGCACGAATTGACGGTACCTGCAGGCTTTTTCTGACAGCTAAATTCAAATATAAAAAATTTTGAACAATAAAATTAAAATATATGTTTTTTATTTATTATCTTAGTTTTATAAATCACAATTGAGTTTAAAAAACATCTACCGGTTTCGGAAAACACTTTTCCTTCTTCAGGGTGTCATAACTAACTAAAAATATAGTATTGTTTCTTCACCAGAATCTATTTTTAAATTTTTTAAAAAACAACAATTATTTTAAAAAATTAATTTAGTACCTAACTCAAATTACTGCTCAATACAAATTTAGTCGAATAATTTTTAGGAAAAAATTTTAGAATAGGACTCGTAGTTAAATTCAGTTGGCTGTTTAGAATTTCCTGATTACTTTTACATGCTTTATTTATCTCTAACGATTCCAAATTATTTAATTTGTGACCTACACCGTTTATATGCAAAATTGACAATCCCAATTTTTTATCAAAACTATGACTATTTTCTATCAAATGATTAGCAAATTCTGAAAACCCACTATTGTTCAAACATCTCAAATGCTCCTTTACTCTTATATTAAAATTTCTACCCGTTTTACCAATATAAAATGTAGCACAATCCTTGCAACTAAGTTTATAGACGCCAGAATTGTTAAATTTATCACCTTTGTCTTTAGAATTTATGAGTAAATTTCCTATACTATTATTTGTGTAAAATGCTGGTCTAATGTCTCGTGGTAGGTGTTTAGATATTTATATTTTTTATTTATTATCTTAGTTTAATAACCACAATTGAGTTTAAAAAACATCTACCGGTTTCGGAAAACACCTTTTCCTTCTTCAGGATATGTCAAAACTAACTAAAAATATAGCATTGTTTTTCTATTTATCCAGAATCTATTTTTAAATTTTTTAAAAACAACTATTATTTAAAAAGTAAATTTAGTACCTAACTCAAATTGCTGCTCAATACAAATTTAGTCGAATAATTTTTAGGAAAAAATCCGGCTCGAAGGACCAAATTATGTTTCCGTAAATACTTCGATAGCTAGTTCTGGGTTTTCATTGGTAATGATGAATACAGTTATTCAATCTATGTAAATTTAAATTACACAAACCTTTGAGAACCTGTGCTGGTTGAGGCCGACGTCGCTATCCTTGTAGCTTGATGGTCCGCAAATATGCTGGTCAGCCACGTTCACACCTTCACACAACCGCTAATCCGAAATTATATACACTAAAAGTTTTATTATTGCCACCGTAAAAAGTCCGTCCGAATCACAATGACTCTTTTCCCAGAAGCAGCATCGCTTTTGTTTTCTGTAAATTCAAATCTACACAAATAGAACACACATATTCAAAATTTTATATCAGGCCTACCTATCGAAGTATAAAGCGCGTAAACATTCCGCCCCCTAACCATGCCTGCCTTGGTTACTAATTATCCAAAGGTAACTTGCACAATTTTGAAATAGGCCTCAGCAGGACACCATTTTGCGTTTTAACTTCTGCGACCCGAACTACCCCATCCCTACCAGGTAATAATTTGACCAATCGCCCACGTCGCCATTGCAAAGGAGATAAATTGTCTTCCTTAATCAACACTAGATCATCTTGCTTGGGAGGCGCCGTTACCGAGGTCCACTTATATCGTTGTTGCAAAGTATGGAAATATTCTGTCCTCCATCTTTGCCAAAAATGCTGAGACATTTTTTGAATGTGTTGGTAGCGGGACAACCGATTATGTTTAATGTCTGAGTAAGGATATTCAGGTAGCGCCACCAACGGTTGACCTATCAAAAAATGTCCCGGAGTCAATATTTCGAGATCCGAGGAATCCGTACTCAGAGGGCACAACGGTCGTGAGTTCATCACCGCTTCCACCTTGGTAAAGAACGTGGTGAGCTCCTCAAAAGTGAGCCGAGTCTCGCCAAGCACGCGCTGAGCATGAGTTTTGGCGGATTTGACCGCTGCCTCAAACAATCCACCGTGATTTGGACTCGAAGGAGCGTTAAACAGCCATGTGATATTTTCATGAGCCAGTTTCCGTTCTATATCCGACCGATCAGTTCTAAGGAATGCATAAAGTTCCTTTAGGTATTTGTCCGTTCCTACATAATTAGTTCCACAATCTGATCTCACTAGAGACGGAAGTCCTCTCCGTGAGACAAATCGTGTCAAAGTTGCAACAAAGGCCTCAACCGATAAATCCGTTACAATTTCTAAGTGGACAGCCTTCGTAGATAGACAAACAAAAATACACAAATAACATTTTTTAATTTTGGAATTCCGTAAGGTACTCGTTTTGATATTAAACGGGCCGGCAAAATCTGTACCTACCCCGAGAAATGGACGCACACCTCTGACCCGATCAGGTGGCAAGTCCGCCATATAGGGTTGCGTTGGACGAGCTCTCGACCGATAACATTGCACACATCGAAATGCAATGTGTCGAGTAACGCGCCGAGCCGAAACAATCCAATAAGAGCGAGACAATATTACCGAAAGTGTATTTGCCCCGACATGACAATGGATCTTATGATAATGTGTTACCAATAATTCCGTGAACCGACTTTTTCTTGGCAATAAAATCTGATGTCGCGCTTCATACGGTAGCTCCGAAGCTCCTATTCGACCGCCGATCCGAAGTATATTGTCCTTATCAAAAAATAAATTCAATCGCCGCATAGATGATTTAATTGTTTTTTTCGAATTTAAAGCCAATATCTCTTTATGAAAGTGTATTTGTTGTACCATCCGAATTAAGTGTGAGATTGAATTCCTACGTTCGGCAACCGTGAGTGAACCATTTCTTCGAAAAGATTTATTTTTACAGTTATTTACAAATCGTAATAGGTAACCAGTAACATTTAATAATTTATTAAAAGAGCTGTATCGTTCCAATAAATTAAACTCCGAATCTAAAACACCGATATTAACCACCTTAGGTGTAGTCTTCAATCCGGGCAACATTTCCATAGGAATATCCGAACAGGCATTCGGCCACCGGTGGGCCGGTTGACACAGCCACTGTGAACCCCACCACAGTTCGTGGTGTAATAATTCCGCCGCAGTCGCCCCGCGTGATGCCACATCTGCACAATTCATTTCACCAGGAACGTGTCTCCAGTTAATCTGAACCCTTGACGAAATTATTTGACTCACTCGATTGCCTTCAAAGACCTGCAATTTGTGGGGAGGAGTCTTAATCCACGCCTGCACAACAGTACTGTCGCACCAACCTGCTACTTCCTCAAATGCAATGTTGTCCTTCATCGAGGAAACAGCATGATTGAGAAGTACAGTTAAAAGCGCAGCACCATTCAACTCTAACTTGGGAATGGTTTGCTTTGTTTTCAATGGAGCTACCCTGGACTTGGCAATGAGTAACCGTATGAGAACGCTGCCGTCATTCTGTTCCGACCGAATATATACCGCAGCGGCGTAACCTAACGAAGAGCCGTCGCAAAAACCATGGAGCGTATAATGCGCTTGTCCATCCGGTTTCAAACACCTAGGTATAGATAACCTCTGTATGTTAGGCAAATCCAATAATATTTCTCGAAATTCCAAAATAATTTTAGCAGGTACTGGAGCATCCCAGTCCACCTTCCGTGAGTTATCACAGCTGGTGAGCAGTGATTGTAATAAAAGTTTTGTTTTAAAAACAACCGGGCAAATCCAACCGAGTGGGTCATATAATCTAGCCACCATGGACAAAATACTTCGCCGAGTTACCGTATTTTCTGAATTTAAATTTACCCGATAAGTGAAATTATCCGAATCGGGATTCCATTGAATACCCAAAACCTTTATAAAACCGGAACCGTCGATCCCATCGAAGGTCCGCGGTGTTTCTAAGTGATCCGAGGGAAAGCAATCTACTAATTCCGGTACGTTTGATGACCATTTGCGCAACTCATAACCTGCCGAATTCATGAGTTCCACCAGCTCGTCTCTTAGTTCACGAGCTTCATTCAAGGTGTCAGCGCCACCGTTTAAGTCATCGACATAACTCGATTTCAATAAAATCTGAGCCGCCCGAGTTTTCTCTCTCTCATCGTAAGCCAATTGATGGAGACAACGTATTGCTACGAATGGACTTGATTTTAGACCATAAGTATTAGTCGTTAATTCATATATGCGTAAAGGTTCTGACGGAGACGACCTCCAGTATATCAACTGGTACTGGCGATCTTCATGGTGAATCCAGGTTTGTCGAAACATCATTTTCACATCCGTTGTGAAAACAAAGCGCGGCCACCTAAAATTAATAATTATCTCCGTGATATCATTCTGAAGTCGCTCGCCCGAGTGCAAGCAATCATTCAGAGAAACTCCGGTACTAGTCGGTACACTACCATCAAAAACTACCCGAATCTTATTAATATCTCCCGATTTTTTGAAAACACCGTGATGTGCAAGAAAGTAGTGTTCTTTATCCGAATTCACATTAAAATTAGAAACCGTCATGTGTCCGAGTTTAATATATTCCGTCATAAATTGTACATACTTTTTACCAAATTCAGGCTGACGATGCATCCGTCGTTCTAGAGCCATGAATCGTTTCAAAGCCGTTTGCTTTGAATTTCCTAACCGCTGATGGTCAAATAAAAGTGGAAGCCGAACCACGTATTTGCCATCATCCGTTCCACGTGACGTGGTCGATGTGAATAGCCGTTCACATTCCTCGTCCACTGGGTTTGATACCGTAATTTTTGGTGGTTCCTCCGAACGCCAAAATCTCTCCACCGCCTCTAGCAGAGAAATGCCCGAAAAATGATCAGACTCACAATCTGACACCGGATTGTCTAAAATTGCAGTCTGATTAGGCCCGAAAAGTGAGAAGTTAAATATGGTACCCAGCGCATAGGGTCCGCCCATACCTAAATCAATTTTTTCCCCCGTAATTATTTGTCCCAAAATGTCACAACCGAAGATAATGTCGATCTCCGCCCGCGGAGAGAAACCGCCGTCCGAAAGTTTAAATTTGCCGCAAGAAGGTCCCGGTTGACGTACCAAATATGTGGTTGGCTTTTTTAATACTACCGCCTTAACCGATAATATTGGGTGATCCAATTTTTCTGGTTTAACATGAATTATGACAATTTGACAACTGTCGCACGACCGTAATCCGCCAACACCCACTAAAGATGTAAAAGAATAATGCCGTTTCAGTCCTAAAGTTGTTACCAAGTCGCTTCTGATTATTGTTACTTGTGATCCGAGGTCTAACAGGGCTCGCGCACGTACAAAATTATTCTGCGCCGATTTTATTTCAACAATAACCGTGGGTAAGATTACATTGTCCGATAACTTAGGCAACATTGCGACATTATTCATTGTTGATTTTAAATTTCAAAATTTTTAGAAAACCAACTTTTACAGATACTATCATACACAATGAATCTAATCATCCATTATCACATAAACATTCAGGATTCCACTCCATGATACATCGTTTAGTCAATATTCCTATGTCAACATCCAATTTCAATATTGAATTGAATACAATTAAAAAATAGCAGTTAATAACGGGTATAATACATGTTTGATAGACACTATTTTAAAAAATAAATTAAAAGAATATAATAATCAGTTTTTATATAAATCACAAATAAAACATAATGATAATAATGATAATTGGCGTAGGATTTTATACATAAATAACTTTTCGAAACAAATATCTAACTCAATTTTATTATTATTTTTAATCAATGTTAGATCCAAAAAATTTAGGGTAGAATTTTGGATCTAATGTTAAAATATATATGTATATATATATATATCGATTTAGTAAGAAATTGGCTTGATTTAAACGTCCAGGGATAGCATCAGCTTTAACTGCTAAAGATGGAATTGTTCATGAGTGAATAACATCTGAGGCTGAAATTATAATTCGAATTTGAGTTTTCATAGGAAGAATATATATATATATATATATCCACTGATTATTGAAATTGTATTATATTTTTAATATTAATAAAAAAAGAGAAGAAAAAATATATGTACGAGTACATTCAATATACAAGTTATTAATCAGAGTATTAATATAGACAGTTCATTCCTTGATATATATTTCTCTCTATGCTGATAATATTTTTATTATTACTATTATCTATACCGCAACAATAATATTATATATTGCATGAAATTAAAATATTATTTATCTAATATTAGACCGGTTAAACTTATAAATAAATTAATCAAAATTTGGTTTGATAAATGTAGGTGTATTACTTGAATTTACGAGAATTTCTGATGTAAGTCTAGGAAAGCGAGTAAATCCTCAATCCGGTTCTGTTTAAGGGAGGAAATTGAAGAAAGGGTTCGGGTCCGTCTGGACCGCTCCTCCGGAAGTGCTAACGGAATAATGGACTGTGAAAACTGAAATGTATATTACGGATTGCTCGTGTCACTCCGCGTTAAATGCGCAGTGTTTAAACAGAGAGCGAGTGTCAGATATGCTTTTACAACAGTCAGTTCATTTTAAAGTTTCTCAACCACTAAGAATGAAAAGAATTATAGTCATGTTTTCATAATTTTCTGAGTCCTTCAACCTTCTTTATTTTTTATTCTTGGTTCAGTGTTTTACCAAACTAAATACTAATTAAATGTATTAATTAGAAATATGTACATGTAAAATCAACTTTTACGAAAAATATTATTGTTGCGCTACCGGAATTCGAATCTGGATCTGTTTTCAAACCGGGGAAGGTGCATTATCCAACTGTGCTACAGCGACAGTACTTTTGACGACAAATTTCCAACCCATATTTTACACTTTTTCAAATTAATACATCTATAGTTCCATTATTTGAAAGCTACCTACTTTGTACGGAATTTGTACCTACCTACGGAATCTCAAATATCTTTGTGTAAACGGATGGCAGACGCCAGAATTAATAATTCATTTTCATCAAATTTTGGACACATTGATACAAATTATATATTATTATGTGTAACATATGGATTCTAAAATATGTCGTCAAAAGTACTGTCGCTATAACATAGTTGGATAATGCACTATCTCCGGTTCATCAAGTTTTTAAAATTAATTTGCTAAATTTGTATTATTTGTATTGACTACAAATTAGCCTAGCGAATAGAGATCCCGGAAACATAAACAGACAACGTTCCATAAAATTGCCCCCACCTCGCTCTGGTAAAAGACAACCTTGTTGCAACAACCGATACGAAGAGGGCTGCGGGAAGGGGACGACTTACAAGCGGAGAGGTGCGCGCCTTCCCCCACTATACCGCCGTAAGACCGGTTAACGGACCACGCGCGGTAGGTATAAATAATGTCGCCGATGCTACAGAATAGGTTCCCAGTTCTGCTGGTAACGAAGACGGCACGCCTCGATTCTGGACAATGAATCCAGCGACTCTGCCCGAGCTTGGCGCTAGCTGCCACCGCTGCCACCTCAGAACCAACTTCCAAGAAGAATTGCCACCTGTTGTCGGACTTCCCATTTCTTCCCAGCCATTGGGCGCGATTTCTAACCTCTTGTAATTATCGTCGAGAGGATCCAGTTCGAGATCCAATCTTCGATCCCGACCATTTACTTTCTATGTCCCTCTTTCTCTCTCTCTCTCTCTCTCTCTCTCTCTCGTTCTTTGTCTCTTTTCCACGACCTTCGTGCCGCCGACCTCTCTCTGGATGAACGAGACTGTCGCCGCTACCCTAGGACCTATAAGGATACCTACGCCGGACCACTTGGCCTTCTCTCCAGCTAACTCACTGTGTCCATGCTGCGACCACTGAGCCACCGATCGAGAAGCCCGCCGCCTGACTGTTGCGAACGCCGCGGCTCGTCTAAGCTGCTTTACACACTACGCCACTAAAGAGGCCAATTTCACGGCCACCCAGCCACTGCTTTCGTCGACCCCGCTGCCCCTTGCCGCCAGCAAGCCTCAGCTATCCAGGGCGTTGATCATGGCTGCCGCCGCTTCACCGCTACCTTAAGTTATTGCTCTACCGAGGATATTGTTTTCAATAAATTTTCTGCCATCTATCCACTGAGACTTCTTAATACCCTCCATATTATTATATTTCATTTTATTATTTATTTACTTAGCATCTATATCAGTTTTTAAATAAAATAATTATTTAATGTTCAGAAGCAGATAATTATAAAATAAATAATATTATGGAACAATAAATAATTATAGACTACAAATGTATAAATCTCTATATAAAATTATTACAGTGTAACTCCCTCTCCAAACACAAGGACTAGACTCTTTTTTGGATAGGTAAGCGAATAAAAAACATATAATTTTAATGATGTACAATACTTAATTAATTATTCATATTATAAAAAAATTGTAAAAATTTCAAATAAATAAAAAAATTAAATGTTTATTGTACTGATTTCACTGGTTTGATTAATTTAAAATAAATTATGTATAAAATATATTTGTATTCATATTACTTATTTATTTATCTACATCGTTTACAATTTGCCATACTCACATTAAAATACTAACAAAAATAAAATTTATTTTAGAATATTATTTTTTTGTTTCTACGACAGAAAATCTTGATTCAGTTTTGTCTATTTGGATAGACAAAATATATTGCTATATTACAGGACAGTAGATTTCAAATTCATCGTTATCACAATATATCGTAAGAGACCAAGCTTTTGAATCGGTTCAACAGTTTAAATATTTGGGAACAAATGTAACAAGGAATGACGATATCTAACAAGAAATAAATAGCGGGATAAAATCAAAAAACGCTTGTTACAAAATGTGACAACAACCTGGATGGCAGATTAAACTGTATACAACAGCGATACAATTGATCATTATATATGACTATATGAGTGTGAAGTTTAGCTTTTTACTTTAGCGCACAGGTCTTTGAAAATAAAGTCTTGCGCAAGATTTACGGCTCAATACCTGATATCTTAACTGGATAATGAAGGAGATTAAAGAACCTGAAAGTTTGGATGATATAAGGAAGATCAATGCAAGGAGGCTAAAATCTGCAAGACGGTAACGAGAGCAGATAAGTCCCGTAACACTCAATAGCCGTCATGCATAAGTCAACAAGATTATGACGGAGAAGTCCAAGATATAGATGGGCGGAGAGATGGTGCCCGGCGGACTGGTCCATAGAAGCGATGTCAAGGGATATATGTCGCTCTGTTGTGACTGTGATCATGGACTTCCGAATCCCATGACGCCGTTGAAGAAGAATAAATAGATTTCAGAACATCACGTAGATATTATGTCCAAGGCACGCAAAAAAATTGCGGAAAAGGTCGATAGCATGTATAAAGCTAGTATTGTATAGAGCTTTACTGTAGCTCTCAGTCTTAGTTATAGTAGAAACTATTCAATTCTGAGGCCAAATACCTCTAAAAAAAATGTAATAATATATTTTTATATTCTAAAAATAATGTGTAAGCCACGTGATTTTTGAGTCCAGGTACTAAACTATATTATAAAATTTCATTACTCGAAACAACGTATTTTGAAGGGAGATTATATTATAAAAATGAAATGATATGTAGCAAAAGTAACACTAGTTACACAAATATACGGCAAATTCAAAAATAAATTTAGATCCTATGTCAAACAAACAAGTTTACGGTCAACCATATTAATAAATCGTTAAGTAATTGTTACTTTAAGCGTAAATAATCTTGTTTTTTTTCCATCTATATAAACAATTAAATACACATAAGTTAATTAATATTATATGTTTCTCTCGTTTTGATAAAATACAATTAAATAGATTTTGTCAGTATGAACTATAGGCGATTAAATGATGTGTAAAAAATACACATATATATTTTATATTGCGATAATTTTTAATTCTCGTCATTTGTATACTACAATTCTTTGCAATGAGTGAGAAAAAAGAGCAAAAGTCTAAGTTAAGATTCCTCACATCCATCACAAAACAACAACTTTGTAGAATCGTGTTTACTACGGCTTATTATCACTAAAAGCTTTTTTATAGCTGCCCATACAAAGGTCGTTTAACGAACGCAAATATATTGCCCATCAGAGGTATTAGTTCCAAACTATAATATACGATGGAGGAGTCTTCCTTTTTTCTCCTCTAACCTCGACCATTTTCCTACCGGTAGGAAAACCATGTTTTACAAAAAATATGTGAAAGGAAAATCCAGAATCCTTCCAGTAAAAATGCAATAGCCATAAATCCTAGCCCAATGAATTTATGTTCCTTTATTCTACAATATAAGGACTATTGGGATAATCCAAATATATACATATAATATTTCAGTGTGTTTATAATTGTAAAATATAAATGTTAATAATGTTTTTTAATTTATTATTCAATATAAAGCTTTTTTTTTGAAAAGATAGAAATTGGAAAAAAAATCCGAAAGCTTTTATTAAATGTGACAGCCTAAAGTGGAAAAAGAACATCCATATTATTATAAATGTCTTTAAGTAGATATTTAATAGGTAGCAAGAATTATTGAGGATTTGGAAAAACAATATTAATAGATTTATTTTAATACAAATTAAATGTATCAATTAGAAAGATATGCAGAAAAAATCAATTTATGGTTGCTACCGAGAATTGAACCAGGATCTTTTTCTATCCGGGGTAATGCGTTACCATTTTTATTTGTATTAAAATACCACAGAACTATATTCTGAAAACATCACAATAATAATTTGTCCTCCGTAAAAAATATATAATTATCCGTAATAATATTGCACATCCTCATCTTTTTTTTTTATTTTTTTTTTATTTTCTTTTTTTTTGGAGAAACAAACAGTGTAACAATAATAACTGATAATTACATAATATATAAAAATAACACCAGTGAAGTTTCTTCGGAAATTAAATACATAGTACATAATAAATTAAAAAATAGTAAATAGTACATAATTAAATACATAGTACATAATAAACTAAAAAATAGCAGACTGATAAACAAAAATGCTTTTACATAAAAGTAAACATAATAAACTAAAAACTAGTATATATTAATAAAAAAATAATAATATTAATAAACTAAAAGAAGAAAAACATGACTGTGTATTGGACTCGGACTCGGACATTGTGGCTGTAAAGTGCTTGGTTAAAGTATCAGGTCTGCAAGGTGCGAGCAGGGGCAAGTATATTGAGCAACCTTATCTATGGTTGCACTGTCAAATCATGTTAAATGCATAGAATAAAAGATATTTGCGACGCGACGCGATTAACAGATGAATGTTTATCTTTGCTCGTAATGTTTATGTTAGTTCAATAATCATTTATACAAACATGATCTCAGTTTTCAAAAATTTCTTTAAGTGGATATACCTATATAAGTTGATACGTAAGAACACTGGTTGTACAATTCTAGGAAGGGCAATACAGAATGCACTAGCAGAAAAGCAATCTATTTTGCTTTTTGCTGCTAGGAGCTGCGGGCGGCTCTTGTGGCCGCTACGCCACCGTGGCTAAGGCTTCCATAGAATCTACATTTCATCTAATGCAATATAATAAAGATGCACAATGCGCTATTGTTAAAGCAATATAATAAAAGGTTTCCGTACGGAAATATAGATTATATGAAAGCCCTGGCCGCGCAACGGTCACTATCAGCCGCGAAGCGGCCATAATAGCCGCCCGTAGGGCCTAGCAGCAAGCAATCGGCAATAGCCAAGAAGTTTATTTAATTACACTCGTACAGTGACGTCATGCTGTATACGGGAAATAGATCGGATAGCCGAGGTCGATTTGATTAATAAATCAATACATTTAAAAAAATTCACATTACCTGATTGAGACCTAGACCGAATACGAGAATGTTCTAGAAGTAATCGTTTTTATACGTTTTCTTTCTAAATTTTTGATTACAGATAATTGGCGTGAACAGCGAAAGCACAAAAAAATGTGAATTTTGATTATGGTGATCCAAACTCAGGGGAACGTGCGAGTAGGTTCCATTCGTTACCAGTGTCGTGGAAAACTTTGTCAGCACGCAACCCATAAAATACGTGAGAAACACATCAACCCACCCGCTATGTATATGACCACAAAGTGTAGAGTGTGTTTCAATAGGCAACCACGATTATTCAGACCCTTACTTTGCCACTCTGCCTATAAATGTTACAAACCTTGTCAAATTAGAAAGTTATGTTATATTTATCAAGTAGGTAGTTAACATAAAATCTGGTTGTATTTTATTTATATGTAGGTATATTGTATCTGTGAAATCTCCCTTTTTATCTCTCAAATGTTTCTTTTCTTACAAATACGTTAAATTTTATTTTAATAGATGTATTTAATGACTTTGGAGACATTTTTATGTTTATGTATTTTTTAAATTATATGAACATATCACGTTGGCATAATACAATGTCAAATTTATAAATATTTCTTACATAAATAATCAAATAAAAATGTGACGGTAATGATTATTATTGTGAAGAAGATGGAACCCGCTCCATGCACAATATACGTTAGTCAAATATGCGGACAATTTTACCTATTGTACATTTACTTATTTCTTGTCCGATCTACGTTGTCTTTCACATAAAAAATATTCACGTAAAAATTTATATATTTTTACAACAGGTAATAGTGAAATTTTTTTTTTTTTAATTTATTGATAAATATATATGAAACTACGTACATACACCATAGGCTCAGTCGTCGATTTATCATATTTATTTATTATATATTACAAGTATATCATGAGATTTATGTTATAGCTACATGACACTAAATAAATATGTATAAACTCAATTAATCGTTAACTAATGATACTAAATGAATATTTGATAACTCAATTTATCAATGTACGTATACGTATGTGGTGGGTCCGCTCTCATTGTACGTATACGTTCACCGTAGATGATGTAAATATTATATAAATACACCAGTCACTACTAGTGTATTTATATAGTTGTTACTACAATCAGTACTTTTGCTCTATTTTCAGCAACAATTGGGAGTAGTTTTTTCTTCATATTTTCCATTCCTAAGTCCGTACGATGTATTTTAATACTATCATATATATGAAATGAATATGAATATGAAATCAACATTTATTTGGTCTATGATATCATGGGTCACCTTATATGTAAGTGTATGTTAGTACTATGGAAATGAACAATAGTTAAAGAATTACGGGAGACTAGATGTGATCGCATATGAAAGTATTGAAGTATTATGATTTGTTGGGGCATAACAGAAGGTAAGTCATCATAATCTAAAATTAATTTATCTATTTAGAATACTTACAACTATTCTGGATAAATATAAGATGGAAACTTTGTACTATGTTTTGTGTCGACCATCTTTAGCTATGGTATTGATAATTGGGAGAGTGCATCAGGTGTACATATATATCCAGTAAGCATCGCTCAGAAGGATATACACAGATCTATACACCGCCGTGACTTTTCGTATTCTTCAGAGCCACTTTTTAGGGAATTTCAGGTTTTGGATGTATGATAATTATATGTGCTGAACATATTAACTACCTTTCATAGAAAAATAAACGCTTCATCTGTGAGGACTGAATGATGCAAATAAGTTTAAAATAGTTCCATGAATGAAAACTACTTTTGTTCAAGGATTATTTACCTTTCAAGCTCCTAGAATATACAATCAAATTGGAAATAAAATTAGAACTTTAACTGACTTTTAAAAGGGATGTTTCAAATTAGTTGTTGAAATTAGGAAGAGCAGATACTGAGAGGAAACTATTTTGTATAATGAAATAATTCTTACAACTACATTTTGTGTGTTTTGATCTTGGACATTTCTCTTTTCATGATATCTGCTTACATTCTACATATTGTATTTCATAATGGTATTTTTTTCTCTATTTTGTATGTTTCGTTTCCACTTTATATGTTCAGTTTAAAAACACTCTTTTGTTTATCACTTTTTTTAAATATACAATTTTTTAATTTATTATGTTTTTTTAGTCTAACACTTTTTGTTTATCAGTTTGTTAAAATGTACTATTCTTTAGTTTATTATGTACTACTTATTAGTTTGTATTATATTATACTCTTCCTTGTTTAATTCCGAAGAAACTTCACTGGTATTATTTTTATATGTCATATTTTATATCAGTTATTAGTATTGTATTGTTTTTATTTCTCTCAAAAATAAAAATGAATAAAAATAATAATATTTTTATTTTTTTAATATTTTCACATTTACTCGCCTTGTATGTTATATATTCTATTTGATTGTGTTTTGCTTTGAATGAGTTTTGGTTTTGTAAAATGTAATTTGTTTACCAATTTGCTTTAAAGCAGGTTTTCTTAGTTGGGCAATGCATTTTAAAATGTGTGTAAAATATATGTAACAAACTTCTTTTTTTTTGTAGCTGTACAAATGTAATATATGTCTAAATAAATAAAATAAAATATATAAAAATCATGAAGCCATCATTTATTTTACTTAAACGATTTGAAATATAATTTTATATTCATTTCATAACAGAAAAAAATATACGAGTATATACGAGGCGTGTCCGTAAAATAAGTTCCACGAATTTTTTTCACATAAAAAAACTGGTTTAATTTTAAAGAAAAGTATATTTTTGGAAAGTTCAGTCCTTCTTTTATTTTTCTACATAATCGCCGTTGCGTTCTATGCACTTCTGCATTCGAGGCACCCACATCTTTAAACCAGAGTCATAGAACTCTGCCGCCTGTCCGCGTAGAAAACTAACAACCGAATTTTGTACCTCTTCATCTGTCTTGAATTGGGTTCCGCCAAGGTTTTTCTTCAACTCGGGGAAGAGATGGAAGTCACTTGGTGCTAAGTCTGGACTGTAGGGTGGGTGAGACACCATTTTTCATCCAAATTTTTCGATGAGGGCTGTGGTTCGATAGGCGGTGTGCGGTCGGGCGTTGTCATGGTGAAAACGCACTCCTTTGGTCAACATTCCTCTTCTCTTGTTCTGAATTGCACGTCTAAGATTTTTCAAGGTCTCACAGTACCGTTCAGCATTGATTGTTGTCCCGCGAGGCATAAACTCGCACAACAATACGCCCTTTCGATCCCAAAAAACGCTAGCCATGATTTTTCCGGCAGACAGGATTTGTTTGAACTTCTTTGCTCTTGGCGAAGAAGGGTGCTTCCACTGCTTCGATTGCTCTTTTGTTTCCGGTGTGGTGTAGCGTACCCAGGTCTCGTCGCCAGTAACAATAGAGTCCAGAAATTCCTCTTCGGTTGTTCCGTGAAAAGCGAGAAATTCTTGGGCCGCTTCAACCCGCTGCCGCTGGTGATCTGCAGTGAGCATTTTTGGTACCCATCTTGCGCAGACCTTTGAATAGCATAAATGTTCAGTCAAAATCTTGTCGATTGTGGTTTTGCTGGCCTCCGGAATCTGTTCGCACAGCTCCCTAACTGTAATCCGTCGATCTTCGAGCATTGCCGCTTCGACTCTGGCAATTGTTTCGTCGGAAACCGATGGCCGCCCTGCACGGGCTTCGTCGTGGACGTCTGTTCGGCCATTTTTAAATTCCCTGACCCATCTGCGCACCATCCCGGAGCTCATACACTCTTCTCCATACACTTCACAAAGTTCTTCGTGAATTTCCTTCGCCGATTTCTTCTTAGCGGCCAGGAAACGAATAACAGACCGCAACTCGCAGCTGGCGGGAGACGCAAGAGGAAGCTCCATCGTTGACGGCTGCTGGGCCTAGACTAAACGTCGCAACGACGCTGGCTTGGTGAGGAATTGTAGTGGGGGAACCAAATAACCTGCCTCTGCTGTCTGGTCGCGCATAGAAACGATCCTAGCGCCAGCGGCAGTCCGTGGAACTTATTTTACGGACAAGCCTCGTATATAGTAAATAGGAAAATAAAACACGTAACTAAAATAATTGATCGAGCGTACAAGCCGATCCCTAATTTTAAAGTCGATTTTTTTTTACTTTTAAGGTCGGCTAAAAATATTTAATGTTTATGCTATATACATATATAGTATATTTTAATTTTAGTAATAGAATTAATATAAAATTAATAATCGTTTAATTTAAATAAACTCGGACCCTCCAATATGAGAACACGAGGCTCTTATGAGTCTCGTGTTCTCATCTTGCGCCTTATCTCTCACATCTTGGCCAGCTCTCGCCTTCGACCACACTAGTCTCGATACGCTTGCCAGAAAAAGTCACCGCTACACCATCTTGCTTTATGTCATAGATCATTCTCCGAACAGCTGCCGGACTGCAGCCGGTTCCAAATACAGTGCGACATTTTATATCTGATATTTTTGGTAGGCTATCGCACATGGATGCATGCATCATAACGTCACAGTATATAGTGTGTAACAGACCTAGTCCATACTATTTTATGACTAAATTACGAGTCGAAAATGTCGAAGAAGTATATTCAAATTCTGTAGATACCGATGCGGAAAGAATTATTGTATGAGATTTTTACAAAATCATGTTGAGCTATATATTTACACACTTCGATATAAATATTTTCTAAATTGACCCATTATTATTGTATACCTGTGGTTCGGGTACTAAATCATCTAACAACAAAGTCAACAAAGATAATCGCATAACTATGACTTTTTTAATGCTTTTTTTTCTGGCATGGTTGAGATTAGGCACTTGCTTGAACATTTTCGACTCTAATTTTCACATTTGATATCGCCTCCTCCAACAACACTGTATATCAGCTTTTAGAAATGTTGATAGACGAAGCGCCGACCATATTGAATGATAAACACTGTTTTTTCAGATAAGATCACTTAGAAATTGAATATAATATCTAGTATTTTTATTTATTTTATATGGTTATTTAATATACCAGTCGATGCCCAGGAAGATATACAACTGTGCGACATGCATAACTCAGATATGCCCAAGAACAATGTACAGTGTTGTTGCAGGGGTGATCTCATTTATCTATCCCCAAAATGTTGTGCATTAGGTATGTCACATCCAGTATAATATTTCAATGGAATGGTTTAACATTAAAAATACTTAAATCTTATACATTTATTTCTCTGTAATTTCGAATGAGGAAATTTTGAAAAAAAAAAATTATCACAAAAAAGTGAAATCACAGTGTGATTATTTCTAAATATAACATTTTCTCTGCGTGGATTTATTCTGCTTCAGAAATTTTTAAGGGTATCTACCATCAACTCTAATTGTGTATTTTTCCTAAAGAAATAATAGCGACCCGACAATAAGACGCTCGTTAATATTTCGCCATCGAACATTTGTATTTTTCGGAACACCACTTGAAATAACAAAGACGATGTTTGCTTTCTTTGACAATTCTTTAATGGAATAATGATATTGATTATATCAATCCCACAGTACACTGTGGCACAGTGATTATTGCGAGGAAAGTTTTGATATAATTATTCGTATGTCAGAAATGGCAATAAATAAAAATTTTACTATTATATTATTAAATAACGTTTATTATTAAATATTCAAAGAATAAAACAGTGTCATAATTTCAGATATAAAATGAAAGAAAAACATTAATTATTAAATAAATAAAAAACACATTATGACATCATTCAATGGACAGAAATAAGATTTGCAAGATTTATTTCAGACAAAATCGTGAAAATATTTTACAACGTTTTTATTTTCCTCATTCAACTATTCTTTGATTATGGGGTTATTGGTAATTTGATCACAATAATTCAACCACTCCCGCAATTTTCTCTACCCAGAAATATAATATCGTTGAATTCTCCCCTTCACTTGAACGTGTGGTATAAAAAAATAAAAGTCAACGAGAACAGGAGACGTAAAATAATCCACATCATTATAAAATCGTGGTGTAATTCTCCTCGCGTACGAGGGAGGATTGCGGGGTCGACAGAGTCCCCAGAAAAGGAATAAAACATTTATCTTATGATGACTATAAAAATGCATAATAAATGTAGGTATATGTGGACTGAGATACATTTTTCGTTAGAAATATTTATTATTTCGAAGTACGATAATATTACAATGCTACTACTATTATATTATTTATATTCCAGAGAGATTTATTTAACAAATTCAAATGCTGATGTCATCAGAAATAAATTAATATTGAAACCTATTTGTGTGGCCTTTTTAAATAGTCTAGGGTGAATAAAAAACAAATAATTATCGAGAATGCAAGAATTAAATAATCATACTGAGAAAAAAATTATGGAAAGTACAGTGTGTTCCAAAAGACTTTTTTATTTTGGTTCATTCCTATGCATCAACGCAACGAGCGGAAGCGGGGCGGAGAGTATGCTGATCGTTAGCCACGTCTTTGAAAATTCAGTCGCTATGGAACGTGTTCTTACCAGTTGTTCGTGAAATTTTCCCTGTAAAATTGATATCCCGAAGAGGTGACAGAAACTGACCTCCACGTAGTCCCGACTTGAGACCAACGTACTTTTTCCTATGGGGCTACCTTAAATTAATGGTATACAGTAACAATCCTCCCTCTCTGGACCAACTAAAAGAAAATATCCGAAAAGAAATCGCAGCGATCACAGAGAATACGTGCCCAGCAGTTCTCAGAAATTTTGCCTCCCGTTTAGAAGAGTGCCAGCGAAACAACGGATAACATTTAGAAAACATAATTTATAAGAAATAAATTTCCAGGGACTGTACTTTCATGTAAAATAAACATCTTTTTATTTAACATACCCATTATTTTATTACAGATTTTTTATTATGAAAAAGACATTTTGGTACAACTTGTATTTAGTGTTTTGTTAGCATAGGTATAAAAAAGAAAAATTATAAGAGAGTGGATGAGTCATAATTCTGGACCAGCTCCAGTAGATCATGAAAGCCTAGTTATAATATTTATCAAGATAAAGAACAAGGTTCGCCGGTTTTCTTATTTGCAACAATCACAAGTATAGTATTCTTGAAAACCCAGATTTGCTCTGTGCACAAAGAACACCAACACCTTGTTAACAGATAAAATCTGAAGAACTTATGAATACATAATGTATACCCTTTCTACTGATATAGTGCAATTGAAGACAATAAGAGAGTGTACATATTGATGATTCATTAAATATTCTAATCGTAGTTCTTAGACTTCACGCCAACATTAATATCTGAATAAAAAATATCCGAAAAATTGTTAAAGAAACCGAGAAAGTAAAGACAGATTCTTGACTTGAATTCTTGTTTACGACTTATTTTTAAATACAAATTTCATTTTAAAGCCACTCCATTATTTTCCTCCGAAAACTATTAAAATTAAAAATGTCCGAAGTTGGGAAATAGGATAAACCGCACATATACACATTTAAATTTTAAAAATTAATTAATATTACATTTAAAAAATAAATAACAAAAATTAAACGACATTACGATTATTTAAGTAATTTAATCGTACAGCTACAGAGTACCACAGAAAAATTCTCAAAAAGATTTTGAATTTACATATAGTTCGATGTCTTTCGTTAACTAATTATTGTTATGCTATGTTACCACCATTATGAAAACGATGGGTACATTACTTTTTTATAATTTTTAAACATCGTCTCCAGTATCTCAAATCACCCGGCGGTATTTTCAAGTCTTTAAAAAATTTTCTGTCAGCTTTAATAATTCTTTCTTTAAGAATACTTAGTTTGTGTATTTCTGTTATCAGATAAATGTCAGTATTTTAAGATATTCACGTCATCGTTATATCTTTAAAAAATATTAAATATGTTTTACCCAAAATGTGTATTTATAAATTTATCGTAATTTAACATATTTTTAACTCATATTTTTAAACTACGAGCGGGCAACAAAAGTAAATTATTTATAAAATTATAATTGAATTAAATGGTTTTGTATACATATGTAAATATATACATATTGTGTAAAAGTATAGTAAGTCAATTTAGTTTGAGCTGAATTTTTACGCTTCATTTCGAAATTCGAATGAACACAATTCTCTAGGCCCCATGAAAACCCCTTCTCTGCGAACAGCGTCTGTTTTTCAACGACTCATTGTTCATCACTCGTTGCAGTAAACTTGTCGATTATTGAGTTTAATTGACTGATAATCAATAAAAAAATTATGAGTTTACGACAAATTACAGTTCCGTTATTAAACTTTAAAAATTGTGTGCAACATATGTTATTATGTATTTAAAATTTATATTTTAAATATGTTTATATTTATTCTCTCTTATGAGAGAGATACGTGGATAGAGCGCCCATCCGCTAGTTCACTACTAAGACATTACGGTCTTCTCCTACATCATTTCCACACCTCTTACCGGTTCTATCCCAGTGGTAGAGAAAATTGATACATAGATTCAAAGGTATCTGGACACATACCCCCTAAACACATAACCCCTGGAAACATACCCCCTAAACACATAACCCCTGGAAACATACCCCCCGGACACAAATCCCCTATCAAAACCCCCTGGATATTACCCCCCGTGCAAAAAACCTCTCTGACAATTAACTCTCGCCACATATAAAAGTAAGTATTTTATATAAAAAGTCAGTATTTATAATAAAAAGTTAGTATTTAAATAATAGGTTAGGTTAGATTAGATTTATCCAATTATTTTTATAATTGGCGGGGATTAATATCCACGGGGGTTTTATGCGCGGGGGGTCAATTGTCAGAAGGTTTTTTGCACGGAAGTTAATATCCAGAGGGGTTAGTATCCGGGGGATATATGTCTAGAGGGTATGTGTCCTAGAACCAGGTGCAAACCAGGTTTCATAAATAAATCATTCTGCTTTGCTCTGCTTTGTTTCGATTCTGAGAAATAGCAATTCACAAATTAAACAATAACTTGACAATTTGTAATAACTAAACAGTGTGTATGTTCAAGAGAAATCGAAGATTTCACTGGTGACAGTTATAATTATATTTTTAAAGAGAACACATTATTAATTTTTTTAGAACAGAGTTCTGTGATAGTTCAATATAAATTAAATGTATGAACTAGAAACTTCACAATAATCATGTATTCTCCATAAAAACACATAAGTTGTACCAAACTTTATCCAAATTTAATAAAAATGAATTGAAGCGTAACTCAAAGGTATTTGAGATTCGTCGCAATATAAAGGTTTTATCTTCAATCAATTTTGTCAATTTGAATGAACTGCAGTATATAAGTTCGAAAATTTGTCACCAATTTACTCGGTCGGCATGGTGTAACTGATAACGCATTTTTCCGGATAGGAAATAGTACCAACTAAAATATTTTTTCTATAATTTTTTTTTTCTCTATACCTTTCATTCTAGTTGATATATTTAATTTGTATTACAATTATGTCAAAACAAAATAAATAAAATAATTTCACTAATTCTTTAAGGCTAGAACTTTACCACTGAGTAAATTAAGGTCAATCCGGAACTCCAAGATCATCCCGTACATTTGTATTGAGTAGTAATTTGAGTTAGGTACTAAATTTATTTTTTTAAATAATTTTTGTTTTTTAAAAAATTTGAAAATAGATTCTGGTGAAGAAACATTACTATATTTTTAGTTAGTTATGACATCCTGAAGAAGGAAAAGTGTTTTCCGAAACCGGTAGATGTTTTTTAAACTCAATTGTGGTTAGTAAAACTAAGATAATAAATAAAAAATATGAATCTTAACCACCAAGTTAATATTGCTAATTTTAAAAGTATAATAAATTATTGACAAATTATCGCTGTAATCGACGCCCCTGCTCTAGGCGAAGTAGGAAATTGTTGGAGTGCACATGATACTTCAAATTCTGATTCTATGGCCCTTCTATTATTTTTTTCTTATACATTATTAATTCCATACAATCTTGTAATATAATTGTAAATAAGTGTCGACGGTCCCTACGTAAATACCGACGGTTACAAAAAATAGTTGTACATGGTACTAAGATAATTTTTATGCTAAGTAACTTAAAACTGTAGATAACTAAACTAGATAATTCTTACATTGTGACTGCGTTGTCTAATATATTGTTGGAATATATTTTTTCCAATATATATCAACTGTACTATTCTACAGTACATTCAGATTACTTGTAGTTTACTTAATTATTTAGAGGTGATGTGTTATAAAATATCCTAACGTCGCTAATAAAAAGTCATTATTGCTAGTTAATGAACAACAACAGTATCTATGTATTGAATGTTGCATTTTTCTTCTGTGTAGTTGTGCTAGTATGCCATTCAACAGAACTTTTTTCAATCGTTTTATATTGAGCATTACAATTTTACATAAGTTTGTGTGTTATTTACTTATTTACTCTCACTTTACTAAGTTTTTTAATTTTTTATAAATGGAGCATTTATTTTAAGTTTTACATTATATTTATAGTCTATTAATTGCATCCTGTTTTACTCTTTATATAATATTTTTTACTTTTTATATACAATGAACATTGTTTTTATATGCTATCTAATCGCATCTTGATTTACACATTATGTATATTTATTAGTATATTGAACACTACATGTTTATTATTATAACGGAAGGGCACTGTCTGCTATAATACAGTAAAATACTAGTGTAGCAGGCAGGGTACCGAAATATATGTTTCACTTTACCGCAATGTTATCTGATTATAACAATATAATAACACACTGTACTGTACTATGAATCAAAAAATAAATTATTATTATTAGTTGTACTTTCAATGATATTTATAAGACATCTACCGCATATTCAATCGTACCCAGAATAAATATTATTTTGAAGTTCCAAGTTATTCAAGCTATTATGTTTCAATAGTATTTATAATATATAATTATTTATTTATTAACAAAATTTAAATTAGTGAGTCATTCGACCTACACATATACTTTACTGGTGAATTATGACTAATCAACTAGACGATAAGCTAAACAACATATTAGACTGCGTCAGCTCATAAAATAACATCGTGCAATAGCTCCACGGTTCCAAAATTATAGCTCTTGCTGAAAATTAATGGCTGGAAATAGTCTCATCTTGCTCAAGTCATTTGATACGAAGAGCCTTCATTATGTAAGAGACACCATAGTACCCTATTATATCGAAAACTCATCCGAACATATAATAATATTTTAGAAGGAATACCGAAGGTACTGAGTTTCTACAAATAGCATCATAGAACAGAATGTTTATTTTATTTACTAAACAATACTTATTTAATGGTTTTTTTCCCTCTTTATAAATGCCATTCAAAACGATATGCTATACATGTTCAGTAAAAATATATAATAATTTCGCACGAAATAATTTTTTTACACAAGACAAATAATTTCAATGCATATTCAGCCATGTAAATAATTTTTATTTATTCTTAATTATTACTTCTTTCAATCTTCAATCTTAAATTCTATTGACCTCAAATTAAAAAAGTGCTTAGAACGATACATATATATATAATTATGAATAGAAATTATGATTGTTATTTTAAATGAAATCATGGAAGCAAATAACGGCCACCAATTTAGAAAATAAATTTTCTTGAAAAAGCCTAAACGAATTATAAAAACTTTAAGGATAAGCCTAGAAACTTGTCGTCGGCACTTGCTACTTTTAATCAGCTTATATCAATTCACAGCTCCGCTACTTAATTACATATTAATGAAAGTCTCACCTACTTACCAAGAATTCATTCAAAAATCTTTTCGTGCGCACTTTGAAAACCCTTTATAACGGTAACATCATAAATATTCATAGTCATTAATGACAATCTCACACGAATTAATGACTTTTACAATTTTTGTTGTAATTTAGGTACAAATTTATTTAATAACATGCAAAGTGTAATAATAAATAATATCATTATTTTTTAATTGAATTCTTTAGCTCACAATTTACTACACAAAATCATTTTTAATCATGTTATATTTAATTATCAGACGTGAATAATAAATACTCTTCAATTCTGTATGCAAATATTCGTACTTCGCAATACGTATAAAACTTTAATCAGAGATGCTGTGGCATTCCAGCCGGGTAATATGTGATAGGAATATAGCACCCCATAGCAATCTACCATACAAAATTGTATTCCAGTGTGTATGTGAGGAATATAAACACTCGAGAAAGGTTTATTGGAGACATATAGCGACAGAGTGGCACTCACGAAATGTGGAATGAGTTGTCCATTCGCTGAATTTGGTGTGCATCATATTTTAATATTTATTCTACATTATACATCAAAATTTACTTCGGAAAATTTGAATAAAACTATATTTGAAACGGCTTTAAAGAAATCTAAGAAATTTTAATTATATGGAAAAAAACTCATGTTAGCGAAACGTATGCATCTTAAACCTTGTATCTACGAAAATATATGCGATATGATAATTTTAGAGATTTAGTTGAGATACATCTCAATACCGTCTACGAAAGTTGACATATCGATCTGAAAATAAACTTAGAGATCAACTTGAGAAAGGTAGAAAGAGACAAAAACTCAAACCAAAGTTCTTCTGATAACGATATTCGGCACGTGCTCATAGACGTCACCTAAAACCTCAATAGATCCCTACAAATATCTTGGAAAGCTAGACGTAAGTTCTTTAACATTTATGTAAATATCAGGCATTTATTCCATTTCAACTGCTGCTAGAGAGATTCAAAATTACCCAACTAACGAACGACAATAACATATGACGTGTGATGTACGACGAGATGATGAACTTCTGAGACATTAAATAGCATCTACAAAAGCTGAATCCAAAGAATCCAATGGAAACAAAATCCATATCTCATAGATTGTCTCGAGTCTAAAATCTCTTAAAAATCTAATTCGATTTTTTACTATGATGTGGAATCACGAAATTTTTCTCTAGTACTATCTGGTAGTATAATACAATGAGGAAAGCAATGCGACCAAGTACTGAATTGATTACTAAATCCGTGACTTAATCCTGAAGCTCACGTTGCGACGAGTTATGGTCTTGGAGGGGAGTTACACACGAGGGGAGAAGAATAAAACTATTAACCATAGGCATGCAACTAATACTGAAAATTTCATTATCAATCTTATCAATTATTTAATGAGTAAAAAATCACAATAATTTTCTTATCTTTGCAACTTTCATGATGTAAGTACACTAATAAAAATTCGCTCTCGAGATTTGTCGGTAAAAGTCGCCTGACGTCGGTACCAGAATTGTTTATGGCTGTTGAGAGCCTGGCTTAACCGGCTCTCAATAACTGTGAGGCGCGTTCAGGGCCTTCACATGCAATTTCAAACAGAATGCAACCATGCATGAAGTAAGGGTGGAAGAAGAGGTTTGAACGAACAGTGTAGCGATAGTCCAAAATGTTTAGGAACGAAAACATAAGTCTTGTAGATGAAGAGCAAAGCAAAGCAGAACATCAGGACAGATTAATCAAAGAGAACCCATATTACTTCCTGACAACTTTCACTTTTTCAAGCATCTCGATTTTTACGGCATAAAAATGAAATGAATGAGAAGCAACAGAAAATGTATTTAAGTAATTCTTGGATTTTAAATTGCCTGAGATTCGTTCTACCAATCCAGTTGTCAATCTTCTCTGTTTTGAGCATCCAACTGCTCCCGGATACACGCCTATATCATTAGACCATCAAGCTGGCGGACGAGCTATTTTTTATTTCTATTCGGGGACTCCACAACAACGCTCTCTTCCCTCAATGATCGTCCATTCTTCGGCAGAGTTGTCTGACCCATCGCCTTTTCGGCTTGATTTGATTAATGTCGGCGACTTTGGTTCATTTCCGGATCAATACATGATCTATGTGATGGCTCAAAAAAATGGTAAGCATTTCTTTTTTCAAGACTTGCTGTGCTATTTTTAGTTTATACATTACATTAAACGTCGTTTCGGTACCGTAATAAAATTTATTTATTGAAAATTTACGTTTAATTGAATTTGAATTTAATAATTTTAAATACATAATATTTATTCCACTAAAATTGAAAATATTAAATTTCCATTACATAAATGATAGAAAATTTCAAGTTTATTGTGGGTTCCATTTAGCCTGCATATTGCACACACGTGCAGCAAATCCGGACCTAGAACGGTCGAGTTGCGCGCGGTTGACCAGCAAACTATCTTTTGATGTTACTACTCCTCAAATTTCCCTTTGAGGATTCCGACGCCCGATTACATTGCCAGAATCTACAAGCCTTTTACACTACTCCGGAAAATAGGTTTCATAGAGGGATGAGCGACTTTCAGTTTGTAAGTATAATTACATGTAACCCTAAATATGCACATTACAAAATCAGTTTACTTTTTTTCGATCAACACAAATTAATATTTTTTTTACAGCTTATATATTATTAAGGACCCCCCTTCAATATAAATTCATCATATTTCAAAATTTGGATTTTTATTATTCATTTATATCAGAAGATATATACTAAATTATACTTTTTTTAAAACTATTACTTATATATGACCTTTACTCTTATTTAAAACTAATAAACTAAACGTTATTTACTATAATTAAAACAATACAGGTATCAATTGAAAGACCGCGAAAACTTTCTGAGTACAGAAAATTCATAGATCTAATGAATATGTTTTTTCCAAAATCACAGTTTCGAAGACATATCTGGATTTATGAAATTATCATAAAGTTAATATTAATAGAGTTATAAATTGTTAAGTTTGTAGGACATTTTTAATGGTATTCAAATACTTCATGTATAAAAGAAATTTTCATAAATATTTTGTATCTACTTACACGATTTAGTGTTTCAGTCACTGTTTAAAACTAAGGTTTGTATTAAGACGATAATAATTTAATATTAAATAATATTTTTATCGATCCTAGTAACGTGTACTTTAACTGGTTTTTTTTTGCCGCCTCGAGTCGGAGTTTATGACTTACCTGTCAAGGCCTCACAAATTTAATGAATTTTGTGACTCGATTCATCATACACGTTGTAAAGTTTCTGATGTGCCTACATTATACCCCATTTTCTTTGACAATTCCGAAAACTCTTCTGCGGATTTGAAATATGAGTATATATATCGTTGTTTCATGTTTCTTTTTTTAGGATCTAGGCTTCTAACGCCTTAGTAAGCATTGATCTTATCTGAATTTTATTCTTATAATTTAAGATCAATGCTTACTAAGGCGTTAGAAGCCTAGATCCTAAAAAAAAAACATGAAACAACGATATATATACTCATATTTCAAATTCGCAGAAGAATTTTCGAAATATATATATATATATATTATTTTTCTGGGCAATATGTTTGACTTCACCTGTTTTTGAAGGCCGAAGTAGCAAAGATTATCACACACTCTACGAGTTTTTATTACTTCTTCAGTTTTGTTTATGTCCATCAATAGGGATCTCAGATGTAATATAGATATCATATATGTATTAACATATCCATCCTCTTTCTATATTTAAACTCTGTCAATGTTTTTTTTTAATTACTTGACATTCCGTAATTCATAGTCCGCCCAATCCGACACTAATTTAATAATTTTTAATGTAATTCTGCTTTAGATTTTCCATAATATGTGATAATATTTCAAAAGTTATTAATTATTTTTCATTTCAGTAAACAACTGAAGTCAATATGAATGGAACTGTGGGAAGGTTGTGCGTGTATTCAAATAAATTAATCCTTTATTAAAAGAATGGTGGGTTTTAAATAAATTATATTTATTTCAGTCTTACATTATACTTATTATATATTAGTTTATCAAAATAATATTAATAGTATATGGATACTTAGACATCCACAACGTGCATACTACAGTGAACAAAAGTTATAATATAGCTCTGTTAAATATTGTACATGGATATGGAATTCTTGTATTAATATAGATCAGAATATGTGACTAAACTATTTACAGTAGGAGCTTCATACTCTCATGATACAGTCGATGATAAACGTGATAAATAATCATATATTTTCATATGTATAATAATAATAAAGCACATCCAATCTCATTTGTAATCGTAATAGCATGAATACACGTATGGGACTTATCTCGGAGACTCGTCTCAAAATGCGCGTAAAGCACAGTATAGTAGTACAGAAAGCGCGTTATTGTATTATTCGTTTGTATGACAAAGTCAGACTGTTTTTTAAATTTCTTAAATAAGATTATTTTTTTATTTTTAAATATTTTTTAATTACTACTGTAAATCATGTGATCATACTGCATAATGATGCACGTTTTTCAAATATAACATTAAATACATTTCTTAAACAATTTTAATCGTGTCTTTAGTATATTAATTTATTTTATTATAAACATTTAAAACTTATCCACTGAATTAAAATGAATTCAATAAAAATCTATTTTAACAAGAATCGTTGTTACCTAATTGTTTACCGAACTTATGAACAATTAACATATAAAATGGATTTAAAATTCATGAGTTAAGATATATTATCGTGTTTAAATAAACTAATAAAAAAATGTAGTGATAAACACAAGATTAATGAAAGCATCTAGCAAATAAGCGTTAAGATGCAAATCCATACCGCCCTACCCTACAACCCCACCCAATCCAATCCCCAACCTTCTTCGCCACCCTGTTCGTCCCTCCAATCTACCGCCAGATAAATGAGACGGGCTTCGGCCAAATTACAGTGTCTACAAGAAGCCCCTAGGATGAGAGACTTTGGCTTGTTCAGTATCTTATCTTAAACAATAAGCTCTGTATTTTAGGAGCCAGTCATTTGTGTACACTTCTTAGGAGGATCGCTGGCGAAGTTCGCTCTTTCGTACGACTCTGCTGCATATTTTTTTACAAATAGACCAGTTAAACTGAAAGCTCGGCAAACCTCGTGAACTTGGGTAACCTCTGAGCGCCACCATTTTTTAAATTTTATTCCCATGCAGAAAGATACTTTGTCAAAATCTTATCTATTTCATTTGTTAAAATGTTAAATATATGAAGGAAAACGATATTGTAAATTCAAACAAATTTAAACACTTTGACTATGATGATAGAACTATCTGAAATGTCGTTTGAAACCGACATTGCTACCCTGAACACTCGAAATGCTAGACCAAACATCATATTTGTGATTTTGATTTTGTCGAACTTGATCAATTAGAGGCTCAATACATCTGAATTAAATAAAGTGTAAAGTACGGCATTGTTAATTTACCCTTTTCTAGTGCAGTAATACAGGTTTTCCTAATAACCTTGTAATTTATTTTAAATATGTGAAATATAAAATTCGTAGTTTAGCTAATCCTACAAAACCACTTGTTCTTAGAAAATACTGACTAGTGGGAAACCGATCACATAAAGCGAATCCTACAAACAATACTTATTTTTTGATTTCCATTTGATGAAAAATTCATTCATTGGATTTGAACTGCGATAAAAAATAACATTTCTAGTAAGACAGAATGAGATCACACATTAATTTCATAGTGAAAAAAATTACAATAATACAAATATAATTATGTCTCTCTTAATTGATGACCTATTTTCTCGGCTGTCTTATAGTGAAAAGGAACGTACAATTGATGTTAGTCATCCAATTCCCGATTTAATTATAAATAAACAGAAATATATCGGATACTTTTGACTGAGTATTTATAAAACTTTATGAATTACAGGATCAGTTTATTTGAATAAGATGATTTGTTGGCCGTGTTTATTATTTTAAAATAAGAGTAGTATACGGAAATCTATATACGATGACTTGAACATATTTCTACAGCTAAAACACTTCACCAGCAAACTCTAAATAATTATTAGTCAGCTATAACGTTGCATAATTTTGGATCCGACCAACGAATAGAAATATCTTTATTAAGGAAAACACATTCTTATTGTGAAGTTGTAATTATTCAGAACGTAGGTCTGTGATATTTTAAATACTAAATGAATGTATTAATTATAAATATATACATATAAAATCAATTTTGTCGAAAAATATTGTTTTTATCCCGGTGACGCTAAAAAACAATATTTTTCGACAAAATTGATTTTATATGTATATATTTATAATTAATACATTAATTTAGTATTTTAGAAATATCTTTATCTAAAGAATAAAGAAATATAATTATTCGTCATAATGAAAAAGTAGATAGAAACCGTAATATTTTTCAACGTCTTTTGTTTTCTTGCAATTCGGGAATTACCCTTCCGAAAGCATAATCAATGTGTTGAATAAATTAATTAGAAATATATACATACAAAATTAATTTTATCAAAAAATATTGTTGTTGCGCCACCGGGATTCGAACCTGGATCTCTTTCCAAACCGGGGAAGGTGCATTATCCAACTATGCTACAGCTACGATATTTTAGCGACAAATTTTCGAACCAATATGTTACCTTTTTGATATTAATACATTTAATTTTAATCGTTCCATTATTTGAATTTTTGATATTAATTTGATTTTAATTGTGTTAGGAAATTCATAGCATATACTTACGATGGTGCCGCCGTCATGTCATCCGCTAAAAATGGTGTTCAAAGAAGATTTAGAGAGCGGTGTCCTCACGCGATATTTGTATGGTGCAGCGCGCATGTTTTAAATTTGGTCTTACCACTTATTAAATTGAGAGAATAGGGGAAAGTCGTATTAAAAGAGACAATAAATGAATTTTATTGTTAGAATATTATAGAGAACGAATTATATTATAATATTTACAGTAAATGTAATAGATAATAACCACTAAAAAATATTCTTACAGTAACATTAGTTGACAGCGTGGCTGCATACAGATATTGTTTATCACGGTATGGTAAAGTTTAATATCAACCCCACATTTTTTCTTCTTTATCAATCATATAGATAGAGTATAACATTCAATTTTATCATTCCTTCATAATTTCCATTATATGATATGCATCGCGTATATATTATACCAACATACAGAAAATGTTTATTTTTTCCAAGTAATGTACCTACTTAAAGTACAATAAGCGGATGAATGAGTTAGGTTATTTATTTTTTCATCAAACAATAAATTATTCACAGAATGTAATATTTGTGAGGCGTGCATGAAGGAGAGACTTCATTTTAAACTAAATATGTCCTTTCTCTATTGTCGTTCAGATATGCATAAAACAATTCAAACCGCGATTTTAATATCAATAAAAAACAATCTGATGAACAATTAATGTATCACCTCATACCATCTGACTATAAATGTTAAGGTAAATGATTCGTAATGCATTCTGCATTTCTGTCATGTGATTGGTCTAAAAAATCCAAAAATATACATGGCACTAGCAACAAAAAATGAACTGAAAAACAAGGCTTGTGCGTCGTACAAATCTGATAGATCTGTTAGCTTGCACGTGAGAACATTCCATCTAACTATGAAGAAAATATATTTTGATAATATTTGTAACATTAGACAATATGTTAGCCTTTCAGAAAGGTCAAACTCAAAAATATATTTGTATTACTATTCAATAATATTATAAAATTAAATATATAAGATCGATTCTTTTTAAATAACAAATAAAATCTATTTTTATATTAAGAAAAATATAATGTAATGAATTATGAAGTGAAACTTACGATGATAGCATAACATAATATATCTATAAGAAAGGCATTATTTTTTTGGGGAATATTATATCCCAAAAAAATTAATGTTATTTCATTAATATTTCGTCTGTGTTAAAGTAACCAGTATTTTTCCATGTTGTTTATATAATGTCAAAAACTATTAACATCAAATAAATATATTATACAAAATACTACAAATATATTTATGACATTATAACATTATGTATGACTATCGTGATCATTTATTTTTTTCCTTAAAACGGTACATCTACTCCATGGGCTACGCTAAATTCTGTACGACACATTTCACATTTGCCGTTCGATGGAGTATTTCTTTGCTTTTTAAACGAATACATAGTTTTTAAGTTAACATTAAAAGTGCACTTGCGTTTAGAAATTAAAATTGACTACAATAACACACGTCGATAAAAAAACAATTATCAATTGTCAAGAAAGATGCGCAAGCTATCTACCCGTACTTGCAACAGAGCGAGCGAGCTAGCAGGCTTCTGATCGACTTATATATGTGTGAGATGTATTGCGTCATTGCCGCGCTACTAGGCGCTACTGTCGGAATTTTCTTGATTTTTCACATCTTTTTCTGAAATTGTTACCATAGATTGTTCTTTTTCTGAAAACGAGACATTTGGGCGTCCCGAAGCTGTGCATGGGGACAGCGGGATAGATTACCTAAAAACGGAATGGTTCTGTTCAAAACGGGACGTATGGTCACTTTATGTATGACATAATAGGAACAAAATATCAAACTGTTCAACAATTCTAATTAAATACAATATTATTAAGACTTGTTTCTAGAATTAAAAAAAAAATTAAGTTGTGTCAAACTATATCATACTTTGGATTCATATTGTAGTCGTTAATTGTGTTGTGCAGTCTTAAAGTTAAAAACATCAGCGTTAAAATATTAAGTAAAAATAAAAAATATATATCTGTAATGAATAAATATATCACATCTAAAACAATATTCATTAAAAAGGTGATCTGTTTAACATTCAAACGGGCGGCTATTAATTACCCGGTGTAGTGCATTTTATGCTCTTTTAATCGAATCGTTGTAATTTAGAAACATAACAAAAATTCATTTAGTTACGTCTTTATTTTTCCGTTTGCTTCTACTGAGTAGATATATGAATGTTGAGATCAGAAACACGACCATTGAAGTATTGTGAATTAAAATATAACGTACTATTGTTACACAATTTAGGATTTAAAATAGATTATCTGTGATCTTTCTGAGACGAACCCCTTAATTTTTTTGGACACATTACCTAAAAGAATGATAATAACTTAGAAAAATTAACAGTAAGTGGAAAGATGAAAAGCCAAAGAGGAAGAAAGAAAACTGAACTAAAGACTGCAGAGAAAAGAGAAGGAGAATCGTGAAGGTCAAAAACAACAGTTCATAACCCAAGGGTTATGATCCTTAGTAATGAGGAGACCTACTATAAAAGAAGCCAATTTTAGTAATATTTTTGCTTTTCCTCTCCGAACTAATATATAATAGCATAATTAATTAGAGTGCAGCAGAGTATAGTACTCTGATCTTAAGAGTTGGGGGTCAAATATATTTCGTATTTCTTTTAAAAAATTAATAAGTTTTACAATGCGGCCAGCTCGGTTCGTAAATTAAGCCCCTTTTAAGTAAAAAGTAGTAGGTACACTCAAATTTTCTTATTTGCACCTTAATTATATACTATAGGTGTAGAATTTTGATGTAGTGTAGATTTTCGTTAATATAAAGGCACAGGTATTATATTGTATTAAAATTCAGTAACAAAATGTTTTTATAGAGCCAAAACCATATATTGAGATTATGGAAACTTATTATGTAAAAATGGTATTACAGCACAGACCATTAAATGAATAGACATTAAATAATGTGTACATGTAGGAGAGGAGTTTGAAACGTTAGTTGCTGGACGAGGAGCATTCTACACACATTCTTTGTGGAAATATAAATCCGATGTCTATATATTTGGTAGTCTATGTATTACAAAGTTAAAAAGCTATCTAATCTAATAATATTACATCGATAATATAAGAGGTAAATAAGCATATATAGTCGATTCCGCTTAATTGGACAACCGGTT
Organism: Eubasilissa regina; assembly: GCA_022840565.1. Classification (NCBI taxonomy): domain Eukaryota; kingdom Metazoa; phylum Arthropoda; class Insecta; order Trichoptera; family Phryganeidae; genus Eubasilissa; species Eubasilissa regina. The sequence goes on along the minus strand of JAINEB010000002.1, from coordinate 40,099 downwards.
TGTCAGGTCAGCCAGTTATTTGGGTTAAATCCCAAGGAACAGAAACCAAATAAAATAACGAATAGTAATTTACTTCGGTTATTTGGGACACCATATTGTTTAATTAGGACAGTGAATTAAAAATTAAAATTAAATGTGTTAATAAATGGCCAACATCCGCACTGAACGCCTGCGCTAATTTTGTACAATTGCAATTCTACAAAAACACAAGACAGGCTACAATTGATGAATTCCTGCAGAAATATTTTTTTTATTGCTATAAATGTATTATGTGCATTATTTTCATTACTATTTTTTTTAAAGTTACTGTTATTATAATTGTTTGTTAAAAATGTTTTTTGGCATTATTGATTATTTTATTTTTTCATATTTATATATTATTTTTATATTATATAATTTAAATATTATATTATTTTTCTGTAATTCAATACTTTTTACAATAATTTAATAAAGTTCAAAAATATGTAGTTAACATACATATTTTTTTTTAATTTTACCTTTAATTTCGTTTATTAGAGCCAGCCACTTATTTGGGATAAAATGTTTCGGCCCAATGTGTCCCAATTAAGTGAAATTGAGTACATATTCATTAATATTTAAAATCATTGAAATAATCTACGTCCTTTTAAAAGTATCCGGACATGATTATTACACGTCAAGCCATATCGCATACAAAGCGGCGATTCTTTCAAAAATATCACAGCCTCCCTTTGGAATCCTTTGCCAAAAGTGAGACGGGCAAAACCACCTGCATTGCGGAGCGCCTTCATAGAGTTTTGGCACAGCATCTTAAGCCTTCTCATAAGAGTAACATTATTATGTCTCCGCCGATATATACCCACCGGCCACCCACCGGGAAATATTATTACTATGAAGAGGGGGACGAGGGAAACGATGAAAAAACCCGCACAAAGGAGAACTTCTCTCGGGGAGCGCGCCAGATTTGTTCGGCAAGAAATGAGATCGTTAGTAGGCTTTGCAATTGTTTTTTTTTTGTTAATTGCTAGGCAATTAATTTGCTTAGGACATTTATTATGTAGGTTAGTGTACGTATACAAAATCGGCTGAAATTATAACGAAAATTGCGATTTTTATCGCAAGTAGTAGAAACTGGAGAGAATAAAATCTACTTTGATAGTAAATTATAAAATGAACTTTACTTAGAAGTCATTATATCAAAGTGTTTATAAAATCTAATTAAAAAATAACATTTCTCTCACAGTAAATTATCTTATCACGGTTCAATAAATTTATCACATCAAGTTAATAAATTTTCTTTTCACATTTGTATCATCATCATCCACGTCATTCCTTCATGATTGAGTATTACAACCTCCATGAATTCTCTCCGTCTTAACTATGCTCCTCCACTTTTGTTGGTATCCTCCAGACCTTAGACCTGTCACCAGAGAAGTGCCTTTTCCACTCGGTTGATCCAACGAATGGGGGATCTTCCTGCTTCGACGTGGTCCGCCACAACAAACTTCTCCAAGCTATCTTCCCTTCTCACAAAATGCCCAACAAATTGAAGGATTCATCTCAAGCAAATAGATGAAAGTTTGTCCTCGGTGTTTAATTTTTAATAAAAATATATACAATAAGATAACAAGAAAATCCGTATATATATATAATACACATAATTAAACATATCAAATACAATTATTATAACAAGTTTTTTAGTAACACCATTAGTACGATGGCAACATAACAAAAATACTTTTATAAAGAAAACGAAAGACAAATTAATCAATTAAATAACATGTTTAGGTGCATTAAATTCTAAGATGAAGACAGAAAAAAATATTTTTTACATTTCATGCTTGTAAAAAATATAAGACATTGTACACAGAAAAAAAATCTTCTGAAATGAACACTTTTGTGGCTTTACTATTAAATCTAAAAATTCCTTAATATTATTACGTTTTTATTTATAAATAATTTATAATAAATAAATTTATCACAGACTAACTATATTTCTTCTAAAACGTTTTTACTAGTGTTAAAATGATTGTATCTGTAGTCCGTCATCACTCGAGCACATTTTTGGAACGCCTCGACGAGAATTAAAAGATCTCATAGATACATTTCTCGATAAATTTAATGCGCCAAATTTACGCCAGTACTTTCCGCGATAATGCATATAAATTGAGAATTTAAAATCTACCAACCACCATAAAATGGAACAGCACAGAACTCTAGACCTAACAGCCTTGTTTACGAAAATATTCCTTTCCACCAAAGAATGGCGGAACAAAACTGCTCGTGATATTTTGCAACCACTTTCATTCTCCCGTCCGCCACCCGCGCGATGGCGCTGCGGACGGCTATCACAATGAAATTATAAAGAATCGTAATACGAATCTCTCCTACCGGATGATGATGCGTGTACTTATGCATTCTTATTTTGTATTTAAGCACTACAGAAGCCTGAAATTTTTGTACAGTTGACAGGCAAAATATGTCTTTAGAGTAGAAAGAATAGTAAAATCGGCTACTTGGTCACTGAGTTAAGATATTGAAACTTATTTTTATAACGAAGTGCCACGGCACTTCACCCGCTCCACGATCGGTTTCGGATGGGCCTTTATGTAAAGGAAACGGTTATGATACGGCCATTACCGGGGTGCGAGCCACCGTAGGATGCGCTTCCTTTGTTTCGGTTTGGGCGCGAAAATTTTTCTTGCTCGGTTTTGTATCGGAAACCAGACAATTTTCCATCGCCACCATTATTCAAGATTTGAGGTGACAGTCCGCCCCGCCGCGTGAATGCCTACCCAGGATGACAAATGACCCGGACGGGAATAATGTATTCGCCCATTGTGGCTTCCGACAATCGAGAACGACGTAAAAGACAATGGCTGCGTTCATGTAAATCGACTGAAATGCGTTTTATTCACTAAAGTTTAACGCCGCCAACGAAATCAGATTTGGATTGATCGTTCTTTTCCAGCTTTTTTGTACGACCAATAAGAAAAACAGAAACACGTTTTCAAAATAACTACATTATCTAAATGGATAGCATTTAACAATACAAAAACAACCAGCATTTTCCACATAATTAATATAGTATATGTTATTTTGTGTATCAATCGTATGGAAATTCTAAAAGAAACTGATGCATTACACTAAGTGACAATTTTCTTGAACGAAATTTGCAACAAGGCGATGAAATCCCTAGGATTTGTGTTAAGAACAACAAAAAACTTTAACTCGCTCCGTTCTGTAACAACTTTATACACAACTATTATAAGAAATACGATGAAATTGAACTCGACTCTGTGGTCTTTCTACTATGGCTCACAAATTATAAAAATCGAAAGAGTGCAACATAAATTTCCAAGGTTTATCAATTTTAAATTGCATATTCCGATAGAAAATATAAGTTACCATTATTTAATGAGTCAACTTCATTTAAAAGAAATTAGCCTGGAGAAGAGATATGAGCGATATAGTATTTCTATATAAAATTATCAATAGCATGTTGGACTGCCCTGAGTTTGAGTTGGTACTTTATACGAAACATAAATGGTTTTGTATAAAGTACCAACTCAAAGGAGACGACATGAAGTATTCTTTGTAGGTACATATAGAAATAATTATGCCAATAATACATATAGAAATAATTATGCCAATAATACGGAAGCATCGGCTCGGTAACAAGTTGAATTTCGTTAACATTTTTTTTTTCACCTGAATTTAATTATACTTAGTTTTGAAAATCATGTTATATTTAAACTGTTATATTTACATTTTATATTCAAACTGTACTGTTATATTTAGAGAAATAAATTATCATTTTTATGTAAAAGTCTACAAGGACGTTGATGGAAATAAATAAATAAATATATGACCATACTAGCCATAAATATATATTCAATGACTTCATGTACCACACCGTTTTAGAGATGAGAAAATATACTACTCTTGACTCACTAGTGTGATTGTGATTGATATTCTATAACATCAGTGATTGAAAACTGTGACTGTGATCACAGTTTCATTACTAATATGCATGCGTCGCACGATATCATAATACACGAAATAAATTAATAATAAAAAAAAACATAATTTTGAGCATATTTACTTATATTATTCACACTTCATTTGCGTAAAAAATTCATTCTAGCGTATATGATTAATATATATCTTATTTATTATCATTACAAAGAGGAATGAAAACGCTTAAAAAATGTGAGTTTATTTTTCGGGTCAAATGCGTAAAACGTTCTGACAGAATCTACTAGAGGGCGATTTTCACGAATTATAACGTCATTTATTCATGAATATTTTTGTTTCATATGTACATAAGCTGAATCACAGTTCACACCTGAATTTAATTTATTTTTTTAAATTAATCAATAATCGCGATATTTTCTGATATTCAATCACTGATAGTGAGTGTGACTCAAAGATATCAACGATTGACTCACGGTTCGTAATTTTGATCTCATCGCTAGCCACTGTGAAAAGCAGATCACCGTGGCTGGCTGCACGTTCAGACCCAGGCATCGTTAGCTGCTCCCGTGTCTTACTCCACTTTATTAAATTTAGTTAATAATATATGGAATAATTGTAAGTTTCTTTGAATAATTTGTATTATTTATTTATTTTTCTACCTGTGTGCATTATTACCTGTCATCATCTTAACAACTAAATACATATACTCAAATCTCATAACGTACCTACACCGAGCAATTATGAACTCCATATTAAATGCAAGCCACCATTCGCATCAACCTTCTGATGCACATCTACCTACACACTATCGCTGCAATCTTTCTTTACCATCCAAACTGGTAACGGACTGATACAACATAATATTTAATCTCTAAACTGGTGATCCACTCACTCCATCCGATCCTCACACACGTATTATCCTCTAAAACCTGTTTATTGTGAAGATATATTTTTAAAAAGGAAAACGTGTCCATCTCTATAGTCAGAATTTTTTAAATTGGAAACCTGTGTTCAATTATATATAAATACTATTATAGTATTGTGGGTAGGAAATTATTTTATTTATATCTAGTCATATCGTATGTACTGTTTTAACACAAATACACATAAATAATTAATAGACATTTTTATATTTTCAACATATTCATCATAATTTTTTTTGTATATTTATAAATGAATTTCTTTTAATAAAATGACATCTTAATAGCACGAAAAAAACTGGCTACTTTAATGCAAACAATGGTTTAGTGAAGTTGCCACTACGAGGCTTAATTTATTATAGGTGATTCCTGCCATCCCATTCAAAAAATAATATATTTGTAAACTTAATTGCAATTTGTTCGTATTATATATATTATAGTGAGAGTATTATATTATTATATGCTAACCTCTAATGTAAAAAAATATGAATATAAATATGCCAACAAAGCTAATCTTGAATTATCTTATATATCAATCATATAAAAGAACGTTCTACTAGCCATGAATCTAATAAAATCACTCGCGGTGTTCTGAAACGTCGGCGAACGCAGCGTGCGAGCTGAAGATGTGCGGTTTGTCCAAGTGCGACTGCGGGGATCGCGGGCCAGAAAGAGTTGTGCCCGTTGCACATTTGAGGCAACTAAACGAGTCTCATTTGTCATGTTGCTGGCAAGGAACTGACATTACAGTTATCCGTTCCACGTTACCGTTGCCACCCCCGAGTGGGCGAGACGCAGCCAGAAACTTTTATTCGCAACAAGGCGCGTTGTCATTTTGAACGGCTAAAATTGGAATATTTTGGCAATCTTTCTCGAATTTATGCATAAACTGTTTTCGCTAAATATCTCTCCGATCCTATTGTTTGAAACATACTTACATTATAGACTAAATTTTGTTGGTAAATTGTACATTATTTTCTCCATAACTGTGTCATACTCGTAGTTTAACAAAAACGATTAAGAATGAAATGCAATAGAAAGAATTCAGGAGATTATGTAAAAGACTGTACTATGTATAGATATTTCTTATTAAGTAATGAAAATATACATAACAAAAAGATATAAGATTAATACTCAAACTTTACAAATTTAAAACGAGTGTGCCACCTCATAGAAGCTGTAAACAAATAAAACAAATGAAAGGATGCAATATCAGGAACCGTAAAAACTAAACGACATCTGTTAACCCTAAATTAGTATTGTATGTAAATTTTTTCTAAAAATGTTCAAACAAAAGCATTTGCCACTTGCCAATTCTGATGCACTCTAGCAGTGCTCTCCCTGACTATTGATGCGGTACCTCACAGCTCAGTCACGTTGCCACTCTTGAAGTAAAAGCTAAATATCCCTAAGGGATCCGTAATACATATTTTAATTATCATCAGATCAGTGATTCATTTTTTTTTTTAATGTGATAATCTTTGAAATAATTATATTCATTTATTTTTAAAATATTTTTAACATTTTACATTTCAATTCTAAAATATTTTTTTTTAATATATAATATTCTTATTTATTATTTTTTTAATAAGCAAGTAAGAAGTGGCATTTTTATGAAACCTAAACGGCCACTGGTGAGATTCAAACCCCTGAAATGTCAATAAGTCGAACGTAAAGCTGAGTCTAAGTATTATACTAAGTATTGTACATATACCTACTATTCAAAACACATTTTAAACATTTATGAGGTCATATATCCGTCGTAAAAAATTTATGAATTTACCTTAGCATGTTTATTTAAATTTATGCACTATTTTTATATGAGCACACCTATCATAAATATGAATGAGAATTTTAGAAGATAAGATGAATTTGAGAGAAATCAGTAATCTGTAGCTTAACAAGGCTCGAATATTATAAAAACAGATGTACAAAAACACTAAAGTTTTTTAAACATTTAGTCTGAGCAGAGTATGACAAAATATTTTTACAACAGTATCACAACGGAATATATGAAATGATGTTTATTTTGTATTGTTTGTTATTATTGTATTTTGTACATTCAATTTACATTAAAAATATCGCAGACCTATGTTCTGAAAAATTGTAACTTCACAATAAGAATGTGTTTTCCTTAAAATAAATAAAACATAACTATATAAATTGAATTTTCTATATATCTTACAAATTTATATATTTAATTTGCATTAATAATAATTACAACTTCACACTAAGAATGTGTTCTCTTAATAATAAAGTTGTATCAATGTGTCCAAAATTTATTGAAAATGAATTGATAATACTGGCGTCTGCTATCAGATTACTCAAAGGTTCCGTACTGTACCGTAATACTGGATTTATTTTTATATAATTATTATTTTTTAAATATAATTTTTAAAACATTAGAACAATTTGACATATATTGTTTTAGTTAGTTTATTTGACATTCTGATGAAAGAAATAGTATTTTCCGAAACCGGTTGGTGTATTAAATTTTACTCATAAAATGGTTAAAAACAAAGTTTTAAATAATTTATATTAAGATAAATATTTTATTTCATTTTTTTCGCAAAATTTCTAGTTTTAATGTACTAACTGCACACCACTGTGGTGGACGTATGGAAATAAACTTGGATCTAACAAGAGTGGAATGAAAGCATTCAGTCAGATCAATAGAAATGAGATTCCTCAAGCGCATATGTGACTGAACTTTGTATAATGAACAGAATTAGGAAAGAGTCATTTTTGTCTTGCAAAACAACCATTGTATATTCTCATGAAGAGGATGAAAAGAAAAAAATATGACGCGAGTACTGATGGCTCTAGAAATATACAATCTCCGCGGAATAAGACTTACCTCACCAAGTAGTCCATAAGAAATTGGAAGCTGGTCATGTTAGAAACCTTAACAATCGACGAACATATATGAGAAGATGAATTCAAATGAGGCGAGAAATGTGTCAGGTCATAATATTGTAGCGCTCTTTTCTTTCTATTTAGCCTCGCGAGGCAATGGCGCAATAGTAAATTAGTCAGTTAATTAATCACAAGTGTCTATTTATATTGTCGCACAAATTTTCACTGAAAATCTGTTATTCCTTATTGTTTTAATAATTATTATTATTATTTTCAGTCATTTCTACAAAACTACTTAACTATGTTAAAGTGTATACGTTAGCAGTTATCGAATTACAATAACTCGTATAGCTCAAAGAAGTCAGAATTTTTTAGGATCACTTTTTTCAATAATATTTTTCTAGACATTTTCAATCTTTTCAAACCGTACTTATGGAAAATTGTGATTTTTAGTACGTACACAATATTTGTAATAATATGATAACTTTTAAGTTTCTTTCGGTGACTGCTTAATTAAATGCTGTAATGGGGGTGTTCGGTACCCACCCCCGCGCCACGCCGTAATCACGACGGTAGGTAGCTGCAGTTTACGGCCGGACCGCAACCGCGCCGCCGTATTTCACGCTGAATGCGATCTGAAAGTTGAAAATGCTATTTTGTTATTTCTTATTTCTACCACACTTCTCTTTTCATTTCACAGCGCCATTGAGCATAGCTCTATAAGCTAAAAGCCGTCCGTTGAGAGCTCGAGGAAATTAACAATGGGCGCTCCAGGACTCCGAATAGTGTTTTATGCTATTGCAGCATTGATTTCCGTGGCGACTGGAATAGAACAGAAACACATTATTGGATTGGTTAATCCCATCAACGAACGTTTTATGGGGTGAACTTCGTTTCAATTGGATGAAAATACATCGTATGTGTATATGTGACATTTACAGTTCAATTTATTATTACCTCAAAAGAATATTTAAAAATACGTCGCAGTCATTATTTTATTAAACCCAATCAAAATCATCTTTAATCTCTCAAACTAGGCCTAACTGGAGGTTAATGCTATACAATGGCAGCCAATACTTCGAAGCTGAACATCAATAGCATTCAGGAGGCAAAAACTAAAATAAAAAGAAGTGCAAACTGAACACAGATGTTACGATTACACTCTTCAGCAACTTAAGGACTTGCAATTTAATATTAGTTTAAAATACGAGGGACGGTCAATAATGATTGTAATGAGTAATCACGTTCCACACATTATGTAAATCATTTTATATTTTTAAAATACATACGAAATAAAAATCACAACCAATTCAACTTTTCATTTTCTCAATTATACATTATGTCGCTTACTCTTAATCTCCTTTAATCTAATAAATAATCGCTGAGGTAATAAATAGTAGGTGCGAGAATAAAATAAAATAACCAGTATCTTTTGGATATCGCATTAATTAATTATTTACGTCCAAGTGCAAACGGACCTTTAGACGATGCATCTGGAGGATGGTTCGTGAGGCACTGAAGAACGTTCCGTTAAGTGATGAATTTTTTACGTGTTTTATTTTCTGTGCTAGTAATCTGCGAGGGGGGAAAGGAAATATACGATTATATACTCTATTTTGTTGCGAGAGTCCAGAAAATTCAAGGGTTTATTGCAATTTGGAATTCATGATGAAAAAAACAATTTTAAATAATATCTATAAAACACATACGAAAAACATGTTACCTTGTACTGTACCTTCATTACATAGAATATGTATTTCTAGTTATAAAAAATAAAAATGTAATTTTCATTAATTATTTAAATAAATAAAATGAAAATCTCTCTGGACGAGAACCGTTCCCCGACCTTTCTCGTGACAGGTGAGAATATTAACCATTACGCTTCCGATAAGTCAATAACATGTAAAAATAGCAGTTTATGAGTAATTTTTTTTACATCAAGATATAAATTGGGGCATTAAATTTTAACAAAAAAAAACTGTATTTATTTGACACAACAATTTATTAGGGCAATAGCAAGATGGTAGAGCGCTCGATTATTACGTCAGAGGGAGAGGGATCAATACTAGGCACCTCCCAAAATCATTTTTATTTCTAAACGGTTTTAAAAAGAGGCACCTGGTGCGTATCGGTAAAAGTGAAAATAAAATGTGAATGTGAGAGAAATAAAAATATAACATTTTCTAACGCACTATTTTTATCGCTGTTTTTGTGACAATTTGACTTGGGTACCCGTTAAATAAACGTATGCTATGTTAAAAACATTTATCCAAAAAACATTAACGAGAGAAATGAAAAACTATTTATTATGAATGCTAATAAAATATTAATTGATGTTGTTGTAAAGCAACGCTGTAGAGGAAGTCGAGGAAGTGTCAATCTCAGCCGAACCATAAAAGAAAATTTAAAGAAGAAAAAAATACACATTTTATTTATTTATTTAAAACATACATTCAATATTTCATGCATGTAAATATATCATTTACATATGTTTTCTCTATGTAAATGACAATATATATAAATGATTTTTGTTCTTTTTTTATCATTTGCAATAGGTTGGTTACAGTGCTCAAGCAATATGAAAATAAATATATACAATATTGAATATGTTAAATAAAATTATAATAATAGAGTAAAAACAACACTTACAATAATTAAATCATTAAGGCGCGACTTGCAATAATAATTCATATTTTGGCGTTTTTTACGAAAATGTGGGTTTTTATTGTTCATTTATATCAGAAATTATTCAATAGATTTGAATTTTTTTCAATTATTACTTAGATTGGACTTCTACATTAATATAAAACTAATAAACTGAATGTTATTTGTCATAATTAAGACGATATAAATATTATAAGAAAGACCGCGACCATTAGATGCATTTTAAGTATGGTACGAAATTGAGTCGATGCGCTGAATGAACGTATAAATGAAATATATTTTCTTATAATCTTGAAGCCAAGATTATGGAGACAAATCTATAGGAAACCAAATTAGCAAAATATTAAAAATGAATAGAGTTATAAATCATTCAATTTGCAGTACATTTGATGAATTTTTGACGTTTTTAAAATACTTTGTTTTAGTAAAAACATACGTTTTTAAATAATAAAGTGTATTTACTCACATGATTTGAGGCTTCAACTACTATTTAAAACTAAGTTTAATATCAGAAACACAATAATCATTTTTTAAATAATATATTTCCAGTCTTATGAAACACGATAATTTTAATTGTCTATCGGACTTTCAGAACGCCGTTGGATTCGGTCATGACGATCGTGGGATCTGTGCTCCGTTGGATTTTCATTAAATTTGCCTATAAAATACATTTTATTACAAATTTTGACTACACTATGAATGAATATTATACTTATTCTCGATACCAATTGCTTATTTTTGTAAATTATATGGTTTTGAGCTGTTTTTAAACGAAAACAGATTATAATTTTGACTTCTCAACATAATACATATGTCAAAACTTACGTTACGGATCTGAGCACTAAGAATCTCACAACGCATGCGCGGCTTGCATCGCATGCTCGTCTAGCGCATGCGCCTCAAGGGCATAAAATTAGTTTATTCACAAGATTCAACGTGAAATTCGCGAACCCGTGCATTTTTTTTTTGTTGGGGTTGGTTCTCATTATATTTTATTATACAAATTAACGTTCTGAAATAACTGCCTCCCGTGACTCAAGATGCCTAAGGTCAAAAAATATCCATTGACACGCTCTACGAAATATTCCAACAAAATTTTAAATAGTTATCTTCTTGGAATAAAAATCGCAACGTAAGTTGATAATTTTTACCATTTCTATAACAATTATCTATTTGATTTAACAACACAAATTACATAGTTCAATATACATATATTATGTAGTGCAGATAAATTATTTTTTATTGGAAATACATATCCTTAAAGATAAATAATCTTATCAAAAGAATTATACATGACAGACCTGTCTGATACAAATGTATTTGTTATAGTCATATAAATGAATAAACATGTATTTTAATATTTTAGACATAAAAATACTGATAACTAAATAACAATAATAATAATATTAATAATTATTTTCAGGATGTTCCCGAACTGAGCATTGAATGTGCGGACTCGTGTGAACTTCCTAAATTGGATGGCAAAAGAGTGGTCGACGACATACACCAATTCTTTTCTCTAATTAATCAAATTTACTCCCACAAATCGATGTTTGGGTGCACATGAACGAATATTTAATATGTGAAAGAACATAAAATTTTATTTCTAAATTCAGTTTAAATTGTAATAAGTGTGAATCAAATATTGTTTTGAATACGTGTAAAGAAAAAAAATAACGAAATTCAGAATAACGATAGTGTGCTCGATGAACAACTAATTATTTAATAGTGAATAATAATACTTTTGTCATATTTTCATTTATATTTTAATATTAAATATATATGTAATTTATTAAAACAATCAATAAATATTTAAAAAAAAAAAAAAAATTTTATTACAACCATAGTATGATTATTATATAATATTAGCATAAATAGTTTTCTCTTTACAAATACAGCTGCTTCAAAAGTTGTCAATATTATTATTTATTTTTTTTTTTATTTGAATTTACGTCAACTTTTTCCTTATAAATCGGGGCATAATTGTAATAATCATGTTTATTGACACAAACAATGGTTTTTATCATAAACATAACAATTCTTAGGTGAGAATTTTAACAAATTATTTAATTTTCGCTTGATAATTTTAAATGGCAACACATATGTATTATGAATGTTGAAGAAATGTCTATTTTCTAATAGCTTTATTACCTAGGAATTTAAAAAAACCAACAATTGTATACTTGTCCTTTTCTTTTGATACCTTTCACTCTGGCAATATTTACGTAAAAAATAACGCACTTTTATGTTTACTTGGTATTGTAAATGAATTAACTATTAGTCTCATCTTGAAAGGGTATGCAAAATCCAAAAATATCTCGAAATTCAAACTGGAAAAATGAAAGTAGCCTCTTAATGCTATAAATACATAATATTGAACATGGTAAATAAGATAACATAGAAATAAAAATAAAAAGTTGAGTATATTCGGGCATACAACAGTTACAAAAACTCAAACAATAAGAATGTAGACACGTAGTGTAAAAACTTATCCACCAGTAACCTCATAAGATGTGTCAAGAGTAGCTCCAAACGCTCTCGACCCATTTTTATTATTTTATTATGTACATTTTTTATAGTATTGTAGAGCCTAGTAGCCATATACAATTAAGTTGGGCAGCATTCGGCAAGTTGAAATGAATATTTCACAATGTCTCATAACTAAGGTCTTCAGCTAGTGCGTTCTTCCGACAATGATCCGGTGAAGAACGCTTACTGTGGGCCTAAGGCATAAACTAAAAGTAGCACAGCGAGCCATGGAAAGAGTTGTACTCGGATTATCACATAACGAATGAAACTATTTGCCAAAGAACCAAAATCTCACAGACTTTATTCAAATCTGAAATGATAGTGGGCCAGCCATATCTGCCGAAGAATAGACAATCGCTAGAGGAAGAAAATGTAATGGAAATCCTAAACAGGATCACGAAGGATGTGTCAGTCACCAGCTTGATGGTTCAATGACAAAAGGCGGGTAACCGTAAGCGACGAGATTCAGAAGAGACTAGTGAACATTAGGAGAAGCCTATGTGCAGCAGTGGATAAACACAGAGGGATAATTATGTTAAATAATTAATTGAAGACGTCACTCGAACAACGACGTGTGACACATTTTGAGCTGTTTAGTTAAGTATGCAACATTGTTGTACGCCAAATTACACCCTTTGTAGAGTAGTCGGTAGTTCGAAATTTAACTACTTGACGAATTTAAGACACGTTAAAATATGCCCTGTGGTAGAACAACGCTGTAAAGCATCCAAGATGGCGGACTTGTCAGATGTGGTTCTCTCAACGAGTAATGTTCGGAGAATAAATAAAAATAGAAAAAGAAAAAATATGTCAAAATGAAGATGTCAAGAGAAAATGATGAAATACGCTGGTTAACCATATATCTGAAGGATAAGACTAGCCGTTGTTGCAAAAAAGACTAACTAATGTGATTAGAATAACGCTGTATAGAACATTTTATTCATTAAACTGGCAAACATCATTTTGAAAGTAATTATTATATTGTTCTGACATTTTTTGTTTTATAAAAATCTACCAAGTGAGTGAGTCTTTTAAAGTAAACAACTTTCATGTAATATAATCTGTTTTTCTTTTCACCTTATGGAACAACGATGTCAAGCACATACGATATAGTTCTATTGAAAAAAAGTTTCGTATGTGCCTCAATCCTCTTATTTTCATCTTAGATTACCGTTTGATAAAAAATATATAATGTTTTATTTATTATCTTTGTTTTATGTAGTGTTCACTGAATTGAGTTCACTGAATTGAATTGAATGTTCACTGAATTGAGTTTAAATACATCTACCGGTTTCGAAAAATACCATTTTCTTCTTCAGGGTGTCATAACTAACTAAAAACATATATTATTGTTTCTTCACCAGAATCTATTTTTTAAAAAAAAAAAAACAACAATTATTTAAAAAATAAATTTAGTACCTAACTCAAATTGTTACTTAATACAAATTTAGTCGAATAATTTTTAGGAAAAAATTTTAGAATGAGACTCGTAGTTAAATTTGGTTGGTTGTTTATAATTTTTTGATTAGTTTTACATGCTTTATTTATCTCCAACGATTCCAAATTATTTAATTTGTGACCAACACCGTTTATATGCAAAATTGACAATCCCAATTTTTTATCAAAACCGTAACCATTTTCTATCAAATGATTAGCAAATTCTGAAAACCCACTATTGTTCAAACATCTCAAATGCTCCCTTACTCTTATATTAAAATTTCTACCCGTTTTACCAATATAAAACGCAGCACAATCCTTGCGACTAAGTTTATAGATACCAGAATTGTTAAATTTATCATCTTTGTCTTTAAATAGGTGTATTTAAACTCAATTCAGTGGTTAATAAAACAAAGATAATAAATAAAAAATGTGAATTTTAACCACAAAATTAATTTTGCTAATTTTAAAAGTAAAAATATATTATTATCATTTATAATTTATTAAAAACACACATTCAATATTATTTTTTTCCATAATTATATAAAATAAACAGTTTTTCTCAGTTCCTGTAAAATCACCAAAATGTGCCGTACGTCGTTGTTCAATTGTTATTTTCCATTTTACGTGGTCTTCGATCACTGATAGTGTGCTGAATCATTTAAAAGTCTGTAAAAAATTTTAAAAGATTTTTTTAATAGTCAATTTAGATCTAAATACACATATAAAAAAATATATTATTTGCAACTTAGCTACTCTTATTTCCCTACGAATTATCATTTATAATAAAAGAGCTGATATAAAAACGATTCATAGTCGTGATAATACTGCGACTATGAATAGTTTGATATTAAGAGACCATAAATCTGTTTATATGTACGTGTATTATATTAAAACTTTAAAACATTTGTACTCTCCAATACTTATATAGTGGAGTGCACGCACATATAGCTACTATTATAGAAAGTGAAAGAATTATTAGGTGAAAATAAATTATTAGGTGGTGATAAATGATCAATCATTTAAATTATTTATTAACGTGAATAAATTCTATCATGCAATAAATAAAAAATATTGAAATTAATAAAAAAAAATAACAAATAATTAACGTGTAAATCGTGATTTATGATTTTTTTCATAGCCAATAAATGATATATATGGCACTTAATTAAAATTTAGAAATTTTAACTAGGTTCACAATGTGCTCGTTAATTTGTAATTGTAGTGAATTTTATTATGAATATTAAAACAAAATAAATTATCTAAAATGGTATTTTCTCTTTTCATCCTTGATTTATTATTCCCGTCTTACGAACATATAGATCAAGATAGTACGTAATTTAATTAATGTTTAGTTAATTCGTGTACATGCTATAGTAAATGTGTTAATTTAATAAATACACTTTCTAGTTAACGTATCTCTTCTTCGTCCAGGGTGCTACATTTCACGACACAATTTGGTCTCCTATACGATTATCACTGACCATTTTATGTTAGTTCCCCAATCATTCTATTTTGCTTCAGTCCTTTCCGAACCAGTCAGCACAACTCTTCCTCCGTCTACCTCTAAGCTGTTTCCACTAGATTATCCACTTAGTCATGATCTTTATTATCCTTTCATCTGGTATTCTTTCAACATCCACTATAAATTTTTCATAAGAACAAGAGACAATGGAGTCGAGCAGTTTAGTAAGTATGCAGTCCCGGTGTGAGGACCTACTGACACTGGTGCAGCAGGTGGACGGTTGGACCCTCAGTCCACCATCACAATATAACAGACCTAATCCACAATATATCATGGGTGGATACTTAACTAAATTACGCGTCGAAAATGATATAGGAATATGTGCAAATTCTCCACCGTTACAGAAAATATTATTGTTTGACTCATCATGTTGAGTTTTAAGTCTACGTATATTTGCGAAGTGTATCCATTATTAATCTATATCTTTACTTCAGGCTTTAAATCATGTAACAAAAAGTAGACCTTTAATTTTTTGTATACAATATTTAATGACTGAATAAATACGATAAATGCTTATATCTCTGACATGGTTGATATTAGGGACATATGCCTTGAACATTTTCAACTCATCATTTAGTCAGGTATACCTATAAAGTATTGTGGACTAGGTCTGTTACATTCTGTATATATGTATATAAAGTTGTCCAGAAGAAAAATTTCAAGATTAAAATGTAATTGCTCGTAAACTATCAGGGTGAAGTAAGTGGAAAGGGTATTGTTCGACACGCGTTATTTGCGGATTTTCCAATCGCAATGAGTTATTGGTCGGGAGCGCACCACGCGTTTGCGGTTGAGCAATATTTAAAGTGCGGTAGTTCATTGGTTCGTGCGCGTCGCACTTTTTGTACTCACTTCAATATTCGACGAGTTAGTGATGGGTCGAGTTAACCAATCTCCTCCGAGACGTGAAATTGTGAGCAATCCGCGTAAATTCATAAGGAAGATTGCAGCTTATACCGAAATAAAATATCAACAGTGCACGTTATTTTGAAAAATAAACCACAGTTTCACCCATATAAACTACAAATCATGCAGTTTCTCAAGGAAAATGACTATTCGTTACATGAAACCTTAGCGAGAACGATGCTGGTAGGTTTTGGAATAGCACGAACGCTTGAAAACATATTGTTTACTAACGAAGCACATTTTCATATCGATGGCTATGTTAATAAACAGAACATGAGTTACTGGTGCCCTGATAATCTAAAAAAACGCTGTCGAAAACGTTTGCATTGTCCAAAACGACAGTGTGGTGTACAATTTTTGCCCGAGGGATAATTGGCCCTTGTTTGTTTAACCAGCGAGAGACAGTCACTGCTGACGTGTATTTCCGAATGATCGACGAGTTGTTAGTACTGCAACTGCAACTATTTCTCAGGTTCAACAACAACAGAACATAATTTCAGCAAGACGGGGCCACTCTATACACAGCTAGAGTTTCAAAGGAGAACCTGAGGGGACTTTTTCCTAATAAATTAATCAACAAGTACGGAGACATACCCTGGACACCTCGGTCACCAGACCTTACACCGTGTGAATTTTTTTATGGGGATACCTTAATTTGAGTTAACAGCAATCCTTGAACAATTCAGGCTCCACAAGAAAATATCCACCGTGAAGTTGCTGCCATTAAACCAACGTTTGTTCGCAAATTTAAGAGTCCGATTGCAAGAGTGTCTTGAGAGAAATGGACGACATTTAGACAATATTGTTTATGAAACGTAAAATCCGCATCGTTAAACTCCATTTTGTATAAATAAAATATGAGAATAACATTGCAGTTTATTATTATTTAATATTAAAGTTGAAAATTTTTCGCTAGACACCCTTTATATATAATATATAAACGTGTGTGTGTGTGTGTTACATGTACATACGCGATGCCTGGCGAGATAAAATTTTCTAATGGCACATTAAAAGCCTTACTAGAAATATCTTTTTATGGTGAATAACATAGACATATCAAGAGGGGTGAAAAGGGGGTGTTATGGAAAATACATGATTAAAAAAGGAATTTATAGAAGCTTTCTTAAAGTTAATTTTTTTTTTCATACCATACCGGATACATCAGCTAGTATTTATATGTGTAATAACACTTACACGGTAGTAAAACAAAATCGAATGTACCGTATTATTTAGAATAGGAAGTTATTATAAACATTATGATTGAAAAAGTTAGCCGTCAAAACTCAGAATTGTATCTTGATTGTTCTTCCTTCCTTTACATACGAATGACAGAAGAACACGGCACGTGCTCAAATATGAACCGAGTCTTTTATGTTTGGTGTGATGGTAACACTTTTCTAGCAAGCAAAATGAATGAAAAATATTTACCCATTTTGTCTGCACGTTTACCAACATGTCTACACTATGCATAGTGGCAGTTCTATCCATTATCACATCACGCGATTTAATTTCAAAATATTTAATAAAGTATGTACCTGTTATATAATAATCAAGTACATTTTTTAACAATATGTGTATCTTACGTATAAGTTTATTAGCTAATCTTAGTATTAGGTTAAAAAACATACAAGCACCGTAAAATTTGTTCGGACTAATTTATTTCTAAGGCAAACTGCTGCTCACAAAAAGTTGTTTTATTATACAATTTCTAGTTTAATCTCTGTAGCCTCGAGGGTGATGTCGTTGCCACAAGTTCTTATTATGTCAATGTTATTTACCTGAAAACATAAATTAAATTAAATCAAAAACATAATCAATCTGGTTTAAGATTTTTATTTCATCATTGAAAGACGATGGCAGTTGAAAGTTTAGTTTTCTTGAAAGAGAGTAGAGTTCTTGAAAGAAAATTAATTATAATACTCCAGTGCTATATTCAATTTGGCATAGAATATATACAATATCACTATATATTGATGTCAGTTTCAAGCTCAACATTTGTATCATAAGAATGCCCATTTAAACATAATTAAAATTTATTAATGCATTTTTATATACAATCTTAATTTATTTTATAGAGGCCACCATACAGATCAATATTATTGTATTTCACCCAATATTTCTAGATTCTTGGAAATGCAAATGCATATTTATTTAATTCCCGATTTTATTTATTCATATTGCACTTCGATGTATATTTTAATCAATTACAGCTATTATCGATATTTTGTATAAATGTCCCACTAATTAAATGAATTCAAATTAAAATTTATCGTAGCATTTTAAACTGAATATTTTAGTGATTACCCGATAAGTATTATTATAAAACGGATATATATATATATATATATATATATATATATATATATATATATATATATAGTGTAGTTTGGCTGGTACCGAGCTAACAAAATGCACTGCTCACAATGTGATGACAAACCCAACAGACAAACAGGGCTAATACGTAATTATGTTGTGTAGATTTAGCTGTCGCCGCCGTCATTTCTTCGGCAAAATATTGCATGCTCCAACAACACGCGACCATTCTATGGAAACCAATCAAACAAATGGCTGCCAAATTAGTCAAAAACACTTTCAAAATTGTTTGTTTTTAAGAGGTGGTATCGTTTTAATCATGTAATTGAACCCTCAATCTCATTAATTCTGTTTTCCTTACCATTTTTTAAATACTAAATTACGGTTGTATAGTAAATTTTATTTATTTATTATTATTATACACGCCCTATGCAGGCATTAACATATTTTTTCAAATAATAGAAAATCTCACCAGAAGCTCAATACACAAAGAAAAAAAAATTAATATAATATCAGCAAGTTTTCTCATAATCAAAAATGTGAAGTACTTGAGTTAAGATATAAAAAATTGTAATAATGTATAAACAGTTAAATTTACAGCAAAAATGTCAATTACCTCGGCATATTCATTCCCCAAAGAATGCAATCTGGTGACTGCGAAGTTAGCTAATGAATGAGTTCTGACATTATCACTATAATTGAACAATGAATGATGACCTCAATGGTGCATGAAATTCAAGCAAACCAACAATCTGGGGCCAGTCTATCATACTATTGATGATCCTGTATAGAACTATAAGGTTGGACATCGTACATCTCACTGATAATTTTAACAATTTCAGACGGCTAAGGAGTTAATCATAATTGATATTCTCAGAGCGTATATTTAATTTTAAAAAGTACATTATTTATTTTATTTTATTTTAATATTTTTAATAAACTTTACATTGTGGTTTATATTCATTTTAATATAAATTATTTGACTTTGTTTTTAACCACTTTTGAGTAAAATTTAACAATTAAATAGCCTCATAAAAAACTGCCACCCAATGTTATTTTTCACATAGTAAATATCTGACTATTGAAAAGGTCCAGGTGATAGTATGGCGCGTATTATTAATTTAAATTAAAGTAAGTTTATTCATAATACAGAAAAATAATAAGAGAATTTGATTTTTAAAATACAGTAAAGAAGATTATTGTATTATGATTATTTAATTATGGAAGTTATTACAATGTCTATAAAAATGTACACCGATAGAAAGACATAAATACAAGATATGATAATATATATAAAACTAACTGGATATGTATAAAAGCAAAAACGTTAAATGAATCTGGTTTTAATAAATCAGTAAGTAACAGAGAGACACAATGTGTATTGCTCCTTTGTCATTAGATTTCGTCTCTTAAAAAATATTTTATAAGCGTGAATGACATTTTTACTGTAAGATATTTTATGATCGATAACGATCCATACGGGCGCAGTCGGTGACTTTTTCCACGCCAGATGAAAAATTGTACTCGTCTAAGTCTAAGAATTTTTTAATAAGATGATTCTCTTGGGTCGTAAACAAATTTGAATCTCTCAGAAATTCTATTTAAGAAATACGTCACAAGAAGGTGAACTTTTTCCTTAGCATTTCACGAAACCTCAACCCTTAAAAGTGTTAAAACATTTTAAGGGAATTATTTTGCTTCTCATAAACTTTCTGAAATTACGGTCTGTAAGATGTGGTAAGTCCGAAGAGGGCCATTTGGAATTTTACAGCTGGGTATTTAAGTTTTTTAACGCCGGAAGCTTCAGCTGGATTGGATAGAATAACTCGTTGGGAAAGACATAACCTGAAAGCTATCAAATTCTCTCGAGTCGCGCTAGGGGGCGCAGGATGCTCTAGGAACCTTGTGTCGAATTATTTCGAAAATTATAACAATTTCTCCAAGGTTTAAGTTTTCATAGCAGAGAAATGTTTAAACTGCCATAGATTAATTAGATTAGATTTACTATTTGTAATAGATTAGATTAACTATTTGTCAGCATTAGACTTTCAATAGATTTATTGATATAGAATTACTTCGTGCAAATGACTATTAGACTTAAAGTCGAACCGGTTAATATTTTGTAAATATTTACAGAGCCCAACAATTAAATAGCTTCATAAAAAGCTGCCATCCAAAGTGATTTTTCATACAGTAAAGATCAGACTGCTGAAAAAGTCCAGATGAAAGTTTGCTGCAAATAGAAATTTATCTCGGCGGTTTAGAAGTTTTCTTAATATATTTCCTTTAATTTTAAAGGGCCATGCGTAACATTACTATAAAATTAAGTAAATAAAATTTATGTATATAAATATTACACGTTCTCTCACAGCAGTATATACAATAATATAATACATTTGTTTCTACGCTTTGTAACCTAGCTCTATTTTTTTTATATATATAATCGATTAGTTAAAATAGTACAATATAAATTAATGTCTCTATCTACGATTTTAGGATCTTTGTGAAAGGTCGTAATATTTTTTATTTCAAAAACAATTTTAAACTAAACGATATAATATATTATATCAACTCATTCGGGTTTGTACATTCCAAGATTGAATTAATGTCAATTAAAATGTAAACGGAACTTCAATTCTTTATTTAATTGATAACTTAGGTTACAATAATTGTCCGAAAACTTGATCTCTAATGTTATGCACTTTTTATTCTGTTGAGTGCATCAATCACGTGCAGTTTATATCGCAAACAGTTCTTTAAACTATGTTCATACAAGCGGTCAAAGCACTGTCCAACTGAATACTAAAGTCCAAGCTTTATGGTCAGCCGGGGCCCATATATCTGCTGCAATGAAACAAGCCATTAAAATTACCACTGTTTATAGCGTCAGCTCTATTACATACACTGTACGGAGGCCGCAGCTGAAAACGTCTAGCCTTCATGTGCGGCAAAGGGTTGTTCTGATTAATAACGTATTTCATTATTTTTGTAGTGACCGATAAAATAATAAATTAATTGTATTAACCTTTTCCAAAAATTAATTTTTAATGTTTCTGAATCAAATAAACTTTAAAAATATGTATGAATTATCGTTTTTATTTTATTAAATTATACAATGGAAAATACATTGAAACTTGGCGTTCTAAACTTTTGGATGTCAATTATTTTGTCGTGCTAAGTTATCATATTACATAAGTATCACGAAAAGAGCTTTTAAAGTTTTCAGAAAGAAGCCTATATTAGAAAGTGACGAAAATAAAATTTTGAGTGCTTTTAACAACTTTGTGTGTCCAACTTTCGAAATTCTGATTATGATAAGAGACACTTTAGGGAATTCTTTTTAATTTTTAAAGTAGGTGCGGTTCATTTCAATTAATCCACGCTGGCAGGTGGAAGTCTATAACTACTTGTATACCTTGTGTTGTCTTACAATGAAGCAACCAATCAATAATTAGTATTTTCTTGTTGTATTTGGTGAACGGTATTTTAGACACAGTACGATCTTTTTACGATGAATCTTTTTTTTTTATATATCAGATAAAAGCTTGCAAATCTTCAAATATTCTCGCCATAATATTTTGTCTTTTCGTTCAATTTTTACTCTACATTTTTTCGATGATGCTCTCAGACTATCCCCCAAAGGGTATAATGTTTTTAATGGACTTCCTATTACGCTTTAGTTATTTTTAATGGAATGTATTGAAAGGGCGAAACTCGAAATGCAATGACTGATAAATCATGCAACTTCTGGATGATATATTATTTTTCCTATTGTCACTTAACTGCCTTATGTATTACATAAGGCAGTTAAGTGACAATAGGAAAAATTCTTATCATTGATAAGAATTTTTCTAGATGATAATCCGAGGCTGATAAGTTTTTGTTTTTAAAATATGTTAAAACAATAATATATTCAATGATAATAAAAATTTAATAAAACTCAATTACAACAAATATAAAATATTCATCTTCATAATGGATTTTTTTTTTCAATATTAAGTGTAGATTAATTAATTTTTACGATGTCTCAAAATTTGATAAACTGAAATTCAATAATTCGTTGATGATTAATCTTTTCCTTTATTTAATTAACTAAAATCAAACGTCCGTGTTAATTTAATTTTCCAGTGCTCCAGACTCCCGTATTGTAAGACGCTCAAGAGATTTATGGGGCTCTATCAAACATGTTCTAGCTTAGCATCGCGCCAAAGGAACAGATGCAATTGCTGTTCATGCACTTTTATTTACATTTTCAGATTTAGTTAAGCTTTTTCTGAACTCAATTTCCAAAGGGATGGACAGCTTTATCCTCGACCCGACCCTATCGTAACAGGGCTGCATTTAGTATTTCTGTTTCTCCGTAATGTATCGTTTATTTTCTATAACTATAGAATATATGTAGATATAATAACTTAACTGGTATTTATTCTAGATTGAATCGCGTTTGCAGGTGGCTTCCTTGAGGAAACCTAACCACCACCATGATACGCGCTGTTCAGACATGGTATTTAAGGAAACCACATGCAACACCATCCAACCCAGAAGAGATAATAATAAAATAATTATATACGCATGTATATATACAAGTATAGCAGTTGAATACTATAGTTTTGTACCCTTTGATCCATATTTCTTCAAAAAATTTAAAAATAAGTTAAATAAATAAATGTGATCAAAATTTTTGTCAAATATTAGAAGACCGAGAAGGTGGCTTTCGTTGAAGAAGTACTGCACATAACTGTAGATCATGTAAAACCAACGAGGGAGGCCTATGTGCAGCAACGGACGCGAGCAGACAAAAAAAAAGAAAAATAGAATATCTAGCTTACTAACGAATCCAAGTTCTTTTGAATGGTTTTCAAAGCTCGATTTCGATATATTATGATTCTTAGCAATCTCCCATGTTATTAAACGCCGATTATATTTGATCAGCGCCTTTATTTCATCATCATCAACATCGATTGGCTTTCCTGACCGCGGTGCATCTTTAACATTAAAATCTTCAGACAGAATTTAACAAACCATTTCCGACACTGGCGTAAATAAATCATCTGCACCATATACAACACATAACGTTTTGTGATCTTCCAGAGTCTGTTTTCTTTTTCAGAATTGATTTTTTATTTTGACATCGATAGCAAACAAACAATTGTAAACAAAATCGTGAAATAAACGAATGACTTTTTGAACAACTCAATATGTCCACTTAATATTTTATAGACATATATCCATTTAAATTTTATAATTTAAAATCTCTTTAAAATCATTCATGTTTAAACATAGTTTCATTTCCTTCTATCGTTATTTTTATTATATTCCTTTAATATTTGCTGATTATTAAGTAGGTAATTATGTAAGATGTGTACTCAGCATGGGCGAAGCAGAGTTAGGCAGATATTAAAATACTTCCATGCACATACAACAGTTTAAATTAATTAATTAAATAAATTGGTTCCTGAAAAATGTCTATACCTTCGTCAGAGTAATATAAAACTAAATATTAACGTATAATTTTGTCTTTGGTTTTTATGATTATCTCAAAATTCAATACATTAAATCTCATTATTAAAGTTTGAATTACCCAACAGTTTTACAAATTTTTAACAACATTTTTTTTTTAATTTGGATTTTTTATGTGACTCACAAGTGCACAAAGATCAATGATCAACTCATACTAGTTCCTTACTTTATTTCATTGTAGATGTAGAAAGTCACTTTAAAAAATATATATATTTTACACATGGGCAATCCCAATCACAAAATGTCACCTGAGAAGCACTCCATGAATTTACATTAATATCGAATTGTAAATGATATTTATTTTACATATGTACATGATTTACTACTGTTCTTTTAAATTAGTCTACGGCTAAAGTACAAATGTATCCAGGGTCGAGGGGTGTTTTTGATTCATTAATGTAATGTAATGTAATGTAAGCTCACAGATCTAACAGATAAACTTCACTCAGTATTTTCATTTATGTGATGTGGGTACCCATTCGTCTGTATTAATTAATTAAGGAAAAGTTACCCCAAGTAATACGATGTTTGTATAAAAGGTAAACTTAATTGAGAGAGGTTGATATGAGAACCATTCCAGTTCTCTGGAAGCATCACTCGCGCGTGTTGAATTCCATCACAGATATACCGAACTGATGAAATTACGGCATGGCCTTTTCCTGTTTAGATTTTTTATCTGCTTTTCTTTACACAAACTAATTAGTTGTTATACTACATAAATGAATATAATCCTAAAAAAAAACTATGAATCAATAAAGTTTTATAAAATATACCAATTTTAACATCTAAAGGAGCCTGTACAATTGAACGCTTTTATTTCAAGAGTAACTCAAAAAATTGTCGTAGTCATTTCAGTGCCGATAAATCGGCATTTATTTTTGAAACAATATTATTTTTATATTTCAATATAAAAATTCTTAGTACAAATATTATAATTAATTACATTTACATGCAAGCCTGTTGGCCGCTTCCTACCTCGCTAGGTACATATAAAATACCTGTTCTGAGGTAGATAGCCACAGGGTCCACATAAGTTAGAATATAAGTTGGAAGTAAGGTAACAAATTAAATTAAATGGTAAAAAAATAGAAAAATCAAAAGGTGACAAGTAGAGATAATAAGTAAATTGAACAAAGTAAATTTTTGATACAGACTAAAGATTTGTAAGAAGTAAAGAAAAGAAACAAGCTGGGAGCAAGCAAAACATAATAAATACGAGGTAGGATGTAATGGCAAAAAGAATTACATAAAATGAGCAGCTTTGATCATTTAAGGAACTCTTCCAACTGACTTCTTCCAATTTTGAAAAGCCATTCCTTTATAAGCACACATAATTGAGTATACGATACCGTTACCATCTCTTGTAACTTATTGTATATCCGCGGTCCTATAAAACGTGCATGTCTTTAAGCAAATGAGGTTTTCATTAACGAGACAGATAGTTTTCTTTAAGTTTTTGCCCGAAAACACTTAGAATGTGTGATAAGGTGCAGGACTCTGTTTTCGTGTATACTTTAAGCATAGTCTTTATGAATAATTGCCTGATATTTAGTACCTTGAGTTTTTGGAATAGTGACTATTTCATGCTGAAATGATTTATTAAGAATTATTCTCACTATGGTTTTTTGCATGTTAATCGTATCACAGTATCGCCACTGAGACATTGATTTAGATGTTATACTTATTACGGTACATATTTTACTTTGTGAAATTGTCAAATTATAATAAATATGTATATATCGAAAATATCAATTTCTGCTGAGAAACACATTTGTTTCATAAATCGATATATGGAAGCTCCTTAAGAGAATGGAGAAGTCGATTTTGAAGTCCTAATAAATCTTTTGTTTTGAGGCCAACATTGTTACAATAATAGAATTAATTTTCATTGTAAAAAAATTACGAGGCATGTGAGACTCAACGCTTAAAGTTACGAGATATGTGAGACTCAAATTAAGAAAATGTAAAGGGTGTTTTTTTAGAGGTACAGAACTTCAAAATGAAATAAAACACATAAAAACCATGGTAATGGTCGGGAATTAGCTTTATTAGAAAGATAATATGATGCCATTAGTGTTTAAATATGATATCGTGCATATGGGCGCCGCGGTTGGCTCGAATAATCGCTGAGGCCGTATATCGGCAATAACGCGACGAATATTGGCTTGCAAGTTGTCTATCATCTCTGGTTTATCGGCATAGATTATCAAAATCACATACCTTCACAGAAAATAATCCAAAAGTGTTAAATCACACGATCTTGAAGGCCAAGTCACAGGTCCATTACGCGAAATTATGCGCTCATCAAATGTTTCCTTCAATAAATTGATTAAGGCGCGCACTGTGTGGCATGTTTCGCCATCTTGTTGAAACCACAGCTCTTTCACATTAATGGCATTCAAATATGGAACAAAAAAGTCTAAAAATTTCTGTGCACGATGGCTCATTCGTGTTCTCTTCAACACTACGCTCCACCGCAGCAACAGCTTCTTCGGCGCGCACTGTACGACGTATCTGCGGTTACGTATTATCAATTAGAGTATGCGTAATGCGGAAACGATCCACGGTTATTCGAATTCGAGCACAAATCAGCTGTCAGCTATTAAATTAGCTATTGCTGGAAAAAGTTTTGCCAATTCGAAAAACAAAACTCCAAAAAAACATCCTTTAGAATAAGCGATGGAAATGTGTCAATGGAAAAATTGAAGACGTCACCCGATTAACGATATACAGCACATGTTGGGCTGTGTTAAGTTTTTTTGTTACGCACATTTTAATGTAATCAGTAGTTCGAAATACTAATGGAGTTACGCCATGTTAAACTGGAGATATCAAAAGAAAAATTATGAAAGATGCTGGTCAACTACGTATTTGGAAGAGAGGAGTAGCCGTTGTTGCAAAAAAGACTCCAACTTATTTGAGTAGAACAACGCTGTACAACATATTTTATTCATTAAACTCTTGTCAGAGATCATTTCGAAAATAATTATTATATTGTTTCAGAAACGTTTATTCAGATTAGAATTTGGTGTGTGATAGGTCATTGAACTGAATCTTTTTTTTTTATCCGTTACCTACTATTCATTTGTTAGCCAAATAAAAATAATTATTTAATAATATAAATCTTTATAATTTAAATCGCGATATCTGCTGCACTGAAAAAAATTCGATAATATAGTTATAATTACTTTTTTTTTGTAGAATATGTAACATATTAGATAAGTATTTTTTTCGCTTTATTATTGAAACCGCCAACCTCTCTGGTCATTTCCACAAGCTATTTAGAATGTACATTATGAAAGTTCAAGTAATTATCAGACAATAGTAATAAAAAAGTTTTTTTTTTAATTGTGTAAAATTTTTGTTTTAAACCACAAAAAATATTTTAAAATATGAGGCGGTCTCCCTAGATCAGTCCTAGCCTAAGTGGGTAAACAACATTATTGTAAACTATTACTAAATACAAAATAAAAATTCAAAAACTTGCATTTTTGATGCAAAAATCAGAATTCTTGAAATCCAAATTTTTGAAAACATACACATGACCGTACTTAGACCAAGAAAATCTGTATTATTTAGGTTAGCCATTGTGAGTTGCGAGATATTTAATTAAATTCCCTGTCCATTGTGGTCACGCCCCGCACGGCCCATTTCCGATAAATCTTGGCACTGATTCTCCCCTACCCCCACATGCAGTAAGAAGTAACCACCAGCTTATACTACCATGTCGGGGTACTTTGTAGTCGCTCCCCGGTAGTTGGCTAGTCGCGCGCGTGCCCGGTTGCATTAGTTGCTAAGAACGTCGCCGGGTTGCCATCTACAACATGCTGTATACAATATTGACATTTTCTTGGCAAGACCCAATTTAATTACACGGTGAGTTTTACTCTTTTTGCACTCCGGGCGCAATACGTCTATCCCGCGGCGGCCCGAGATGTGATCAGCCTGTTGGAAGGCAATTCATTTTTGCCGTACCTACCAGTGGCGAGAATAATTTTTTTCAATTTTCTTTTAAACTAAATATTTAACTTAAGTAGCTCACCATCATACCGCTTTCTCCAAAGAATAGATAGAGGATTGTACTACACTCTTCTAAACTACATTCATTGCTAAGTTTCTACCGTTTTTTCTAATACTACTTCAGTGAATTCAAAAATGCAATGAACTTTACGTTTAATGTTTTTTTTAATCCATATAACAAATTAAATAGTGAAAATGTGTTCAATTTTAATCGATTACAAAACTATTTTTTTTCCAATGAGCAAAATAGAGGCCTTATTAAAAAAGTTTGATTTATTTATAAATCAAAATCTTACGATGTACAATAATTGGTAAATTACTCTACCGGCATTAGAAGAAGAAGTGATGGTAACTATATTTTTTCAATAGATAGTTTTTAAAGAACCATTTTCTCAAAAATCGTAACTTCACTACAAAAATCTAGTTTAATTGATTAAGAGATAAACGCGTATAATATGAGATGTTTGCTATCAAATGTCTAAAAATCGAGAATCCATAGATATTTTAAAAACACTCGCTCAAACGCTAATCTCATTTAATTCACCCAGTTTTGTATATCACATTTTCTTATACATCATTATCATCATCAGCCTATGTCTCTCCACTGCTAGTGATGATTAAATCGTTATTTAATCTATTATTGTGACTGTAATTGTGTTCAATTAAAACGATGATTGGTAACTAATTATTCTAAATTCTTCGAGCAATGACTGATACATTAGAAAGTAAACCTCCAACAGTTAAATCTTAGTTAACAGTCATCGTTTAATCTCAGTTACTAATCATCATAATCATAATCACATAACGGTTTACCATCATAACCGAACGTTGCTGCATATAGGCTTCCCCCAAGGCTATCCGCTCTCTTCAGCCCTTCTCATACATGTATTGTTCGCCACTCTTCTAATGTTGTCACCTCATCGAGCTTGCGGACGGCCAACACTTATTCTATCAGGCGAGTCCCCCATTCTAAAACCTTCCTTCCATATGCAGCCCGTTGCATCTTAAACATACAGATCTTTTGGGCAACATTTGTTACCTTGGTTCTCTGTCAAGATTGTACGTTAGGTACTCCATCTCTCAAAAAAGTATAGCCCTTCCCATTTCTCTATGACCAACCTTTAATACGTAATATAAGTAACTACTCGGAGCACGTACTGGTTATATGCTTTGGTCGTTAGGATTGTGGTATTCAGCTTTGAGGCATTTTTGTACAATGACAAACACTTGTTGGTTATAATACAGGTAGGTACTTGACGAATCGACAAGATTCCAACAGGTATGTAAATTAAAATAATTTGAGTTATTGATCCCTTTTGCTCCATCCTAAATCTAAATCCTTCAGATTTTTGACTGCGAAAAATTTATCATTATTTTCTACTACAAAATGATATGGATTATTTGACCACTCTTGCTTAGCCATATCCTAGCATCCAACATGGGTAAATAATACACCATACTTTTTTTTTATTAAATAAGTATTGTCAAAGTAGATTTAAATTAAATATACTTACATGAGTATTAGCAACATTGAAAAAATTGTATACAAATAATCTCATAAATAAAATTCTAGCCTGAAATAATTTTTCCACGCATTATTCTGAAAATTAATCGCAATCAGATAAGGTGATCTATAGAATGAAAGGTAGTACAAAATTTAAAAGCAGTAAAAAAATACATAATAGTAATATATCGGCAAGATACTCTATACTAATCTATAATAAAAACCCCTGTCTCCACTCCCTTACGCTATCCCTAAATCTCGGGAAATGCCGGGCATGGACCTCTAGTTTTAAATAAATGATGTGACGTTAAAAGTTTTATGAATATTCAATAAGTATTTGAAAATTTGCTGGAAAAATAACAACCTGTGTCCACACCATTTTTCAATTTTCTCTCCAAACTTTTGTCTTTTCAATTACAGTGTCCAAATATATATATATATATATATATTTTAAAGAGCAATTTTAACTTGTCTACTAAAAATACCAAAGGCGCACCACCGAAGTTTGCTCAACGCCAAAGTAATACAAAAGTGACACAAGAAAGACCAAGCGGTCGGCGGCGGCGTATCGGCGAAATATCCATTGTAACGACGAAATAGGAAATATCGGCCCGAAAAATGGGCCAGATTCAGGGAATAAAAAGTTATTTGGAAAGGAGCCACGTGGCCTCTTGGTTTGGGACAATGAGACGATTTAGGGTAGGCACGTGATCAGAAAATAGATATCAACTACGCCGGCGAAATCTTAAACCGTACCACGATACTCCCACGATACCAGACTGCCGGCCGACGCCACCGATATTCACACGTGATGTTTTGATTCTTAATCGAAACTATTGCATTATTGCATTATTGCAGTTAATGGCATTCTTCGTCGCTTCTTTAAAAAAAGGCCAGAAAGCGGTAAACAGTACAAGTTCATTGTAAAGTTGTATTGATTCGTTTTAAATCAGGTGCTAACAGCGTGCTATGAAATATATATTTCTTAATAAACATAGCAGAAAGATCTTATCTCTAATTTATATTCGCCTTTTTTGTGGCCTCGGACCTATGTCATCTATTTCTAACCATTCTGCTCCATGTTACTTTGCCTCGGCCATTTTTGACCACATTCAAATCTTTAATATCGTGATTGACTGAAGCTATCCACGTTGCTCATCATACATAAACTTCATGATCACAATAAAATATGTTATCTTTTAAAAAATACTTTTTCTTTTGGACCCCAATACTTCAAATATTCGGGATAGTAGTGATATTTACATAGATCTTTTCACAGTTGAGCAGATTCGCCTCTGGAAAATTTTCTCATCGATATTTAAGTGCTCTTACACTGACCGTCGAAACTCAAATAAAGCGTTACTCTGTCAATTTAACTTAAAAATTGACAGAATAGTTAAGTTTTCTTAGGATATTATTATTTTCCCATATCATTTTCCGTTTCCTCTAATCATATTCTATCCATCCCATTATTTACCTTTCAAAATATCTTAAGTCTGGTCTAATTAGCCTTATCAGGCTACTCAAGAGAGCTGTATTTTTAGAATAGAAATTGAAATAGTAAAACAATATCTTTATCTTTGGTTATAAATATTTTATGGTAGTTGCATTACTATTATTTTTTCTATGGTATTCAAAAATCTCTTTCTAATAACTTTGGCCACTCACTATACCTATAAAACAAAAATGTCTTTCTAAACTTTGGCCATTCACTATACCTATAAAAACTCATGTTGCTCTCCCTTTACCGCAACGTTAGTTGCAACCTCCCCACCCTTTTCCTTCTTTTATCTAAACATACTTTGTATCAAAATATTTTTTGTGGATTTTCTTTATTAGTATCGCTTATCAAATAATTATTATGTTTATTACAATATGTTTTCACTGTCAAAATCCCTTAATAAAAATTAAAAAATAAATAAAAATAACCAATATTCAAATGTTAAAATTTAAATGAATTGAATAGAAGTAATATTTGAATATGTCCAAAAACACACAATTACTGGATTTTCACTTACAAAGACACTGTAATTAAACAATTAAAAGATATCTCATAGAGACGAAGCTATTAATTTGTTATTAATAGAAAAATATGGAAGTATGAGTAATTACAGGGCTGTCTTCGGCTAGCTTACGTGATCACTTTACATAATGTAACGTTCATCATTCCCTCTATGAGATATCTATTATTTGTTGAATTGAAGTATTTAGATAACCAACTAACTTAGGTCATCACCTCTTACTTCTATCACATCTTTTTCTACAGGGTTAGGCAGGTAGGGCCACACTTTTCATACAACTCTTACAACTTTCACTTTCATACATCTTTTCATTCACGCTCTTCTAACAGGGATTCCTCCAATATCTGAACTTCTCTGTCCCTGTTACTTTTATCACTCGCTTTTTCTATTTTCTTTATTATCATATCTTCACACAAACTGCCTCAGGGATGATTATCTAATTATATTGACTCCACTAGAAACAGATTCGCCCCAAATTTGTTAATTATTTACTATAGCGTACTTGCGTGATAAGTACTTCTCAAGTTGTATACCTCGTAGAAGATTGTTGATGGTCCAATGAGAAACTCTTATATGACAATATTAATCTTTATAACATGAATAATACAATTTTATGATACAAAGTATATAACTAGTCATGGAGCCAAACGGTAGCGAAAAGAGGTCGTGCCCCGCGCGCGTCATCATTTTAAGCCCACCACACACGCACCCACATATGTATATCTCACACCGGAGGTGCTGGCGCGCTGACACACACACACACACGATCTCAAGAACATCACATTTACTCTATCGCAATACATTTGTTTACTTTTGTAAATGATATCAAATTTTTTCCTGTATTGTTATGTCGATTAATATGACATCTTATTGCTTTTCACCAAATTCAAGTTTAGAAGTAATATAAATCGAATCAAAATGTGCCCTATTCAATCTCCATTTTCAATACATTCATGTGAGCTTAAACATGGTTCCCGTATGTGAGTTCCTTAAATAAAAGAACACATCATAAATACCCGCCCAATTATTTCAACCTAGAGGATATTTCCGTTAAACTAGATATTCTTTGTTGATTGAAAAACCTAACCACTATAATTTTCAGACAGCTTACATATAAAGTTCTCTACACTTCTTAAGTCAGACCTCAGGTAGAATATAATTCAGTAATATGGTCACCACACTTCATTGTTTACTCAACGACGGTTGAAAGAATCCAGAGAAAGTTTATAAGATTCATTCATTTCAAATTAAATATACGCTCTGAGGATATCAATTATGATTATCTCCTTAGCCATCTGAAATTGTTAAAACTATCAGAGAGACGTACGATGTCCGATTTTATATTTATATACAGGATCATCAATGGTATGATAAACTGCCCCCAGATTGTCGGTCTGCCTAACTTTCATCCACCATTGAGGTCATTGAGACACATTTCATTGTTTTATACAGTGATAACTCATAATCACATTCCAAAGGCAACATTTTAATCACGCAGCTTGTTTTCAGTGTAACCTTTCACCTATCAATATAATACATACACGCTCAAATATATATATATATTGTTAATTTTAAAAGTATTCTTTTTTATTTTATAACGTTTGAGCTCGCATTCTGTGAAATTTCCGAACGTATGCAAAGTCGAGCAAGTAACAAAGAAACCTTAAAAGTGGAGAACAAATGGAATAAACACAGGGAGCATAAAAATCTCTACAATAAACGTGATGCACGCTACAGCATCCTACATGGATTGATTTATTCATTTCAATCGACTGCAGTGTTCTTTGCGAAATTGAACGATTTGCCATTGTCCCAGCTATAACCCATCAGGCAGGGTGAATTGGGATACCGCAGTTGAGTTTTCAAGGCGAACATCTCCTTTTAAATATTTTTTTTTTTGGAATATAATGATATTTTACCAACATTACATTTTTATTTGGACATGAAAATGTGTTTAACAGTGAAAACATAAATTTTAGTGTTATTATTTTAGCTACTTCAACCGAAATTGTGTGTTGAACATATAAAAACAAGAACAATTTATTGAACAATATCACGACATCAATTCTCAAGAAATGCTGAGTTGTAATCGTTTGAATCAAATGGTTATTTGCTTTAGTTTGTACATACTAATATATATATGAACGACATTCAGCTTACATAGAGCCTTTCTTTTACACTATTAGTTTTGTTAAATCCTTAAAGCACACTGCTTTTACATTTTGCGATATATTTTTTTATCCGAAGCAAGAAAAATGTTATTCCCCAAACGAAGGCGTATATTAAAAAGGCTATATTTCCTTTGTGACAAGAAAAAATCATATACACAATAGGGCGTCATATATATAATGGTTTGTCGTCTAAAAAATAGAGACAAAATTTTCAAACGATCGCTGAATTTTATTGAAAGCTAAAATTTCTCCATTTCTTTTGTGCCCTCTTTGTCAGACGACCGGTATAAAGGAACTCTATCTTCACGTAGTGACATTGCCTAGAATCGTGGACAAATCAATTATTCACCAAAACCTACTACGTATTCGATGACGGTAATGGAAAACGTGAGAAAACGAACCGAGTTATTGGGCTATTGTTCGCGTGATCAACCCCAGTAAGGATCCCAGCATCAAGATTCAACTTTTTCTGAAACATTTTTAGACTTAAGTTTACTTTTTTTTTATAAAATGATACCGAAAATTTTCGATTTCAATGAAATTAAGTATTTTAGCAGTGTCTGATGTAAGTTAATAAAATCTTAACTTTTAATATCGATAATGTGAGATCTCGTTGGAATAAATTCTCAAAACTAGTTTTCAGTTATACATTTCATTAATTGAATTTAAGCATTTGTTTTGGTCTTTGGTCACAATATTTTATTTCATCGATGTGGATTTGTGTTTTCTCTTTTTTACCATTATAGGTATCATTCAAATTGTATTATTAAAATGAAATCGATCTAAAGGTATAACATCTTCTTACATAAGAAACGAAATCAGTGCTTTAATTTTTTTCATATTAATTTAACAATCTTTGTTCTAGACACAATATGTGTATAAAATTTTACATTATCTGGAAATCTGATTTTAAAATTATCACAAAAAATATAAGTAGCACCCTATTCAACTACTGCGTTATTCTTTAAAACATATACACTCTGTATACATTTAAAGGTCTTCAAAAGATGGCATGAACCTAGCAGTTTACTACGAATTTTTCAAAATCCAAAATTTTGTTTTATATTATTTTTAACAATAATAATTAATAATAAAAAATACATTCAAATTGTACTTTTTACCATTAAAATCACCAGTTGCACATATATCTAAATGATTTTAATCTTTACCTCTACTTGGTTTAACTGCATGAATTTTGTTTACATAAATTAACAATGTAAATTATAATTTTTTTTTTATATGAAACATACAAAACGGACAAATCAAACGACATCTTGTTATAGATATGACAATATGGAGAGGAATATTTTTGATTGTGATTCTCCTTTGTTAAAAAATGTTTTGTTGTGGAAAAGGTATGTGGATAATATTTTATGTATTTGGTCAGGTTCACAACGCCAACTAACAATATTTTTGAATCTCATCAATTCATTTAATAATAAAAAAAATATAATTTACATTGGAATTTTTTTGGATCTAACATTGATTGAAAATAATAGTAAAACTGAATTTAAAATTTTTAGAAAACCAACTTTTACAGATGCCATCATACACAATGAATTTAATCATCCATTATCACACAAACATTCAGGGTTCCACTCCATGATACATCGTTTAGTCAATATTCCTATATCAATATCCAATTTCAATACTGAATTGAATACGATTTAAAAAATAGCAGTTAATAGCGGCTATAATATAGGTTTAATAGACACTATTTCAATATATAAATTTAAAAAATATATTAGTCAATTTTTAATAAATCACACATCAAACAAAATGATAATAATGATTTTTGGCGTAGAATTTTATTCATAAATAAATTTTCGAATCAAATATCTAAACACCTATCCTAGGAAATAAAAAAATTAATTAAATAAACTCATAAATTCTAAAGACAAAGATGATAAATTTAACAATTGTGGTA
The DNA here is from genome assembly GCA_022840565.1 of Eubasilissa regina. Classification (NCBI taxonomy): domain Eukaryota; kingdom Metazoa; phylum Arthropoda; class Insecta; order Trichoptera; family Phryganeidae; genus Eubasilissa; species Eubasilissa regina. The sequence continues at coordinate 3,829 of JAINEB010000002.1, read as the reverse complement.
TCTATAAACTTAATTGTAAGGATTGTGGTGCATTTTATATTGGTAAAACGGGTCGAAATTTTAATATAAGAGTAAAGGAGCATTTGAGATGTTTGAATAATAGTCGATTTTCAGAATTTTTCAAATAATTTGTTAGAAAATGGACATGGTTTTGATAAAAATTTTGGATTGTCTATTTTGCATGTAAACGGTGTTGGTCATAAATGAAATAATTTGGAATCATTTGAAATAAATAACGCGTGCAAAACTAATATAAAAATTATAAATAACCAACATTCAACCACAAGTCCCATTCAAATTTTTTTCCTAAAAATTATTCTAGTATTTTAGTATCATCTAGTAATAATTTAAGTTAGGTACTAAATTTTTTTTCTAAAATTTTTTTTTTAAATAGATTCTGTTTAAGAAACAATAACATATGTTTTTGATTAGTTAATGATATCCTGAAGAAGAAAATGATATTTTCAAAACCGGTAGATGTATTTTAATTAATTTAAGTGGTTAATAAAACATAGTTAACAATTTAAAATAACCCATTTTAATGTAATACACACACACACACACACACACACACACACACACGCATGCACAGACTGCTTTCTCATTGGTGTTAGGTCTGAAGTCTTAACTCTGTATTTGTTCATATTAAAGGAATGACCATGCTATGAATACACGTTCGGTCTGAGTTTTTTATCCAGAATTTTATGGCGCCTTTGAATTGTCTGTGTTGCTTAATGTTTTTTATGTACGAGTATTTAGGGAGAGAATTATACAATTTGGGTGCTACAAAAACATAGCTTTTTTGCCCTTATGTGGTGCACATACTAGGAATTGATCATTTGTTCTCATCTGAGATTCTGGTATTTTTAGCATTTACATGGAAACCCCAGATGTCTTTATTGATGAATATGTAGTTAAGAATGTTTTAGCGTAGATCTGGACAATATTCAGTATCCCTAGGCTGTTGAAAAGTATATTTGAGATTGTTCATTATCATTACTAATTTGAATATAACCTTAAGTAATATTTTTTGTGCTGAAACCAGAGGATTTAGGGCAATTTTTGTAGTGCATCCCCATCCTACTACTCCATATTCAATGATAGATTGGACTAGGGTGTAGTATACCGTCATTAGAATTTGATTGCTCATGATGTTCTTTATATTTTTGAACATTCATATCAGTTTTTTGATCCTTTTGCTCGTCATTTATGTATGTTAATTCCATTTTAGAACAGGGTCAATAATCACTACCAGGTATTTTATTTCCTCTGTGCATGCTATTTTTGGACACTGACATGCTAGATTTGAATAGTTTTTTTTGCAGTCGTGTAGTTTGAGGATAAAATTGCTCGGTGGCTGCCCTAACGACTGCTAATAACGTACATTCTATAGTTTTTATGGTGTGTTTTTAATTGAAAATCCTCTCGATTGTTTTTTGCTTGCCTATGAAGTTTGTTTCTCTTTTTAATGCAGGTCCCTGGATCGTTCACGGTGTAATGCATTGTTTCTTGCGGGGAATGACGTACGTTAGTGAAGTTTTGTATTTGATTATGTAAGTATTCCATAAAAGTCGTATAGCCATATATGCTTCATCAGTGTCTTTGTTTATGAAATAATCTTATTACTTATTATTTTGAATTTACTTTAATTTAATACTCATTAAGGTGGACGTTAATACACTCGATCTTTTTAATTAAAGTGAAAATAAAGCACGTCATTCTTGAAAATAAAAATAAAATAAACTATCGCAATATTTTGCCCAAATATACTCATAAATACAACATTTGTGTTTTGTCAGAAGTTGCAAAACATCAATTTAAAAACATACAAAGGCGTTCATAGCTCGATGTCGACAAAAGTAGATTTACTCATTTTATTCTTAATACAGCGGGACTTTTCTCAATATTTTCATTGTGGCTTATCAAAACGCAAACTACAGGCGTAAACTCGAGTTTCGTCGGTGTTAAACTTTTTTACAAGCGGCATGAAAATGGAATACCAATGGGGTTGTTCAAGAGGTTATTCTAATTTAAATATGTGTTAAAACAATGAATAAACTTATATCCAGCGATAATTGAGTGTGATTACATTGTTTTGTATTATCGGTAATATTTCAGTCCTATACATAAATCTACTTGTTGTGTTGATTGTGTCTTGAAATTTTCATGGGTATACAATAAAAATATGAGATGTTTATTATTATTATTATTTTCCGATTTACAAAATGAATTTTTTAATTAATATATGTAATAATGTTATTTTTCATTCTTTGTTTTCTGTGTGTAGAAAATGTGTATATATATATATATATATATATATATATATATATATATATATATATATATATATATTGACGTCACAAGAGTTGTGTCATATACTTGTACGCTCTAATATAAACAAGATCAAAATCGTTTATTTTTACTAAAATTTATCTTTCACATATTTGCTTAGTTTCATTTTGAATCTATATATTATCTCCTCCTTTCTTATGTTTTCTAACATTTCATTAAAAATCTTCATCGCACTATACATCATCGATTTCTAAAATTTAGCCTACTTCTTGAATGGGAGTCTCAGTCTATCTTTTCCTCTTGTATGATGTTCGTGCTCATGTTGATTTGCATCAATTTTTCGTATAAATTCTGCCGATATTTTCTTAGTGAGTATTTTATAAATAAATACCATTACATTGAAATATATTTTCTGCTTAAAGGTCATCGTATTCAGATCTTTCAGCATTGCACTGATTCGAGTATATCTATTTTTTAATATTATTCTCAAAGATTTATTTTGCAACACAGATAATTATTGCATTTCTTCTTCATCAGCAAAAACAAAATGCTGCTGCAGTAGTTGTAGGGAATAATATGGGTGCATCGAAAGATGTAGATTCTAAACTCACAAACTAACGTTCATCTCATTATCTAATTATTCATCTCAAATAATTGCGCATAAGTTAAAACGGTTTCGGAAAAAGATAGGATCTTTTCTATTCTTAAGATGGAGTGATTCATAATAAAATTTTGATCAGTTTTGACATAGCACACATGGCCAAATATTTTTTTTCTGAACTCTGTTTCACAAACTCTATTATTTTATTTTTTCGGAAAAAGAAATGATGATTATTTAATTTTTAACAGAGTTGTAAATTGAACAGAATATTATGCATTATATCCTCTCATTGTGCCCACTCGGATAATAGTATGATAATGTTAAATTTTTATGATGTTATTAGTTTTTATGTTTTTTTTTTCACTAATTACAAATGAAATAAAAACTTATTAGGTATGACAGCGATATCTAATGTCATCATTGTCGCATTCAAGGTTCGGATATGTCCTCAGTTGCAGATTACTCGTGCTATTGAAATTAACCTCACTCTCCTATTCATCCAGATTCCTCACTTTATAACCAACTTCCGTATTGAAAAGAAGAAACGTGTCAAATTGGAATACGTATCAATGGAAAAATGATAGAAAATTTTATCGGTATTATTTGTTCGACTTCCAAAGAATGATGAAAGAAAATTTTATTTTTCTTACATAAGTTCGTAGACTGATAATATAAAATAAAATTTATATTTTCTGTATGTAAAATGCATATACAGTAATTCCTCTATCTATCGTTTTCGATGGGACCTATTGAAATAAACTGTGAATACGGGAAAACGATGAATGAAATGTAGAAAAAAGTTACATCTTTCATACTTAAATGTTTAATATTTATTCCAAAAACGATACATATTTCACATGTAAATGAATGTTTAAATATAAATAAAATTAGAAAGGTGCACAGCAACAGAAACAAACAATTTAATTAAACTTTGCA